>JAGSMT010000026.1:5184620-6480775 GCA_029286875.1 Lamproptera curius
TTAAATTTTTGTCACTAGCAGTCCAACCATAGATCTGCCTGTGTTATTTTTAGATATTTGCCATTCTCCTGTAAATCAAGGATAATAATTATATTGTTTTCTAGCAGTAAAAGAATATTTCTAATAGGTTGAAGAGCTTTTTTAAAAGATAAAAACATCTTTCTTCATAATATTAGTATAGAGGTTTCTCAATAGCGGTACCTGATGATTTACAGATGGTCTTAATATCTTTATTATTTTACTAGTACAGATATTTGACATTATGCATATTCCTCTCTAATTAAATGATCACGAAGAGAAATTATAGTCTTATAGGCAGTCATCATATTTATTATTCGAGGTTAAGATCCTATTTTCTTTGAAACAATGCAACAAATAGTAGTTTTAGTAATTTTGAGTCTTGTTCGTTGAATGTTATTTCTATGTTGTAACATTTTTTATTGATATTTTACAGCAAAAGGAGCAAATTTCGAACATGAAGGGCATGATTGACCAAGAGATTGCCTTCCACAAGGATCAGATTAAGCGCCATGAAGATGCCATCAGGCGTCATCTTGAACAGAAAGGAAAACTGGAACAAGAATAAAGATTGCCTCGATCACAAAGAACTGATAATGTTTGCTTTTAAAGATCATTCTTTTATTATATTGTAGTTATTTTTAAAGATTTTCATTTGTTTGCTTGAATTGACTTTAAGCTAAAAGACATGTTAAAGTTTGCCACTTGAGCCGAAATATATTTCTAGAAAGTTGTGATGTGTTTCATTAATAAGAATGAACATTAAGCTGTCATGTGAAATGAAAATTAGAGGTAAAACTATTACAGCAAATAAACGGATTTAAAGATCAAGAAATTTTTTACCACAAAAGCCAGTAGAATTTTATTGCAAAAAAAATATTTTTTGATAGACAAGAATAAATATCTAGACATGTGTACAATGAATTTTTCTGGATTTTCCAAAACTAATTATTTCTAATAGTGCTATAGTATTTTTTTCAAACTGTCTAATGGAGAAGTGTGCTTTAGGGAAGGCCTATGTCTAGTAGAAAAACAGGCTGATGATGGTGATGATATATTTTTATTCTACTCGATTTCATTAATTATACGTAATAAAATTTTTAAATGCCTATAACTTATATTTTATGAATTATACTTATATTTTATTTTGCCAGAAGTAAAATGAAATTACCCACAATTGATAAAATATTTTGCTATGGTCATTTGTTACATATTCATTTAGGTGTTTTTCATTTATATTGAATAACATTTGTGTTTATATTAGTAAAAAGGTTTTTCTAGTTAATCTTATAGGATAGTTATATTGATATGAAGATCAAACAAATTAAAACTAATTAATTTACTTGTAATTACAGCGACCTCTACTAGATATAAGAAACAATATGTGATGTGCATAAATTTGCGGTGGTTAAATAAAACATTTGTAGGTGGCGCTTCTTCCTCACTGTAAATTGAATTGAGTTTAATGGTAACTATAAAATGATAAACTCTCCAAAAATATTTAAAAATGCTTATAATTAGAGGATGATTTATTGAAATATGCTGCGATTTTTAAACTATAAATTAAAAGTATAGCAAAATTTAGTAAATTTTTGTCTTAAGTTTTTTTTCTTTTCAAATTGGCTATAAAAAGTTATGTGTAATTATGTGAAAATCAAAATAATTGCATTAACTCTTAAGTACCCAATTAAATACTACAATTAGAATTCTACAAATGTTGCTTTATACATTTTGATTAATAATTACGTTTCATTATTTTGTTGGCAAATTTTTTATTAGTTTTATGCTGTTGTAAATAGGTAAAGAGTAAAGATATATATGTGTCTTTTAATAAAACGCTGTAGACGGTCGGTGCCCTAGCAAAATAATATTATTTCTGGCGCCCCAATGATATATTTAGACTAACTTTGAAGCTTTCTACAAATAGAATCGGGACTGCTGCAGACAAGCGAAACAAAGGAACTATGCAGCGTATAAAAGAAATGATAACGTATTGTTGAGGTAACAAATAAATTCTTATAGACGTGTAAGATTTAAAAACTTCTATTAGCGTTACAAACGACAACCGCTCAGCGAAGAAAACTCATATCAACGAAGTTATCTGACATTCATTTGCAGGGGCGCGCGGTTTCAACGTAGTGAAGCGAGCGCCAAGCGGCACTCAGTTTACTACAAACCCGTATGGACGTTGCATGTCGCGTCGCGCGTTGTTGTGTCCGAGTGTATTGTGTTAGTGTAATAACATAACAGCAAATTGTTTTGTGGTGTATTATTAGTGTGTGTAACTAGAGGTGCGGCGGAGCCCGGTCACATTGCTGTGATGCATTTTCGGATATACCTATGGCTGTCATGTTTAGCCCTCGCAGGATATGTACGAGCGACAGAGGTAAGAGGGGCCGTCTTTAAAGGCGGCATTCCGACTTTTTGTTGGTTGCCAGACGTAATATAGGCCTGTATTGTCATTACTCATCACGCAGTTCCAAAATGCCGAAGTTGCACGCATGTTTTACTTGCGTAACTTTCAATGTCAACAAGACGGGAACTTGTATACGTTAAGACGTCTTCAAGTGACGCGCACGATTCAAATCGTTTAAAAGTATTAACTCATGCCACTGTGACTGTTTCATTGTATCGAAGCCCACTGTTCGATGTATACAGTCGCCTTGAACGTGGAATAATCTGCAAGTAAACAAAGTTTATCAAGATTCCAGCGTCGTTCGGTATCGCGTTATTTTTGTTATTATCGTTCGCTGTCCTCGTGGCTTAAGTAAATACGATTAGGTCACGAATGAGAGCACGGTGTCGTTATATCGCCCACGTTTTAGAGAAAGCGTTAGATTGATACTATCTTAGCCGTACACAAATATCGCTTGCGTAGGTAGCCAACGATGGTAGGTACACGTGAGCTTATAGATAGAGCCAGTATACGATCAGTGTAATTTTCTATTCTATTATTATTATTAATTACTAACCTACTTGTTACATATGTAAAATCTATACCTTTACCGACAGTCGTAATTCGATGCCCGTTTTATAGCACGTTGCATAAAATACGCGCACATAATCTCATTGTAAAGTGCAAGGCACGATATTTTTTTTGTATTACATGTAAGTACGTACATAATGCTAATTAAAAGTGCCGTCTAAGTGCTTTGCAAGGTTTTGTTATAACGACATTAGTTTTTGTATTATATGTATTGTATAATGCGGTAATTTTTTATATATATAATCTTAATATTAATCCGTTTACTCAGCTCTAATAAAAATTAAAAGTCGGCCGTCGGCCTAACCCTCGTTAAATTAGATATACCTCTAGAGCATGCAAACGGTACAGCTGCTTTTCAAGTTTCGTCACTGACCAGTAAACCCTTTAAAAAAAGTATTATAATAAAAAAAGTCATTAATAAGTCTCTGTAAGTAATCAGTATGAAAAAATCCTTATCGTCCCGCATTTATCATTGTAAGCCGCGTTTAAAAGTTAAATTGCCCTAAAAACATCTTTGGGCTGGATTATTCTTCGTCTCTAGGTGAAGAATGAAGTAGAATGGTGAAGTTTCTCGAAGGTAATTCAAACGATACAAAAAGAAATGTTCTTACACGTCTAAAACGTCTATTATCAAGCCATAAATACCTTGCTGACTGTTCAGCTCCTGAGATAAGAGATGAATGTCTTAATTTTCTCAGAACCCGACCCGAAACAGTTCAGTATGTCATCGCATATATTAGTCGAATCTAACACTAAACTTTAAATCACCTTTATTAGCGGTTTGGCACTTGCGGTTCTATACTATGTTGATAGTAATGAGTATGTCATTGTACCACTTATAAGTGTCCTCAAACTAGCATACTCATATCGATACATTTCTGAATTTACTAGACAAATAAGACATAACAAAATCTTGTTACGAATGGTGAAAAGTGAAATAAAAATGTAAAGTAACATTCGATTTCTTTATATACCAACCGCTTATTATAGCAACTTATGTGGTACTTGTTAGTATCGCAATATTTGAATCGATACTAAAAGCACTTGGCATCGAAAGGAAAGTATCAGTATGTACTTGTATTTATTTGCATAGCAACCGCCCCACTCTGGGTAGACTTGACTGCATAAATCAAAGCCAACGGTTCCACAAAGTGCAATTGCGTAAACAAGACCCCGCGTGTGCTGAGAACATTCCAGAACATGGTTCACGCTATAAACACTAAAAATCAATATAAGGCGGAAGGTTACAATTGCCTTTCAGAAAGAAAACTGCTATTTTTTACTCCGATTGCAATTGTGTGGCTTAATATTCATCTTCATCATCATCATCAGTCTGTGTTAGTCTACTGCTGGACATAGGCCTCCCTAATACACCCCTTATCCATTAGGGGTTTTTGGACCGTATCCCACCGCGCTATTCCAATGTGATTTGGTGGGTGGGGCTTAATATTATTTTTTTAGAATTAAATATAAATAAATTCTGAGGCTTCGTTAATAAAATAATTACTCTTGAAGAGATTTTTTTATGAACTTCAAATTGAAACGAGCTTTGTGTTATTATTATTTGACATTTTAGTTCATGAAAATAAAGATTTTTATGTCATTCGTTTTTAATATTACTTTCTGTACTTGATATTCAGGTTGGTGAGCGTAACGAAGAAAAAAGAAGCGCAAAATTTTAATATAACAGAAAAATCCCGTCATTAGAAATAGAAAATGTCGCAATGAATTTATATTAAAAATTATAGTTGCCGTTCTTGATTTTCGCTTCGGTTTAAAAAGATGGGTATTTTTAATAAAGATATTAAATGCGATAGAACTCGTAAATTAATTACGAACGACGGTATAATTTATACTTGAGTAAATAATTTTTTTATCAGCTTTTTACTGTTAAGATTCATAATATAGTTAAAATATGTTAGTATCACAAAAGTTAATTGTTTTGTACATATATAGTTCATATAAATATTTATCCTAAGAGGTCAACTTTAAGAAACCGATATAATTAAATTATACAGTCCTCGTCTCTCAAAAGTTTACATCTTTTGGTGTGTCCATCAACTGATGGATAAACCAAAAAAAAAAGTTTAAAAAACAAAGGACATAATAATGCATTTAATGTACTAAGATGACGTTCAAGAAGTAGATGAAATCGCGTCGTCGATCGAAGCGACTGTAAAAATGGTTTTTAAAATCAAAGTCAAATATCTTTATTCAATACGAAAGCATTACACTTTTTATTGATTGTCCAATAAACCACCGGTTTCGAAATGGAAGCCTCTGACCTTAGAAGAACCGGCGTAAGGAGCTCACGCAAGATTGAATCCGTTCTTTGTTGAAACAGTTTTTAACTTTAAAAACTAAAATCTTAAACTTGCATTGCAAATTGGGCCGGCAGGTAATTTTGGTAATGGTGAAAAACCAAAATATAGGCTTGAAATCGGTCGGCTGAATTCTGTTAAATGAAATTACGTTGCCGATTCAATAGATGAACGAAGTGAAGTAGATTCGTGAGTAGACGGTTATGTGATTTTTTTGAGGTTTATCTCGGAAAATAAAATATTTTATCTTGTTTACGGCAACCAAGCGAGTGTTAGAAGCAACATCTTTGCAAGCTCTACTGTTTTCTGGTTTAAATCATCCCGTATGTAGTTTAAAATTTAGATATATGAGACGTTTTATCGTACCGTACCGTAAGAATTAATATTGTTTTATAATTTACTAGCAACCCTACCCGGCTCCGCGTGGCAGCAATACTGATGTCTGTAAAATCTATGAAAAACTATATAAATTTACCAGCGTTTCCTACAATATTAGGCATGAATTATACATATATACCTTCCGTACTTTTAAAGATTTCAGCATACATAAGGACAAAGGGACAGAATGTTTTTTTGTACTTTTTCCCATAATACTAGACACAAAGCCTACGCATCGCTCTAACTCTATAGGAACGTAGCAGGCTGTATATTTTTTTCATTAACACCCAAACCTTTCTAGGAAAGGTACCCGTGAATTAAACATAAGGCTCCGACGAATCGAGCTGAAACTTGGCTATATCTCGCGTTGTGTTTAGCATGTACATAGTAACGTTAATAGTAGTTACTATATAAACAACTAATTATGATTTCGTTTAAACTCAATCAATGTCGGCATATATATAAAATAATTGTTCTGTGAGGTGTAACAAATTTGATCTATTCTGTTAATTTAACTTGAACTGAAAAGTAGGTAAGTAGCCTTAACGGAGCTTTGTGTGTGTCGAATGATTAGACGAAGTAATCAGTTTCTCAAGAGGTATTACATCTTTTGTTTTCATAATTTGAAGAAACCAGTTATCGATGTCGAAAATAGATAATCTCGTTCACTTATTTGTGTATTTGTATAACACTAAAGCGTAATAGACACACGTTTGTCTTGTTATGCAAGCTAATGTCAAAAGTAATTACGCCTCGAAGTTGTATCATCAATTTCAATATTGTACAACTGCGTGACAACGGCTACGTATGGCGTCATTTTGATGAATTAAACAATTCTCAATAAACAATGATGGAACTCTAGTCTATACACGACTTGAACAAGTCATGGAATTTATTTAAAAATTGTCTTATATCACGGTCACCAAACATTTTTTTAGTTTTATTTTATATTAAGTACAAGTTTTTACATTCTTAGTCCCTATAAAAAGCGTGTAACCGACCTTTCAACCACCCGTTACTTATGTTTACCATTTTCACCTTAATATTTGGTATAAAAAGGTACTTATATAGTAACATAGTTCATTGGAAATTTATTATTTTTATTATTTTTTTGGTTCAATTAAATAACGCTGTGTTAAAATAGACAAAATTACTAATATTAAAATTAGATATACAATAAAACTTTGTGGCTTTAAACTATTATTAATTTGTAAAGACACTAGATGAGTAGAATTTAATTTTTAATTAATGTTTCTTATGCAATAAAGATGTTATACAAGGTGTATTCTCTATTCTCTAAGAGTCAGTGTTGCATTCAATTCTAGTAACTAAGCACAGGTACAGTTAGAGTTATAAAATTAGTATATCTTTATTAAAAAAAACCGCAAGACCAGTGACATATAAGTACATTAGGAATATAAGTACACAAAAGAAATGTTTATAAACGCGGAATTATTTCTTGTGAGTACCAAGAAACTATTTAGTGTTGCAAGATATGAGCAAATTGTTGTTTCGCCATCTGGGGCTAATTAGTTTGAGTTGTGCGATTATTTAAAATAAAGTAAGTAGTTATGTAAAACATTTTTATTGGCCATAATAAAGTTTAATGATTAACATTGAAAATGCATACTAATTTCAAAGACAAATCAAAGTCCAATATATTAACATACAAACGTTCCTTTATAACTTTTTTTGTGATTTTTGCTTCACGTATTCTTTCGGTTAAGATCGGCCATGCACCCTGGGATAGGTCTGATACGTCGGAAGCAGTTTTAAAAAAAGTAATATAAAATAACTAACATAATCAATTTTAAATAAATAGATACATAACAGGAATTCAGTTTTTTAAATAATATAATTAAATAAACCGATAAGTATATCTCCTCCCACTTTTTACTTTTTTTATAGTTAACAAAACTCATACTCGAACAACTAAATAACTCTCATCGTCATCATCAGCCTGTGTTATGGTCCACCGCTGGACATAAGCCTCCCCTAATGAACGCCTTCTCCATTAGGGGATTTTAGGACTATGCCACCGCGCTGGTCCATTGCGGGTTGTTGGGTCGACCGACTTTTTACATGCCCATCCGACGCATCGGCTCAAATTGTCCTAACAACTTAGAAAAGTAGCTAATCGCAGGATTCGAACCCCGACCCGGTTTTTGAAGCACAAACCCATACCACTAGGCTACGGAGGCAGTAAATATTGTAACTGCAATTAAATTACACTACAAAGAAACGTGCATTGCTATCATAATAGTGATAACAAGATTGAAGTAGCGTCTGATAGGTAAATTGTTTGCTTGAATGATTTATTGACTACAAGAAAGTTTCGTAGAAATACAGTCAACATATATACTATCACTCATTGCAGTTTCTAACTGAATTAGAATACGGAAAGATGTAATTTTCGGCGTCTTCATTTTGGCTTCTAAAAGTTTAAACTTTCTTTCTAAATTGGATAGACAATTTTATATTTAAATCTTATACAAAAAGCAGAAACACTTCTGGAAATAATTCCCAGAAGTGTTTCTGCTTTTTATACCACATGCTAAAACTAAATGTATTAATGATGATAGGTAACCGCTAGGTTTTTGTTTATTTTTATTGCATAATTTAATTTATACACTTGAAAACTGTCCTACATGTGGAAACTGTCCGAGGTACCGTTTAAAATGTTATATTTGCACTTTAGAGCTGAAAGCTTGCAATTAGCATTTTGCCAATTACCGGAACCAATCCCGTGTAATTATTAACGTGGCAAAACATAATATGTCATCGAAATTAGTTTTCACCTGCCTGGTGTGCGCCATTGTAGGGTTTAATTGGCAGTGTTTTGAAAATATTGACGACGAGTAGTGTTAATTTATGTGCTTAGCAGTTCTTCGTTTTGTTTACTATTAAGAAATTATATGAAACTCTTTTCCTTGTTTCGACTTACTTCATATGCATTTATTATATGAAAATAAAGCGTAGACGCTAACCAGACGTTCGTTTCATACAAAACAATGTGCATTGTGTCTCTAACTCTCTAACGAATTGTGTCTCTAACTCAAAAAAAACACTGCAGTACATCTTTCTCCCGCAAAGCAGTACTATCTTCCGGCTTGAATGGTATCTTAACCAGAATAATGAAAAACGTTACCCCCCATGTCTCAAGGCGATTCAGAACGTCGCCGGGTTTCTCATGGCCAAGGCATATCTCTTGACTTTAGAGTTATGGTGCAGAAATTGGCACCTTGGTCTTCAGTCTTAGTACGTATCCTGTCAAAGTCGCCTGCCTTCCAAGTACTTTCAAAATACACAAGACATAGGACTTAACATCCTATGTCTCACGGTAGGCAGCGCGTTATTGATACCAGTGTTGCCGATGTCTATGGGCGTCGGTGACCACTTCCCCTCAGGTGGCTCGACTGATCGTCTGCCTGCGTAGGCAATAAAAAAATACGGTGTTTTATTCTAGTATCGTCCCTCTATCAAACGACAAACTCCTTTAAGGGTTGTTTACTCGGTTTTGATTAAATTAGCTTTCCTTCTTCTCTTTAACATTGTACATATGATTGTATAACAAATGTAGGTAGCAAACATCAGTTTATTACTCTAGTAGTATTTTAGGTACTATTTCCGATTTTAAAATTAATGATAAGCGTGTTGGAAAAACGAAGAAAAGGAAAAACATGTTCCCAAAACGTGTTTTCACAACATGTGTATTTCAGTCGTGAATGGTGTCTCCGGGGAACTGTCCTGTAGTGAGAACTGAAGAAGCAACTCGTATAAATTGTGCCATAGTTTAAAATTCATCTATGTTCCCAAAAATTATTATTAAACACTTCAAAATATGAAAGATATTGAAACGTATTAATGGCAAATAAAATTACATTACTTTTAAATATTTTCAGATTTTTACAGATATTTAGGACACAAAGGTTGAGTCCAATTGCAGAATTGTATTACTAAAAATGTAAAATATTCACTATATTTTACGTAACTGGAAAAAATGTTCTTTTCTCAGTTCGAATTTATAAAACGAAGAAATGAAAGCATAAATCTATATTTCTAAAAGAAACAGATTCAATTAATTTAACAAAATAAGCAATGTACGAAAGGGTAAAACAGAAGATATATAAATGAAATAATATTAAGTACTGTTAGAATAATTTAAGATAAAATGAATTATTCGCTATTTATCTACGACTCCTAAGTTCCAAGAACTAACACAAAGTTATTAACATTAAAAATAATGGCAGACGAAGTTAATAAATTTACATATATTTAGTAAGTTTCGTTGCTCCGAAGTAATAACGATTCGTAGATATATATGTAAAGCGAACGTATTATTTTAACATGTTTTTATATCTTTTGAAATTGAATACGAGATGAAATATTATGAATATACGTTTACGAATATATTATCATGAGCTTTTACTTTGTTCTTATCATGTCTTATTGTGAAAGTGAACATTTTTTTGTATACATTGTAATTTCTTTGCATCATAGATAATTCTTTCTCGGGTGATTATTTTGATGGTGATTGTTGATACTATGTTTCAACATTCTTTTTCGAATTGTTTATACGCAAAATTACTAACTATTATAAGAACGTGCAATTTCGCTTGTGCCTTTTACGACTTGCTAAATGAGTAATGATAGTACTGCCAAATTTAGAAGTATTATTGTAAACTATATTATTTTAAATGCAACACGAGTCTTTAATTCAGAAAATAACTGACTGAAATTCTAAAATTAACTTAAAATATACAGGTTTTACAGCTCAGAAGCTTTAGCAGGAATCGTCAATTAATCTTTATAGTTTTAACAATTATTCTTTTATATGCGTAAGAGCTTTTCTTACGAATATTAAGCACATATTTGTAACGAATGTGTCAGAGAGCATTAGTGCCTTAATTGTGATCCACGCCTTTCGCACTCGCTCTAATAGGTTATTAAATTACGGCCTGACTAATTAATTACACGATGAAAGGTTAATAGCACTTTTATATATACACATAAATAAAGTAAGAGTGTCTATTTGTTACATTAAAATAGCCTTATTTATTACATTGTGATATATTAAATTTTGTCCGTCTGTCTGAATGTCTGTCAGTTCTGATAATTCTCTGGAATGGCTTGTCCGATTTTGACGGGACTTTCATGTTCTTTACCTGATGTTCTTAACCGGGAGCAATTAAGGATATTTTTTAGATTTTTTGCTTGTTCTAAATATTACCACGTGGACGAAGTCGTGGGCACGTGGACGAAGTTATTGAATATAAGTAGGTAGTACAAAAATAATAACATTTAGTCAACTAAGGTAGTCAGGGCCCAAATTACAGGGGATCGCCTACGGTGGTCACTGCTGCAAAACAGTAGTGTAAAATCACTACAATCACTACACGTAAATGGGTCAATTGCTTAGTAAATGCGATGCCTTCATGCCTCTGAACGACGCTACTTATCCAAATGGTTCCTCCTATTTCACCGCATGTAAAAATGGCGTTTGGTATATGTTAGTTCCTCGACTATTAAATTTGTTCTCAGTATGTTTCGTCTAATCTCTGGTATGGCTAGTAATTTTTTTACGGAATATCCACTGGAAGATAGCTGATGTAACTGGGCATAGGCTACTATTCTTTTAGAAAAAAAAATCACCACGCATACGGTAGACGCGGACACCAGCTAGTACATAAATATAGTAACTTAATTATAATTGCAGTTTATCTGCAATGAAAACAAAAATAGGCATGATCTTAGTAGTTATGGTCGTAGTAATGTAAATAGTTAAAATAAATACCTCCACATGTTGTTGTATAACATTTTCTTAACTCCTGTTACGATGAATAGTAGTTCAGCGATTATGAATTTCGACCGATTGGAAATCACAATATTCCCGCAACGCAGCATTCGACCAATATTCAGCAATATACCACAAATTAAATCCCACAAAGCGTACGCCGGGCAGGTGAAAACTAATTTCGATGACAAATTATGTTTTGCCGCGTTAATAATTACACGGGATTGGTTCCGGTAATTAGCTGATTGCGAGCTTTCAACGCTTTTACGAACGCCGGCCAAAATCTAAAATACGAAACGGAAGCCTACAGAAATATAATAACAATCTACCAATAATTACGAGTTCTTTGACGTTGTTTTTAGATATATATTAAAATTGAAAATTTTATGTTGAAAAGATGTACAAAGACACTCTAGAGCCGGGGCTTTGTATTTAAGTATTATTATCAGTAACACTTTGTAATTCGGGCAGTATAACGACGTATGGAATATCGGATCTAGACTCGACCAAGGACTATTCTAGACTCTCTTTAATATTAATCTACCTCCTTTTTTAAACACTTCTGCGATAATCCATTTACATAACCATTTATTCCAAAAAGCTATATAAAACAAGCATACCATCTTGTTTTAAACAAAAACAATAACAATAACCTTAAATATTACGAGGACAACATTAACCGGTTTGAATAACTGAATACAATCATTAAATTCATAATAAGTTGCATAAAAATCTAGCATACTGTTCATCTATGTTGCCATTGGTTGTTTACAATAAACGAAAGTTTTTTCTGGACATTTGCAATAACAAAGCTCTATAGAGCCATACAATCGAACGTGCGTTTAAACTCATTGTAAAGTAAGACAAAATATGTAAATCCATCTGTATTTAGATATATATATACTCAAGACTACATATACTCATACATTGTGTACTAATACACTGTGTTATCGTAAACGCACAGAAAAATCTGCATTGTAGATATCAAAGAGTACATCTTTTGACGATACTAAACGGACCCCAAAGCCGACTTGTTATTATCAGTCGCAAAGAAATTGTCTACACAATAGCGAAGTACCAGGACATTTCTAGGAAACGTGGCAAGGAATAAAAAGACCGCATCCCGCTAACAATAAATCATAATAAAACGGTCCACAGTGACATCTGTTTCACAGCTGCTTGGTAAAGGCCACAGACAATCCATTCAGTGGAGTTTGCTCTCGTAACATCTGTACGACGGGTCGCGGTCGCGATGGAAACGATCGAACTAAGATTTGCACTAGGCTTTTTTCTTTTTGTTTATGTTACGAGTGGTGTTTTGTAATTGATATTCAACTCTATTGATACATGTTTAAAGTTGATTATTGTACTCGTAATGTATGTTAAATTATAACCAATTCGTTTAGTGGACTGGTACTCGGTTGAGTTGAGGTGCGATTTGTTGCGCGTTTATTAAATTGAGTAATTATTTAATTCATATTTATTGAATTGAGAGAGCACTATTGTATCACATCACACATTATCAGCCTGTGATAGTCCACTGCTGGACATAGGCCTACACATCCCTATCCATTAGGGGGTTTGGACCGTATCCCGCCACGCTGGTCCAATGCGGGTTGGTGGGTGATCTTATTTTTCAGACAATTGGGTGATCGGCCCAAATTGCCCTAACCAATTCGGAAACAACAATGAAAATTTGTTGAGTCCCCGCAGGATTCGAACCCACGACCTTCGGTTCTAAAGCACACGCCCATACCACTAGGCTACGGAGGCTATTGTATTGGTTAATTCAAAAGTAATTAATAAAAGAATTAAAAATTTAGGACTTTTTAGAAAATTAACTAATATTAATATTAGTTTGGACTTATAGAAATTTCTTTTCCTAAACCCAATTTTTAAAATGTCTTCACGTGTTGGTTTATTTTTGCACGACGTTAAAAACATTGTGATGCGAAGTAACATCGTAACTACTAGTTTTACTCATTATGAAATTTTTAAATTGCACTCATTATGAGGTTTACTGTCGTCTCGAATTAGGTCAGTATTAAAAGCTCACGTAATAACTGTTTATTTCGTTTTATAACGCTATAACGTTATAGCAGCTACAAACAGCTTTTATTTTTTGTCCGCTAAGATAATAACACGTTACTGCTAATGCTTTTCTTTCGTAATGAATGTCTGCAAGATTTATAAAGGGGTTAATGTTTACTTTGTGTATTCTGTTTTATACATTTACTGTACTTGCTATATGTAGAATGACATAGTATATTTATTAAAAGGACTATGGTTTAGTCATTTGAATGCCTACTACATCGGAATGTTGTAAATGACTCAACTTGCAATAGTACCTCGCTTGTGTCATCACCGTCCACATGTGGCTAATCGAACCAAAGATCTCATAAAATCTTTTAAATGGGAAACTCTAGATCGTCCTTTATACAGCCCTGATCTCGGCCAGCGACTACCATTTGTTCCTGCTCTTGAAGAAACTCCTGGATAGACAGCGTTTTCAAGGCGATAACGAAGTCAGAACATATGTGATAGAGCGGTTATCAAGTCAGGCGGCAGAATTTTATGAGGAGCGTGTTCAAAAACTGGTGCCACGTTATGTGCAAACAAGTGCCTCAATATTCACGGGAATTATATAAAAAGTATATTAAGGCTTGCATGTTAAAATAAAATACTTGGGATATCCTTGCACGTATTTCTATTATTCCAAAAAGGCACTTACTTTAAAAACATGCCTCGTACTTGCAAATATGAAGACTTCGTTTAATTTAATTGGCGAGCTGCAAGTTAAATCGTTCCTATAATAATATTTTTAAAACCAGTTTTAATGTTTTCTATATGACAGCAACGTGTTAATATCAAAAACTATTGGTTAAATTTAGGACTATTCCTTAGTGAGTATACGTATTATGAAATGGTAGTACAATTTAGTTAAAATGTAGGAATTTATATAATTTAGTAGAATTTTGTAAATAAAATGAGTCTAATTTAATTAATAAATTGCACGGCATAATTAATAAGTAGGAATATTATTACAATATGTAATAACCGAAGTATATAAATAATGTTGAAGTAATTAGATCATAATTAATGCAACAATATATATACTATTTGTCCTAAATTATTGACAGCTTTAGGAACTTGATAGGAATTATATAATTAACAAATATTGTACACACATTTTCTGTTTAATACCATTAAATAAACGAAAAGAAAACACCGGATAGCGGTTTTAGCATACTATGAAAAGCTTGAAATACATGTGAACATGTGCTATTCAATGTAAATTCAAATCTGCGATCGCAACATCACAGCGCCTATTATAAACTCTGCCATCAATTCAACCCATTCAATTGAGTTTGGACATAAGAGTCCTTGCAAATAAACCGCACGTCGACTACACTCTTAGACGGATGCAACTAGTTAAGAGCGTTGGGGCCCAGCTACCGGCAGACGGTTAAAAGTAACAACAAACTTTATTCAGTATAGTATATATATAGTAAAAATACATATGTACCATCCACCAACCCGTAATAAACCATCTTGGTGAGTACGGTCCTAACTGCTAACCTAAATGGAAAAGGCGTGTAATAGGAGGCCTATGTCCAGCAGTGGACTAACACAGGCTTATGATGATGACCTCAGGACCTTTTTGTAAGAAACTGAATAATCTTTGTTTTGCTTCTAATGAACTTCTTAATTTCTTGATTGATTTCATAAGTATACATGGAATTTTTGGAGAATTAAATGCTTTTTATAATAGGAATAAAGGACAGAATCCATCAGTTTCATCTAAAATATATAAACGTGGGTAATACTTTCGTAATAATATTTTTAGTTTAATTCAATCTTGGTCGTATAAGTAATATAATGCTCGAGATCTAAAACACCATCTTGTAACGAAGTTTAATGATTTCTTCTAATTATTTCTGATAAAATATCCAAATAGCAAGAGCAAAAAACTATGATTACTCCATTTATAATTTTGAAATATTCCCCTAAAACTAATACTCAACAAAATGAATATTTTCCCTCGTTTGAGCTCGCTAAATTTCTAATTATCATGCAGCAGATGAACAAATAAATAATTAATATTTGTAAACCATACCAATGTGTTTTCACGTTTGATGCAAATTGTATGATTTAAATTACAGCCGTTTCGCAGAAATACTTTTGTGTTATATTATCTATTATTTACCTGTTTGCATATCTTGAAAATTATTATTTAATTAAAAGTCATCTCTCGTCTCACATGTTTCTAAGTGAAGGATATTATAAACCTTAACATTGTATACATTACACATAGTTAAAGAATGAAAAATGATACTTAGTGCTATTAAATCGCAAAAGAAATTTAAGATAACGAAATTATTATACAAATCACAGAACAGCAAGCATTTAGAGGCACAAAGCAGAACTGGAAACGTAACATCTGACCCTGCCCGCTCTGTGACGTCTAGCCGCGGTGCGCATAAATGGATTGAAGCAATTTGCATTGACACAACAATTGGACGGCTATGCCTATAGTGTCCACGGCGACTGTGGCCTTTGTGCAACTTGTGTAAACTGCACTGTCGCATATTGCCCTGCGTTCAATGCAAACACAGACTGGACTGTACTATATTGAAAATGCAATCATAACACTTGCGCGATTGTAGGGCTACTAAATAAAATACTCAGTTGGCTTGGTTTGGATTTCAGTTGGAAATTACTGCATTACTTTACGCATCGCATAAATAAACATGATGCAATCATTTCAAAAGTCACGATGACTTCATCTTTGTTGTGTGTGTTAAATGTTTTAATTTGTGCGCTATCACGGTTAACACAACTTACTTCCATTTTTTTTTTAAATTGTCTCCGTTTATATCAAAATACAATATATTTTGTCGCGTATCTGCAAAATGTCGCAACAAGCCACTTCAACTTCTTCAGCAACGAAGGTCCCGTTCCTCAACAAACCATCGTAATATCTTTTGTCTGCTGCTTTGGTCTATCCAAACCTGATAATATGATAGCCGTTCGAATATACACTTCGCTGCTACTTATTCTTTCCTCTTCATTTGTTCTTCTTTCTGGCTCTTTTTTTTATAAAGAATGTACTATAAAGTTGAAATAATCAATTGAAATTTGAAAGAAATCGCTGCCTCACACCGGATTCGATCACAACTAGAGGCATACCAGAACGTAGTCTAGTTCTTGCTTCCGCGATTTGTCGGCGGCCCTTTAGATTGCTATCTTGCAATTTTTTTGCTTGATTCAAGATCGCCATATTGATTCTAGATTGGCGGATACCACTAGATTCCGCCATTCCAACATTTACACGCCTGCTGTAGTCGTCAAACTGGATTGTTGTGTTTTGTCTTTGTGTTGGTTTAAGCAACAAAGTTTGGAATAGAAAAATAATAAGAGTATTCGAAATAACTCACATCACATCATCAGCCTTTGTTAGTCCACTGCTGGACATAGGCCACCCCTAATACACCCCTATCCATTAGGGAGTTTGGACCGTATCCCACCACGCTGGTCCAATGCGGGTTGGTGGGTGGACCTGACTATTTACATGCCCATCCGACGCATGGATCATCTTCTTTTCAGACGAATTGGGTGATCGGCCCAAATTGCCCTAATCAACTCAGAAACAACAATGAAAATTTGTTGTGTCCCCGCAGGATTCGAACCTACGACCTCCGGTTTCTAAAGCACACGCCCATACCACTGGGCTACGGAGGCAGTTTTCGAAATAACTGAATGAGATTTAATGCATTTTTACCGATTTTTGCACAAGTTTTAATTTAGATTTAATTTTCTTTATCATAAAGAAACAATTTTATGTCGACTAGTAAAGAAAAATATAACACTCATAATGCTTCATGTATTTTCGATTCAGACAATACTTTTAAAGGAATTATTTACCTTCTGAAAGTAATGTATCTCAGTTAGAAGGGTTGCGATTCTCAGTTTTAATTTAACATCATACCATCCTCTAAATAGTTCTTAAAACAAATGTTTGATGACGCATATGGAATTCTATAACTATTTAATGAGCCCCATCGTGTTGATGTTATGCGTTTCCGGAAGATTCTAAAACCGGATCACTGTTAGTATTAGTTATAAATGCGTTTCCGGCGCGACAATTGTAACATTTTGACTATTGTTCTTTAATAATAAAGGCTATGTGAACTATTTGTTTATTTTTTTTAATATTAAAGTTGACATTAACTGCGTAGAAAGATGTTAAATTAAAAATTTTAGTACTTCCTGAAAAGATTCCAACTTATTCAATTTGAAGGACAGTTCTTTTTTAAATATAATTCAGTATGACAGGCTCTACCTTGCTTGCAACAGATAGATAGATACAAAGCTGTGTATGCATTAACATACAAAGAAACGAGCTTACAACTACAGACAATTCCTGATCTTAATACAGCATTAACAGCCGGGTACAAGTAATTACGTGCACTTCATTAAATGTAATAACTCCGAAGGCACTATCGGCCGAATTTAATTTTCCGCCCGTCTTAATGCCTCTTTCATGGCCCCCGTCATAAAATCTACTTAATCCAAATAATGAAATTGGAAGGCCCCGAATATAATACTAATGGAATTGAAGTCTTCCCGTGTTGCCCGGGTAATGGTCATTCGGATGAAATTTTAGCTAACGAAATTAATAACGTTGTATTTGTATTGCGTCTCTGAATATTTCACGGAACGTATTCAATTAAATCGAAGGAAACTTCCACGTTCATTAAACATCTGCGTTTGATTGGTAACGAAAATTAAAATTGATTTAATATCTTCAGATATTTCTATTGACTTAGCCAGATGTGACACGTCTAATTATCCATGATCTGATTATGTGCTATGTCTTCTTATTACATCATATCATGGTTCAATTTCAAACTTACAGTGTCTTATATTTTCGTTCGGCAAGTCCTTAATAATTGTAGTTACTTAAACAAAAGTACATTGCTTTATTGATAGCCGTTAGTAAACGTCAAAATCCAAATTTTCTTCAAACTAAATAAACCATGCTTAAAATACGGAGATTGCATTAAAGTTGTTGAGGTAAGCTGCTCTATACAAATTAGATAATTCAGACATTAATAGTAGGATAAAAAGAAATCTATATGGTATCAGGATAAAGGACAAAAAGGAGCGACATCTGAAGGAGTTCTATATTAAACGAAGGCAATTCCAGTATCTGTTTGAAAGCCAACAAAGCGTAAGAAACTGTACTTTGTTTTGGCACGAGTAATAAATAACGAGTTTTCGATTTAATATTCATAATGCGTATACAAATATCGCCGTATCCACTTCAACGTAAATATTTACGTTGTCGATTCGGCCGATTTAAGATATGGCGTATCGTGTGTGCAGCGCGTTAAGTAATTAATCACGGTACGCGGCCAGTGATTTATGGAGTGGAATCGCATTATTATTAAAAGAAATTATTTCAGTGCGAACTGCTCTAGGATATTTTGAGGGAAATTTATATAGCGTATATAAAATGAGGAACAAAGTTTTTTAAATTATTTAATTGTTTTCCGATAGAACTAACTCATGTTAGTTGTGCATAAAAATATATTGCTATCTATGTAGTTGAATATGAATGATAAAATTATTTCTTGTCACTTAAAGAGTAAGCGATAAAACTAGCAGTCGATTCACGCTTCTGTCCGTGTTATTTTTAGATTTTTGAAATGGAGTTTTTTTAGAGTGAAAATTAGCCTGTCTATATTACTCAAGGTGAATGTAGCTTTCTATTGGTAAAAGATTATTTTTAAAATCGGCACAGTAGTTCTTAGTATAACCTACCTACCTACCTAATTAATTAATTAATTGAAATTCATTGTTTGTAAACATACACGCAAAAATACAAATCTTTCCTCTGTATAATATCAGTATACATAGTGTTATAGTTTGTTAAGGAATCGTCCCTATAATATTGTAAATAAACCGCTTTCAATTATTTAAAGGTGCCGCCTTTAAATAATTATGTGATAGTCATTACCTTTAAGAGTCGAGTAAACTGTTTTGGCCTTGGTGATTTGTCGTTAATACTGCATTATGATGCTCATGCCTGATATGCTATACTGTCGCAAGTGTAGACAAGTTACTGCGTTTATAAAATTTTGTTATTACTACTGCATTATTAAGCTCATGCATTACATTCCGTACTGATGCAAGCCTAGACAAGTTAGTGTATTTATAAAAGTTATTTATCCATATAAACATATGATGACAAACTTCATTATACTCATGCAAGAATATTTCAAAAAAGAAGTTTGCACCGCGTTGGTTAGTTATTTGTATCTAAATGAATTAAATTTTATTGTATTAGCCGTATAATAGTGGAAACGCTAGAAAAAAGTTACATCTCCTGTAAAAAGGGGACCGGTGGTAGGTCCCCTTTTTACTGTAGACCGTCTGGGTAACACTGCGGTGCCTATTTCTGCCGCGAAGCATTAGTGTTAAAACACTGCTGTGTTCCGAAGTTGATGGGCACCGTAGCCAGCGTATTTACTGGTTAAACAAGACTGTATGACACCTATGTCTACGTAGCATCGCTTTGGCGAAAACCACTCTTGCCTGTTAGCGTATGCCATAAAAATACAATTATATCAATAGAACTAGAAAACAATTCAAAAGGACTAGCTTTTACTGTAGAGATCTGTATACACTGCAGGTGCTGATTCTCAAGTGCATGTAAAGTGTGTTCAGTGATAAAGCATGAGCCAGTATTTACTTAAACGAGACTTAACATAATCATCGACTTAGAGGTCAGGCCAGGACCGATGTCTGCTAACATGTCCATAAACGATTAATGGATCATGCAAATACTTTACAGAGATCAGTGATCGGTCGCGATTGCTAGTACATGACTGCAAACAAGCAATACAAGTCTGATGATAATCCGACAGACTTAGGAGAGGACTCCGACTCGATTTCTAAAGTGTCATCCATAGGAATCTTACGAAGGCAGTGAAATCGGTCGGTTCCTTGCATAAGAAACAAAATAAAAGTTTTAAATTCTGAGATTAAACTCAGACTGGTTTTACAAGGATTCCAAAGACATCATGATACGCTTAGAATAGGTGATAAACAGTTTGCGATTACATTCCAAACTCATGACAGATATATAATGTATTGACTATTGTAGATCTAAAGCATCTAGACGCGTGTATTAAAGCCCTGTACGAGATTTATCGCTGACCCTGAACGGTACGCTTAAGTCATCGCTAATGCTAAGCGAGCGATGTATTTAGATCTATTTGTTCGCTTGTCACGTGTACGATTGTTAATTAAAGATAACACGCGTCCCGCCATATGTAATGCGATGTCGGATAAATAAATCAGACGTCTTAATCGTCGATAATAAATCAATGGGATGCCATCTTTTGTAGTGGAAAACTTTGGTGTCGGTTAATCGGTTTACTCAGTTATTTTTACTTTATCTCCTCGTTTTTTTTGTTAGAGTGATTTCTAGTCTATCGTACTGTCATTTCGTTATTGGCTGCCTAATCAGGGATGAAGTTGTGACAAATTGCAAATTGTCGTTACTCTATGTTATGAGAATTATTTGGTCGTAAACATTGTTAAAATACATGAAAACTTGTATTTTTTATGGTACCTTTAGCAACTATTATACATAATAAACGATTGTTAATATTTCTGATTATTTAGATATATAGTATACCAACAGAAAAATCATTTACAAAACACAAACTTATCATCTGTCAGCAGCAGTCGAATAAGGCTACTCTAATAAAAATTGATATTTACATAACAAGTTTTATGTTCAATGAAATAAAACTCGCTTGAACACATTACCATTCACAATTTTGTGAGTTTTTTTTTTATGACCGATTTACGATGTTTTTTCTCGATGTTGTTAGTGGAAACATTCATATTTATTTTTAGTGCCTTCCAGTCTAATTCTCCTTGGTGTCTGTCTGTTCAATTTAGTACATCTCTCAAGCTAGCGGGATTGGATAGGTTAAATCCTTTTGCCAGTCGGAGGATAATGCTTGTAGATTGAAAAAACTGTCTGATATCTAAACAAAATAGTTGATTGAAAGATTAACCTGTCTTGAACCATTAAACAAAACGTTTTCTAATAGTGTTAAAATGTATATGGGGCGATTTAAATATAATGCAAACCATTTACCACTAGCCTATACATGTTAAATATCGTCCTATTTTTGATACATTTTCAGGTTTTTGTAATTCTTAACCGCACGGATATTTATTAGTAATAAGCCTCTGTTTTCTGTAAATTATGCGTCCGTTGCCCGCTTTCGTGAATTTAAATATGCGAATTTCCTTACAATATTCTCCTAACAACTGTGCAAGATGCACATTAGTATGCGCTCCCGTACTCGTTTCGTGATAACCCGAGTATTACTGCAGAATTCATACAGCTGATACCCCGTAATCGATAAACGAACTCGCCTCGCAGCTCGGTAGTCGAAAATTCCACAGATTGTCAAAATTCAATCGTTGCCCAAATCATCATTATCATTATCAGCCTTTGTTTGTCCACTGCTGGACGCCTTTCCCATTTGGGTTTTTTGGACTGTATCCCACGACGCTGGTCCAATTGGGGATGGTGGGTGCATCAACTTTTAAATGCATGGATCAACTTACTTTTTAGACAATTGGGTGATCGGTCAAAATTGTCCTAACCAACCAGAAAACAACGATAACACAAAGTTGTTCGCCCGCGGGATTGGAACCACGACCTCCGGTTTAGAAAACAAGAGCCAATACCGCCCCTACCCAAATGTCTACCAATTTTCAAAGCGATGTTTTTATCAATCACCCACGAGTAATGCTCTGTACCTTTGTTAACTGCCGAGCTGGGACCGCGCGATGATGGATTGTTTTAGAAATTGGCATTTTCAATTTCCCATTCCGGCCATTCGGTCGGATTGATAGCCGTTGATGTCGATTTCGCCTAATTTTCGATTTATCTCTCTTAAGCCGATATTTTTTTTTAATTTTCTCCAGATTATGTGATTTTCTAATAGATATAGCAATATTATACGGGGAACAGTCATTTAACAACACATTTTTACAACCATTATCTTTTTTTCTATACTTGAGTTGCCCTTGTTTCGTTCTTTTGTTCTCTTTTTTTATTATAATGTTGTACACAATTAGATTACGAAAAAGATCAAGTTATAGTATAGTGGCAACCTTAAATATTTTTAACCTACAGAATTTAAACCATTGTCATTCTTCCTGTGTGCTGAACACAAAATATATTGTGTTAAGTAAAATGGTTATGCGATGGTCACTTTTACCGCAAATGTTTATCTGTCTTTTATTAAAAATTAATTCAGATATAAATAAGTTTATAGCCACATAAACAAGTTATTCTCGAGAGTCATGACGAATCCCCTAACTAATAAGCTCGAGGCATTCTAGGCACGGGACCAGGATGGGCTTCGTAGAGGATTCAGCTCCATAGACTAAATGTACACCGTAAGGCAAGTTGTACAAAAGAGAAATACATGAGTACAAATAGCCTCTGTCCTTTGCCTTTGTGGACTATGAAAAAGCTTTTGACTCTGTGGAAGTCTGGGCTGTACTGAAGCTCTCTTACGATGTCGATCGATTATCGATACTTCGAGGTATTGAAAGGTCTCTATAATGCTGTGTCTCTATAATGCTTATGGCCGTCCTAATCTCGGGGTGTCAAATGAGACCGATCCAATTGCATAAAGGAGTGCGACACGGGGTTGTTATGTCCCCGAAAATGTTCACGAATGTTTTGGAGGACGTCTTCAAGACCCTAGACTGGGCTGAATGAGGCTGGATAAACATCAACAGCGAGTACCTTTCACACCCCGTTTTTCTAATGATATCGTCATATTGGACAAGGGAGGGAGATGCTGCAGTTTGAATGAATCCTCCCGACACATTGGCTTTCGGATGAACAACATTCGTAGCGAATTTGTCCGTTAAAAAGATTTAGCTCGTTGGAACTGGCAGTGGGCCGGTAATATAGTAAGAAGAACTGATTGCCGATGAACCAATAATGGTCTGGAGTGGAGGCCGCGTTTGGGAAGACTGGTGCCGGAGACCTCCGGCCAGGTGGGATGTCGATCTCCATGCTGTTGCCGATTCGGGTTGGAAGCGAGAAGCAGGGGATCGGCCGTCTTGGCGTTCATTGCAAATGGTCTATGTCCAGCAGTGGATCGATAAGGCCTGATTATGATATGATGATGCGTATGTTATATGTTTTTTAACTTTAAAATAATATCTCTAACAATTTTCAGTACTTTTTCTTACTTCGGTCTTAGTAGCCAAAAATAAGCCGCATATAAGACTAATGTAAAAAGTATGTAAAAATTTTACTTTCTTTTATTTTAAAAGAATGACGTATAACGTATAGACACTTCCTTTTGAAGAAGTCGTCTTTCGGTACACGTGTTTAATAAATCATTCCTCATTCGTCATAACTTACAATATTTTACTGTGTTATATAAACAAAACTCAATTACTTCACTAAGAACGTAGATACTACATTTGAATAGATATACTTATATGTATGTCTGATAACTGTTTGAATATTAAAGTGGAACAATTAGAGTTTCTATGATCAATTGTTTAGAATTTTTATAATGTCATAGTTATTTTAATTAAATACAAATAATGCAGAAGATTATTTTGTTCAAATAATTGTCTTAGAATACGGTCCAAAAAGCAATCCAGAAGGTCTATGTCCAGCAGCAGAATAACACAGGCTGGTGATGATCATGATGATTATGTTAAACAATGATATTGTGGTCTACAGCATCTGTGAATTTTGGGACTACGATATTACACGTTACACTATCATTTGCATATTCAGACAGTAATCTTGTTTAATGACTCTCTGTGTTTGCTTAACCTCGTTGCCGTAATAACAAAAATGTACGTGGTTTGCGTAAAAACATAATGACGTGTGGTGATTATAGAGTAATAACTTAAAATGATATATAATTACGTAAAAGTCTTTTAAATTATTGTAATTATATTGCTGCTAAACATGCTATTTTCACGACGAATTTTATAAATAAGAGTCGTTGGTAACTATACCAAAGCACAGACTACTGTGCTATGTAACTTTAAATGTATCCGATTAAAAAACTGTCTTGCTGAAAATATTATTTAAGCATTTCTCCTATAGATCCATTTTTAAATTTGTCTTAATTATATTATTAATTACATAATTTGGTGGTTCAAAATAGGATTTTTCTTTCATGGAAGTCGCTTCGTTCCCAATGAAAAGACCGAAACGTATTTAACATTTTTTTGCTTCCTACTGGCGGCCATTTCTCATCCGAACACGTTGTTGGACCAGGCGCGCGCTTTTTGTCGCAGCGCTTCGCAGGCGTTTAATAACTGAACAGATTTCTTTTTTTAAATAAAAAACTCTTTTTGAATTTGGCGGATACAATTTGCTGTGGAATATTTTTCTAAAAGTTTAGTAAATCTTTAGATCATTAGGCATTGGTTTTCTAAATTGTATGTAACAACGGTATGAACAAGTCGTTTACCTGATGGTTAGTTAGGTATTGGCGGTGGGTATTGCCTCTAATGAATACAGTGTATGGCGTAACAAGCCTGCTGCTTAAGACGTGGGATGTTACCACTCGTGTAGCAAAGAACTTTGATGCCCTTTTAACCAAAATTCATTAGAGTTTTACTCTACTACTTCATGACAAAAATACGTACATTTAAAATTCTAATTCAAAAATTCTTTATTCATTTAGGCTCTGTTGATCATGTCCTTAATCTACCACCGGTTTTGACTTGTCCATTTAAGAACCGAAAGAACTACAGTCGTAATTTTTTATTTATAAATGTTTGATGAACACATTACGATCATCTAAATTACATAATTTGAGCAGTTGCCAGGAGATATGCCTATGCAGGCATCATTATTTATGAATGATTACCACACATCTTGGTCCTCGATGTGTCTAACAGAATCATAGGCTTTTCTAATCAATGTTGCTTTTACAACATTTCGAAGGACGAAGTCTTTAACAGTTTATGTGAGTAATATGCATAACATATTTCAGTATTTTTTGCTACTGCCGAGGCATAAGTAAATGTATCCTCCTACACCTTTTCCTCAAATACAGGGTCGGCTTCCAATCTTACTGAGGATTACCTGAATGTCTGTTTTTACGCTGAGCGACTGACATCCGACCTTCACAACCCGTATGGATCAACTGTAGTTGACTAATGGATTAGTGTGTCAGGAAATTCGAAGACAGCTACGTTCTTTTAACGATTGACAAATTTATTCTTGACAGCTGAGATCGGCTATTTAGGTGCTCATTTAATGAAGGACTGGTTTTTATTATGAGATAAATAGAGTTAAGCCTCAATGTTGCCCAGTGGTATAGGCATTGGCTTAGAAACCGGAGGTCGTGGGTTCGAATCCTCGGGACTCAACAAATTTTCATTGTTGTTTCCTAGTTGAGTTAGGAAATTTGGTCCCCACCCATTGTCTCGAAATAAGATGATCCATGCGTCGGATGGGCATGTAAAAGTCGAGTCCACCTCACAACCCGCATTGGACCAGCGTGGTGGATAGCGGATTCCAAAACCCTCTAATAGATTGAAAGTTGTATTGAAGGAGACGGCCTATGTCCAGCGTGGACTATCTACAGGCTGATGATGATGATGAGATGAAATAAACTGTTCATGTTCGCAGTCCTTTTTAATTAGGGATACTATATATGCGATTATTTCCTTTAAGTGGGATCTCTTCGAGCTGTGAACCGTGGGACATGATCTTGAAGTCACAGACAGAAATTCCATGATTTGTAGATATTGTATACCTGTAAAATCACTTCATCCGTAGCCATGTTATGATATACCTATTTTTTGCACAAGGCAATACGTTGCTGACATTACCTTTTTTATGTTAAGATAATCTAATACTTTCTTTTGTTTGATTTAATAAAAGACTTTACGGATTTCATCGCGTTTAATTTTATTTACAACGTTTCAGACACGTTACATGATCCAAGGTCACGGGCAGACAAATGTGATCAAATCTTGTGTCTTGAACTGTCGAGAAAATTACTGGTGTTTACGGTAAAGGCGTATTCCTAGTCGTCGGGTCACCCGGTCGTTATAAAACGTCAAAGCACTTCAACATTACTAAACCCAATCCAATTATCGTCTGCGGTAGCAATGTTGTTGAGATCCGCTTCATGTGTATGGAAGTAGACTATTTGAAACGTTAATATATAACCTAACATGTTGTGATCATCTTTTCGAAAAAAAAACTTTAACCACTTAGCTCTGTTCTACTAGGCGAACATAACGTGTAGTGCATTATAAAACGTGATACATAAACACTAACGATCGTGTGCTGGCCCGTGATAAGCTTAAAATCATTATATCGAGCGATAATGATTTCGAGCGTGCACCAGCCCCGTCAGCCATAGTTTGAAACGGGCTTAGTCCGCGTCGATTAATCTAGCTTTAAGCCCGTACGCTTTAATACAATTTTTATTCGTCGCATCGACAGCGAATTATTCACGGGTCGCAATCAATGGCCCACGCTGCTGGTAATCCCGATTAATATTTCAGACTAGCGCTTCCTGCACGCGGATTGAACGATAAACTGATTATGCGATTCGACCGATGTTTGGGCGATATTTTCGGCTAGTCCTGATTGCCTTGATGGACGATCGGTGGTCCTGCGAGATTTGTTGCTTTCGTTTGAGTGTTTTTTGATTGAAGGCGATAAGTTGCATGATCATTTATTCATTAAGTGGAACAGAGAAAGGAATGTGAAGAATTTTATTTGTTCTCGCGTTGTACCTGATCATCATCAGCAGCCCGCGTTAGTCTACTGCTGGAAATAGGCCTCCCCTAATGCACACTTCATTAGAGGGTTTTGGAAGGTATTCCACCACATTGGTCCAATATGGGTTGGTGGGTCGTTGGCCAGAGCCTCATTTGTTATTCAGCAGGGTGCACCACGAGCAGGTGAAGTTGGCTGGGGTTCCGAAGGTTCTGTTTGGAGCCCTTGTCGTTTATACCTGACGCTCTTACGTAATTATTTTTTTAGTGTAACAACATTTTCTAAAGCTAATAATAGGAAAATAAATAATTTATATTATGAAATAGTATTATATATAAAAAGTATAATTAACAAATACTGCTATAACATTTTTGCCAGCCTTTGTTGAACGGTATCTTAAAAGAAATACCATTATCTATTCTAACGCCCTCTTAATGCTATGTGCGTATGCCTGAAATGTCTCAATACTTATATTTAAAGTAATAATTTTACACCTGCTCTAAAATACTAGCATTTATCCCACAGCCCGAAGCTTGAGATTAAGCAATAAATTATTTTACTACGTCCCCCCCTTTTAAACTTTGATTACAACTAACTCCGACCGATGTCAAGGGCTCGACGTCGTAGAAAAATGAAAACTTTTATTAATATCCTAATAAAAGTTGGCTTTAAGACTGCCTAATTAAACGCATCCAGACTTATCAAATTGCGAAAACTCCGATGGGGATTAGGGTCCTCGTTTTTGTATAATTTTCAAATTACGATCAAATAACTTTTAATATTTGAATAGTATTCTCGAAAAGTTAAAATGAGTTCCGATATTTAGGTGTAATCGGTGAACAAAATTTTAATTAAACTTTCGGTATGTATAATACCTATAGTACGTATTAGCTATTCAGAATTTCATGCTTTATTCTGTTATGCTTTCCTCTTTAGAACGTCTTCATAAACAAAGAAAACTATGACAACAAAGCAGCGTCATACATCCATCGTTCTTAAAGATGGATTATCACCGTCATGTCAATTTGAGTGACAGTCGACTGACTGTCGCATACACCATACGTGCAACCGCGCTTCGTTGCTATGGGTTACTCCGTTCACTTCTGTTCTGAGTCTATTTCGACTGTACTGTTGTTGATACAATCAGATTAGGTTAGGGCCCTTTACATTTTATACAATTTGTTTTACCGTTACCCGTGGTGAAATCGTAACTTGATAAGTTCTTGAGCCAGTCGCACAATGCCGTTTGTGGGAGGCAGTGGGCGTGCCATCCGCCGAGATGGTGGGTGTCACGTGGCACGGTTACGAATTCTCTCGTCTTTGTACATACTAGTTTTTAAACACGACTTCGTCTGTATTACACAATTGTTGAATATTGTCCACCTCCTAATGAATAGGGGTGTATTATATAGGGCCTATGTCCAGCAGTGGACTATGAAGATGATGATGAATGTTGTCAATATTTTGTACAATAAATATAAAAATCTATTGGATTGGATTGAACCTCAGAAACTTCAGAACTTGAAATTAATATGAACGTGATTATATCCGTAAAAAAACTATCGTTTGTTTGTATTATTTCTGATTAATTTTTAATAGGAAATATCGTAACATGTATTACGATGTTTAATATGTGTATACGATCTTTGCTTAAATTTTCAGAAAGGAAATTTTGATACAAGTGCGTTAGACAATACTGGAACATCATTGAATATTGCAGCGACATTATACGTGAGTTAGATTGTAAGCAGCTTTATTTAGCAAATTTGAATGCAGGAAATTACATTAAGAGGTGTCTAGAGGCACTTGTGTGGTTAAAAGTTTCCATAAGAGGTATCTTAGTGATTGTGATAGTTTAAATAAAATTTACTGAATGCACTAGTTAAATCTTGCCTGAGAATTATATATTTTAATTAACTTTTATATGTATAATAAATAACTTTCTTCGTTTTGTCTCAGTATTAAACTAAAGTCTAGTGAAACTTCAGTTCTGTTTTCATTGTTTTTTGTTTATAATTAACACCTTAGACTTGTTACAGAACGTTGTAAACTAGCACCATCGATAAAGTACTATCAAAAGTACATGTTTGCATTGACCGTATTGCACTTTGTTTAAAATCATTACTTATGTTTTCTTTATTGTGTATTCTACTAATAAATACCACGTCTAATAACTTAATCCACGATTTTAAAACGTTAGCGTTATAAATTATGACTGCAAGTTGTAAAACACAAGTCTCAAGGTACCGAAGAACCTTAAACACCGGCTTCAAAGTTTCTCACCTTCTAACGACTTCTGTCAATTACCAAGTTTATAATTATTATAAGTTATTATAATAATGGTTTATTCTTGATGAGCCGTATTAGTTCAGTTCCTAGACTTATTTTCGATGCAGTGTGTTGTGTGCTGCCATCTTAGTTTGTAACTAGTCTGATTATTATATAGAAGTAAATAAACAAAAGAGAAAAAAGTATGAATATAATACTATTTTTCTAATGTTAGTGTCCATTTTTCTATAAACGTAGAAAAAGGCGAAAGATGTTTTTTTTTCGGAAAGATTTTTATCTTGTATACATCTAAGAAGTAACTCCTAACGCGCATACATTAGCAAACACTTTTCTTAAAATTAAAGGCGTTTGTAAACATTTTCTAATATCAATTGCCTCAATTTAGATGACTCATCATAATTGAAACATTATAAAAAGATTGCAAACGTATTTCAGATTGTTTCATGTAATGAATACACTACGTAACATAAACACAATAAACCTTTCAAATATTAACACACAACTTGATGAAGTGTCACAAATAAAAATGTAAAGTCACTATGATTTTCGCAAATTATTGTCCAACTTTCATCAGCTATATAGTATTAGATACTAACGAAACGGTTATTGGTCCCACGTAATTTATTCCTCGCAAAGGAATGACAATACCTCCTTGGCTTCATTAGAGCAATCGTTGAATAGAATTTCACGGGGTGTCGCCTTGCAAAATGAATTAGGTCCGGGCCGGTAGGGCCTCATCAATATTTCAGATTCGCTTCCTATCGATTCGATCTGGATTGCTAAGCGATAAACTAATTATCAGGACCCCTTTCGCCTGTCGCCTTCATTATGCCCCTGCTAACGGGTTGCCCTGATATTGGAGTGATTAACTTCTATATGCTTGAATTGTAAGTTCGTTATAGGAAACGTGAGCTAAGTATTAGCTGGTATTCTTCGTTAAAAAATATTCTCGGAGAGTTGTGTAGAGCGCTATGTGTTCTTTTCTTGATCATCTGTCCTATAGCTAAAGAATAAAGGAAATTTACGAAATATACAACAACGGCCATAGTAACGTTGTTACTGTTATTAAATAAAATTACTTTACGGATTTTATCGCGTTTACCCCCGTCTACCCGTGACCACGGCCGCTGGAAAGTGTTCGAAACGTCGGGAATTAAAATGTAAAATAAACGCGATAAAATCCGTAAAGTAATTTTATTTAATAATGTATAATATTCCGCAAGCAATAGAAATAATTATGTTGTTACTGTTGTTCCGCGTTATATTGAATCCTCATCAGATGTTTATTAACAGCGGCTGAATTTTAAGCGCCAATACAGTTGCACATTGTTAATATGAATTCCATTTCTCATTTGTATTTTCACCAAAGCCAGTTGCCATGACAGAATTTGAACATCATTGACGCAATAGTGTCAGGATTTCTGTTAAATGATTTGTGACAGCAGGTTCTTGAAGATGTTTAAATACTTGTTTGAAGCTTCTTAGGATTCTGTAATTTTTTAAAACCCAAAAAGTAAACTGGATTCCTAGGCTAAATTACTTCTCATGAAATATCAAGACACTGACATCGTATAAAGTCTTGTCAATAGTACCGATTTTTTTACATTCCATTTGGTGACCGGCCTATACTGCCCTAACCAACCAGAAAACAACGATATTATTAAGCTGTTTTCCCTCAGTTCGGACCTACGACCTTCGGTTTTTGAAGCGAGGGCCAATATCACTGGTAGTATCTAAAGATTCTGTTAATGTTAGATTTAAATACAGTTTACATTCGGATTTATATACTACTGATGCTACTTCGTTAAGAAAATCAATAATTATAGCTTTAAACAAACTTGCAGCCGTGGCGTAATCTTGCTGGCAGGTAATTACGTAGTTCATTTGTAAATGTACTTTGAGCCAAATATTTGGTAATCAGCTAACTCCAACTCGTTAGATCTGGCGACCTGTAATTTTGATTTGGTTGAGGTTTGAATTTACTGCTGTAAAGCAACTATTCAGCTGCAAACATAATAAATACAGTAAAAGTGTTATTATTCGTGAGATTCTACAAATATTTTAAAGGTAACTAAGAAGTAATGTTAGACGGGTCCGACTTTAAGTTGTTTATTATTAACTATTTTAGAAATATTAAAGGTTTCTATTCTTTAGCTAATTTAATATATCATCATCATCATCAGCCTGTGATAGTCCACTGTTGGACATAGGCCTCCCCTAATACAACCCTATCCATTAGGCGGTTTTGGTCCGTATCCACCACGCTGGTCCAATGCGGGTTGGTGGGTGACCGATATTTTATGCTCATCACGCATATCATCTACTTTTCAGACAATTGGGTGATCTGACCCAATTCCTAACAAATAGGAAACAACAATGAAAATATTCGTTGGAGTCCGCAGGATTCGAACCCATCGACCTGCCTTTTTCACAATGGCACGCCCATACCACTAGGCTACGGAGGCATTACAATGTAATATATATATATATATATATATAACTAGTTTATATATAATAGTTATGTATTTATATATATATATATATAGTTATATATATATATATATATATATTTGTTACGCCAAACTTAATGTCAGACTAATGACCTTATTATTAACCATCATAATAGGTATATTTTTCCAAAAAATCTTCTATAGTGATTAAACTATGACAGACACCGTAAGCACTACTGTTTGACGTCGCTTCACACCATAAAGCTTTCACCGAACCCCATAGATTAGGGGCGTGAATCATCGACGACTGAGGTAGCACTTGGATACAAAATTTCCATTACGCCAAGCGCGGGACATTGACAAATTGCGGTGCAACATCATTGCAATATTCACGGCCCACAGATCAAATCGGACAACGACGATACCGTAGCGAGATCACAATCGAATTGTTAAACAATGATGTAGGAACAAAACGATGGAATTAACTAGGATGGCAACTGGGTCACGTGTCATTGTGGCCACACTGCATTTAAATCATCACTGTATCCATTGCAATATATCAGTTGACCTGGTAACGTATGTGCTTTACTTGGCGGGGATTTCCATAATAATATAATAGTAATTCATCAAAACTACGTATGGTCATATAAAATATGTGTTCCAAGTGTTTACGAGTACTTGAGTTGACTTACATGTTGGAGTAAAAATAATAGATAGTTGAATTATAGCAAATAATAATTTCAATTGTGCAAATTCATAGTTTAAACCTACTGTGGTACGGTGCAAATTACTGCTCCTTTATTGCAGTATTCTACTCATTGTGCTTTAAAACAATTCACAACGATTCATTTAATTTTGTAGAAGTATCAAGTATTTATATAGGATAACTATCTTGTCTAATTAGAGTTAGAGAGAGAGAGTTTTCTTGCTTGAATCTTAGCCCATATTCCGCTAATTTGGGGACAGACATATTATTCTATCATTTAACGTTTTTCGGCTACTAACGAGATCTTTATCAAAAACGTTTTCGACTAAGTAGAATCGAGAGCAATTCATGATGTTTAAAATTATAGATGTGTAAACTACACGCAAAGGACAGTCCAACAAAAACCCGCCCAACATAATACCAAAGTTCACACCGATGCGATACAAATATTTAGCAAAAGAAACGTCGTCAAGTATAAAAACGCGTCGCGTAGTTATTTACGGTCGAAAACAATCCAGCGGCGATTAACCTATTTCGCGAAACGGCGTTTCCTCGAGGAGTTAACTCACCGCAATCAATTTGGATCCCCGAACGGCACGGTTGGGCCGGTATGCGCTTGTCACGCTAGTAATTATGCGGCGGCGTTGCTCGGGGCGCGGGAAGCTAGCATTATTTCCAAGAACACTATTGTTCACCTCGCTACGTTGCCGGCGAGACGAGCGGTAGGAACATAACGGGCTGTGATGGATGGGAAGGTGTTTGTTGACCAGGGCAAAATACCACAAGAAAAGCAGCGTATACGCTACTGACAATGAACGCAAAATGTTTTTGTTTTAATTTTTCTGAAGAAACAGCTTGCATAAATACACCCGACTTTTTCTATCGAGTTTATGAATATAATATCAAAATTTATTTTACGATGAAAGCAATTTTATCTTATGGAGTTTTTCGGCCGAAATGAAAATTTAATTTCGTACATAGCAAAGCATTCTAGGTGAGTCTCTGCGCCTCTTGACCTAAAATAAGGCACAAAAAAGGTAAACTTGTTTTGATTATAATTTCAATTCGAAGCATAAATTTGTCGTTAGATTCTAGACTACAATTTCAAACATTTTTTTGCAGAGTACAGTCTTAACTGAATCTAATTATAATTTTAAGGACATGACTGAGATTACATGTCATAGCATACGCCATATTAAAGTGACTTTTACCAGGTGCAAGGAGAAAAAAAAAGCAAGTAGACTGTTTAGTAATCCGATCCTATTTTATCTATCTATCGATCAATACTGATCAAATGAACAGATTATTTATTTAATTAATTATATTTGACTTTTTTCCGCCTACATACGGTCTTTAAGGGCCAAGAAAGTCGGTATTGGGTTATGGTATGCGAGGTTATTGTACCATTTTAGGCATCATGCTGCCTGGTTGAGACTTAAAGATCTGGAAGCCGAAACGCTCTTATTACCTAGAAAAAGTTAGTCTCAGAGCCACAGTCCGCCTCCACAAGATAATTAGGTGTTGCGAGAAAATTCGCTAACATTCGATAAAGAATAATCAACTATCTTAGTTAGTTAATAATCAATATGTTAGTCGGAGTGGCTATGTTCCTATTATCTAACAGAAGACCATGGACGCTACGAAATTTCTAAATCGAATTATCGAATATCTATTCTATCCAAATTTAAAAGAAGGTGATCCTGAAAGGACCATGTCACGCAAACGACACCAGAAAGGAGCATGCCTTTAGTATCCTATTTGCTACCTTTTCCATATACCCTTGATATCGGTGGATATATTTTTTTTAACGAAACATTTTGTTTTTTCACTACATTAACCACAATGAATTGGCTCAATATTTCCCATAAAACAATTGCTACAATTGGTTTTATCATTTTCGATTATTTCGCATTTTCTATGGAAAATCTAGTGCTGCTCCCATTGCCAACAATTTCGTTCATAAGTTTGTATTTTTCTGTCTCCTATGAGGTATTTCGCTATTGTACCACAAATAATAAAAACGAGAACAGCACCATTACAATGAAAAACAAGGAGTTGAAAATTTTACATTGATACGGAAAACAAAGGTTCTATTAAAAATGCGCCATGAAGGATATTGTGTGACAGCATAAAATAGAGAATGACATGAGAATAATTAATTGTATCAAAGGAAATTGCTGTTTTACTTGGTTGATTTGAAACTTTTATAGAGCAATTAATTAGGCGTTGACAGACGTACTATCCCGTACTATAGTGACTAATAATAATAATATTTCTGGACGAATAACACAACGTCATCCAGTCCAAAACTAAGCAAGTTTGTACTATGGAATCAGATAACTGATAAACACATAAACTTACTTTTCTTTTGTAAATAAATATATATTGTATAGATACGAACACCCAGACACGAGAAAAACTCTATGTTCATCACACCCTTTGGCGCAACAATCAGGTTCACTAACCACTGCGCCAAGCGGGTCGTCGCTATTCCTTGATTAATTCGATCATTTAAATATTAACATAATATTTGGTATTATTGTGTAATGCGCTCAATGTGGTTACGAACGAATACATGCATGTTCACAGTAGACAGACTAATATCGTACGTTATTGTCAAATTAAAATTTATGCATTATATAATATAATATACTGCATAATATTTTTATTCATTTTCATCAATCATCAACTGACTTGTTTTAGTCCACTGCTGAACATAGGCTCCCTCGTTATGCCTTCGAATTAGGATTTTGGACCATATCGATTTCATTTTAGAATATAATAATGTTTTGCAATAATACTTGATTTTTTTTTCATATTTATGTTTAAGGAGCATTACATTGTAAAAATTTAAAGAATTTTTCACAATTATTGCGTATAAATTACCGAACCTGACCAAACATTGATCAAAAACTTTATACTTATTTGCAAAAAAAAGTATACTGCTCGAAAACTAAAACTGTTTTACAGATTTATTAAACATATGTTGGCCATAGACGCTGCTGTTTTACGAAGATATGTATATTAATGTTCAAGGCAGATGTTTGGAACTTTGCGTTGTTTCTCCGTATCATTTTTCAATAGGCCCCAGGTGTTGCTAGAATTCAAATAGGAACCGGTTTAATACTCGTTATAAAATCAACTACTTATGAATGAGCTTCGTATATTAAAAAACAACTATTTGAATACATTTTTTTAATTAGAAAACAAGTCGCTTAAGACATTTGAAATTGGTGTAAACTTAGTAGATTCATTTAATTCAAAGGTTATCAATTGCTAGCGACTCGTCCTGGCTTCGCTGAGGACCAATGCTACAGCATGTCTTTTATTATACGTTCCCAGCTTTTTGTACCAACATGTTTTCTGGTTCCAACATGGTCACTCATGAAAGAGCGGAATGGCTAATATCTGTTACTTACTTACACATAACATACACGCAAATAGATAGATATATACTAACGCGAACTTTTTCTTTCTTTTATAATGTTCTTAAGTACCGGCGTTAATTTGAGACATAACATAAAAAAAACTTTGGAAATTATCTATATTTCTCTACTATTCTATACATGTTTATAACATATAAAACTTCCTTTCGAATCACACTATGTAATATAAAAAGTGAAGCAAAATCCTTGGCGCAGTTATAAAGATCTATGCATTCATAGGTACAGATAGATAGCAGAAATTTAATTTGTATCATAATTTGTAGTAACTTTTGCAAATGCACAGATAATTAACACCGATCAATAATATTATGTAAGACTAATCAATGTTAATTCAGTTCATTTCAGTTCAGTTCTTTGGTTTAATGGCGTTTCCTTATATATTTCTTCAACGTCAAGTTTTTAGATAAGACTCTGCTATATGTATATACAGGCTTCGTAAATGCAGAAGGTCACAGTTAAAAACCAAGAATTGATTATGTGCTTAGATAATCCACCACAATGGTCTCTGTTGATGTACCTTTTTTTTATTTTGATACTAAGACCACTTTTTATATTTTTCTTTCATTGAACATCTTAGATACAGATGTAAATAGATTCATGTCTTAGTATCAAAATATAAAAAGTACATGATAGTGTAAAATGTCAATTTAAATTTCTCGGCGTATTCTTAAGTGTAATATTAACGTCTGATTTCGTAAGTATCCAATTGAATTAAATTCGTAAGCAAATTGCTTTTATCCACTTATCACGACCTAATTTGCATCAAAGGAGCTAAAATATGAGGACATTTTTTCCATCTTTATCTCAGAGATTTTTTGCCTTCCTGACATTTATGTATAAGTTATATATTTGTAAATATCGTAATAAAGAAATATTATAGTGTCTATAAACTTAGTTCAGTTCATTTGAACTGCTGTTATTTTATTAGCTACGTTATTTTAATAGATGTATATGATTAAAACTTTTCTTTATCTATTGACCCGTAGCGCTTTATGTAATTGGTTTATTTTAGTTTGAGTAAAATATAATATATTAATGCCTCCGTAGCCTAGTGGTATGGGCGTGTTCTTTAAAACCGGAGGTCATGGGTTAGAATCCTGCGGGAACTCAACTATTTTCCTAAGTTGTTTCCTAGTTGGCTAGGACAATTTGGGCCTGAAAAGTAAGATGATCCATGCGTCGGATGAGCATGTAAAAACGGTCGGTCCACCCACCAACACGCATTGGACCAGCGTAGTTGGATACGGCCTATAACCTAATGGAGAAGGGGAGGCTTAGGGTTAGTTCAGCAGTGGAATAACACAGGCTGAAGATAATGATGATGATGATGAATATTAATACATCAATGAAATATAAACTGTACCGTGCTCATTTTCCTAATAATATAATATAATAATATTTCTAGACGAATAACACAACATCATCTAGTTCCAAACTAAGCAAAGCTTGTACTATGGAATCGGGATAACAGATAAATACATAAACTTACTTTTCTTTAAATAAATACATATTACATATAGATAGAAACACCCAGACACGAAAAAATCACTATGTTCATCACAATATTTTTCGCCGGGTGGGAATCGACCCACACCCCTTGGCGCAACAGTCAGGGCCACTGACCACTGCGCCAAGCGGGTCGTCACTAATCAGCACGAGGTATAACAATCAACGATAACGTAATAGAATCGGCACCCTTGGTGTTGATCGATGTAGTAACATCAAAATGTTTATATTGTACCACCGTATCCGTTTGTGCTGACGAAAATTTAAAGTAGACCTCTTGTTTATCATTACCGCTACATAAAGGTGCCCTTGTAAATCGATTAGAATGATAAATAAGCTGTACATCATTATTAAGTTCAAGTTAATTAAAGGTATTTTACAAGATATCGACTGCAGTAGCGTAAAACATTACTATGTTATATTTTGCATGGCACGGCATTGAGGTTCAAATGTAATTGCCGAGTAAGTAAGACGTAACATCTCATATCTCAGAGCAGCAAGCGGATTTGTGTGTAACTTGATTCATTATGAAGAGGTATAGTTTCTTTATATTATAATAGATAAAAGTAATTTAAAGAAATGTAACTCGTCTTTAAAAAGGCATAAAATGTATCAAAAGAGCATGACTCAAATTGAAAGAAATATAAGATTCGATCCGTCAACTCCAATTGTGAAATGCAAGTTGCGGTCCTTGAACCAGTTTCTTTTTAACTACAATGTCGTGCCATTAGTGTGCACGGACTTACGCTTTTAAAATCGATTATCGTCACTTCATCGATTATCGTAACGTTCGTGTGTCGAGCGACTGGCGTAATGAGCGACAGTCAGTCCATTCGTACGCGTGACGAAGGCGACACGGTGTATTAATTACACTTTTGCTGCATTTTTAGCACTTTTTTAAGTCGTGCTAGTGATAAATTTATGAAACATTGTTACCGGCAGTTTTACTTGAAAAGTTAAATATTAATGATCGCTGAATAATATTACCGCCTCTGTGGTCTAGCGGTATTGGCTTTATAAACCGGACGTCGTGGTTCGAATCCCTCGGGAACACAACTTTGTGTTATCGTTGTTTGCTGTTTGGTTAGGACAAGTTGGGCCGATTACCCGATTGACTGAGAAGTAAATGATCCATGCGACGGATGGGCATGTAAAAAGTTGGTCCATCCACCTACCCGCACTGGACCTGCTCAAATACCCCGTAATAGAAAAGGCGTGCATTAGGGGAGGCCTATGTCCCGCAGAAGACTAACACAGGCTGATGTTGATGATAACGATGAATAATGTTTATAATTATTTTCGTGTACCCTTTAAAGCGCGCATATGTTAATTGTTTGTAAACAATAGTATCGAATTATGCAAGCAAGTTCTCAAAAGTCTTCGTAAGAAAATTGATTTAATAACCAAAAGTTGCCGTAAATGCATAATTTATATTTTAATAAGGCAAACCTAATGAAAATAACATATTTTGACGTAAATATTAATAGAAACAATACAAAGAAGAGAAGGTCCTACTTAAATAACGTTCTTTATAATACATCAAAACGAAAATCATAAAAGAGAACGTTCATATTAAATTGTATTTAAACTTTTCTGCAAATAAAGACAAATAAATTGAAGGTTTTTATCGTCCCTCGGGTTTTATGTTGCCAGCATTTGTCGTTAGAAAACTGCACAGAATTATAAAGTTTTGTAATAATATTTAAAACAGACATTTATTGAGTACTTCTTTATTGCACAGCGTTTAATGTTTTGAAAACTTATATAAATTCAAAAAATCAGTTTATTCTTGAAATAATAACTTTTTCAAGAAAACTTATAACATATACCAGTTATGTTTTCGAGGTTCGATTACAATGATTAATTTCAGAAAGGAATGTTATTGTAACTAAGCTTCCCCAGTTTACCTGAACTACGACGATAATCTCACACATAAAATAATGGTAAATGTGAATTAATAGGTATTTTAAATAAGTTGATACACTTATTTAAAATATCTATTAATTCCAAACACGTATTTAACTCGGACTTCATTAACCGTTCAATTTAAAAGTTTTAATTATTTGTCATACTTGAATACGTACACATTTTCTATGTTAATTTTCGCCCGATCCTCGATGCAAAATATAATTACGGTATTCGAAATTGGTTATGGCAGGCGTTATAATCGAAATAACTTTGTTATTACATACAAATACGCTTGCAGGTAACTTTTCAAGGGCTTTAATATGATATTCGTTGAGTTGTGCTCTATTCGTTACATAATTTTTAGACTATAAATGTTAGTAATACATATTTTATTTCAAATTGGCAGTAAATTTTATTTTCCTTTAATTTTTCGTTATAGAACTATATATTAGTTTATGTATAGGTTTATAAGGATTGTATATGTATTGACGTTTTTGTTACGAAGAAAGTAAGGCATCATGAAAGAGTTTGTATTTTATAAAAAAAATAATATGTTGTTTGTATTCCAAAAAACAAGTAAATATGTTGTCACTGTTAAAACCTTACACATTTTTAACTCTTTATTATATATCATCTATATAAAAGAGATTCCCACCTATATATTGACTCATCGCGATATCTCTGAAACCATAAGCGTAGCGACATCAAATTTGGTAGTAATATTCCTTTCGCCGAGTAGAGGTCAGCTAAGAACGGATTTTACGAAATTCCACCACAAGGGGTTTGGAGGTTGCTACTTATATTAATATTTTGTACTACAGATTACAGAGTTACAGTTGTATTACAGATTTTAATATTTTGTAAGAATAAAGAGTAATCGTTACCAAGGAATTGTCATTGTTTTGTGATTACGGAACCCGATGCCCTTTCATTGTGTTGGAGCGGTCGTGCAATCAGAACTTTGCACATTTTACTTCTTCCGAAACCACTCCTTAGTGAATGTAGCCTTTCTTTTAGTGTTTAATTATTTTCTTTTTAAATAAATAGTGTATTGTTTTTAATCCCCTTGAATGTTACAGCGTTCTTAATATCAAAAAGTGTCCCATTATTGCTTTTTATTCGATTAGTTTTTCTTTAATGATATGTAATTAAAACTACAGGATTTTGTTTCACAGCATATTTTTTATCATATGAATCAACATATGTTTAACGTATTTTTGCACAGGTTCATCGACTCACTGACCTCATGATCGTTTTCTTTGAAATTAATATAAATTTCTTTTGGATTAATAAAAAAATCCTTTTGGACATGTTTTCGTTGAATGGGTTCTTCTCTTAATAAATTGAAATTAGATATGCAATAGTAAACAATAGTACAGTAAATACTAGAGTACTAAACGATAGTATAAATATTTATTACATAATTACATAATTTATGTTTGGTCTTATGAAATAGCAATGTAGAGGAATAAAATTGATTCGATTTGAATCGGGCACAGTCCTTTTACTGTTTCGTTTGCGTGCGTCGGTTCAGGTTTATCGGCCATTATTTTTTTATTAGTGCTGTCACCAACCGGAACTTTCGTGTGGAAATATTTGGTGAAAATATGTCAAAGGATATCTGTTATATATTTAATTGGAATATTTTATTTGTTATTATTTTGCTTGGAATAGTTTGTTTATTTTAAATGCAGTATAATTATTAAAACATAAAGTGCAACGCCAAAATCATATATGACATTAAATGCCAAAAAAAAAGACTTTCAAAATGTTTCAATAAAGAAGACATTTGCAAATTGGCCGGTGTAGGCTGGATGAGAATAGCCAAAATCGAAAGCGTTTGCTTGCATTAGTGGAGGCCTTTTCTTTCATTTTTATTTCATTATCATCACCATCAGCAGTATTTTATTTCACTGCTGGACGTAGTGCCTCCCCTAGTGCACGCTTTCTCCTTTATGGGGTATTTGGACCGTATACCACCACGCTGGTCCAATGCGGGTTGATGGGTGGGATGACTTTTTACACGCCCATCCGACGCAAGGACCTTCTTATTTTTAAAACAATTAGGTGATCGCCTCAAATTGTCCTAACCAACCAGCAAACAACAATAATACAAAGTTGTTTCCCCCGCGGGATTCGAACTCACTAGCTACGGTTTATAAAGCAAGGGCCAATACCGCTAGGATGCGGAGGCGGTTAGTTTTATTGGCATTTTATATATTTTATAATGTTTATAGACGTGAGTACACGTATTTTTCAAAAGCGTATGGATAAACCAATGCCATATCAATATAAACTTGTTTATCGAACTTAATTTCGAGCCAGAATGTTGAGTAGTGTGTTTGTAAACGACTGAAATGCACTGCGGTGGTATCTAGCAGTTTTTATTAACTTTTCATCTATTACTTTTTTAGCTTCTTCAATTTATTAAGTTATTTAAATTATTTGTATGCAATAAACCTAATCTTAGTTCATATAATTCTTAACTATTTTAAGAAGAATGTATGTTGCAGCTAACTAAACATTTTGTATTTGTTTCAGGTAAGCGATTCCGGGCAGCGTCATTGTATGTATTTTTTTAAATGCAAATGTAACATATATCTGTGACTAAAAGTACTTTATCAAACACACAACATCCCTGTAAAGTGACAATAGGCAGGGTACATATAAAAGAACACTAGAGGCTGTCTTATACACTCTCGATGTAACATAATGGCCGCGAGGGACGCGACAAAGTGTCGATTAATCACTTTTCTTTCCTCAAAGGGCGTAAAACACGGGCTACACTACACAATGGGACATAGGCCTGTTCCTTAGGGTGGCCATGCGTTGCCATGTGTGAGACTTTCCGAGTTCAATATGCTGCATGATAAGCAGAATTTGTGAAAGTTAAAACTAAATTAACATAATTTCTGTGTAACACAGGTCTAGGCAATAAACACGCATTAAAAATACCGTGTATAAACTATAAATTTGAAGGTATTTCTTTCACGTGTATGTACATAATTTATTTGTTCGTTAGGCTTTACCAATATTATTACATTAATATTTGGTAATTTAGTAAAATCTTGGGTTTCGTAATGGCAAACATTATTATTATGTTAACGCCCGCTCGTCCTTTTAAACAACTAGATTTTTCCCATGTGTGAAGGACTACACAATTTTTAAACAGGATAAATGCAAAATAGCTTCACTCTATGGATACGGTCAATGGCCAACTACCAATAACCCGAAGCCCGCATAATCATTTCAAATGGATTACCCTCTAAACACGCAACGCGTATATCCTTTCCCAACTATTGTCTAACATTCTTTCAAGACTTTGTTTATAAATAGAAAATACATTAAACGTAAGAGTTTTACGCTATACCAAAGCTATGTATATCTGACAGTTTCCGCGACATTGGAGAGTGGAAAGTGTGTAATAATAAAGGTAATAAATACAGTAAAATACGTCAAATATTTTTTATATATGATGTAATTATATAATTGACTTATGTTGTTGAGTGACTGACATATGATATATTTTAACCTGAATAAATCCATTCTTAAAATCATTGAATTATTAGTATTTTCTTTTGATTTATTGCTACAGTTATGTTTTAAAACTTTAGTCAATGCTACAAAATTTGTGTACTTTGACTAGAATATATAATGTCACGCTGTCTACACATATAAAGAAAGTTAGGTGTAAAAAAACTAGAATTGCGATAACTCGACGACGGGCTTCGTAGATTTCTGCTGCAAAAAAATGTTTGTAGCAATAATACCTATAATTATGTGCTATAAAACATTTTTTTGTGTTTATAAAAACCTGTTATAATCAGTATAGACGTTTAATTTGTTTCGAGGAATGCATTCCGCGAAGATTACCATTGTTACAGTTATAACATGTGACATTTTTACTGAACGAATGTTATGTTGCATTAATCGATGATTACTTTCGTCCACGCAAGTACTACATTACAATTTTCTAGACGTTTCAGACCTTTTTTAACACAATGTTGTTAATTTAATAGTAACAAATATGCCCGTTTAGATTATTTATTTGTATAGATGTACAAATAAATAAAATTTGTGTCTGTTTGTTAAATCAAAATAACCGTTGTCAAATAAGTACATTATGATATATAACTGGAATATCACAAACCAACATTTTTAAAATTTTTGTCTGTGTATCTGTTTGTTCTGGCTAATCTCTGGAATGGTTGGTTCGATTTTGAAGGGAATTTGACTAAAAGATAGCTCTAAGCTACTTTCTTTTGGAAAAAAAATTAAAGGATTTTTTTTTATATATTCCCACAGCACTATGTCGCTGGTTAGAGCTAGTGTATATATTTATTTTATAAGTGGAGTAAAACATTATCGAAAGGTTTATTTAGAGTCTCTGAAATTATGGCATTCGTGGGCACCGTAGGCGGGAAATCGATGCTGGGTGGGCTTTATCTCGCTTAAACTCCACGTGGAGTGCTTCCACTCGGGTTTTTTAACAGTCGTTATTTAACATGTTCACGCGGCTTACGGGTATTGTTCGCGCGGTGAGCTGCCCGTTCTGTCTGCGAGTCGGTTGAATGGAATCGGTGCATCTTTTGCCACGGTGTATGATTTAATTGGTGTATTCTAAAGAAATTGGTTATAAAGAGATATATGTAAACTTTATTTGGTATATAATAATATAATAATAGATGCTTGTGAGCACCGCAAGTCTTTGCATATTAGCCTAAATCATAATAATAATATGGAAACTTGCAGTGGTCTTCCTAAGTGATCTTTTTCTTCATTTAAATATATAAGGTATATCAAATTTAACAAGGGTACTGCAGGCAATCATTATATCTTTTTTTAAACGTACATTTTGCAAATTAAATGTATGTATCAATTCTGTGTCACCTAATATGTTACACGCAGCAGAATGTAATAATACCCTAAAGGTGTTGAAGTTATTTATTGCTGGGGTCCTATTTAAATAATTATAATTACTTATTACTTTCTTATTATATTCTACTATCTTACTTTAAAGAGTAAAATCGCCATTAACAGTCTATTGTTCAAAAGCTTTAAAGCAGATCCAAGTTAAATACGCAACATGATCTCAAAAAAGAGGTATCAGTTGGATACTAATTTCGGATCGTATCAAGCAAAATTTGGATGTTTAAAAAAAACGTAAAATTCGGGAGTTGTTTTAATCAGGAACAAACTTTTGGACTGTTGACAGAGGCTCCTGCCCCCATTAGTTGTATCAGCCTGAGGTGGAAGGGGTTCACCTTTTATCGGGAATATTTTGAAGGCAACTTAAATTGGAAAACTGGATTTTAGGGCAGCGTCAGGTTTCAAAGGGGAAACTTTGGCGGCAACTTTGTTTCGATTATATTCCGTTCCCGAGATTGGGGCTCCCTTTTCGTAATACGATCGGTGGTAAAGTTCTTTTTATTAGTTGTAATCAAAGGCGTAGGGGTATTCGCAATGATCAAGTTTTCTGGGGAATGTAAATTGACTATGCTTAGTATATGTTTGGAAATATGAAGCGTGCGTAATGTTTTGTGTGCTTGCCGGTCCAATAGCCGAGTATTCTGCTGTTGTTTTAATTACTGGACAGAGAAGAAAGCGAGTTTTTGTAGAGATTTTTGTACGATAAACGCATTCCATCGGTATGTTTAAAAAAACGACTTTAAAGATACCAACTATCCTGTCTCTTTTAAAACCACTTGTAGCGTGCAGAGAGTTTCTAATAGAAGAACACGATTATTGAATTGATTTTTAGTGTATTTGTATATATTTTTTTTTGGCTATATTGATGTTAAGTCTCTTTATTGGTTACTCAAAGTATAAACTGTAATATGATTTCAAGATGAATTTGTTTTTCTTCTTTTTCAGCGCTTATTTATTTTTGCTCGAGTGGTTTAGATTTCGTTAAGTTTTTGCGGAGCCCCATTCCGCTACCGTGTAAAGTGTAAACGAACACGTTTCACTTTCACGTTCGGCATCGCTTTCCGGCATTTTCGATTTGTTGCCGCTATCCGTTTTTTCCGTACGACACCTAATGCCGACTCGTGTTTGCGTCACATACGTCAACAAGATGGCGCTGTTTTTTGTTTGCTCGCGTTTCGCACGCAACTTTTTTTTCCGAGCGCGCCAATGTTCGACGTTCGAAATTTGAATAATGACAGTTTACTTCGCGCTCGTCAATGCTCGAGCAGGCGCGTTCACTTTTTGCTTTTTAAATCGTCACGTAAGTCACAGATTATGCGTCGATTCATTCCGTGTGGCCAATACAGAAAAAAAAACAGACAAAGTTTTAGAAAAAAAATTCCTTGTAAAATCGTAAATATTATATTAGTAATATTAAATAATTAAAAAGTTTATTATTATTGACAAAAAGTCAATACATCAGATAAAGCAAGTACTATTTTCCCTAATTTAGACAGTTACTGATGAAAGTTTAATTATGGCTATTTTACATATTCATATATATAATATTAATCTTTGTATACAGACTTGTGTTATGATATATAACGTTATTAGTATCAACCCGCGTCTCGTCGCTGTCACGTAGCGACGGTCAGTGATTTATGATTAACGATTATGAAGCGGTGAAACTTATTTTTTAGCAGATTATAAAAGTAACGCTTTTGTTTTTGGCCAGTGGTATATGAAATACACGGACCAATAATATGTTGGGTTATAGGTATATATTTTACGTTTTTAATGTCCGAAGCGCATTTGATTTTAAGTACAGTTGGTAAGTAAACATAAAACACATTTTGTACTCTACTTCAAAATATAGCATGTTACCGGTATTATAGCAAACAAAAAGTAAGTTTGTGATATAATTAATTGGAATTTATGCAGGAAAGTATTATTTTATTAATAGGAATTTATTACGCCTTAATTACGCATTAGTTGCTCTGCAATAAATTTCACATTATCAAATTCAAATATCTTTATTCTATATAGAAGTTTACACTTGCTTATTGATTGTCAAACACACTACCACCGGTTCGGAAAAGGACGCCTCAGACCTGAGAAGAACCGGCGAAAGAAACTCAGCGGGCTATTTTTATGTTATCTTTTAAAAATAACAAACAATTTGATAATTCGGCATTACATATTATGTAATTTTGAAACAAGACCTGGAGCGAGCATTCCATTACCAGGCTGTGTTATCATTTAAAATTCATTAATACGTAATAACCTTTAACACATAAACGTTCCTTGAATATCCTTTTAAATTTATTAATAGTTAAATTCTGAACGTTTACTGGGATTATGTTTAAAACGTATACATTGTCCCATAAAGACTTACTTATTCTTCGCAGTCTAGTTGCTGGAAGAATAAATTATGTTTGTTCCTTGTATCTATGTCATGTGCATCACAATGTCTTAGAAATCACTCTATTTTTTGGACATACATTAAATTTTCAAATATGTATTGAGAACTAAGGTCATTATTTTTATTTCAGTGAACAATTTCTTAAATGATTCTTTGGGGCCCAGGTTATAGTAATTTCCTGACAGTCTCAGTTTGGAGATCAAAGACACTTTATCGAGATCACAGAAAATGCCTAAAGCATACTATGAATAGCTTTACCTCAAATCTCAAAAATGCTTATTGACGTAGCGTTATTAAAATCAGCGGTTCATGCAATATGATCCTTCGCTATTATTTACAACATCGTTAAAGTGTTTAATAAATGAGAAGAAAAAGGCAAGAATGGATCCTTGTGGGACCTATTTACGGGCCCTGGAGATCTTCATCAGTCAACCCTCTGAAATTGTATGTACACAATCAATTTGAGATCTAATGTAAGATGTGATGTTCCAAAATAAAGCTTGTCTACTGACGGGTTAGCGACCTAGTAGATTCCATACTGTATTTAAAAGCTACGATTATAATGTTTAAGAAATGATCTTAGTAAATTTTTCAAATATTTACAATCAGCATAAGATTTGGTCGCTCGTGGAGATCACATAGTCTAAATGAACTTGTATTACAATGTATCAATGACGTATTTAGTAAGTGGTGAAGACAATTATGAGTAGTCTCACTGCGGGACTACATAGTACATGGCGATTACAATTATTTAATATGACCGTCTCTAAACAGCATTATATTTTTAAGTCGTGAATAGAAGAGTTTATCTTAGCCTGAAAAAACACGTTTTCAATTCAAATCTTGTAACCAATTCCAACGAATTGGTGCATTTTCTTTGGCATAGAGCATATTATGTAACAAAATATATTTTCAGGAATAAAATGGGTTATCAATTTACTTCCCGGTAAAAATTCAACACATAGTGAATAATAAAAATACTATTATACAAGTCAATTTCTGACATCAAACGGGTAGACTTTCCTTCCAGCTTCCATCTTAAAAAAAAAAGTCGTTAATATGTCGGATGTCGCGAACCGGGGCATTAAACGATTCAATCAGAGTTTAATTTGAGCCAAAAGATAAAAGCCGCTCCTCGCGGAGTGGCAGAGGCGATAATGGCCTATTAAAAATAGCCTTCAGTGGCGTAATTAAGGAGAAAAATCGCCCCCGTTCCTTTAGCACCGCTTGTTACCGCTGGAACTCGAATGTGATTCGGATTTGGTTAACGTCGAGTTTAATTTTTTTAATGGCAGTCGTCATTATATCGTAACTAACGGTTGTTAGTATTATGTTATTATATGCTATGTTATATAATTGTAAAAGGTTGTTAGTATTATGTTATAATTAACACATTTTCTCCCCCTCCCCCTCCACCCTTGTTTTTCATTTCGATATTGTGTTTTTTTTACATAATGCTTTTAATAGCGTATTATTTAAACTGCCTCCGTAGCCTAGTGGTATGGGCGTGTTAGAAACCGGAGGTCGTGGGTTCGAATCCTGCGGGGACACAACAAATTTTCATTGTTGTTTCCTAGTTGGTTAGGACAATTTGGGCCGATCACCCAATTATCTGAAAAGTAAGATGATCCATGCGTCGGATGGGCATGTAAAAAGTCGGTCCACCCACCAACCCGCATTGGACCAGCGTGGTGGGATACGGTCCAAACCCCCTAATGGATAAGGGTGTATTAGGGGAGGCTTATGTCCAGCAGTGGACTATCACAGGCTGATGATGAATTATTTAAATACGATTATTTCTACTTAATAACGTTAAACTGCTTACAATTTATCGATAAAATTTGTATAGTGTTTTATTAGTAGAAACAATTACTCAATAGAAAGTGCCTTGAAGTCGCGCCAGTTATGCAAACTTGGAAAATTGCGTTAATACAGACCAATCAAGGGCTTTTTTATATTTTACATTTTATTCCTATTTCCTCTCTTGTAGCGTGCATTAGGGGAGGCCTGTGGGAAGCAGTGGACTGCTACAAGATGATAGTGATGATGATGAATGATGATTGCTTTGCACGTGATATATCTGTACAATCCGCAACAATCTTCAGGCACGTAGACAACTAAGTAACTTTAATATATATAAAATAAATTAAAAATTGAAGACGATCACAATTTACTTGTTCCTTAAACTGTTTTGAAATGTTAGCGGCACCCTGGATCGTAATTAAACATCGCTATGATAAAGCTTAAAAAACATAGTTCTTGTGCTTGAATATCAACCTTTTTTTCTCATTTCCTGTTCTAGTTGTTAATTAAATACTACAGTTGATTTGTTAAGATTGTATCTGTGTTCATTTCTCTTCTTTAAAACAAATTTGAGCTGAATGTTTAGGACTATTTGCGCTTGTATTTGCCCTCTGCGTAAATATTACATTATGTTACAACTTCATTTGCAATACATTTCACATATTCTCTTTAATTTCGCATTAAAGTACATCATGACGTTTAAATAAGACTAGTTAATCTGATCCGACCATTATCAATATTAGTTCGGTTCTAATCCGAAGCTATAGTGAAAACTTCGTTAATATTTTCGGCTTTAGAATTTCAATCGAGTTTACAAATTTAATGTTTCGAGTTAAAGCGATCGCCGTTACTGATAAGAGAAGGGTTCCAAGATAATGGGATAACATTAGTCAGCTGGGCTTTGTTGCGGGCTCGCGGTAAAAGCTGTATGGGCCACGGTTACGGCTTTTAACAACTATACCTGTGTCTACCGCTCTCCAAGAAATATAACATCCATTAAGGCATTAATACAGGCTTTGATCAATTGATTTGCCTTAGAAGCAGAAAGGATGTTTTTCTTGTGATTGTACTGTGCGAATAATTCCTTGGAAATTCTTCTTTAGTTAAGTTTTACGTAAATAGTGAATAGATTTTTTTTCTTTATATACGCTTTGATACTTTTTTGGAAATGTTTTTATGTCGGTTGAGTCGTGATATAAATGTAAAAATAAATGTTATTTATCTTTCCTTTTAAGGATACTTTATTCGAAAATGTACAATTAACTTAGTTGAATACTTATAATTCAGGCGACCATATAAAGAAATGTTACAAAATTGCCTTCAAAAATGTAGTCTTATGATATTCCCGTATCGTGTCAAGGGACTTAATGTCAACTCAGAACTAAAACAGTCCGAGCCGAAGTTTTCAAACGGTATTCCCTGACGCTCGTATGCAAATAAAGCGTCATCTAACAGCCCCTATCAGCCGCTGGCAGCGCTGCACGCCGTGTCGCACCTCTCCCGTAGGACAAAGGGCCTTTCGAGTCCGCCAGACAGAAAGCGCCATCCCGCTGCCGGCGCTCGATTGTTTCCCCCCATCCCGTCATTAACGCGGCTATTTTACGACGCCCCGTCAAAGGTTGGCAATCGGTGTCAACGCAGCTACTTTCCGTTTCAACAGGGTTGTTGCGTCACGTTTTCTAGGCGTTCCTTTATTTAACTTTATGCTGGTTTCATTTTACCTAATAATACCCATCATTATAATGTTTTAAAGCAAATTTATCGAGTATATTAACTAACTTGTTCAATACAATCCGTAAAATCTTGTTTAAGCAATAAATTTAAAAGAAAAAAATGTAATTGAAGTTGAACCATGTGTCGGATGTCATATTCGGCCCAGGGTGATAAAATAAATAAGTATTCGAAAGATGTTAATTCTTTTAAATTTGCTGGTTATCTAGTTTATCCATCGAGTGCAACGTACCATTAGATTAAAGGCTAAAAACCTTAATGTTTATAAACTTATTAACTACGTATAATAATTATACCTGATATGGATCGTGAATAGCACGTAGAGCAAAAAGGAGTTTATAAATGTTTCACGGGTCAATAATTAACTCTTGAAAAACTATACACTATGCAATAAATACAGACCTTACATTGTATCTAATTGTTTGTCTTTACAATTGAAATGTACCGTAATTAAGCTTTTGTTTCGTGTTATATTGTGACAATAACAAGCGAGAGTTAAATTGTAATCTTTTGATTGTAGACGTGAGCAGCGCATTAGAATTGACTAGAAGCCCTATTCATTGCAGTTGTAAAATTCCTCCATTATATTGCACTGAATAGGCAACAGGGCTGTCTATTAAAGGCACCTTTAATTAGAATCTAGTTACGTACAAGATGCCTACGTCATTAAGAAGAGTGTTTCTATATGTATTGAATGCTACTATCTACGTAGAAATATCTGAATAATATCAATTCAGCTTTACAATTACAACTTCCATTGCCTTTAAATCTTTTGTATTTCGGCCAATATTAAGGTAGATCCATCTATTTTATATTGTTCGCCGTGAGGCTGTTAAGATAAATTGTGTAATGGGTAGAGATAGTGTAACGAATAGTAATCTTTGGTTAGAAACGAGTTCACAAATTTCATGATGTCGAAAACTGTCCCGTTCATTTCTTAATTGCTTTTATCCCTAGCAAAAGGTTCAATCTATCCATCTAGTGTAATTTGATATTTCTTTTGTTTAGAGTATGCTTCTATTCGTAGAATTAGAATGTACATAATTCAATGGAAAAATACAAATGATGTATTAAAAACGCAATGACATTGTTGATTTTACTTTGCTTTATTTAATATTTTCCTTCAGCCTTATTGGCTTAGGTTTCAGTGCCAAATTACGAAAAAAATAGGACTCAGGTACTGGAAGTGCTATATTTGTATACAATATTAAATACCTATATAGTATTAAACATCGAACAATAAACTAAGACAACCGCTATTAGTTCTTATAAGTCACGAAATGTATTTTTATATTTAGTTATATTTCCGATGTTTTTTTAGTTTGGTTTTACTTCGCGGGAATCGAACGTCGAACTAATCTCCCGCTCAATCTTGTATAAAATTAATCCAGGTTTTAATAGTAAACAAAAAGAAAATGTATATTTTTTCAAAACACGTAACCCGTTACGATAAATAATTTACGTGATAATTTAATGAAAACCTCGCATCAGCTTAAACACGTAATCATATATTTTGACAGACTAAACGTATATCGGTTACAAATAACAAATTGTACCGGTTTAGTGCGTGCCGACGAATAACAAAATTAACGGCTTATGATAATGAGAACGGGTTACGGTCAGCGTGGTTTAAGTAAATAGATAAATTAACGTGAAATGTATTCACGTAGGCACGTTTTGATGATTAATTTGTGTGACGAAGACCTTGTTATGGGGCAATTAAATATTTTTATTGCTCTAGTACATACCACTACGATAGCATTAAACAAAGTCGCTTTTTCTGTCCCTATACCCTATGTACGTCTATCTAGATATACTATCTTTAAAACTACTAACTAAACGGATTTTAATGCGGTTTTAACAAGACAAGACTGAAAAGGAATAGTATTCCAAATCCAAAACCGATTTACATCAATATAGTATAGGAAGGTTGATGGTTGATTATGTCATTAAAGCGTAAGGAGTGTTCCTACACTTTATGACATAATCGACTCAACCAGAGAAAATGAGCAGCTAAGCTAAATGTGATAACACAGATCGCAGTGCTTTGCAGGATATAAAAAAATGCGGTTTTTTAATATAGTAGGTATATATATTTTCAGTATAACACCCGTGCGAAGCAGGGGCGGGTCGCAAGTACAACATACATTGCTATTGTGATGCAATGCATATATATGATAACTTATTTTATATACAAGTATATGTACTTAAAGACCTAACTGGAGCAACGCACAGTACTAGTTGCGAAGTAGTAGCGATACAATGAGGTGTTTTAGTTTATGGTCACCGCAACCTATATAGTTCTGCTCAAGGTGTACAGCTAAAATCAGATTAATGTGTAGTATAATTATACCTTAGCCAATGAAGAGATGTCAGGTATATCAGGACATAATAAATCCCTTCCAATCATCATTGGTCATACTGGGAGCTGGAAAGTTCAACCTCCGTAATAAAATATAAAGAAATATTGGATTTCGTATAAAGTGGATTTAATATGTAAAGTACTCGAGTAAGTAAAATAAATAATTTACATGAGCTTGGACTTACGTGAACGAAGTCTAGTGGCAAATAAAATTGGCGCCAAACACCACACTTTAAAGTATCGAACATGGTCGCAGTCCAACAATAAGAAAGCGTTTGCTTCTAGCGTCATTAGTTTTCAACTTAATTAGAAAAAGTGTGCAAATGCTTAATAAGATATATCTTATTTGGCTAAGGTTGTTACACAAATCAGATCCCGACGCTTTATCTCCATCATCACCATCAGCCCATGTCAGTCCACAGCTGGACATGGGCCTCCCCTAACCTTAAAAACAATCGTGAAATTAGCCATTTACATAGAGTAAAATCAGGGCCTTAAATTCATCACGAACAAATAAACCAAACCTTATTTTTTCCTACGAAACTTTTGCACTACTTTGTCAATAAACATAAATCGTTCCCAAAAAACTAAAGTTGTTACTATACATTCTAGATATCCCCACGAGATCGGAATGGTCAATATGTCAATATAAAAGTCAATAAATATCCGCTTGAGCCATCTCGTACATCGCCATAATGACGATATTTGCTCGCAGCTAATACGTTTTTCTGACAAATACCCGCTAACTCGTTACTCGGGCCAATCTTGCGCTCGTTGCCTAATAAATCTCAATGGAATATCGCTCTGTCAATAGCGGACGACAGATGGGAAACTGTTTGTTTTGGAAAGGCACGGTGATGTATTCGACTCGTGAATACGTTTCGATGCTTGTAGATAACTTAATGACTTACGCTGGTGATAACTGAGAGTGAAGTATATAAAGTAAATATTTTACGACGGCTATATCGATGGTACGCTTGTAATGTAGTTAATTGCATTGCCATGGCAATATATGTTTAGATTCAAGTTGCCTCTGTAAACTAGTCGTGGCTTGTGCTTTAGAAGTCGGTAATCGTGGGTTCGGATCCTAAGGGGATGTAACAACTTTTGATTGTAGTTTCTAGTTGGTTAGGGCAATGCGGGCTAAAGTAAGACGATCCATGCGTCGGATGGGCATATAAATAGTCAGTCCTGCACGTTAGCTCTCTCCGATCGTGTCGGTTATCCGTCGCATCAAGCCGCCGTAGTCGTAATCAATTTGGAGGACATTATCATTATTTGTTAACATTTTTCAATTTTGCTAAAAACATTCATAAAAATCGTCTTCTTTCGTCTAAAGTGGAATGTTATATACTATAGGCTTGAGAAACACGCCTGCAGTAACATTGTGCACCTCCAATGTTTGGTCAGCTTACATTAGTGACTATAGATTAGAATTATTAGAATAGTTTAATTGTATCTAAATTTTATTCTTACACGAAAGTGTCATTGTCATATAAAAAAATAAAACCTGTTCGTTACATCATCATCAGCCTGTGATAGTCCACTGCTGGACATAGGCCTTCTTAAATGAAAGCCAAGGCGGCCGATCTTCTGCTACTCGCTGCCAACTTGAACCGGCTACTGCACGGAGATCGCCATCCCACCTGGTCCGGGATCGACCAACACTCCGTTATCCTAAATATGGCGTCCACTCTAGAACCTTATGGGCCTATCAGCCATCCGTTCTTCGAGCCATGTAACCGGCCCAGTGCTACTTCTACGAGCTTATCCTTTGCGCTATGTCGGTAACTCTCGTTCTCTGTCGGATGAATTTATTAAAAATCTTATCCGACAAGAGACTAAGCATAGCGCATTCGATAGCACGAGCTACGGCAAACTTGTGGACAAAGCCGATAGTCAGATAGTCAGAGGCCACGTTAATGCGGGTTGCTGTTCGTTAATCTGGCCATATTTAACAAGCTTTTATTGCACCATTTGCTATTTAAATATTGAAACAATAGCCGATCGACCGGTCCAGTTAAAGCGAACGCATCACTTCACCGAATCGCCGAATGAATCTAAATTAAACAAGCACAATCAAATCAATCACCCCGCCTGACATTTGTTTGGACAAACGCTCGGGGCCCAAATGAAAAGTATGCTCCCGATAGTTCCCGTTTTACAATTCACGAAACAATGAAGCGGCCGTGTTTGTATTCGTTCTTTGTTAAATTGTGACAACGTCGCAGGAATCGTTTCTTGTTTCACAATTACCAAGATAAAAATAATAAAGATAAAGCGCAAAAGTAATTTTACTTTAATTATTTTCGTTTATTAGAACGTTAACGCGTTTACTTTTTTTCTAGCTCTGAAATGTCGTGTTATAAGATTGTTTTGAACTGAGATTTGTAAATTAACCAAAAATAAATTGACTTTCATTCCTCGATCGTCATTCGATTTGTTATTATGCATTCTAAATTAAGCTAGGAAGTGTAAATTTTGAAAAAGCTAACTTTTTCCAGCACGTTAATGCAAATGGGTTTTAAGTTTCACGAATTCGACGTATAGAGTATTTTTCGTGTAAAATTCCTGACGAGTACTCGGTAATTATGTGATTTATCGATTAATGTAAAGCTTGGATGCAGTTAGACTTGTCGCATACTAAAATGCAATGAATGAATGAATGCAAAATGCATCATCATCATCATCATCATCATCAATATCAGCCACTGTCCATATTCTATATCCATGCGAAATATTTTCTCCTGTGTCCGGCGTTCGGAGAACATATACAGTACCACAAACCCCCTAATGTAGAAGGCTTCCATTAGGGGTGGCCTATGTCCAGCAGTGGACTGACACAGACAGATTATGAATTTGCTTAGTGTCACAAATATATTGAGATATTTCACGCTTCTATCTAAAAGCGTAAAATGTTGTATACGTTTTTGTTAACTTTTTTATATTTTGTTTATAAAAATGCCTAAAGCGGGTCAACGTCGGTTATATGAAAGAGTTTTACTAAGTGCTAAAGCGTTTTTGTTCGAAAGCGCAACAATTCCGAAACGTTCTAAAAAAGGAGTGAAATGTTCTATTTTCACAATAACAGCTTTGTTTGTTGTTGTTTTTGTCATTATGAAATAGTTTTCATTTTGGATACATAAAATAGTAAAGAACATTTATGAATGTCTTAGCATATGTCAATCTTGCAAAGTTGGTACGTCCCGTTACGTGTTTACAGGGGGTCTGGAGCGGTAGTATGATAACACTACCGTGTTCCGGTTTGAAGAGGACTCTATTTACTGAGTAATCGCGACGTAACATCTTATGTCTTATGGGAGGCAGCGCGTTGGTGATACTACTGGCATTACCGATGCTATGTGTACGCCATAACCGTTGATGACCACTTTCCAACAGGTTGCATGTAGCATTACAAAAATCTGTATTGTAACTTATTAATTGAGTGAATATTCAGATATTCGATCGATAGCAAATCGCATTAAAAGTGATTAAATCTATAATTGGGACCAAATTGTGTTCCTTAGTGATTTCGACCAAAATGTCGGCGTCCTGCCTGATGTATTTTGAATATCGAAGATATTGCATTCCGCAGACGTCCCAGACCACGAATTAAACGATTCGCCAATGGGATTGCCGTTTCGAGAATTCCAAGAGAAATTTTCCGTTTCCTGAGCACAATCTGCAACACCTCTGTGCTTTTGGACATAAACTGCAATGCTCTTTATTAATATTAAGCGTGTTGATCAGTATTTGTGCTATTATGTGACTTTTAAACAGTTGGTATCATGTCGCTCACAAACTATATTATCACTTAAAGCGAAGGCCTCTATTTACTAATAAAAAAATCTTTGATTTATCTTTGCCCGATCTCTAATATAATATATCTATATCTCTGCAACCAAAGTTTATAAAAGTTAGGAATTGAATGTTTTTAATCATTATTAAATGTCATTATAATATTTCGAAATAAAACCGTAAAAGGTAGGTTTTGCTTTAAAAATATTGTGATACATTTGATGAATCTCGTTAACCGTGCTCGCTATCTTTCTTTATTCTCAGTATTTCAAACTTCGATAGTTCTGCATTACTCGAAACCACCTATCAGAGTAAACAGGAAAAAAATCAGGGGCAAATGCTGATAAGCTTGTTAAAGATATTTTTTTCCTCAAGAAATGTCGTTAGATATACTGATTTGACCCTGGAATTTATAATCGATATGCGTGGTTAAATATTACGAAGCATTGTATGAAATACGCAATAGTTTACCGTAAGTAATACAAAATGTTTACTTTACTTACTACTTTTTTGTGATTTAAATTTTCCTTACTTCAAAGAGCCCATGTATGAGTGAGAAAAAAAAATAGTTGAAACCGTTAAAGAAAGGCTTAATAATTTTGAAATATACTGGTCCGTGGCCTATTGATATTATAGATTTGGAGTCGGCGAAAACGAATTTTGCAGTATCGTTGTTTTCTGGTTAGTTCTGGTTGGTTAGGGTCGTAGGGCCAATCGCCCAATATATCCAAAATCAAGGCGATACGACCAATATGTCGGATGGGCCGGTACATACTTATACCGTCAAGATGTCAGATGCTGCCTAAAAAAATAAATAAATTAAGGTTACAGGTGGTAGGTCGCCTTTTTATAGGGCGGCCCCCTATATCTGGGGCGATACCACCGCGGTGCCTGTTTCTGCCGCAAAGCGGTAGCGTGAATCGTGTACCGGTATGGAGGGCATCGTAACCAGCGTATTTACTGGGTAAACAAGACGCAACATCCTGTGTCTCACGGTAGGCAGCGCGTAGGATGCCTGATTGCCGATGTCAATGAGCGTTGGTGACCATTTTCTATCAGTTGGCCCGATTGCTCGTCTTACATAAAATTATTATGTGAAGAGAACGGATGTTGACAAAACTTTACACCTCCAACACCAGATTCAATCGTGTTTTTTTTTAACTATTAAATACTCAGGCTACGATGCCCTTTAAACCGGAACACAGAAGTGTTTTCGCACTACTGCTTTGCTGCATAAAAGGCACCGCTGGGATACCTACCCAGACGCTTCCCCTGTAATAAACTCCCCCCCCCCCTCCACCTACCACTATTCAAAATTTTAAATTTTAAATTTTTGTGTAATAAACATATAAAAGGTAAAGCGGTTGACATTAGCTAGTAAGATAAAATATCGAATAGACATTTTAGTTGAAGCATATATTTATTTACTTTTTATTTACAGTGTAGTTCAGCAATACATAAACTTACCTTTTATAAAGCTGTTTCTTAAAAAGAAATTCGTCTAAAGCTGAATAAATATATCTTTTGCATGGTGCAACTTTGGCTGCCCACGTCGACCCATGAAATTCTATTTCGGATGAATTTCGCAATCTCTCCGCCACCTCCGGTGCTTCCCTTGTTCTACTTAACCGTAGTGGCGTCTGACAAAATGGAAAATAAAAGACAACTAGCCGCGTTTTTAACAATGCCCCTTTCGTCGAAGCTATGCAAGTTACGAATGGATATAGACGGTGGGTGTTTTTATATAATCCGGTTGGAGGTAATTAATGTTAGTTGACTTTGATTGGACTAGTTTCAGTTTGTCATATAAAAGTATATCATTAATTATTGTTCAATTCTCACTCTATGAAGTATTAGAAGGTACTACTTATAAGATATCGTGAAGCAAATTTAATATGATTTTTGGTTGAAAACCTTCAGCTGAAGCCGTAATAAATAATTAATTAATTACATATAACATTTATTAGTAAATTTTTAGGATGACTTGCAAAATTAATAACAACAAAATTATGTAACAAAAAACAGCGTTTTGACAAAAGATTGTATTATACCAGGAGTGACAAGTAAATAGTTCGTACTCCTGAAATTACTTTTTTAGGAATTTTATAGCTAGATGCTTTTATTAATGAATTTGATGTTAGTTAAACTTTTCAATTAATTTTTTTAAAGAAAGAGGCCTGTGTTCATTAAAATTTTCTTAAATAGTACGAGCAATCTTCGTGACCTTTGAGACCGTTGACAGAGAAATGCAATTAAAGCTTTCCATTTAAGGGGGTTTAGTTATTAAAACAATAAAAAAACAACCTTTATCGATTTGTCATTTTCCACTGAGCCCTGTAATATTTTTAATTAAAAATTCAGTAAGAGCCGTATCCGCTTGCTTGTTTAATTAGTGAATTAATTTTTGTATCGGTAATTATGATGAAATTAATTAAGGCGTAAGCGCGAGAGGATGTTATTTCGATAACCTTGGATGTTTTTGAATTTTCCCTTTGAGCGGAGTTGTAATTAATTTTTGTTATAATTTTTTTAATGATACTACTTTGTTTTATAGATAATGATACAAGTTATCTACGAGACCTTTTTAAGGTACAATAATATATATTTATATTTTTTTTGTCTTTCTAATAGGCAATAAGATAACATTTTAAGGCAATATACAAAATAGGTAAACAGTAACGTAAATCAACACAAACATCAGGGCAAGCCTAACATAAAAATTTCGTCTTTATTAAACTTTCATAGCTTAACTAACTTTCATAGTTAGTATTGTATGAAAACTTGTTTCGTACAAATCTTTACATTTTTAACGAAAACGAATAGAACTACCGAAATATTTACCTGATGATATAAAATATGCTATGTCGCTATGTCGAAAGAGCAACATGGTATGTCTGCTGCCGCCTAGGGACATTGTATATCTCGTTTACTATTCAATTACACTGGCTATGATTCACTTCAAACAGGAACATACAAATGTAGAGGTAGGTACTTGCCTACTCTTTCCCCAGTAAAAAGAACCAACCACTTTTAAAAAATCGTTACGATCTACGCACGTACATTAAATACGTATCATTAAATAACAAAATGAGTTTCTTTCGCTGGGTATTCTCTGGTCTGTGGTAGCCTGTGTGCCGGTGGTAGCGTGTTTAACAATCTATAAGCAAGTTAAACTTTATATTAAATAGAGATTATTAAATAAAATGACTTCTTTACGGATTTTATGGCGTTTATTTTACATATTTAAATTCCCGACGTTTCGAACACTTTCCAGCGGCCGTGGTCACGGGGTATCTACCCGTAAATATGTAAAATAAACGCGATAAAATCCGTAAAAAGTAATTTTATTTAATAATGTATAGTATTCGCGTAAACGAAAGAAATAATTGAATATAGATATTTGAATTTTGTATAAACAAAAGCTCTAGCAGATGAAAGTGTATATTATCACGCGTCCATCGCAGCCTGTTCCGCCATCGGACGGGGGGCCGTTTGTCAAAGTCCCCTAACGTATCCATAGATGGGGACCCTATGGGGTATCGACGGGGTCCCTCGATGTCACGTCGGCCATTAACTCAATTATCTCACACGTACCGGACGTTCCCAATGTGCGGAACAAACGTTGCTGATAGACAAATAGGGTTTGCCTACTCAAACTACTAGTATAAAATATATAATTATATATTAATTCGTTATATATATTGATTCGCTTATAGGAGTTTGTTATCGAAAATAACACTGAATAAATGACATTATATAAAATACGTTACATTTAATTAATTCGTCGAAATTAAAACGTTTAGCCCGTTTGAATACATCACATTGATAAAGAGACTTTTTTATATGATTTGTAGTATTCTAGATGTTCACTTGCTATTTGCAAAAGGGAAAAGATCTAATCCTGTTACAAAATATACACAGATTAAAATTGAATTAGAAAACCAAGTAGTTCCCTTCTGGCACCTAATTGTTGCGGTTTAGGAAACTTTCGTATACTTCTACAACTACCCAAGTTCTTGGCGCAAAGGCAGCTCCTCTTTGGCACTGCACCCGAGAGCAGGCTGGAGGGATGGAGGTCCAACCCTCAGCGGCAACATAATAGTAGAAAAAAGAATAGAAATTGATGGCAGCATAGCTGATCTTCCTTCCCCCATTACAAGTTCACATCGCATGTAAAGTGGGGCCCAACCCAGCTGGCCTACAGGACACTATCTTCCCCAACTATTCTATATCTTCCTGCAAATGACCGTGATGGCGCGTCGACAGCTACAGAAGTCAGTCCCTAATTCCTATTGCCAAGTCTAGTGGACAGTCCACGGGAAGGCTAGGAGGAAGTGCATCTCTTAGAAATATCTTTTTTTTATGGCCTATGCCGGCAGACGAGGGTCACCTGATGGGTGTGTGGTCACCGACGCCCATAGAACATTGGCAATACCAGTGGATCGCCAACGCGCTGCCTACCGTGAGACATAGGGTGTTAAGTCTCGTTTACCTAGAAAATACGCTGGCTACGGTGCCCTTCAAACCGAAACACAGCAGTGTTTTCACACTACTGCTTCGCGGCAGAAAGAAAACAGGCACCGCGAGTGGTACCTACCCAGACGGTCTCTTGTTAAAAGGGGACCTACCACCAGTAAAGATCTCAAGGTAGGAAGTGGATTCACCATATCGTACTGCGTTTTATAATTTTTTATCATGAACATATTCATTATGTTCTCCTGTAAAATAACTTGTAATATAGAAAATATGCACCGCCTCCTCCGATTTAATACGATATTAATGTTATTTTTTTTATTAATTAATATTATATTTGTCTGGTAACAATTCGTAGGCCGATTAATATCTTAAAGCCCCGTATTGGCGTAATTGAGGGTCCGACATAATGCCTATTACCTCCACGATGTAACTAAACCCGTGTAACTTATGCCGTCCCATTATCCTTGGATATCCTCTACTCTATCGCTATCGATATGAGATCGCTTGATTAAGTATATTCGCCATACCTATTTTATTTAACGGTAAGTCGATAATTACCTAATTGTCTGAAACAATGGAACTTAAAGGTTAAATAAACTTGACGTAAATGCGTTAAATAATCGTGCACGTATATGGCTACAGTAATATCCCTGATAATCTTCGGTTTATGCTTGTTAATCTTTCATGGAAAATTAATGATAAGTTTTAGTGGAACTTTATTAGAAAATTGTTTACACACAATCCTAAAAATGTTCAATTGATAGCAATGTGTATATAATTATTGGTATACGTGATTTAATGGAAATAATGGAAATATTTACCGTAAATAGTCATACAAAAATGCTGGCGCGCGAAAGTAATACAATAATAATAATAATAATCCCTCCATTATACTCAATATCTTTAGTATTTTTATAACAGTTTTAATTGAAATACATGCTTCTCTGACGTAGATCTTTCAAATGTGTACTTAAATTCCGTAGAAAAACCGTTTGCCGCCGGATCCCGTATAAAACAATTTACTTCTTGATTCCATAAAAGGCTTTCACGGCACATTACTTGCCGGTGAGATGCCATGCTACTTTTATGGAGCTGGATGCCCTCTATGGCGCCGTAGCATGAAATACCGGTTCGGATAGTTCATTGTCACTCGAGTTCTTACTGCTAACATTATTTAGATAAATGATTTGACCAATTTAGAGGTAGAATTTACGTAAGCAGAGTGTCAAACTTAATTGGCGCCAAAATTCAACTTATTATAGCTTAAACGTCGCGCGAGAACTGCATATGGTTACATTTATTCTCACAGTTACTGAGTCTACATCTAAACTATAGATGTTTATTTTTGTCTGTAGGATCATCATCATCATCATCATCATCCTCAGCCTGTGTTAATTCACTGCTGGCCATAAGCATCCCCCAATGCACGCCTCTCCATTAAGAGTTTTTGGACCGTATCCCACCACGCTGGTCCAATGCGGGTTGGTAAATCGACCGACTTTTTACATGCATCCGACCCATGGATCATCTTATTTCAGATAATTGGGTGATCGGCCCAATTTGTACTAACCAAATAGAAAGCAGCGATAATAAAAAGTTGTTTCCCTGCGGGATTTGAACCCACAACCTCCGGTTTAAAAAGCAAAGCCAGAACCGTTGGACCACGGAGGCGGTGCCTGTAGCAAAAGTGTTTAAATAAATATCCAATTCTCAAACAACCCAAATAAACAAAGCACTTTTTACTATAAATAATGATAAATAGTGATGTGGTTATTTTAAAGGAAATAAGACAATAGGCTGAAAGAAAGTAGACCTTATATACTTGTTATGGAACAAAATCTAAGTTACTTAGTAGAAATGTAAAATTCTAACCTGTAGCACGAAGTGGCGGTTTAAAAGTATTTTTTCTTCCAGATTGACATGTCGATGACATTGAATTCACAAGATCCCTAGACAAATGACGCCACTTCGTTGCCAATGATTACAATGATCATATTATTTCCGTAGCAAATGTAGTATGTTAGAAATGATGACAATTCCATTTAAAGTCACTCTCCTCTGACCATGGGCGATAGAGTTGCAAAGTGAGCGATAAATCGATCCTTCGCCACATCGGGTATTCCATCGGCCGTTACAACGATATCGATTATTGAAACCGTACTCTTTACACCAACACGCACGCGATAGAGTGACGCTATTACTTAGTGACCTAGATTTTTCTAATATGGTTAGCGGTATTCCTGATCAATACACCTAAATGAGATAGTGTTCGAGGCGCACACGTCTCTAACTTTAATCAGATGATGCATTTCCGCTGAAAGCATATATTGAGTAATATTTTTACCGAATGGATACTAGGACTGTAGAATTAAACCAACGAAATATAAGAGTTTATTTCTCATTGTAGTAGTTGAAGAGTCGAGCAGGACATTGACTGATGGTAAGAGACATGCTCTGCCTATTAGGAATGCATCGTAAGACCCAACGTTGCCGCCATGAAACGTTATATGTGACGTCACAGTTACCAAGTAATTACACTATATCCCAGCCAAATAAGAGATGGAATTTACTTTTAAACTCCTATGACAAACACCAAAGCCGTCAAAGTTAAGGTGTCCTTTTTAGTGGACCGCCTTCTTGTTGAACTTGGGGGATTCTGGCGATGTTTCGATGTTAGAAAGAGGGACCAACGGTTTGACGTTCATTGGGTTTGATATTAAACTTTGCTTACGTTAATTCCATCTCTTATTCAGCTGGTGTATAGCTACGGTAAGTTTCTGAATTTGAAAAATGCATCGTTTTTATACGTACTACTGATTGACGGCACAAATACTAAATATTTACCGCGATTGTATTTCTATCATGTTGAATCGTATTTATGCACCTTATTTGATTATTGAACGTTATAGGAAGCATTATTGAGCGCTACCTTTCACTATTTTACTGAAACAAGCAGTGTCTAAATATTTAGTACTTATATATTTCATAGTCGCATAAAAGTCTTTTGTACCTTTATTTTATTGCGTAATTTTTAACTTTCATTTATGTAATAAATTAGGCTATAATTTATTTAATTATACCAAATTAGGCTGTAAGATTGATATTGTAGTAAAATATGTGCGGCTTTGCATGGGATGTCTTTGACCCCGCAATCTACAATGTTGCACGTGGAAACCATACAATCTCGTTAAAAACGCCAGCGTGTCCCTGCGTGTAGCATTCCCGTTGCGATAATTTCTACAATGCGCGTTAAAAGCAAGTATTCCCATAAATATAATTGAAAAAGTTTTGCCTTTAATGAAAAAACTTATTACAAAATTTTGAATTGTTGCGGTTCCTTAACTTGTGGTGAACATCATCAGCCTGTGATAGTCCACTGCCACATGCTTTCACCGTTAGGAGTTTTTGGACCTAATCCCATCACGCTGGTCCAATACGGGTTGTTGGGTGGGCCGACTTTTTATATGCCATACATCTCACTTTTCAGACGATTGGGTGATCGGTCCAAATTGCCTTAACTAACTAGAAAACATTAATAACACAAAGTTGTTTTCCCACGGTATTCGAACCCACGACCGGTTTAAAAAACAAGGGCCCATATCGCTAGGCCACAGAGGCGGTTTTCCTTAATCCTTCAATACATTTGTTTATTACAAAATATGGGGAATACTATCGATTATGATGATGATGATGATGATTCAAAGATTAAATGTTACCTAACTTGACATGTTTGTAGCCACTTATAAACATAGCAACAGGTATGTGTACGTCCTGTAAGTAAGAAAAAATTCACTTAACATTAATATCACTTAACACATAACTTAAATACCAAGAGGTTGTCGTTGTGTTAACACATTTTATATTATTAATAATTAATTTTGCAATTATTAATAATAAAATAAGACTATCGTCTCATTTACCATGTACTGAATGTCCGATCTCACCAACCAGCATTGGACCAGCATGGTGGGAAACGGTCAAGAAACGCACTAATGGAGAAGGGTGAATTAGAGGAGGCCTATGTCCAGCTGTGGACTAATACAGGCTGATGACGATGATGATGATGACGAATGTTCGATTTCAAGCATGTTTTAATAAAAACTCAATAATACAGCGGAAAATTTCCTAATTGTATCGAAGTAAGAAAAAAATTACATGCGGATTGATCAATATTTTCATAACGTCCGACATGAAACATGTCCTGAACATGAAGTGGCGTCGAACGAAAAAAAAGGGAAGAAGGGTAAACGTTGAAAAGGGTCCGAGCTTAAGATTCAATTTTGTACACAAATTAGAAACAAGATCCTTTGTGAGACGACATTATTTATTCTTGGGGAATATGTGAAGGGTCCTTGTTTACATATTCTAAATGATGTACGTGTAATAATGTGGTTTTTATGTTTACTTATTATATATTTTTTTGAGGCATACGCAGGCAGACGAGCATTCGGGCCACCTGATGGAAAGTGGTCACCGACGCCCATAGACATTGACAATACCAGTGGTATTGCCGACGCGCGGCCTACCGTGAGACCTAGGGTGTTAAGTCTCGTTTACCCAGTAAATACGCTGACTACGGTGCCCACCAAACCGGAACATAGCAGTGTTTTCACACTACATCGCGGCAGAAATAAGCACCGTGGTGGTACCCACCCAGACGGTCTCCTGTAAACAGGGGACCTACCACCGGTAGGTATATGAAAACTTATTATAGATAAGAAAGAATTCAAATTATAAAAAAAATTTCAAACCAAAGTTTTTAAATCGTGTGTAGTTAAAAAGTGAATATAGGTATGACAACAACTATTTCTTATTACTCTATATCAAAATAAAGTCTATGCCCTTGATGGCTTACTTTGGATTTTATATTTAACATTCATCAACAATATTAATATAATGGAGTTCAAGATTTTGTTTATTGGCTTGAAAGTCCTTATCCCAGGATTTTTTGATGATTTATGTATCAAGAAAGGTTTTGGCTTAGATCATCACGCTTAGTGCACTAGTACAAAAGGCTCTTTCTCTAGTGCTTTTTTAAGGCTTTTTTATAGCAGAATTTAACTATTTTATAGATAAAGCCGGGGACATACGCTAGTTAATTAAATGAAACCAAAGAAATACAATAAGGCCTGATTTCGAGACAAAACTATGGTGTGACAATTTGATCACGATATTTATAGATTCTGTTTATTGTTATCACTTTATTATAATTTGCCGTTTCTTTATGTTATTAAAATAATTATTAATCTTCCCGACGATATTTATTTGCACATAATTATCATCTTGCATTAGACATAACAGACCAAAAAATATTATGTCTAAATAATTTTTTACTTTTCTATGTAGGCTGCAAATCAGAAAAACCAACCAATTTTTAAAAATCGAAACAATTCACCTCATAACAATAACATCATAAACCACGATCGTAGTTTGCGTTGCAAAACCAAAGTATGCCTAATGCTGAACGCAGCATCAATGTTTTTTTTTCATGCTTTCATGATGCCACAAAACCATTGTCGACAATGGTACCATTGATTCAACGGTATCTCTCCATGTTAAATGTCCAAACCGAAAAATGTGTCCCAGATAACTGTCCCCGTCTATTCATAGCGGTCCTCGGTTAAAAGCGCTTTTGCGCAACGTTGCCCGCCTGTACTATTTCGGAAGGACTTACGTCGTTCAATTTCGACTGTATAACGTGCATGTACCGAATTTGTGTAGTGATATTTTACCTCGTTGTACATCCCTATAGCATATAATGAATACAGCATACATTTGTAAAATATTAAAATGTGCTTAATCTTCATAATAAAAGGCCATTAAATACCCAAAAGCTATTATTATGATCCATGTTTTAGTCAATAGAAAAACAATCGGTATTATACATTACATTGTTAGGATGCTTTTTTAGTTATTAGTTCGGATTTGTGTTATTTAAAAGTCTTGCAATTTGTCCTCAAATTTGTACTCTTAAACTTTGTAAGCCTCTGTAGCTCTGTAAGCTTTGTACGTAAGAATAATTGTTTCTCAATAATCTAAATAGATTATATTACTTTTTTTAAGGCGAGTTTTTTATCGTTGTTTTTAAGTTTAATTCGTGGCTATTAAAAACAAGAATAACTTGTGTTTTTTTATTACACTTTACTACCGGTGGTAGGTCCCCTGTTTACAGGAGACCGTCTGGGTGGGTACCACCGCGGTCTCAATTTCTACCGCAAAGCAGTAGTGTGAAAACACTACTGTGTTCCGGTTTGAAGGGCACCGTAGCCAGCGTATTTACTGGGTAAACGAGGCTTAACATCCTATGTCTCACGGTAGGCAGCGCGTTGGTGATACCAGTATTGCCAATGTTTATGGGCGTCGGTGACCACTTTCGTGGCCCCGATTTCTCGTCTGCCTGCGTATGCAAAAAAAAAAAAAACCTTACCCTTTATTAAAATAAACAGCGATATTGACTTGTATTTGAAAGGAAACATCGGTAAATTATTAGAAACAAAGACTTTATTCAAATTTAGTGACATTTCTCCTTCACAATTAATGCCATAATACCCCGCTATAATTGGTTCATGCTTTTCGTCTGAAATCTCAGCCATTTCCACGCTTAATAGACTAGTGTCAGTGGAGTGAACAACATGTTTATTTTACACTCCATTACATCCGACAGCTATACGGGTTTCCTCACCGTACCGGACGATTAGCTTTATTATAACGTTCTTGCGTTGCTAAAATATTTAATGAATACTAATATTATAAAGATTATCGATTTATTAGTTTATTTGCTTTGAAAAAGCTCCAAATCTGCTGAACCGATTCTAAATATTTTTTACTACTAGAAAGCTCTATTCAGTAACAATATAAAGCCCTTGAGTAATATATATAAGTAGTAGTATGAGTAATATATAATGTATACTTTTTACTCCGGGAAAATCCAAAATATCTAAAGGAACGCGGACAGAGCCGTGGGCCCACTGCTTGTTGTATATAAACTTAACCTTAGGGCAGTGTGAACACTTATGTTCTCTGGTTTGTTTAAATACGATAAAAATGCAGTAGAATAATAGCTTGTTTATAAACTACGCTATTGGGCAGAGATTCATTTTGAGATTTATGAGATATCACACTATATAGGCATCTAAAACCAATTTTGTTTTTAAGGTAAGAGTTCCAAAGCCCCACTTACAGTACACAATATCTTTGTCACCTAATTGTTACAAAAATGTTTAGTTATGTGTGTTTTGTAGTTTTCGTGAAATAATGACAAATTTATTTTCATCATCATCATCATTAATGTCCGCCTGTGATCCAAGTCAACTGCTGGACATCGGCCTCCCCTATACACGCCACCGTTTCCGATCTTCGGCTATTCTCATCTAGCCCAGACCGGCCATTTTGCGAATGTCGTCACTCCATCATGCGGCAGGGCGCACCCTACGTTAAAAAAATATTTGGTTACCTACATAAATCTTAATTTTGTACTTCTTGTGATTGACTATTTTGCAATCGTAACTTTTAAGTGTTTACCGAGAAATGCTAAAACGGTTATTGGAGCAGCACTGTTTATTTTATAGCAGCATCTTATTATTTCCCGTAATGTTTTCTGTAGCGGACTATTGAGTTTTATTACGGCTTCCATAGCAATACTGCTTGTCTCAGCGGGGTACATTTTTGAAATCGGTTCCACTGTACAGTTATTAGCCTCCATTGTTTTAAATTGTCCTGCGCTTATCGATCCTACTCTACTGTATATATTTATAATGTGATAGTAGGTACTAAATATGTAAAGAAAAGTATTTCTTCAGGATGTACGAGCACCGTTCGTTCAACGTTTGTCAAATGTTCCGAAAATAATATCTGGACTTTTTTTAAAAACGCGAATTGAAATTTTTTTGTGAGATTAATTTTGAGGTTTATTATTAAATGAATTGAGAGGTAAACAATAATAAAACTTAAATTCTCGCTCCACCGTTTTTCGGGTAAGATAGTGTAAAAATGTAAATAATTCATAAATATCTAAAGTACAATAAAACTCCATATTTAAAGAATAAAATGAATTTTATTCGGCTCAAAACAAATCATAACAAAGGACACTTTATTATGATTTGTATGTACTGTGTATTTCTACATACATGTAATGGATTAGTAATAATATGTCACTATAATTTGAATGTATTCCTATAACTAGGATCGCTGGGACTCTCCTCTTTGCGTAGATGGATTTATCTCCATAAAATTTGTGTCATTACCGCTGTTAATATTATGTGCAATTTTGTTCTTTGGTGCAGTATTCATCTTTCATGAAGAATTATTCACAAAATTGTTTTAATTAGTTATAAGACCTTACAATTACTTAAACGTTATGAATTTTTATTCTGAAATAAATGTTTTATATTCTATAAGCGTTTAACCATCAATTTTTTCATGTATTGTACTTTATGATCGAAGATAGAGTAGTATAATACTTTCTTAAACTTATAGATAATGAATTAAAGTGAATGTCCTATTATTTAGCATCGATATGGTATTAGAAATATTTAGTAATTAGTATTATAAATACATTCTTTAATACGATGATTTCTTGTATTTTCTTTACATGTTGATGTAGTTGTAGCTAACGGGTAATTGATTCCTTTTGTGATCAAATACCATCCTTTAAGGATATAGATGTATAAAAACTCTTTCGTTTTCTGCCCTACAAGTATTCGTACAGAATCAAGTATTTATTTGCTCCGTATATAATGCGTCACAGATATATTTCGTAAGACAAACGAGGCGTGTAAATCGGTGGGTAATTTTTATCGATTGAGACACAACAGTAGTGTCACTTGCTGCTCGATTGAATCAGGTCAAATGGGAATTGTTTGGGTATTGTTTGGACTTTATAATTTCTGAGATACGAATCTGCATCTGCCTTGCACAGTAATTACTGTCATTTACGTATAAAAGTAAAATTAAATCATAATTAATTATAGCAATAAATGAGATGAATGAACTGCCTCCGTAGGCTAGTGGTATAGTGTGCTTTAGAAACCGGAGGTCGTGGTTGAATCCTGACGGGACTCAACAAATTTTCATTGTTGTTTCCAACTTGGTTAGGCAATTTGGGCCGATGAGAAATGCTTTGCTTTGAAGTTATCGATTCGCTTAAAGCTAAAACGCTTATTGGAGCAGCACTGTTTATTTTATAGCAGCATCTTATTATTTCCCGTAATGTTTTCTGTAGCGGACTATTGAGTTTTATTACGGCTTCCATAGCAATACTGCTTGTCTCAGCGGGGTACATTTTTGAAATCGGTTCCACTGTACAGTTATTAGCCTCCATTGTTTTAAATTGTCCTGCGCTTATCGATCCTACTCTACTGTATATAATTATAATGTGATAGTAGCTACTAAATATGTAAAGAAAAGTATTTCTTCAGGATGTACGAGCACCGTTCGTTCAACGTTTGTCAAACGTTCCGAAAATAAAATCTGGACTTTTTTCTGGACGAAGAACGCGAATTGAAATATTTTTTGTGAGATTAATTTTGAGGTTTATTATAAAATGAATTGATAGGTAAACAATAATAAAACTTTAATTCTCGCTCCACCGTTTTTCAGGTAAGATAGTGTAAATATGTAAATAATTCATAAATATCTAAAGTACAATAAAAACTCCATATTCAAAGAATAAAATGAATTTTATTCGGCCTCTGAAAACAAATCATAATAAAGGACACTTTTTTATGATTTATATGTACTGTGTATTTCTATATACATGTAATGGATTAGTAATAATATGTCACTATAATTTTAATGTATTCGCTATAACTAGGATCGCTGGGACTCCCCTCTTTTGCGTAGATGGATTATGGATATCTCCATACAAATTTGTGTCATTACCGCTGTTAATATTATGTGCAATTGTTTTTAATTAAGTTATAAGACCTTACAATTACTTAAATGTTATGAATTTTTATTCTGAAATAAATGTTATATATATAAGCGTTTAACCATCAGTTTTTTTTCATACATTGTCGTTTATGGTCGAAGATATAGTAGTATAATACTTTCTTAAACTTATAGATCATGAATTAAAGTGAATTTCCTATTATTTAGCATCGATATGGTATTAGAAATATTTAGTTATTAGTATTATTAATACATTCTTTAATACGATGATTTCTTGTATTTTCTTTACATGTTAATGTAGTTGTAGCTAACGGGTAATTGGATTCCTTTTGTGATCAAATACCATCCTTTAAGGATATAGATGTATAAAAAACTCTTTTCGTTTCCTGCCCTACAAGTATTCGTACAGAATCAAGTATTTATTTGCTCCGTATATAATGCGTCACAGATATATTTCGTAAGACAAACGAGGCGTGTAAATCGGTGGGTGATTTTTATCGATTGAGACACAACAGTAGTGCCACTTGCTGCTCGATTGAATCAGGTCAAATGGGAATTGTTTGGGTATTGTTTGGACTTTATAATTTCTGAGATACGAATCTGCATCTGCCTTACACAGTAATTACTGTCATTTACGTATAAAAGTAAAATTAAATCATAATTAATTATAGCAATAAATGAGATGAATGAACTGCCTCCGTAGGCTAGTGGTATAGGTGCGTGCTTTAGAAACCGGAGGTCGTGGGTTCGAATCCTGACGGGACTCTACAAATTTTCATTGTTGTTTCCTAGTTGGTTAGGGCCATTTGGGCCGATCACACAATTGTCTGAATAGTAAGATGATCCATGCGTCTGATGGGCATGTAAATAGTCGGTCCACCCACCAACCCGCACTGGACCAGCGTGGTGGTTTACGGTCCAAAACCCTCTAATGGTGTATTAGGGGAGGCCTATGTCCAGCAGTGGACTATCACAGGCTGATGATGATGATGATGAATAAATGAGATTTGTAGTTAAGGGGCAGATTGCGCAGATAATACTTTCGTGCCTTTTTGGATTGACTATTTGCAAAATATTCTCTTTAAATAAATACGTATTACGTATTTCAGTATATATAAATATTCAAAAGTATTACTTATTTTGTTTCGTCTACGACGCAAGTTCGATGCACAGATTTTACGTATTACAAATGATAACAGTGTGTTACATTATGTAGTTTTTTACATGCCCATCCGACGCATGAATCATCTTAATATTCAGACAACTCAAACTAGCAAACAACATTGAAAAATTGTTGAGTTCCCGCATGATTGGAACCCACGGCCTCCGGTTTCTAAAGGACACGCCCATACCACTATGCTACGGAGGCAGTTAAATTTTGTGTACGATAAAGTTTAAAGGATATCGTCAGCCAAGAAGATGTGAACGCTATCAAGGAATTAATTAACCGTTTCGTCTGTGCGCGGCCATTGTTATGCATTTCCTTTGCGGTCCGGCCGGCCGGGGGAGCTTCGGTTTAACATTGTTTGTGCCGACTTATTACCAAGTCCGCCCGCGTATTTTTGTTAACTACCGAAAGGCAGGAATTAATTAACGTCTATTTCGGCCGCCGAATGTCCTTTGTTCGTTATTTCGCTTTCGCTGTAATCATTAGTCTTTGGCGTGTTCTCTGCCTTTTATCGAATAACGATATTGAGTTTTTTTTTGCTTTAGTAATATAATAACATCACTTTTCGGATTATATAACTATAATAATGTAAATATTTATATACTTCAACTTTGAGTATTGTTATATCATGTTATTGATTGCACGTATAAATGAAAAAGCGTATTTTGCTAAGAACTCGAAAATATAATTCGGAAGATGACTTACTTTCCGATCAATTAAAGCGTTGACGCAAAATATTACTTAAAAATAAAATATTAATTATACTTTTTCTGTTTCAGGTATGCCATTGGATTATGAAATATTTTTTAAATTAGTAAGTCATGTATTAAAGTTGTGATATAAGCTTTTGATTTTGTGAAAGGGGCTGTAATTGAGAATGTAATAAAAATTAATAAAAAATTCAGTTAACATTAGTTACTAGTTAAAAATTTAGTACTAAATAATAGTAATATGAACCTAGTGCTTAGATAAATTGAGTAAAATGTTGTATTGCTGTTGCAATTTGACTTAAACGAAATGTTAGTGATTTTTTAAAACATTACTTGGGAATAAAGCTGGGAAGGAGCTATAAATCTGAGCTGAGCTTCCGGCCAGACGTTACGAGACTCGGTCTAGCTTCTTATCTTCGTGCTGCTAAGAGTTAGCTAAAATGTGTACATTAAATTGAGCTATATAAGACGAATGCCTTATAGTTTGTTTTAATTCCAGAAAGTACATGTTTATATTATTCCGTTTCCATTTGCGGTTATTATTAATGCACGGTAACAGTTATTAAGTATCTTAAAAAATTTAGCTCTTTGTATTGTAATAGTTCTACTTCTAAAATACATTAAGCTTGCTGTTTCTTTGATTTCGTTTTTCTTATTGTAATTCTTTTTAGTTAGTTAACGTTAAGAGAGCCTTCAGTCGGGTCATAAAAGAAAAATTGTTTATCATATTGTATTATGTAAAGTGTCATATAAACGTTTCGCTTTATAATTTTATTACTTTCACTTTTAATATAAAAATTCTTACCTGCCTTAAAATAAATTATCTTTGCGAAAATGAAACGCAATCTCGGTTTCATTGAAAAATAGGTACACAGGGAAACACTGCGCACGAGAAATGCACATTTTTCTTTAAACAATTCCCCCGCTAAAATTTCAGGTCATTTATAATAAAGCAGCTTTTATTTTCGAAGGAGAAAAAAAATGGGCACAGAGAGAGAAGTACCGCTGCGATCCTTGCTAGGCATTGTTGTTGCTCTCAGAGAGTAAATATCAGGTCGACTCGTAAAGAAAACGAAATCAGCACACGGGTGGAGCGTGAACGGCTCAGTTGTACCGTTTTTTGATTATGTTGGTTTTACGTCCCCGGATTGCCGAATGTTTCCTAGGTGCATAATGCTGCTTTCCAGCGAAAATAGGCATTTTGGTTACAAACTTTTATTAATTAAGTGCGTTCCTTCTGTGGTAGATTAATCTGCTATCAGTAACAATGTTAATTAAATAAAAACATATGTTTTTCTGTACCGAAGTATGAAATGGTACTTACTTGCGTACTAACTACTACTTGCTGCGTAAATAAATAATGACTATTATTATTGATTTACGTACGTCAAACTGTTTCATAAGTATAACTATTATTTTAAATGCGAACTGAGTTTATTTATCGTATTAAATTGTAAGCTTTTAAGTATTTAATATTTTTCTGTCTTCTATTGAGCTTTTAGTTGAGTACAAAATGATTTATAATGAAGAAGACAGTTGGTACTTAACATTAGTCAAAGTGAAAATTGATTTATTGAATTTAGGCTCTACGGAGCAGTTATGAGTATACATTGACGCAAAACTAAACCTGGTATACGGCAAAATCGGCTTCTGATTAATCTTCAACTTTGCATCTAAATATCACGAGTAGGTTGTGCCTAGAGTTAATATCGATACATCGATTCTTCCTCGACCGAGTCACGTATTAGGGGTGCGGGATGATTCGAAGCGTGATACATACTATATCGTGGTACACAGGATAATTCGTTTTTATTCACCACTCGGGACATTGAGCGGAAACGTGGAATATCCCTAATTTCACGGGTGACTCCTTGAATAATAAATGCGTCTGATGCCTATACGGGCGTCTTATAGGAAGTGAAGGGAGTGTGGATAATACGACAATTTGTATGCACTCGTATGTGTGGGTATTTAGTAAGTTTTAATATACTTGGTAGTTTGGTAAATAGAATCCTTGGCACCGTAAATGGTGAAACGGATAAAACGTGCGACATATGTGCAAATATGTTATATCAAATCAATATACAGATTTATGAAAATATATTCCTGTTTTTGTATACAAATAGAACTGCTAAATTAATAGTGAGTTTTTCAAGTAGAAGGTGAATCCTGACCACGCAGATATCGCTCCATTGTTTGTAAAGATTTAGAGAACTTTAAATTTATAATGATTTTTTCGTTTCTAACCACATTGTCTTTTCTCAATCAAACCGCTTTCCGTATTTTGCTTGTTTTCGTATGTTTATATGATCTTTGAGATCTCATGAATGTAACCCTAGCGAAATCGGTGTCAAAACCGCACAGCTGCCGTTCGATCGTAAACATTTCAGAAATAACCGCGTACGTTCTCGCGTGACACCCGCGAGTATATGCCAAATGTTCGGACGCACACGTGACGCGAACCGCAACCTTCGCAACGTAAACGGTGCCAACCTTTATTGTGCGAATCGAAATTATTGTACCCGCATTCTTCGATTGCCCAAAATAAGTATTTTTGTCCAGTCGCCTCAAGGTTAGTTCGGTATAAACTCACAACAAAAACAATATTCTGTTTAGTGATCTCTTGTGCTTTAAATCACCGACCAATAAAATATTTTACTTTTAATTTGCACATACAGTTATGTCGTCGTCGTCGTCGTCGTTGTTTTACTATGTTTATACCTATTGCTGAGCATAGGCATCCACCATAAGTCCTGAGCCACCTGCATCCACCGACTTACTGCACAGGTCGCCAACTCATCTCTTAGCCAGTCGTCCAACACTACGATACCCAGTAATGGTGACACTGCAGAACCTTTCTTTCATATACACAAGTAAATAAAACAGGTATTAAATCGTAATTTCACAATTTCTTGTAGAAATGAGCATTGATATGCCCTAAAAAATATAAAACAATATTCGACCAGCACATGTAATTTTAAAAATACACACACAATATAAGTCCGTTTCATTTTTAAACACATAATATCTGTTTTTTCGTAAAGTTTAACAAAATAAACGTAACGACTGTGAGGCTACAGACGGCACTTGTAAATTAAATTAAATATTTCCATACGCTATATAAATTCATATAAGATAACACCGCCATGTTGAGTGATGAAGAGCTCTTCCCAGTGGCGCTCAGGCACCCTCTATTAAAACATCGGGCGTTGAATGCTTCATTAAAACATATGGGGGATACAATTATTTTACGGCAACGAAGCCGTTTCATTTAGAACAATTCGATCATTTCAGACTTCACCTTCGTTACGAGGAGAAAATGCTGAAGTGTGCTCTTGTTTCTAGCTAATTGACTGACGGATAAGTGATTTGATTGTGATAGTTGAATGAAATTACTTCATTTGCTGGTATACTCTTGATATTCTGATCTAACAATTTTTGAAGACGTTACTAGAATTAAAGCTTTATATGAGGGTACTGAATTTTACGTATAAAACATCATCCTATCGATTTAGATTGTCGTTGACCATCTTCTAGCAAACCTAGTAGATCTCTGCAATAGAAGTACTAAGAGGCCTTTGTATGAAAATGTAGACTTAAAATGAGAAAAGATATGATTGTTGGTTTAAAATGTAATAAAGTTGTAATAAAGTATTAAAAATAAAATCCTTAGAATAAAGAGACTTTAATTTATGATTAATATCACATAAATCCGCAGTTCGGTCATCAATTTTGAATCTATCAAGATAACCTTTTGTGAGCTAAGGTAAAGGATGTCCGTGAGCCGTTCAGTCAGGACACGTGAACTCCACTTGCGCCTCAGTCGAAAAAGATCAACTTCACAAACTTCAGACTAACATGGATTACAAAATTAATTGATCAACTGTACTACATGTCATAGTAGATAAGGACTGTAGTAAACAATATACAAGCGTAAGAGACATAGATTTTATTCCTTTAATAAATATTTTTAATTGCAGTTTTTTGGTCAATTACCTACCTGTAGTGCACAATACGTTTCTCCCTTTATAGAAAATTTAATACCATTATAAAACAACACACAATGTCATGAACCGATTGCTAAAAAAATTACAAAACCGGATGTTCCGGTAACAATGGCGGCTGACAGGCTGTCGTCGTTGTTTTGTATACAAAAAAAAATAACCGTATTATGTCGTTAGGTGCACGTGACCGTACAACGTTGAACTAACGCGTTAGTTGAATATCAAATCAGTACCTGCTTTATGTTTTACCGTTCCTATTTGCGCTTGTTAATTGATAGAGGAAAGTCGTTTACGATTAAAGTTTCAATATTATGGTCAAAGAAATTTTATAGGCGATGAAAATAAAAGGTCTTTGCAAAAGTGGTATATTTTTGATATTCAGAGTACTGTAGTGTAACTGCCTCCGTATCCTAGTTGTAAGGGCGTGTGCTTTAGAAACCGGAGGTCGCGGGTTTGAATCCTGCGGGATACAACAAATTTTTATTGTGGTTTCCTAGTTGGTTAGGGTTGGCAATTTGGGCTGATTACCCAATTGTCTGAAAAGTAAGATGATCCATGAGTCGGATGGGCATGTAAAAAGTCGGTCCGGCCTTTATCTCTCTGGTCACGTCAGGTATCCGTCCCATCGGGCTTTGAGAGTATAAAGGAGGCCTGTATTGCGCGTACACATGTGCACTATAATATTCCCTGCGTAGTTCGCTGATCTCTAATATAGATCGGCCGCCGTAGTCGTAATCGACTGGAGAATATTATTATTATATTCAGATTAAAATTAAAAAATATGGCCTTTTGAACTCTTTTAAATGTCAAATATACCATCGGTTCTAAAATTTGACCCGTCCAATGTCTTGACCGACCGCTGACCGGCAAGAAACTCTATAGTAATAGTTCGTAGTTCCAATTAACATCGATTACCATCTCCATTCAGATTTATCGTTTCTGAATTGCATCGTGTTCGGGCGTTTGGCTAACGGGTGGAAATTAACCTTACAACGGTTTACATCTAAAATAACATTGATTTACGATTTATAAGAGTTGTGCTTTTGCTAGTTAAGGTAAGTAATAAACATATATCGTATTATAGAAGTGAGTGCAACAAATGCTCGATTATTTATGAACTCAGCGATTTATTTAAAAATGACTGAATTTATCTGCTAATTAATAGACACATAGCTTTTGTCCCAAAATACCATTATCGTTAGCGCGTTCTGTTATTACGCAGCACGTATGACATCAAAATATAAGTAGAATCAATGGCTACACAATAGCGTAGATGTACAGATATTTAAATTCAAAATAATATTTAATCGAAATATCAGTATACATTATAACTATTAAATAACGGTTAAAAAACTAACTTGACTCAATTATATTTTGAACCCCTAGCAGATGCCTACTAAAGTCGTTACTTAGACTTATACTTATAATCAGCATCAGGATCAGCAGTTGCTGATGGTAACGCCGATTATTTGCCAAAATAGATATCAGCAAATACTGATGCTGACATTAAATAAATACTGTTAATATTGATGATATTCTTACAAATAAATTCACAAATATGTCGCATTTATTGTTCTTTACATCACGAATAATGATAATATATGTGATTATAACTTCCTATAATTATATTCATTCGACGCGGCAGGATTACCTATCTGAGTCCGTTCAGGCGTTGTTAGCCGGCCACCGACTAAATCTACCCTAAAGCGGACTTGTGATGTTTTCAAACGTTAAGTTAATTTATGCACGAATTTCTAGCTTTAGAGCTTTTAAGATAACCCCTGAATTACTTCATTTAGATTCAGTGTGCTTTGCATACTGACGGCTCTTTGCCATGGGTGTTAAACTAAGCCATGGCCATGTCATTATTATGGTCTTTGAGAGACTTACGTCGAATAAATGCACCACAAAATGTCAAAACGTTTTATCCGCTAGGATACGACGTTTGTCTGTCGTGACGTGCAGCTGTGCAATTACTGCATGTTTGATAGAATGAAACTCGTAACTCCTTGTGTTCGAGATCTGTGATTGTCTTATTTTTCTAACGGCGAAGTTTATTCCGTCTGTTTAACAAAATGAAAAAATTATTTAACTAAATTAAAAAAAGTATGAAAACAATAAAAAAATTTTAATTTGATATAATGTGTTATTTCTTGCTTAGATCCAATATAAGTGTCTCTTTGCGAGTGTCATTTGCTTAATTGAATGACGTGTAATGATATATTTTATTACTACAACGTTGGATAATATAATACGAAGATAAAAAACGGGACACGGATAACATAACGAACCCCGGGTAGATTGATTGAATTACACTCGTTCATTTTGCATTTGGTGAATCGATTCACTCGATGTTCACAAGTGTAAGAATTACATTGAATTTTTGGACTCCACTTCTGAACTCAATAATATATTGTTATTGTTGTTATATAATGTTTTTTTTATCTTATTTTCGATTTCGTACAGGTGCATTCTTCTATCTTCTTAATATAAGACATTTAGCTTTTCGAATGTATGAAATGACAAAAGCTATTAGATAAATATAATGCGTAGTTGGCTATTATGCGTAGGTGATTATTTTTGTAAAGTAATTAAACGCGTTAAAATCTGTAAAACTTTATTATTTATCATATATAGTAATTGCCTAAGCAAAAGACAGTATTGTATTCATGCTTGTAATAAATTTTTTTTTCTAAATGGTACTCGATTTACGAGAAGGCATCTTCATGTACATAAAGAATGCTAGAAATGAATGTTAATGGACGAAGACCGTTAGGTAGACTAAAAAAAACTATGGACGGATTTACAGACTTCAAAACATTGTATAATTTCATATTAATTAAAGGTAAAAAAATCCGTAAAACTTTTTAATTCATCGTATGTAGCACTCGCGTAAGAAAGTATTACTCATTGTAAATTACATAGTGGTCGTTTACCGCATCTTAGAATTTGGCTTTTAGCCTAGAAACATGAAACTACATGGCTGTAGTGTGAACGGATTTGCATCCGCGAAATTTATAACATCATCTAAATCTAGGAGTTGTAGCGGCGACCTCGAAGGAATATTCTATATAAATAAATAATAAATATGCGTATTCAAAGAGACCATTGAGTTTATTTCAGCGTATTATCATCATCATCATCATCAGCCTGTGTTAGTCCACTGTTGGGCATAGGCCTTCCCTAACGCACCTCCATCTCCATTTGTTTAATTTGAACAAATATTTTTTTTTGTTTTTATCGTTTTGCGTTGCATCGTAGGGTCAGGTATGACACTTTACAGCAGTCTCCTTCTTTTGTTGGGCATAGTATTTCAAACTACTAACGGTATCCATGCGTCGGATGGGCATGTAAAAAGTCGGTCCCTCATTAGATCAGCGTGGTGGGGTACGGTCCAAAACCCCCTGATGGAGAAGGCGTGCAGTAGCGAAGGCCTGTGTCCAGCAGTGAACTAACACAGGCTGATGATGATGATAATAAGTCTTTTTAATTATTTAGTAATATGTTTAACTTTTAGAGTTTGATTATATGATATTATTATTAGCTAATAATTTTCTAATGTCATTTTTGGCATTTAATCCTGAACAAACTCCATTCTTATACACTCTTGCATTTACAATATTTTTTTTAAGTCATTTATTGGTGAAGTATAAATGTAATTATTCGTCAATTGTTGCTTAGCGACCAAGTCGTGGGGTGGTTTTTGTACGGAATAATTAGACCGCAACGCGACGTCCCAATTAAAAACGAAATTTCAGTAACTTCGAAGCGTCCCCTCAACTCGGGGAATCGTATTTTACTAAGCTTAAGAAATAAAATGGAGGAAACATGCTTTACGTGAAAAATGCTTAAGGTGAATGATTTTATCGATTGCTTTTCGTAATAAAAGTTATAATGGTATATTACAGAATCCAATCGTACGATTTGTTGATTGTCTTTGTTCCGGTTGTGTTTATTTATAGATCTGGGCGTTATTGCCTTTCTGTTAAAATGTGAGTCAGGTGCTATGTTAGAAAGTGAAGTTAAGAGCTTAGTCATCTGAGATTATTTGCGTTTCGGTAAGCGTCGCTGCTGCCGAAATATAACCTACTTGAATAATTGCCTGAAAAAGTGAGTTAACATTTGCTTGCCATATGTCTCGATCATGGAACATATTTCGGTTATTTTTCATATAATACAATCTAAAATTAACTTTAAAAAATTGTTGATTGTATTTTGAACACGAAAAGCTTAAAATGTTTGTTATTAATTGAAGTAATTCCAAGATCCTCTTACTTCGAGTAGGCCGTTTGCGTTGCCTTCGGCAGTATTTATGTAGGTATTTTCGTTAAAACCATTTGCGAATTACCTTAAATATTAAATAATGGTTCGCCATAACTTTAGAAGGTAATCGCTTGATTTTGACTTGTACATATTTGAAAGAAAGTTTAATTTAATTAGATAAGTAAACGGGCAATATATTCATCTTATATCTATTCTTCTTTTAAAATTTAATGATATATGTAAGTAATAACATGACATGACACGACATTACGTGTCATGTCATGTCAGTCAACGTCAACAAATTAATTTCAATCTTGACTACTGAATAGGGTTGTAATACCGACTTAACTCTTACTGCATTTCACTGAATTATGTTAAATACAAAATGACCGAACTAATCGTAATGTTGAGCTATTCACAAAGTAGATAACGACTCTGGTTTTTTTTGTATCATAGAAGTCGGTTTGATAAGATATTTCGCTTTTCTTATCGTAGTAAAGAATCAAAGTAAGAATATGTCGTATACTTCGTTATGTAGTATCTCCGTCCTATATATCTTTAATTATGCTAGAAACATAAATAGCCGTACCTCGAAAGTATTGTCGCACGTTTTTACTTGTTTTAAGTGATGGTGATGGTAAGTGATAAGACCTGTCCATTGGAAATACAGCGTTAGATGCCACAAATTCATCATCATTAACATCAGCCTGTAGTAGTCCACTGCTGGACATAGGCCTCCCTTATACACCCCTATCCGTTAGGGGTTTTGGACCGTATCTCACTACGCTGGTCCAATGCAGGTTGGAGGGTGGACCGACTTTTTACATACCCATCCGACGCATGGATCATCTTACTATTCAGACAATTGCCCTTACCAACTAGGAAACAGCAATGAAAATTTGTTGAGTCCCCGCAGGATTCAATCCCACGACCTCCGGTTTCTAAAGCACACGCCTATGCAGTATGTGGAGGCTACAAATTACGCTGTTTAATAAACCCTTCAAACTAGAAGACATGAGTGTATATACACCATTGCTGCGGCAGTTGTTTTACACAGAAAATAGAAGAAATTGCAATACTGACTCAACCTTTTAAAGCATTCAAACAGGATAGCCGACTACCGCTTATCAACCGTGATACGACGCAACTTCGGTCGCGGCAACTTGTCAATATAACTTGACTGTGCACTCTGTCAGCTGTGAGATGCTATTCAAACATTAGTCTTGGCAGTAAATATTTTCTCACTATCTTTACAGTTGAGTGTTGTGTAAAAAATAAATGAATAAAGTAAAACGAAGGGCCTATATAAAAGGATGTCATTCTTTGATAGAATATATTATTCGGATTTAATAAAGAAGATCTGATAAATATTTTATTATTAATGTGAGTTTAGGTTTTTTGGCTTATTTTGTTATGGTTGAACGTTTCTTTGCTTTCACATTTATATTTTATTATATAATAATGAAGCAATGAAATAATTTTGAATGACATTATATCAAAAAAATTAAAATCGCAAGAATGTAAAAAGTAATGTTTTAGCACAATAATTTTGCCGGTCACTTTATTACATATTTGTAATTTAATTTCTTTCCATTAGACTGTAATGTAATCTTGTAATGTTTCTGAAAATCAAGATATTCCATTTTTACCAATAAAAACGGCTCCCCCACGTCCCGACCGAAGATCGCCCGTAAATTATTTTTTCTTTAATTTTTTTTATCATTTTGTCGTTTCTTTCTACTACAATTTATTTCACTTTTTACCATTTTTAAAATTGTCGACCCTGGTCTAAATATGTTATTTATTAATTTATTCTTATGTTTTACGCATTTTATCGCTTTTATTGTACATATTATATATATTCTGAACTTTTTGAACACTTTCCCGAAACCCCGCTTCAGCACTGGCAACAAGACGCAAGACATCTCACTCCGTGACCACGGCCGCTGGAAAGTGTCCGAAACGTCGGAAATTTAAAATGTAAAATAAACGCGATAAAATCCCTTAAAAGTCCTTTTTATTTAATAATGTTATTTCTTGTTTAGTCTCAATTTAAATGTCACGAGTAACGATAGCTTTCATTAATACATCGAACGTTGAGCGTGTGTGTGATAATGTCGGGCAATGTAATACGTAGATAAAACGAAACGGGACACAGATAACATAACGAAGCCCGGGTCGATTGATTGAATTACACTCGCTCATTTTGCATTCGGGGAATCGATTCACTCGATATTCACAAGCGGATGGTAATTAAGTTGCCATGATATATGTTTGTCACATGGTCACTTCACTTTATGGCTAATTGGAGATTAACACTTTCTGTTGCTTAAGCGATCATTATACATGAGAAATAATAACGATTCACGGAATATAATTATTAAAAATTAAAGGGTCTCTTCTATAACTAGTAATAAAATGCGATAAAAATCTTAAAACTGCATTATTTATTATGTATAGCATTTGATTAAGCGCCATTGAGTATTTTGTTCTGAAAAGTACTTTTCCGACGGACAAAAAACTTTGAAACCCCCGTAGTATTTAACGTTTTAAATATATATAATGAAACAAAAAAAATATTAAATGACAGCATTTATATTTATTAAGAAAGAAGCCCGAGCGATTCATCATCATCATCATCATCATCAGCCTTTGATAGTCCACTGCTCGACATAGGCCTCCCCTAATACACCCCTATTCATTAGGGGGTTTTGGACCGTATCCCACCACGCTGGTTCGTAGCGCGTAGATTGCGAAGTAGTAATCTAAACTATGTGTAATATTTTTATTATAATTTGAGTATTTGAAAGCGATAAAATCCGTATTTTATCAACACATAGATGTTTAAAATATACAGATATATATTAAGATACTTTTAGGCCATTCAACGGTTACGCTAAGCTTAATGGTCGCTAGGCGACGAAGCCGTAGGACGTTTTTTGTCAGGAATAATTAGACCACAAAGCGACGTTTCGATAAACAACGGAATTTCGCTTCATAAAGTCGAGGAAACGTTTTTCGGGAAGCTTAAGGAACAAATTGCACGAAATATGCGGTGGGGGCAAACGGTGTAAGATGATTATTTTTAACGATCACGTTTTATAAAAAAATTACTAAGTTAAATGTCGCTTGATACCTTGACGACCCGCTTGGTGCAGTGTTTATTGATCCTGAGTGTTGCGGCACAGGGTCTGGTTCGAATCCTACTACGTAGAAAATATTGTGTGATAAAATAGTGTTTCTCGTGTCTGGGTGTTTGTATCTATATAATATGTATTTATTTAAAAAGTAAGTCTATGTAATTATCAGTTATCTAGTTTCTACGGGGGGTGGGATACGGTCCAAATATACCGGAGTGGACTATCACAGGCTGATGATGATGATGATGATGATGATGATGATGATGATGATTATATAGTTTCTATAGTACCTACATGCTTTGCTTAGTTTGGGACTAGATGTTGTGTTATTCGGCTATAAATATTATAATATTATCCAAATTATTATACAAGAATCGAATTTGAAATAATTCTTAAGTAAGTTAAATAATGAAACAATCAAACGATCGATTAATCATGTTACCCTTATTTAAATTCGGACGGTGTTAATTATAGATATGGAGCATTATTCCCAGCCTGTTAAAATGTAAGTCAGGTTTTTCATTATGAAAGAGAACTCAAAATTTAGTCATCTTAAACGTTTCATGTTTTAACGTATAGTAAGCGGTGTCGCTGCCCAAAACTGATCTATCTAAAAGATTCCTTAAGTATGTAACTAAACCATTGTTATATTGAAGTTTTACAATTAATTAATGTTTTTTGTTTATTTTACTATCATTGATTAGTTTTTGGTCATAGATTGTTGTATCTATCAAATATGATAATGTAGGTAGAACGGTATTAAAAATTGCTGACACTAATTCGTTACGTAAATTTAATATGTAAGGTATATTTTGAACCGCTTTGGAATCCATGATCATGGGCAGACTAAGTTGTCATATACCAAGTTTGTTTGCATATACCCACTTAGTGTACAATAATCGCGTAAATGAAAGAGATAATTATAAAAAAATGATGTCTGAACAGTTATCGTTGTTTATTTATGAAGAATAATTACAGTTTTATGTTGATAGTTTGGCCAATTTTAGTATGATAATCCATTAGTCAGATATATTGTCTAATTTTTTTTAAATATCGTTTCATTATCACTTGATGTACATCAATCCTTCATCCATTGTATCGCTCAAAATGCACAGAAGTAGATCAATGGATTCCATAGTTGTTGTGAGCGTTCGGGGTAAATAGTTGACTACCGCTTGAAGACCGCAATACGCTGCGACGACTTCGGTCGCTGCAACTTGTCAATAAAACTTGACTGAAAAGCACTTTCTCAGCTGGAAGATGCAGTTCAAACATTGATACTAACTGTTCGAGAGTGGTTTTGCGCAAGATGTAACATTGTGCTTACGAATGTATATATTATAGTTTTAATTCATTTTTTATATACGTTGTAGAGTCGGTTGTGGTATACTAACCGCTGTGTCATACGTGTTGGGTAAAAATTACGTTAAGAATTAATTACCGGTGGTTTGAGGTTGAGCCATCATGTATTTAATTTGTAATTTAATAAGATTTTTAATCTCGGAATCGTCTGTAATTTTGTATGTGTGTGTTGATCCACTTTAAGGTTCGTTTTGAACGTGTTGTGCCACCCAAAAGTTTTGTAAACATTATAAATTAGTATTGTTTTGAGATAGGACTTAATTAGTATCGCGGATGTGAATCGAATGACGCAGCAACTCTAGTTCTAGATTATGACCTCCTGCCACACGTAATCTTTGCCGATGATATATGGCTGTAGATTTATTTATATGTAGTTCAGCGTTTCACGTTCTTTTTGTGGGTCTTAGTGTGTGTTAGAATTCTCTAGCTTAGTTTGTGCGTAAATTATCTGGCAGGAATCAATTCGCTAGAGAGCAGATAAATCTGCTATGAAACATGATTTTAAAGGCTATATGGAAGGTATAAGAATACGTACATAATGTGTGTACATGACAGAAATGAAAAACATGATCGGTAACTCTGAATTTGGCTTTCAGCCCGAAACAAGAAATAACGGCTATCGGATAACGGGCTAAATCCTAAACATCGTTGCAGCTAAGATCCCGAAGGAATATTCTGAATAATAAAGAAGTGTTACTTAGAAAAGTTACTGCGGAAAATTACTCTTTTACGGTATCAACCATGATCTTTTTCTCGTCTCCTCGCCTCGTTTACCGTAAAGATGACAATCAACTTGAATATTTACGTTAAACAACTTTTATGTTTTTAAAATATTCGTAAGTTTGTAAAATGAAATTATTTAACTATCAGTAGGTATATATAAACAATTTTAAAGTTAAAATAACGCCTCCAATAAATTCATGTATGAAAAGAAATTTGTTACATGATAATATGAGATATTCAACATCTATAAATTTATAAAGTCTTAAAATACAACAATAACTGACATTTTTGTACAGATTTCAATGTAGATCACTACATAGTATAAAACGAAGTAGCTTACTCTGTCCCTATATCCCATGTATGATTAAATATTTAAAACTACGCAACGGATTTCAATGCGGTTTTTTTAATGAAGTGATTGAAGACGAAGGTTTATATGTATAACACATGATTAATATTGTAGGTATATTTTCTATCAGCATAGGTCCCGTGCGAGGTAGGGGCGAATCGCTAGTGGGTGATTAAAAAAAGGTTAAATACTTGTATTGGAAATTGATTTTTCCTAAAAATCATAGCGATCATGTTTATCATATTTCATACTGAAATCGGTTAAATGATATTAACATTAGCCCACATTAAATGAGAATAAGAACTTGGCGTAATTTTCAAGTCCATTCCTAACAATATAAAGCGCACAGAAAGCCATTCTAAAACATAAAAGTTCTCAAAACGCAGTAAACTCTCGTATTTCGTGGCAGCTGAATGCGGTAAACGCTAGTCGCGGTATGCAAACGCTCCCTAGATTTAGCCAAAGCTACTTTTTTAATAAAATTATACGAATTGCTCCAGTTTTCCCGGTGATTTTTATATTTACCTCATACAAGCATATTTCGCTTATGCTACATATTCTACTCATATTTAGGATGTCTGTATAAAGTACAATTTGTCTCGTAGTGTTTAGTTATTAACAGATAAGATACGTTACGTTGTTTTTTTTTTAAAGTTGTTCGGTTTCCATGCATAGGATTTATTTTTTTGTACATTGTTCGGTAAAAAAATTGTTGTAGCACATTTTTTTTTGTAAACACAATATGGCAGCCTTCAAAGAGGTGAGTTTCTTTACTAAAAAGGTGTTAATGTATTTTACAAGTTTAACTGAACTCTGTAGTTATGACATGATGATATTTGCAATGATTTAAAAGCAAACGCTACAAATTATTGGTACTTTATGTTGAAATAATTAAACCGCAAAACGAGTTCCAATTATAAACGAAATTCGTAAACTTCGAAGGACGTACTTAAGTCCGAAGAAAGTTGCTTTCAGAAAAGTTAAGGTACTTATTGATCCAAAAGTATGAAGTCTTATAAGTTAATTATAGCTTTTTATTAGATTCGTTTTTCAGATCAAGAAATGTAAAAAAAAACATAATTTATTAATTAATATAATATATTAAAAAGATGTTAAAATCAGTTCACTTCAGTACCCAATCTGTAGATATTGGATTCTTACCATTCTGTTGTAACCATTTTCTATTTAAGCTAAATTATTGTTTTTTGTTTATACAACTATTTCGAGGTCGTTAAAAACCTTAATAGTTTACCAAACTAATGATATCAAGAACTCGTTCATATAGAAAATTTAGCGTTCTCAAAAATTTGTTTAAATTAGATTAACTATTTCAATCACCATCAATCTGCGTAAGTCTGCTGCTAGACATAGGCCTCCCCTATTACACCCCTATCCATTAGGGGGTTTCGTATCCCAATACGCTGGTCCAATGCGGGTCGGTGTGTGGATCGACTTTTCACAAGCCGATCTGACGCATGGATCATCTAACTTTTCTGACAGTGAGGTGATTGGCCCAAATCGCCCTAATGAACCAGAAGACAAGGACAACAAAATTTGTTTCCCCGCGGGATTGGAACCCACGACCTTCGGTTTCTAAAGCACGCGCCCATACCGCTAGGCTACGGAGGCATCCTTATATAACTATTCTTATTATTAATATTTCGATACACTTCGTGACAATTTACATTTGTGTTTACGTCTCGTTTACCGGTAAACGTAACATCATATGTCACCTGGCTACGATGCCCTTTAAACCGGAACACAATAGTATTTTCACACTGTTGCTTGCTACTGCTGCAGTAGCAGTGGTACGTCACCAGACGGCCCCCCGTAAAAAGGGGAACTCTTAAATATAATATGATGGTTGTAATATCTGGTCTCTCGGAAAACGAAAAGAGAGATTGCGGAAAGTTATACTTTTGTTTACATTAACAAAGTAGGTTGACGTTCACAAGAGAAAAGAAACTTACCACTTTGACGTCTGCCATATTGTGTTTATTACAAAAAAAAAACAAAAATGTCCCACAACAATTTTTTTACCGAACAATGTACAAAAAAATAAATCCTATGCATGGAAACCGAACAACTTTAAAAAAAAAACAACGTAACGTATCTTATCTGTTAAAACTAAACACTACGAGACAAATTGTACTTTATACAGACATCCTAAATATAAGTAGAATATGTAGCATAAGCGAAATATGCTTGTATGAGGTAAATATAAAAATCACCGGGAAAACTGGAGCAATTCGTATAATTTTATTAAAAAAGTAGCTTTGGCTAAATCTAGGGAGCGTTTGCATACCGCGACTAGCGTTTACCGCATTCAGCTGCCACGAAATACGAGAGTTTACTGCGTTTTGAGAACTTTTATGTTTTAGAATGGCTTTCTGTGCGCTTTATATTGTTAGGAATGGACTTGAAAATTACGCCAAGTTCTTATTCTCATTTAATGTGGGCTAATGTTAATATCATTTAACCGATTTCAGTATGAAATATGATAAATATAATCTCTATGATTTTTATATATTTAAGAGTTCCCTTTTACGGGGCCGTCTGGTCACTACCACTGCTGCTGCAGCGTAGCAAGCAACAGTGTGAAAATACTATTGTGTTCCAGTTTAAAGGGCATCGTAGCAGGTGACATATGATGTTTTTACCGGGTAAACGAGACGTAACATCATATGTCTCACGGTAGGCAGCGTTGGTGATGATCGGTATTGCCGATGTCCATGGTCCGACTGCTTGTCTGCATTCGTATGTTATAAATAATCCATTCGTAAGTAGCTCGGATCTGAATTACATTTAACACTTCCCTCAGATCGATAAATGCGATTCCGTGGCAATTGTAGCTTTTAGTGCATTTCCTTGTACGCAGCGAATGGATGATAAAAGGAGAATATGCATGTACGAAGCGATACTTTGTAGATATCATTCTCATATTTTTTGAACAAGTGAGTGTTTCAAACGGAATATGTAATACCGTTTGAAACACTCACTTGTTCACTTTGAGCCTTAGCTTTTAAAAAGGTGTTTTATAGGTTTATTTTATACGAATCTTCCATTTTTATGTCGTTAAAAATTATATTCGACATGATCTAAAAATTATTTGCTATTTTCATTTAATTGTCATTTTATCTAGACTAGGCTCTCATTCATTCACATTGTGATAAATCGAATTTATCATAATATTTTGAATAATCTTACTTGAATTTTCTGAAACATATATATTACTATCTACTACTATCTACTTATTATTTACATTAAGAGTTAGGAAATAAATACAGAAGTAGCTTCTGTGTAATTCATCATCATCATCCGCCTGTTTTAGTCTGGCTGGACATAGGCCTTCGCTAATGCACGCCTTCCCTAGGTGATTTTTGGACCGTAATCCACCAAGCTGGTCCAATGCGGGTTGGTGGATGTGTAATTACTTTTATTTTTATAAATAAAATTTTATATAGGTCCGTCTCTAGTTTTAATACTGTTAAATTAAAAAAAACCCGCTTCACACATGTTCGAATAACGCGAGTTAATTCCGTTGCCGTTTTAACAATAACTGACTACAGCTTATTGACCGCGTACCCCGCTGCTCCGGCGCGATAACTTGTCAATACAACTTGACGGTGGGCACTTTGTCAGCTCGAAGATGCAGTTCAAACTTTAATACTAACTATACGAGAGTGGTTCCGTTCGTGGCGTGGTATTGTACTTAGTAACTTAGTTATTAATAAATCATATACATCACCATTACCATCATATCCAGCCCGTAAAAGCCCACTGCTGTATGTCTCATGAGTCAAAAATCCTATGCTGACCGCTCTGTAGTACTGTACTTTTGGATATCTGATTAGATTAAGACCTATTCAATGGTGAGAAAGAGTAAGACTGCTAAACAAGTAATACACATTAAGTAATTAATGTAATACGCTTGTCATATTTTTTATACAATAACTATCCGCAATTAACCGCGGTTTATGATCCACTTTAGGGTTTTTTTGCGTACTTTGCAGCTAAATATCTTTATAGTACAAGCCTTCAGAGCACTATTTAGTGTACGTAATCGTTTAGTTTTATTCTTAAATAATATTATTAGTATCGTTGATGTGTAGATAAGAAAATCAAATTACTAAGTTAAGTTAAAGTATAAAAAACTTAATAAACTTCCAACACCTGAGGTCGTAAAGCTTTATCCAGATACAAAATTTAAACAATAACAATAAAACTACTACTAAAGTGAATATAAGATAGTGTTAACGTTTAGGGTTAGCAAAAGATAATTTCTAAAATAGACACACGTAATATAAGGCGTAAATTAACTTGATGTCTACTATTGGGTTCGAACTGACTACTTTCCCATTACCATTAAACACGTCAGGAATTGTTGACTCTCACGGTATGCGCCCTCGTTTGTTTTGGGCGCGGCATTGTTTTGCCCACAATCAATATTACTTAGCGTTCAGGGTCATTTGCTAATGTGGTGTTTGATTTAACGACCTAGTAGTTTCATGTAAGTTTGTAACAATAATGTAAGGAGAAGGTCATATTATTAATCTGGTTAAGGATGAAGTTAAAGAGAAAAACACTTTAAGGTTTTAGTAAATTTTTACTCAATGCTTCAATTTACTGCTTCCTGCTGTATGAGCATGTGCTTTAGAAACCGGTTGTTGGATCAGGGTACAATTTGTCCGTAGGAATACCCAATTGTCTGAAAAGTAAGATGATCAATTTGTCAGACGTCGGTCCACCCACCAACTGGTATTATATACATATGCTGTATTAGGGGAGGCCTATGTCCAGCTGTGGACTATCACAGGCTCATGATGGTGATGTTGCTTCAGTTGTAATATTACGTGTATTAAGCAACGGTTTAGTTACACAAATGTAGTTTTTTGTTATATCACGTTATGAAGTGCGATTTTAGCATGTTTAACTGCTAAGAATTGGATCGGTTTATCTAACAGTATACAAATTATTCAATAAATAACCATGTACTACATAGTTTCGCCTTCACAATCAATTGTTAAACATCAAAGCGGGCAGATTTGTGTGTCTAAATTCTGCTCCGAGTATAAATTAATTGCTGCTTGTGTATCTACACATTCCCTTTGTAGGCCTTAACACAAACGTATGTACGTAGCATTGTTATTGCGTTCGCTGACCGGCAGGGGGTCGTTGTTGATAAATGGGCCAATCCTACGTTCGTGTCGCGGTTTCCTGTTTTACCGGCAAAAATTTTAACATTAAAACAATGATAGTTTCATAGTTATGAACGAAACTTTCGTACTCAACTTAGTAACATATTTCCGACTGACTATCTACTACTGGACTACCTAATGGACACCGAAGGTCTTACAATAATATTACAATATAATAATTTTATTATTATCTATATAAATAAATAAAATTGGAGTGTGTTTGTAGATAATAATAATATAGTATAGATAGTAATAAAATACCGTTTTAAAATGATCACAATTGTGTAATTTTACTGTGTACGACATTTTTTTTAATTTTCTGTTTGTTCTGTGCAAATATTTTGAATGGCTAGTCAAATTTTGAAGGGACTGTTACAGGATGATACTTGATGGTAATGAAAAATGAAAAAGGCTACATTTTTATAGAAATAGTAAGAGACACAAAAAACCAACGCTAGTTAACAATACAAAGATTCGCACTAAAATCACAGTTTTATGGTAATTTCGATATAGGAATGTGAAAGGACAAAAGAAAGAGGACGGTTTCCTATTTTTATATAGCAAAAGATTCGCGTTTGCAAATATTTTAACACAGCATTTTCCGTAACCCCACAAACTTTGTACCCCTTTTAAGTCAGTCGCGCTTCGCGGAATAACAATTGACAGCTATTTACTACATAAGACGTTGTATTGCTAAAGTGCAGAAATACGATGTTTATATTTAGTTTTATCGTGATACAATACGTAACAATAGCTAAATATAATAGTTTCTTTTAGGAATATACCGGTTTATTGTTAACGACAATATAAATATAGCGGTAAAGAAACTGTTTCATCTAAGGTATTTTATTGGGAAATCTCTTTCTAATTACTATGTTTTTAAATTTACAAACACATATAAATCTCGTATACTCTAAATTATTTACTCCTACTTACGAATTTTGTATCAGTTCTCTGTACGTATAATAGTACCTTTGGTTTAGAATTTATTCAGGTCTCTCTTTAATAGAAAAAAGTATATTGCCCCGCATTAAAACAAACGAATAGAAGCTTTTAGGCTAATGTTGTGGCTCAATTTATTGCGTGTGTCTAGAACGGCTAGACTGTAAGTTTTGCATAAATATTTATCGAAAAGCACTTTCGTTTGTATTTTATTACACTAATGTAGTTTTTCTGATGTGCATATAAGATTCATAACTGCGTAAGTTCGTAAACGATCGCGTCAAATTATATAATTATAAAATTATATTTGGTTTATTCACGGGCAAAAAAAATTACTGTGGGATGTTGGTTGGTATGAAACCTACCTTATTCACTATATATATATATTGGTCTAATTGTATCTTTAGTTTAACCAATTTTTTTGCATAGTAGGTATGTGTTGGTTTTGTGCTGAAGTCAATCGCCCTTTAGCTATAGTGAACGAAAAAAACACGATACACGCTATGATTGACTATTTTTCAATTAATTTTCTATTCAGCCAAATATGACATGGAATTGTTAACAAAGCCTAATGTAAAATTTAATTGTCGTCAATTTGCCGGGCACTCTTATTGGTTCAACATCGCGTAGGCATTAAACAAGTCCGTGGTCCACTAATGAGAACGCTTTCGTTTCTGGCGCTATTAGTGTTTGAAAAAATTCTTTGTTAACGCCAATTCCATATCTTATTTTGTAAAGTTTATTTGTTGAATTTTAATATAACTATTATTATATTTTTCACATTTTAGCTTCGGTTAATTATATTGCTCCTGGCGCCGTAAGTAACTGAGCCGTTACATATATTTTTTTATTATATACGAAAGGGTAAGTTAGGTCACCTGGTGGAAAGTGATCGCTGACGCCCATGGACATCGGCATTACAAGGGTTTTGTCAACGCGCTACCTATCGTGAGATATAAGATTCTTTCTAAAGTCTAAAAGTCTTGTTTACCGAGTAAATAGGCTGACTACGAAGCCCTTCACACTGGAGCTCGGTTCTACACACTATTGCTTTTTGGCAGAAATAGGCACAGCTGTGGTACCTTCTAGACGGTCCTCTGTCCCGCTATTTAATCGTATTACGCTTTCTATTTGCGAAAATGGATTTCAGCGCTAGCAATATTTACCGTTTTACTAATAGGATTAACTCAAAATAATATTTGCGAGGGCAACATCCCATTTCTGTTGATATATATTGTCGATAACCCAATTTATGCTAAAGATAAATACAGTGTGAACAGAAATGTTTCTAAGAAATTTCTCGGGGTTGTCACACGTCTGTATAAATATCTTTATCAGGATTATTTATAAAGGGTAGCCTAGTAGATTAACGCAATAAGTAAAATCCTCCCTGTCACTTGTTGTTTTATCTAGTTAAGCATTGAACCATAGATGTTATTATACGTCAATTATACAGCTTAATACTAAAACAGTTTAGTATTGCACTGGATATATATATACATATATGGTTTTTTGCTTAAACATTAAAAAGAGTTGCAAGTCTAAGTCCCCAAATGACCTTCCATGAAATGTTCATATAGTTCTTTACAAATACATTACATTTATTTGATTAACTATATTTTAAAATATTATGTTAAGTACTTCATTAACCCTATTTCTTAATTATTTTAATATAACATTATAAGAATTTAAAAGATTATATTATGTGTCGAGATGTTAGATAATAATTTTAATAAAATTTTGGGTATTCCATTATGATTAAGCATGTGCTTTGGTTTTTGATAAGGTGGGAGGAAATTATGTGTAATCACTTAAATCGAATATTTTAAAATGCGATGTTTCAGTATAAATAATATTTCGATTTTGGATACCACTATTTTCTTAACTGTAAGATTGAATTTATTGTAAGTAATGTATTTAAAATAGTATTCTCAGTGACCTACTTAAATATGTCCCTAAATAATACGGGTTAACTACGCTATAAATAATACTTGGATACTTTACTATATTACGTAATAAATATTGCTAACATTAATAAAAAATGGTTGAATGTTACTTTCCTACCTGAAGACTGTAATCCTTAGTACGCACAAAATAATTAAAAAGCTATTTTGTGGAACCAACGATTATTTAACGAGTTTACAAATGCAGGATCTTTCTATTATGATGATGTCATTAATGGGCGGCTAGTAAAAAAAAGTCCATGCATCGGATGGGCATGTAAAAAGTCGGTCCACACACCAACCCACATTAAACCAGCGTGGTGGGATTCGGTCCAAAAACCCCCCAATGGACAGGGAAGTATTAGGGAGGCCTATGTCCAGCAGTGGACTATCGGAGGCTGATGAAGATAGTTAAAAGAAAACGATATTAAACAGAAAATTGTGACCTTATTAAGAAGTTCTGATTAAGATTCTACATATACATGTTGTCAACGTGTGTAGCGACCAAATAAGATAAGGTTTTAATGTACATATTCTTACTCATAAGAACGTTGTATCATACATCATACATCGATCGTTGTTGTCGATGGAAAGTATAAAATAAGCCCAAATATTATTATTGTGTTTTTTGTAACGAATATGATCGAATCGGTTCACGACATGTCTAGGCTATTTAAGAAAAGCCTTAAAGAGTTTCAATTTGAGCATTCACTTTGAAAACCGCGTCCACAACACTAGCATTGCTTAGAATACATTTCGATTTATTACATCAAAGAGCTAAGAAAACTATAGTAATATAATTTTTTTAATAAAATTTAAGATTTTTTTATTGGTTCTAAGTAATTTTTATATGTTTTTAATAATCTTGGAATGTTGCATAGACTGTTAAGAGAGAGAGTCGCGTTATATACGCTTCTAGATAAGAATATTGTAAATAAGTGGCTTTATGTTATGAATACGAATTTGTGTTTCAGATCGAAGTATATATTTTAAAATGTGAGAAGTGCACGTGGCTGCACGATGAAATATTATTCTTTACGTTTTCCACAGATGATTCTTGACCAACATTAGGCTAAATCCATAAATATTTTTTTCTAATGTTTCACTATAATCTATATCATCGCATCATATCGTTCATATATAGTTATTAGCATTCAGCATATATAGTTTTTAATCGGATTGGGTGGACCTTCATTCAGGATTGTATTATAATTTAAAAAAATCTTGCTTAATGACTTCGGCTCAGTGGATTATATTATTGAAAAGTTTTCTAAGAGTTGTATGTTATTACGTTTTATCTCTATCCCAAGGACAGTTATGAAGTAAAGTTTATCCGAAAGCAACAAAAGAGACTGGCTTTACGAGGCAGAAATGCTCCGAGTTAAAATAATGCTTATTTTTATCTTATCGGAAAGTCGTTTTTATGTTTTATTGGAATTATATTCTCTTGCATTGTTCGCTTTTCTATTAAGAGTATATTTATGTTAGTACACTTATTCTATCTTTATTTTACGAATTGTAATGTGATCTTTACTCTGTCGCGATATTTTTTGTGTACGTACAGAAAATCACTATTTAAGGTGTTAAAGTTATTATTAAGTATATATTTTATTTTTTAACTAAGCCTTTTTAAATTTGTAATATAAATCGCCTTTAAAAGTATCATTATATATTATATCTGATATTTTCTGTCTAATAAATTTTTCTATCCGCTTTAAAGACTTAATCTATTCAATTATTTATAACTAGCAGTCCGCCTACTGCCATGTCCGTGTTATTTTTGGATTTTTAAAATGGAATTTTTCCTAGTGAAAAAACAATTGCCTTTGTTACTCAAGGTTTAAATGTAGATTTCTAATGGTATTTTTTTAATAGGCAAAGTAGTTTTTGAGTTTATTTATTACAAACTTGCACACAAAATACAAATCTTTGCTTTGTATAAAATTGGTACAGAAAAAGATATCGTTAAACATTGGTGATTAAAAATCTTGAAATTATTTGCAAAAGGTTATTACGTGTGATATTTTAGTATTAATTTTAATTGAATAGTTAAATAAATATAAAGGCAAACATCTCATTTCGAGATACGAGAACAGTTAGCGTTCAGTTGTATAACCTTCGACGCGAGGCCTTCCCCGACATTTTGAATATCGAGCGATATTGCATTCCGGGGATGCCCCCAGCCGCAAATTATAAAGTCGGTTGACGATCGTGACATATCCGGAATACCTCCCAGTTAATAGATAGGCGGAGTGTATTACTGGTTAGCTGACGGAATTCGGAGACGCTCAGATATTCGTCTTCTGTTAAGCTGTGGACTTGGATATCTTTGGGAGTTTGTTTGTATCGACGTTTTGTTTATTGTCAGTACATACATAACATTTGGATTGAGTTGGGTTTCTTTGAGTTGCTAATATAGTAATAAAAATTGCCTATGCAGTATTGAAAAGTAACATTTTAGGCTTTTTAGTATTAAACAATTTTTTTTACTGATGAAAGCAGAAAGACAAGCAGAAAGCTCAACTTATCGATAGTAGCACTGATCACAAGGAAAGAAGCGTAAGGGGCCACAAAGCCCGTCGCCTTGAGACATGGTATTCTATGTGTAAATTACCCAGTAATTAGGCTGGCTACGGTGCCTTTCAAACCGGAGGACAGTACTGTTTATAAAAAAAAAACTGCTTTGCGACGAAATAGAAACCGCTGTGATACAGTAAAATGAAGTTTACTTTTAAAAAAGAGACCTACCTTTATGATATCTTTATGATAGTTACATACATAATTTATTCATCCTGCACTTTCATCTTATGAAGTAAACGATAAAATAAAAATAATCAGGGTTTGATACAAATGTCTTAAGGCATTAGTATTTGTGTTATATTTTTATTAGCATGACAATAACGTAAAAAAAACACATAGCGGCTCTTGTTATCCGTTTTAACTAAAATAAAAACAGATAAAGTATAAATGCATGCGAGGCGTCATAAATTGTTTACAGCCAGTGTTGCCTGCTACGGAATGAATGAAAAACAAATTCCTAATTGGATCACTTTGTTGCTCTTCCATCTGCCTTGGCTTCGGAGGTAAATATTTTCAACGGGGAGCCGAAGGGGTCTTTGCTTTTTTATTGTTTCCCCGAAGTTTGAATTTCGAACAACGAAATAATAGGAAGCACTTTGTTCTGTTGCTTATAAAAACGGTTGTGCTATTTTAGTTGCAATTATTGCTGGAGTTATTATTTATGTTATTTTTCGCCAGTTCTAATTTACTCTGAATGTTTAATTAATTTTATGTAGTATTTCTAGAAATGATATAAAATTTAATAGTACTTTCTCTAAAGGAATTTAATAAATACAATGTTACTAAAATATTTATCATCATCATCAGCCTGCCTTAGTTAGAGGGCTCCATTAGAGGGTTTTTGCACCGAATCCCACCACGCTGGTACAATGCAGGTTGGTGGGCGGACCGATTTATTACAAGCCTATCCGACGCACGGATCATCTTACTTTTCAGACAATTGGGTGATCGGCCCAAATTGCCCTAACCAGCTAGGAAACAACGATAAAAAAAATTGTTGAGTTCCCGCAGGATTCGATCCCACTACCTCCGGTTTCTAAAGCACACGCCCGTACCACTAGGACTTCGAGGTTGTTTAAATTTTTCCAATTTAATATATACAATATTAAGAAAATATTATAATATGTCAAATGTGGTTCGTAGTTGCAATTCGAATAAGGTATGGTTAAGCCGGAATATTTATTGAAATCGTACACATTATCAAATTGAATTTAGAATTTGATCCATCGAAACGTACGAAATCCGCTGAAGCGATTCCCGAATTGGGTCACGTTTAGCAGTCCGTTTGAAATATGAATAACGCTGGATATCGTGTCTTGCGAAATTATTACATTGCGGGACTATTTAATGACAGAGAGATTATATTATTACCAGTTTTTTTTATTTTAACAATCGTTGTATTGTCTACTTTTACTAATTAGAGACAAAGAAGCAGTGTAATCCGTACTAATATTATAAATGCGATAGTAACTCTGTCCGTCTGTTTGTCCATCTTTACTGTCTTAACCATTTAACCGATTTTGATGATATTTTGCATACACGTAGAAAAGATTTAAAGAAAGGACGTAGTCTACTTTTTATTGCGAAAAAGTAGTTCATACAGTTGAAATGGGAGCTGAAGGTTTATTGGAAAATTCGTATTTGCTGGAAATAAATCTTTGTAATTTATTATAGACACATACAATAAGTACTAAAAATATTCATTTTATACCTTATATACGAATACTCATCGCTATTCTACGCAAACAAAGTCGCGGGTACCACCTAGATACTAATAAAATTAAATGAAACCAGTCTACCAGACTGAAGAGAAATAATGCCCGTGACTTTAAAATAAACTTGATCCTAGATTCCTTAGGGATCTAAGAATTTAGTTGAAAAATAAGATTTTGCTCTGTCTAATTTATTGTACAGAGATTATTTAAGTTACTCAAATATTGCTACACTTAGACTATGAGAAGAGGTAACATAAATTAATTTAAAAATTCACCCCAATATTACAATCAGCAAAAATAGCCAATTAATTTATATAAAAAAAGGTTTAGACTTTTTGCTCCAAACTCCGTCTTTCATTGGACTTAATAAATCAAAGCCGTGGCTTTAATCAGCGGCGCTTGCCTTGTCCCTTTAAAAGTTTTCTTATTTCTCTTGGATTCAATTCAATTAATCGGTTTCGACGGAAAAGTATCCAAAGTTTACTATCCCGACGCTTTCTTTAAGACGCCTTACAAAGGATAATTCCTTACTTTAATATTATTTAGACCCTTAATCTCTCTTGCCATAGTTATAAACTATATAAAATAATAAGAATGTGAAATTAAAATATAATCATGTTTTGTACGTTTGCGAGAGTTTTTTTTATTATAATATTTTACCATTACTTTTCTCCTCATTGCGTCGTGTTCTTCATGTCTGAGGGTCGTGACCACCTCCATCTATTAGTTTACTATTGATAAAATGAATACGTCAAGATTTTACGAATTTAGGAACTTGATGTTAAGTACTATAAATGCGTAGAGTAGATCTCTATTATGAGATAGCCACTGATCTCCTACACATCTTTGGGTTTTGGATATCCAGTACTCTGGCAATGTGATTTTCGAGATTATCTCTCTAGAAGATAACTTTAATACTTAAACTGTTAATATCTATTTAGGATCTAAATCATATATTTATTGGTGTTCTGAAAGCGTGTTAAAATTCAGAAGAAGTCAAGAAATGGTTTCCTATCTCTGAGATTTTGCGACAATGCTGTCATATGAGATGAGTTCTATATTAGGCTTCTCTTTCAAAAAATTCAATTTATGAGTGTTAACTTATGTATTGAATTTATCGAATTACATAAACGTCCGTAATTTACTTATAGATTTTTTTAACCATGAGTATCGTGATCCGTTATTAAAGTTGACGACGTACTATTTATCATGACCACACTCGGACAATGTCGATTAAGTTGTTTTGATTCTAGGACAACCTTGATTCTACTTTTACTTCAATAGAACAAGTTAAGCTATGTTGCATAAAAGCTCTGGTGCAGAACTTCCATTCAGGTCCAGACAAATTATTTCGAGTAGCAATTCTCACATCACTTTAATCTGTACTAATATAGTTTAAATTGAGCGATATATTATTCGAAATATCGATATAGATTCATGTATTTTATGATTAAACTTGCCTTAAGAATGCTTAATTTATTATAGTCATGTACACATGAAGTACAAATATTCTTTAGCATAACCTTATAAGAATCTATTCGTTAAATTCTAATAGCATATACAAATGATCTTGTGTACGTATTATCACACACTGATAAATTGACTAATAATAATTAAAAATTGTAGTTACTTTACCTGAAACGTTATGACAATTCAGTACTTAAGAATTACTTGGATCGATAATTAGAGGTGATTAAATTTAACAATTATATATTATTTGCTTTCTTAATTTATTGTCACGATTATCTTAGAGATACATCAACATATTTCTATCATCGTATAAGATAGGAAATATACTATATTTAATTCCTTAATGTGAATAGAAAATACGTATGCTTTTTGATTATCACACACAGAATATAATATCTGACTCAATCATTTATTGATTAATAAATCCAACGTTATATGTCAAGACATATCCTGTGCCATTTCATGTTCCGACTTCAATCAAATTCGACGGAAGCCAACTGTTTATCACAGCTTTCTTAAAATGCTTACAATACTTATAATCCTATTAAATGCCATTTGACCTTAAAGACTCTGCATCAACTTATAAATATATATTGGACATTATTGATCATATAACATTTGGGCCGAAAGTTTGGTTTTACTGATTTTTAGTTACTCTCATGCCGTCATTTATCGCATAGTTGGCGCTCAATGTGAGCGTACCTACTCGTGCTTAGTTTCATTGGGACAAAGCAAATAGCGTCTAAGATATTTACAATATTCAGGAACTATGTTAGCCCTATCTATAATGGCACTCACTTCTTTAGATACATCATCATCAATCATCAGCAGTGATAGGCCACTCGGACATAGGCCTCCCCTAATACACCCCTTATCGTAATATGGGGTTTTGGACTATCCACAGCTACGCTGGTCTAATGCGGGTTGTTCGGTGGACCGACTTTTTACATCCCACGCATGACGACGCATACTCTTTAGATACACTGAAAATAATGATTTGTTAATGAATTTTATTTAGATTCTACAGATCCAAACAATTTAATGTGGTCAGCTCGCAGGAAAGCGCGAGTTTTTTTTAATTTCCTTTCAACTTGTGTCGAAAGCTCGGTTACAGCTTTCTCTACTCCCGTCCTATGCATTTTTCATGCTGAAAAATGCTGGTCAGTGTTTCATAGGAGATAGCCCCACTTTTTACGTAGCCCGCGTTTTTGCTTTTCGCAAGAAATTAATTCAATTATTCAACGAGAGTTAAGTTATTTGTAACTTGTACAATTTTTATTTCAATAATACATAACAGCTCCCTAAAGTTAATTTCTATATGCTATTTTTTTACCGATGACGTCATCGCTGTTATCGGTCTATATAAAGTTGTGACGTCATCTAATGTATGCCTAGCCCACTACTCGGGCCATGCGTGTAGTTGTTTGCCATCTCTAAGGGACAAGTGCATAATCTCTAACAATACATTAGACTACAATAGAACATTAGCTATCGTATCATATTAATACGCTCATGTACGCGTGAGAACTCTCCATTCATGTACCCGCAGACAAATTATATCGGTACAATTTCCAATACACAGTTTACAATACTGGTAATAATATAATTCAATATATGAGCGATATATTATCAAATATCGCACATATATTAGATTTTATTATTATTATGCTGTTAAAAACTATGTCGGCAACAATACACGATAAAAGGAAAATGTCTTTTAATTTAAATAGGAAAATCATGTCGTATGTAACACCATGAAAGTAGCAAATATTCTTTGTTCATGGTGTATAAGACATACTTATCTTATTTCGTTTAATTTCTAAGTGAAGAACATAATAATTGATTTTGTGCTACCGTAAATTAGTCGGGACAGCACTGATCAAAAATCTGACTAACTAATAATTAAATAACTTGTAAGTACTTTTACTTGAAACGTTTATGACTTAATTTTTCAGAATACAAGAATTACTTTAGGAAGTGATATATACAATTATACAGCGATGTATATAAATATACAGTTATATATATTTTATGCTTAATTTTATTGCCTTGATTAGGTCTTAGTAAGTAGTTGCAAATAATTTCTAGTGTTTTTCTCGTAATAAGTATAGGAAATTGTACTAAGTGATGATGTAACTTTGCAATGGTAAAAGTAAGTGTTGCTTTTTAGTTTATTCTTTACACACAGAAATAAATATATTCTATCTCAATCTAATTATTGTTAATCCAACGCGTAATATGTAAACATTTCCTCTGCCATCTGTCCACTGGCTACGCACGTTCACAAATCGCTACGAACGGAACGCCCCACTTGTTGTGATCAGCTTATCTTCGTCAAACCGACAGCAGACATCTCGTACCTTGTAAAGATGGCCTCAGTTCGTACCCTAAGAAGACTCGATCCTTTAATATTATTGGCATTTTGACAGGCCGCCCGGGGGCCGACGGGGGCGCACCATCGGATTTATTAGTTGGCTCACTCAAATCCGGGCCGATTCAGCGAAATTAATACCGCCTAGATGAACCGACTTCTTACGGGCTGAATTATTATTCCGGAGTTAATATATTTCAACTAGGTCTTTGACTGCTTGGGCATTTCTCGTCTCGTCTCTCTAATATAAGTTTGAACGGTCTTTTATTATTAGCGGTAGTTTTTTTCTATCTATGTATGTTCTTTACGTATTTCTTGCATTATTGACATTTCGCCGACGGTTCTGTTGTTTAAATATATGATTTTTACATGCTTACATATTTCGTAAGGCCTCCTTAAATAACATTTGACATGTGTAAACAGGAGGTCGGCTAGGGAATTAATTCCGAACAGTGTTCCGGTGTAAAGGATACGAAGCTAGTGTAATTTTAATATATAACCGAAGTTTCACGGCAGCTAGCAGATATGAGGCGTTTGACGCTGTATTTTTGTAACAATTTCGGTCATATTAATTATTCCCATAATACTATACAGTGTGCGTATAGTACATAGTTAATGTTGTACAACACACACACGTTACTTTAATTACGCAAAAAAATATTATTATTACATTTTTACTATAGAGATATGTGAGGTGCGGTTTCAAAGCCTCCATTTAATATGTATGTAAATGAACACTCAGTACAAGAATATACATATAAGTTATGTACGACCATAAGAGTATAAGGCCGTTGACAGCCATACGAGTTAGGGTTGCCACAATAGAAATAATTGTTTTATCTTTGGGAGGCGTTTATGGTGATGAATAGCGATTTAAAGGTCAATTTCGGCCCAGCCCTGTGTTGTTGTGAGCCGTAACGCGACTTTGCGAGTGTTTAACTTAATTAAGTTCATCTTAAATACGCTCTGTGGGGACGCGTTATCGCAATTTCCATTTTCCTTACAATCTGAGGGGTCGCTAGTGTTTTCTTGACATATAACTAGTTAATATCTTTTTTTATTCCCGTACTTTCCCAGTTGCATAGATTTTATGTATGTTGGTTGGATATTTAACTTTAAGGAGCGAGTTACTGTGACATGAATGGTTAAATAAAAAGTTACTGATGGACGAATGCTTAATGTATTTTGTGTGAATAATCCGCCGTGTACGATATCTTTTTAATTACAATTGTGTATATTGAGAGTTTTGTTTATTTTGTGGCTGCAAATATCAACAAACATTTTTATTGTCAAAAATTGTCTAAAGTTTTAGTATCTAAATAAACTATTCGGCACCTCATTAGCAAAAGTAAAGTAGAAAAAGAATAAAACTAACTTAAAACACGAAATTTATGGCATAAGCGTTTATGAAATAGCTATATACTATTTCATAAAATATCAAATGCTAGGTTAATACGTTTGACATTTTGACACTAGTATCTATCTTAGCGGTGCATACGTGCTTAATTTTAAGGTGTACATTATTTGGCTCACTTGTTTTTGATTTAACTTAACGTGACATAATATTAAAATTCCCTCATTGTTCTAATACAGTACTGTGTCTTGGTACAAAAAGAATTTTTTCTTTATAATATTATTACTGTATAGATATGTAATATTGTCGCAAGCTCACACGCGAAACTATTACTTTTAACTAATAAGGACGTATTTAATATACTTTTGACATATGTGAAATGCCTCCGTAGCCTAGCGGTATTGGCGTGTGCTTTAGTAAGCGGAGGTCGTGGGTTCGAATCCTGCGGGGACTCAACAAATTTTCATTGTTGTTTCCTAGTTGGTTAGGGCAATTTGGGCCGATCACCCAATTGTCTGAAAAGTAAGATGATCCATGCGTCGGATGGGCATGTAAAAAGTCGATCCAACCCGCATTGAACCAGCGTGGTGGAATACGGTCCAAAAGCCCCTAATGGATAGGGGTATATTAAGGGAGGCCTATGTCCAGCAGTGGACTATCACAGATGATGAGATTGACATATCTAGCATTGATACTGTGGTCTTTTTGGTGTATCGGGTCATTATATATCCTAATCATTCCTATATAATCTGATAGAAAAAGGAATTTATTGAGCGCGTTATAGAATCTCAGTACACATTAGAAATCGACAATATTTTTAAGCAAATATTTTTAAAAGATAAAACAGATACATTGACTCATAACATAACCTTCGAGCTTATAAGATTCATTTTTTATTATTTTTTTAAAATTATTTGATTTAATGTGTTTGATTGATTAAACTAATACCAAATTTGCAATACTAATTAATATCGTTCTTGATTACATCAAGTTGCTAATGTGTATCTTAATTTTGTACATCATACTTAGTAATAGATATCATACGAAACGGAAAACAAGTTTCATAGCTGTTTTTTTAACAGATTTAACTCTGACCTGAGCTCAAATCAGTTTGCGTACCATATAAAAGTGAGCGCAAACTCCGCGCGGTTTGTGGCGTACGCAATAACTTTCCCGGACAATGTCACGGAATCTGGCCTCCCTCCAAATTGGCGAGGGCGCGTGCGGAACGCAAAAAGTTGGGCCCATCGCCAAGCCCAACTGTCTTCCAGTTAAACGTATCTTATAAAAGTCGCCACTTATAACCGCTCTTCAACTACGTACGTTTCATTAAATGAAACCTGTTTGAAGATGACTTTGTCGTTAACGTAATCTACGTTTACGTTAAAGTATTGAGTAAGTATTCAATAATATGAGCGACAAAACTTATCTGCCCTTCATTATCATCTGTCTTCTAGTAAAACGTTTCATATAGAAAGACGCCACCTATAACCGGTCAACAACAGCAACTACGGAAGTTTGATTATATTAAATTTATGTTTATACATAAAAACAAATAAATTTTAGTTTGCAACATTATTTCTACGTATGCTGGATTTTATATAAACTTTTCAATTATTTAATTAGAACAAAAGCAAATATCAACTTTGAACTCGTCATAATTCAAAATCCTCAAACATTAAGCTAATTATGCGTTGAAAAATATTATATATTCCCTTTTAGGCACGGGGATATGTGGGGCGCGGTTTGAAAATCCCCTGTTTTATTTGTATGTAAATGAACACTCAGTAAATTGTACACGTAAATTTTATGTATGTACGCACGGGGATGAAACCGTTGACAAGCCGACGAGAGATGGGGTGACCTCATAAGAAATTATTGTGCGAATTTATCTCTTTTAGCGACGCTTAAATGATGGACGCAGATTTAAAACTCTATTCATAACCTGAGTATTTTGCGAGGCACAACTTTAAAGGACCGTGTCGTCGCGGTTTTATCTTAAGCTGATTTAGCGATTGCGGATATTGTATCATTTACTTCACTATCCCCAAAAGTATTGAACGGAATCTTGAAGTGTTTAATTATATATTTTTTGTGTTATAATACACGATTTTTGTTCTTTACGCATTAAGGGGTTCGTTTTAAACTGTGACGTCTCATCTGGAAAGCTTCGTCCTACATACTTTGTGTTTTATTTAGTCTTGCTTTATTATTACATATGATATATAGTTATATGCGGCAAAATTTACAACACACTGGATCACTCCAACTTAACTAATACATACTTAAATGAATTTCTTAGTGTATTTGAAAAGTACACTTCCGTACTTCGCAAAGACTTCCTGTAACTTAAATGTATGTTGATGTTGCTTAGTTATCTAAGTTAAAGATGCGTATGGAACTTGTTAACTGACGAGGGGTGGAAACGAGTACTAATTATTTGTATAATTTGCTTCTGCAAATTAGTTGTTATTACACATAAACATGAGCTATATATTTTGATAACAATAAATCCTACTATCGTAAATTAAAAATATTTAAATCAACATTTACTTAATTACAGTGTATTATTTATGAATCTAGTTTTGTTGCGAACATGATACATCAGTATTAGCATTCGCGGATAATCAGTATTGTTGTAATATCAACATCGGCAAACACTGATGTACCTAGAATTATTTAATGGTTTTTTTAACAGCATAATTAGTTGTAAGGTGAATTTGATTTTGTATATGATCGAATTTAAAAAACTGGATGTTTCGAGGAGATGGTAATGGTTATAAAGCTTTATTGCCAAAAAATAAATGAACAATTTTTCCTTGTAAATTCCTTGTGGTTGATTTTTTAATGTATGTTACAATAATAAATTAAAAAAGAGAAACCCTAATTAAAGCCTTCGATGTTTACACGCTAATTTTCCTGTAATACATCCCTATCTCTGAACCAATTGAATTGCAAAACGTGTATTAAGTCATACATAAAAAGCTTGTTTCATCGATGATACAGATATATTTTAAACAGTTTTTTTTATTTTAACACTATAAAAATTAAATTCACTGAAAATAGAATAATTGCGGCGAAAATTTTGCACTAAGCTTGTTATTTATTTATGGGGCCGAAAGGTCACACTCAACCTAACACTATTTATTTAAGAGAGCTGCATGCATCTTTGATGTGAATGGCTACGGAGAAGTGCTCACGTGCCTCCGATCTTGTACTTAAGGTGTCAGAATTTTTGATATTTCAGCGAGCTTTTCGCCCTGACATATAATATTGTGCTTCTAAATTTAACGAAAATACGCGAGGGATAACGAGTATAAAAATGCTACGCTTCGTAACTAATGACAATGCGTTGTATTTATTTTTTATTAGTTCTTTGAGTTGAACTTGTATGTCTTACTCGTTTACGTGTTAAAAGTTAGTATACTGTCTCTTATAGACGAGAATTTATATTGCTTCATTATACATAATAACAATGTCCTCCTAGTCGATTTAGACCACGCGGGTCTTCATTAAGGGTCAGCCATCTGCATAGGAAATGATATTACTCAAGTGTAAGCAGAGGTGGTACCACCGCGGTGCTAGTTATGCCGCAAAGCAGTAGTGTAAAGCACTACTGTTCCTGTTTGAAGGGTACCGTAGCCAGCGTATATGCTGGGCAAACGAGACTTAATATCTAATGTCTCACGTTAAGCAGTGCGTTGATGATACCACTGGTATTATCAATGTCAATGAGCGTCGGTGACCACTTACAAGTCGCCTGGTGGACGTATCGCTTGTCTGCCTTCGTAGCCAATAAAGAAAGAAGCGCGGAGATTTTGCAATCTCTTTCTTCACTCCCTTACCCTGATGGACCGCGTGAGGAACACAAAAAGTTAGGCGCGTAGCCGACCCGAACTGCCTCCTAGATGATATATCATAGACAAACGCCACTAATTACCGATCCACGACTGCAAAATTTCTAAAAACGAAACTAAAATAAGATAATAACATAGGAAAATAATAGAAGACATGTTAAGGATGCATAAAATATTGCGTTTGGTTCCGAAGAAAAAATTCAGATTTGCAGTTTAAGAATATGTTACATATTATATTGTATCTTAAAATAGTAAATGTTTGACAATTTTGTTTTTTTTTTAATTATAAAAATATCATGAAAATCATTCTTACATGCCCTTTTCACTGGTGGTCTTATAAAACTTAGCTTTACAAAAAGTTATATAAAACTTATCTGAAATATATGTGCCATATAGTTTCGTAGTTTTGATGGACGACCTGCTTGGCGCAGTGGTATTCGACCCTGGCGACTGACTTGTGTGATGAACATTGTGTTTTTCTCGTGTCTGGGTGTTTCTGTATGTATAATATGTATGTATTTACAAAAAAAAATAATAAGTTTATATGTATCAGTCATCTAGTTTTAATAGTATAAGCTTTGCTCAGTTTGAGTCTAGATAATGTTGCTTTAATTGTCCATAAAATTATTATTGTTACTATTATTATAATAGTATATATCTATATATATATATGTATTTATCTATATTATAATAGTATTTATCTAGTATATTAATTTTAATATTAGCTTTTATATGACGTATATTTCTCAAAAAACATATGGTAAATTGAGGAGATCATTATAGAGCAGTAAACAACCATCAAATCTCTTAAACTTTTGCATTTACAATGTAACTAGCATTGAATACACGAACACAACTATTGTATTGGAAATGTTTCGGTATGCAAAGTTAGTGTTTCCCTCGCAACTTGTAGCTTATTTACTCAAGTACTATATGAAATATTAACTATCGAATAACTTCTACTTCGTAGAAGCGCAAAATAACTGAGAATGGTGTTGCACTTCTACGTCGGGCACGAACGTTTTGTACTAATTATAAACTTGGTGCATTCTTTGGCGGTGAAACTATAAGTTTCGTAAAAGCGCATCATGATCTTATAACTGTAAAGGCGCTAGGGGATAGACAGAGGTCGATGTATAAAAGTACTAGTGACCCGCCCCGGCTCCGCACGGGTGCAATACTGATAGCCAATCTATGGACTTTTAAGGATTAATATTACTTGGAAAAACATTATGCGTGTGTTAAAATTACACAAAAAATAATGTAATACCCATAATGTTTTTGGACAGAGTAATTGTTTCCTCTTTACTTTTATTCGGAAACTAAAAGATAATGTTATCAAAGTAACATATAACATAAAGGATTTAAATTTGTGTATAATTTCGAGATTTAAAACTAAACATAATGAACTAATTAATTTTTCAAAAATATTTCTGAACCCCTTTTAATAACAATCTGTTAATACAAGTAAATTCACATAATATCTGAACGACGTATAGGGTTGCCACAATAGGAATTATAGTGCTAACTTTGACTGTAAGCGACGTTTATTGTGACGGTCTGAGATTTAAAGGGCATTTGGGCGCAGCCCTGTGTGCCCGTACACAACGTTGGGTGTTTAATATAACTTGGGTGTTTAGTTTGAATAACTTCACGCTAATTACGCTCTGCGAAGAAGCATCACCGAAATTTCCATTTTGGGTTCAATCTGATTGCGATCAGTGGGGTTTCGGATATTTTCTTGGTTAATTTAAAAGCTCCTATTTAAGGTTTAATGAATTTAATAGAGTAATTCTCGGAACAATCATGAAAGTGGTAGATCCTCATTTACAGGGGACCGTCTGGGATGGTACCACCGCGGTGCCCATTTCTGCCGAAAGTTGTAGTGTGAAAACACAACCGTGGTCACCGTAGCCAGCCTATTAACGGGGTAAACGAGATTTAACTTCCTTGTATCATCGTAGGCAGCGTGTTAAGTGTTACAACTAACATTTCCAGTGTCTATGGCGTCGGTGACCATTTTCAATCAAGTGGCCCGACTGCTCGTCTGCCTTCGTAGCCAATAAGAAAAGAACAATCGCTCAAGATTGTCACATTAAAAAGTTTCACGGTGACGCAGATTTTAATGTTAGAAACTTTAAATCGTCGTTTTATTTTAGTCATCATCATCTGCAGCCTGTGATAGGCCACTGCTGGTAATAGGTCTCCCCTAATATACACCCCTATCCATTAGGGGGTTTTGGACCGACTTTTTATATGAACATCCGACGCATGGATCTTCTTACTTTTCAGACAATTGGGTGATCGGCCCACATTGCCCTAACCAACTAGGAAGAAACAATGAATTTTTGTTGAGTCCCCGCAGGTTCGAACCCACGACCTCCGGTTTCTAAAGTTCACGCCCATGCCACTACGTTACAGAGTATTTTAGTAACATTTAATTTAAAAAGGCGATTACTGTGAATAAAAAATATATTTTAGTAGCGTAGATTACGAGACTTTCTTTTAGACAACGCCCGTTTGCCATTAAACCGTCCGATGCATTTTATAGCAGACCTACAGATTGTTTTGAGTATATTATAAACATATTCGTCACGACATAGTCTTTCTTTAGAGTTTTAAGTCAACACGTATATATTTAGAACTAGAAATGTCAATTTATTGATAAATTAGTAATTACTCTAACGTCAAACTTAATTGGCCAAAAAGTCGGGCACTGTCATTGGTTAAACATCGCGTAGAAATTAAACATGGCCGCGGGTCACCAATCAGAACGCGTTCTTTTATCATTAGTGTCTGACACTAGACTTTCTTTACGTATATCTGTAATGTCATTTAACAATAGGTGCTATCGATGTAGTAAGTCCCCTGCTGGTATCTAATGTAGCACGTAGTGAAACTAAATTATTTATTTACCCATATAAATCTATTAATTTACGTGTTTGTTGCTTGGACGCTACGGTTTGGACGGTTTACTAGTACGGGATTGTTAATCAAATTTACTAAGAAGCTCATCACATTAGCAAAAAAAATTATCTTTTCATCTAACTTTACTGCTGTTTATTAGATGAGTTTCTTAGTGCATTTGATTAACACTCCCGTACTTAAAGTTAGTCGTGTAACTTTAATGTATGTTAGTTGCTTAGTTAACTAAGTTTAAGATGCGTATGTAACTCGTTACCTACTGGGGTATCATAGCGATATTGTAAAAAAATAATGTAAACCATCACATTATTAAAATTCTTTACAACCTTTATAAAAATTTTTGAACTTTAAATAAAGACCCGAAAAGTTTAATCTCAATATATAATAACTAAACCAACAACCTTATGTAACAAAAATGTCTTAATCTTTAGCCTGAAGCGACATTCGACAAATGAGCTCAGAATTTATACATTTAAACATAACACGTGAATATATTCTCTGTAAATAAAAATACCTGTACAAATAAGCTTCTCATTTATGTATGAGGCTGAAGTGTTACATTAACGCAGTACCTCTATATTTAGAAAAGCTTGTGAATTTTAATGTGAATGGTTACGAAGAAGTGATCACGTGCCTCCGATTTTGTACTAAGGTGTCAGAATATTTGATATTAAAGTGTCCTGTGCAAAAGCGTTATGTTAATTTAAAAAATAACAATGTTACATAAATGTCTTTTTTGCTTTTCCTTGTATGTCGTTTAGGCGTAGTTAAACCGACTACCACGTTACAAAAACTGTATGTTTTTTAAAGTATATTATACTGTAAGTGTCGAATAAGGGATGAGTAAATTAAATTTTATCAATCGCGTTGCTCATGTTATTCCTTTTGATAATTATAATCGTTTCAAAATTTTGTTTGCATATACAAAGGATAAGCATCACGCAAGCTAGTTTCCGAATCAAACCTAGTAGCGAACGAATCCCTTACAAAAGTGGGCGCTAACTCCGCGGCGGTTTGAGGCGTACACAATAACTTTCCCGGACAATGTCACGGAATTTGGCCTCCCTCCAAATTGGCGAGGGCGCGTGCGGAACCCAAAAAGTTGGGCCCATCGCCAACCCCAACTGTCTTCCAGTTAAACGTATCATATAAAAGTCGCCACTTATAACCGCTCATCAACCGCGAAAGTTAAAATAAATGAAGCCTATTTAAAGATGACTTCGTCGTAAACGTATCCAATAGCATTAATCACATAATTGATCACGCTTTAATAATAATAACTTATTACGCAGTAATCGAATAATTACGATATCAAACGTGTTGAAAGATAAAAAAAATATAATTTGACCAGACGTTCTTAGTAAACCTTTAAGTTTAAAGTTTTCTTTTTAGTATAACATAAATTATATATTAAATTTATACTATTATTTTCAACTAATAACTAATGTTATAGAACATTATCACAATTTCTGGTCAAATATTTTAACAAAAATGTAAGTTTCCGAAGCTATGCTTTGAATTCAAATAACACTTTGGCCTTTTCTTTATTGGCAGCTCGGGACTTTATAGTTTTTTAATAACTCCGCCATCACGATACATATGACATTAGCTGTTATGAACCAACGGAACGTGGTAAACTTTTATGTATGAATATTTAACTTAAGCGGATCGCATAAAGTTTCAGTCGGTCGTGAAAGCGCACTTGTGTGTTATATTAAATATTTAACGTCGACGCAAACGGTACAATTTCGAAGGAGTGACTAATTAATTTGGGGGATGCATAACTTTGTTACAATGGTTCCGCCATGTGTTCTGTTATTGCGGACGGATGTTATTATTATTATATTTTTCAAGTATTAAATTGAATAGGTTTAATGAAATCTTTTCGATTTTGAGACGTTACCAATAGTAGTTACACTTTTACTAAGTAATATTTCGTAAAAATTGTGGTTGTACGAAATAAATGTGTAATTTTCTGTACCTTAAGATCTGTTTACATTGTTTATTGTATAAATATTAAGTCAACCCATAATGGTTCCATTTGATGTTCACAATTTATTAATAGTTACGAAAAACAACTTTATTTAACCTGCGGTCATAAGATAAGTGGGATACGGACGTTGCAGTAGATACATCTTTATTGCATAACTAAAAACGAAGCTAACTAAAAAAAAATTACAGATCTTACAGACTCAAAACAAAATAATAGAAAAGCTTTTGCCTTTCATGTCACTATATAGTATTAAACAAAGTCGCTTTCTCGGTCCCTATATCCATATGTACCTATGCTTAAAATTTTAAAACTACGCACCGGTCTTTGATGTGTTTTTTTTAAAAGATAGAGTGATTGAAGAGGAAGGTTTATATGTATAACTTGTACATAATATTATTAAAAAACCCCTAATGACCAGCAGTGGACTATTACAGGCTGATGATGATGATTATATACATAATATTGTATAGAAACGCTGGTTAATTAGTAAATTACCATAGATTTTACAGACATCAGTATTTCACCCGCGTGGAGCCGGGCGGGTCGCTCGTATTTAATAAATAGTATTTTTTAATAGTCACAATAAGTTCACCCATTTATATATTGCCTAGATATAAACAAAACATTTGATTACAAGACTAGTACTAAAACACGTATCTACTCATTTTGCCCGGAATAGAATTGTATTAACAGTAGACAACGGAGTTTATGGCTTTGTCAATAATGTAATATTGCCGTGAATACGCAAAGACGTGATAAGAAATAAGAAATGTTATTTCAAGTCGCACCTGCGTTAAGAAAGACGTTTTATATCCGACCAAACAAATCATTTTTATTTTTGCCAGAGAAGGCTTTGTATAAATTATGTGTTATACTTGTATCATCAATTATATTCGATGTAAATTCTTTTATTTATATATTTTTATTGGTTGAGAATAATCGTTCACTATTTGTTTTATTTGTTGATTGGAATTTTTATTTTTTTTGACTGCCTCCGTAGCCTAGTGGTATGAGCGTGTGTTTTAGAAACCGGAGGTCTTGGCTTTGAATTCTGCGGGGACTCAACAAACTTTCATTGTTGCTTCCTAGTTGGTCAGAGCAATTTGGGCCAATCACTCAATTGTTTGAAAAGTAAGATGATCCATGTCGGATGGGCACGTAAAAAGTCAGTCCACCCACCAACCCGCATGGTACGGGACCATTGGATAGGGGGGTATTAGGGGAGGCCTATGTCCAGCAGTGGACTATTATATCCCGATTATGATGATGATGATATTATTTTTATACGCAACAATATATATATATATATATAAAAGAGATTCCCACCTATTCCTTATTGACTCATCACGATATCTCTGGAACCAAAAGGCATAGGGACTTGAAATTTATTAGGAATGTTCCTTTCGCCGAGTAGAGGTCAGCTAAGAACAGATTTTACGAAATTCCACCCACAAGTGTGGTTGGGGGCTTGGTAGTACATATATATGTTTATTATTATTTTATATTTGTTATGCAAATTTTTGTAGAAGTTAGTTTTTCGTACCTGCGTAGGACTTTGAAGGCCTGTTCGCACTTACCTCTCAGCCATCAGAAGTAGTAATTTCTCGTAGGTTCATGCTACGTACGAAACCTTTGTCGATTACTAACACAGAATATAGGGTGACTTTTTGTTGTTAAATATGTTTAATAATAAAGGGATGTAGGGTTGTTAATAAACAAGATTAAATGCTTGGCCTTTCTCCTTGCTTACCGCACCTGCTTGTTATGACGACACGTAAGTGTACAAACGACATAAACATTACCGCTGGTTATAAGTCATTTACACAGTAAATCACAGCTATTGTGGCTCTAACCAGAAATAGTCGTGATTTTGTACTTAAGATACGGAAAAGGCGTCCTTTCGTTCCTGATCTTATTCAAGTGATTGAGAATTCGTTAATTAATATATTTACTTCAATATTTGAACCGGTTAAAAAGCTGCACGTAAAATTGTATGGATTTGTCCTTCGTTTGTAATCTTGAAATATATATAAACTGTACAGATTAAATAAAGTCAAAGAATATACTATGTTTATAAAAACATAAATTTAACGTAACCCTATTTATCTGTGGCTTGTGGCTCGCTCATTATATTGTTATGTCACTTAGAAGATTTCTCTTTTCTTCATAATATCTGTCTCTGAAGACGACAGCTTTCAACATGAATCATAGCGCTGCTAACTGGCGCAGCTACCAAGGGTTTATTTATTAGACGTTATTTATTTTAAACGTTATTACGACGTTTTCATAGTTCGCTTATTACTGAAGTTTCATAGGCTAGTGACAAAAATTATAGCGTGATAACGATGGCAATGTTCGGTAAAATCTGTTTTTGATTTTATTTACGAAAACGTTCTGCTTTTGTATGGTAATCAATGTAAGAAAGTTATTCAATTTAAGAACTTTTGTATACATAAATATATTATTGCTGTGATGACTACGTTAATGATAACACTCCCTGGTAATGAATTGTTCGCTCCGGGCTATTTAAATGTGAGAAAAATAAATTGTATTGTTTTCTATTTTTTAAAGAATTTATTGAAAAAAAATTCTACTCAGGTCAGAGGCTTCCCAACCGGTGGTAGTTTATTTGACAATCAATAAGAGAGTGTTATGCTTATGTATTGAATAAAGATATTTGACTTTGACATGCCTCGTTACGCCATATTGGTTATAAAGCGTTGCAATGTTTGAACTTTATGCGCCGCGTCTCATTTCAGATTTATTTACGTTATGAATATTAAAGTCTGTTCGGGAGATGGGAGCACAAGGAGCGCCGCCTTCCTCAGGGCTCTTTGTTATTCCCGGATAAGGACAGGCGCCCGTAATAATCTGTTATTGCAATTTAACTCGACATCTCAACCTTTGTTATTAGTATCGTCCTTTGTACCGTAAAGTATTCCGTAGTATTTATGTTTAAAGAATGCGTAAACTTTATTATATTGATGCCATAAACCTTGTGTTCGTTTAAAAGGTAATAAAAAACAGGCTGTTTAAAAACTTAATCTCATTAAAAATAACTACAATACTTGTATAAAGTATAAGTTAAATAAATTCTGTTCGACATGTCTTAATAGTAAAATTAATCGAAAGAGTATAAGAAAACATGTGATGTTTTCACGAAACGGGCGATATATATAAAAGAGATCAATTTAAAGCCATTTAATATACATTGCCATTTACCATTACAAGGCGAATTCTCCATTTCGAAGGGACTGATATATATTCAGTCCATCGTACCACTTTGCCTACTTTCAAGCAGTTTCTGAAACTTTTATCTGAAATTTTAACGTCCTGTGGTTAGATTAGATTAGATGTCGATAGATTAGGTAGATCAGGCATTAGGTAGAAGTAAATCTCAAAGTCAAAGTCAAAGTCAAAATCATTTATTCAATTTAGGCTCTACTGAACGCTTATGAACGTCAAAAATTATCCATTTACCACCGGTTCACAAACTAAGACCCGTCCAGAGAAGAACCGGTAAGAAACTCTCGAGCCTTTTTTTTAAATATTAGTATTTACAAAATTTGCCCAATACATTTTAAATAAAATTACTTTACGGATTTTATCGCGTTTATTTTACATTTTAATTCCGACGTTTCGAACACTTTCCAGGCCGTGGTCACGGGTAGTAGAAACAATACATTTTTTAAGTTACCAGGGGATTAGCAAGCGCAGAATATAAACTATTTCCACACATCTTGGTCCTCAATCTACTACCTAATGCCTTATCTAGGCTAGTAGATTTGTTATATCTATGGCCATATCGCTTTATAGATCATAGTTCGGGGAGACTCGTTTTCGTCCTTTTAAAAAAGTTGGACGAGTTTTTTGCTTAAGTTTCTCCTTTGCTTCGTAAAGTATAAAGTAACAGCTGGTTATAAACGAAGATATTGAAGCCTAGTTGTCTCAACATACTGTGTTGGAAGGAATTTAATTTTAAATGTTTACTTTTAATGTCATCGTTTTCTTTTAATGTTCCTCACAATGCGAAGGAAATGAGATCCATGAACGTCATCTAGTCAGAAATACGTCAGCTTGGGATATCTTTTGTCATAGATCTTTTTTGTATCTAAGCGGTTGTCTTTATTCGTGCTATTTAAATGAAACGGATATTGTCCCGTTTTATTTAAAACTTTTGTATACTTTATTTCTCATTACCGTAATAATACATATTAAAATACTATTACTAATTCTACTCTTGTTATTTAAAGCTAAGGCAATAAAAGAAGAAACGGGATTTTAGCTATTTGAATTTATAAAAAATATAACATTGAACATGAATTTTCTTTGGAAATGGAGTATTATTTTGATGATAGGACGGTTAAAGTCAAAGTCGCAGTTGTACTTATTTTCGTTGCTAGCTTTTATTTACTTATTCTATTCGAAATACGGTAAAATCCTCGATTTAATCACTACTTTTGAGATACTTAAAAGAAAGTTTTTCAGTGGTTTAATGCCATATCAAGTATTTAAATAATATTGGTTTTTCAATTCTGTTTTGTGAATTTAATGGCCGTAATTTATTTATCGCGATACAGTTTTTATTATTTTGAAAAAGGATTAAAATATATTTAAAAAAACTTTTAACGTTAATTTGTTTTGGAAAAGTTACTCGAGTACCTACTATTTTTTTATCTTATCTTGGGTAAAAATAAGAATACAAAATGAAATCATAGTCATCAATAAACAAAGCACAGTTCATAAATTGTGTTTGCCTCAAACTTAGTTGGCTATTTTGCAGGGCTAAATAGGTACTTTTACTTTCACTGTACCGAGAAAGTTTTCCTTAGTGTTAGACCGTGAAAGAATTGAATTACGTGGAACTTACTAAGTAAGCACTATAGTTGTATTAAGCTAGATTCAAAATTTACATAATTATTCGTTATTAATAAAAGGTATGGAAAAGCCTATTTAGAGAATAATTTTAATACCCTAACGAATTGATAATGAACTGCCTCCGTAGCCTAGTGGTATGGGCGTGTGCCATAGAAACCGGTGGGTTCGTTTCCTGCGGGGACTCAACAAATTTTTATTGTTGTTTCGTAGTTGGTCAGGGCAATTTGGGCTGATCACCCAGTTGTCTGAAAAGTAAGATGATCCATGCGTCGGTTGGGCATGTATAAAGTCGATCCACCCACCAGTCCGCATTGGACCAGCGGTGCAGAGCCCCTAACGGATAGGGGTGTATTAAGGGAGGCGAGCTGTGGACTAACTAATGCTGATGATGATGATAAACGGATCGATTATTAAAAATTAATAATATTTATAAAAAATATAAATAATTAACTATTTATTTAATTAATTTTAATGTTATTACCAAGGTCTTAAACTTTTTCACGATTCGTATTTCCGAGATACGTTCTTTTTTATTGTACGTTAAGTAAAATTAAATATAAGCGTTGAAATTTATAACTCTCACTATTTTAGTTACAAATCGAATATTGAGATGACTGTTTTATGTTCTGTCTCTGTATGCTATACATTTTCTTATTTAATAAAAATAAATAAAATTGAGCGGTCGTGCCATTTGTTGTAATTAAATAAATTTAATAACGATGCTCGTTTCAAGTACATTTTGGGTGTCGACATGATATTTATGTAAAAATAAGTACAATTGTAAGTATTATAATTATGTCGAACGTGTATTTAATAGATAATTTTATTTTGTTTCAGGTAAGGACATCTTGCTGATTCCCAATAACATATTATTTCTAATATTAATGATATCAGATGAAGATGACGAATTGACGTGTTTAAAATAGGTAATGTCGAAAAATGTTTTATGAAAAAGTATATTTATTAAGGACTAGTCAATTGCTGACTGATTTATACCAAATAAGAAAATATTTTACTTATTTCTTTTGAATAAAACTTCTTAATATAGATTTAAAATAATTACATATGCTTCATCTATCACACATTTTGCATCGAATAACGGAAGTTAAATGTAAAGGGAAAAAGTTAAGACACTTAACAAACCCTTAAAATTACCACCGCCTCCAAAAACCTAAACTTGTCCAGTGAACAACCAGCCAAATATTTTGAGATAAACTTATCTTTTTGGTATACTTTTTATTTCTCTATATTTTATTTTTATTTTTTTATTATAAAACTATAAAATTCCACATCATTACATTGCAGCACCTAAAGTAAACTATTTCAACGTAATTTCGCTCTCAATTTAATTTCGCACATTAAGATGTAGAGCAGTATGTAAGTAAATAGTCTTAATAGACAATAAGGATGTTGAAAGGAAATGTTTTTCATGAAGTTATTCGCATACATTCAGTAGTAGGTTAGGCGATTATTCTTTCATGAGAGCGACGCGTAAACGAACTGCGGTACATTATCGTGGTGTGCTCTACCATTTTAGCAATTAAAAACGTGCTCCGCGGCCAAAGAGCGTAAACGCGTAACCGGCCGCTTTAGGGCATGCATTATGCAGTCGTGCATGCACCTGGATCGCGTCTCCGGAAGTTGTATACAAGCATACTAACGGACTAATATAAATATGGTTTGATAAAAAAATGTCGTTCAATTTTTAAGCTATGTATTTGTGTACGTGTTTCTTACGCACACAATCAATAAGAAAGTGTCATCATCATCATCATCAGCCTGTGTAAGTCCACTGCTGGACGTAGGCCTCTACTAATGCACGCAACCGCTTCCGATCTTCCACTTTGCGAATGACGTCACTCCGTCTTGCCACAGGGCGCCCTACACTATGATTTCCGTTTTATTCTCCTATTCAGAACTTTTCACCTCCAGCAGTCGTCAATTTTGTGGCTCCGGTGGGCTATATTGGTAAGTCTGGTTCTCCGACAGATCACATAACTTCTGATGCGGTCCTTCAGAGATACTCCGAGCATAGCCCCTCTCCATAGCTCGAAATGTAATGTAATGAAAGAAAGAAAGACGCATTGCTTCCATATTGAATAAATATATTTGAATAAATTAAATTAAATTAAATTAAATTTGACCTTCACGATTATATCCATTTGTTGTTTTATGTATTGTAAACAACATTGTTTCTGTAAGTCCAAATGTGTACATTGAGGTCTTGAATCTTATAATGAACTATATAGCTTTACAATGACTGAAAAATGTTATTTAAAAGATCTTGATAGCCTTTACGGCTTTGTTTTTTCTGTTAGCTTTTTAAAACACCTCATGTACGCAAAAGAGTGCAAAATGACACTTAATTAAGTGTCTTTTTTGCTCTCTGACGACTTATTAGTCCCAAACAGTTATAATACTCGATTGCATATAGGAAACTACGGCTACTCGTTCCGGTATTTTCCGCTTCAAAGCAATGTTGTGTAATTCCGTTAGGGTACAAAAACCACGATAGTTATTATCGGAAAAAGAAAGAAAACATCCGATTTCCAAATCTGGTGAGCGGAAATGTGGTTTGTTCCGGCTGTATTCCTTATAGAAAACAGTTAAATTATATAGTTATTAGGTAAGTCAAGTGCTATATGCATTAGCGTCACTAATAGCTCGAAATCACTAATCAAACTAAAAATCTTCCCCTAATATACTAAAAATGTTTTACGTAGTTAAATTTTATTTAATTTATGGCTTACAATACAGATTATGCAATATGTATAGGAGAAATTTAAAGTTTAGACAAACGAAATGATAGCGTTAAATAATTACACTTCAACGATTGTATTGTTACGCTTTAGTTATCATTATCATAATTTTACTTTAATCTGTTAAAGCCCACTGCTGCGCATAAGCCTCCTCCATAAGTCGCCAAGACTCACGTTCCACGTGCATTCACCGGCATCTCGTACATTTGGACAGGTCATCACTCCATCTCATGGATTGTCCCATACTGCGGTGGCTAGCACGAAGCTGTCACTCGAGTACCTTTCGTCCAACTGATATAGGTTTTAAGAATTGATATAACTTGCCCATTGTTCAGTTACTTTCTTACAAGTTATTAAAAAATAACTGTCGTTAATGTTATCGATTAAATATCGATAGATTTATAATAATCTTAGTAACTTTTATTCAGGAATACAAAACATAATTATACTAAATTTAGATTATTTTGCCATGAACGTGTGAATTATATGTTTTCGATTTGTATTTTATTAACTGCAAGGATTTACAATAGCTTGTGAGCTATTCTCCCTCCTTAACAAAACACAATCCCTCCTCAATCAGATATCGTTCTTTGGCAATCGTCCCAAATTTTTTTAGCCTCCGCACATGCTCAATAGCAATTTGTCTGGACGCCAGATTCGCTGACGTCGCGCAGAAAGTTATTGCAGAGTGGCCACAGTATTCCGAAGAACACTAAGAGCAATGAACTTTGGTCCATGAATGGAAGTTTCTTTACTATCGAATGTTAGTAAATAGTAAAGACACGCGTAGTAGACAAGAAGAATTTGTTAACTCTTTTTTTCGTTTGCAATTTATATGGTGACCCGCCACTGCTTCGCACAAAATAAAAATGTAAAAAATATGTTTACCTTCTACAGAATGATGTTATAAACGACATTGCATTGCTCAAATTTCAGAGCTATCCATTTTTTCTGTTAAATGTGATACGTCGTGATATAGATACGAAATGTGATATGTTTAGATACACCATTGCGGCCTTTTTTGGTGGGGTAGGGTCCAAGGGCGTCGGTGACCACCATCGATCAGGTGGCCCGACTGCTCGTCTGCCTGCAAAGTCAATAAAAAAAAATACTCGGATTATACCATATCATTCTTCATCTTGAATCACTATCTTTTTGAAAAAAATCGGTTGAAAAACAGTTAAAGATTTACGCATACATACGTACGGAAAAGCAGCGAAAACGGCTTTATTTTATATAGTGATGATAGAACACAATAAAGAAAAACTCCATTAAGTTTTATTTGTAATAGTTGGAAAATTTAATAGAACTAATAAATACATTTATTCTATAAAAAATCTAAGTGACTTAAAAACAAATACCCTTTCAAATTGTTAGAGAAATAATATAAACGGTGTAATGTTTACAACAAGACTGGAAGGTAAAATTCAACCCGTTTTCTGATATTATGTAACTGACACTATCTAACAACCTTTTTAGCATCGAGGGAAATCTTCAAGACACTTTTGTGTTTCGAGGAAAGCTTTAGAATAAGTTAGGTTAAGGTCGCCGAGATGTCTCTAAAGAATATTATAGCAGGCCTCATTATATTTAATTCTAAACGGTAGGAGACTATTCATAAATATATTAAACGAATAGCATATTTAACACTAGTATATTGCAATTTTTACATTCAGGTCAAGTTAATTAAAAAAAACCTATTTTATTTGACAATACAATTTTATATTTATTTTACTTCAATAAAACGAAATAAAATCCGGAATGAATGAAAACTAAGTTTAATGTATTGCCCTCGTGTCGGTAAAATATATCCTGATGACTGACGCTAGGCAGCAGAAAGCAATAAAAAGTTTAGATTCAATTACTAGTTTGACATAGGATTTTGTCATAGAAATTCTTAGTTATTTCTATTGCTTACGAGAATATTATACATTATTAAATAAAATGATCACCAGTGGCCGTGGTCACGGGGCAGTGACCGCGGCCGCTGGAAAGTGTTCGAAACGTCGGGAATTTAAAAATGTAAAATAAAAACGATAAAATCCGTAAAGTCATTTTATTTAATAGAAATTCTTGGCTCTAATTTTAATTGTTTCGTGGCCTAGCGGTATGGGCGTTGCTTGTGAGACCCGAGGTCGTTGGTTCGAATCCGAGTCGAGAATAAAAACTTTAGTCATCACTGTATTCTGGTTGATTAGAACAATATGGGCCGATCTCTATTCTCTGTCAAGTAAGATGATCCATGCCCGGGCAGGTAAAAAGTCGAGCCCGGTTATCAAGACCATCTTTGGCGGTCTTCAAGTTTACTGACAACTAATCAATGTATAGAATAAAGTTTACCCTTGACCAAATGCCAGACACTGTAAAAAATGTTATTCATGTAAATCTGGTTGGGTTAGAAGCCGTACTTATGATTAATCGGGAAAAAGGCAAGATAAAAAAAGAAAGAAAGTTTTGATTTTGATTTATTTGATCTAACATGAGACCATCACTGTCGCCCTATTACCTTATTGGTCGTTTAAAGATAAGATTCAATTTTAAGATCAATTTTTTTTTTTAAGTTTATTTGGAATTGAAAACTTTAAAGGAAAAGTAACCTGTGATGGACAGCTTTTTTTTCTGTTACGTTTAATCTAGATTTATAATTATTATATGGACGTTTATTTCAATTCTATAATCTCTTTACTCTATTTAGTTGATAACTAATGTTAATATATAATTATGTATGGTTCTATATATATATATATATGGTTAGGGCAATTTAGGCCGATCACCCAATTGTCTGAAAAGTAAGATGATCCGTCGTGCGTGCGTTGGATGGGCACGTAAAAAGTCGGTCCACCCACCAACCCTCATTGGACCAGGGTGATCAATACCCCCTAATGAAAAGGGGTATGTTAGGGGGGGCCTTTGTCCAGCAGTGAACTATCACGGGCTGATGATGATGATGAATATATAATTAGGTTTGAGATTAGGTTCTAAAAATATAAACTAGTCCAATGCTATCACTTTTTTAATATCGATACAAGTTAATTGTAAATTTCAGCCACTCACTTTTTTTCAAAAATTGGAGTTTTTTTTTTTCTGTGTACAGTGCCTTGTCGATTGATAGCCTTATATATTGTTCTTGTTACAGACAAATTTATGTTTTTCTGGAGAGCTTTATTAACGTTCTAGTTCACCGTCTGACGTTTTTTTTTTATTATTTCCTCTCTTCGATTATCTCTCAACCGTTTCCTTTTCGTAAACGTACTTCTGTCAAACTGTCAATAGGAGTTAATATATTTATTCCCGCCATAGCGGCCATTTATTTCTCCCCTCTCGCGAAACAAAGGAAAAACGACGTTTGTTTTTGTTTATACTATACAAGTCCTTGGGTGCGTATTTGATCGTAATTTGTAAATTAAGCTTTCGAACTATATATTACTTTATCTGTTTATAAAAATTCAATTAGATATATAACATAGGTAAACATTTTATCAATATTTGATGTTTTTCAACTGTTTGTTTTAATTCATTAGCAAAACTGTTAGGTGCTTGTTGTCATAAACAAATCTATGCAACATTTGCATGTGAATAATAATTAAGATTTTTTTTTTATACAACTAGTTTACTTTTTCCGAGTGAATAGACATTAGTGGGTCTGTCCCGCGACCAAAAGCCGAAAGCGAGAAAAGGGACGGAAACTGGTAACAACAGAATGCGTTTTAAAAAAAAAAGGAGAATGTATACGCGTCAGAAATTATACTTCTTTGGCGTGACAAGATAAAAATATCAAATCCATTAATTTACGGATTTTTCGCGTTACTTAAATATATTTATTCCCGACGTTTCGGATTCTTTCCAGCATCCATGATCTCGGCAGACTAAGTTGGTATATGTCTGTACCTCTATGTTATCGAATAACCGTCAGAGTTTTTATCTTAAAATTGACATATCTTTCGTTTTCTTAATTTTTAATGTTGGTTTGACAAAAAGTATTTATGGTGTCCTTGGGTTTTGTAGTTTTATACTCCGCGTTTAATATTTGAAATTATTGGATTATTACTAATATGTGTAATAAATCATATAATATTTATTTAATTAATTAATATAATATTTGATATGTATAATAATCGCGTAAATAAAAGAAATAATTAAAGATAAAAAATGTTATCTTTCGTCTTATTCTACGTTTGTAGAAAGAAATATCGTTAACGCAGTTGTCAGTTTACTATAGCTGATATAGTTTTACGTGACGGTGTTAATTTAATTTAATGCTAACGCGCTAAAAGAGGTGTAATATTAAGAAAAAATAATAGCTATGCAAGCTCCGTAGCTTAGTGGTAAAGGCGTGTGTTAACTGCCTCCGTAGCCTAGTGGTAAGGGCGTGTGCTTTAGAAACCCGAGGTCGTGGAGTCGAACCCTGTGGGGACTCAACAAATTTTCATTACTGTTTCCTAGTTGGTTAGGGCAATTTGGGACGATCATCCTATCGTCTGATAATTAAGATGATTCATGCGACGGATGGGCATATAAAAAGTCGGTCCACCCACCAAACCTGCATTGGACCAGCGTGGTGGAATACGGTCTAAAAACCACCTAAATTATCATTAAAGGAGGTCTACGTCCAGCAATGGACTAATACAAGCTGATGATGATCAATGAAATAGCCATGCAATATCGCAAATAAAACTTAACAAAAGTAATGCAACAAGTAATAATTAAACTAAGACTTTCACAAGCTTTAGTATATTAACGCATTGCTCTTTTGAATTTGTAGTAAAGCTTCGGTTCGACGATAAATCTCCACCGTGTCAAACATTGACTCTTTAATACAATATAAGTCGTAATAGCGCGAGCTTCGCCGTTCGCCGGTTTATTTAGTGGCGTTTTGCGGGCTGACAGGGGAAATGAGATTCCCCCCAGTCTTGCCAACGTGCGAAGGTTGTCAACTCGCTGTATTTATTCTGCGACCTGGACTTTTTCCCGCTAAGGCGAACACCTGGTTCGTATTAACGTTCACGTGTTGTCTCGAGATTTACGTGTGAATTATAGATGTAGTCGTGATGAAGGATTTAGGTGGTTCTATGTTGTGGAGAATTTGTTTAGCGATGCTTTTGATTATTTTGTTTTTGCTTACATTTTTGATGTCATGCTTGATTAGACTCGAAGTTGATGGAAATATTGTGACCAATAGCCTGATACATACAGCGTTCTTATAGAGGAATTGGTAGCAAGGTGCTAAACATTGCCAAACACTGCCTCCGTAGCATAGTGGTATAGGCGTGTGCTTCAGAAACCGAAGGTCGTGGGTTCGAATCCTGCGGGGACACATCAATTTTTCATTGTTGTTTCCTAGTTGGTTAGGGAAATTTGGGCTGATCACCCAATCGTCTGAATAGATGATCCACATCGGATGGGCTAAAGTCGTCCCACCAACCCGCATTGGACCAGCGGTCCAAAGCCCCTAATAAATAGGGGTGTGTTAGGGGAGGCCTAAGTCCAGCAGTGGACTATCAAAGGCTGATGATGATGAAACATTGAGTGTCGGTCGAATAAATACCTATATATATATATATATATTTACAAATATCTGTAAATATATCTAGTTATTTATGTATGACAGGATAAAAAATAGTTGCCCGTATTGGCCTTTTTTTTAAATATAAAAGGATTACAGTGAAAAAAAAACATCAGTACTACTCATATTTGAAGATTGTAAAAAATATAAGTAAAGGAATATTTCTTCTATAGGCAGATCTTAATTTGTAGGAGAACGACAGCTGCGTAATCACGCGATGCCTATTTCGGCCGCAAAACAATGTTATGTTCCGGTATAAAAGACACTATAGATGTACCCCGTGTAATTACTGTGTAAAAGAGTTAGTAGTATCAGTTGACACTTTTAATTTTGACGTATGTAAGTAAGTAATGTTCAAAAATATTTCGTTTTATATTTCGTCTAGTGAAATTTAACCTGAAAATTTGTATTTAGGATTATTTTTTCGGTAAAAAATTACAGAAATATAATTTCTCGTCGTTCCATTTGCGGGACCGATCCACTTCTGCGAAACCCTTATGCGCCACTGATACCCCAAATTTTGTTTCTCTCATTACATTTAATCAAACAAATTCTACTTCGAAACATCAATATTTGTGTAATTTTTATTTTTACTTGTTAGGGAAAAGTATTTTGTTTTGGAAGCGAAAATGTAAGCTTGAACGATTTACCCTCGTACTTAATGACGAAGGAATTGTTTATTTAAATTAAATCTGACCACGTGGTTCATTCAAACAAAATTTTTCGAACAAGTTGTTAGGATGCTTAAGTTTTTCAATTATTTTGAGTAAAATTACTATTTAATAGTAAGTTTCAATAACATGTTCAAAGCTGAAATTACAAAAAAGTGTTTAAGTTCGTAATTTTATTGCTTTTTCAACAATTGTACCAGCGAAGGGACTGAATAATTACCTAGTTTTGTACACATAAATAATGTCGTATTAAAAAGCAGCAATCTAGCGACTGTCTAATAAAACATTTCTAATCCCGCCTCTGCGGCCCAGTTTTTTTTTTACATTCAATTGTGTGCGATATTATAGCGAGATCCACAATTAATATGCCCCTCCGCCCATTCGTTCCCCATTCATTCGTTCGTTCATTCCTCAATCTTCTTTGTCAATATCCGTTCCATTTCCTTGTGCGCCTTCACCGCGAAATATTTCCCCCCATTTTTTATTATTCGGCCATCCGTGTTTTGTCTGTGGCTTTTATTATTCTATGAATATGCTCTCTGTGGCGATGATACGTTTTTTATGCGTGCCAAGCGTCAATTTATGTAAGACGCTGGGGGATATGACGTGAGCGTTCTGTTGATACGCTTGTATGGTAAATAAAAATGTTGTTGTTCGTGTCGTGCGTGTGGTGTTTGTTGAGTTTATGTACTTCGCGACACGTATGAGGTAGTAATGACATTATTGGCAGGTTAGCAATCGTGTTTTGGGTTCGAATCTCTAGAGTTATGAGTAAAAAACGATTTTATGTTGTTGACAGTGAGCAATTTTGCGCGGGGAAACAATTTTATGTTATCCTTGTTTTTTATATGGTTAGGACAATTGGGGCCGATCTCACAATTGTCTGAAAAGTAAGATGATCCATGCGCCGAATAGGCATGTAAAAAGTCGGTCCAGCCGCCAACCTGCATTGGACCAGCGTGGTAGAATACGGTTCAAAAACCCCCTAATGGACAAGGCGTGCATTAAATCATCAAAGTTTTATCTGATACTGAATATACTACGTTTGTTGCCGTACTGTTGTATTAAATATAACGTTTTCAGAGTTATAATTGCATGATTTACTTTTTTAAGAATAACATATTAATATAACATATAATAACATATCGCTATGTATATATTTTCTCATATGTAATAATAATTTATATTAATGATGTATTCGAAACAATTATAACAGTGCTATCAAATAATCAAGTGACGGTTGAAGTAACTATCTCGGTCATATTTTATTACATTTTTATCGGCATTCGCTGGTTGTGTTGGTTATCATAAAATTACCATTATATAGTTTATCGCTTGTGTTTTCTTACATACACGCTTTGTCGTTTAAAACTGTCCTCAATTAATAATTATAAAAAATGCTAGTTATTTCTGGCAGATATTGAACGTTTTTAAACATGTTACTCATTATAGTGAATAATGACGGTTAAAACTTAAAGTTGAAGTGAAAAGATATGTGAAGTTTTATTTATAACGTAATATGTTTTCTTTTTTACAAAGTCATATTCGAAACTGTTGCATTAAGGTTTTATAGAGTACTAATATTAGAGTCTACAAAACTATAACTGGTGAATGTAACAATTAATTTTAAGGTTACGATAGATCTATTTTATATTATTGCAATTACTTTATTACAGCTGTAATGCACTTCTTTGCTACTTTAATCTAGCGATGGTACGCGTCAGAGAAGAAAATTTTAACATAACCTTTTGGGTGTACAAACGTTATTTGGTATACAAGCTTGTATATTTTTTTAAATCCAATAAATTTCGACATTATGCATAACATATATTACAGAAATGGGGTTAAACTTACCGTTTGCTCGTCACATGTCACACATTGTCGTTACGTGACGAATTCCGTCATTTTGTTGAGCCACGTAAAAGAGCCTCGTTCAAAAAAACATAAGTCGTAAATAAGTATGAAACTGTTACGCATTCACTCGTTACTTGCTCCCGCGGGATTCATAGAGCAGTTTTCAGGGCCGGTCGCGAATAATCCCCCGGGAGGACCTTTTATTTTTACCGTCGTAAAATAAATCCACAACTGTTTGTGCTCGCCCGATACTACAGATGTTTCGAGTAGCTCTCGTTTTGCTTCAAAACTACCATATTGCATATCCTATACATAAGTTGCTTAAATTATATGTTTTTATTTGATTATTGAAGCGACAAGCGACTGGCATGAAGAGGATAAAATATAGCACATATTAAATTAACATGGTAAACTATTACTCGAAAGTAATATATCCTTTAAAAATTATTAAAAATAATATAACATTTATAAAGACTAATGTACACCTTAAATTTAACTGTGTTTGAATATTTTGGTCTTACCAAAATATAAATTCGGAAAAGTCATATAAAAATAAGATTCTTATTTGACTATAACACGAAAATGTATTATATAAGTGATGAAGTATAAGGAGGAGAGTATATATTTCTTATTGTACTGAGAATATATTTTCATGCTTTATGTTGAAGTAATACTATTGTGGATTTCTCAATAAAAATATGTTTCCATTAAAGCAAGCGATGGCCCGTATAAAATATCGCCGATGTCAAAGCAAACTTAACCTCGATTCGATAATGGGGGGCGTATTGTTTATGTGACCTGCCTCTTCATTACAGATATAAAACTTTTATATCTATGCACAGAACGTTATAGTTTTAAATATTTTTATATTTTCGTCTAATATATAACTTTAAATTATTAATCTATTAAATAACTCTTACGTTATTATGTAAGAGTTAAAATGGTTGATTGGAAAGTAAAATAAGTAAATATGTTTCGTTCACAAATTTGAATTTTACAAATTATTGAAAACTATTAGCGAGATTATTCATCGAATATTGTATTGAATTGGTTGATTTCGAAATATAGACTTAGAGTACTTGTTTGCGCCTTCATTAATTATAAATACTGTGCTGTTTTTGTTTGCTTAAAAAGTTAGTTATATCCCTTTAAAACTATCTAATTGTTAAAAATTTGGTAAAGTGTAACTTCTTAACTTTACTACTTTAACACATGTGTTCAATACAAAAATTTTTATTCCTTCTATACAATTAACTCAAATGGGACCAAGTCTTATATACATCATGTGCTTACGTACGTACATAATTTCGCTTTTATATACCAAGTAATCGACTCCCATTTGTTCGCTCTAACGCACCGGCTTAGTCCAATCTTGAACAAGTCTTTAAACCACACCTCCAATAAGCAAGTGGGCTTATCGCTAATACCTAGCTTCCGAAGCCGAATGACTAGATAAGTTCAGTATTAGACTGAAATTTCTTTCATTTCTGTGTGGATCTACCTTAAGAATATCCTACATTATGTCACGGCTTTGTCAAAGCGGATGCGATGAAATTTATTCATTATATTATTTAAATGTTACTGCTATGGTTATATCAAATATTAAAGTTTCGTACATGTTATATTTTTGGAAGATTTAAAAGGCTTACTTTATTCAATTTCACTGTATTAAGACCTGTGTTTTAGAAAAGGATTGGAGTAAGAGCTCTTTTTTTTGTACATTTGTATAAGTTGGTGTAGGGTTAATACAGATACAATTTAATTGGAATCGAAATTTTCTATATGAAACAAATTATACTTGAAATTATTTTATTTTTTAACTTTTATAACAAAACTAAACAACGACAAAATAAAATAAACCTATCATAACTAATAAAAAGGTAACACTTCTTATTGTGTAACAAGTAACTAAATCATAAATTCGTTAATTTCTCCATTATCTAAATGCAGCAAATATATTTTATTTGAACATATTATTCTCGCGTACTACAACAGCTAATACACATATCCTAAACATTTTTATCGTCACAGCGGGGACAAACAAACAGTGGCACAAATGCGAGTGCTTGTAAGTCCCAGTGTTGCCACACGTAACCATTGAAGCGCCCTTCGCCCGTAGACGGTCCCCTAGTTGCTTGTCCCCATCCAATATGTAGCGCGTAGTGCCTTGGAGTGGCTCACTAGACGTACGTCGAGATGCCACCGCGCACAAAGGCGTAAGTCGTGCAAAATCGAAACGGCAACACCGGCTCGCTTCTGGTATTGTTGGTGTCTGCGCTCTAGACAGTCTGGTAACACTATACCGACATATACCAGGATATGTCGGTAGGGTTATGAACGAGTTTATATCTATGCTTAGTATATTACTGTGCGTTGAACTATATTATGCTTCTCTTTTCAGTGCCTCTTGATTTACTGGAGGTTGGTAGTCAAATTCCAAACTGAATTATATTAGCTACGGAAATATATATATATATATAATATATGTATAACACACTAAGTAATGTTATGAAAAAAAAGTAAGTACTATGTTAGTGGTGCCTTTTGATTTTTTTTTTATGTGTTTTACTTTAAGATTATTGAAACATAATATGTTTGTGGACTAAACGTATGGCAACATTTATGTTTTATATTTTAAAATATTTAATTTATAACAAACAAAAACGTTAAAAATTAAAAAAAATATCGTAGTAAATAAAAAAAATACAGCTGGTTTTTTATTTGTAAATTTGTAGCTTTGATCATCATATCTAGCTAGAACATGTCCACATTATTATATAAATATTTTTTTTGTCCATATTTTTATTTCATTTGGATAGATTTTAATGAGCCTACCAAAATACATCCGCTTGTTTATTTTAACGGTCCAAAAGAGTTCGTAGAATTTTTGGCGAAAAGTACACGTTTCGATAACTCATATCGCGTTGCACGATTCGTGGAATTATAAACCTAAATATAATCTAAATATTTATTACTTTTTTAACATTTGAACATTTGAATTAATTAATTAAACACTGTAGGTACTACTCGCCATACCATAATATAAGTTATTTGAGTACAGCATATATGCGAATATCAAATAATAATATTTGATAAGGTTATAACGTAAGCACAATTATAAAAAGTAAACTACTAAATTAAGAAACTGGACTAGTGTTTGAGTTTAAAATTTTAAGCGCAATAATTTGAAATGTCGTATAATCTTATTTTAACGAGGTGTTATTGCGCTATTCTGGAGGCAAAAACAACTTAATCAGTATAACTTGAGCCACAAAATTGTATATCCACTATGAGGGGTACGGTCGCCCGTCGAGTGGACAGTTTGCACGTTTTAAAGATAATAACAAAATATTTGCCCTTTAAACCCGCGCTGCCACTATTTTTTAGCGTTGCATTGATGTTTTTGCCCCGAAATAACTGGAGCAAGCGTTTTTATGACGCTGCAGCGATTGAATACAATGGAATAATCTTTCATCCATTCCCGTGTTGTTTGTGTGTTACATGCGTTTACGAAGTTTTCACTTCCGAACTTTCAGAGGAATTATATCGGTGTTAAAAACAAAATGTTTTGTTTATTTTCTTAATATCTATATATATAAAATATAATTTCTAAAAGTTATTTTTCTACGAAAGAGTTACAATAATATTAATAATATTAAAGACTTAAAATATCACTATTCAAATAGCTACCATAATTGCTGCATGACTGGGTCGAAATCTTAACCTTCGTGGGAGTTTTTTGACTAAATGTGATGTGTGTGTGATTCCCCTTTTTACGGAAGGACTATTAATATAGATCGTCCTCGATGCCTATTGCTGGCATAAGATATAAGTGTGGACTTTGTTCCGGTTTTAAGAGCAATGTAGCTTGTACGATTTCTGTTTTAAAGTCACTTGATTTCCTGAAAACCACCACCATGGTGCCTATTTAAGCCTCCAGGCAGAGGTGTATTTATAAAAGTACATACAACGTTGTGGTCTTACTGCGTCGTGTCGATTTCGGTAGCCTTTTCATATATCTCTTGTGGGTTATATCGTTCAGATATAAGTTTTAGTTGTCTGGCCACTAAAAACTTGCAGTTGTCAATTTTTGTACAAGTAGTGGTTTTAAAATATGAAAATTGAGACTCCGCTCTCGTAAATATCTAAATATATAAATATGAACGTATTCCCAGAAAGCATAAAGTTTCTAGTGTATCATCCCCGGTCAAGCGTTAACTTTATATGCACATTTTGCATTTGAATTATGTATGCGAATATTTAAGATGAGGGACATCATAACATAACATGATACTCATAAAAATTGGAAAGTTTTTAAGTTTTAGGTACAGTTTTATTTCTTATAAAAATATTTTCTGACAATATATATAAAAACCTATTATTTTATCTGACTTGCTTTAAAAATAAGACTGCCTGGTTAACATTTAACGGTAAACCAAAATTATCATCATCATCAGCCTGTGATAGTCAACTGATAGACATAGGCCTCCCCTAATACACCCCTATCCATTAGATGGTTTTTGGACCGTATCCCACCACGCTGGTCCAATGCGGTTTGGTGGGTGGACCGACTTTTTACATGCCCATCCGACGCATGGATCATCTGACTTTTTAGACAATTGGGTGATCGGCCCTAACCAACTAGGAAACAACAATGAAAATTTGTTGAGTCCCCGCAGGATTCGAACCCACGACCTCCGGTTTCTAAGCCACACGCCTATACCACTAGGCTACGGAGGCAGTAAACCAAAATATGGTACAGTTTTAAAAACGTTGTGATTTTTTTAATCAGAATTTAGCAATGCCATATAAATCTATAAATATAATACGTTTATATATCATATGTGTAACATGGTTCCATTTTCTTATCATGTTTAATTCTATTGTAAAAACGTAAATCAACGCTTGCTCTATCCTATTTATTTGTTCGTTACTTACTAACGGCATTTTTGTTGGAATTTAGTAAGGCCAATAACATCAACAAATGTCTTATAAATATTAGTCTGTCATCAGTACATCACAAAACAATGTATACTAGTTACATTGTGATCATGATGTACATCCCGACAAAAAATGACATATTAGCAAAGTCTTTTGATATCAAAAATAGATTCTAACCGTCGTTACAAACCCACGCACTATGTTATTATACTATTTGTATCTTGCATCACTTATCGAACATAGTCTAATTATGCCATACGTTAGATAACCTTTGTCTCTGTGCCCGTGCTTGCGGTATTTGCCTCAGTGACAATATCAACACGTATCTGAGAAGATCAATTCGTAGTCTGGTGAGAATTCTAGAACGTTCCATCGGATTAGAATTTTACTACGATTGGTAAATTCATAGTATTTTTTATAAGAGAATGCGTTTGTTAAGTTGTAATTTCATGTATGAGTTGCGTTTGTTAAAGTAACTACTTTGATACTAACACACGTGTGGGTTCAATTAAAATTACCTTTCCTTTGCATGTGATAAAGGTAAAAAAAGTCCTTTAAAGTTCCCTGCAAGTTTTTTGTAAGTAAAGTGTTTTTCGTTTTTTATGAATACTTAATGAAACAATATTTCATTAATAAAGTTCTGTTTAATCTTATTTTTTATTAACAATCCTTATCGATTGATGATTGTTACAAAAAAATGCAAATGTATTTTTAATAAAATAGCAAAAAAAAGTGTTAGCTAGTAAAAAGCACTCGCATGTAGATTTTTCCACTCGTAATCACCTGCGTATTTGCACTTCACATATCGATTTACCGAATATGAAATCTATTGACCGAGATATTTTAATTGAAAAAATAAAAACATTCGACTGTAACGAACGACACGACACGACATGTTCACACTTCATGTCATGTCGTGTCGTGTCGTGACATCGTTAAAGACTTGGCTCGTAAAATATTCTCGTAAATATAGACCGACTTACGATTTTACAGCGTAATTTTATGAAAACGATTTCGTGTTTACGAGCACGTCATAAAGGCGGACTTGTAAATCGAATGTATAATTTTGGCTTATGCTAATTGCGAAACCTGAATTCTTATAATACCGGTATTGCTTGACTTTGCGAAGTCAAGTTGTAAAGCGATATAGGCTACTGTACTTTTATTGTTGTAGTTTTTATTTTTATTTTAGGAATTAATCTACTTGTATGGCTGACAGGATTTTGCTGAAAAAAATTTTACTTGAGTAGTTTATATAAGTATAGAGTGTCAATAACGAATTACCGTGGTAAAATGTTTATTATTTTTCTATAGATTATTTGTCTCGCGTGCTTCTATATTTTATTCTGATTTATTTATTGTTAGTTATTGCGTACGTAAAAAGCTTCGACTGACCCATTATAAGAATAATTTAGTTGCAAAATATGACGGCCTTTTATTTACTACATATTTCATAGTTTTATAGACGTGAATGTATTATTAAGACCTGAATAATTTAATCCTCTTATGATCTATTGAGTAGATCAATGACATCAAAATACTTGTAATATCGCATTTTTAAATTCAGGTAGACTTGAATAATGCCATTAAACTGTTTATATACAAAAAAAATCTACGTTCTTATTTAAATAAAGCTACATAAAACCCGTATAAAATTTCTTGATATACCACTCGATCCACCATCAGGTACGACTGTCGTTCGGCAAACAAATGTTCATAGCTAAAAAATAATATAGTTTTATTGTAAACGGAACTTACGTCATAGCAAGGGAATGCCTTCATAATGCACAACGTTCACTCAAGTATGCTCAATGAATCCCCTAACATGTCCCGCCCTCCAATCGTGTCGATGTTAACTGAAACATCTCAGCACGTTGTTCCGAAGTTTTGGGACATTACGATCGCCCAAAGCGTTCCAAGTTTGAACCCGTGATAACGTCCGCCAGCTGTCGCCGGTTCAATTCCGTCCGTCGTGCGTTCGGGTAATTCCAGGTCAACTTACCCTCCGTCAAATATTTAGTGCCGCGTTTCGGTTAATGTCGCTTTTTAGTGTCGTAAAACTCTTTCGTTTTTTCACGAACGTCGTCTCATATCGCATGCGCGACTTGTATGTAGTAATATTTAAATTTTTTATTGTTTGACCGAGTTCTGAAAGGTGCTCGATACAGAATTACTTTTGTTTTATATGTTGCCTTATTTATTTTGTCCTGGCGGATTATTATTTTTTTATTAGCCGTGCTAGTTAGGTAGTCTAAGTATTTAGAATAATATATTGTAAATAATTTTAAGAAGCTTTTGCTAAATAAAAAAATGCATGGTAAATTATCATAGTTCGTTTATTTAGGCCTTACACAGACTAATGGTACACCTTAAGTAGATCTATAAAAGATTGCTTTTATATGATTATATACGGCCATATTTCCTATATGATTCACACTAACCATTTTAATATTAAAATATGTGTTACAATTATGGAAGTTGCGTTCCAAGCTAATTAAGTACGGTATTTAATGCCATTATCACAATATATGTTTTATATAGAAGAAAACTCCAATGTACAGGACAAAAGTGTACGATATTAATAAAAATAAGTTAAGCAGAGAGAGACGAGTCGAGGCAGGGGGTTACGCCACCGAGGACGTCAGATATCCACGTTTTTTATAAATACATTTTTTATTAAATTAACAATTATTAAAATTGAAATCATTAATAGATTGCTTGGCTTTGAAGACAGCCATTTGGTTAATATTTTATTTATAATGTATATTGCTTATTTCCATTACCTTGTTTTGTACATAGAGTTTATGTTCGATGCCTCAATATATTTTGCCTTCGTAGCCTTACGGTAAGGTAAGCATGTGCTTTAGAAACCGGAGGTCGTGGGTTCGAATCCTGCGGGACTCAACAAATTTTCGTTGTTGTTTCCTGGTTGGTTAGGACAGTTTGGGCCGATCACCAAATTGTCTGAAAAGTAAGATAATCCATGCGTCGGATGGGCATGTAAAAGGCGGTCCACCCACCAACCCGCATTGGACCAGCGTGGTGGGATACGGTCCAAAACCCCTAATGGATAGGGTGTACTAGGAGGGCTATGTCCAGCGGTGGATTATCAAAGGCTGAGATGATGATGATGATGAGCCTTACGGTAAGGTAAGCATGTGCTTTAGAAACCGGAGGTCGTGGGTTCGAATCCTGCAGAGACTCAGACATTTTTAATGTTGTTTCCTAGTTGGTTAGGACTATGCGGGTCGATCATCCAATTGTCTGTAAATTAAGATGATCGCCTTATCTCTCTCCGGCGTGTCAGTTATCTGTCGTATTGGACTAAGGGAGTAAAGGAAAATTGAGTGCACCTGTATTTGCGCTTCACTTGTGCACTGTAACGTCTTCTGCCCAGTTCGTAGTAGTAGTCGAAATTGACTAGGAAGACATTATTATTATGTTTACTTTTTCATATCGCCCTTCCAGTTTCTGTACGGATATATAAATATAAATAGTTTTTTAACATCGTTAATAACACCCTTTGTACAAAATAAGCTGTCATCAACTTCATAAATAAACGGTACGTCGCCGCTATCAGAACTTGGTTAAATCCATCCAGGGAATACTAGATTAAATGCAATTCAAGAGCCTAGGCTTAGACATAGATAGCTATACTATCTGTACATGCGGTGGTCTCCTATTAGGTCTGCGGTCTTGTTCCAAGCATACTGAGAATTGTTACAATTGTAGGTGGTTTAATATTAATACTGATACAAGCGATTGTAACACTGATCAGTTAACAAATTGTTTTAATTGGAGCATTACGATTTTATTCGCTGATGATTGTCCTGAAGTTACTTTGTATAATTCTATATGGAAATTTTATTAGCTAAAATATTTGAAAGAGTAAAAGGATCTAATATAATGTTATAATTATTTAAAAAAATGGGGCATCCATGTATTTTTTTGTAAACAGTTCCATTCTTAATCCAATAATTTATGAAAACTAAGTGCAATGGATGCTGTAAACAATGTTAAAGTAATAGTTTGAACATGGTTTTATTTATTTCATTTATTATTAAATTCTTGTTCTTATAATTTAAATGTATCCTACATTTAAATTTACTATTAGTTGTCAAAAGATTATTATTATTATATAGTATGCAGTTATATGCATTTAAGTGTTCGTATTTATGGTACCGACCACTAAGTCGGCAATAAACTGTTAGAAGGCAGTACTAGGTCGTACAACATTATCCCGCATAAATTTTCGCTTTTTTGTCTATTCTAGTACAGATTGTATCAGGTGTAATAATTTTTAACTGTCGGAAGAACACCTAAAATAGTTATTAAACGCTATTAAATCATTTTGCATAACTTAAACAACAAAGGATGAAGTTAAGGCATCCTACACTTACTTAACTAGTTAATTATAATTAAACGAATTATTTTTATATTTTTGCGCAACTGCTCCGGTAAAATTCTTAATAATTACATATGTGTAACGTAGGTAAGTCATAAAAATTTTAAAAGCTACGAAAGTATTCCGACTTTGCTCGCCTCCCGCGGGTGGCAGACGCGGGTGACGGGAACAGTGTGACAAAATTGTTCAAGGATAGCGCAAAGGATATCCTGAACGTAAGTAACGTTCCTGGGACAATGCCCGCTCGGGGGATTCGAGTCGCGCAAGAGAAATGCATGCGGAATTTAATCAGGGGAATGTGCACGTACGGAGGTGCCACTTGGGCAATGCAATAGTCTGAGGATGCATGGGTTTTTTTTATTTTTGGATGCATATTGCGAAATTTAACGGGATGGTTTAATTATAAGTGGAATGTAATGTACATGAAGTCAAACACAGTTGACATCCAACTGTGTTTGACTGACCTTTAAAAACATGGAAATGGCTCGAATAAAGTGCGTTAATATTCTTTCTAAAATGGTGACGTGTTAAGTAGATTCGATCAACCGAGGCTTACACACACGCAAAGGCACGTATTTTTTAATCAAAGAATATATATTATGCAATTATGAATAAAACGATCTCATCTTGAAAGTTATTGAATAACTTACAACGGCAGTTAACTTCCATTAGAAAGATATAAAGCATTCATGTTGTCAAATATATAAAACATATGATGAAATAGAAAGCATTTTATAAGTGAAAGTATGTTCTAAATAGTTCAATATTTCCAATGTAATGTCTCCTGAGTCATTGTAATGACTTATGAGAAATTATAATATATTTAGCAATATCTTAGTAGACAGCCTGTAAGAAAGATTATTCCATTCTGATTATAACAATCCAAAGTCTACGTCAATGTCAAAAATTGTCACCAAGAGTTAGCATTTGACATTCGGGTCGAAGTTTTGGTAAAGCTTTAGACAGACCCTAATCTGTCTAAAATTCGAGTAGATAACGAATCTTAAATTTATAAACGAGTTGTTAAGATTTTCCTTAAATGTCTACGGGTTGGCAATAATATTTAATATTTTAATAGGAATAGTTGCTGTATATTTTTTTTCTTATATTTTTTATTAAATTTTATCAATTGTTATTTATTCAATTATTAAAATCTTGTTTTAATGAATAATTAATATGTGTTTAAAAAATGTTACTTGACTTTGAACTTTTAACAGGTGGCATTGTTAATTAAATTAAAAAAAATTCGATACTATGCAGTACTTATTGTTATAGTGGTATAAAATATATTTAACACTGATATTTACTGTTGCTTACGCTAATATACAAGATAAATAATACACGATACAGTTTGTCCCGTGACCGTAGACCTTGCAAAGGGTCTGTAACTTCGGATATAATTTTAAAATACTTATTACCTAATAAAACGAGATAAAACACCTAAAACTATATTATTTATCACATGTAATAATCAAATAGCACTTACTTTAACTTGCGACGACCACAGACCCAAAGTGGGTCGGGTAATTCACGTTATGGTCGTTCGGGCGCGCCTTGCCTCGCCCGGACGTCGAAGCTGGGTCCTCGGGCAAACCACAACCGCAGAGCTTAATGGGCGGGGGGCCTCGAGCCATCGATAGCATCGGGCATTGCATTATACCCCGTACACGGCCATAGTCCAGTCCAGTCTGCAATTAATCGAGCGGAAAACACTAAGCGCTTAATACATTTGGAATTAACTTTAGGACGGAAATTCCAATTAACCAAAATATATAAGTGTATTAATGTAACTGCTGCGCTTAGAAGCGTTCTGTTTTTTTGTTTCTGTATAGAACTGCATCATATAGCTATATGCTATCAAATAGCATATAGCAAGACCATGCAATTTTTTTGCTTTTTGTAGATGTGGGTGAAATAAAGGTACAAAATAACGACCAATCGATCAATCCATTTGATGCCTATCTCTCGCAAATGCAGTACTAAATATGACTAACATTTTATTATACCTCAAATTATAAGAATACGATATCATAATTTGCTCAATAAAACTGAAATTATCATGGATAGATAGCTATACATACATATATCCCTGTGACCATAACTATAGCTATAAAAGTACCAATGCTCGAAAATTGTCAGGAACTAAATATATTTTATCTGTAGAGGAATCGTGTTTATGTATATGTCTATTAATACTAATGAAAAAAAAAATACTGAAAATTTTGTTCATTTTTAGTTTTAACAACTTGGTCATCTTAAGTGATCTTCATAAGTAAGTAGCTTATAAGTCGAGTACGGCTTAAGCGTATTATTGTCATGCCTCAATTGGCCTCAAAAACAAATTCAAATTATATAAAAATATAGTAAATGGATCTAGAATCGAATTGCTGAGTTAATACATTATTTCTCAGAAACAAATACAAAAGCATATTATAAAACTGGATGAGAAGAACACAAAGCCAAAAATTCAACACTCAAAAGAGCCAATATTGGCTGAGCGAATTTTTATTATAACGAAAACAACCCCACGTAAATCTACTCGGGTACAATGCATGCAAAACATATTGTGTTCATAAGGTGGAAGATTCACGGGAAAAACTTTTCTTATTTTCTACTTTAACGAACAGTATATTGTTAACAGGTACTTAGGAAGAAGCAATAATGGAGAATTCTTAAAGTGCAAACCTGAGGAAACAAGGTCGTAGTGAAATTATGTCACGCATAAAATATTGCCTTTAACTTTTATAAGAAAAATCAAAGCATATGAATGAATGTAAAATTAAAGTTTTTATTATTACTGTTACTTTTTATATATTTTATATTTAGATAAGATAATTTGTATAAAGTGTTATGATTTTTTTTAAGTATTACGATTTTTAAAATTAATTTGTAAATATATTAGCGATGTATTTTTGAGGTTCCTAATGTTTATCCTCTATTAAACATTCAAATGCCGACTGTCTTTACCCTACCCAGAGATGTGGAGATTTTATAAAAGAAAAACTAATTAGTGAAGCTATCCATAATAATTATAGAGTCGTGTAGTAGTATAGCAGAACCGAAAAAATAGTTAACTCAAAGTTAATTGTGATAGTTAACTGCACCCAATGAGCCAATTTTAAGACAAGGCAATACGTATTACGTTAAATGTTAACGGTTTTATCAATTGCTTATCTTCTTTGGCGGTGGATCTCAAAAACAAGATTATTTAACCCGCTTGTTACTTTAAATCTAGTCAGCTTTGTAATTTTCTTGGCAATAATTCTAGCGAAAATAATTTTGGTAAACATGTCATGCCCGCGAGGAGAGTGTACGTAGAAATTGGCACAAATCCAAATTGGTTGTATCACGACCTACGCATAAAATCCTCGAACTTGTAACAGTGTTTTCATTACATGGGAACCAAGGAAATTGGAGAGAAAGGCTCTGGTAAAGTAGAAAGTTCAAGAAGAGTGTTATTAACGTCGATCTCTCTCTCTCTTCCTAGCTAGTATCCCACATGGTGGTGGGGTCAGCTTTCCTTATACTTTTTCTCCACTCCGCCCTATCTTCGACATCCTCCTTAGAAACTTCGCAAGCGAGTTCCGATGTCTTCCCAATTAGTGAGCCTACATTTAATGTGGCGAAGCGGACTTTAAGGTTGCAGTTCGGGACTAAAGTCGTTAGCTGAGCCCGTCCTTGACTCGGTTTTATTAACGTCGATATTTATAGTAAATACAAACAAATCACAATTATCGCAATTTTAAATCAATAAGATTATATTTTTAGTGACCTTATCGGTAAATAAATAATTGAACACTATAACAAATATCTTTTATTGTACAATGATCTACATACAACTAGTTTCCTCATTCACACTCTCAGTTAATATTCCTGAACTAATACGGACCATTTAAGTATTTATTTCCTGCAATTTCCCTAAAGGAAGCGCTGTTCGCACGTATTTATTTATACTGCGCCGGTTTATTCCCCAGTGTCGAAACAATGTTAAAGACGAACACTGTACTATTTTTACAGTGCTTTTCGCCACTTAGCAAATTCTGGATGCGGATCCACATTATTGTTATGTTTTAATTGTGAGAGTTAAGATAATATGTATTCCATTGTTTCATTTATTATCCTACATGTATGTTTTATATTTATTAAATTTTGGTTTCTATTTAGTGTTATTTAACCAATTACTTGTGGTGGATTTATATTTATATAAATATATCAGGACGATGACACACAATATTATAGAGTCCCAAAAAAGGCTTGTAATATGGAAAGTAGGTAATTTATGAACTGTAACATTTTTTGTAAATATATACAATATTTTAAACACAAACACCAGACGCAAAGAAAACAGTGAGTGTTTATCAAACAAAAAACAATCTTCACGTAGGTAAAACCCACAGCTTTTGACGTAGCTGTTACTGCCTCCGACCACTACGCCGTTCAACTCGCCCGGAGTTGAATGTGGGGCTGTTATGGTTTCTTGTATACTGTAAAATCGCTAATGCAGTTAATATAAAGCACACTATTTAAGTAGCACTAGGCAGCAGAATATAATTTTTTATCCGTTTTATCAATATCAATTTAATGTTTCAGTTATAATACGTAAAAAAGCATTCAAAAGAATTTTGGAAATGATCGCAGGAACGAGATTCTGTCCACAGATTCGCAAAACGTAAACTTTACGCCGCGTCAACTTTTCCCTTCAGCCGTTTCCGGTTTCGTCGGCTCGCTTCCCATTTCGAATTTTATAACACACTATTACAAAAGTGAACAATGGCCAATGCGAACTTTGAACTCGACATTTTCATGCATCTATTTTGCATTATGTGCGGAAAGTCGGACGCATTCTAAACAAGTACTCATTGTACTGAGATGGTTCGAATGAAATATATTTATTTTTGAATAGAACTAATTATTGATTCAATAGCTAGGAGGTCCCCTTTTTACAGGGGACTGACTGAGGTCGTACCACTGCGGTGCCTATTTCTGACGCAAAGCACTCGCGTGAAAACAATACTGTGTTTCGGTTTTAAGGGCAGCGTAGCCGGCATATTTACTGGCTAAACGAGATTTAACATCTTATGTCTCACGGTAACCAGTGCGTTGGCGATACCCTTCGTATTGCTGATGAGCATGGGCGTCGGTGACCACTTTCCATCAGGTGGCTCTGTTCTGTTCTACTGCCTTCGTATGCGATTAAAAAAACTAAATATTTACTCATTGAAATCAAATATTTACATTTATGTCAAATTAGTCTCGTGTTTTGCATGTTTTTTTTTTTCATTGAAGTTATGCTTCCAGACTCATGTCTATAGTAAGCTTCATGTAACACAGAGTTCGCGAGAAGCTCCCGTCCCCACGAACTAGATGGCCCACATTTTTTGCTAAAAATGAAGTGCCTAAAGCCTAAAGGCCACACGTACCTTCTGTACGTGTGGCCTTTAGGCATTAGTTTATGTCTCCTAAGGATCGTCGACGATCGGTCTACGGACCGGAACGCCGAAGGTCTGGCGACTGTATTAATCGCTTACTGGGGTCGGTGAGAATCGCCCTGGAACGCGGGTGTATCTAGTATACGCGGTGTGTGTGTGTGTGTCGCTGTGCTTGTAAGCGAGGGTAACTACAGGTGAGTGTGTGCTATCCCTACTTGTGTGGTGTGTAAGGTTGGATGTCGGGACCCCCGTTGGGTCCGGAGTCTCGGCGACCCTTTCCTCGTCCTGGTCGAGGAGAAAGTTTCGCGGTGTACGCTTTTGACTGGACGCTTTTGGATCGGCCGTGCACGATGCTGCTTTTACCAGCAGAGGGTTATTATAGGGTTTTGCATGTTAATTAACGTTGCCACTGTAACCCATTGCAACGTTAAAGGAAAATACAAAGCATAAAGCAACAACATACAACATTTACCAATATCTAAAGTTAGCTCTGATATAAATCAAAAGATACAGAAGAAGCTACGGTACAGGAAATTAAAAGTGTGATTATTATCTTTTCGATTGGCTCATAATTATGGTATGTATTAAACGGGCATTCGGTTAGGACAATTTGGGCCGATCACCCAATTGATCTGAAAAGTAAGATGATCCATACGTCGGATGAGCTTGTAAAAAGTCGGTCCACCCACCAACACGCATTGGACCAGCGTGTTGGGATACGGTCCAAGAACCCCCATACAGAAGGAGTGCATTAGGGGAGGGAGGGACTAACACAGGCTGATGATGATGAAAATAATGTTATTTACGACTTATTGCAGTTAAAATAAACATTAAGTTTTGTTTTGTTCTAAGTATGTTTTACTATAATTTTGAAATTACAATACAGTAACAGTACGTAAGCTTAAAAGCTATATGTCCTGTGCGTCTTATGCCTGGAAGTAAATAAGTCTTAAAGCTTCCCACGCGTCGTGACTTAAATTATATTGTCTCGCGAATACAGCATCGTGATGAACTAAGACACTGCAAGTTCTTATTCGACTTAAGCGCAAGTCAAATAATGTAACTTGCTTACATATTTTGTAAATTAAATAAATACTAAAATTTTTTTTTTCATAAAATCTGAACAATCTAAGTCGATATCGCAATTTTTAAAGATGATTTTTTCTAGTGAATGCGTTTTATTCGTGATGACTTACGAGGCGGAAATGTTGCCGTTGGCTGTAGGGGTACCACAAGTTTGCAGTAGCTCAACGTGCTATGGAACGCGCTATGCTCGGAGTTTCTAAATTCGTGTGAATTAATCCGTCAAAGAACTTTAATTTTGGATTAACTCGTTGAAATGGCAGTAGGGAATCGTGTGGTCGGCAGAACTGATGGTCGATGGACCATGCTAGTGCGTCGGGCTGCTTGCAAAGATAAAGCGTTTGTCCACTCCCGTATCTCCGTACACTAGCCGGTTCAAGTTGGAAACGAGTAGTAGGAAATCGGCCGTTTTTTATAAAGCCTATGTTCTGCAGCGGACGGCTGCGGCTGCTATTAATGACGATGATGATTAAATCACCTGCAAATAAAGATTATGAAATTTTATTCGTAAATAACAGAGGGCTAGAACAGAATGGTGCGACCTATTATCTTTATTTTTTTTTACAATTCCTTCGATTTGATAAAATAGACCAAAAATACGTGAACATATTTTGTTCCTTTGTTATTATAGCACACTAATGCCTCGTGATAATTTTAACTGTAAACTTATAACGGACGTTGGTACGAAGCCGAAGAGAGAGGCGATTGAAGGCTTACAAGTTCCTATTAGTCAAAGTCAAAATCATTTATTCAATTTAGGCTCTACTGAGCGCTTATGAACGTCAAAAATTATCCATTTACCACCGGTTCACAAACTCAGACCCGTCCAGAGAAGAACCGGCAAGAAACTCTGCGGACTTTTTTACCTTTACCTGACTACTTACCAAGAATCTAATGAACCTTAATAATCCATGAAATTTAGTAGTAGATAAGAAGCAAATATATGACACCGTCGCTGTACACGCAGCTTGATCGTTGCAGTTATGGTAATGAGTGGATTCGACAGGATTATTATTGAACTCGATTTGTGAATATATTACTGGTGCTGTTCATGAATATATTTGCATGCTTATGCGCGTCCTAGCCAGTTACGCTTTATATGAGCCTCGCCAAATTACAGCGGTGTTTACCGAAAAAGCTTATTAATTTTATACAAGCCCGCTCCGAACTCGCTTTGGTTGATATATCTTGTTAAATATCGATTTTGTTCGAACCGCAAAATTATATTTTTTAACTAGTTAAAATATTCATTGTTTCAAACCTAAACTTGATTATCTGTACAAATAAATAAAATTATTTTCTTGTTACAATAATACACTTTGTGTGTTTTTCAGAGTAATAGTTTTTAAATGATTCTATTGTTCTATATAACCGATAATTACCTCCGTAGCCTAGTGGTAAGGGCTTAAGAAACCGGAGGTCGTGGGTTCGAATCCTGCGGGGACTCAACTAATTTTAATTGTTGTTTAGAGCAATTTAGGCCGATCACCCAATTGTCTGAAAAGTAAGATGATCCACGCGTTGGACGGGCATGTGAAAAGTCAGTTCACCCACCAACCCGCATTGGACCAGCGTGGTGGGCCCCCGAAACCCACTAATGGAGTAGTTAGTGCATTAGAGGAGGCCTATGTCCAGTAGTGGACTAACACTGACTGATGAACATATAACCGATACATATAACAAAATAACATTTTTTTAGTTTTGTCTGTCCGTCTGTTTGTTCCGGCTGTTAATCTCTGGATCGGCTAATACTATTTTGACGGGACAAATAGGTAATGTAACAGAGAGAACTTTCGCTACTTTTATTAGAAAAATAACTAACAGAATTATAATTTTTTGTATTACCGCGCGGATAAAGTGCGCAACAGCTAGTATAGTATATAAATTATGCTCACTGTATGCTGGTGATGTGTGTATTTAACACAAATTGTTAAGTAATTTTTAAACCGTCGCACAAAACTCGAGTTAGAGTTAATAGAATAAAAAGGTCGGACGACGTTGATCTTTGTATATTATATTTAAAAAAATGTTGGAATGTTAAAATGAGGTTTACATTTAAAGTCGTAAATTCCAACCGCGAAGCTTCTAACCGCTCACGACTATTTCCATATCTATTTAACAAGGTGAAAACTTTTCGAAAAGTTACCTGAAGCCATGCATATTTAACACCGAAATTCTGATTTGCCATGCTGTAGCGTCAGCACACTGTTTAGTTAGTTTCTGTCACAACGTTTAGGAAAGTTTGAATGTTGCTAATAATTTAAATGTTCAATCTTAACATTACAATATTTTGTTTGCAGTCAGCGTTATTGTTATACAAGAATTTATTATAAGGTTTAATATATTTATCATTTAATTATTTAAGTAAAGTAGTTATGTTTAGTAGTAATTGTTACATTGAACATTTTGCTAATTACACTGAGGCAATTAACGTGTGACGTTTTTGTATAGGATATAATGTAGCATTAAACGTCTGATCATGATCTTCAAATAAAATTAGTTTTGCTTAAATTTTAGAACGATTCCATATTAATGCATGTTCTAACATCATTGGATCCGATGAAAAATTTGGATTGTTACAATTTCCATTACAATTGTTATTCTGTTATAGATATCTTGCACCATGGCAATTTTTCTAAATACGATTGCTATTTTTTTATGACCTCAATTGTATTATGAGGTCATAAAAATCAGTGGGGGTTTAGTGCTAAATAAATGCTATAAACAAACAATCATATCCTATATTTTAGTGCATTTTTCTGAATCGCAGCCTATATTTCCATTGAAAATACACTGCATCACAATTAGAGCATGTGAATCGGTGAGCCGTACATACAAACAGTCCATTGAGGGGTGCTTTCGAAATATGTTTTAATTAAATTGAATCAACGCTCACTAGCTTTTTATTTTTTTAATTTAGCAACATTTATATAGTTTCGTCAGAATAAAATTGTATGTACACTAAATAAATAAGCCGTAAATGGAACAAATTTTCTTTTTAAAGTGAGGATAAGAATACTAAACAATTAATTACCTACTTAATTATTCCTTTAACCCTTGCCCTCTTTGAAGCGGGGTGTTTTTTTTTAAATGGTATGAATATTTAGGAGATAAAATGATTATGATTAATATTTTATCCTTTGTTCGTATCTCTTTCCCAAATTTGTTTCCATAATGGCCAGTTTTCGTAACTTTTTTCGTCCATCTGTGTGTCATGTTCTCGTCATCTGGCTTAACTTATCTCAGAAGTAACTTTTGCAATGTGAAGGCAGACCCAAGAAGCAGATATAACATGGTCGTTTCCCGATTATTGTCTTTTGTGTGTGTAATATCAAACGCATGACTTTTGTTGATTTGTCGAGGAATAAAGTAATGCAGAAGGTGGCAAAATCGTCATTAAAAAGATAGAGTAATCGTAATTTTTATGTAACAGACATCGCACTGTACAAAAATAATGGTAAAATAAGTTTGTTTTGTGTAGACGAGGATTAAGAGTACGAATTTTTAACTGGTTTTTTCGGTCCTTAAAGGGGACTCGCGCTGAGGTAAGCACATCCGCTGGATTGGAGTGAAGTTTTGGGTTGTCAGGGATTTTGATACATTAAACTAGGTAACCTGATAATGAAAGGCCTTATTGTTTAGTCCTTCGCTAAAGTAATAGAAAAATTAATAAAAACCACTTAGGTTTGTTCAAATTTTGTGCATCGTCCTGAAAAAATATTATGCCTTTATTTTATATCTTTAAGCGCTATATAAAAAAAGGACCACCAGCAATGTTAATAATAATCCTGACGACTGTGATGAGGATGTACGGATAATTATACTACAGAAAACGCTTATCTTGACTTTCCGTTTCCTACTGTGTTTCAACGCTGTTTAAGATATCAAACCTGCCTTTTCTAAATACTCTATACAAATAAATAAAATTGGAGTATCTGTTTGTAACATAAACACACAAACGTAAAAAATGTTATTCTATAATTTAAATAAGTACATTGTGATGCGTGATCGTCAAATCTGTCTGTCTGTTGTTGGCTGGTCCAATGTTGACGGGACTTTCAATAAATGATTGCTGATGTAATTGTTATAAGTCATTGGGTATTTTAGAAATTAATCTAATCTATTTTTAATATATTTCCACGCGATCAAAGTCGCGGACAACAAAAGTCTATATTTATATATATAAATAGTAGTTAGGAACGTTAAGTCCGATACTTGGTAGTCAATTAACGTTACCGAAGGTTATTAACAGAAGCCGCTCTCACGTACTCCGCTTGCGAAAAGTCCATCCATATCGATTAAGCCAATAAATTAGTATTAGCGATTCGCTACAGTAGGGATCGTGAACTTAATTTGTTTCATTACTCAATTGGAAAGCTTCTCGAATTATTTTACCGATCGCTTTCTAATTTTAGTTCGTGAAGCTCGATTATTGAAGGAGAGCCAAGTCCTCTTGTTTATTCAATAACACTTCTGTACGGATCTTTTAACTATATATACTCTGTATAAAGATGTACATTCTTAGTACATTGCGATTCTTATTTATTAAGAACTCCAATCGGGAAATAGTCCGCTCGGCAGAAAGCGTTAAATTTTTTTATTGAATCAACTCGTTTACTTATTATTCAATGTTAGATAATGTATTTCTTTTATTTTATACTTGCGTGCCTAGAATTTCAGAAGTGCGTAGAAATGCTTGCAAGCTTTTGAGTGATAAAATTTATTTTGGAATGTTATCGATACGTACTTTGAATGTTTTCGTTTATTTATTCAGAATATTTAGCGATAACTCATTTATTGATCTAAATATATTTTTTTTTAAGTTTAAAAATGGAACAATTTAAAACTTTGATTGAAAACAAACAACTTTAAAAACGGATGATTTGATTTAAAGCTTTAAGCAATTACTTTTATGACGACAAGCAGTTTTTACGATTTTTCAAAGTTGTCTCCAAGGTTGTTGTGCAATATCGTAAAACTTTACGAGCGCTTCTACTACTATACTATTCTTTTATTATAATTGCACATTTTTGTATGCATTTTAAAGTTTTCTTGAAATTTAAGATTTGGATTTCTTTAAAACGAAAGTATTTTATTAAACATAGGATAGATCAGGATATTTATACTTAAAGAATCATTTGAAATAACAGCGTTATTGTAATCATCAATATTAAACTTGATGTTGCTCGGTATTTCAACTACCGACACTTTGCATATAATGAAGCTTTCAAAAAGTAAGTAATTATAGTATTTTCACTACGTACCATGATCGGAAGCACTGCTTTCGTAGCGACCACTTTGAAACAATAACCAATATCACTGGGCTACGATATTTGTAATAATTGATATTGAGAACTCTTCGATTTCTCCGCATTTCCATTGTTCATTGTTTGAAGATACCGTCATTCGATGGGAGAGCGAATTAAACAATTATACATATTTGTTTATGTCATGTTCGTATTTTTGTATTGTCATTAATCGGCTTAATAAATAATATGGAAAAGATCGCATATAAAATAAATCATTGAAGGTAGAATAACGAAAAAGTGAGTAGAGCTGTAGAAGTACGTTGCAATTACTTTATTGCCTATGTGAATATTTTTTTGACTTATACGACGTGACGAGTAGAGGAAGTTCTATGAGTGCTTTTAGGTGTTGTGCCCTTCAAACCAGAATTCTAAAGTGTTCATTCACCATTACTTCGTACCAGCTTGCGCCGCAGCAGTGACCTCTTTGATCGCCTATATGAACACATACCACATTCGATAAAAATATCATAGTATCGTTATGACATCAAATCAATTTTGTCATTCAAAGTTTCATTGTTAAGTATTTCAATATAGAAAAATGTTCTGTTTTTGGTTTTAATATAAATTTAAAACGAGTATGCGTATATTAAACTGACAACATTATATTAATATAAAAACAACGACACGAGAACATACAAAGACAGTTTACAAGTAGCGTTACACAAGTTTGCATGGTGATGAAGTAGGTGTACTGTTGCAGTACGATCTTGGCTTGGCTAATCTTCACGGAATGGTTCTTAACACCACAACGTTGTCTCGGTATTGCTCATAAAGTTTAGTCTAGACAGCAAGTAACGGATATTGGAAGTGAAGTTTGAAATATTAGTTTAGTTTGTAACTATGCCATTTCAGTGATAGTTTTCCTTTGAATGAGCAGTTAATAACATTGTTTAAGCACAACGTTTTTCAAATGAAACTTTTTTTTTTACCACTTATTTTTTTTATGAATAGACCGAAACATGTATGTTTTGTTTTGTTGTAAATATTAGTTTGCTAGATTTAATATAAAGTATGGCTGTTTGGAAAAATGTTAAACGTCAACTAATAATTATAATAGCTGGTGTATGACACAATTTGCGACAACGTATACGTGGATTTATTTGATGACATTATATGACCATTAGTGCTATAGGATTGGTACTTGGCTTTGCTTCACCTTAAGGTGGATGATTGGCTATATATTTTATAACATCATTCCTTTAATTTTATGCTTAAATCTACGTGTGCGCTTACAAATTATACGTTTAGCGCTCAAAAGTGCTAAACTGCAAGTTAAGACAAATGATAATAATTATTGGCTAGTTTCATTTTCTTATTACAAGTAGTATTCTTTCCTTTTATATTTGTTAATGTCCATTGTAGTCTACATACAGCCTTTAACTCAATGGTAACCATTTTTAAATTATTGGGCGCGGTTTCTTTTTTATATATATTTTTATCATGTTTCTTGCTTGAAATATTTTTTTGCTAAGATTAACCCAAAGTTATTTCGAGTAAAGTTTATAAGGCGAACGAAAGCCTAGTTTTTAAACGTTGTGACTATTGTCTGTATTCTAAGAATACGGGAATCCGCCTTGAACCACCGACTACTGCTTTTTTGACTACGTCTACGAAATACTGAGGTCGTTCAGAACTGTCGGCTGAATGTATATATTCCTTTGGGCTCTTACTCAAGAATTGCCCGCATTCACTCAAGGACAAAGCGCTAAATGTGACATGGCGTCCCATATATATTCGGGACGTTTCTGAGAATTTGAGGCTATTGTGGCATATTTTAAAGAAAACGCTTCTACACTTTAATTCGAAAAAGGCACATTTGAAATTGTGAAATCCATTGTTTATGTTTATTTATTATTTATAAATATAGTATGGATTTTAACTGTGGATAAAAGATGACATATTGCTAATTGATATTACATGTGAGTGATACGAAAGGCTACGTAATTTCTTTGTCTTTCGTCTTCACACTACTGATTTATGGCAGAAATTGGCACAGCGGTGGTACCAACCCAGACGGTCCCCTGTAAAAAAGGGACCTTGCACCAGTGTTTGACTACCTGATTCAAATACTTCTTGTTTCGTAATACTTCCTATTCTGGAGCAAATTAAGAATAGGATAAAGTCTTTGTCTTTGTTAATTTGCTTAGGAATTTAACGGATGAATTATATATCTTCCTATGTATCTTCCTCACTACTTTGATAAAATTTCACAGTATAAACATGTTACTTAAGGTCGTACTGCCTCCGTAGCCTAGTGGTATCGGCGTGTGCTTTAGAAACCGGAGGTCGTGGGTTCGAATCCTGCGGGAAATCAACAATTTTTCATTGTAATTTGGGCCGATCACCCAATTGTCTGAAAAGTAAGATGATCCATGCGTCGGATGGGCAATTAAAAAGTCGGTCCACCCAACCAACCAACCCGCATTGGACCAGCGGGATAGCAGGGATACGGTCCAAAACACCCTAATGGATAGGGGTGTATTAGAGGAGGCCTATGTCCAGCAGTGGACTATCACAGGCTGATGATGAAGATGATGACTTAAGGTCGGTTTACATATATTACATGCCTATGTAAAGTTTTGTTATGGTATAGGGAAGCGGCACCCACCGCCCACTTGACGGCGTATCTGCCTTACAATGGGAGTAGGTCAGATCCGCAGTACAAGTGCAAATAGTCAATTTCTGACCTGACGCCGTCTTGGTATTTATTATAAATCGCCTACGTACATGAGAGGACTGCTAAAGGCTGTTTATAATTGTTTATAATGATGATGACGATATAAAGGTATAATCTTCATACTTGTCAAGCAATTGTTTAATACAGAATACGACCATCTAATTGTTGACGCTGGATTCGAACCCACGGCATTCCGTTTGTGAAGCAAGGGCATTAGCATTAGACAAAGGTCAACTAAAAAATTCTTACAAAATATTACATTGCATTTCTGACGAATGACGTCGACAACCCCACGGCGAGGTCGTGAACTTTGTAAGGTCGCACAATAAACGTCTGGTACGCTAGATTTTTCTAATATCGTTTTCTTTGTCTCTTTATGTTGAAATTCAGCATTTAAGAATCGCTGAACAACGTGAGTGGGGACCGCGAAATAGGCTTACTTATTTCTCCTGTTCATAAAGGTTTCTTGGACTGCTTTTATGTTTGTTTATTTAAGGTAGTTTTAGATAAAGGTTTTGTTGCGTTTATGCTTGTGGGTTTTATGTTGCCTTACTCTGCTTTTCTTATGGGCTGGGCAGATATGACTTGCCACTTATGAATGTTCATGTCATCACATTAAACAATAAATTAAATAAATAAACTCATTAAAATCCATAAAACTATGTTATTTATCATCAATAATGTTTGCGTAAAGTACTAAAAGTATTTTATATCATATTTATTTATGGTACAGTCATCTCCATGATGATAAGTAATAATAACCGAATTACGAAATAATAAACGAATAACTATCATCAAACAGACATTAAGGGAAGCGACATACGCAGTGTGTTATATGGGTGGGGTTAAATCACGCTCAGACGGTCCCCAGCTGTCGACGCGACCGCACGTGATTGATGTTTGCGGGTATTTCACGGCTATTAGTGCCGTAGATATTTTTACCTTAGCCTTAATTAGCGTTATACTTCAGCAGGCCGCTTTCCCTTTTTTCCCACTCGCCCCAGTTACTGGCGATTTAGCGAGTTTTTCACCCTCGTGAAACTAAAACTACATTCCGTGTCACCTACAACTTTTAGAATACGATTGATTACGTTTCTTTTTATTGCGATCTAATAAAGAGTTTCCGATAGTGTTTAAATATTTTGTATGTATTAACGAGACATATTATATACAACGAAATCAAGAAACACAGAACCGTAGTTGTTAGTAAAAAAAGGTTTACAAACAACTGTTTTAAAATATTGAAATCGTGTGCACGCTTTAGACTTAGCTAAAAAAATTGTATACTAAGAATTTACGATTCAAGTAATAGTTTTTCCCAAGTTCCATCCAATATTCCATGTTCTGGGAAGCCAACCTCTTTTTAAACTACAGTTACATATCGGACCGCATCTGTAGCAAAAACAGTGATAAAAAGTCATTATTTATTAGACATTTACATATGTTAGTATACATCCGATGTTCCAGAAATCAATCTAATAACAGAGTCCCTATAGTTTCACGGCGATTAAACAATCTCAGTGTGTTGAACTATCACGGAAATTGTGTTTGTTAAAGCGGCATCCGACATGGTAATGGTTTCCATTGCCTATGGTAAACTAAATCGGGCATACTTGGTAAACTTCTGATGAGTGTTTGTTTGGGCGGATATTTGCACTGGCATTAGATGGGCTGGGATCTAGACCACCGCGTATTACGCTTTTCATTGGCTTCTTCTAGATATTCATCTAAAAACGTAAATAAACTTACAAAACAAATGAAAACGCGCGCTGTTATTTATATCAATAGCATTGAAATATTTAACATATTGTTTTTAATTATAGTTTACTTGTCACATCATCATCATCATCAGCCTTTGATAGTCCACTGCTGGACATAGGCCTCCCCTATTACACAACTATTCATTAGGGGGTTTTGGACCGTATCCCAACACGCTGGTCCAATGCGGGTTGGTGGCTAGACCGACTTTTTACATGCCCATCCGACGCATGGATCATCTTACTTTCTAAACAAATGGGTGATCGGCCCAAATTTCCTTATCCAAATAGGAAACAATGATGAAAATTTGTTGAGTTTCCGCAGGATTCGAACCCACGACCTCTGGTTTCTAAAGCACACGCCCATACCACTAGGCTACGGACGCAGTTTACTTGTCTATCATATTATTATTTTTCAATTGATTTTGATAAAAATAAAGACTTCTAGTCAGATCTGCCTATTCATTGTTGGTTACTTTGCAACTATAGACAAGTTCTAGTAGTAATTCAAATGGAAGCGTAAAAGTTTTGTAGAGGGTAAAAGTTAATTTTATTTCAACACCATTTTGCATGTGGTTGTAAACGTTTTTATTTAGTGAGTCTGCAGCAACTCGCAGACTACATCGTCAAGTTTTATGAACAGTAAAATTAAAGTACAACAATACAGGAGCCACTTAAGTTATTCGTCTGGGGATTCGAGAAAAGAAAATCGCTGTTTTCTTTAACATGTCTCGTCTCGCCTGTAGATTTGGCAATTTAGGTTGTGATTTTTGTGAGGTAAATGAACTCGAATTTGCACTTAAAGCGTTCTGAGAAGTCAATGCTATTGGGGTCGATAACATTTTTTTAAAACTATATACGTTCTATTTAAATATTTTACGGCATTTCGGATTGCGTGTCTTAAAGTTCCTGTTATATATAAAACTGTTACAACTTTCGTGAGACATTGCACTTAAAGTATATACTACAAAAGGCTACCAATTTCATGTGAGTTCTACCGTTTGAGGTACATATTTTGAGTAATATTCTTCCATTTCAGATGTTATTACGCCGTCTCTTTTATTATATTTAAGTTGATATTTTAAAAATAGCAACTATTTAAACTTTACTCATTCTGATGCTCGCAACATTTTCGCAAGAAATGCATTATTGGGAAACTAAATTCGCTTATATGTTTTCTATATATAGCTTAAGAGTTTAAGAGTATGTATAGTTTTACTCTTAAGCTTTAACTAAATGAAATCATTTGAGCATTTGAAGCATTTGTAATAAATATAAAACGAATAAGGATTTCGTACCTCGAAAGCATAATTTTGCTGCTAACTCCGACGTAATGAAGCTCAAAGTTGCCGCATTGTACGTGCGTATTATGCCTTAATCTGCGAGACTGTAAGTGAATAAGTTGCGAACAAATGCCATAACTCTGTTTCATAACGAATACGAAGTTTGTGATTTCTTGTTTTCGCACTACAATCGTATTTTCGTACAAAACAATTTAGTTATGTGTTCTTTTTTAACTGTTAATTGCAGTTATAAATAAAACAAATGAATAAAAACACCATATTTGAGACGTCAAAACGTTAAAAACCAGCAACTTTTACTTTGGTCGTTTATTGACAATTGCGATTATTTTTTATTTAGATTTAAAGTCTCATAAAAAATTGCTCTCTTATCTACGATACAGTACCTAAAAGCTGATAGTTACTTTCATCAGACTGTGTTAGTCCACTGCTGTACATAAGCCTCCCCTAATGCACGCCTCCGCTATTAGGGGCTTTATGGACTGTATTCCACCATGCTGGTCCAATGCGGGCTGGTGGGTGGACCGACTTTTTACATGCCCGTCTGACGCATGGATCATTTTACTTTTCAGACAATTGGGTGATCTGCCTAATTTTCGCTAACTAACTAGGAAACAACAATGAAAATTTGTTGAGTCCTCGCAGAATTCGAACCCACGACCGCCAGTTTCTAAAGCGTACGCCCCAACCACTAGGCTACGGAGGCAGTCAGATAGTTACTATTATTATAAATTTATTAATCGCAGAAAACATATTATAATAACACACCAAGAAAGCTACGTAGGTCGTCTTTTTTAATTCCTTTGTAAATGCACTACTAATTTAAATTGCAATGCACATTTCACTATTGCTTATTTTAAATGGTAGCACAAGCAAATGTTTAATTTGAATGTTATTTGCGCTAAAACGCAGACTGTTCAGAATTAAATATGCTCCAACTATTTTGACACCACTATATTGGACACGGCACCGGCGTCATGTGTGAATGTGAAAATATGGCTTTTTTAATACGCGAATTCTAAATATAACATTTATTGTAACAATGCAACATTAGGACTGTAGATTAATCTATGATATTGAACAAACACAAGTAGTGTTGCTGTGTTGGTGTGCGGACACTTCAATGTTGAAAGATTGCGTAGTTTATGCAAAGATTATGTTTGTATATAAATAAAGGACGAAGTAAATTCCATTTAACTAATAAAAATAGGATTATGTAAGAATATTGTGTATTGCAGATAATTAAAAGTTCAGCTTAGTGTAGACTATAGAATAGCACGTACTTGAAAGTACACGTTTTATTTAATTTTCTTTATACCGATTCTTACATTCGAAAATATTAACAAAAGTTTCCTGATCGATCTTAAGAGGTGGGGTTTTTAGACATAATAAAAAATCGTTTTGTCTTTATCAATACAACTCTTAAAAACTCATATTGAATGCGGAATATCTTAAATAACGTTTTTGAAACATTATTTAGCTTTGTGTCTAATTTTTACACAGTGCACCAACACTTCAAGAAAGTCTATTATTTTTGGCATTGCTTTTAGTATTTTTCATGGATAAATACAAAACTTTATATGAACTTAGGTTTTTTGTTAACCTTTACTGAAAAATTACTTAACGTCTGGCGAAACATGACGATACGCTAACAAAGTTTTCAAATTCGAACAACTTTATGCATAACACATGTTATTTCAAGTTATTATTTTATTAAGTAATTTTTATTGAGTGTCATTATTTAAATATCTTGTCAATATTAATCTTCTCACTGCTTGTAAGTAAATAATCAGATAATGCTAACATGCATACGTAAGCTTCCTAAACGGGTGGGGTAGGACGTCAAGGGTTGTTTGACGCCACTGTCGACAGTGATAAAGGGCCTTGAGATAATATACTGGCGTATAGTGACAGGCCTACAGACTGTCGCGTACCTTACGTCAGAATTTTTTCGCCCCGTTAGAGCTGTCGAAGCATTTAAAAACAGCTTAGCACATAAGCAATAGATATTGACGTTCGTAAGTGATTAAATCTTTTATACTATTAGACATTTTCGTAAGTAAATATTTTAATTTTGACTGAATAATTTAATTTTTAGGAGATATCAGATTGATGTTTTTAGTGTGTTGTTTATGATATTTAACTATAGTGGAATGTTTGGTTTCATCATCTTCATCAACTTCTAAAAGTCCACTGCTGGACATAGGCCTTCTTCCAAGGAGCCCCAAGACGGCCGATCCTCTGCTACAACTTAAAGGCTACTGCACGGAGATCGGCATCCCTACCTGGTCAGGGGTCGACCAACGGTCCGTCTTCCCAAACGTGGGCTCCACTCTAGAACATTATTAGCCAACCGTCAATCCGTTCGTTTGATTTAAAGAAAGGTTATCAGCGATAGACTTTTAAATCCCTTCCATTCGTAATATTATCTAGCGTTAGCCACAATAACCGCCTTGGTCGTATTCATTATCGGGTTATGGTTAATTACAGACGCGCATCAAGTGAGTTAACCGCGTGGGAGTAATGCAATAGCCATTGTTGGGGTTTGCGTATCACTTGATTGATTACTAGACCGGTTGATCGATTGCTTGCTGAACAAATAATAATTAATTAGTGTTCATATCTATCTATCTATAAGGAAATTTAGTATACGATTCTAAGAATTAGGTACTGTTATAACTCTTATTGTAGCCTATGTGAATTTTAATTGCAAACTGATCATTTGCTGATCTATTGGGGATACTTACAAATTTTCTATCACACCAATCTATCGTTCAATTGTTTATAAAATGGATAATCTTAGCGTGTTAGTGATAAAAATAAAATTATAGTATTATATCAAAAGATTTCGTTTTGTTAAATACACTGAGCCATTATAAATATATCTTATTATGTGATCTGTTTATAGTATTATTACTTGCAATACATACCTTGTATCTAAACAAGAATAGACAATGTTAAGTGCAGTACACACGAAACAGAAATTATAAACAGTTACAAGACCAATATATACCGAAGTTGGAACCGTAACGTGCAGTGTAGAGAAACAACTTGCGCTGCAGTTCTAAAGGTGCGTATACATCAGATAGAAGATATCTTTAGATATATTTTTAATATAACAGATCTTGTACATTCCTTTTATTTATTTCTTAAAGTATACTGCCCACTTCTTTTACATTAATTCCACAGAATCAACCTATTTTAATTGTTATCTCTTCGTTGGTTAGGATAATATCTATATCCCTGTATAATAAGATGTATCGATCATCTTATTATACGGGGATATCTACGGATTTCAAATGGGCATGTAAAAAAATTGATCCTCTGTTTGATATCACATCTGACATGACGACTGATCGGAAGAGGAAGTGCACTTATATCTACTCCTTAACTAGTTTACTATTATATCTCCCGCGTAGACTACCTATATCTGATATAGATAGGTAGGTATCGACTATAACGACAACTTTTTTGAATTTATCTAGTATGACCTTTGGTTGCGGTATTGTCCGCGCCTTAATGCAAAAGCTTGCGTCTGAGCTGCAGGTAGCAGGATTCTGCTTTATGTCGTGTACAAGCTAAGTACACTAATACCTCCGCTAGAATTGCGGTTAATTTTCAAGTGCTAAAATTGATTAATTTATTTTTTTATCCAAGTTGTTTGCTAGAGATTAGCGATACGCTGATAACGTAGTACTTATTAAAGCACATGTTTTTTTATTTTTATGTGCGAGCGTTTACAGGCTTTATGTTATTCCCATATGAAAATAGTTGTTTTTGATTAAAAATGTATTAATATCATTCTTTATTTTTTTGCAGGTAAGTTACATAATTGGAGTGGAGTCCATAATAACTGTAACTGAGGGTATGTTTTGAAATACTTTAAAAACTGGTTATTGGTATTTAATTAGACTCCTGTCGCGTGTCGTGTATACAATATAATTATAATAAGCAAAAACCTGAAGTAAATAACAACTAACAACTGTGTCCCATTTCAAATATTTTACTGCTATCATTTTGAAATCCTAACAATAGTTCGGAACCAAATTATGTATTTCAGCGTTGCCGCAATTCTGTAATAATGTTTATAAATCTTTTAGTAACGGAATGTCAATTAAATATTGTTTTTAACCAAAAATTACACATTTACATTTCTATTATAGATCATGCACTATAATATTAATAAAAATAAATTTCTTCTATAATTGAACTGTAAATTGTTTTCACAACGTTTAATAAGCGAATAGAAACGTAGAAATATTTGGATAACGAACAACACAGTAATTAATTTATTTTACATACGAAATAAACAAACACGTTGGTTACTATTCAATAAACGCTATTTTGACTGCTTCAAGAAATAAAAAGAATATATAAAAGGATAAGTCAACCGTGCCTTAAAGAAGCAATAACATCTTACTTTCATATCTTATTCCGTCATATTGAAAACTTCAGCCAACGGCGTTGTTCTTCATGTGCCATTATTGCCGGAGATATTTTTCGGTTGACATTTCGTTCATATCACTTTTAGTACATCAGCAATACGCCATATTAAAAGTGCAGATGAATTCTTACAATTCTTCACGAGGCAGATTTTACATCAAGTGTTTTGAATTATTAGACCATTTTTAAAGTAAGTTTAGGTCAGGGATTAGCTAAAATATATGAGGTTATTATCTGAAATTAGGTATATATCTTTCGTAGACTTTTAGTAATCGAGACAAGGACAATAAAGTGATTTTATTATATAAACCTCTTAAAAAAATAACAGTTTCAATACATATTAATTTTCGGTTGACACTATGCAAATTCTAATGAGCAAGCGTTAAACCGCAACGTCTTTTATTTAATTTTATGAAAATAATACTCGGACACTGTTAGTCTCAGGTCGTGATAAATAATTTAGTTTTTACGGATTTTACCGCGTATAATGACGTTAAAATTAAATAAAATCATAAGTACCGTCTCCGTAGTAAAAGAAGTCTCAGATTAAGTTTTGGTTGTCCGACCTTAGCGAACATGGAAATACACTGTCGCTTTTTAAGGAAAATAAAAAGTATTACATACTTTTCTTGGCAGTAAATTTTGATATGCAGCGCTTGTTCTGTAATTAAGGTATGCTAAAAGGTCTATTACACCTAAGTGTACATTATGTACGAATGTTTGAGAAGTAAACATCTCGACTTACCCGCTGAAGAAGCATTAATTATTATAATACAAACACAACTAAATCCAAACTTGATGTTGTCCGCTTACATTTATGCAAAATAGCTTAGTTTAATGTGGACCATCTCATAAATATTCGTGTATAAATTTGTCGAAACGTGATTCTGGCTGAGTTGGATCCCCCCTTGGAAATTATAACGTTCGCCAGCTGTCGCCAGTCACGGGAGTGATTGATTGATGCGGGGAATCCCGTGCAGCTATGCGGTCGTACGTGTTGGAGACGAGTTTGCGATTTAATTTGTGTTTTCTTTTATTTTCGTTTTAATTAACACGACTGAGATTTGATATATATTTATAAGTAATAAGGTTTTGTCGAATTACTTATTGTAAACAAACTTTAATTTTTTCTATGAAAATACGCACCAATAAATTATTGGGATTTCAGTTTATTATAATTCTATTTAGTGATGATAATGAGGCTCTCGCCGGTTTAGTTTGCAATGTTAGTTAATAAGAATTTGTTTTATTCATTGTCTTTCGTTTATTTTAATATTCAGATACTGTAATATATAATGACTTTTGACATGAAGTGCGCTCTACGATGTTGTGATGTACTTAAAAAGATATACTTGTGCATTGCAATTTACAAAATAAATAAGAATTTAAAATTTTCCTTTTTATTAATGCAAACACAACCAGCAATTAAAAGAACGAAGAACTAAAGGTCTCTTCTGTTCTGGTAGATAAATTACTACCGCACAACAAAAAAAAATTTGCATCTTTATTGTTTTCTCCATTATTTTATGTTGTTGGCCTCTCACTTCGTGTGACGCGATCTCAACGCCACAATTCGCGACGACATCCCCCGCTATCTTTCGAGTCGAGATGCACTCGTGCCGTCTTCTCCACTCCAGAGGATTGCGCTCGTCCCAAATAAGGTTACAGCACTCCTCTGAGGGTAAAAATAACAATGTAGAATACGTAACGTGTTACGTATCATACGTGAATATGTACAATTGTTTGGTAAACATACATTATATTCTATAATATGGTTAATATAAACAAACTATGATAAACACAACAACAACTGCCTCCGTAGCCTAGTGGTATGGGTGTGTGCTTTAGAAACTGAGGTGTCGTGGGTTTGAATTCTGCGGGGACTCAACAAATTTTCATCGTTGTTTCCTGCGTCGGATGGGCATGTAAATGTCGGCCCACCCACCATCCCGCATTGGACCAGCGTGGTGGGATACGGTCCAAACACCCACTAATGGATAGCGGTGTATTATAGGAGGCCTATGTCCAGCGGTGGATTGTCACAGATGATGATGATGAAAAGCACACGCGAATACGATATCAGCACTACCTTGAATCCCTTTTCCTTTTTTTACCCCTTCCCTTCCCTGTGATAAAATGCTTTTGTTCAGATATCGATCGAAAATGTATAGACGACAGTCAGACATGTCTTAATTGACAAGTTATACAGTACACAGTCTTGTATTTAATGAGCTTTATGGTTGTATATCGTACTGCTAGTACAATACCGTTACCAGCTTCCATTCTCCATTATGTCTCCCATACGGGCTTAAATTTAATTATGTGGGATTTCTTTTTATGATAAATATTACGAAAAGGTTAAAGTTGATACCATCTTGGTTTTATAATACGCCCCTATAATTACTCTTTAGAAGAGCTTTTTAAACTACGTACCCAAGTATGCTCCCGTATCATCTGATCTTAACTGTTGTTCTGTAAACAATATTATTTTTATTATAATTTAAACATTGTTAAGTACTAAAAACTCACTTTAAGAGTTTTTTTTAAATAAAAAATTTTCTGCGAAGTTTCGATTTCGTTTGTTTCTTTCAAAGAAGTATTAATGAAAAATTTATTCAGTGAACTTCAACTTAAAAGATTCTGAGTAATTTAAATTCTCCTTGACTAAAATGCTTACGAAATTTTTCACACTGGACTCGTAACAAAACTAGCACCGGCTAAAATCTTTGCTTTGGCAGCGAACGTTATCGACACTAACTCGGATAAAGGGTCCCCTAACAAAAATGCAGTGCTAGCTCGCAAAAGAATGCAAAATATATCCGACATTTTGCCACGCTACACACCGTGCGTTTGGTCAAGCGAAATATGCGAGCGGAAAATTTGAATCGACGAGGGATACGGATTTATTCATAACTTTAAAAAATCGACGACAAGAAATGGAATGTGCGGTGCGAGGATAAAAATATACTTATACGGTGCAATATTCTATGGATTCATATGTTTCATTGGATCGTATTCTCAGAAAAGGTTGATCATTATTTTTGCATACGTATGAAACACATCATTGATTGTAGAGTACTTTTATCAAAGTTAAATGAAACAAAATAAAAATGCATTTACTCACTTAATTTTTTTTTTGATCTACTTTTGCGGTCCACTTTTCTTAACTAAAATTACATCAGAATTGAAAAAAAAATGTGGTACAAATGTACCAACCCATGTCCACAATTTGAAGCCAAAGGTAAGTAAACCTAAATCACTATACATAAATTTTAGCACTTTGTAAAAAGGTTTATATGTTATACATAATCAATGAAATATAAGATTATGACTTGACTCTTTAAAGGATATTCGTCACACATCACGCAAGTATGCTAACCACTGAGCCATAAGGCGATATGTGCAGTCGTAAAGCGAACTTCTAAAGACCGGCACCAATTGAAAACTTTAAACTAGTTCCAAATTTAGACGTCGAAACTCGAACGTGCATAGAATCTTTGCTGAAGCAGTTTTAACATGTAAGTATACAGATTGTAAACTTTATTGTATAAATAAATAGAGAACGGTATCACGCTTCTTTTGAAATAGATGTATGATTTCTTCTATTTTAGTTTTATATTTATTTGTGATACAGTTTTTTAATAATAGTGTTTAGTGTTATAAATATTAGAATAGTATTTTTTTATATGCTGCCGATTTGAAACAGAAGCTATTGAAATTGAGAAGAACCGGCGAATTTTTTTCGTCCTACATTTGTGAGTTAACTACATTATATATTTATCAAATCCACTAATTTACGGATTTTTCAGCGTTACTTAAAATATATTTATTCCTCGACGTTTCGGATTCTTTCCAGTATCCATGATCATGATGGAGGATTTGATATGATAATAATCCGTAAATAAAAGAAATAATTATGTACATTATATATTAATAAATTACGAAAATATTAAGAGCATCACTAGAAAGAGCCCTAATATAAAGTCTAATAAAATATTAATAATCAAAATATAGAAAACTTTTTTGGATATTGTTTCAAAGACTTATATAGTCCCCTAAAGTCTATTTTCATGAAGAATATTCCAAATAACTGTATTTATACCTTTTTAATTTTCTTTAAAAAGCCAATGGGGATGTTCAACGTCATCGAGGATGTACACTAACTTCTTTGCCTTGTTAACCCAGAAGATGTAGTTTTTTGGCAGTAATATGTACCAAGTTTCTCCAAGTTGCTTTAATTTATCCTGAATATGAACACAATATCGAAGCATTGTAATCGATGCTAAATCTTAATAAATTCGAATCACTTATCACGTAGTAACAGTTAAAAACTATACCACCAACGAAGTTTTTCTCTCGTAATGCTTACAAGTAGCAGTTAGCAGCTAGGGCAGTAATATTAAATTGACTTAAAATGTCTGTATTTTTTTTAAATAAACGTTGACGACTGAATGAAAGTACATATTCGCGATTGGCTGTATCGTTCACGTCTTAAGATTTACTATTCTAGTAAGTTCTTTCTGCGAAAAATAGAAGACGCCTCTGTTACTGTCGATCCAATAACTTATTCTCTTGTGAATGTTTTGTTCAGTACAATGGTTCTGTCTAGTTTAGATACGCTAACTTACTTACTTTAACTTAATTGATAGTTGTCTAAAATTCGTGCTTGCCAAGTATAAGCAGCATTACTACGGATTCGGATTGGATTTTATGATATTGGTGACGGTAAATGGCTATGTAGAACACTAAAGCTCAGCATAAAATGATAAGACAATAAAAAAATCTACAGAACCGTTAGAAATCTTTTATATGATGTTAAAAATAGAACCAGCATTAAATTATATATGGTGTAGAAAATAGCATTAAATGTAAAATTTGTGAAATAATTTTAAAAGTATGTTGATTTTTTCATTTAAAGCAATGTTTAAATAGAATATTATTAAAACTAGTTGCAAATTATTTTCGCGTATACTCTTAGACAATCCATAGTATGCTCCTTGTATACATTGCTATTGTTCGTTGAAAGGTGCGTATACACGAGCGATACGATCACCGCGCACGGTGTATGTTCGACAATAAATTATGGCAAGGAACATAGAACAAAGTCTTGGCAACCGCATGACTGGGCAGATGGCATTAAATGTATCTGCATTAGCTTTTGCACTCTCCGAACATATTACATTACAAGCCCGGTTCGCAATGTGCATACGCACCGTAAGAGAACTAATTTTAAACCTTGAGTACCGCCACTGCCACGATTATGCAGCGTTCTACGAATGAACATCTCTTAAAACTTCCGGGTCAAGTTACTCTTAACTCTGAACGCAGAAAGAGCTATGTATTACATCCTTTGCGCGATAGAATTTTACAGAAAAGAGCTGAACATTTTCATAAGAAAAGTTATCCTAAAGGAAGTTCTGAAGTTAAGTTTTACTGTAAATTTGCTAACATCATTATACACGGAATAATCATGAACATGAATACTAAATATACGGACTTATTTTAAATACTAGTAACCTTTTATATAAAATTACAAATACGCTATTATATTTGTGCAACGAATGTGACAAATAAAATGAACACCCTAACGATCTGAAAGAAACCTTTATATAAAAAACCATATAACTTTTAACAATTCTTAACATCATACGTTTTGTATGATCAATAAGTGTAAGGTCTATACTTAAATTTGAATAATTTAGCGTATAACAGTGAACATGTTTAGTTTCCGTAAACCGTGATCAGTTAGAACTTGGAATCTCATTTTAAAAATAGTCTTGAACCTATTTAAAAAACGCAAAATAGCGATGATAAAAGTGCTCTGATATTTTAGGACAAGTCAATAAGTTTTTTTGTCCTACTAACATTCGCGTTCTTATCATCGAAACCTCTTGTTGTTTTTTACGCTAGTACGTTTAGTACGTTATTTTCCTAACTGATCATAGAATAAATCAATTATTTAAATTGAACTTTAACTCAAAAATATTTCACAATTACCGGCAGCTGAGATTGAAACGAGAACTTCCTGCAGAGAGTTTAACAAAAAAGTAATTTTTGTCTTAGTCCAACGTAACAAAATATGCTTATTTAACTAGATAAACCCCTTAAATGGAGAAGGCCTTCATTAGGGGAGAGTCCAGCTGTGAACTAACACAAAGCTGATGACGATGATAATGATAACTAAATAACCCAAAATGTAATTTAACCTTCTATAACCTAAATATTGTTTATTGTTATAACCTCAACTTAGTATGTCAAGAAGTATACGACGTCTCTTGTTTGGTCCACAATTAATATTCCTTCAAACAATTTATTTATATACACACGGCCCATTTCACCTCATTCCGTACGATTAATCAGTTTTAATTAAATTAAACAACGCAAATGGCCGCGCAACGACGTGTGTCGGCCGGTAATTAAATGAAGGCAACTTGGAAGCGTCGAGGTCGGAACCCGCGCCCGGCGCACCTGAAAAAACACTAGCTGTAATGGCCCGTGGAGAATTTGCATTACCGCTTTTATTTCACGCTTTCAGTGTATCTTTCGGAGTGCTTTCGGCTGTTTTTGTATTAGCGCAGTCGGCATTTGTCGTATAAGACTTTCGTTAGGATAAAAATATGAATCACAACCTTTTGTTATAATCATATGTAAAATTTAACTAAAAGTTGTAATTTACTATAAAGTGCTAGCTTTTTACGAATAGATTTAGGGTAGAGGTCACTGAACCTAGTGATGTCAGAAGGTATAAGTTCTATTCTAGCAACAGCAAGTCTATTGCTAGAATCGAATATTCCGTGATGGACATATTTTCTTAGTCGTAACTTGTTTCTATCAAACAATACATATTTCATAACAATTTCAAAACAAATAAGTATAATGATCAATAATTTAACAGTTCGATTTCAGGTGTCAATGTGCAGAACTTGCTTTGTTCAGAATATTTATTTATCTGTTATGGTAGACACCATCGTTGTAACAACAAAAGCTGCAAAATATTTAAAAGTCATGTCCATCAACATTAAATCGAATGATCAATGTTATTGAAATTCACATATACTTTTAAATATGGTTGGTACAATTATAATGTTCTATTTAATTACAGTATTAAGAAGAATACAACTTATTATACACGTTTTACGTCATATTTATTACCTTTAATGGATAGTCAAGATTTAATATCCTTATTTATTTGTCTTTTCGATTACTTAGACTAAAAAGGACAATAAGTGATTTACGTCAATTTACTCCTATGATGGATTACTAAGCACTTAGTCTGTCCGAGTCAGTGGACTATAAAGGTCTGATGTGGATGGTCAAACCTAATGGATAGTGATGATTGAGGAGCTCATGACCAGCAGTATTTCGACTATGCTGATTTATGTGATGAATGACTGATATGAGGAGAATCTTACTATCAAGCATATTTAAACCAGATTTTTCATATTTAAACTTTAGTTTTTAATAACTGTAAAATTGCTTTGACTATCAAATGAATATTAATCTCTTCTTAATTATACGTTACATTTTCCGAGATTCGCTTCGACTCCGCGATGACCTTTGAAACTATCATAGACAGCTTACTCCTCTTGTATCTTCTATATAATACGAGTTATTTAGTTATACTGAACTCTCATTGGGAACAGAGCGAAACTCGAGATTGTTACAATTCTAATTCCGCCGCAGTGTAATGTAGATGCGCTATCGTAGCACGGTGTTCCGTTACTAAATTGCACTGTAGTTAGTTCTCTAAGTATAGTTAATACCCGACGAAACTGTATCCATAACTTGGCTCTACTAGTTACTGCACGTAAAGGGATTATTTTGTGCCTTGTTGTATTATTCGTAGTACAATATGCACTGTATTGTATGTTATATTAGTTTTTTTCTTCTAAACTATTGTAACATCTCGTTTGTTATCTATTTTAAACTGAAGTAAGTAATTTTTTAACGTTGCGTAGTACTGACATATAAGTCGCGATAACTTTCAGTCTGTTTTTAAATATTATAGTTCTTCTCTTAAACGTGATAATTAACTACTTCTACGAAACTGACCGGATTTTCTTATTTATGTCCGATAATAATAACTGCCGTAGCTTAGTGGTAAGGGCGCGTGCTTTGAAAACCGAAGCTCTTGGGTTCGAATCCTGTGGGGACTCAACAAATTTTCATTATTGTTTCTAAATTGGTTAGGGCACTTTGGGCCGATCACCCAATTGTCTGAAAAGTAAGATGATCCGTGCGTCGGATGGTCACATGATATGAAAAGTCGGTCCACCTACCAACTACATTGACCACGTTGGATCAGGCCTGTGTCCAGCAGTGGACTAACACAGGCTGATGATGATTATTAAATATTGTATTAGTATAGAGTTATAAACTAATTTAAATATCAAAAAGGTTTATTAAAATATTTTGAGTCATTCATATTAAAATATAATAATTTTTAATACGGCTTAAAATTTTTTATATTTTTTATACTGACAAAAACTATCCGACACTTTTAAAATTTACTTCAAATGTTTCATAATTTTTACGTCTGCCGTTTTATGAGCTAAGCTTTTTTTTTATATATCTTACATTAAATATAAACTAAAATATTTTATAATTGTGTCGTACGTCTAGTAACCTTTAAACCTAAGATTACTTGTGTGTAATTGAAATAGTATTTAACCGGATACTGTATTGACCTAATTTATAATAAATAAACATACTGTATTGTAATGTTATGATAGCAATCCGCGAACATTTCTAACTACGACAGTGCCCAATTTCGAAATGCATCCGACCACGATTTTACAGTCCAATCGGAGTAAGCCGCATAACAATTAATACCGGTAATGCCCCGGCACATTCCGGTCCACAATCGGCACAGTATCGATTAGCAATGATAACGCCCCATTGATATCCGACGGCTGTTTGTTTTCAATTATGCCCAGGTCGGCTTATCGTTGCGCGCGGATTGTAAACATCCACCGCCGAATCCGCTTGTGTTTGACCTGGCGAATGTTATCTATAACACGTTCAGCGGATGTCGAGTTGAGTTTATCTTTTGTTTGTGTTTGGTGTTATCAATGAGTTGTTACGTGATTGGGCCTCTGCGTGGGATTTGGATGAAAGATTAAGTTCTTTAATTAATTTTTGTAACGACTTTGCTAGAAAATAATTAGTTAGTTTTTCGTTGTGGCTAGTTTGAATGAATGATCGTTTCTGATTGCTCTTCGATTGAACTATGATACAGTTTTGTTATAAGTTTTTGAAGCCCCATTCTTAGCGAGACATTAAAACACTTTGAATATTTCTTATGTAAAACAAATAATATGAATGTCAAATAATGTCAGTTTTTTTTTAATAATCGACAATCTGGTTTAGCGTTTTTAGGTACTAACTGCCTTTTAGTTCTGTGGTCAGTGCTTCTGTATCTCCTCGCAGTATTTTTATTATGTATAAATTTATAACAAACCTTATTGCAATAACTTTTATATACCAATTTACACTAAATTAAAATTAATAAACAATGCGTTATAAGCTTAACAGTTTAAAATATGTATATTTTTATAATAAGAATATAATATAATTAGTTACATATTTACGTTTTCCCGTAGCCGGTTCACTTTTGGTACAGAGATTTCTAAGCCTAATTCTAGCCACGAGATAATGTCAGCCCTGCGGCATATATTATTGTGCGCAAGTATTTACGGAAACGCGGTATCTACCCGTCCCCTACAACCCTAATCCGACGCAGCCTCCACGATTAGATCGGAGAAAGGTTCTTGTTATCTGAAGCAATACTTTTGCAAAATAAAGGTTGGTTTTCGCGATGCATTGGAAAACAAATGTGTTCGTATAGCTTAATCTTTAATGCTTATATCATTAATTTATGACTTATATTACAAATAGAAAATATTGTGGTAGTATTAAATTGTTATTATCATAACTTTAACCCGGGTGACAGTTTTAAGTTATTGTATAGCTTTGAGCCCGGCGACCGAATCAAGAAATTCCGTAACAAAAAAAACCTAACACTGCTCACTCCTTCCGGAAAACTCGGATCTTCATCGGTATAAGATGACTCCCGAACTGTCTTCTTCCTCTTTTTGCTGTAATGGCTCCACCAAGTTTATCTTGGTGATTCTACCAGTATCAAGGTTGGGAAAAATATGAAGTATATATTTTAAATTGACAAGTAACATTGACAATTGTACGGTGTATAGACTATAATACTTAATTGTTTGAGACCCCCGAACTGTCAATGAATGATCGTATAAATAAGTAACGCTTTTGTCAGATGAAAGTTTTTGCGTTTATGTTTGTCAGTTTTTTATAGAGTACAAAATACCCTTGCAGACTTATAATTTGAAAACTTTAAAATAATTACTAGTTAAAATAACTTTAAGCTATTTTATGTAACTCAATTACCTTCAAAGTTATTTAACTCAATCATTATCAATATTCGCGACATCGCTGTGGTAAATTGAATAGGGGTTGTCACAAATTTATCACAGGCCTCACCTACAGGGTGGGTCGGGGGCGCCTCACAATCGGGCACGCCGAGGATCGTGTTTCCAAATCATTAGGGAACTTGTACAAGCTGAAAACCTGGGCCGTGTGTGCGAATGCTTTGAGTTGTTATCAGTTTATTGCGTGTATATTTGTGTGGTATAATGTATTGTACGCTAAAACTAAACGCAATTATTGCTGAGGATATATTGATAATCGATTGGACGTTTATTTGGAGCCATATGTGCTTAATAATAATGTTCTCCAGTCGATTACGACTCCGTCGGCTGATCTATATTAGAGATCAGCCAACTACGCAGGAGATATTATAGTGCACAAGTGTACGCGCTAACACAGGCGCACTCCCTGTTCCTTTATACTCTCAGAGCCCGATGGGACAGATAACCGACTCGACCGAAGAGAGTAAGGCGCATATGTGTTTACATATATATCATCATCAGCCTGTGCTAGTCCACTACTGGACATAAGCCTCCACTAATGCACGCCTTCTCCATTAGGGGGTTTTCGGACCGTATCTCGCCCAGCTAGTCCAATGCGGGTTGGTGGGTGGACCGACTTTTAACATGCCATTTCAGACAATTGTGTGATCGGCGCAGAATTGCCCTAACCAACTAGGAAACAAAAATTTAAATTTGTATCCCCGCCGGATTCGAACACACGACCTCCGGTTTCAAGAGCACATGCCCTAACCACTAGGCTATGGAGGTAGTTCAACAGCCTCCGTAGCAACTGCCTTGCGTATATACAGCCCAATTTATTTTTATTTAGTTATACTTGATCAGTTAATAAGATTAACTGATTATTATGTATTAAATAAGGAAGCAGGTAAGTCTATTAAAACAATAAAAAGTTCTGCTAACGAAATAAAATTTAGCTGCTAATAATTTAATGATTGTTTTGACAAATAAAACATTTAAAATTCGGAATTGTTAAGATGGAAGTATATTTGCAAAGGATAATTTTACATGAGTAAATCAAAATTGTTAAGTTACGTTAGGTTAAGTTGTAATTTCAAGTCTTCGTCAACCATAAAATAATTATTTTTGAATGTGGTACCTTTAAGTCCAGTACAATATTTTTTTTTGTGTCAAGCGAAAAGTTTCTCGATATATTATGTACCGGAGAGGCAAAAATTTAACAAATACCATTTCTTTGTTACTTAAAATAAAAAGATACCACTGAATTAAAGACCCGTAGAAACTCAGAATATGAAAGATATGCAAAAATAAGCTTTAAATAAACAAGTACTCCTAAGTCAATGGAAAGGTTCTATCTATAACAATGAGTACGATAGATACATTAAACTTAGAAACATTGAACTTAATTCAGAACTAAACTACATTCAAAATGTTTTACCTCTAAATGTAGCAACATACATGATAATCCATATTAAAGCTTATAGGGTGACATTAATGTAAATATTTTGATCCCAAAATACGTAAAGATAACGATACCGACCGCTGCTATCTGTGCTAGCAATCTAATTTTCTCCCAAACTTGATACGGGTCATGTTCCGTCGACATTTACAAATGAGATATTTATACGTTGTATATACAAAAACGAAAACTTTATTTTATTAAAATTCTACACGCAGTCCTGTGACATGTTAAAAGTGTGAGTATTTATATATTTTATAGATTTTTTACGAATATATATGTGTTTTTTAGTTAAATAAAATATTATGGGATACGAAGCATTAAATTCTCAAAACGCTTGACTTCTTAGTCGCTTAGCTAAATTTGTATTACGACCTCAAAAACCGAAATATCAAAAATGTTTTATTGGTAAAATTAAGCAGCATGATGTAGTGACGACATTCGCAAAGTGGCCGGTGTGGACTGGACGAGAATGGCTGAATATCGGAAGCGGTGGCGTGCATTAGAGGAGGCCTATGACTAGCAGTGGACTATCACAGGCTGATAATGATGATGATGATTAAGCATTGATCGTAATGGATATTATGTTATTATCTGATTAGTTTACAGAAGTATTATATTCTAAGAGCTGCAGAAGCAGTAAAATATTTCTTATTATAGATGGTACGCATTTGCACGAATTGTTACACGCCGTTTCCGCAAAGACAAACGGCTGTAATAATTTATTACGTCCAGCGGCAGAAGTTATTATTACGTATTTGTCGTCGGACAAGCTCGTTTCGGATTTACCGCTCGGTGTAAAAAGTTGTGACGCAACGAAATAGCCGCAGTTGGCCACCTCTTGTTTAAGCGTCACCCTCATAAACAACGCAGCGTGTATGGCCAAAAGAAAAATAGGTGTAGGGGAGGATTAAGTTTAACGTAACCTTCTGTTAAGGGTAAATTCTCTCATTTATGCAAATACTACACGTAATTGAATAAAAAAATGTTTACGGATTTTTATCGCGTTTAATTTCGTTTATAAATTTTCAGACGATTCAAATCGTCTTTCCAAGCAAAATTCACAATATCGCTGCCTTTTATGACATGTTTGCAAATGTAAATTATTGTATATTCTTGTAAAATAAACGGCATACAAAGAATTTTCTGTCCGTTTCCTTGTTCTAAGCGACCTTTCAAAAAATTTTCCTTTCTCGAGTTATAAATAGTGTGACTAACACGACTTGCTTTAGTATAAATTTGTATAGATTTATCGCTTTTGCGCAGCAAAGCAGCTAAAAAATATATAAATATGTTATATGTTATATGTTATATGTTATATGCCTAACAGGGTATAATATTGACGTTGATTTGGTATATAATCTGTATATATTTTTAAAAATCAATTTCAGCTAAGTGACAGATGGGGCTATAAACTAGTGCAACATAAATTTGGCCACATAAATAAAAAAATAATTTACTCAACAAAACTCTGGCCTTGTAAAATAGACGAAGTGCAAAAGCGAGCACATACAAATACTAATGAAGTGTTGTCAAGTTTCACAGAATGATATTGTTCATTATAATTGTATTTGCAGACTTAAGTAAGTAGAAGCACTTGGCTATACATAGGCGAGAACTTAATAATTCTTGACTAAATATGAACGCAATGAAGCCTTTGAAAGAATCTTCTAAAGATAAATATTTGGCTTTTCAAGTGTATGCAAAGTGTTATCTAAGTTTTATTTTAATGTGTCTAAAAGCATTGTAACTGTTTAACTATAGCCATAGCGACCTACCAGTTTTTGATTTGACGAAAAAAACGTTTATGCAAGCTCAAATGTTTTTTTGTGAAACGTAAAGTTAACTAATTGTTAATTGCAAGCTTTAAAACGGTCCCGCCTTTGTTATTGTTCTTTGCATTCCTCGTTTGCGCTCTTTTTAAATCCAATAAAACAATCAACGAAACATTTTTCCACATCCAGTAACGAGTCGAAATGAACGGTGGGTATGTGTTGTTTTTAATAAAACCTCGTACGGCGCGGAGCTTAAATTGTTCTTGCTATTTTTTAATTAACTCACGGTTTAATTGTGCGTTATTCACAATACGCTTACCCCGATAATTAAATTGGCTGAGTGAATTCCATCGGTTCCGTAGTTTCGTATTACGCTTGTTATGAGTTTGCCCTACGCGACACCGGTTACCACTTGTTGCCAGGATTATTGAATCGTGGATCGATTTTGAATTAATTCTGTAATCGTTATATATCTATCTGGCTGTCGCATCTCAAATGCGACATCCAGATATCGTTTTTCTTTTGATATATCTCAGGTTTTGTTTAATCTTAGTTCGGTACTGTTGGTTTCAGAATTTATTACCATCTGACATTTATATTTTTCTCAGAAAGTCTTTATATGAGTACGTAGATTTTTTCATATATTGTTTTTCCTACTATAAGGTTAAATAAGAAGTACAATGTTTAGAAGGTAAAGGTTCGTAATTTATCACTTTTCCAGTCTGTTACCAAAACATTCAGATCATTGGCGTTGCTGCAGTTATGTTATATAATAAATTGGCCTAGCAATTGTTGATTTTTAACAGTATTATGTGTTTCTCGACACATAACAACAAATATTAAATAAACAAAAATATTAAAAGTAAAAACACACCACACATTTAACGTTCGTTAAACTTACTCTAAACAATGTGCCGTATCGACTCTCAGCTGGAGTGAAACAAAACATCCGCTGTATGTCATAATCAGATTGAATTGCTGCCAGTAAATTGGCATAGATCCCCCTCCTCGTCTGTATCTATCAGTGACTTTTGATATCCCCCGTTGAAGCAGGGGGACCGGGAACTTTGTTGCAACGTTTTCCTTGTATACAGCATTATTTAATATTTGCTGACTTATTATTAAGAAGAATAAATCTATACTGTTCAAAAAATAAGCGAGTTAAACGTGTCTACGTAATGAAACGCTTTTTATGGATAATTTGGCGCATTTCTTTTTAAGGAAATTGCCAAATTATCCACTTTATTGTTCTCCTCCTCCTAATCCTCTTATTAGTTATTTACACTAATATCCTCCTAAGACTATAACCTTTTTCAATTTAAAAACGAAAAATAAACAATTTCATATAGTTCTAGCGTAGAACAGACAAAAAAATTGTATGAGAAAACTGCAAGAAACGTCTGTTCAGTGGTGTGTAGTAATCATGCTGACCCTTTGTAGGTCCATAATACCTGGCGATTGCCTTCGTGGTGGTCCACCATTGTTGAACAGGAAATGCTATCGTCGTGCATCGCTCACGAGGCAGTTATCCAATGCGGGACAAAGAGACTTTTATCGCTTCAACCGTCGCAGACGGTGGCGTGTTTAAACACCGATTCAATAGTGCATTGTCTCGCTTAAATAACGTAAATTGAACTATAATTTATGTGTTGTCGGTAACGAAAGCGATCGTTCGAACAATGGACTGTTATTTGGCCGCGTGTAATGAGCAATTTGCATTCGTAAACGGGCTTTGGTGCTTGTACCTGAAACTTATGAAATATGCCGCGGCGGGATAAATTTTGAATGCGTTCATCAATTAATGTATAATGTTCAGTTGTAAATTCCGAAAGAAGAAGTCTCTCTGTTTTCGGTTACTGTTTCATTTACTCTAAATTTAACAAGCCCTTTAAATGTGAACCTGTTTTTGTTCCAGGTAATATACAAGGATAAGTTAATGCACTGTTTCTTTATCGACATTAATTGACAAGGTGCGGGTAAGAAATGTATTATTTTCCTTATATTTGAAGCCCAAAAACCATATGATCTCTTCATATGGTTTTTGGGCAACAATCAGTCAAGATAAGGTAAATTTAATCAGTTCTTTAAAATAAAGCCACCAACCAATCCGCATTGGACCAGCGTGGTGGGGATACGGTCCAAAAAAACCCCTAATGCACACCGCATTAGAGGAGGCCTATGTCCAGCTGTGGACTAAGGCAGGCGGTCGATGTTGTTGTTGTTATAACAAAGACGCTCTACTATTAAGTTTACGTTAGCTTTTGGGTTTTATAGTTTCAGTCCTAAGTGTAGAATGAACTATCACAAAGCATTGTGCAGTCAAATGTTCGTCTAACATATCGTATAACTGCGTCGCTTCATAGCGAGGCAAATTGAACTGGCTGGATGTAATAACGTGTTCCTGTGAATATTTTCCGTCACTGTTTACATTGCGCGCTGTAACCGCTGTGGACGTCATTTCGTTCGTGAACGACGTTCGTTCGTAAGCGAGCGTTGCATTTGAGCCGTGTGCGTATTGTATTTGGCGGATTTGTTTTTTTTTTCAGATAGCTTTAAAATGGATTAAATATAGTGCTTGGAGTATGAAGCATGCAATGTACTGGATAGTATTACTAAAGCGTTGCTAGTCTAGTACCTATTTTAAATCAATATCATATATAGGGTATCTGACATGATTTGCTTCTTGCTTAACGATATTTTGAAGAACTCTCGCAATTATAAATTTTATCCATCACTAATTTGGACCATTATATTTATTATATTACGTAACTCATTCCATTTTAATGGAAATTAAAAAAGTAACTTGATATTTTTTTCAGAGCGTTATCATTCAATTAGAATGGAAATATTTACACTTAATATTTTTAAGCAATAGTTAAAAAATTCACTGACTTCTTGAAAGACGTCGTCTTTTACCAAATTTTTCTGTATTAATATAACTTTTACGGACGCATTCAAGTACACCTTCAGTTTTGTTGTAAGTAAATCGTGTGCATGTTCCTACACAGGGCTATAACACGCGTAACTAAGCTGGCTTCCCTTTAACCTTGCCAGCCGCAACTTATGGCTTCCCCAGTTCACATTACATTTACCGCATACCGTATATATCGACATCACATAGAGTTCGTATTATTGCACCGTTTGTAAACGTCACTCGCATTTAGTTTCCTGAAATCAAGTGTAAAACTAAAATACACTGTTAACCATCATCATCATCATCATTATCATCAGTAGCCCAGTATTAGTAGCACTTCGGGCCATAGGCTTCCCCTAATGCATGCCTTCTCCATTAGGGCGTTTTTTGTACCGTATCCCACCACGCTGGTCCAATGCGGATTGGTAAGGGGACCGACTTTTTACATGCCCATCCTACGCATGGATTATCTTAATTTTCAGACAATTGGGTGATCGGCCTAAATTGCCCTAACTAAGCAGAAAACAACGGTAATACAAAGTTGTTTCCCCGTTGGATTCGAACCCAGGACCTCCAGTTTATAAAGCAAGGGCCAATACCGCTAGACCACGAAGGCGATACGAGAAAGGGAATATAGTTGCATAAATGACTGGTGAAATACATCTAACTGATATTAATTCAGAATTTTTAGTATGGACATAATACCAACATTTTGTTTGCTTGTATTTTAAAGTAACTTATTTATCAATCTGATCTGAAATAAATTAATTTCACAACATCCGTGAGTAAAATGTAGATATATAGAAGCATTTTGGAGCGTTATTTTCCGTAATAATTTTGAAATTCAAATTTTGTTATTTGAATCGCCGCTCTTTCTCCCGAATAAAATCTTGAGAGCCGACCATGACATGAATTTTAAGTTGCCGCAGAAAAAAATAATTTTTCGTGTACGCTAAAATTTAATACGTTTATTTTGATTTCAGTACGTAATCTGAATAAAGAAGTCTTTTGTAGCGTACGTAACCATTGACGAGGGTTATCTAAACGCGGTGTTCATTAATTAATAAAATTAGTAGATAATTGTGCCTCCGTAGCCTAGTGGTATAGGCGTTTGCTTTAGAAACCGGAGGTCGTGGGTACGAATCCTGCGGGGACTCAACAAATTTTCATTGTTGTTTCCTAGTTGGTTAGGGCAATTTGGGCCGATCACCCAATTGTCTAAAAAGTAAGATGATCCATGCGTCGGATGGGCATGTGGACGAGCGTGGTGGGATACGGTCCAAAACCCCCTAATGGATGGGGTGTATAAGGGTAGGCCTATGTCCAGCAGTGGATTATCACAGGCTGATGATGATGATGATGAAAAATATAACATAATGAATATCTGAAGAACAGGAGTTATTGAAAAAGATACGTATCTGTATTTATCAAAAAGATCCTTAACGGCTTCGGGTGATCAGCCCGTTTTACCCTAACCAATTAGGAAACAACAATAAAAGCGTTGAGACCCCTAAGAATTCGAATTTGCCACCTACGGTTTATTAAGCCCGAGGTCATACCCCTAGGAAAGGGAGGCAGTCACATAGGTATATAGTAATAAAGTGGCTTAACGTACTCATTTAAAAAATATACTGTTTTGTTGTGTTTCACTATCAGGTTTAATAAAATTAAGTTATTTGGTATTTTATCAATCGTTTTTCGCGTTACCTACATGGAAAACTCGTTCGTATTCGAAATTCGTAAACCGTTCAACGATCTTATAATAAATCGTTCAATTGTTTAAGCTAGATCGAAAGCAGCCTTTCGAGTGACATCGTCATTGTTTCTAAATCGTGGCCCATTGTTCGTGACGAATGAAAGAAGGATCAGTGAATTAGAAATAGGAGCGGATAAAGGAAGACCTTCCGCTTGGTTTGAAGTCAACAGGCGACGCGTCCTGACTTCCGATGATCTACGCTCTGTCATTGTTTTGCCCCGATCCGTCTATTTCCAAATTGAATAGACGTTTGATTCTACAAAGAGCGCGTGACTCTTTCTTACGTTATACTTTTGAGCACGTTGCTCCAAAGAAATTGCGGAAAATACACCAAAACATTTTATTTTATCACTTAAAGTTATACTAACGCTTGATGTTGAAAATGTATTACGTGAATCGTATCAAATAGAATGGAACAAAGAATAAATGTTTATTTAGTATGAAATAAAAAAGGTGTGTTCGAAAATTACAAAAAAAAAACACAAAATTATGTTGCAATTGGTTTCCCCTCAGCCTATCATGAAGTTATTCACTAGATGAAAGGTATATGAGTGTTAAATATTAGTTGTTAGGTTTCATTTAATTATGAAGTATATCCTAATAAAATTTCCCTTATGGCGGCCAACTGCTAATACTTTTTGTGACGAATTTTGCTTGTGGTTACGTCCGTGATTCTGTGGCAAACATTTTCACAATTCTTTGGGTTTTTCTGTTGTTAATTATGTATAAGAACAAAGGACAGCAAGCAAGAGCGCTATTCAAGCTGATCCCTCCGTGTGATTTTTAAGGTCGTTAATTTCAGTGGCAGCGTTGGCAATTTGGTAAAAAAAAAACTTGAGGTTTACGTTAGAGACACTGGAATAGTGTGAATTAGGTCAAAAATACTTAATTTATTTTAAAAACTATATATCTAATTATTTAATCTTTCGCACAAAATTATGTACACAGGTGAGCTATATATATACCAACAGGTCCAAAATTAAGCAAATAATTGCATTATATTTCTCTAGTATTTGACAGAATTTTATTTTAGCTCTTATGATCTTGCTTTTTCCTGGCATGATTATTTTGTAAAATAAATTTCCATGATCAATATATTAATTCCAACTGAGTGAACACATTCTCATCGTATATGACCATTGATAAGCTTCAATTCTGTCGAAAGCTTCGAGAGATAATATTTGTCATACGTTACTGGTAATATGCATTTAAGTCGAATTTCAAAGTCATATTTGTATATTAAAAGTCTAACTAATTTTAGCAGAAATCTAACTAATTTTAGCAGTAAATACTGCAAAATTTATCGGATAACGCTACTTTAGGGTAAAATTATATTATGCATCTTACATAATTAGATTGGAAATCTTTGTTAACAAATTAATATAGCAACATTGCACAATTTTTATTGGCGGGTTTGCAATCTGTAGTGAATAGCATATTGCGAATTTATAAATAAGAATATCCCGATGATTGTTTACATGAAGTTTGTCACATGTGTATATTTTGTTTGGATGATGTACATAATATACATAAAAGAATAATATTTTATTGTTCATTTCTGTAATGAAACCACTGCCGTGGTTAATAACGTGTGTTGTAATTGCTTCCTTTCCCACTACTTACATTTGTAACGCATCGTAACAAACAAGGGCTGGCCTGGGGTGGCCTCGCCCTATTTCATCCCCTGTTTATTATAGTAACGAAGTAAATTAGTTTTTTCCAAGCCGTGCGGCTTTTACTTTCTGGAGTAACATTTTAATGTAATTGACGGTGGAGTGGTACATGCGGAAAAGTTTTTTGGGCGCTTTAATTAAAAAAAAAAACTTAGCTATTGACTCTGTGTTCTTTTAGCAAAATGTAATGTATTTAATGTTATAATATTGTATTGTTTAATGCCAAATTGACAAAAGATATGACTAAACTGTCACCTGCTATTCGAAACTTTCTCTAAACTACTAAATTTATAGGTTTACAATGTGATTTATTGAGATTCGTACTATTAGTTACATCCAGAAACGCTGATCAATCTAAAAGATCTAGAAGGCTTCGTTGAAACAATATTTATTTTATTAATATACTATTACTCGTGAATTTGTTAAAGTGTCAAAATCTACATCAACTGTAATCTATACAGGGTGTCCCAGAAGTCACGCACTTCCTTGTAGGGATCGGAAAAGAAAATTATTCTGAGACGAAAAGTCCTTAACCATTTTTAATCAGACGCATAGATAATTAATTAATTATTGATAAGTGACCAATCAGGAGCGCTTACAGAAGAATAAACAGTTGAGGCTCTGGGCGGGTGTGACTGAATTTTATTTTATTTGGAAAATTGAGGCAATTTTAATAAAAATTTAGTAGCGAAGGTCAGTTAGAGGCACCAGTGAAGAGCACTGGGCGGCTGTTACTGAATTTTATTTTGTTTTATTGATGAAACTAAATACCGATGGACTCAGACGAACCGAGAGAGTTCCGTCAGTTGATTTATCATGGTTACGCTTTGTTTTGCGATTTCATTTGTTTTCTTCCCTTCTCTTGGCTTACTGTTTTTCGTTGTCAGTCGTTTCTGAATTTTCTGTCAACGAACAACTTTATAATGGTTTATACTTCTACTGATTATACCGAGATGCTTATTCTCTATGGCGAGTGTAATCGCAATGCTGTATTGGCTGCACGCGTTTATCGAGAGAGATTTCCGAATCGTGACAGCTATCCGGATAAAAACGTCATCCTCCGCGCGATTCATCGTTGTCGCGAATCCGGCAATTTGATGCCCAGCAACGTCGAGCGAGTCGGTCGACCTCGTGACGTTCGGAACGTTCGCATTGAAGAGCGCGTTCTCGCTGCTATCCGTGCAGATCCCAGTAAGAGTACGAGACGGGTTGAACGTGAGATTCACATTCCACGCTCCACAGTCAATCGTATTATTCGCACTGAGAAGATGCACCCTTACCACAAAAGAAAAGTGCAAAAGTTAGAAGACACAGATTATCGCTTGCGAATGGACTTCTGTCAGTTTATTCTTGACTCTAACGATGCGGATCCAAATTTTTTACGGGGAATATTGTGGACTGATGAATCACTCTTTACTCGGGAGGGGTGTTTCAATCAGCATAATAGCCATTGGTATGCAGAAGAAAATCCGCACATGACGGTGGACCGTAACTTCCAAAAAAAATGGAAGATTAATGTTTGGGGTGGAATCATCGGCGACCACGTAATTCTTTACGAATTACCCGAAACAATGGACGTAAGTTAAGATTTGAATACACAAGTAAAATCCTTGAGTGTTAGGGATTTGAATTGAATCTTTTTAGAAATTAATTGAGAGCTATTATCATTCATAAACATTGAGCCTGTTTTACGATAGTGATTTTTGTATTTTAATGGAATCATTTGCTTTTCCATAGTTAGTTACGTCGTCCTCGTCGTCCTCGTCGTCCTCGTCGTCCTCGTCGTCCTTAAATATTCCTTAACTCAATTCACCACTTCCATGTACCTAGTTCCTAGTTTCCTACAACAAACCATGAATTCTCCTTATTACAGAGCACCAAATACCTAACATTCCTGCGTGACGAACTTCCTCGACTACTTGGTGAAGTAAATGAGCAGCCAACATGGTTTCAGCATGATGGAGCACCGAGTCACTATGCTGGAACAGTGCGAGATTTCCTCAACGGAGTTTACCCTCAGTGTTGGTTGGGAAGAAACGGACCACGAAGGTGGCCCCGGATCACCTGACTTGACGCCACTGGACTTTTTTTTGTGTGGGGAAATTTCAAAGAAATGGTCTACTTCGATGAGCCCCAGAACCAAATGGAGACCGTCGCACGAATTCATGCGGCTCAGACAACAGTCACTCCGGAAACGCTTGAAACTGTCCGGAAAAATCTTCTCAAGCGATGCCAGCTCTGTCTTCAAGAAAACGGACAACACTTTGAGCATTTACTCGATTGAATGTGGACATATTCCATTTGTTGCCTTAAACTGACCCTTGCTACTTATTTTTTTTAATAAAAATTTGTCTTATTATTATAAATAAAAATCAAAATTCAGCCATGGCCGCTAAGTGACTCTGCTTGACCCTTGCTACTTATTTTTTAATCAAAAATTTGTCTAATTATTTTAAATAAAAATCCAAATTCAGCCACGGCCGCCCAGAGCCTCTAACTGATACTCACTACTCATTTTTAACCAAATCAAAAAGTGCCTCAATTTCCCCAAATAAAAATAAAAATTTATTCACATCCGCCCAGAGCCTCTAACTTGACCTTCGCTACTAAATTTTTTATTTAAATTGTCTCAATTTTCCAAATGAAAATAAAAATTCAGTCACACCCACCCAGAGCCTCAACTTTTTATTCTTCTGTAGCGCGCTCCTGATTGGTCACTTTCATTAATTAATAATTAATTATCTATGCGTCTGATTGAAAAATGGCTAGGACTTTTCGTCTCAGAATAATGTCCTTTTCCGATCCCTAGAAGTGCGTGACTTCTGGGACACCCTGTATATCACTCTGGCGTACAGACTATACAACCGTGACGTTTCGAGTAATTTTCGCATTATAAGGTAATAAACATTTATGAAGACAGTTTTTACAATATTGCTAGTGCAATATATTTCGATATAATCTTGGGTCATGTAAAACTGCACTACCTTATTTTATATTGGCACTTTTTTAACATATTTGCCCAATAAAAATAAACGAACCAACGGCCATAGTCCCTGTTGGGGTGCCCAGATACTGGTTCATTAGTATTTTCGGTACTACGGGGTGCTGCATCTGATCAAAGGTATTCGGAATAGCTGGTCTTTGGGATTAACTTCGCGTTTCGTAACATCCCCAAGGGGAGCGGGGGTTGAAATTTAAATTGCACTTGCCAACGGAAAGCCCATCATTAATGCATATTTATGAGAAGGGGAAAAATCTCGACACACAGTCATTAGTAAAACATTACTAAAGACGTGATGTGGATGACAAGCGAGGCGGTTTTTGTTACCTTTTGGTCTGACTAAAGCAAACTTTCATTATAAAGGAAACGAGTTAGGTAAAAAGTAAAAAAAGCCAAAGCTAACCTAAGCTTTTACAATGTCTTTAATACTACAGTTATTTCCTTGGTTTAGTAAAGAATTCTCGAACAATTGACGAAACACATGAATATTATTACAAAAAACGATACGAAATATATAAAGAATTATCTTGTAAAAATATTAACGTTACTACGAGTCACGTTGTTTTTAAATGATATGTTATATTATTAACCTGATATTTATTTGTTCCTCCGTGAATACTATATATTTTTTTAATTAGAGGTGATAGGTCCCCTCTTACAGAGGGCCGTCTGGGACGGTGGCACCGCGGTGCCTATTTCTGCCGCAAGGCAGTAGTGTGAAAACACTACTGTGTTCCGGTTTGAATGACACCGTAGACAGCGTATTTGCTGGGTAAACGAGACTGAACATCCTATGTCACGATAGGCAGCGCGTTGATGATACCTCTGGTATTGCCAATGTCCATGGGCGTTGGTGACTATATCTGGTATTGCCAATGTCCATGGGCGTTGGTGACTGATCTGGGGGCCCGACTGCTCGTCTGCCTTCGCTGCCAATTAAATATCGAGACTAGCAAGTAAATAGCAATTTTTTTTACACAAATGCTTTGCTGCGTTATGTTATGTTTAAACACATTATCTACGAAACGCTTTCAACTTACGACTTGGGCCTCGGCACTTGGCGGGAAGCGTAATGGGCGCGTGCTTTTGACGGGGGCACGCCCCGTCGGGCTCGCTCCGTTGTAAATGTATTGGATATTGTGCTTTCTTTTCGTTATCAATGTTTTCCACGTAATTTCACTACGAGGCACCGCCGAATAGTTTGTTAGTGTTATCTCGGCTTTGACGGCGACCGAGTTGAGTGACGCAATGATATACACTAGTATGTTGGTGCGTGTGTGCGTGTGTGTGATCGTGTTCGTATGCGTTTGAGTGTGTGTATCTAAAACGTTCAAAGATAGCACGTACGTTTATGTGTGTGCGTGTTTGTATGCATGTGGGTGTTTGTAAAACATTCACAGGTAACATCGCGTGCGTCCGATACAGGGACTTAATGGAATTGGTTGGAGGTGAGAAATTAATTCAATTAATTTTATAGTCCAGTTGTTAGAGTATAAATTGTTCTGTTCAGGGTACGTGGGAGTATTTTATTTTAGGTGTGGTCTAATAAGATTCGAAAGCTATTCGAGTAACGTGTTAGTATTGTACCTACTGATAATAAAAATAAAACAAATAATAAAGTTTGTCAGTAACAATGTATGTTAAGCATTAACGCAAAACTTATTAAACGTATTTTTATAAAATTTTGTTTTGAACACCATACGGGATAAAGCTTTTGAGATATATATAAAGATGAGTGCGAAGCCGGGGGTATAAACTAGTAAATGTATGCTATAGATGCAATATATTTGTCTATATTTATAATCTATTAACATATCGCCTCATACATTTATTAGTTATTCCATATCACATAAATTTAGTTGATTTTAGCGTAATAGTTTATTAATGCAACATCACGTATTCTATGACGATGCGATGTTGTAACACTGAGCTGAAACTAAGCTAGCCATCTTGAGACATGGATGTTAGGCCTCGTTAACCCACTAGTTGTGATAAAGTGTCGAGTCTAGATCGTAGCCTTTGTATCGGATTATCTAGGAAATTTAGAAAGACAATAATTAGGTGATACAATAACGGAAAAGGTGAATTTTTAGGTTTAGAATTTATCAGCACAGGGTTTATTTTTGACAATTTAACAAGAAGTGTGACTTGTTTTTTTATGAAGTTGAGTTTGTTTAATTTTCTTTTAAAATTAACGTAACTTATAAACACGAAAACAATTATTAAATAAAATGACTTTACGGATTTTATCGCGTTTATTTTACATTTTTTAAATTCCCGACGTTTCGAACACTTTCTAGCGTCCGTGGTCACGGGGTAGACTGAGATGTCATGCGTCTTGTTGCCAGTGCTGAAGCGGGGTTTCCAGATCTTAATTTTAATTAATTATTTTTAGTCTGTACTCCGTTTTATCTTTATAGCCAGCAATGGTATTATGCTTGGGTTTTAATTTTAATTTATTAATTATTGGGTCCCAAGCAGGTGGTAGAACCCAACCATCTTCTCTATTGAAATTTGGATGTTTTCTAATCTCGATAGCCTCACGGATCATCCTTGGTAGGAATCTGTATTCTTTAGCGAGGATTTGTGGTCGATCAAATCTGATTTAATGGTTAGGGTGATTTAAAGTATGGTCATACACTGCCGACTTGTTGGATGTTTAATGTCAGCTATATGTTCCTTCACTGCCTCCGTAGCCTAGTGGTAAGGGCGTGTGCTTTAGAAACCGGAGGTCGTGGGTTCGAATCCTGCGGGGACCAACAAATTTTCATTGTTGTTTCCTAGTTGGTTAGGGCAATTTGGGCCGATCACCCAATTGTCAGAAAAGTAAGACGATCCATGCGTCGGATGGTCATGTAAAAGGCGGTCCACCCACCAACCTGCATTGGACCAGCGTGGTGGGATACGGTCCAAAACCCCCTAATGGATAGGATTGTATTAGGGAGGCCTATGACCAGCAGTGGACTAAAACAGGCTGATGATGATGATGATGATATGTTCCTTCATGCGGTTCTTATTGCTCGCTTTGTTTGTCCAATATAAGAAGGCCGCATTCACAAGCTTGTACACTCCTGGAATTTGTAGAGGAATATTGCACTTGACAGGTGGTAGGAATTGACAAATCTTCTTCAGAGGCTTGAAATAATATTATTTAATAATGTATAATATTCGCGTAAACAATAGAAATAATTACGAAATCAATTAGTTAATTGGTAAAAAACTTTTAACAATAATTAATTACTTTTATTTATTATAGTTGTATTTTAATAATTTTTTTAGACTTGCCGACACTGGACTTACTTTTAATTGGTTTTTGTTTCTAATTAAAATAAGGTTTAAGTTTATTATCCTTGTAATCTATTTCAGTATTTTGCGCTGCCCTTATTTTCCAATTAAAACTTTGTTACTTTTAGCCTTTTTAGATTATAGAAAGTATTTAAGTGTATCGTTAAAAAGCTGGTTAAAATTAGTATTTTCTTAGCTCTCCTTTAGCTTTTTTGTCGGCCAGTTTGATGCGTTTTTTTTGTATTGCCTACGCAGACAGACTACAGTCGTTGGCAATACAAGTGGTATCACCTCCACGCTACCTACCGTGAGACAGGGTGTTAAGTCTCGTTTACCCAATGAATACGCCGGCTATGGTGCCCCTCAAACCGGAACACTGTAGTGTTTTCACACTGCTGCTTTGCGGCAGAATTAGGCACCGCGAAGGTACAAACCCAGACGGTCTCCTGTAAAAAGGGGACCTCCCGTAAATATACGTGTTTAATATTTTTTATAAACTATATGCCCTTATATAGCAATTATATGTATCGAACACCTTACCGTTCTCTTGCGGTCTTAGCAGTTTATCAAGCGATATAGCTTTTAAATACATCTAAATACTTATACACTTGATTATGCTATGTAAATATCTGCTAATACTAGATACAATGTAGATGGCAAACATTTGTTTTATTAGGTCGCTTTAAATGATTATGATATTGTTAATTATCTCAGTAAGGAAGTACGTAATACTTAATATAATACACGACGTCTGAACGTCCAAGATAATTGTTATTCAAAGACAATCTGCTAAGCCGATTAGGCAGTTTCGACTGTGCCTCTTTGTATCCGTTTACCCCACTGTATGAATATACGCCAAGTGACAAATGTAAACGGAGCAAGAAGCGTCAAAGCGGATGACAAACACACGTCCTAATACCTCCGATGTCGGGTCAAAGGGAGTTTGCCTCCAGACCCTTTGTCCCCGTAAACCCCTGATGGATGTGCCAACCCTAATACACTAATGTGGATACCCTATTTGCCGTGATAATTTCCGTCGGGAAGATTATTTGAATGGCGTGTATTTGCTGTATTTAATATATGAGTCGGTTATGACGATGATGTTTGTTGTTTATGCTCTTTGTTGTAAAACGTTTTAAAGATTGTTGCTACCTAGTGTTTTTAGTTTTTCTAAATGGGATAGCAGTTCTGAGGTGTTCGTGCATTAGAGGAGGCCTCACACAGGCTGATGATGATGATGATGATGATTAAGGGTATTTTTTTTTGTCTTAATTCCTATTCAAAAAATACAATCCGCTGTAAATATACTAACGTTAAACTTCGTCCTTAGTTTCTTTAAAGAGGACTAAGCAAAGACTAGCACTGCCAAGCTAATACCTACTTAAATGAGCTTTAGTTAAATGTTAGTTTTGTGTATTTTATGCATTTTACTTTCTTTATAAAAAAGTGTCCTATTCTTTTTATCCTTCGTCTGTTTGAATAATAACATGGATTGTCTAGAATTTGTGTCATGACTGAGCATTTATTGTATGATATGCTAACACTAAGAGCGTCCGTCCAAACAGCGTTGAATCCTTTATGTGCGAAACTGGGCATAAAGCAGACCGCTTTACGAGCCGAAACACCAAATGACACAACATTAATGGTCATTATAAATAATTATGTCGGTGCTAAACAAACTCATTCGCCACGAGAGCGTCGCAATTAATTATGTCCGGCATTAAGCAAGCTTACAGCGGCCATTTTGGTTGGGACGACGGACCAGGTCGACCTTCTTGGAAACCACAACTCCTCGATGTAACGAGTACCAATTCATGCAAATAATTGTGCGTATTAAAGATTCTGGAATATCAAACGCTTTCAATGTTTACATTCAATCGCTATTACGATATTGTTTACTAACTTCGTCTTGCGGTTTCACCCGCGTGGTGATGGTAATTAGTGATTACAGATAGTATTCTGATGGCACGAAGATTTTTGTAGTGCAGGCGCAATAGCTCGCAGATGGCAGATTTTTTTCTGCACACGACTCTTTTTGTTTTAATTTTAATAATTCACAATTAATATTTTTAACTTGTAGCGTATTAGCCGCCCACACGTGCGAAGCAGGGACGGGTCGCTGATAATCAATATTCCTATAATATTAGGCATGTGTCACACATATAAACCTTCCTCTTTAATAAATAACTCTATAAAAACCGCATCAAAATCCGTTGCGTAGTTTAAAAGATTTAAGCATACATAGGGATATAGGGACAGAGAAAGCGACTTCGTTTTATACTAAGGACCGATATGGTACTCTGATGTATAAGTTATGCTCTTGTAAAGTTTCATCAAAATCAACGTAGTTTTTTGTGAAAGAGTAACTAAAGTACATGTATAATTTTTTTAACTTCTGATTAATACAATTATAAGGATAACACAAACCCAGATATTAGATTTACTCATACGTAAATTTTACCTTCAATACTTCCTTCTTATTTATTAAACAAAAATATATCTTCGCCTTACTTTTAAATATATACGTCTACATCTATACCAAAATATATTTCACTTGCTGGTACTCGCGACTTCGCTCCCGTGGAAACAAGTGTATTATATGTATGTGTCTACAATAAGACACAAAGTTTAATGGTTTCAACTTCAACAATACCGTATTTATGGGAAATGGAAGTTTATATGAAAATAAACTTTCATGCACTACGTTTAGTACTTTTATTGCAATATTTAGTAGCATATCAACTTTCTTGAAGTATAAGTATGTACTTAATCGGTTCGATGTTTTAGACGGGTAAGACAGACAAACAGAGTTACTTTTACTTTATAATATTAGTATGGATGTATGGGTTTGGATTACGGTTTGTTTATTGCATCGGATTCTACTACAAGCGTGGTGTTTGTAACACTACTCTGTAACATGTGAGTCGACGGTGTATGCGGCTTCACCAAAGCATGCGACGGCTTAAGCCACGGTATTAGTGCCGTGTAAGTAGCGAGGTATCCCACGTTGGCACAGGCACGCCATTCGCATGAGACAAATCGGGTCATAACGTCGCTTACAAGTCGCAGTTTTAAATTAAATACTTAGTTTGTTTATGATTTAGAGAATTGGGCGGCTAACGTCGCGGGAAATTACACATTTTGATACAAACCTCGGGCCACTTATAGTTCGCGTAGTGAACTCGTTATCTAATATAGGTTAAACGCGTTGGCTATGAAATTATGTTAATAGTAGATTTTTCTATTACTATACTTGTCTTTAATGAAAGATGGTATCAAACTTTTTTTTGTTTCTTTGGTTTTTTTTTTTTTCAAACGATCAGTGCAGATATATCCATAGTATATAAAAATATGAAATTATTATAAAGAAAATCAAGACTGAGGCCGAACTTTTATCATTGTATAATGTCTTATAGACAATTATTTAACCAAATACGTAAACAACAAACTGTCCATAATCTGAACCAACAAACAACATTTTACTCTCAATTAGGAACAATTCGCCACTTCCGTCGCGGTCGGGTAGCCTCCTAACCGCTGCGCTATTAGGATCATTCGCTGTAGTCAGCAGATATGCGAGCAATGTCTACCTAAAACTCGAAAAAGGCCAAATAGATTGTCGCATTTATTTCCATTCGCCTACACTGGAGCTTATTTAACGGAAATATCCTTCGGGGCGCTACACCCGTTCCGCCTGTCTCGCTGTGCAGGCGTTGAGAAATTGCACAAATAAAACATCCCCGCCCTTTGTCTATTACCGTGCAATCGTTCGCTCGTTTATATAAGAGTACACACTGTAGTGATGTTTGTTTTCAAATATACTGGAAACACTATTGACAGCGTTGAGAGGAATGTTCTCTATGATGGAGACCGTTTGGCATCGCTTGTTTGATATGATTTTTTACTTTGGAGATGTTCCATTTCACGTCTATGATGACATTTTTATGTAATGTTGTAAAAGTAGCAATAGTGATCGGTTGAACAGTTGTGAAATGACTTTCTGTATTAAGGTTATTAATACAGACGTATTGATAAACAATAAATAAAGATTATTTTTATTTACATTGTTATACTCATCGCAATGCTGTTAAGACTCAATTTTATAACAATTTCGGTTTTTAGTCTCATTATTTTGTTTTTTTTTAATATCAAAGAGAACTTACACAGTAATTTGTTAGTAAGACATCAAGCAATTCCAGTGCTTAAGGGAATATAACTTATTAGTGTGCAAAAAGATTGAATAAATACATCTTTACCTTTTTAGCGTCCATGACTACATAACAGACTCATCATCATCATCATCAGCCTGTGATAGTCCACTGCTGTACATAGGCCTCCCCAAATACACCCAATCCATTAGGGAGTTTTTGGACCGTATCCCACCACGCTGGTCCAATGCGGGTTGGTGGGTGGACCAACTTTTTTACATGCCCATCCGACGCATGGATCATCTTACTTTTCAGACAATTGGGTGATTAGCCCAAATTGCCCTAACCAACTGGGAAACGACAATGTAAAATTTGTCGAGTTCCCGCATGATTCGAACATACGACCTCCGATTTTTGAAGCACACGCCCTTACTACTACTATAAATTAAACTAATAGTTTAATCAAAATATATAGTTGTTACGTTATAAATGTTTTAGAAATTTGCTGATGTATTATCGAATTCTATTAAAGAAATAGTACACTTTCCATTACAATAAAAATAAATTGTTATTCGTCTAGATTTGATCGTTACAGTCTAATGTTAATTTGATATCAGACGACCTAGACGACTAGACGGTGCGTTAATAGCATTGGATCGTGGAATAATGGAAGTTCTCAGAAATACCCACTGGTTTAATTTAATATTCCCCGAATGTTAATTCGAATAAAGGGCGATTAAATTCAAAGTCACGAATAAATAATCTGGGCAGAATTCAATGAATGAAAACAAGTTAGTGTTTAAATTTGTAGAATTGAAGAATTTACTTTAACCTTAATTTTATGTAAAATAAATCTAAGAAATTTGTATAGCGTCTATATAAAAGACGGTTATTATATAGCATAATTAAATACAGTTTTAGTCATTCTGGCGACCTTTAGCAATCGGGCTATCCAAGTAAATGAAAACTACTTGTGTGTCCTTATTTATATAGATAATATGATGCAGATAACGATTCTTATAAATAGATATAGTCATACCTCGATAAGGACAAAACTTCGTTCGCCATTCCATTCACAATCCCTCTTTGTTTTCACAATTATTGAACTCATACTTTGGAAACCGGCACCAATAGAATAACATATAGTTATATAATTGAATTGTCAATTTCTTACTTTCCTTTAATAATATTGATTTATTGACAAATATTTTCGTTATTTAGCTTTATACCTTTTGTGTCTCGGATAGATGAATAGTATTATATACATCATACGAATTAGTCCACTGCTGGATATAGGCCTTCAATGCGGGTTGGTGGGTGGACCGACTTTTTACATGCCATTTGTAGGATTCTAACTCACGACTTTCGGTTTTTAAAGCACACTCCCTTACCACAAGGCTACGAAAGCGGCGCTATAGGTAGAACTAGAATATTATACAATTTCTCATCATGTTATATACGTGTAAATTATTCAGATATATACCTAGACGGGAATCGTAGGCTGGGATGATGTGCACAAAAAGGAAAACCAAGAAAGCGTACGAAGTACGTGTTCTCAAGTTGCCTTCGGCAAGTCGTTATAATTTATTTTTATATTTCATTGTACTCGTTTCGATTTGTATTTATTTTCTTTATTCCTATATGTACGTGTGATAAATATCAGCCTTGTAGCAAATATTCGTACTGTGCCGCCATCAATTTAATGTTAATCCGTAGGGATCTGATGACTGCGAGGACCGAATGTGGGAATCGCTATTCAGTCACGTAATTAAGACCTTTTCGCCGCGCGTGTCCTCCGCTCCGCCTTTTTTATTCATCCGAATGAACGTCCCAAGCCCGTTTAATCTCTTAACCGGTGTATTCCGACCGAACTCTGCGGATGCGCGTGGATTTTTCCAAAGCCCGGCTTAGTCGTTTGAATACCGATTCACGTAATAAACCCCGGGCGCTTGTTGTCGTTTCAAGCGCTAGTGCGGAGATTTTATCGATACTTTGTTTATCGTAGCTATTTCGCGACGAGCACTATTTATATACCTCTTTTCGGATTTAACAACATATCGTCGGCGATTAATACTTATAAATAATGAATAAAAATAGACCTACAATGACAATTGATCTATCAATATAAATTGACAAAGTAAAACTTGCTCCCAATAGTTTCGCGCACTTCATCAGTATTTTTACTCTGTGCCGTATTGCTTAGTATTAGCGCTGGCTGGTATGAAGCCGCAATATCGACGATCTAGTACGTGATCCGAGTGCTACGCCATACTCTGTACAGTCTTGGCGGGAAATTGATTCGGTTACGGTGATTACGTGGCATCGCAACAGATACAACTTGACAGAACGCTACAGAGGTACGATACAATTTTAGGTGAGGAAATGTCTTGTTATATTATTGAACAAGACATTATTCAATTGACATTGACATTGTGTTTCAATTGTTGGGACAAAATACCTACAAGACATTAAATGTTAATGATTATTATGCTGAACAAAAATTAGTATTTCGTATTCGTCTTTTATTATATATATTATGTCCTTATTTAAAAAATATATGACAGCTTTCCCAAAAAAGCGACCGTCCCCACGAACTAGTTGATTGAATTCGTATATATTATATTCGCTAATAAAGGTGAAATAGCCCAGAAAGTCATAGAATGGAATAATATAAACATGGGGCTTTGTAGAAATTAAATCCCCACAATTTCTCTTTTGTTTTGGCATATACGCTGCGTGGTTTATCAGGGTGACGCTTAAACAAGAGGTGGCCAACTGCGGCTACTTCGTTGCGCAACAACTTTTTTACAACGAGCGGTAAATCCGAACCGAGCTTGTCCGACGACAAATACCTAATAATAACTTCTGCCGCTGGACGTTATAAAGTATTACAGCCGTTTTTCTTTGCAAGAACGGCCAATTAAAACAATTCGTACGAATTTACCTATTGTTTAAAAAAGAGTGTAATGCCACAACACCCTAAGTGTTGTTAAAAATATAAATTTAATAATAATATAGATGATGTCTATAAAAAGCAAAATAATGATGTGATATAGATAGAGCATATTATTCGTGGTTTCGGTATCTTATATCCATAATACAATGATTGGTATCCGACCGCCAAACCGTCTCTACGCCTTAAAGTCCTATGGGGTCTTAGCTTTACAAACCGGAGGTATTGGCTTTGAATCCTACGGGAAAACAACTTTGCTCTTTGGTTGTTTAGGGAAATAAGGACCTATCAACAGATCGCCTGAGAAGTAGGATGATAATGATATTTTGGTCAAGGTCATCTTTGGAAATGGTATTAAGATAACAGTAATCTCCATTTTACTAACTTCAAATCCATGCATTGAATGCTATTTGTCCTTTAGAATGTGGAGGCCAGAGGCCAGTTGCACTGAGCTTAAACTGTTTTTATGTGGTACACACAGTTTTTACGCAGTCGGAGTAGAGTACTTAATTATTATTGTTCTTTTCGTTATCATTCATCCTAAATGAACGTTAATTATACATTTAATAATAACGTTATCCATACCATGTGAATTGTCGGATGGGGATTTAAAAATTATAAGGCGGTTGTCATGAACACTTGGTGGGCGTTAAAAGGTTTGGTGCCTTTTGCTTATTCAATACGATTTACCCCTTTTGAGGGTTACAATTTGGTTCTCGTTAAGATTATTTGCTATACCCATTGTTTCATATATGGACTGTATGGGTTATTTGTAAGAAGTGTTCGAAATAGTACTAACCTCCGATGTAAGAGGTTAGGATACATTTCGTATATTTCTATTCAATAAATCTTGTTCATGGCCAATCTCAAAATATTTTCTCTAATCTCATAAAGTCCAATAAAATTTCTTACATTCTAATTTTATTACACCTAGGCGACGCGACGGTGCCTAAATTGAAATGGATTTGATAATAGTCGGATTGCTGTGAATTTAGAGCGAAAATTAAATTACCGCTTATAAATCCAATAAAGGAACAATTCTACGGAACTAATTTGATTCTATTTTCGATAAATTCAATTTCGATTACACGGACTGAGCGATTTTCCTATTTATAAAGTAATAATTTAACAAATATACGTTTGTGTGTGTTTGGGCTCTGATTTGTAGTTTAGTTCAGTAAAGGTAACCCTTTTTTTAATATTGTTATGTTATCGATGCTTAACCAGTGCACGTGCTCTATTTTACTGTCAATTGGAATTGATATCAGACTTTTTTTACCTTAATACCATCTTTTAATTGGCCTGGGTATTGATGAAATGACAAGTCAATTTCATCGTTTATCAATAAGCATGTATTTATTAAGCATAAGTTTCGAGTTTACTGATATAATTTAGTACAGTTGATCGAGTTTATTTGTTGTGTTGCTCAATATAAACATTTTTGTACAGTTTTAGAAATCTCAAAGGGAATTCGAAAAAGTAAAAATGATGACAACAACTGAACGTCTCTTATACTAAAAATCATTGAAGTGGCTCACCTGACCCCGACAACAGCCATGATGTCTTGTATGGACGAGTCGATGCATAAACACTACTCAGGGCACGAACACTATAACAGATGCACAACACTTATCACACACAAGGAGACTTCCGTTCCGGGTAGCGGCTTACAAGGATCTCTCCTTCCTATATTTCAGACTCGTCTTGTATACACGATCTCGGACAGTCATAACGTCAATATCGAGACTTCTTTTCCCTAATTACTCGTGTTAGAAATAGTATTCTGACAACAGTCCATTTTCTAAATCACTATAAAAATTCATACTGTGCCGCCATCAATTTAATGTTAATCCGTAAGGATCTGATGACAGCGAGGGCTGATTGTGGGAATCGCTCTTCAGTCACGTAATTAAGGCCTTTTCGCCGCGCGTGTCCTCCGCTCCGCCTTTTTTATTTATCCGAATGAATGTCCTAAGCCCGTTTAGTCTCTTAACCGGTGTATTCCGACCGAACGCTGCGGATGGGCGTAGATTTTTCCGAAGCCCGGCTTAGTCGTTTGAATACCGATTCAAGTAATAAACCCCGGGCGCTTGTTGTCGTTTCAAGCGCTAGTGAGGCGATATCAGTGGAAGTTGGAACCCAATCAAGCAATGTATTTCGCAACTGCAACGAGATTGAAGCACCATCTAAATGTTATGTTGAAATGATTTTTGTTAGTAATGTAACAGTACAAGTTGTAAGTAAAGTTGCGAATAATGACGAACTTTACTCTTTCGGGAGAATGCATGGTTTCTGAAGTTACAAGCCGAGTCGCAGAGATGAGATGTAAATCGTTCTATATTATATTAGCAATATATTAAAGCTCTTTATCTCGAATTAGCGGTCAATTTAATTTTGCTGCGCTAATCCGTATTTAATGTAGTTTCTTATTCGTTTTAATTTCAAACTTTTCTTATGGACCCCAATATTACTGAACTAAGTTTTATTAGTATCTGAATTTATTTGGTTTTACACATATCGTGATTTTTACTCTGTGCCGTATTGCTTAGTATTAGCGCTGGCTGGTATGAAGCCGCAATATCGACGATCAAGTACGTGATCCGAGTGCCACGCTATACTCTGTACAGTGGTGGCGGAAAATTGATTCAGTTACGGTGATTACGTGGCATTGCAACCAGCAGATAAATCAGATGAGACTTGACAAATGCGACACAGCCCTAATAAAATTGACGTTGGCAAAATATATCGATAAAATTTCTAGTCTGCAGTCTGTAGTGTTTTCTAGACAAAGCTTAAGAGAAGCAAGCACTTTCTATGTCGAGTAAACATTTTTTTTTAAATCATTTATTTTTTTGTTTGCCATGTTATAAAAATAATACTTATGCCAACGATTTTATTGGTTATTCTTTTCTGTATCGACGAAATTATACGGTTATTGTAGTTGTTTGCTCTGTTCCATGTTTCCTAATACTGGCGCAGTTAATGTTTTTTTTTTCAATATGGGATTACATAAAATAAGATGATTTTTAAATAATTTATATTTTGGTTAGATCTGCCAACGTTCCGAATAGCTTGTGTTCCAAACAATATAAATTACAGTGGCCATTATTCGATACTGAGTGAGCGACTGTTTTGGCAACGCTTAGGGGTATTTGTTAGGCTGTTAATTAATTTAAATGCATGGCCGCATTCCTTTTAATGTAATCGACTCGAAACATCAAAGGCCGACCAATAAATTGTGCGCTAAATGTAACTCCTAATAATATATCCAATTTTAAAGGATTCGTTTCTAGAAGTTTTGATTTTCCTTAAGTTACATTTATTAGCATTACGATAGATAGGTGTGAAAGTTAAAATAACCCCAAAAAAAATTCTCTAATGGAGAAGGTGGTACGTTAGGGGATGCTTTTGTTCAGCAGTGGACTAACACGGGCGATGATGATGATGATGATGAAAATAAATGCTCACGTATCAATGATAAGTTGTCACATTATTTGTACACTTTTGGTGATGCGTTCTTTACGTTCATGTAATTAAATAGTAAAAATTAATTACATGAACGTAACTTTTCAAATCTATTTATAAATGCAATGCGCTGTCTTAAGGTTTTTATATTTTACTAGCGACCCGCCCCTGCTCCGCACAGAAGCTATGCGGATAGAAAATATATGTAGATATAATGTAATATTCAGCACATGCTATACATATATACCTTCCTCTTAATCACTCGGTATCTATTAAAAAACCGCATCGAATTCCGTTGTTTACTTTTGAATATTTAAGCATGCTTAGGGATATAGGGACAGTCAAAGCGACTTTGTTTAATACTATTTAGTGATTCGTCCAAAATTGATAATATTTGTAACAGATAAGTATAAATTGATAATATATTCGTTCGAAATTGACCATAACTGATGCAACCAGTTGGTTTGTTGAAAGGTCCTAACGAAATTTTTTAGCTGTTATCTCTGGAGTACTTGGTTATGCTCTACGATTCCGCAACAATGTTTTACATTATAACTACAATCCAATACATAAATTACGTCGTAAATGAGTTAGTGGGTTATTCCTTAGATCGTTGGACGCAAAGCGGGTTAATGGAAGCTAAGTGACTCCCGACACAGGTGGGTAGTGTTAACGATCCGTGCATCAGCCATGTAGATTTGAAAACTGAAAAATGGAACTGTTTTCATCAATTTTCCTTCGTGTCATCGCCGTAGGCAAAAACAAACTACTGACTACTTGATTAATTGGAAGAGCTGTCACATTACTACATAGTATAAAACGAGGTCGCTTTCAGTGTCCCTATGTATGCTTAAATCTTTTAAAATATGCAAAGGATTTTGGTGCGGTTTTTATTAAATAGAAAGAGTGATTAAAGAGTAAGGTTTATATGTATAACTCATACACATTGTTGTACAGATATCAGTATTGCACCGAGCGGAATCGAGGCAGAACGCTAGTCTATAATAAAACAGCCAAAGAGAACGATTTTAACTTTTTAACACCACTGGCGATGTTATATGGGAAACAATATGTATTAATATTGTTAGAAATATTAGTTGTCGATGGTTTGTTGTTTAATTGCTTAGTTAAAGTTTTATATGCCCAGTGCTAGAGGATTCCTTTTTTTGGTAAATTTATTGAAGTGATATTGTAGAATTATATTTTTTATATTTCTTGGAATTATCATTTTTTTTCGTTTACATGCAAGGAAATGCTTTTATAGCTTATTTTGAATTGTCTGCTTATTACCGATATGCTGCAATAATGTCAAACTTTAACACCGTGTTTTACTTTTATACAAAGTACTTATTAAATAGTGACATTTTTTTTTTCATTTATCACAGTAAGTTTAAAAGTTATTTTGTCAGAGTACGTGTAAAATGCCTTCAAAATATTAAGCAGCTTTTATGGTAAACTTATATCTAAGATTACCATTAAGTAATCTTTTACGACAGTGCCGCGGCATGCGGTTTTTCGCTATTTATTTACAGTAGTTAATCGGAACGAAACTCGTAAACTAGTTTCATTTATCCTTCCAGCTTTAAGAAACCGTAAAATCACGTTGACGTCAGCTTACAGATCGCGTGCACGGATTTCATTTCGCAACTCCCGTCCGTTGCATACATTTTGTGAGGGGTGACATTTGCTGAGGGCTGAATTTGTATGCAAGTGCCCCGTTCGTATTCCAACTTGGATTTCAGCGGACTTTGGCTAATTTGAACCGACACAAAATCCCTCCATTAAACTGGTTTTTTCTTGTAAGTATCATATATGGGTATTTTCGCTGTAGGTATATATATGATGATGATGTATTAATGAAGCTATAACGTGGTGCGTGTCATATAACTATTGATAACAGAACTGTTAATATTGTAAAGGCAGCTCTTTCGCCTGATGTGACTAGACTTTACTCAATTAATGCTTCGAATTTGAAAGCCTTATTTCAATTAACAGTTTTGTTTTACCTACTTTAGAACAATGTCTTCTTTCACAGGGCCCGTCCGGGGTAGTACCACCGTGGTGCCTATTTCTGCCACTAATCAGTAGTGTCTAACATTGCCGTTTTCTGGTTTGAAGAACATCGTAGTCGGCCCAATTAGTGGAAAACGACCATCTCGTGTTTCAGGACGGTGAGCACATTTATGGCGTTTGGCAGATTGTATTAATTGCCATCATAAAACGCCTACTTGTGTCTTCGCTATAATAGGAATAGAAATGTATTTACCAAAAGAGTTGCTACGTTGTTAACGTATTGAAAATAAAACCAAATCATATGATTATCATTAAGAAGTGTATAATATACTGCGATCCATCTTATAAAATTATCCTTTATTAATAGTTTAAATTTACTAAGCATAAGTTTAGAAGTTAAAGTTAGTTCGCTTCTGAGGACCGATATTGTGAACTAAGAAAAATAATTTACCTAGAAAAGCGCGTGTATATATAAATGAATTCACTCAACCGTCTCTTATAGAATGTCTCAAGGTTGCGACACTAATTGCGATCTCATTAGTACAAGTGCGTCGTTTTAATTAAATTATGCAGACCGTTTGATGGGACGTTAACGAATTCGTTTCCCTCTCATCGATTCTCTTTTAATTTGTGTCATTGTTTCGTATTAAATCAATTTGGAATATCTTCTGTAACATTTTAATTGAATAAAAAATCATCGTAATACATTCTACCTGAATTAGTAATATTGTTGGTCTCCTTTATATACTGTGGAGAGATACGATTGTAAGCTATATATTATTAGATTTTAGTGTTATAAAACTTAACGGATCATTATGTAAAAAATATACACAATCACTACATAGTATAAAACGAAGTCGCTTTCACTGTCCTTATATCCCTATGTATGCTTAAATCTTTCAAACTACTTAACCGATTTCTATGCGGTTTTTTTAATAGATAGAGTTGATTAAAGGGAAGCTTTATATATGTAACATAAACAACTTAATATTGTAGGTATATTTTTTATCAGCATAGCTCTCGTGCGAAGCAGGGGCGGGTCGCTAGTAGACTATGATTTATCATTACAAAAAATGAAAACATAAGTAAGATTCACACTGCTTAATTTTTTTCACGTGATGGTAAGTGATACCTACCTTGCCCATAATAAAAGCAACGTAAGACGCTACAAAGACAGTAGTTTTCACACACTACTGATTTGCGGCATAAATGGGCACCGCGGAGGTACTACCCCTGAAAGACGCTTATAAAAAGGGAGCCTCCTATTTGCAAGTGTATAGTATAGTTTTAGAAATCTCAAAGAGAATTCCAAAAAGTAAAAATGATGACAACAACTGAACATCTCTTATACTGAAAAACATTGAAATGGCTCACGTCGCCCGACAACAGTCAAGCTGTCCCGTTATATTTTAGACCCGTCTTTACACGATTTCGGACAGACATAATGTCAATATCAAGTCTTCTTTTTTTCAAATACCCGCATTAGAAATTGTCTGACTATAGTGTATCATATCTCAAAAATCGAACAAAAACTCAGAATATAGAATTTTTCTCTTTCGAAATGCGCTGTGAAGAGGGAAACGTGAACATCAACAGAAATTCGGCCAAGAGCGGCTCGAGTGGGTAATGGCGGTGGGTTTTTGCATTTCTTTTGTTCTTAACATAAAATATTAAAACTGCACCAACATGAAATATTTCACAAGATAACTTCTGTGTGGGCTTTATATCAAAACATGTGTATAATTAAAGTTGCATTATTTAATATAGACGCATATTTAATTATCGAATTAAACATTTTTTTATATGTTTTTTACATAACTTTTTGTACTTATAATTTGTTACTAATGCTACTTTACAAAATCAGTTATTCTGCACTTTCAATTAACCTAAAATAATTGTAATCTTAGTCTTTAATATTTCTTCAAATTTGTAATAAAGCGTATAACATTGAATCTAATGAAATCAATAAGCAAGAATTAAAGTACTTATTTTCACACTTACATCGCACTTTCAAACTAAAACATTAACGCGCAACTTTTTGCCCGAATCGAAAAGGGTTTGCCGTTTTAAGGGATACGCGTCGAAAGCGAGGGGTCTGCATTTCTTCCCGTTCATCCCGACAGCTGCTTTTTCCCAGGAATCCCTTTTGGGAGCCCCCGTACTATTTCACTGCTATAATATCCCCGAAAGCCATCTTTGTTACTAAAACGACGCGAAATTGAAGAGACAAAAGCTAGTCCTTTTAAAAACAGGTGTAAATTGTATGCAGCGTATGTATGTATGTTTTATGAAGGCCTTTTTTTAAAAGGACACAAGCTTATATGTATAAATTAACTTAAGTAGAATATCTATTATCAATATATGTAGTTTAAAAGCATCATCATCAGCCTTTGTTAGTCCACTGCTGGACATAGGCCTCCCATATTCAATCCTATCCATTAAGGGTTTGGACCATTCCCACCACGCTGGTCCATTGCGGGTTGGTGGGTGGACCGACTTTTACATGCCATCCGACGCATGGATCCCTTTTTTCAGAACAATTGGGTGATCGGCCCAAATTGCCTAACCAACTAGGAAACAACAATGAAAATTTGTTGCGTCCCTGCAGGAGTTCGAACCACGACCTCCGGTTTCTAATACACACGCCATACCACTAGCTAGCAGGAGGCTGAAAGTTAAAAGCATGTCAACATAGTTTAAATGCTTAATTAAGAATAGATGTCATGTCATTTTGGAAGTTTGACAAAAAAAATTGTAAAAATTTTACTTATTAAATTAATTATTAATCGCCATGACCGTCTATCAGGGCGATTAATAATTAAATCTTTCAAACTACGCAACGGATTCCGACGCGTTTTTTTTAATGGATAGAGTGATTGAAGACGAAGGTTTATATGTATAACACATGCTTAATACTGTAGGTATATTTTCTATCAGCATAGCTCCCGTGCGAAGCAGGGGCGGGTCGCTAGTTTAATTATATGTTTAACTTAACGTATAATTAAAATAAAGAAAAACGGCCGTCTCCTGAACATAAACAGTACAAAACTTCATAAAACTCGACGAACGTTAACTAAACAGCCGCCTACTAATTCGCAATAAATAAACAATTTACGCTTTGCTCATCCCTCTGACGGGATTCGAGTTTTATTCATGTCGTAATTTGAACAGCGTGGAAAGATCCATTTTGTGGAAGTTTTATCTCCATTAAAATTAACACCACAATAAGTACGAAACGCGTTACTATATGACCGGTGAATTATTGAGTGAAGCTGGAATGCCGTGAGCTGTACGTGGATACGTGGATTCGAATCCCAGCGGGGAAATTGTGAACCACCCTAGCTATCGGCTACGTGAGATGCTTGCTTGATGCGAATTGAGCCGTTAAAGTTTTACTGCAGTTCTCGAATTATATATAGATCGATTTATTAAGCACGTGTTTACGGTTGTTGCCAGAAAAAAAGTTACATTTGTCTTCGTTATTACTATAATTTAGCTGCATACTGCTTTGTATGCTCTTTGTAGGCCTCCATTAAATGAGCCACTTTTTTGTATACAGCACACAGGTACAGCAACCTTGATTTTTATATAGTTTCCTAAAGTAGGTAATATTCGGGAACTATCCCGTGTCTTCAGAAGCAACGAAGGATATCAACGATTACATATATGTACATCATCAGCCTGCAATAGTCCACTGCTGGACATACGCCTCCTCTAATACACCACGCATGGATCATCTTATTTTTCAGACAATTTGTTGATCGGCCCAAATTGCCCTAACCAACTATGAAACAACAATGAATATTTGTTGAGTCCCCGCAGGATTTGAACCCAGGCCTCCGGTGTCTAAAGCACACGCCCTTACCACTAGGCTACGGGGTAGCAACGATTGCTAGCATAGAAATAATGTTTTCATACATTGGATTACGGCATATTTGGTTAAAGCAAAATTAGTTTAATATTAGGCGTAAAACTTATCTGTACCACTATTTTTTAAGCTTTAAACATAATTTATGCCACGTAGTGTTTATTCGCCTTGTACAAAAAAGAGTTGACATATCTAGCTTAACCTGAGCCGTGTCTCTAAGTTACCATTAATATCTTATATTTAACAATATTTCAAACGTTCGCAAACATTGGCCCTAAGCTCTTTAGAACTTTCGTTAGTGACAGATTGTACCAGCTCGTTGATAATTTATTAATTTATTACGCTGTATTAATTTGTTACGTCATTCCCTTAGCACGTTTATCCTGAATTATTGCTCCCTTTGTATACTATATAGGATATTAAGACATTCATGTCACGTTACGCCAAATAGACGGGGACGTGTTGTGCATTTTATATTGAACGGCTCGTAACTCAATTTTCTCATAAATCTTGAAAGGAAATTGATGAGCCAATTAACGCTAATTTGTGTAATTACAACTTAACTTCGTCGGTGTGAAATTTGAAATTTAGGTTCGTGGCGTTCATTTTGTCTTGCTAATTGTTCTGAATTGTTCAGAAGGCTTAAACCAATTAGCGTAATGTATTAAAATGAATGTAGTTAAATCAAATGTACTTAAGCTAGATTTATAACCGTGCAGTGATTAAAGTGAACAAATAAAAGGAAAAAAATGTAGGCTGGACAGTTATAATTCTTCAGTTTTAGTGTTTGACCTCGTCTCAGTCCTAGTGGTCAAAACTAGTGAATTAACTAAATGCCTAAAATAATAGAAGAATTCCAGTAATATTGACAAAGATTTTGCGTTATATCAAGGATGATTGTAAAATATGTAATTTAGTTTCTGTAACTTTCTGACGCCAAACAGTAGAATAAAATAACAATATTAAGTTATAAATATATTTAAATGGTTTGTTCTTAATTAAAAGTATTTATGTAGTAAGATTTATCGGAAAAAATTTATAAGCTTATCAGTCTCTCTCGTGACCACGTCATCAAGTTTCAAAATTCATATAAATGTAAATATAACATAATATATATATTAGATACATAATTTGTATTAATAAGATAGTATAAAATTGTACATTTAAGCCTGACAAACAAATATAACGAAAGTATAGAGATAAATTTAGTACTCATGTGTTAAATAGAATAAAATCTGTCTTGCGTAATGTAGACGACTTCTAAGCGTCATATAAAAACATTCATATACAACATCAACATATGTTTCAGACATGTTAAATGTATATTACAACAGAGACATAAATTAAAGTTTGCTAGTAATAGAAATTTTAAAATGTCTTCTTTCCGTGTACAGAAGAAAGGAAAGTTATTTTCGTGCATCCTGGAAAATATTTCAAGTACAAAAAATAGAATCGTTCTCTCTTTCTCGAAAGGAAATATTTTAAAAGATACAAATGTAATAATACCAGTTTCTGAATATTAGCAATTGTTTTAATGGATTATTTCATTAATAAAATTACTTTAAGATATTATTCGGTTATTTTACATTTTAATTGACTGTTCAATCATTTCCAGTCGCATTGGTCACAGAGGCAGCTACGCAATGTATGAATCGCGCAAGCATAGTAAATAATTATGATTATATTAGTTTGGCATATCTAATCAAATTGATATAAAAAGCGTCAATGGACTAAAGAGTCCGAAATTCGTAAAATAATATTAAATAATTTTCGAAAATTTAAAAGAGACTTATGAATGATAATAATCAGTAAATAAAAAATAATATATTACTAAGTATAATTTTTGATAAATTATTTATTAAAGATTTTTTCAAATAGAACTAATTGAATTCGAGTCCTGACAATCTTCTCTAAAATCAAGATTATCGTCAACATAAAATGCTCTAGCTACGAGAAAATAGCTTCTACCATCATATAACTATGGCAAACATATATTTACATGTAACTCTTCAACACGCAAGCAATGAAAGGCACCATATCATAAACTGAGGTCGTTCAACAACTCAGTGTTCACCTTAGACGCCAATGCGACAATACGCGCCACTTACAACTGTCGTCGGGGGCGTCAGTTAATCCCCCGGCGCCTGTTGAAGGAACGCCGTGGCAGTTAAATGGACTGCCCTCGGATGGCGCCCAATTTACGACACCAGACGGCGTCGAATCGACATTGACGAAGAGATCCTTCTCTTAAGAATGACAATCGTCATTATTTCATTTCAAAATACAACAAGACTAGGGCACTTGTTACTCAATGTTTATAGAGAATTAGTGCTTAATCTTTAAAATAAAGGACTTTTAACGGATTAGTTTACATTGTTAACGATGTTTCGGAAACTTGCAGTGACTGTGGTCACGAGACAGACTGATAATGCTTATAAATTTTCTTTTGATAAATGCTACTACATAAATACTATGTAATTAAGAAGCAAAACCATTAGTAACGATATATTTATAACCTTAATATTGTTATGTTTATACTACTGTTTGGCGTCAGAAATGTACAGGAAACTTAAATTACATATTTTATAATCATCCTTGGATATATACGCAAAATCTTTGTCAATATTATGAATTCTTCTTATTATTTTAGGCATTATTAGTAAATTCACTAGTTTTGACCACTCAGGCTCGGGGCGCAGTGGCTAAACACTAAAAAAACACTAAAATTACTTTTATTTACGCCATTATTATACATATCCAATCCTCTTTTTACGGATTTTTCGCGTTAATTATTTATATTTATTTACGACATTTCGGACTCTTTCCAGCATCCATGCATAGGCTTTGTTTATCATAATTTGATAAGATATGTCAAACTAATATAATCCATTAAAAACAATGCTAATATTCAGAAACTGGTGTATTAATAATTTATATCTTTTTAAATATAGTGCACTTTCGAGAAAAGAGAGAACGTTTCTGCAATTTTTGTCACTTGAAATATTTTCTCACCCGGATGTACGAAAATAACTTTCTCGCTTTCTGTCTGACACGGAAAGAAGACATTTTTAGAATTTGCTCTATTTACTATGCCAAGGGAACTTCTAATTTTATGTCTCCTTGCTTGTAATATACATTACATGCCTGACAGTATACATATGTTGTATGTATGTATGTATGTATATATATATGTATGTTTTTATATGACGCTAGGGTCGTCTACATTAGGCAAGAACAATTTTATTCCATTTTTAACAATGTTAGTACTAAAAATCTTCCTATACTTTCGTTAATTACTTGTTTGTCTAGGCTTAAAATTACATTTTATATTATATTTAATACCAAATTATATATGTTTAGTATTAATACACAACAATCTACAACGATATTTGAGCTTTCGGATGCTGAAATCATTTCTTGGTTTTGAAAGATTAATTATATTATTTTATATACATATGTGTAGATATATATCAACAACTCACTTCTAGCTTTCAGCATCCATATGCTTGTAAGATAAAATATACGTATATTACATAACAGACTTTCTTCACCATCGCTATCTATATCTACAACATATAAAACGTACTTGCTATACACAAACTCTCGTTGCATACTAATTATAAGAAAACGCATGAAATGTGCTAACTTTGAAATTTAACATACATACGGATATAGGGACAGAGAAAGCGACTTTGTCTTATGCCCTCATAGCTATAAACTTTATTTTCCCACAACAATAACACGTACGGTTACAAACACATATTTAATGCTGTTTAGAAGATTTCTCTATAAAAAGCGTCAATATATACGACGATGCTCAAAAACTACCGGAAATGATCAGTGCCATCTGAATATTTAAAAATAAAATACGAGTACAATTTAAAAGAGGCTCGTCCTCTCGAAAGAGATACATTGCTCGGAGTGTAGTGGAATCGTCGTAATAATATCCTTCGAGTGGAACCCCCCGCGCAATGGAATCCGCCTCATTACAATAAGATTTGAATACGCCACGTAACGCATGAACGTAGTCAAATTGCTGATGCGTCGAGCCGGGTGTTTTTTCTTTGTCGGGTGCTACGTCCGATTTCCATTGCTGATTTTTGCTGCCCCAACGGGTGTAGGTAGATGCCTGAATAATTTAGCGAGGGACGAACTCTGCATTCCCTAAGTTTTAAATATGATCCCGGGGAAGCAGAATCTATTAATTTATTATTTGTTACAGACGTGTTTAATTTTGTACTTTTCAAACAATACACGACCGTGAAAAGGCATCGGAAAAGTAATTTAAACAATCTTAGGTATTTATAATCATCATCATCATCGGCCTGTGATAGTCCACTGCTGGATATAGGCCTCCCTTAATACACCCTATTTATTAGGGGGTTTTGAACCGTAGACACCACGCTGGTCCAATGCTAGTTGGTGTTGGCATATCCGAGCATGGATCATCTTACTTTTCAGACAATAGGGTGATCAGCCCAAATTGCCCTAACCAACTAGGAAACAACAATGAAAATTTGTTTAGTTTCGACGATACATCTCTTTTCATGCTTTATATATTCGTAAGTATAATGAACTAATATAATGCCAATTTCAGCACATTCTAATACCGAAAATAGTATGCATATAATTATATCTTCAAGTTGGTTCATGGTGTATAAAGTCCGCGGTAATTTATACACCAAAGTAACTTTTTTAGGATATAGTAAAGAATGTAACCTAAAGTTAACTTATCTTTTAGTAGAATTTACCCAAAATAGTCTAATGTATAACTCTATCTTAGGCATACATTCCAATTTCAACAAATTCTAAGGCCGAAATTAGTATGCATTTAGTTATATAATGATATCTTCAAGTTGGTTTATGAGACAATTTAACCTATAGTTAATTAATCTATTACTATAATCTACGTAAAAAATTCGAATGTGTAACTCTACCTTGCTAATACATGCCGATTTTCCGATGCCGAAAATAGAATGCATCCAGATATGTCCGTACGTTGCACAGAGGAGTGGCGTCGAATTAACGTTGGCGGGAATCATCGGCACGTAGCGACCAAAAGTGCACCTTCACGCGAAATTTGACTGCGTACGGATTCGAACTCGTGGTCGCTCGTTTGCGAAATAAGAGGAGTTCCGAATAACGCGCGGCCATTAATTGTGACTGGCGGATGAGGTTTGTGATTGTCTGCGGTGGCTAGTAGTTAGTGTAAACTGAATGTTACGTTGTGTTTATGTAGCGTATTTAGTTATAAAAAAGATTTAAGAGTTACATAATTTTAATTAGCGTTTTTTATTAATACGCTTTTATTAGTTTCATGCGTAAGTTTGAACATGATTTTGACCCTTTTAAAACGTAGGATTAACTCGACACTTGGCATACCTTACATTAAGGACCGATGAAAATTCAGTATTTTGAAAAGTTTCATCGGGTATTCTTGCTAGGATAATCAGGTTTAACGATTTTTTTGTTTTCCTGTGACAAAGAAGGACAGATAAACAAAACATTTTTACGGATTTTATCGCGCTTAATTATTTTACAATTATTTAAAATTATACCCGGCGTTTCCAACCCTTCCCAGGATCTGTGGTCACAGGATCGGCTAAGATAAGTTACCGATAGAGGACAGTCAGGTGATATAATAGGTTGTAAGATGTTATTATAATTGTATATGCGTATAAAAGATTTTAAGGTTAATTTACTATTGTATTTTTTTAAATAAACAAAGTTATAAAAGATTTCAAAGTTGGTAAAATATTTTTTGACTAAACTAATTTGTAATCTAATACACTAGTGTCTTTCGCCTTTTACACTAAGGAACAAGTCAGAAACTGCGGTTTTAGGTTCATGATCTCTTACTATAATATTAGCCATTTTTGAGATAAGCTTTAAACCGTAAGGCTTTTCAAGGATCATCATTTGCTAAGATAACTTAAAATTTCCAGACCACATTCAGATACGAAAGGTACATTATTTTAATTGTATGTTCACTGTACCAGCTAACAGCAAAACAAACGTGTTTCACCGTCTATTGAAGCGGTAATTGGCTCAAATACTGGAAGCCTATCGAATTTGTATTACCATAACAATCGCTTATGATTTGAATATCAAAGAACAATGACGTCACATCTGATTAAGCATCACCTGCGTGTGCTCAAATGAAATTTAATTACAACTAATTGTATCCAATTGAAGCAAACTCAATGAATTATTAATGCTCCGACGCGCGATACGGCGTTGATACTAATTCGTTATGATGGAACCTATCAACAAACAGAAATTGCTATTATCTTGTTTATATTTTGCCAGCCTCCGTGGTCTAGCGGTATTGGCCCTTGCCTTATATAAAGGTTGTGGGTTCGAAACCCGCGGGAACCAACTTTGTGTTTTCTGTTGGTTAAGTCAATTTGGGCCGAATCACCCAATTGTCTGAAAAGTAAGATGATCCATGCGTCGGAGGGGCATGAAAAAATCGGTCCACTCACCAACCCGCGTTAGACTAGCGCGATGGGATACAAGCCAAAAACTTCCTAATGAAGAAAACGTGCATTAGGGGTGGCCTATGTCCAGCAGTGGACTGTCACAGGCTGATGATGATGATATATCTCTCAAACATTTTGTGTAAACGTTTAGAACTCTTATAACGTCCTATTTATGTATAATGCGCTGGGTTAAAAGCGTTAAGTATGTAAATGTGTAAGTAAAGTGGAAGGTATATTTGTATATAGAACAACATTTAGAGGTGGTAGGCTCTTTAGGCTGTAAAACCGCGGTGCCTATTTCTGCCGCAAAGCACCAAGCAGCAAAGCGGTAGTGCAAAACCGTGCTCTGGTTTGAAGGGTACCGTAGCCAGCGTATTTATTGGGTAAACGGGACATAACATTTATGTCTCACGGTGACAATACATACGGTATAAGCATTGATAATACCCCTAGTATTGCCGATTACAATAGGCTTTGGTGACTTTACCATCAGGTAGCCCGACTGTTCGTCTGCCTTTCTTGGCCATAAAAAAAAAGTGTAAGACGAAATTGCATCCATGATGCTTTATTATAATATATTTAAAATTATTCTACTTAACTGAAGTAAATGGCCATTTTACATTACCCAGAAGCCATATTGTTAAAATATTTACACACGTGTACGTACCCTACGCCGTTAGTGAAATTTACGCTTTATTGCCTCCGTAGTTACCATTCCGTCTTACGGCATACTGAGAGCACCCTCTGAAGCTGCGCATAAATCATCCTTCCGCCCATTTCTTTCGCCCGAAGTACATCCCTTCGATAGCGATTGCGTAATAGGATCTCTCACTATAACGTTATGGGGCAATGCGGATCTTCGAGAAAGAATATATGGTGTATTAAGTCGCTAAATTATAAGCTGAGTTACTCTATTTTATGTGTACGACCAACTGTTGCCAACGACTTTGTCTGCGTGGTAATTTATAAGAAACTATGTTAGTTTTTTTAAGTTAACTTAGGCTTAGCTACTCCCATTTACCTAGATATTAAAAAGATTGTTTTCTTAAATGTATGAATTATATATTACAATTTAATAGTTTAAAAATGGTTATTTTGATGTTCTGTATGTAACATCAAAATAACCATTTTATTTATTTGTATGGATAGTGAACAGTGTAATTCACTGGTCGTAGGTCCCCTTTTTACAGGAGATCGTCTGGGTAGGTACCACCGCGGTGCCAATTTCTGCCGCGAAGCAGTAGTGTGAAAACACTGCTGTGTTTCGGTTTAAAGTGCACCATAGCCAGCGTATTTACTGGGTAAACGCGACTTAATACCTTATGTCTCACGGTAGGCAGCGCGTTGGCGATACCACTGGTATTGCCAATGTCTGTGGGTGTCGGTAACCACCACCAGTCTGCCTGCGTAGGCCATAAAAAAAATCCCTGAACAACTGCTAAAACGCACTGTTAATAATGTCCGTAAATTTCGACATTGGTGCCTTGTTAAACTAATTTTTATTTAATATTTGCCTAAATGCGGGTATTGATTTGAAAAATTGAACCATAATTTAAGAAAGGTTTTACTTGCAAAGCGTAGCCTGTTGATAATTTAAAGTTTCTGTAATTTTTACTACCAAAAAAAATGGCCATTGCAACTTCAATATTATAGTGTGTATTGTTTGTGTTATTCACACGGACAGAAAAATGACAATTGACTCGGACAGCGGCATGTCTTTTGCAAGCCCACTATTTTCTTATTCAAATGAAGTACTGGAGTAGAGCTGATTCCGCTTAAATATATTCAATTAACTATATTTTAAATAAATTATTACCATGTTTCTAATTCATTCCGTATTTTTTATTTTAAGCAAAAAATATGGCGTTACATAACAGCTTACGTCCAATAAAGATTGGTCAAATCGCCCGACTGGATAGAAAAGGGCTCACGGTCGTATCACCATTTGTTATACATCACGAGGCGATATATTACGGCGCTTGCTTCATAGCTTTACATTATGATCCGTATCGTGCTGAGTTATTGAAGGGGATTCCCGTTTAGACGCGGCCGGCCCGTTTCGCGGGAAGACATGCCGGGGCGTGCGTTGTTTCGAAAACGCTTATCGGATATTAGTTGCATGAATATGCTATTTTAGTGATTGGCTGTTTTAAGATTACATAATGTATAACACATTATGTAATAATTTTAGTATTATAACATTAGGATACAATATAAAAGGGTTTTAATTTTGATAATGTAACTGAAGTTACGTTGACAGTTTCGTGTAATTGTAGTGCTTTTGTAGAACTTGATTTGTAAGTTCGACATTATTGGTCGCCTGTACCAATGTTTTTTTCTTATTTATTTACTTTTATATCGGAACAAAACAACATCTGTACTGTTCGACGTATCAGGCTAATGGTATGTTATCGTACTTATCAGTTGATAGTCTGGTCTCATTATACTTGTGTGTAATGTCGATTCCGTTAACCGTAATAATGCAAGACATACAATAGTTTAACAGATTGCGTTAAAAAACAAACGTTTAACGTAGCAAATTTAGAACCAGCACGTTTGCAAAACTAAATAGGTTAGTTTACTAAATCATTTTGATTTTATACCTAGCACTGGAAAAATATCTGCAATACGCGTAAATATAATACCATTATGTAGGTAGAAAAGTTTTATGACGTCACTGTACTGTTTTCTCGAAGCATGGAGCGTCTTCCATCTCTAAGAAGTGCAATATCTTGTTTCGTTATATCACAGGAAGCCATCTTAGTTTATTGCCGAGAGTACACGGACTTACTTTGTCTCAGTTAATTTTAAATGTGCTTTAAAATCACGTACACTTTGCGTTTTTATAGTAGAATTGTGTTTCTTGTGAAGTTCAATTTATATTACAAATTTTATTGTTATTCATGTGATTTAGTTCTCAGGATATTATGCCTAATGAATAATCGTAGAAGCTTATTTACAACGCCGAGAGGAATGCTTATAATAGTTAAACACAGTGGTTCGTTTCATAGACTAATTTATTGACCACAGAGTAACTAAATGGCGCTAGTAGTAACAGATACTTTTATAGCTATTTTTGTTACAATATTAACACCTCCGGCTTAACAAAATCATGTATACATTACATATTATTAACAGGCAATACACCAAGCATTCTAGTGAAATATTTATGCTTCACAGAACCCAAGCTCTTAGTAAAAATATCAGCTGGCTATATTGTTTGTTTCAAGTAATCTACTTTTATAAACATGTTTCACTGCCTCCTAACAAAATGATATCTTATATCTGATGTGTTTAGACCTCCTATGATACACTGGATTCAAAATTAACTTTTGTGCACTTTGGTTATCGTTATACAAAGTAATAATTTCTGAATCGCCTAAAATTTCAAACAAAAATTCTTAAGTAAATGGCTTCTTTACTAGCTTCTGACATGGCAATGTATTCTGCCTCTGTTGAGGACAATGCAACACTTCTTTGCTTCCGACATTCAAAAGATATAACAGAACCTGATAATTTAAAAACAAAATCCTGAAAAGATTTTCTATCACTTACATCTGAACCTCAATCTGCATCAACAAACCCTTCAATACAAGATTCATCTTTAGAAAATACAAGACCATGACTTTTAGTACCTTTTAAATATCTTAAAATTCTTTTTAAGTGTTTCCAATGGGTTTCATCATATGAATTGTTAAACGGCTAAGATAACAAACACTATAAGTAATATCTGGCCTGGTTAGCACAGCTAATACATTAAATTGCCTATCAGTTGCCTATATGGAATATTTTTATTACAACTTTTATTCTGAGTTTTCTAAAGTTAAATTAATTTCCATAGGAGTATCAGCAGTCTTACAATGTGACATATTATATTTTCTTAACAAAGTTTCTACATATTGTTCCTGATCAACTGTTATTAAACCTTTAGACAAGTTTACTCTTAAACCTAAGCATTGCTTTTCTGACCCAAATCTTTATTTTAAATTTACAACTCAAATCCTGAACTAATAGGTTAGTTGCAGTATTACAGTTGGAAAAATAAAAAATCATCGACGAAAAGAGCAATTATTACTTTAACATTTCCATCAAATTTTGTAAATAAACAGGGTTCATATTTAGACTTGTACCCTAAAGTCATCAAATAATCGTTTACCCTTTGATACCAAGCTCTCGATGATTGTTTGAGTCCATAAATGGCACGTTTAAGCTTTAACACTTTATTCATATTATTACTATCTTTATAATTTATAGGTTTTTCCATATCACACATTCATTCAAGTAACCATTGAGAAAAGCTGTAGTTACATCGAGATGACGTATATCTAAATCTAATTTTACTGACAGTGAAAACAACAATCTTAAAGTAGTATAACGTAGCACTGGGGAAAAAGTCTCATGTAGTCTATGCCTGCTTTTGTAAAAACCTTTGCCACAAGTCTTGCACGGTAACGCACTTTACCAACACTGTCATATTTCTTTTAAATACCCACTTGCACTGCACTACTGTAGAGTCTGGGGCCTGTCAGCGAGTTCCCAGCATCATTCTTCCTGAATGATTCAGCTCCTCCTCCATGCTCTCTCTCCATTGTTTGCTTTCAGGTCCATTTAAGGCTTCCTCGAGTGTAATATCCGTTCTGTAATCTTCTGCTCGAAGAAGCATCTGGTACATATGTGATATCCTTCTCATCATCAATATCTGTAAGTCATTAAAACTACTTTCTCTTTTTCCTCATGTTCCTGATCCTCCGCTGAATCTTTGCATTCAATGGGGATATCCACTGTATTCTCAGCTTTCTCCATAATTATGAGATCTCTGCTTGTTGTGACAGAGTTATTTTCTGGGTCATAAACCCTATAGCCTTCACATTCTCTGCATATCCAACCAAAATAGGTTCCTTGCCTCTCATCCCATTTCAACCTCTTCTTTGGGAATATGCATCATAGCTTTACTTCCGAAAATACGAACATGACTTAAGTTAGGCTTGTTCCCTGTCCAAACTTCATATGGAGTCATATCATTCAATCCGGTAACAACTGACCGATTTCTTAAATAAACAGAGGTATGCAGGCTTCTGCCCAAAACTTTTTTGTAAACCCATCAATAATTAGACATCTTGCCTTTCCACCAAAGATCTATTCATTCTCTCGCATACACCGTTTTGTTCTGGTGTGTAAGGGTTAGTTCTTTGATGAATTGTGCCTTTGCTGCTTCAGATATCTATCAAAGTCTTTGTTGCAGTACTCACCCGTTATCTGTCCGAAAACTTTAATTTTCCTATTTTTCTGGTTCTCAACCATGGACTGAAAATCTTTAAAATGTTTAAATACCTCAGACTTTGCTTCATGAAATAAATGAAAGCCATTTTGCTATAGTCGTCCACAAACAATACATAATACCTGGATCCTCCAATGGATGCATTCTCCATAGGACACACACACGTCTGAGTGTACCAAATCTAGTGCATTTTCTGTGTTGGATGAGCTAGGCTGAAAAGAATGCCTTGTCTGCTTCCCCTACAACACACTGTACACTATATTTGTCTATATTTGCTATATCTGTGATGAGATACCTTCAGTAGCTCCATTTTCATTTTATTCAAACTGGTACTGTTGATGTGCCCCAAACGTCGATGCCAGGTTTCACTGGATGTTTTGGCTGTGCTGCCAATATCTGTACCACTTCCTTAGTGTATAATCTGTACACACCATCAACTTGTTCTGCCTTTCCAACTAGAGTGCTCCTGTTGATTGTAAATGTAGCAACATTTCTCTTTGAACACTACATTATTTCGTTCTCAATCAATCTACTCACGGAAAGTAAGTTTGTCGTTAAACTGGTATGCACAATACATCGGAAACTGTGATGTCGTATTCTACATCCTTCACAACTGTAATTATGTTCACATCACCCGAACACAGCACCGGCACACGTTTTATTCGAACTATGATCTCTTTGGTTTTATGTTCATAAGATGGATTGACAATATATTCTTTTCTCGCTGTCATGTGTTTACCTAGCCCCGCTGTCGATGTACCAATTATCGCAATTGAACTTTCCACTCAAAAATAGCACTAAAAGCATTAGATTGTTTTCTTTTGCTTGTTTCGGAATTTGTCGGACACTGATTTTTGTAGTGGCCCGTTTGTTTCCCGATAACATTTTATGACTTTGACAGGTTTTGACGTTTCATGTCACTCTCTGGTCATTTTATGGCTACTATTATTCTTAAATTTCTGACGATTATTCGCGCAAAAGCAGTCTCGGAACTGGAAACGAAACAGATCCAATTTCACTACACATGTCCATCAGCTTCGTTTTATGACATCTGCACTTATTTCTATGCCTGAATGTTCTATGGCCATAAGCATAGGACCATATTTTCAGGTAATCCTGCTAACATTAATGCACCAATCCACTCATCTGATATTTTGAAACCTGTACCTTGTAATCGCTGGCTAGTTTCAACTATCTGAGTTACATACTGGAGTCGTCGAGTCACAGTTTTCAAGTCGAATGTTGATGAGTTACGCAGCAAACCAATTTTTCTTGTATAGCCGGTGTCATCGAACAAATTCTTCAACTTTTCCCATAAATCGTAGGTTGTTGCGGCGTGTTTATGTGCACATCAATGATGGATCAATAGTAAGCACTAGTTTCGCTGGCTTTCGCATCGTCACTGATTTCGGGCTTCGTAGATGAAGCCGCTAACCTCTGCGTAATGGCGGACGCCATGTTTTTCAACACCAACACATTTTGTACCGCAAAACACCATTCTTCATAGTTCTCGCGCCCTTTCAATTTCGGAATGTTAGCTAAGTAGTTCGACGTCATTTTACATAAAACCACACAGTACTGAAAAACTTTTTATCTATAATAACGATTTTATTTCACGTAGCCCACAACCGCAATAAGTTAAACACAGTGGTTCGTTTCATAGACTAATTTATTGACCACAGAGTAACTAAATGGCGCTAGTAAGTAAAGATACTTTTATACTATTTTGTTCAATATTAACAGCTTATCGCTATAATACAATTTCTAAAACTAAATGACTTAAATTATTTATTATTAATTTTTTCTTCCTATTGGCTCTTTGCACTCTTATACAAAGTAAAATAATACTACTGGTAATCTCCCCAGGCTCAAAACCAGCAAAAATTGTCAAAGCTGATGTAAATTATACAATTGGCCTTAGTCTTCCATATGCATATTATATATTATATTCACACTTTTTTTTCCTTAGAATATTAGAAAAAATAAGGCATGCATACGGAGCTTAAAATAATCTTTAAGTATTAAAATTTGACAGCGACAGCAAGTAATAAATTGAACAGCGAGTTAGCGATGACACGTTTCAAACGTTTCAAAGTATTATTAAAATGATGCTTGTTACAGTTTTATTATCTAATAAGTCCTTTTAAATTGTTTCAGGTACGTTATTTTGCAGACTCCAATGCGTTTGGTTGATGAGAAAAGCAAACATTAATATGATTTTGAGTTGTAAAAAATAAAACACGAACATTATAAAATTGAGTATTAAAAATAATATTTCAATCCTTTTTCTTTCTTGGACATGCTGGTCTAGTATTCAGATCTCGCTAAATCTAGTTACAACAATCAATAAACTAAGAACAGCTTAAGCCTGTTATATTTCTATCTAAAAAAATAATATAACTCTACTCTCTAATAAAACAAGCTTACACTCCCGATAGCTGGACAAACAAACACTAAAACAGGAATAGCAAATCCATTAACTCCGAATGACACCGGTATGCGCAAACAGCTGCACATTTGCGTAAAGCATCCTTCCTGTAACGCTTCCTTCATTAGGAGCGGTGCTTGTGGTATTTATCCATTTAATGTCCCCGATAGCTGCCGCGGACGTAAACCAGGTAAGCTGACCCACCATACACCTTTGTTATAACGTTTTAGTATAGAAAATGAAACAAAGACGAGGTCATCTTATAACGGACGGCTGCAACCTTCTGTTGACACTTTTCATTGCTCCATTATGACTCCTGCCTGTGTTAATGGTTATGTTGCTCCCAATATTTGCATTTCGCTGGCTTTCATTTAGAATTAGCCTTAAAGGTATTTTGAACAGCGAGTTAGGGATGACAATTGTGATATTTTTAATGTAGCAGCAATGGTGTTTATTATTAAAAATATAAAAAGGTATTTAATCAAACCACGTACTAACAAAAAGCGATACAATTTCACACAAGGTTTTATTATTTTACTTTGCTGGTCCTGTGTTAGTCCACTGCTGGACATAGGCCTCCCCTTCTCCGTTGGGTGGTTTTTAGACCGTATTCCACCACGCTGGTCCAATGCGGTATGGTGGGTGGACGGACTTTTTATATGCCCATCCAACGTATAAAACCTTGCTAGTACTCGTTCAAAATTTACTTTCTATGAATTTTTAAAGTTTATTACATACATTTTGTTTCTAAATCGTCTATGTCCATCTATACAAATTATATGTAAATAAAAAAAAGAACGGTGATTATTGCTATTACAAATTTAACAATAAAAAGTTTTTTATTTAGTTATTACAACCAAACAAGTAGTATTGACGAGCCATATGCTCATTTTTATACTCTCTATTATTAATTTTATGTTTTATAGACGATAAGAACCTTTATTGGTATATAGCAGTACATAGTTTTGCAAAACATGACTTAAGTAACGCAGGGAATAGGGACCCTTCCCGTCGTTATTAAAGACAGACTAAGAAAGGTTTGTTGGATGTATTTCCCAAAGGGGTTGAAAAGGGCTTTTTGATAGTGTCGAGATATCGCTTGTAGTTTCATAGTTTCGGTATTAAACACATTAGAAATATGACCTTTATGTACCTGAGAGTCATATCTTACAAAATGGTAACATATCAATAATGCTTTGTAGAAAAATACGCCTTAATTTTTTCTATCTTCATATTTTATTTATGTATTTCTTCAATATCGCCATGCCGATCATTTTTCAAACCGAAGGTTTATATTTGTACTAGAAATATATGTATTATTTATACTAGAAAAGTGTATTACTTAAAAATCGTGACCATATAAACAACTGAAGCACTCGTTGCGTGATATGAATTAATGTAAAGGACATCACGACGTATTGTCTATAAAATTGTTAATCGTTTATAAAAAAAGCATAAAATTAAATCTTTCACTTTATTTAACTAAATAATTTCACTTAGACATTCTCATGACTTTAAATAAATTCATAATTTAATGTAACAATGAAGGGCTTAAACTTAAAAGTTAGGTTATGTTGATAAAATTACAAACGAACTTATTGATAACATTATTGATATTCTGATAAATCCAATTTCGAACCTGGTACCGGCGTTCGGCTCCTCTTCCTCGTCGGAATCTTCAGTACTCACCTCATCAACTTCATCCGAATCCTCTATCATGCTGAAAAATTTAAAATAGTTTTACCTAAGTAATTTCTTTCACAAGATTCGATTCAATTACACTCTGAATGGACGAAGTCGCAATCTTGTAGAGTGCTAACGATAGCATTCAAGTTAGTTCAATTGAAATAATGGGATGCTTGCTCAATAATTACTTGCGATCACGTTTTGCTTTAATTACATTAAATGTCATAAAATAACGCCCCATGGTGGTGGAAAGTAAATTTATTTCTTTATTATTATATGATTACTATGACTATAGGTAATTAGTGTTTTAAACGGTAGATATTATAGCTAAGTAATACTCGTATAAAAATGATCCCTTAAAAAAACATTATTGAGATCTTCACATTTTTTCAAAGAATCATGTCAGGCATTTACCTCAATATAAAGCGGGGCAAAAACTTAATATATAAACTTATAAACGCACAGCAATCTCTGAGTTTTATTCGATAACTAGCCTTCCAGCAACCCTCTTGTTGGTGGAATTTCGTAAAATCCGATCTTAGCTGTCCTCTTCTCGGCGAAATGAGTATTCCTACCAAATTTCAAGTGCTACGCCTTATGGTTCCAGAGATATCGTGATGAGTCAATATATAGGTGGCAATCTTTTTTAAATATACAGATTTTTAAATGTACTTACTGCGCTTTAGCGATTGCATCGATTATGTGTTCCGTGACTAGTTCTCTCGCATCCTTTGCTGTGACGAACTCTTCGTGCAGGAAGTCGTCCCTCTTCACTCTTCTCACTTCTGCGTTTGGCAGATCGTTGGCCATCGCCATAACGTCCCTGGTGTCCAATATGAAATCGTTCAGCGTGTAGTGCATTGTTATTTTTACGGTTACTTTACTAAGGTCGTATTTAGGAGGCATCTCTGTGCCGTATTCTAGAAGATTCTTCGCGGTTCCATAGTGCCAACGTCTGAACACCTTATCCCTTATGTTTTGACCGTAATGAGCAACTTGTTTCAGGGATGCACCTCCGATCAGATTTTTATCGATGTCCTCGGACGTCTGTAATAGTAAGCTAATGTAAGATATGTAAACAGTGACAGTGAATCTTTATTAAAATTACAAACTTTACATTAATAATTGAAAATTGATTTGGCGTCAAATATTACATTATTGAATAAAAGGGTATTTTTACGGATTTTATCGCGTTTATTTTACATATTTACACACACTGGCGACTTGACCATACTTTAAATGACCCAAACCATCTATCATCAGATTTTATCGACCACAAATCTTCGCTAGAACACCGATTCTTACCAAGGATGATCCGAGAGGCTATTGAGATTAGAAAACATCCAAATTTCAATAGAGAATATAGTTGGGTTCTACCACCTGCTTGGGTCCCCATAATTAATAAATTAAAATTAAAAGCCAAGTATAACACCATTGCCTGCTTTAATCATAAAATCAGTTCATTTTGCATAGGTCGGAGTTTTAACGAAAAATAATTAATTACAATTAAGATCTGGAAACCCCGCTTCAGCACTGGCAGCAAGACGCATGACATCTCAGTCAACCCCGTGACCACGGCCGCTGCAGTGTTCGAAATGTCGAGAATTTAAATATGTAAAATAAACGCGAGACAATCCGTAAAAACTCCATTTCGTCTCCTCGTTCCGAACAAAAGAAATAATTATGTCAAATATTACATTAAAGACAATATATATATATATTTTTATGGCTTACGCAGGCAGACGAGCAGTCGGGCCACCTGATGGAAAGTGGTCACCGACACCCATGACATTGGCAATACCAGTGGCATCGCCAACGCGCTGCCTACCGTGAGACATAGGTGTTAAGTCTCGTTTACCCAGTAAATACGCTGGCTACGGTGCCCTTCAAACCGGAACACAGCAGTGTTTTCACACTACAGCTTTACAGCAGAAATAGGCACCGTGGTGGTACCACCAGACGGTCTCCTGTAAACAGGGGACATACCACCGGTAAAGGGACCTACCACGAATATATATTTTATTTATATATATTATGAATTTTCTTCATAGTCAGCATTGGTTAAAAAGTTACATATGATTCTTTTAAAGTATTTAATGAAAATAACGTTACTTACAAACTGAAACTTTTCACATATGTTCTGGAAGTAAGGCATGCTGGTGCAGAAGGAAGCGTTGTCTTTAGAATCCATAGCGACTGTTGAGTTCGGCGGATAGAGTTCAACGTAACCTAGCGATGTTGCTAGAGGCTAGAAAATATAAATGATTATCAAAAAAATTAGTAATTTTAACTTAGATTTTCTACAAAACTTAGAAATAGTTACTATCGTTGAAATAGAGAATAAACCACTGCTTTTTCATAAACTAGCCTAGTAGCCTTTAATCATATTAAATAAAAAATATAGATCAAAAAATCAATATTAAGTTCCTTCGAAGCCAATACTTTCTATATATTTAAAAGACATTCCCATCTATATATTGACTGATCACGACATCTCTGGAACTATATGGCGTAGCGACTTGAAATTTGGTAAGAATATTCCTTTCGCCCACTACAGGTAAGCTAAGAACGGATTTTACGAAGTTCGACCCACAAGGGGGGTTGGGGGGTTGCTAGTACTTTCTATGACTTTGGCACGAAAAGAAAAAACTCACATAAATCACATCCGTGAATCGCGCCAACTTCAACAGTTGCGAATGAGGAAAGTGGTTTTGGTAACCGACTCCAGCCAGCAAATGGGCCGATGCGAATTTCCTGTTGTACTCCGGTTTCATGCTGTTCAGCACTAAGAAGATAGTACCACCCTGCGAATGACCTATGTAGTGCAGTCGCTTCTGTCCCGTATGAGTCAATATGTAGTCGACCATTGATGATAAGTCTTCGGTACCGATTTTCTCGTACGTGAAGTCGAAGAATGGGAACTTCTCAACAGGACTGTCAGGGTTCAGGATCTTGTGGCGACGAGAGTTTTTAGTGCCCCGTGCGTTACCCATCCACGCGTCATAACCGGCGTCGGCTAAGTTGTAACCTTTGAACGTACAGTTAAAACTAAATCTTTACTTAAATAATTCAAACTGGCGTAAATAGTTTTAGGTAACATTTAAGTAGGTTTTAATTAGTATAAATTAGGGTTAAATACATGAATTGCAGTCATTTAACATTGACTAATTAAATGGTATACTGCGTCCGTAGCCTAGTGGTAAGGGCGTGTGATTTAGAAACAGGAGGTTGTGGGTTCGAATCGTGCGGGGACTCAACCAATTTTCATTGTTGTTTCCTAGTTGGTTAGGGCAATTTGGGCCGATCACCCAATTGTCTGAAGAGTAAGATGATCCATGCTTCGGATGGGCATGTAAAAAGTCGGTCCACCCACCAACCCGCATTGGACCAGCGTGGTGGGATACGGTCCAAAACTGATAGGGGTGTGTTAGGGGAGGCCTATGTCCAGCAGTGGACTATCAGAAGCTGATAATGATGATGCTGATGATGAATTAAATGGTTATATGGATAAGTAATACAAACATTTATATATTTATATATATATATATATATATATATATATATATATATGTATAAATAAATAAAAATGTATGTATATATAAAATTTAATTGCTGTTCGTTAGTTTAGCAAAGAACGGCTGAACCGATTTGGCTAATTTTTGTCATGAATTCTTTGTTGAAGTCCAGGGAAGGTTTAAAAGGTAAATAAATATTAAAATATCGGAATTCACTTAACTATAGTTAGCATATTTACTACAGTTGTTAACTACCTATCAGTTTTTTTTATCTGGATAATTGATAAATATTAAATAAAATGTTTTATTTCTCGATTGAGGTAGTACGAAGTCTGTCGGGTCAACTAGTTTTAGTATAGTTTTATCGATCATTATAAATTCTTACCCATGCTGTATTCGGGTCCGTAAATTGTGTAAGAATTCGAGGCACCGAGAAGTCCGTGCATCATGAGCACTATTGGTCGGTCCTCAAGGCTTGACGCGTTTTCGTTCTTCCCGTACGGTATTCTGTGCAGCTCCAATATGTAACCGTCATTAGTGACTGTGTGGTGTGTTTCGGCTGGATAACCTTGTGATAGTATACTCTGGATCTGAAAGATGACAAAAGTGGTTAATCCAGTCAGATTAGGCTCAGGGGTTAAGGCAAAAACGTGGCTTTTGAATAATTATAGTGGTTAACGAAAAAGTATAAGTTGTTAAATGTCGCTGATTTTGTGAAATTACTGGACAACTTATAAGAGCATAAATGACTCGGTCATTAGCTTCTTCAATAAAACTGTAATCCGAATTGAGCTGCCAATAGCAACTGCTGAAAGCACGTAGAGCAGTTACTAGCAGTTGCGAAAGTGCAGTTGCAAAATGCAGCTGCAGAATCTTTTTGAAAATGCGCAGGTAGACACTGCAACTAAACGACCGACATTGCATGATCTGTTTGTTGGTCCTCGTCGGTCTTTGAGCGGTATATGTCTTTAGCGGTCGCTGCAGTACTTGGTGATTTATATGCATCAGCTCGTGTGTTCAGTGTCGACTGCAGTAGCTGTAACTGCAATTGCAGTCTGCAGTCATTTTTCGCTGCGTTCAAAGCCATTTCATATAAATACATACAATGTGGTCGTGCAGCTGCGGCAATCTGCAATATTCACTGCACGAGCTATCCACAGTTGCCATTGACATCTCGGAATGGAACGGTACCTTAGAAACGAAATGTTTATCAAATAATTTTGATAAATTTGATGTAAACAATTTCCTTATTATAGCCTTATCTTAATTTATTATACAGTGTATATAATATCAACTATCGTAACGTATAATAAATTTCGTACAATATTAGTTGTTTTATTTCCTGAAAAATTCAAAATTTGCAATAAATTGCAATTTTCTTTGTGTGTTCAGATAGAAGTAGTAAACAGAACATGTCCTAGAAAAAACTCTACAGTCCGTGCCAAAAACTAGAAACTAGTTCGAAGTTTCTTACTTGCAGTTAGACACCCATGTGTATTAAATAGAATACTACTGACTATAATAAATGCGGGTTAAGCATTTTCGATCAAGTTTCAATTGACAAAATGAATGACAATGACATAAAATTTATTCGTAGACGGCGGTAAAGAAAAAAAAAATGCAATTGATCATTTCTGTTTTCAGGACCGATATATGATTCATCATCAGCCTTTTATAGTCCACTGCTGGACATAGGCCTCCCCTTATACATCCATTAGGGTTTTGGACCGTATCCCACCACGCTGGTCCAATGCGGCTTGGTGGGATATATGATTATCGACAACAAATATTATGTTTGCTAACTTAAAAAATAACAACACTCCTAAAATATTACTCATAAATCATATCCATTGCTTGTAACCGCTGGAAAGAAATCTTGCTGCTGCTGGAAAGCTGGAAAGATTCTTTCAGCATCCATGATCACCGTCTGCCCGTGATCATGGATGCTGAATCAAGACATCGATAATCTTAAGGATCGAGCGTTACATAAATATGTTTAAGTTGAGACGTTGGACCATGCGATAGAACGATCTGTAAATTAGTAGATTTGATACAAATGTCCTCTGTTTACTTACAGTTAAGTAGGCATTGTGAGTGGTGACATTGTTGCTTTTCTGCGACGCCGTCATGCGGATAAATAGAACGACTGTCATAGCATTGCTGTTACATGCGAATACAAACTCGGCAAAATACATTAAAACTCCTGAGTACGGTATATGCTCGTCATATCTTTATGACCTTTTATTACGTACACTTATCATCGGGATCGTGTACGCAGCGTCTTGTGTTTAAATGCGAATTTAGACTTTGTCTTTAGATAGATAAGTATTAAAATCGTTTAGTTTTGTTCGAGTTGCCCCGTCGATATGTTTGGCGATTTGTATTTTTATTAATATAACGTATGTTTTACGATCCATTCGCTGTGTTTGAATACTCACGAACGGTAATACATTTATTGTTGGATTATGAGATTAACGCGCTGCCGTTTAAAATTTATTGGCGAATTCCTGGTTGTTGTTGACTTTGGATTGTAAATCTTTGTTGTGTTTGCGATTGATTGTGATAATCCTGATCACTTTGTTGTGATAAATTTAAAAACTAGACAGCGTATTATGATATCACCTGGTCATTTGACTTGTAATAATAAAGATATATAACTAGTATGATTAAATTTAAAATAATTTTAAGTCCATCAGTCAGGCCACGTGTATTCATTTGTACGAGTCTTTTTATTATTACGGACAATAATTAGGTACTATGATATATCATTATATGCCCATTGAAAAATGCCTATGTCAAACAGTGGACGGCAGTACGGCAGTCAAACGTAAAGGCAGCTAATAATGGAAAAAATATTGATTAAGTACTACATAACTATGTGAAACGTCATTCTTAAGAATCTGTTTATATATGTGTGCATAAATATAGTAGTATATAATTGTATACATAGTTCGGCCTTTGATTTAATGAAATTCGTAAGGTTATAATTGAAAGATCACAGTTAAACTTGAAAGCGTATTATTTCGTAACATTATTACGAATTAAATAGGCGCATTAGGATTTGGCTGGCAAACAGCGGCCGTCACAAAGGACGTTTTAAAATAACGGATCCACTTTATGTACATAAAAGAGATTTTAGGCGGTAAATGCGATCGTTACGCGGCCTCTCGGGCGGTATAACGTGGCGTTCTTTGCTCGGCTTCATAATTCCGCTGTAAAGAGCTTTCGCGAAGGAATATCGCGCCATTGAAACCTTCGCTTTGATGAGCTCGATAAATATTCAGTGTCGAGATTTGTTGCCTCAAATCCATTCCCGCCACCTCGGACGGGCTAATTAAAATACTTCGCTAATGTATCACGGGGCAATTGTGTAAAAATGCTATTACCGTCTTTGTATATTTGAGTACAAGTCTGTTATTGTTTTGATAAATGTAACAAGTGCATTACTTGTGCACAAAAAAAAAATAATTTCTGTAAACGAAAGTATTATAAATTCTTAAGAGACTTATACATAAACTTTTAGAATCACCTAAAGTTATGGAACTTCGTTAATTGACGGCAAGAGACAACTAAGTCTCTGTGTCGCGTTACTTATTTTTTTATATCGTGCTAAAACTCAAGATGCTCTATAAAAACAGTTAATGTGTAGTATATTTTTAATTGCTAAACGAAAACAGACGAGCAGTCGTCCGCCTGATGTTATATGGTCCACGACGCCCATAGACATCGGCCTGTACCAGGGGTACCATCAACGCGCTGCCTAACGAGAGACATTAGATGTTACTGCTCGTTCACCCAGTAAATACGCTGCGTACTATGCCCTTCAAATCGGAACACCAAAGTGTTATCATACTACCTCTTTGTGTCATTAACAGGCACCGCGGTGGTATTTCCCCAGATGGCCCACGGTAAAAAGGGGACCTACCATCTCTAACATATTATAGTTATAACTTACTAGCGAGCCGCCCCGACTACGCACGGGTGCAATACTTATATCTGTAAAATCTATGGAAAATTATACAATATTATGAATGAACGTTTATATGTATTATAAACCTTCCTCTTCAATCACTTAATCTATAAAAAAAACCGCAACAAAATTCGTTACGAGGTTTTTAAGATTTAAGTATACATAGGGATATACGGGACGGAAAAGTCGACTTTGTTTTATATTACGTAGTGATGTCAACCATTAAAAAAGTCGATCTATGCCTTATTAGTCAGTTTTAGTTTAGTTTGTATCGTATTCTGTTACATAAATCATCCTTAAACCTGTCATGTCACCATTGTGGTCACTGATAAGGGTTCAAAACGTCGGCAATAAACGTGTAGAACATGTAGAATAGGTAATATAAGTTTGACGCAACAATGTGTTTGCTTAATTTCCCTTTATTTAATTTAATTACTTTAAAAGTCTAAGCAATTATTTTTGTTCCCCAAGATTTCTAATAGAAAAGGATTGGCGTGAAACTAACATTAAAAGTGATTACTTGATGATCGTTCCTAATTTATCGTTGTAAAATTTCACAGACGAGAAACCCGCCTTTTAAGTCCCTCGAGCTATAATTAGTTAATAATGAAAAATGTTTGGGTTAATGGGGTGTGCGCAATTCTGAGACGATCGAAAAATTTTACTTTCTATATTATTCTTGAGGCACCAATTTTAACGCGGTTTTGATAGTTGAATTTATATAGTGTAAATATGTAATATGTATAATCTACATTTTAATGTAAATTGCTTGCAAAGAGTCTATTAGCTAGTTATTTCACGTAAAAAAATTAAGCCAAGTGAGTTTTCAAAGTAGGGTTCAGTCGATTTGTAGTTTGTGAAATTTTTATACGTCTACTCGATTTAATTCTTCAGTAAAATGCGTGAGCTTATGCAAATATATGGGCGGTACTTTCATTACTCCAGTACTGCGTTTCGGGAAGGATAAATATTGGAGCAGGGACTCAGCTACGGCATAGCCGTCTTACCGATGCCAAAATGCAAGAATTTTCCTTATTAAACGGGCCGTCGCAAAAGAACGGTTGCTACGTAATGGAGTATTGTGTACGTAAGCATATTACAGTCAATAATTATTACACGTATAAACCTTTCTTATTCAATTCTGAGTCAACAGAAGACGAATACTGTATAGCAATCGCAAAGTCGTAACAAGCCCGCCTCATATTTAAGTTTTGCAGCAAACTCCTTTCACTCTTTACGTTAAGACAACCCGTCAACCGAATGCCCGTAAACTGAATTAAAACTTGTTAGAGCGGCCCGAAAGAAAGTTAAATAGTACTAGGGGCAAATAAACAAAGTTGCCGGCCTGTATGAGTAACGAGCAAACTTCGCCGCGAGGGCTAGCGATTCCGCGTATTAAAATTTTATAAGACGGATTACGGTCGTTCGAAAAACTTCTACGCGAACAATTATTCGATGCGGTGGTGGTTTATGGGGCGTCGTTATTGCCTGGGAGGCCCCTTCGAGGAGTGAAACAAACCTTATCCGAGTACCATCGTCTGCGGGCTTATTATGAGATACTTTTTAAAATGCCAACTTGTGAGCGAGCCGGCTTAATAGGCAGCTCAGCATCGTTTTTTATTAATATTACAAATTGCTACGCAGCGGCTTACCGAAGGGTGAAATGCGCTCACACACACAGTCAGGTTACTAAGCTAGAGTAAGTAGCAATGTTATCAGTGCAGTATTGTTATTACACCTTTTAAAGTACTCTAATATGATATTTGGTAAAATAGATTTAAATTAGTAAGGATTCGTTTTTATTAAGTAATAATTCAGCGTAATACTTCTTCGTAATGCAAAAAATCTTTAAATTTACAACGATGTTATTGTTTATAAAATTTAAATTAAAACCATAAAATCGTGACATTAAACACCTGTTAAATTTGTTTTTTATTTAATCAGACAAAAGCAAAAGTTATAGGCTATTTAATGTAAAGCTCTGCTGCGACAGATACAATTAAAATGATATTTAAAAAATATAGTTTTGGGCAGTTTTTTTTCTATGTTCAAGACACTCTTGGATATGGTAAAAATAGTTTACAATATTTTCTAATGACTAATAGTCTATAAGTTATTCTGATTATATTTTAAAAAAGTTTTACTAGATTTCATCAAGTTTTTTTCGGTGAAAGATGATAAATATCTATTTCTACATTCTTACAAACTTTCACGTTTATAATTATTATTAAATTTAAATTACGATAACTAAACTATATAAAACGCCACCTATTGTCATTTACAAAATACCCTCTTGTATATAGTTCAAATTTTTAAAAATAATTTTAGTAGATAGAATGTATAATATTTTTAATTTACAACCAATCATGCCAATTATTATTAAAATATTTTTCGAATACTTTATCCGTCCGCTGCTAGACATAGGCTTTTTTAAATGAACGCAAAGATAGCTGATCCCTGCTACCTTGAACTGGCTACTGTATGAGGATCGGCATCCCACCTGGTCGGGGGCCGACCAACGCTCCGTCTTCCCAAACGCGGCCTCCACTTCGGAACCTTGTAGGCCTATCGACCATACGTTCTTTTGACTATATAACCTGCTCACTGCCACTTTAATGAGCACTCTAATCGTTAGCACTCTGTCGGAGACTTTAGTTATATGACGGATAAATTCGTTATGAATTTTGTCCGTTTATGGCGAGCTCCGTAGCCCGTTGAGCTACGGCAAACTTGTTGACCAATTCTACCGTCAGAGGAACTTGAACCTACTACCTATTTGGAAGGATTAGCAATGGCCAAACGTACCAGATGACGGTTTCATTATGTATTTGAAGTCACATAATTTTGTAAAGTATTTTTTATTAAAAGTTAAAAATATTTAATGTCGAAAAATATTTGATATGAAAACAGTATGGAGTTAATTAGCATAACGATATTCCATTCAAATCTTGGAAGTTGTGTGATCTATTGTTTTAGTTGTTAGCCAACTCTCGTATGAGGTAGGGATTTGGTTTATGATTTATATCGAAACTTATTTATGCCTGTGGGTTCGCGTTACTAACGAATTCTCCATATTGATTTTATAGTTCCTAATGTGTGGAAACGTTTTGTTAAATAATAAAATTTACTAATACTGTTATATAATTTGATTAGTTCAACATTTTTACCTGAATACTAGTTTTGTTAATTTATTAACACCTTAATATGCTGGCATGCGCTCTATAGTTATGCTCTATAGTTACGCTCCATAGTTAGCGCATTATAATTACCGAAAAACCGAATTATAAATCAAATTTTAATATGCTATTGGTCATCAGATACGGCATTTAAAGACATGTATTTTTGTAACTACCGCGATGCCTATTTCTTTTGCAATTCAGTAATATGTAAACACTTGTATGTCTTCCGACATGCAGGGCACTTATCCAATAATTATCGTTTACCTAGTAATTAACGAGGTAATTTGTGACATCTTACGCTTATTATGTTTTATATATAATTTAAAAAACTACAACACGACGAATTTCAAAATTATCACCACTAGTTACAAATCTACTACGCATGGAGTTGCGCAATTAATGTGATTAAACAAGAACTCGGCGTTGAATGAAAACGTTGAGACGAAATGTACATTATATTTAGATAATAACACGTATGCATACATAGAACATACATATATAGAATAACAACTTAATAAAACTTTTATTAGCGAAACTAACAGTCGGCTTGCCGAACTTTTATGTACATCATTAAGGAGACGTCGGTCATTAGCAAGCTCTAATTAATGAAACATTTAGTCCGAAGTATAAATATCTGGGTAGTTTAATCCATTGTATAATCTATAATCACATTCATCTATTGTGGACTGGATGAGAATAGCCGAAGATCTGAAGCGGTAGTATGCATTAGGGGGAAGCCTATGTCCAGCAGTGGACTAAGACAGGCTGATGATGATGATGATAATAATCCATAAATAGTAGTTTTTTATCAAATTTTATTTCTTCAAATAGTTCTTTTCTCGTCGCTTTTTGAATTGCTTAATTGTTTACATTATCTATGTAAATAATAATCTAAAAACCCTAAAAGACTTAGGCATCAAATTTTCAACAGAAAGTTACCTAGGTGAATCAATAATTTTAGTATATTTTTACTAATTCAAGAAACATAGTTTACTTAATCGTAAACCGCCTAGAGAAAAAAGGATTGACCTTTACGAAGACTGAATATTTAACCATTTTCTCTAAACTTGGTTTTAAAAAGAATCTATTAATTGTTTCAATAAATAAGTATCTTATCGGTTTAAAAAAGAGGCTTTGTACTTCATGTCTACTTTAAACTTAGTATTTTTGTTTAGATCGAAAAATATAAATTAGAGAACATAATAAAACGCAAAGCGTCAGTAGGTAAATAAATATAGTGACAATTATGGATTTTTCTCAATTTATTCACACTGTTATTTTATTCCAGTACGATGTCGCCATTTTCTTAAATAACCTCAAAGTGACGTCACAACCATATTCTTAGATAACGGAGGCGTGAACGACTCAATCGCTCCAGCTAAATAGAGTCACGGCTCCAACGACAGCCCCCACCGCACGAGAAACTCTATCAGGAAGCAATTTATCAGGAACATACACATATCTAGTATACCATAAACCTATCAGACTAGGTGTCAGGGAGTAAATACGGCAGGAGTTTTCCAGGGCAACATAGGCATTGAAATATTGTTGTAATTTTATTTGATAATTTTATACGACGCGTATATACTTTGACTCCGTTTTAGGAGAATTTTAATGAAGGCTACATTAGGAGAGGCTTACGTCCAGCTTTAGACTAACATAGTCTTAGGCTCATGATGATGATGATGATGATGATGATGATCTTTGAAATTGTATTCTTATATTTTATAATAATGAGGTTTAAAAAACAAATTAAGGGGAATTTATTTTAACATAATTACGTATAACACCAACGCTTGTCCCGTGATATGATCATTGAATAGTGGAAAATTTTAAAGTCGAAAACAGTATATAAGTCCATGTAAAACAGTTAGTTATAAACTCGTGTATAATAAACGCTTGAATAAAACTAAATTTGTCCATCGTTTCATCCGCGCTGCGATGGTAACCTGCGACAACAGACATTATTATGTTTTGCTGTTCACGTCAGAATAGATTATAGATGGCCGATTTTATTCACATACCGCTCTTTACTCTATTTCGAACAGTTCACACTATATATGTATACACCCATGTATGTTTGTATATAACCTGTACATTATTTTGATGTATATTCTATGTTATTGTAAAGTTTTAATAAAATTGGTTAAGTATTTTTTGATTAAAAGGATATATATACATTAAATTATTAGAAACTTTGCGTATATAATATTAGTGGGATAATGTTTCTTTATCTACACAACCGTTTTGATTAATTTCCGCTTGAAAATAGGCTTACTATTTGGGTACACACTGATGTAATACGAACTAAGTGGGTCCGTAGGGTTCCTCGTTTCCTGTCTTCTGACGTATCATGTAATTATTTACAGCGGTCGACAGTTTGAATCTTGTGTTTTGAATAATTAATCACTGTCATATACCTAGATGTAGTGAGAAATTATTTTCCTTCGGGAAAACTCGGATCTTTATCGGAATACGATGACACCCGAAACGCAAATAAATGATCGTATTAAATGAGTGACATTTAAATATCCATTATTATCAAACTATATTGTTTAGTGACAAATGTCAAAATTAATAATTTGTGGACAGGTACTGAAGCTATTTTAGAGAGCCCGACAAATACGAACTTTTCCGAAAAATTACGGAGAAAAATCCTTTCTCATTATATGTATACATTGTTCTGTTATGTTGTTGACGAGTGAACTCTGCTTCTTTGAGTATAATGATTGTGTCGCGATCTTGTTTAATCATAGTATTTGATAGTCACTGTAATGGTGTTATTAGGACTTTTAAAATATCCTAGTTTTCTGCATTAGCAAGTCGTTTTATATATGAAATCGTTTCAGTGTATGAAAAATGTATTTGTTAACATTACTTTATGAGGATAATTTTTGACGTTCAAAAGTGCTCAGTAGAGCCTAAATTGAATAAATGATTTTGATTATTAAATAAAATTACTTTTTACGGATTTTATCCGTTTATTTACATTTAATTCCTGATCTTGTTCGAGACACTTCTCAGCGTTGAGTTATCAGTGTAGCACTACTGTCTACTAAAATAAATCACTGATAAATCGTAAGTAATTGGTTTTTAATAATTCTAATATTCTGCATTAGCAAGCAATAGAAATAATTAAAATGATTTTTGACTTGACTTTGACTTTGAAGAATGCTATCTCATTATTTGTAGATAATGCAAAATTCTTTTGAAAATATTTTTAAAAGAGAAATTTTCTTTTATAAAATAAACACAAAAATAAAGTCTTCCATGTACTGTTTTGAAGGTTATATAAAATGTGGAAGCAGATGAATATGCAGAATGTATTAAAGTACACTTCGGTATTATGATAGGAGGTCGGTGCGCTTATTTATCGGGTGTCCATTTCCGTCCTCGAAGCCTGGGTTATGTAGAAAATACCGTAACATTTTATAGTTTACTTAAAACTACTTATTTTGTAGTTTTATTCACATATTTTTAGCTTAAGGTAGAATATATAGGTGATGTGTGTCGATCTGAATCGAAACACCTTACCATTTAGATGTACCTTCTATGGTATGTAAGTGCAAATACCATAAGGTCACGAAGGCATTTTGATATTTAACGGTATATATATTGTATAAACTTGAATGCCATATTTAAATAATACAGCAATATAACACTGCCCGAAGTAAGAGCTTTCGCCTACTTGTACGTGAAGCATACATAGAACGTAGCAAAAGACAATACAAATGCGGCGCAAAATTGCGCCACTTATTGCGCACTTTACACCAGATGTATTTGCTCGTATTTTTTACAGCAATAAAATAGATGACGTTACAAACCTTTCTAGTCAGTTCACAGTAAGGAGTTTCAGCAACCTATCACTTTGAATAAAGGGACCAATCAAGACCCAGAATTGATGTAAACATTGTAACCCATGGCAAGGAATATTCGTCATACTTACAGCTTTTATCAATGAATTGTCTTCGAATCAATCATTGAACGACAGCCGAGTTATAACAACATATATGGACTAATTCGTTTTTATGTATTATTTTATTTATAGAAAAAATAATAGTTTAAATTGCCTAAACTTTATATTATTGCCTCCGTAGCCTAGTGGTATGGGAATGTGCTTAAGAAACCGGAGGTCGTGGGTTCGAATCCTAAGGGGACTTAACAAATTTTCATTGTTGTTTCTTAGTTGGTTAGGGCAATATAGATCACCCAATTGTCTAAAAAGTAAGATGGTCCATGTGTCGGATGGCAAAAAGTCGGTCCACCCACCGACACGCATTGGACCAGCGTGGTGAAAACACCCCAATGGATTGGGGTGTATTAGGGGAGGCCTATGTCCAGCAGTGGACTACACAGGCTGATGAAGTATGTTATTATGCCTTGTTTTCGTGTCACGACAACATTTGTGATAAAAAGCTTCATGCAGAATGATACTGACCCTAAGCGTTTGCTCGTATACATCCCGTAAGCTGTTGAAATTAATGCACTCGCAAACTGGCTGATGCAGCGATGATAAATGCTCCGTCATGTACTAGCTAATTTAAGCTGCCCGGATGATAGATGGTGGTAGAACGAGCATTAGAAAGGAAGCTTAATATCCTCCAGACGGCGTATGTTATGGCAATTTGTCACGGCGCGCACTTTGGTACGTACTATGAATATTTTTGTTTCAATCCATTTTGATAATCTTCCTTGTGGAGTTGCGGCGTAATGTTTAAAAATATCTTTTTAAAGCTAATGCTCTGTCAGATCATACTTTTTTGATCTTTTGTTACTCATATGATAGATCTCGATGTAATAATTTTCTTTGTTAGATTTTTAATCGTTTTAAACTATCAATTACGCAGATAGTGTTAAGTCTGACAGAATTGATAGTGTGTTTGTATGTTCTGTGACTTACACAATAGAATCTATTCACGCTGCTGTCAGAACTGACATTGTCATTCATCATACTTGAACTACAGTACTGTCAGTCATATTTTAGAAAAATTAACTGAAACAAACATGTCGATAGTATTGCGTAACAAAGAGCCGTGTATCCAATGCACAGTTCTTCGAAGGTCCGTCATGGTGATAGCCACGTCCGCCGTACTTCCTATCGTGGTCTTCATCGGATTGTTGCTCTCAATGGACTTCTGTGAAACGGAGCCCTTTTATAAGAACGCTAGAAGTATGTTGGTGAAGTGCATCGCTGGTTTACTCCACGTGCAACTCTTTTTGGCAACTGCAGTCCTGATTGCTTCTGTCATGGGCAAGCGACGGCTGACGATGTACCGCACTTGGTATTTTATTTTCCATGTCATTGTTATGACGCTCTCCTTTATTTTTGCCTTGGTTTGACTGTCGTTAATAATTCTAATGGATTGTTCTGCGCGACGGCACTTGTTGTGGCTTTATACTATTATATTGTTTTAGATTAGTTCATATATTTAGACTTAAAGTGCTTTGGAAGAAATAAACAATGTTACTGTACGTGTCGTCTTATTACTAACTTTATTTTTCTAATAATTGCTGGTTGGTATTATTCATCATCATCAGCCTGTGTTAGTCCACTGCTGGACATAGGCCTCCCCTACTGCACGCCTGCTCCATTAGAGGGTTTGGTATAATTATATGCATAAATTATCGCTAGAGACCTCTGCAGATGAAAGCAACTTTATATTTTTGCCTAAAGACAATGCGATGCTTCGAGTCGGTATAAAATACTCCGAATAATAATAAACCCCTCATATAAAAGCGTCTTTTATACCAGATGTGCCACAGGAGCGTGTAAAGACGATAAAGTCCGTGCTGTGAGGATCGTCGAGCGAATTACTCTCGCAAGCAAATTCCCTCCCCGGCCATTCCGAGTGCTGGCACCCAATAACGTTTTTATGTTAAGTGTCCGGAATCGTAAAGATTGAATAAAAAGTTTATTTGCCTCCGCGAGCTGTATGTCTTGTGGCACATTACTCTAAAAGCAGTGGTGATGCTTGCTCGGGTTATTAGAACAACCTGTCGCTATCAAGTGAATTACTAAGAGTATCATTTATGTTATTTCATTATAGCGCTACGATGTCTCCTGCAAAATGTAATTATATTATAAACTCGCCAATATATTGCAATGTGACGCGATTTATGTCAGAAAATATTCGTTTTGAATGTGGTGAACGTATCGTTTACAGGGAACCAATCGGGAAGAAACTTAAGTGATAATAATAATAATAAATCTTTATTGCAGACAATTAGATCCATATGCAAAGTTAAATCAAGTGAAACTAAATTTAAAACAAAATTAATACAGTAATGTTTATTAATTAACTTATTCTTTATGCACATTAAAATAAACATAGGCGGGCTTAATGCCTTAGGCATTATCTGACAGCCAACCTATAGAAGTTTAAAATATTGAGTAGTAAATAAGTAATAGATACAAAATCTATGTGTAAAGTTAGACATTAAATAAGAGTATAACTAATAAATACATTTTAATATGACATTAATATCAATGGAACATAAATATCATATTATATACTATATATATATATATATATATATATATATATATATATATACTATTCTATAACACAATAATATATATGAACAATATACATAATACACTATATGTCACAGTGTCAGTTGCCTCGCCAATTCCTCTTGCAATAAATATTTACGCAATTTTTTCTTAAATTCTAAGATGTTGTTAGCCATTCTGATTTCCAATGGTAGCGCATTCCACAGAAGTATAGATTGAATTGAAAAAGATTTATGAATGAAGTCGGTACGATGTACGGGACACAAAAGAAGGCGGTTATTCGTAGAACGTAGATTTCTAAGACTAGCATCACTGAGATATTGAAAGTAAGAAGACAAATACGTCGGAGAAGAGGATGAGAAAAGAAGGGAAAAAAGGGTGATAAGTGCCCTTAATGATCGACGTTGTCGAATTGGCAGTCACTGAATTTGTGACCGATAGGACGACACATTTACGAATATTGAATACGAATCGAATGCAGTTATTTTGAAGTCGGTTGAGTTTATTGAGTAGAACTGCATTCCAGGTCAAAGTAGCACACGTCGCCATAGTCGATAAAAGGGAAAATTAAGGCCTGCACGTGCGTAAGTTTTGTTGACATTGGAAGCAAGTTTTTTAAGCGATAGAGGGATCTTAGTACACTTGTGAGTCTCTGAAAAAGGCAACATGTTTCCAACTAGTCAATTGTCACCAGGTTTTTCACACTACTAAAAGGAATGGGCCTCCCCGGGGTTGATTTGGTGGTTTTAATTAACTTATTTAAAAATGGATTCTCCCACAATCATCGCCTACTTTTATTAGGTAAAAAACTTTAATGACCACCTTTAATGGCATCAAATCATCATTCACTTTTGAATTATTTATATCCCGTCAAGGTTCCTCAAAGTACGGTGTGATCATCGGCGTAAAAAGATGGTGGGCATCAAGTTCAGTAAATAAATTAATAAATATAGAACATAAGATCGGAGAAAATACCGAAGAAGCCACCAGCCGTTAACCAATTTAGCTCATTGGTTTTCAATTTTTATTATTAACAGACTTACGCGAAGATAAGATGGAAACCAGACCATCTTTATCAAAACCTTTAAATGGCGAGATGCTAAAGGATATGGACGGGAAATTAAAATTAAATAATGTTAATATATGTATATAAAGAAATTTTATGTATTCTACTCGTTAAGATTATATAGAACACACACACACTTCCACTACATTGTATATTACATTTTAGGCGGCTATATCTATTCATCGTTTAGACATCTTTTGGCATTCCGATTGGTTTTAAGCAGCCAAATGTCATTCATCGCAGTACAAACAACGTTACGGTGCTATTAAAGTTTCACATTACGTTTTGGTTATATTCCAGTCATTTGTTTAGGATAAAATAGAATGAAATAGTAAATAAGAATACAAATTGGTCGTGTACTAATCCTCACGCTATGCTTATTATTTTTAGAATTTGAATAATTTTCCCCTTTAAACTTTGATCGTTTTAATATGGATAAATATTTTAAATCGGTTCAGTAGATTAGGAAAATATAGGGACACATATGAAGAAATAAACGAATCATTCCTCTTTTTAGTTTTGAGGATAGATTATTATAGTGTTAAAACTTGGAAATTAGATACTAGGCCCCCAAAATTTTTTTAACAAAAAATTTCGTAAAGTCCGTTTTACTGACCTCACTGCGCGAAAGGAACATTCGTATAAAAATTTCAAGTCCTACCCTTATGGTTCCAGGACATCGTGATGAGTTAATAGATAGGTGGGAATCTCATATACATATATATATAGAACTCAATCGGGCACTATTAAACATAATACCCTAGTAAAGGTTTTTTCTTTCAGCGCAAATCAATTCGTAATTAAGTTTACGTTTAAGATTGTTCCGAATCAATAATTTCGCTCCAATTTGTTCCGTCCTTTTTAATTTTAAACGAAATGTTCATTTTTGGTTAAACCTAAATTCTTCCAATTAAAGACAACCTTTTATTTCAACTTTAATTGAATTGTATTGAATGCTGGCTTTTTATCTGGTTCCTAAATTCGTGAAAGTTAAAATTCCGATATGTATTCATCATCATCAGCCTTTGATAGTCCACTCTGGACATAGGCCTCCCCAACACACCCCTACTTAAGGGGCTTTGGATTACCCACCACCTGGTCCAATGCGGGTTGGTGGTGGACCGACTTTTACGACCATCCGACCATGGATCATCTTCTTTTTAGACATTTGGGTGATCGGCCCTTGCCCTAACCAATAGGAAACAACAATGAAAAATTTCGCGCAGGTTCGAACCCCGACCTCCGGTTTCGAACCAAACCCATACCACTGGTCTACAGGCAGTTGGTATTTATTAGAATTATTCAATTATTCTTGTTTATGTAATTATTATTACATTAATTATTTAAACATTTAGCTCTTGGAAATGATGAATGTTATCGAATAACAAGAATCATGATAACACTTGTTTTGATAAGATCGCATGTTTAAAAACAGGGGTCGATTGGGTTTAATTATAATAAAGGGATAAAAGTTTTAAGTACTGAGGTGAAGAAATTACCCACGATAATAATGCTAATTTATAATAAATACATTTTTGATTTTTATTATCTTTTAACATAATATAGTAAGAAATTTTTTTTTCGGTTTTAGGGCTATAAATGATTCTGTTTCATATTTTAGTCAAATGGCGCTTTACCAAACTATTAGAAAAAGACTTTATAAAATAAAAGTTCTAAATTGATGAAATGATAAAGGTAAAATACTTTTTACATGTAATTAAACCCAATGCATATTTTTAAATCAAGATTGTACCAATTTTAGTTTTCAATTAAGAACAACGTTTTATATCCATAGCAAATTTTGCTTTAGCATTTTCATTGTCGAAAAAAAAAGGTAAAATACTCTTGCTAAATGCGCTTGTATAAAAGCATAACATTGTTAATCACAAGTGTATCGAATCATAGCGCTGGGACGATCTCGGGGACGAACAATAATTCGCGCACGATTCAATTTGGTCGCAGTAAATCAGCCGCCGCGCTAAACGACCTCGGTGACCGTGATGCGCCCCTGTGTGTTCTAATCGATTGTGTGATTAGGAAGATTATTTCGATTAGTCGTTTACGTAGTGTAGGACGCCCTGCGGCAAGATGGAGTGACGGCATTCGCAAAGTGGCCGCTGTGGGCTGGATGAGAATAGCCGGAGATCGGAAGCGGTGGCGTGCATTAGGGGAGGCCTACGTCCAGCTGTGAACTGACACTGGCTGATGATGATGATGATGAGTCGATTTACTTCGCGTTGCACTCCGAGTTTCTATTGCCAATTTATCCAGTTCCAGGTCGTTCAGGTTTTCAAATGCATTTAACCCTTGGTTGGAGCACAGATGCCGGATGCTCTATATCTGAAGAGTTATCTATACTATACATAATTATCTATACTATCTATACTATCCCTATAACTATATCCCTATTATAACTTAAAAATAGCTAGTATTAAAGTATACGTTTTGATGAACAGCTGTAGTAAAATTATTTTCTGCTAAGCAATACAGATCGCAAATGTTATTAATAAAAATGTACATTATTAACGTTCACATCACTTGTCCCCGGGGTTTGCTTATGTCACAAATGTGTAGCTTGATTTTTTGCTGGTCGCAATCCGTTACGATCCCGAATTAATGACCCAACAATCCAACGGAACAACGTTTAAGCTTATTCCATCGGGATAAACAAATTGAAAGCGATACGAGATGTGTGATTAAACATTAATTGGATGCGATGTCGGTCCGTTTGTAATCGGCGAACTTCCACCGTTTTTTGTTTTCTCTTTTTAAATGCGTCGCCCAGGTTTGGGCACTTTCAAAGTAGCATGTCATAAAATTCGTGTAGAAGGCATAATCAACATTTATTATTATTTTATAAAAAGGATAGTAATTAATCAATGATGTTATAAACATAAACTATGTTACTCGCCATCTGCTGTTAATTCAATATTATACAAAGCCACCCCTTTATGCACGTCTTCCATTACGTAACCCGTCACGTTGGTATAACGCGGGATAGAAGGGTTGCCCATCCGACGCATGAATCATATTACTTTTCATACAATTGGGTGATCGGCCTAAATAGTCCTAACCAAGTAGAAAACAACGATAACCCAAAGTTGTTTTCCCGGAATTCAAACCCGCGACCTACGGTTTATAAAGTAAGGACCATCACCGTCCACCGACCACGAAGGCGGGCGAAAACCATACCTAACGAATAATACATTTCTCAGTCAGCTCTCAAATGCTTTATAATCAAATCTATGTAAATTTTTACATACATTTCATCAAAGTATGTACGCTATCCATCTAAAGGTAAATTACAGAAGAAATTAAAAATCATATGTTTTTGTATATACTTTTTACGTGATAATGTTTATTTTATGTAAAAATCTCTATAGCTATCGATGTTCTACAAATGGAATAACCTTGTATCCTAAAACCAATCGTATACATATTGTTTCACTCGCAGAATCCAATACACAGCTTTCATTGTTTTGTTAAACTGTGCGTTTATTGATCTTCGCCTTTTTCTTAAAGTGTGCAAATTTTTAAGATTTTATTTTATATTTAACAATGACTACAAATCTTTTAGATATGATTTATATCGCTTTTTATTAAATTAATAAAATATTTTTTTTAATATTATGTCTTTAAATAATTTTAAAGCTGGTAGAGTAAAAAAATGTGTTTAAGAATATATGATAGATTTGGTTTTTGTATTACTTTCTTGTTGGTATTTGATCTCAATGTATAATACTGTGTTTTCATTAAATTTAGATACAATACCATGACGTATCACAACTTTTTGTAACCCTGGAATTGTTAAACTATTAACAACCTTTATTTCTGTTAGCTTCTTGGAGAGCAAACTAAATGTTAACGTGGCGATAACATTTTGATCTTTTACACTCTTGCCATGTGAAGAAAGCCGTGTTTATTTTTGTCCTTAAAGCCGCGAAGTTTTATTAGACGAGTTCTGTTTTTAAAAAAAAAAAAAACCGTCTCTTGATTACTAAACATGAGTAAAAATATAATATTTACCAGAATGAAAAATCGTGTATAAATATAGTACTAAATATAAATTTTCAAAGTCAAATATCTTTATTCAATATGGAAGCATTGAACTTCATTATTGATTGTCTAATAAACTACCACCGGTTCGAATATGGAAGCCTCTGACCTGAGAAGAACCGGTGTATGAAACTCAGCCGGACTTTTTTTTTCCTTCTTTTTTCAACAAACTACAATTTTTTGTATCAATTTCATTATATACGATCTTCTTTGTACAATTGATCTAGATCTTTGTAAAATGGATGTCATTTTAGTAATAGTTATTGTCTATTAGCAATTTTAACATCAATGATAAAACCTACTGTTATTAAAATACCAGATTTTTAGTTCATCGCTTTTATCGATATCTCTTGCAATTTTGGAAAAAGTAGGATGAAATCGTAAAATCGCTTCAAATAACGTAGTCGATAAGTCCGCTGAAAATTTTTTGCAGTTTGTAAAAACGTATCTGTCATTTGCAAAACAATTTTCGACTTCACATTAACTAGGTTACTGTTGAAATAACTCAGTTATGGATTCCAATAAAAATCAAGCGAGCAATTTTTACGTGAACTATTTGCAAAAACGATTTCGTTTTCGGTCTGAGCAGTGAAAAAATGTCTCCTACCTGTGTTTTTACTATATAGTCGGCGAAATATTACGTGAAATAGACATGACTTTCGTCACATTTGACATGTTCTTTTCTATTATGTGTATGATTCTTCTATTATATAGAACCTACTATGTGTTCTCACTGCATAACTTAAAAAAAAACTCGAATCAAACATTTTTTAATCAAATTAGGATTTTTAATATCTCAGATAATCCTAACAATTTTAAGAAAAATCAAAAGAAATCCTGTTGTTGTTAATTAAAAAAACAATTTAAGTTCGAAGCGAAAGAACCGAACACAACCTGAAGAAATGCTTCCCCGAAATTTTTGGGCTAATAATCTTTTATACATTATCATAAAAAAGTTTTTCGAGGAGAAATGTGGGGATTTTACAACGAAAATAAAAGTTGAAACAATTTACGAGATAAATGCCGCTTCTTCGGGGATAAATGTTACTTTAAAAGTAACGCGCATTTCCGCGTTCCCTGTATCTAACTTAAGCTGTGTTCTAAGAAAATGTTATCTCATTATCATTACTTTTCTCCAAAGAAGTATAAACGTAGTATAAAATCTTAATAATCGGTTTTAAGTTAAGTGACAAAAATTATAGACCATTTCGTATATTATTTAATATCTAAATTATATATCTCGGGACGACAATTTCATTTCACTATGCTTCTATATGTGATTTTGACACTATCAAAATTTACATATATTATTATAATTTATATGTATTATTGAAAGACTTCAATCACATCAACATAAAATAAAACCAATATGTTTTTATATAATTTACTGTTCAAAAAATATATGTAGAAACTCGGAAAGAGCGTCATAAGATTATAAATTCGCTCAAAGGAAATCCTTAAAATTATTATTCCATGCAATCGTGTCCTTAATACAATTTGAAATTCAACGGATTATGCAGATTCATGGGCCGAGGTCTCCATCCTAATGCGATCAAAATTTGGCCGTCCAATAAACGCTTTAAATAATTTGATTACTGGTCGTACGCCATAAGCGACTCTAGTAAACAGCGCGGCTTTCTTATGCCTAACATTTTCTCCATCAATTTCTATGGGAATCTACCTATCTATAAAACTCTCCCATTTATAATGTATACGTTACTAAAACGATTGAAGTTGCCAAAATTTTGAGAATAAACTGGCAGAGTATGCCAGTGTATAATAAAATATTTAATTGCAATACTAACCAGATATAGAATACGAAATTCAAATTACATCATTCATATTTTGTGCCTTAGTTACACAGCACATGCTCCTAGCCTAGTGGTATGGACGTGTGCTTTTAAAACTCAGATGTCGTGGGTTCAAATCTGCGGACTCAACAAATTCTTCTTGTTGTTTCCGAGTTAGTTGAACAAATCTGCGACTACCCATTGTCTAAGTATAGATGATCCATGCGTCGGATGGGCATGTAAAAGTCGTCACCCACAACCTCATTGGACCAGCGTGTGGGATACGTCCAAAATCCTCTAATGGATATACATTTTTATTTGAAGCCATGTCCAGCAGTGTGACTATTCACGCTGATGATGAATATGTTTGCTCTATGTTTACTGTCTAACGTTGTAAGAGCCAGAAACTTAAGGCAAATTTGTATTGAAATATCAAATATTCATATTAATACTTAAACAAATCTTATCTAAGTAAGACAATATGACATGTCTTATAATGCTTAGATACGACTTAATCTGAACTAATAAAACCTCACTAAAGATTACTCTCTATATCCGCTCACAGTTGACTTTTGTGTAAACAGTTTTGTCTGTTACGAAGCTTAATAAAGGGTTAACATAACCTCTTTGCACGATCCTAACACAACATCTTACGCAAACTCGGTTTATTCTTACTATTAATTCTTTTATTTATTTAAGAAAGAATTGTTTGATGTGCTTGTAACTTATTCTACGTGTAAGAACTACGTTTATTGCTTTGTAATATGTTACCGGCTTTTATTTACTTATCACGTATGCATTAAAATTATTAAGTTACCTAACAATTATTTATATTAACTTTGTTAAGAAGAAGATTTTAATTTGATATCAATGTGTGTATAATAAATACATTTATTTATCTGTAATTCTTCTTTGTTTCAGGTATGTAAAGACATTTCGAACCGTAATCGGAGTTTATGATGAATACATCTCAGGTAACTGATAAATTAATGGTAAATATTGTAGAATTTATGTGTGATAAAAAGATAATTTGTATGAATATTTTATTTACATTTTTAATCATTTACTTATATATTGCAATAAAGAAATCTGAACTTGATGTATGTACTGTACAATGTTCTCAAACATTGTTGAACAAACGAGTAATGTGTGAGTACAAACGGAGTGATTGTTATTGCTTCCCTCGGTGAAGACGATAAGTCGGGGCTCAGCTGCAGTAATTCGATTAAAGTACCCCAACGGCGCTCGATAAGGTCAGCTGATAAGGGGCCTTAGCCTCCCAGGAGAGTAGTTCGATATTCGAAATTTGTAATTTTATTTTTTCATGAAACGGCTTTTTTGACCAGTTAATTGAAGCATAATAATAAACTATTTGGATATATAACGGGTAAAATATATAAACTAAGAGAGCTTAAAAACTTAAAGCATATTTAAAGCTTTAAGGCACTAATATAATTTTAAATCTGGTTCGATTGGATAATTTGGACCGATCACCCAATTGTCTGAAAAGTAAGATGATCCACGCGTAAAAGTCGGTCCATCCACTAACCCGTATGTGACCAGCGTGGTGGGATACGGTCCAAGAACCCCCTAAGTGAGAAGGTGTGCATTAGGGGAGACCTATGTCCAGGGGTGGACTAACACGGGCTGACGATGACGATGATTAATTTTACTTAGTTAAAGTTTTGATTGGTGGTTTTGCGAATAGGCTTTGTGCGTTTGGTAAAACAAAATTTAGTCTCGTTTAAGAAATATTTAGTGACAAAAACTACCGCAGAGCGCTTTGCGTGAGTTTCTCACATAAATCACGTCACTGTTGGGCTTTTGTTAAATGACGTTTCCGTATAATTCAGATTGTGATTGTTTTAAAATAGCATTAATTATTAAAGAAGAAAAATATAGAGCGCAGTAATTTATTGCTTTGTAAATATATAACGCAATTGTTATTAATTTATGTTTTATTTTGCACCCAAATATCTGTCTATTATTTGAAAAAAAGAACAGGTAAATTTGAAAACAAAATTTATTTTATAAAACAGTCAGATTATTGAACCTTAGATAATCCAACAAATATTCAGTTGACAGATTTCCAAAATAAAAAATGCGACCGCAGAGTTTCTTGCTGGTTCTTCGGTGGACAGGTCAACACTTCCGAACCGGAGGTAGTTAAACGTAAGATAACGTAACGTCAAAGTTTATAAGAGATTGACATAGTCCAAATTGCATAAATTTTTCAAATAGAATTCGCTAAATAAATACAAAGCGAACACAATTTTACAAAAACTATATTTATATCAATAACGATTAAAGAGGTATAAGTAAAGCAGCGTTGACAACGCAATCATTAAATAGACACGCTCGTAGCGTTTACGTGTTTACAGGTGAAGACGTTATAGGGTGGCGGGGGGACGCAATTTGAGGCTAACAACGGGGAAATTGTCCCTGATGCGGTTACCGCGGTGATTGGTCGATCGGGAACGATTCACTACCACGCTCTACTAGCTAGCGTCCCGGAAACTTTAAAGCGAGATAAAACGTTAATGTTTTTTTATTTCGCAGAGGTAGAAGCAACAGTTTCTTATAGTTTCGGTTTACGTTTCGACGCGTGTATAAACAAACTTAACTAACGAATCTTGTTGTGTCGATGTGAAATACAAAATATAATATAAGAAATTTATAAAAAAAGTACGCATTATATCATGTTAACTTTTATGTTAAACCACTATACAATAATGCCGTTGCGCGCCATCAAAATTCGGACTGGCAATTCCAGAGATTAGCCATGACAGGGACACAAATAAAAAAATTCTTTTGCGTTATGTGTCAGTTATATATCACTATGTAATGATTTAAAAACGGTAATTTTTGTTACAAACAGACACTGGTATTTTATTTATTTGTGCAGAATGCAACCGATGTCTCATTCTTTTCAGTGTCGACGGACAGAGTTCGCATAATCCGCTAAATCGATTTGTTCTAGGTACTTTAGTTTTTTGAAAACTATTTTTCTTGCTAATAAATATTGTGGATGTACTATGTAATAATAACCGAATTTAAAGTTATAACTTCACTGGGCACTAACATTCAGCAGAAGTTCACTTCAACCCAGCCGGTTCGCTGTGGAAAGGAAACATAACTTAGAAATCTTTATAATAGAATAATAGCTGTTATTTAATATTTTTTTTGTATTTTACTTTCGTATCTACTAATCTTTATATTATTACAATAAGACAAATTTGAACGCTAATCCAAAAATATACAAAATATGTTATAATAAACATAAAAGCGACTTGTCGTGTAAGTTGTGAGCGATTTGTCTACAAATATTTGTATGACATGACTAGGCAGAAAAGGAATGTATATTAAAACTTGCCAGTACTATAAAAATGAATATTTCATAACGATTTTGTTCTAATAAGAAGTACCTATACAAGCCGTTAATTCATTTGTGGAGCTAATATATAACATAATTATATTATATATAGAGCAACATTAGTTACATAACAAGATTCTGTAAGAACTAGTTCACTTAAATTTGATATATTATATAAATTATGTTTCCATCTTACACTTCGATTCTTTGCAAATTCAATGGAATTCAAGGATATGAAAAGGATTTCAGAGCATTAGACGAAAGAGGGATGAAAGCAACCGTTACAATAACTAATGGTTCTTTATTACAATGATGTATGGAACAGATACTGGTTCTCTATGTATGAATAGCACTTAAATACACATATTTTACTCGTATCTCGTACAAAAGGCTTTATACTTTGTGTGTGTGTGTTCATGGCAACGGCCATTAATCTAATGAGTTCTTCCAGAAAGATTATCGCACCTCGATTCGATTTGAATCCAACAAACCTGAGACAATACATTATCAAAATAATCAATCTATCTATTATCATCAGCCTGTGTTAGTCCACTGCTGAACATAGGCCTTTCTGCACGCTTTCTCCATTAGGCGGTTTCTGGACCGTAACCCACCACGCTGGTCTATCTATCGTGAAACTAAAAAACCATAAAGCAGTATTGTATCATGAAATTGATCTTTATTGATTACAAAAAGTATTGTGTTGTCTGCCTCCGTAACCTAGTAGTATGGGCGGGTGCCTAAGAAACCGGAGGTTGTGACTTTGAATCCTGCGGGGACTCAACAAATTGTTATTGTTGTTCCCAAGTGTCTGAAAAGTAAGATAATCCATGCGACGGATGGGCATGTAAAAAGTCGATCCACCCACTAACCTGCACTGGATCAGCGTCGTCGTGCTGGAGCGGGTGTATTAGGGGAGGCCTATGTCCAGCAGTGGACTATCACAGGCTGATGATGTGTGTATTGTGATGTTGTAGCTTTCAAATATTTACTGGTAGCTTTTTTTAGTATCGTATCTTATTTTATTAGATTAAATTAAATTATAGTAATAATCACAAATAATGACTAACGTGTAATGTATGTATACCGATCATTATTTCATTCCTTTATCATTTCCATAGACGTATACCTTAAATAAGGGATACTGTCCAAAAACCCCCTAATAGAGTAGGCGTGCATAATGGGAGGCCTATGTCCAGCAGTGGACTAACACAGGCTGATGACGATGATACCTTAAGTTGTGAATATCTGATGTTAAATATTCTTTAATATGTTAAGACACAATGCATTTGTACGAGTTTATACAAGTCGCCTTCGTACCTTTGGTGTACTAAATAAAACACTCAAAACTAGCAGTCCTTCCATAACCCGGCCCGTAGTATATTTAGATTTTTGGAATAGATTTTCCTCAAGTAAAAAGTGGCTAAAGTTACTCAAGGATAATACGACTTTCTAGTAGTAAAAGTATATTTCGAATCGGTTCAGCAGTTCCAGGGCCTATTCAAAACAAACAAACAATCAAATCTTTTCTATTTTATATTTATAAATATTAGCATACATTTATTGAATTAAACGTTCGCCGTAATGTATAAATGAAACATTTTATTTTATACCTAAAAGTCAAAGCGTCATTCAACGGGATCGTTATTTCGAATCATTCCGGTCCATAATAAAATTATTAGTACACTCGAAGCATTTAATGTGAAACGGTCCACGTAAAATATTCATTGACGTCATTGTTCTGTCAATCCCGTTTCCGTTTTTGAAAATAGATTTGACTGACATCGATATCAGACATCCGAAGTGCGGTTCATATTTCGCGGCATTGTTTTGAGGTTATTTTTGTTCGATATGATAATAAATTCACAGAATACTCACAACCTTAGCCGGAATTTGATACGTATATATTGTATAAGATTATGATAATAATAAATGTTAAAAAACAACGATTTCATAATTTCTATATGATAAGATTTTTAACTAATAACTAAAGAATGCTCTTAAAACAGTGGAATAGTTTATTATGTGTTTTAAAGTTACTGTTACGAAGAATATTCTACTATAATTATTAACGCAAATATATGCCAAAAAGAACGGATAAACATATTTTGATAAAATTGTTCCGAAATTAAAGTTGTATAGCGTATAACTTTTAATAACGATTTTGTGTAACTCATTGGAAATGTTTAATCGATTGACCACACGAGTAAACAACATAATGTTTGATGTTTACTTGTTTAAGCGCATAATAATCTTCATTTACTTAACGTTGGCATGACTCTTGTATTTGTAGTTATATCAATTTTGTACTCAAACACTGAAGTGACTACTGTTGTTCGTGTATCAACATTGCAAGTACTATTTGCCAAACGTAAAGACGCAGTTGAAGCTACAGTTCGCTAAAAGCTTCGATAGAGCAATTCACTGACTGGAGGGGTGGATAGGAATCAATTTGTTTACTTATCGCCCTCCAGGCAACAGCAATTTAACTTTGATCGAATTTTCAAGATTGTTTTAAATATAAACGAGAAATCAACCTTCTTCTCCCTAGTAATTTTCTCAAATCTCACGGGGTCCCCTTCTAATCTAGTGTCACCCGAATAACAGGATTTTTTTAAGCAGAGTGACATCTGACCTTTAACGCCCAGTCTGTAAATTAAACTTTTCAATTTAGGACTTTTTGCATGCCTATCCGCCATAAACAGCTTGTCAGGATAAACAAATGACCTACTTACAATTAAAATCCATGTCCTCTCGTTTAATAGCATAGGACAAGGGCAATAGGCCACGGAGACGATAAACTTATAAGAATAATAAACACATTGGTTAGTCGAAACACATTTTTGCGTGTAAACTACTCGAAAATAATAATATCTTTATTTAGTGATTTTCGATGTCCGTCATAGTCATTGGAAACTGAATAAAAAAAATCTGGAAAAAGTAATTTTATTTAATAATCTAAATAAATAAGTTTAATTTAATTTAATCTTAACTAAAGCGTAATATGACCATATTTTAGTTAAAATAAATATTTAGAAAAAGGTGGGAAAGTTGCAATTAGGGATATGTCATCAAGCAATCGTTTTAGCACTGGCAACAGCACTAGAGAAATAAATGAACCTGTTAAATAGAATTAATGTCTCAATTTTCTACGTGCTATGCGGTAAATAAATTCGGAAAATAAAAACTGTTTAAAAAGATTGCGAAACGTATAGTTCCGTTAAATTTTTAACGTACTAACGGAACCTTTCTACCACTTTTAAATTATATGAGTAGTTAATACTTTACCTTTTTGTTAAGTTTATGTGATTCTTTTTTCTGGAAACATTGTAGCTCTATAAATCGTATCTTGAAACAGAATGTCAAGAAAACATGAATATTTGATTTCAATACATAATGTAATTCTAAAATATTATATTATATTCAATCGTATAATAAAATATATGTATAATAAATAATAGATATATTATATTGAGTGAAGGAATGTAGTTTCAATTCGTTTAAATAGTCTGGCCTAGGTAGTAATGTGCTGATCTAAAGACATTAATACCTAGTTTTGAGTATACGTATTTCTTATTTTCTTTTGTTTATTATATTTATGTAATTTTTTTGTTTTGAGTGGTCTACGTGTAACTTTATTTTAAGACTTAAAGTGCCTGGGTGATATCGGCATGTTCAATTAACACCTGCAACGTTTATATTTCACTCCATAATCAAATAAATAGGATGTGCTATTATAAATTAAAGTTTCAAAAACTATCTGTACGTTTTACTGGTTAAACGACATTACAGTAGACTTTATTTTAATGGTAAGCTTACCACTTAAACCCAACCAGACGCGTAATATATTATAATAATTATTGTAATTATATTATAGCACTATTTCGCTTATTTAAGATTATAAAACGGCTTCAAACTGCGCTCGATTTTCAAATCAAGCGTCACTGAAAGCGCTCCTTTTTCAAAACACTCCACGGTTCATCCACATCCGTTTGAGGCAAACATGTTACTGGAGGCTTTAAATCTCGAGCGATTTAAGCGATAAAGCGCCGCAAACAGCGCCCTCGACCGCGCCTCAACCGCTGCACAAACAGGAAGGCTTCGCAATCGAATTGCGAGCGCAAAGGGTGTATCGAATCATTCGCTCGTGTAATTGGTCGTCCCCGGTGCAAGTTCTATGGGAGGAATCGATTAAAATTAAATCGATTATATGGTGTCGATTCAATAGCTGTCTAGCGAGTGAAAGATAATACGATACTTTAGGGATCGATTAAAATTCGTGAATCGATTATATGATAGCAAGTTAATTGCAGTCGTTCTAGTAAAAGATAATAAGAGCTTTTATGGATGGAAGAAAATATTTTTTAAATATATGTCCCGTTAATATTTGTACAATTAATAGTAATGCTACTTATAAAACTATTTTGATTATTAAAGTTTTATTTAATTATAATGTATTATAATTAAGTGTTGTTATAATTATTATTTTAGTGACTCAAACGTAGAAAGAGACAGTACGGTTTTTAATATTAACCAAGCAGAGAGAATGGAGCACCTAGTTTTAATTTAAATTTCGAAGTGGAATAGCGAAGCTTGAAGAAAATACTGTTTTCTTGTTTTACCGCTCACGGAAATGATCTAGATTCTATTTAAAGGAAGGTATTTTTCTTTGAAATTAAAATAACTGTAAAAAGAACTCATATTTATTAAATTAACAAGAATTTTTAATTAATTATTTGATTTCGAGTTACTATCGAATCGTAAATATAACCTTGACTACAGTTTTCGTAGCAACGTAGACCGTGCCGCGTAGTCGTTAGACCTACGTGGTCTACGCCACACGCTACGAGAGCACAATATAGTCGGCGAGCCATTAGCCGATACCCCTTTAACTGATGGAGGCGCACAGGAAACTTGACACAACACGTCAGCACTTACGAAGTGATATATTGATGCCAACTTCACGATAAAAGCGCTCTCCCTTACTTGTTTGCGGTTCGAAGCTAATATATTTATACAGGCAATCGTCGCATGTGTTATATCTTGTTTATTGAAAGTTGTTTTTCATTTTAAGCTGAAAAAAACGTCTTTTAAAAGTTACTTGATAGGGTTTGAAGCGCCACAAAAATGCTAAATGCATAATACTTTTTATTGTTCGTACAATTATAGTTCTACGAATAAAGTATAATACTAGCAAAATAACTAAATAAATTAAAACTATCCATTCAAAAAACGGTTATTTCATACAATGAAAACTTCATAGGCAAATTCTTGGTTTTGCGATATTTAAAGCTTATTATTCCATAACATCTACACACTTCTATAAATCAAAGATTACATGAATCGATTAATATTAAGAAATTTTCATTTTTTTAATGTGTTCATAATTTAACGTTTATTTGAGACACTTGATGAATACCTAAAATTTCGCAAAGATTGCCCCCTGTAATACGATCATGGGCGGTTCGTCTTTAAGCCGCCTGAGAAAATTGAACGGCTGACAAGCGCCCCCAATTAACTTTATCACACTTTCCTTGGGGTGGGGAAATTCGGAATTACGGAGGGCCTGTTAAAATGTTATTCCATTTGCATATAGAAATATCCAAATTTGAAAGCTTCGCCTTCGTGGACTGTCATAAATTATGTTAGCATTGAATTTGAACGTAAATTCTTTTTTTATGTAGCGAAAACTTGCGAGTGAATATGATTTATGGGGCCGTGTAATGTTCTAGGAAAAATTTGGGAAATTGCGTGAAGATTTTTGGCTGTTGTAAAAGATAAAAAAAAATAACGTAAAGCTATTCGAATTTCGAATACAGTTAACATTAAGGAGAACGTGTAGAATAATTGCCTTGATCAAATTTCGAAATGCGTTTAACTTTTCATTTTTAATACAAGAATTCTCACGGTGTCGGTAAATAGTAATAAATAAAGCAAGCAGCAATACAGTTAACTGGTTTTATTGAAATAAAATCTTGATCGGTACGCTGTAAAATTACGACTACAATTGCGTTATTGGCGGGATATTAAAACGTTACATTAGGCTTCTTGATCCAAATTAGTTTTAATATTAAATAAAATATCACTTATTAAAACGACAACATTAATTACTCATGTATATAATAAATGAAAATTATCATCTCATAGTCACAGTTAATCAATCGATTTAACGTGCAAACATTGTTTCACAGTTTAGAGGGAAAAACGGTAGACGATGAAGCCTCATCAAAATCAATTTCGTTACCCTGCCTCTGCAATTTAACCTCGATTAAGTTAAAGAGCCGTCCTGTGGAGAAAAATACGCGGATGGACGGGGCTTGATGGAACAATCCAGGGGAAATTGGAAAACTTCGCTGATTATTTATTGAAGAAATGGTTGCTACTTTTTTTAATTAAAAGAAAACTTTGTAAACGTAACAGATAATGTCACTCGAATATCAGCTTTTGTAAGTTGGTTAAATAAATTAATATTGTTAATAGAAAGACAGATGAAGAAACATTGTCGTATTGTTTTTTTATTGGAATCGTAACTTTCCGATGTTCTGTTCGTAAGTTTACTATATAACTTAAAAATATGTTTATTCAATCGAAAATACTATACAAGCCTCACAGTTACGGTTACGTGCTGCTCACCTGTGTTTGTAAATTGTCCTAACCAACCAGACAACACCGATAACACAAAGTCGTTTCCCCCGCGGGATTCGAACCCAGAACCTCCGGTTTATAAAGCATGAGCCAATACCGCTAGACCACGGAGGTGGTGGATAATAAAAACCATCGGCGTTGGCCTTTCAACAATTCGTCCGATATTCTTTCATCGTAAATCTACCTATAGTTCAACGTTTGCATTTCCGTCCGCACCGCAATGCCAACATCCGATACGGTCGTAAACAACTGGAGGTATTTGCGAGCGGCCCGCGTGGGGACGTTTATCGTGTCCCGAAATCTCTTAGCCGGCTAACTGGCGATGCAAATTGAGAGCCAACGTGTATTGGTCGGGGCTTATCGTTTCCTATTTGTACGGTTTTGTTCGCTTAGTTATGGGCGGTATTAGATTTGGTCTAATACCGGCGTTCCCCCAGGTGTTTAGTAATTTAGATCACTGTTTAGTGTTCGGTTGATTATATGTGTCGTTTTGGGGTTTTAGTACGGTTTTGGAATGAAAGGGAATTAATAAAATAGCGAGTATACAGTGTGTTACTATAAAATCGAAACATTTTGATTGTCTTAATATAATTATGCAGATAAGAGCTCACCGGTGATGAATTTAACTGTTCAAATTACCTCTAATTCTAATTTTACTAGTCGGGCCACCTGATAGGAAGTGGTCACCGACTCCAACGGACGGGCCATACCAGAGGTACCATGCGCTGCCTACGTAAATACATACGCTGGCTACGGTGCCCTTCAAACCGGAGACACTACATCTTTGTGGCAAAAATAGGCACCGCGGTAGTACCACCCCCAGACCACCTGTAAAAGGGGACTTACCACCTCCGTAAACGACTAATACCATAGATCAGCTTAAAGAGAAAATGTAGAGACATTTAACTTGCAACTTATTAAAAAAATAATCTTATAGTGTGTCATTTATAATGATAAAAACTGTTATAATAATGGTCACAATGATTTCTTCTAATGTCGTAAACTGAAAATAATTATAAGTGTAAGCGTTGTGTGTTTTAAAGCTTAGACCGAGGGGTGTGTGTATTCTAACACCATTTGTTTGCAAACACTGCACATCTTATTTACCATTGATACACAAACATGTACATACATGTTCCTTGTACAGATAGTTGTACACAAACATGTACATACATCCGTGTATGCTAACTAGTGATGGTCCGTTTAAGCTTTGATAGCCGACCAAACGGGATGAAACAGTTTAATTATCGTTAGCCGATGTAGGCCGTTGCGCTTATGCATGTCGTTTATTACTTTATCCGCGCGCAAAGGTAATGATTGTTAACTAGAAAAGTTAATTAATTTGTTAATTAAAAGGGTGTTCGTTGGTTAAACTTTTTTAAGTATTTAATTTTTTTACCGAATATAGAACCTATGTCTTCATCAAAATTACCAGATTTAATTCATATACATCAGCATCATCTATTTCGTTAGCCTATTCGACTCTTTATAGCTCATCTCTATTTATGTGATGTATTTTTCTCTCTTTACCAGTTTTAAAGAATTTAATCTCTAACAAAATTTTATGTAAAAGTACATCAATTATCGCATTTACATACAAAACGTATAAGCGGTGGCCTTCATTCGTGCAATGACTGTGAAAGTATCTAATATAATATCGTAATGCCCAATTCTCACTTTCGCTGAAAATCACCGAGTATTACACCTCGCTTTCAATACATTCGCTCGGGGGGCGAATAGTTCGTGACCAGAATGGACGATTCGCGAATGGGGAGAGCACATTCTCATTCGTATTTATTACACCGCCGCTTGAACTTCGACCTACGTGATATTGACGCGACCGATATTGGCCGCCATTCGATTGCTTTACGTGGTGATTTTATTAAAAAAAAACCGCTTGTATCTGTATTCTCGTGATTATGCTTTTTATAAAGAAGTATTGGTTTAGCCGATATATGACATCGTATTATTTAATTATAAATAGTCTCTGTATAACACAGTATACTGTGTTGTACAAATTGTTGCATAGCCTATCACGCATTAGTTTAAAAAGTCTGAATTATTTGAACAATATTGAAGAATACTCCATTTTTAATTACGTGTTATTAGTTTATAATCATAATATGATAGGAGAGATTGGAAGCGGTGGCGTGCCTCAGGAGATGGCTATGTCCAGCAGTGGACTGATGCAGGCTGATGATGATGATGAAAAGACAGTGACAGTTATTCAGTTAAGCTCCTCGGGAGCTTAATTTCTTTCTCTCTCTTTGATTCTTTTGTAACGTTCATACTGGAGAGGCAGGCAAAGAGCAATGGACCGTTAAAAACATTTTATTTGAGACTCCATTAACTTAGTGTTTAGTTGGCGAGCGTTATGCTTTTATTATACATTTAACATCCGTTTCCGTGCAGTTAGAATGAGTCAAAGTCGAACAAAAAGTTTACTTTATTTTTTGTACAGAAGCACTTCATTATTGATTGTAGATTAATTTTCCATAATGTTAATATGTGTTAATGTTTTCATTTTGTTGAAAAAAACTCCTATATCACGACAGGCAGAGGTAGCCAAGCTGATGTATCTATGGAGCCTATTAGATGAGGATTATTTGATAATGTTGGTACAACGATCACTGAACTGATTTTAGTATTTAATACATTTTAACGTTTTTTGATTGTTTTAACGAAGCTTCTGTAACAAGATTTGGTAGACCATTTTAAAAATAACTCCATTGCTTTTAGTTGTTTATATTAGATTCATAAATATAACAATCGTTCTAAATTAATACTGTCTATATATATATATACTGTCCTATTTTCCTTTTGTGAATCAATACGTATTATATAAGTATATATATTCAAGTTTGTTTGTATAAACACCTAGATGCGAGAAAAACACTATGTTCATCAAATAATTTTCTTACCGCGATGGGATTCGCACCCACACCCCTCGGCATTACAGCCGCGTACAGTCACTACTACGTCAAGCGCGTGGTTATATTCTTTTGATGATTTAATCACGTATAATTCAACAATCTTAGTTGTCAACTAAGATTGTTGAACTACATATATCTAGCTACTTCAAAATTTAAATCTTTTATTAAACTATCACAAGCAGAACCAACGGCATAAACCCTCTTATTATATCTTACATTTAAATGTGAAATTCTTAAAAGTTCTATTGACTGCCTACATAGCCTAGTGGTATGGGCTTGTGCTTTAGAAACCGGAGATCGTGGGTTCTAATCCTGCGGGGAATCAACTACTTTTCTAAGTTGTTTCTGAAAAGTAAGATGATCCATGCGTCGCATGCATGTAAAAAGTCGGTCCATCCACCAACCCGCATCGGACGCGTGAACCCGCGTGGTGGGATACGGTCCAAAAACCCCTAATGGAGAAGGCGTGCTTAGAGGAGGCCTACGTCCAGCTGTGGACTAACACAGGCTGATCGTAATGATGATGATGATGAATTAGAAATTGATATGACTCCTAATAGCCAATTGTATTAAAAATTCGTGCTAGTCTTCCTATTTTCAACTTATAGTTTAGTTTATTTCTGCCGCAAAATAGTTGTAATAATTAAATTATTGATGTAATTACAATTAAAATTAAGCGTTATCCGGTTTTTTAAAATACGTTTCATAAAAGAAAACTGCTATCAGTCTTAAAGTAAAGCTTCTGTAGCCTTGGGGTAAGGGCGTGTAGTTTAAAAACCGGAAGTCGTGCGTTCGAATCCCGCGGGGACTCAACAAATTTTTATTGTTGTTTCCCAGTTGTTTAGGGCAATGCTGATCCATTTGTCGGATGGACTCCTGGTCTCTCTTCGGTCGTGTCGGTTATCCATCCCATCAGATTTTGAGAGTGAAGGAAGAGGGAGTGCACCTGTGTTTGTGCACTATAATATCTCCTGCGCAGTTGGCTGATCTATAATACAGATCGACCGCCGTAGTTGGAAACGTCTAGGAGGACATTATTATTACTAGGGTAAAATAAAGAGTAGTAGGTAAAATAAAGAGGCTATAATACCGAAGGATTGCCTTAAAGTTATTTAAAAATATATTATTAGTGTAAAATAAATCTTTTTATTGGAGTAAAGATGCTGTAATATCGAAGGTTTCCGTTAAAGCTATTTTGAAATTTCCGTTTAAGCCACATACAGTTAACAATAGGAAAGCCGCAAAACGACTGGCGATAATAACATTTAGAAACAATGCATGCTTATGACAATAATGCAGTCGCTCGTAAACGCTAACTATGTGAAGTTACTTTAATAGTTTTGATATAGCAACGAGACTCTAAAGTTTAGTTATCGTTATTTGGGGTTTGAAATAACAAGGCGATTTTACAACTTTAACTGTTTAACTAAAACCTTTAAAATAACAATACAAGTTAAGAAGCTATTTAAAAAGAATTTTATTTAAAACTTTTACAGTCAGAGTAAAAATCTGTTAGTCTCTCTTCTCCTTTATCTAGTTATTCACTAACAATGATAACCTGGTCCGTTCATAGCAATTTTAAGCAAATATCAATAGTTTAACAGTGTAGAATCTCACTATTGTAGTCCTTGCCCTCAATCTTGTTACTAAAAAGATGTATGGTTGTTATTTTAACTAGAAATTATTGATAATATTTTTCGAATAATAGTACGCCCCTCCTTTTTAGTCACCGTTTAAAAAACTGTACAAGTAAAGTAACTTTTAAAAAGGTCATCATTTAAAACTTATACGGACAGAGTAAAAATCTGTTTGTCTCTTTCACTTAATCTAGGTAAGATGACCACCTGCTCCGTTACTAGCAGTTTAAAGCAAATATCGATAGTTTAACACTGTAGAATAGTGAGGTAGTTCTTTGCCCTCAATCTTGTAACTAAAAAGTTGTTTAGTTGTTATTTTAACAATAAATTGTAAATAATATTTTCCGAATAAAGGTACCTCTCTTTTCTTTTGTTACCGTTGAAAAACTGTTGCGTGAAACGCAAAATACTTCTCAACGACCACGCGTTACATTTGCCCTAACTCCCCGCGGCCACTCTCGTCTCAATTAAACCGTGGAGAACATTAAAATTAAGCGCGCTCAAAAGTTCACAACAATAACAAGACGTGGCCGTTAATACGGCTACGTGACTGGAACGCTAATGGCACTTGGGAGGCGCGTTTGGACCTTTGAGTGCACTTGCTTCTATGCGCTCAACGACACCCAAAGGCCGAGCAGCTGATAATTCGCCCGTTTTAAAGAGCTTAGCTGTTTGCTAACTGGTTCGCGTTTAAACAAACTATAAGTATGCTGAGGAGTTGGTGCCGAATGCTGTTCAACTGATGTGTACGCTGCAGAAACTAAACGAAGTGAAAGTTTCACAAGCGTTTTGAACTTTCAGTGTTGAATTATAGTTATCTTTTTAAATTGTAGGGTTTTAAAAAGAAAGACCATATTGCGATTGAATTTATACTTTTCATTATCATCGGCCTGTGATAGCGGCTGGACATAGGCCTCCCCTAATACACCCCTATCCGTTAGGGTTTTGGATCTTATTCTACCACGCTGGTCCAATGCGGATTGGTGGGTGGACCAACTTTTTACATGCCCATCCGACGCATGGATCATCTTACTTTTTAGACAATTGAGTGATCGACACAAATTGCCCTACCAACTAGGAAACAACAATGAAAATTTGTAGAATCACCGCAGGATTCGAACCTAGGACCTCCGGTTTCAGAAGCACACGCCCATACCACCGGCATATGGCTAAGCAGCTAAGGAGGCAGAATTCATACTTTTACGATTTTTATTTAATAGCCACGCTTATAGTAATATTCTTAATGCTCTTTACCTATTGAAGGTCGAGTCGAGTCAGCTTGATAAGTTGATTGATCGAGTTACATGCAATGTTATAATTTTATGGATACTCAGACTTTAAAAAAGCATACTTTCAAATTGACTTCTGTATACCGTATCTTTACATATACACAAGCAAATAAAATTGGAGTGTCCGTTTGCGAGATAAAAATAACGGCTTTAAATGGTTAATATCACATTGCGATTTATAGTCATTACATGAAATAAAACAAAAAAAAATAAAAAGTCTTGTCTGTCTGTTCTAGTTAATACCTGAAATAATGCCTAGTCCCATTTTGATGAACTTTCACTGGATGATAGCTGATGCAACTAGGAGTAACTTAGGCTTCTCTCTTCGAAAAATCTATATTACCTAGTGGATGTAATCGCAGGCAATAGCCAGTATTAACTGAACATGGTTACCGCATCATTTGTAATTAGAATGGGACAGTTATCATTATATCGTTAATTATCATCATCGCAAGCCTGTGTTAGTCCACTGCTGGATATGGAATGCACCCCTTCTCCATTAGGGACTTTTGGCCCGTATCCCACCACGCTGGTCCAATGCGGGTTGGTCGGTGTTTTATCATTAAGAAAAAGTATTTTTATAAAAGTCTAAGGAATCGCATTTTATTACGTAAAGTCGACACAACACTGTTACTTGTTAACTAACTCGAATATAGTCTAATTTCGCTGCTACGTTTCTACTACGGATCCACTTTGAGCGCGTCGTAGTAAAAAGTGCAACAAGACAGATATACTGACTGCTTTAATTATTTAAAACGATGTCTATATTAAAACTTTCCTGAAAAGCCACTGCTTCGCTGAAGTTGAAGGGGAGAGAAAGTTGGCGTTTTAATGGAAAGATTGTTTAAGAGCAAACGTTTCTTTTTTGGGTGGTGCTTCTTAGAAATAAAGTTAATTAAATTTTAACAATGGTCTTTAATTATTAGGATGGTTCGTTATATTTTATTGGAAGCCGACTAGAGAGGTAAATGTTTCTAGTTGTTTACTGAGTAAATGAGACGAAAAATCCGTTGTTTCGGGGTGCTCGGTGAGCAAATATTTGGTGTGACCGTCCAGCATGTATTATCGTTTTAAATATAACCAAAACTCAGAGTAAACTTATTTCATAAACAGTACAAATGAGCTGATAGTTTTGCCGATATAAAAGAATATTACGCAAGGCAATCCTATTCGAATCTAAAATACTTCACCTGGTAGCATTAAATCTGCGATAAAATCAAATAAAAAAAATATACCATCTTAAAATCTGCCTAGTTACAGCAGAACTAAAAAATAATTCGATTAATAGTTAAACAATGAACATTTCGTTTAACTAATTACTAAACTTTTGTACGTAACTTTCTGAGCTAGTGTGAGGTTAACACTAAAAGCGCTAAAAATAGCACTGCATTGCGCTAATAGGTGGCACAGTTTGAGGTGACGATCAGCGGGAAACTTTCGCTTCCGTGTAATTAGTGATTTTCCTACGTTCATTTTAGTGTTCAGTTAATTTTCGTATAGTGAAAAGTCGTTTTTATATCCTTCTGTAGTTGTTTGAAGTTTACTTTAAATATTGTTTTCTGTTTATTATATAATTTACTGCTCCGTAGCCTAGTGGTATAGGCGTGTGTTTTAGAATCCGGAGGTCGTGGGTTCGAATCCTGCGGGGACTCAACAAATTTTCATTGTTGTTTCTTAGTTGGTTAGGGCAATTTGGGCCGATCACCCATTTGTCTGAAAAGTAAGATGATCCATTCGTCGGATGGGCATGTAAAAAGTCGGTCCACCCACCAACCCGCATTGGACCAGAGTGGTGGGATACGGTCGAAAACCTCCTAATGGATAGGGGTGTATTAGGGGAGGCCTATGTCCAGCAGTGGATTATCAAAGGCTGATGATGATGATGATGATAATGATGATGATGATATTATTTACAAGCTGACTCGTGCCACTGCGTTTATGGTTTTTACAATGGTGTATTTTCCCTATTTTGCGTTTTGTCGTTATTGTTTTGCTTCTTTGGGTTGTATATTGTTCGAGCTACCGTTTTCGGTAATATGTTAGGTTATTGAACAACGATTTATATTTAGTTTTGAAGCAATATTTTCTGAACGCCGCTTTGGTTTCGGATCATAAATAATCGACAAGAACACTATATATACTTAATTTTATTAATTCAATGATATATTTATGTTATCATTCAATATTTATTTACAAAACAAAAATAAACTCATAAAGATAACAAGACTTCAAATTATCAAAGGAGGATATTAGTTTTAAACTACCTTTAAAATATAGTGTTTTTTTATAGTTATAGTTAAGTTGTAGTCAACGTCGCTTACAAGTGAGAAATAAACTTTTCTTTGTGACTTGTCTCTAATACATCAATTTCGCTGTCTAAATATTAAAAAAATACGTTAAATTTACCTAAACCGAGGCATAAAGGGCAGTATTTTTTTTGCAAGAATTAGGCAAACTGAAGTATTGTAATTATGAAGGCGATCTTAATTATAAAATCTGAAAAAGGTCTAGTCGTTGTCGAGTTTTGAAAATTGAATAAGTTCACTTTTCTATTTACCAAGAAGCTTTGTCGTTGCGACTATTTGATTCTTTTCTAAAACAAACTCTCTTCATCTTAATAAATTAAAATATATCTTTATCTTATGTAATACTGATAATTCGTTTAAATAATATAAACTTCTTTTAAACTGTATCTAGTCAAAGTTAGCACATTTAAGATGTTTAATGATATAAATTATAGCATCACCATAGAAGCGCAACAGAATCATTTCAGTCTTAACAATTATGTGTTTATAAAAATCTCAAAGAGAATTCCAAAATGAAGACAACGTAACGTCTCTTATACTAAAATTCACATTGAAAATAACATTTTTTACATCGAAATTAACATTGAAATGGCTCACTGACCCCGACAACAGCCACAATGTCTCGTACGGACGAGTCGATGCCTAATACCACTCGAGTCACTAACACTATCACAGATGAGTTCCGTTCCGGGTAACGGCTTACAAAGATCTGCCTCTCTATATTTCAGACCCGTCTTTTGTACACCATAGCACAGAGACTAAATGTCAATATCGAGACTCCTCTTCTCTAATTACCCGCATTAGAAATAGTATTCTGACAGTGTATTATTTATGTAGCTTATATTTTAAGGTTCAAACGTTATCTAGCTTACTGAATATCAGGTTAAGCCGGTTTAAGCCTAGCTTAAACTAAAAGGTACGCAGCACTCAGCTCTCAAAGACGCTCTCAGACGCGTAGCTGTAATACTTATGTAGATCGGAACAGTGAAATCGATATGTTTCCTAAATAAAAGCTCTGACGTAATTTTTAAGCCTCTAAAAGCTAGTTGTAAAGATATTGTTATATGTTGATTAATAATAAAGCAGAATAAATTTTTAATATTTATTAACAACTGAGTAGCGTATGTATTTTTACTATGTATGCATATTAATCTGTGTATTTGTATGTACAAGTATTTTGTTATACGTTTATGTAGTTCATATCAATATTTGCATGTAGGTTAAATATGATATAGTTATTATATTATTGCGTTTAATACTAATTAAAGATATTAGTAGTCTCTTTTAAAATGTACGCCCACCTATGTTTGAAGTGGTATGTCTCTTTCGGGTGGGAAATTTCTAGGACAGCTCTACCGCGAAGTCTATTTCTACCACAAATCATTAGTGCGTAAACTGATTTTTTGGTGGCACCGTAAAACCCCTTTTCATATATTCTAGTCTTTTTTATATAAACTTTCATGAGAGCTGATACAGTTAGAACAGTTTAACTGACATCATTCTGAACTTAATTTTAAAGTTTTAATCGAGGTTTACCAATGTCTACCAATTTATGCTAGTTCCGACTTCAAACTTTAAAAAACCACCCTCTTAATTAATTGTACAGTACATAGCGAATTGCATTAATGCCTTTGCGACATAACACATCTAAGTAAAGTTGAAAGTTTAATATTAATGCCCTTAATTAAACACATTTCTCTACGTTCTCATACTTTACTAAATGTGTCTCATACTTTATGAAGGCTGCGTTGCGAGTATAGTGTAGTGTTGTTACTTAAGTTCTTTATAACCTTTATACACGAAGACAAAAGAAGTAATAAACAATATTGTTGCATACATTTTAATTAACACGATATTTCATAAAACGATTATTTAATATATTTAAAATTAATGTGTATTTTTTACTTAACACAAGTATAAGCAATAAAAAAAGTAATTATAATTAGCAACGGTAAGTGACGATGATATTGTTTTTATTATTAATAAATTATAATTATTCCACCCACCAACCCGCATTGGACCAGCGTGGTGGGATACGGTCCAAAACCCTCTAATGGATAGGGGTGTGTTAGGGAGGCTATGTCCAGCAGTGGACTATCACAGGCTGATGATGTATAATTATTTCTATTCATAAGATTAAAAATGTCAAAACGGCCAGACAGCAAGCCTACAATCCGATTATAAAAGTAATTATTTTTTACTGTATTATTCGACTCTATTTGGGTCAGCATACATGCTTTAACAATTGATGGTGAAATGGTGTTTTAAAATTTTAAATTTTACGTTTTTTCAAATGTTAAATTGTTATTTTATCCGATTTTTTTTACAACATGACATTTTATGTGACGCAATGGCGAGCGGTACAAGTGCTGCGCACTTATTATATCTGCTGTTTGTTAAGACTTTCGCTACAGATTGTACTATGGTTTTATAATAATTTTAGATTTTTTAACAATATCAGCATACAGCAACTAAGATACATTATAATCAACAGGTGATTAGCTAACATATTAATGTAAACGTTTTATAATAGTATTTATCGGTATAGTCATACGTTTTTTTACTTTGTTGTTTACTGACCCATTTGTAAATAACGAGACCGATTGAAAGCCATCGCGAATCCCGTTTTTAGGCTTAGAAAATCTCATCACCCGCAAATTTCTTTCACAAACTACGTCGGCATTTTTCATGAGAACAAGATATTATTCCTTAATTATTTTTATTTAACAATATTTTAATCGTTCTTAGTCGTTAACGTCACTTCAGCATCATCAACAGTCCACTGCTGGACATAGGCCTTCTTCAATGAGCGCAAAGACGGCCGATTCCTTGCTACTCGCTGCCAACTTGAACCGGCTACTGTACGGAGATCGGCATCTCACTTGGTCGGGGTCGACCAGAGCTCCGTTTTCCCAAATGACACATACTGACTATTACAAAATATTTTCCTGTATGAAATTATAGGTATTTTCGATTTCAATTCTACACATGCACAAACAGCAATGAGCAGCACACAGTGGAATAAAAGTCTTTGAAGTTCCTTTCGTCGCAGTTCATAACTTGAGGGGAGACTGTGGAAGATAAAAAAATTCCTTTGTGACAGAATTCGGGACGTATTGGTGCGATATAGAATGGAATAATTTCTGGGAATTCAAAGGAAAAAGATCAAAGTACTTTAAAGATCTTCATGGAGACGTTTTAGGACTTTGTTCATATATAAGAAGTATTTCAAATATATTGAACTTTCGATCTTATATTTTTTTACGTGGTAAAATAATGTAGGTTCTTCATAAATTTATTCAAATATTCAACTAACAAATTTAATTTTTAATCGGAATTGTTTTAATAGTCTTGATGATTGAGTAAAATGAATTTAATTGTATGGGTTATTTTTTAAATTTTTTATTTATGGAAGAATGCTAAAATTTTAATTTTTTGTGACGTCCATTTGTGCTATGACTTACATAATTCTGGATAACTAAAGTCTTATGATTTATGGTATTTATGAATGACTTTAATGTTGTTTTATTCTAAGGAAATGAGAGAAGTAATACAATATGAATTGTCAATTATTCAGTTAATTTCAGAATTAGATATTGAGTAAACTTTAATTCATACTTTCATTGTGAACTTGCTGTTAATACTTGGGGCTTGGCAAAGTTTCTTAGTAATTAAACTCTAAACTTGCCTAAGTACTATCAACGCCATCTGGTGGGTTTAGTTTGGCGAACGCAAGAGCTTTTTTTAAGTTACAACAGCTTCTTAACAGAATATTATTTATAACGTAATTGATCATAACGTTCTGCAAATTTTCTAAATGTTTAAATTCTTGTTATAGGTTAGTTCAGAATCAAATAAAAAGGTTTTTATAGTACTAGTATTATATACTAGTTTTTTATATCTTGAACTGTGCAACGACGAACTTGCACATGTTATTTTTCCAAATGTTACGTATTAAGACTATAAATTTAATAATAGTAGCTAACTATAAAAAGTTCTAGTGAAATAAGAAATGAAAACTCTTTTAGCATTTAAAATTATAATCACGTACGATAATTTTTATTGTTTCCACTAGTATTTAAAATAGTGTATAATATACACTACTTTTCCTATTTAATAGTAATATATAGTAGTCTTATAAATTAGAATTTTGAAAATTAGTCCGTTTACTGTAGGAAGTAAGTTTAATTCTATGAATATATCATAATTATAAACATCACGAGTTAACGGTACTATATGAGTTTAAAGGTAAAATCCTTCATATGAAAATATTTTTTTATATAATTTTAATTATCTCTGTAGCATGATGAGCAGTCGGGACCACCTGATAGAAAGTGGTCACCGACGCCCATAGAGGTTGGCAATACAAATATCACCAACGTACTGCCTACCGTGAGACATAGGATATTAAGTCTCGTTTACCCAGTAATTACGCTGGCTTCGGTGCCCTTTAAACCGGAACACAGTAGTGTTTTCACACTACTGCTTTGCGGTAGAAATGAGCACCGTGGTGGTACCACCCACCCAGACGGTCCCTTGTAAAAAGGGGACCTACCACCGGTTGAAAACCGATGATCTTTAAAATAACGGTATTACGAATAAATCAAACTATTCGATAAAATTAGTTATCATTAAGATTGTTGGACAGTGCACAATAAAAAGGTTATACTTCACTAATACCTTCAAAGTGGCGAGTGCACTTGACTGTTCAAACGGGCACTTACGTTGCAAGAACCGATTATTTTTTGAGTTCCATATATTTTTAATTACTAATGATATCATACAATACATAGCCAAATATAAAGTAAACCATAATTCAATTATATTTTTAGATATAATAATTTACTTAAAGCGATAGACGTCGATGAAAACTAAGACGTTTTACACCTATTTGGCCCATTTAGCTTGTTAGTCTAGGCTGAGAACAAATATATGACAATTACAAAAAACCATATTATATGATATAGCATTCTTTACTGGGCTTTATACTCCATCATATAGTTAACTCACTAAACTAAATAAAGATATATTGGAAGTCATAATTAACTTAATAATTATGACTTCCAATCTCATCAAATCTAACTACACTTTAAGAATTCCAACCAAAATTTTATTCAAAAGTAGTCCAAAATTTTCCTTCAGTGTTGATGACATTCTGCAAAGTTATAAGTTTAATGCAAATTTTAATATTCAATTAACATAATTCTGATGTTGGAGGGGAATTTGGACGCGTTTCATTAAAGTCTATTCAGAAACTTCTGGAAGCGTGATTTCGTGTTCGTATATTTTTCCTAACAAATTCGGAAGTGCCCCGTCGTATGTACCAACAAGTTGTTCTGACCGCAAATAGGTATATTAAATGCAGTATCAACAATAAAATCCAAATAGTTTTTGTTTTATTTACCATAAAACTGTATACGTTTGACAACCGTCATAGTCACTAAGGAACCTTTAGTGTAATATGTCAAATATTGCCCATTTTTTTCTACGTCTTAATTACGCAAAGGTTCTTTTTTTAATGGTAATCGTTAATTTTTTGATATTACGTAACGTAAATAAACATAATCGCATGATAGACAACGTAGAAAAGATACATATGTGTACTTAAAGACATTTAGTTTTTTTCGCATATCAGAGATAATGGTTCTTTTGATATATTGTGATACTGTAATACCGTTATACTATAATGTAGGGCAAGGGTAGCGTTGCGGTAAAATTCATTCTATTACAATATTTTTAACTATATATCACTTAAAAAATATATTTTTATGATGGTTTATGTCGATGGAGTAGACCGCTACATCCCGACGAAGTCAAGGTGGGCTGTGCAACTTTAAGCGTGCGCATATTCTTTCACCGTTGGTTTGTGGCTTGGCTTCGAGTGCTCCTAAAGCGAGGTGGGTCGACGGTGCCCAGGTGGGACGGGCCTCTGCTCAATCTTGGCACTTTTCTAACTCGTTAACGATTGTAAAAATTAAACGTGAGCCGTACTACAGCTATGATGTACCTAATATTTATTACTTAGTTACACAAAGCACCAGCCTCGATACTATTAACTTGCAACAGATTAAAGAAAGATGGTATTGCAAGTAATTCTATTTTAAATTAGTTTTCTGATTACAATCTATTTAATAAGCCGTTAACGTTGCATCATTATAGTTCCTAGCTTGTTAAACATTAACTGCCTTTAGTAGCATAGTTTGATTTAATATTTTAGGTCGTGGACAAAGTTTCTGAGCACCTTGAGCCATCTTGAGTCGTCTAAGTTACATTCGCGTTAAACGCCCGGCTATTTGTGTGCAACTAGGTCTCAATGGAATTCGTCGAGACTTCTTGACGAGTTATTTCGTAAGATGTTTACTTTACACTCACTTTCAACTTCATCCTTAGTACCTTTTGTTAAGGAAAGAATATAGGATGATACAAATTTTACGAGCATTTCACGTTGTTACCGTTGAGCTAACTGAGTTTCACACTTGTAGCAGTCGTCATTGCATTTCTGCTAGATTTGTATATGCTGATAAATATTTTTATATACTTAACTAAGGAGTTGTATACATAACTTAGATTACGAATTCATTGGTAATAAACACATGTACACTGGGTCCCTCCATTTTATCCGTTTCCTAGCAAATCATGACCTTAGTCACAAAAGTATTACGTTTTCATTGAACAAAATATACGAAGTATAAACAGTGTTATAATATTGCCGTTTATTTCCTGACCCGCCCCACCGCTGTTGACCTAAAAACTGGCCCTTCCAAACCGCTGCTCGACATGGAATTATTTGTTGTAAAGACACCCCGCGCAAGTGGACAATGTATGGACGTTTGCGAGAAGCCAATGTGACTGCGTAAATGCTTAAAATAATGAATTGGGATGATTAATTTGTGACCAAATTTAACCTTTTTTTGATTCAGTTACAATTCATCGGTTTGTATGGACAACACTATTAGAATAAAATTTAGTTTAAACATGTTTCATCATGTAATGTGACGAAATTGCTATTGAAATTCACTTTGCATAATCAAAAAATATTTTTCTACAGTTTTATTATAAATATAATTTTTCAAAGCTGCAGATAAAACATGATATTATAGCAGCGTAAATGTATGAAAAGAAGAGAAATAAGGCAGATTTTTATTGATATAGGTACATTCTGCGAGGCAGTCACAATCTAGTTACAATTTTCTACAGTTCGGTAAAATCTGTTCGTAATCCACCTAGATTCACCTTAATAACAGATATTACGCGGAGCGACTGGCGTCTGACCTTCACAAGCGAAAGGATAAACTGCATTCGATAAATAAAAAGGTTGTTATTATTAATGAAAAAAAGTTTAGACGTATTTTGAAAGAGCTCTGTATTTTAAAATTAAAATTCTTATAATTATAACATTACAGACTTATTAAATTCAATGCAAAGTAACTCCTAAAGTGTAAAGTGTGTGCTACTTACATTAATAGTGAAATTTATGTAGTTTACATTATTTAATTAACACCACCTGCCAGCACATTGTTTGATTTACTTCACTGCATTTAAACACTGATAACTTGCCAAAAATGTCCAATATCGATCAAATTATGACAACTCAGCACAGGCTTGAGGAGAATATCTCGAAAAGGCTGGATAATCTTCAGGCACAAATTACGAATGCTGGTTCCTCCAAGGATACAGTGGCAAAAGTTGCTGAGGAGTTGCGGAACTTTAGAGAGCTGATCTTCGGAATATTGAGCCTTCTGCGGCAGCAAATTCATGATTGTGCTAAACAGGTTGATGAGCTTGATATGCGGAACAGAAAGAAAGCACTCATTGTCTCTGGCATACCCGAACAGGATAAGGAGGATCCCACGAAATTGGTGCTTGATGTTCTCAACAAGAAGTTGGGCCTGACTGAGGTATCCACGTCCTCTATTAAGGTGTGCCATCGTCTTGGAGTAGTTAATAAGGAACGCCAACGGCCTATCTTGGTTAGATTTACAGGCATTGATATTAAATTCAATGTCTGGAAACTGAAATCCAAGCTGAGGGGTTCAGGTATATCACTCAAAGAGTTTTTGACTTGCAAGGCAGATGGTTTTCCTCAAAGCTCGTCTCCACTTCGGGATGCGGTGTGATGGACGCAGAACGGCGTAGTTCACATCAAAACTCTGTGCGGTAACAGCCATAAACTGACGACGAATGAAGAGCTAACATCTCTCACAGCCCAATTTCCGAAGACACCAGAGAAGGCTTCAGCTTTAAAGTAAACCATAATTTTAAGTTAGTTTCAATGTTTTTTTTTTTTTTAATTACTTTAATATTATGTTAACAGTCTTATATTATGTTATACAATATTACGGATAAAAAGATGTTATAATAGTAATTATTGTTATATAATATTTATATCTACAACGTACCTGGAGTTATCATGTAAGTCCCATACAAATGATATTTTTTTTCTCTTTTTGGAATTTCTTAGAAATGTTTAGCTTTATTATATAGTTTATTCTGAAACTAACTTTATACAAAATACTTATTTTTATTGATAACCGTTTATTTATAATTTTTTTCCAAGAATATTTAACAACTTAAGACTGTGCATCTTGTTTTTGTATTTCTTTGACATATGTTGTTGTTCGACGCTTAGTTGACGTAAAGCATAGATTGTTAGACTGTCATTACGTTCCGTTTCACTATACATTAATTTTTAAGTTTTGATTTTTAAATTATTTTTCTACTTTTAATTTTTTTTTCTCATGTTGTTGGTATTGGAAAAATTTATCTTATTTTAGCAGTGTTTTTTTTATTGTTTAAATTTTTTTTTTTACTTATGCTTGTTACAATGTCTGCTGGCGGGTGGTACAGAGATATTTTGAAACCTAAAGTTTTAAATCATATTTTTATTTATCTTATTTTTTATATATTTATCTATATATATATATTTATATATCATATATGTCAAACTCATCTGATGACGACTTGTACTATTCTGCCTTTGAATCTTCAAGCTCTAGCGACGACGACAGTTTTACTTCATTAGAGGGCTCTCTAAAAGTATTTTTAAGTGAAACTTTTTCTGAAAATGTTACCAATAATCTCAACATTTGTCACTTAAATGCCAAAAGTGTACCCAGCCATTTTAGCGATCTCCTTGAAGCTTTCTAGCTGCAATGTCCATGCCATTCTGATATCTGAGAGTTGGCTCAAACCTCATCTTCCTTCTACTATGTACTCTATTTCTGGTTTTGTTCTTATTCGAAACGACCGCATTGGAAAAGGGGAGGAGGCGTCGCTATATATCTTAGACACGACCTTTCGTTTAAAGTCATAGCTTCCTCCGCTAAAAATATTCAGCTTCTGCCGAATTTCTTTTTATTGAAATAACTGTTAAAAGTGTAAAAATGGTCTTAGGTGTTATATATTGTCCCCCAAATACTGACTATTTCACCGATCTAGAATTGGTTCTTGAATCTTTAGGTTCGGAGTATGCTCACCAAGTCATCATGGGCGATTTTAATACCAACCTTATACTACCTCACTCTTTTCGCGCCCTTAAACTCCTTAATATAGTTAAGTCAAGCTGTTTTCACATTCTGCCACTCCATCCTACCCACCACAACACCCTCAGTGAAGACACTTGGCTTGATTTGATCCTTACATCTAATCCCGCTTTGGTTTCCTCCCATGGACAACATCCCGCTCCGGGGTTTTCTCCACGATCTTCTATTCCTATCCCTACGTCCTAAAACCTCCCAAGCCCCAACCCAAATTCATGTACATCGTTCCTTTGGGAGAATCGACTGGCAACGACTTGTGAGGATGCGGAGAAGATAGATTGGGCACCATTGCTTAATGCCGAGTCTATTGATGGCAAGGTGAGTGTCTTTAACGACTTAGTTACTAAGATTTACGATGATCACGCGCATATGAAAAAAGTTGAACTCAAGCGTTTACCGGCTCCATGGATTAATGAAGACATTAGATTAATGATGAGACGAAGGGACCGTGCTTCTCAAAAGTATAAAAAGCAACGCTCTGAAGCTAACTGGTCAGTATACAAACATGCAAGAAATCGGTGTAATCAGGTGATACGCAACGCTAAACGCCGACACGTTCTTAATAGTATTTCTTCTTCTTCTACCAATATCTGAAAGTTTCTAGGAACTCTTGGTATTGGTAAATTGCGCTCTACAAACCCATCTTCTAGTTAAATTCACTTACATGACCTGGATTGCCATTTCACAAACATTCCTTCAAGTAATTATGTGCAGTCAAGAGAAACAATTTCGTTTTTAAATGGTTTGGCGCGTCCTCATATAAATTCTTTTATTTTTCTCCAGTCACTACTGATGAAATCAACAAAGCAATCATAACCATAAAATCCAATGCTGTTGGGTTGATAAAATCAGCCGGCGCATGGTAATTCCTATCCTAACCACATCCTTCCTGCTATACATCACATAATAAACTTTTCCTTAGAAAATGCTAAGTTTCCTTCCTTATGGCGCAAAGCCTTGGTCCGACCTATCCCAAAGTGTTCCAATCCTTCCCTTCCAGCACATTACCGACCTATCTCTATTCTGCCTTTTTTGTCAAAGGTTATTGAGTCCTGCGTGCTTAAACAATTATCTCAATTTGTTTACAGTGACAATTTAATAAATCCGTTAAATCTGGATTTCGACCAGGTCACAGTACCACTACCGCCCTCCTGAAAGTGACTGGCGACATTAGAGCAGGTATAGAGAACAATATGGTATCAGTAATGGTCTTAATTGATTTCTCAAACGCGTTTAATGCCGTCAGTCACGACATCCTCTTGGCTATCCTCTCACATATGATGATTTCAGACAGTGCATTGGAATGGTTCTCTCTTATCTTCGTGGACGCAAGCAGGCAGTTTATTCTGATGATTCATCATCTGAATGGCTTCATGTCACTGCTGGCGTTCCACAAGCGCATCATCTCTCCATTGTTATTTTCCGTTTTATCGACTTTATCACTCAAGAGCTTCAGTGTGCGTATCATCTCTACGCTGATGACCTTCAGCTTTACAGCCAGTCTACCATCGAAAAGCTTCCGGAAGCATTAAACCGGATAAACCAGGACCTTGACAAAATAAAAAGTGGTCTAATGATTTTGGAATACCGTAAATCCATCAAAATGTCAAGCTCTATTAGTTGGCGGTCGTAGGAACGTCAGTATAGTGGATTTTAATTCTCTCCCACCAATTTTATATAATAACTCCACTATACCTCTAAGTAAAACTGTCACAAATTTGGGCTTGGTAATTGATGAAAACCTAAGTTGGAATGGTCAAATGTCACAAGTAAGTCAAAAGTAACGAGTGCCTTGACTTTTGTACAGGCTTAAAAACCTTTTGCCAATCAAGACCAAGGTAATGCTTGTACAATCCCTAATTTTTCCTATAATCGACTATGGTGACGTTTGCTATTTCGACCTGAATGCAGATCAGTTCAATAAATTAGACCGACTTCTCAATAATTGCATTCGATTCATTTTTAATCTGCGTAAATATGACCACGTTTCGCCATATCGTTCCAAACTGTCCTGGTTACCTATACGCCAGAGGCGGTCATTGAGAGCGCTGACGACGCTGTTTTCTTTGCTTAGTTCTGCTACCACTCCTTCTTATTTAACTTTCCATTTTCAATATCTTTGCTCGCTTAACGATAAAAATCTTCGCTCTACAAATAACCGTCTACTTTCTTGTCCTTCACATCGCTCGGATGTCATGCACTCCTCTTTCTTTGTTCAATCTGTTCTTCTGTGGAATGCGTTACCTCTGAGATCAGGATGGCGAGAGTCGCCTCATTTTTAAAAATAAAGTTCGGAACACTTGCTCAAAAAACTGTGACCTGAGTATAAGGTCTGCTTTATTATTTTTCTGCGGACAAAGTTCAAAGGCATAGTATGAACGATGATGTATTTTTTTCTTAAACTTTATAACATATGTATATATTTATATTTACAATATGTATGTATATATTTATATAGTATATTTATTTATGTTTATATTGTATTAACTTAAGTAAGTTAACGTATAGAATATGTATTAATATTCCTATCGTAATTTTATTAATGATATATAGTTATTTGGTTTTAATGTATACACACATAAACTTTAAGCTTATTAAAATTTTTCCTTTGTTTTGTTAAATATCTCGCACCTCCGAATTTTCTCTGTACCACCCAAAGGTTGATTGGTAGATAATGCCTTTTGGCATTAAGTTCGCCTTTGTACTTATTTGTCATAAAGTTTTAATAAATAAAAATAAATAAATAAATGATGGTACTGACAGCCTACAATAAGTACTAAAGTTGGCCTCAACACCCGGGACCGACTTTTTACATATCCATCTGAATCAGAAGCAAAAGGCTAAAAGATACTCATATATCGTTCTGACCAATCAGAAAACAAATATAAATCAAAATTGTTATTCCGCTGAATTCGAACCCACAACGCTTCGGTTTTTAAAAGGGCCCATACTACTAGACCACGAAGGCGTTTCGTGCATTTGATCCAATTCCAATTCATATTTCGGGAAATAACAGAATGAGGTTTGATAAAAAGAGACAACTCCGCTCGGTCAAAACGCAGCCCGCACCCGACGATCCAATTTAGCCCTGACTTTGTGGATGTAAATGACAATCAGAGCTCGCACACACTTGGACGCTTGGGAACATAGTGTAAAAAAATATTATACAGAACCTACATTTAAGAAAGCTTTTCCTTCTATCAGTTGCCCTTCAACCTAATACAAAACAGAAAACTGAATGCTTAATATAACGTGTATCAAAAAGATCTGGGGTACTAACACCGCGCTGCCTTTTCTGCCACGAATTAGTGGTGTATAAACATTACTGTTTTACGGTTTGAAGGGCTCCGTTGCTTGCGTAATTTCTGTTTGAACGAATAAGCGAATAGTTAGCGGATTTGTTATTACGTTTCTCTTTATGACTACGCTTTACAATAGATCGTTAAAGGCATTGTGTACTGTTGGACACCAAATTTGCGCACGGTAACTGTAATATATATATATTTTAAACAAAATATCAAAAAACAACAGCTACTGCTTATAATTAGGGAAATCATGTAAATGTTTAGTGCGGATGGGCAAAGCCGATCGGTATATCAATTTAAAGTGATACTTTATCAGCATTCTATTTTAGGTTTAAATTCTTTTAGCCCATGTAATCTCGTCGTATCGAAATTCGACAGTAATTAACACTAGATAGTGTTGAGCGCTTTCTGCCTTTCGTTTCGTTACTTACTATTAACTAGTTTCTGTTCCGTCACAATGCAATATCCGAATAGCGTCCTTTGCATAATGGAATCAATCCTTTTGCAATTAACCATTGTTTTTTTAACTTTTCCCATTATGGCGATGAATCAAGTACGTAAGCATAACATAAACTCAACTTCTTCAAATCGCGTTGATATTTGGTACGATTCTTAAGGATCGCAGAATAAATTTACTCGATAAAACAAAAAATACTATGTTAATCAATCGATCGTATCGTCATTATAAAACTCTTTTAATTCAATTGTTTTCATATGTATTATCTGTTTTACTGTTTCGAACCGGTAAAAAAGGTCGCGTACTATTGGGAACATGGTTCCTATTTCTTAATACGCGAGTACAAATAGGAAAAGATATTGAGTATTTATAAGAAACCAACCTGGTCTTTGACAAACCAATAATAAAAAAAAGATACATGCATTTCTACCGTAGCACCAAGTCGGGTGAGTTCATCCTCACATATTGAGTGTAAGCGTGTACCTTCTACGGCGTAGACGTCAGGTGACATAGCTTTCCTGACTCGGTAAATTTATATGAAACTAGCTGGTGTCCGTGACTTCGCCTGCGTGGAGTAGCTATGTGTATTTTATTATAATTCTATATTTTTATAATAATACACAAAATTCTTTACTCTTCTTTTCAATAATGACGAAATATAATTTATATTTACATTCCCCATTATAACCACTTTTTGCGCAATAATAAGTTGCCTATGTCTTTTGCTTTGAAGCTATTCTACGTATGTATCAAATTTTGGTTTAATAAAGCCGGTAAAGACGGACAGACAGACAGAAATATTTATTAAAATTAAATTTGTAGATTATCAGATTTGCAGGTAGGGTATTACTTGCTTTAATATACGCGAGCGTGATCGTCGGAGTCTATACTGCATTATTTCGTTTTCGGTGTTCAAAGCTGTCAATACAAAAATTTGTTCTTTTCAAATGGAAAACTTTGAATTAGGAAACTTGTGGACTTTTATTTTATAACTTTGATTTACAACATAACATTATGAGTGACGTTTTCGCCGCGATCTAAGCAACCGCGATTGCTATGTGAAACGACTCAATCAGCGTTTTAAGCTGCGCTCTATACGTACGATGCCGCTTGACCACTATAGTTGTGCTGACCTTAAACTGCAACTTATTGAATTGAATCCACGGAGGCAGCTCTTATCTCGTCGATGGCTATTAAAACTTGTACGCTAACTGCGACCAAACCACAATTGCGTGCAGCCACCACACCGAGTGCCCGCTTGCTATACCCGCAACTTTTTACTTCCCACCGTTGCTATGTTCTTACACAAATGTTTTTTGTATGTCGTTATTGTGATATTGCAATATTGTGCTACGTTGCAGACTTTAGTATAATTTGAGTTTTTAGTAAAAAGAAATCGAAAGCCACTGAATACTATGCGTGCTTATTGTCCGTATATCTTTTTTATATATTTCTGGATGAATAGCAAAACAAAATTAATCCCAAACTGAGCGAGGCTTATACTATAGAAACTACATGACTGATTTTGATGACTGCAATACATATTATACAGATACTAAACCAACACCCAGACACGAGAAAAACACTGCGTTTATCGCACAAGATTTTACCTGTGCTGAACTGAGCCAACCACCCTTTGGCATAACAGTCGGCTCATTGACCACGATGCCAAATGAATCGTCAAATTTTTATGCCTGGCACATATTACTACGGGCTCATCAAAATACAATCTATTCTTCTGCGTTCGTAGTGTTGTATTTATATTACCCAAGGAACCAGTAACAGCTAAAATATATTCTTGTTTAAACAGAACAAGAAAAACACCAGCCATGAAGGAAACCCAGATCTGAAGGAACGAGCGTGGAGGTTTATTTCGCGAAGTAAAATAGACCTTATTTTGTATGTTATTAAGGTTGTAAGTTAGCGAATTAGTCTATTCCCAAGTTATCGTAATTTCTTGTAGCGCGACTAGTCGTATTTGTTTTAACTCTTCGAGTTGAAGGCGTCAGCTTTTTCATCGCCGAGTGGCAATTATTAGTCACTAAACACTTTTCACTATTCAAGAACCTATTCAAGAACCTATTCAAGAAACAATAGCTGTCACTGTATGTTTCCAAGAAGATCTCTGAACAGTTCCAGTTTGTGGCGCAAGTACCTCTAAATAACATATAAAATTGTATAACATATGGGTTAAGTACGTTTCAAAGTCAAAATAGTCTATATATATAAATAATTTTGACTAATACATATTTTTTTAAGTTACTAGGGGATTTGCAAGTGCAGAATATAAACTACTTCCGAACATCTTGGCCCCTTAATATAATTTTTAACGGAATAGTAGACTTTCTCTTTAAGTGTGCGAAAGTTCTAAACATTCAGTTGCATTTGGCTCTGAATTAATAGGATAAACGCATCTTTAATTGCGCTTTTTCATAAAATAATGGTATTATTGTGAATTAACTATATTGTTATTCTATTTTTATTTAAATTACTTGCACAAAAATGTATATTTTCATCACTATTACAACATTTTGTTAAAAATGTCAGACATTTTTGGTAATAGGTATTTACGATTGTAATTAAAATATGAATGAAATGACATAAGTATATATATAAACAACGAACGACTTATAAATTGTGGCGTAAAGTTAACAGTAAGTAATTACAGGAACCGTCATAAAAACAGTATTTTGATTTATTTAGATGGAATTCTCCAATCTAGAAAAGTATATTACATTATTTTTCTATACCAAATGCCCTCTTCTACTTTAGTTGTATTTTCTCCGAGAGCAGTGATTGATTTGTTTCGCCCTTTTGGCAAAATGCCATCGACACATGAGCCTGTTTTATTTACGCCACGTCGGCCCTTCTTTATAGAATGCCCATTCCTTGAGAATAATTCATCTGATGTTGTATAAGTGATGTGTATCTGTGTTTCATTCGAACTTGGATCACAAAGCTTCGCTCGATAAGTTATTCAATTTAATTCTCATTGTTTTTGTAGAGATAATACGTTACTGTTTCAGTTTCCTGACGACAAAAGAAAGAAAATCTCGTAAACTCGTACTATATGATTTTGTTTTTTGTTTTCTGCTAACGCCTTGTTGATAACATAGAAGCTAGTGAGGTAAATGAAAAAAATCATTTAGTCAATAATATTAGTTAATTGGAAACTATTATACAACCGCATATGCCGCAAACAACGTTCGCTTGGAAACTCAAAAAAATTATCATTAATGGTCTGATTCCCATAGACCTGGAACAATGAAATTAAGCAAGTTATATATATATTTTTTTTTATGGCTTACGCAGGCAGACGAGCAGTCGGGCCACCTGATGGGAAGTGGTCACTGACGCCCATAGACATTGGCAATATCAGTGGTATCGCCAACGCGCTGCCTACCGTGAGACATATGGTGTTAAGTCTCGTGGTAGGTCTCCTGTAAACAGGGGACCTACCACCGGTATTACATTATATTGTAGATTATGCGAAAAATCCAAATATTTTTACCCTTGCAGTACCTGTAAATGTTTACTAAACTTATGTTTAATAACTGTTATTATGAGGTTATTTTATCAATATAAATAGGCTCAATGTATAAAATCATAGCATAGAGCTACGGAACCCACTGTGGTGAATACTGCACTATGCTTCATAAAGCGTAAAGAATCCGACCCAGATATTATTCAATGTCACGAACAGCTCCATAAGTTGGATAACTTAAAAATTGTCGGACTAATTAGAGCGCAATAAGAAGGCGGTTGTGCTACGCCCATAGTTTGAAAGTGGCAAGTGCACTTGACTGTTCAAACGCGCACTGTTGTTAGCGACAACGCTTTATGCTACTGCCCATATTGTTATTTGAACTTAAGTAATTATTTTTTAGTAAAATTATATTGCGTGTTTAGAAGTTGTTTTATGAAAGGAAAGTAAACTTATTCAAAACCATAAATTTATGAAAGGAAAGTAAACTTATTCAAAACCATAAATTTAATCTATGCAAAATGCTATCAATGCACGAATTATTGGAAATAATACACATAATTTAGCAATCCTTACATATGATCAATAACCTTTTCCCATTCATCTCTCACAAAGGTTGATTGAATGATTTTAATTACATTGCATCATTACAAATGTCAGCTTTGACTTAGTCCACCTAATTCTAAAAGTTCAATTCTGAGTCCTTAACTTCAGATAAAGTTCGGGAGCACCTTGAGCGATCTGGAGTCGTCCAAGTTCCATTCACGTTAAACGCCCGACTAGTTTTGCGTGCAGCTGACTCATCATCACTAATCCTCAATGAATCTTCGTCAAGTCCGTCGTGGAGTTATTCCGTGAGATGCACTTCACTCTCAGTTTCAGCTTCTACTTTGAACATCATAATTATATCTTGTAATATGCCACTAATCGTATCAGCAGCAATTCATGACTACCTTATCGCTGTCGACCATTATACTGCAAAAACTATAACATTCCGAATCGCCGCTCGACATGAAATTATTTGCGGCATAAGCGTCTTTGCTTTTACCCAAAGCGGTTAATGTATGGACGTTTGTTGGAAGTCAATGAGTCTGCACAAATAAAATTGGTAAATACTGAATTAAATTAACGAAACCGAAGAAACTTAAAATTATTTATTTATTATTAAAAATTTACTGTGCTAAACTTGATTACTTATTAAACTAACTGTTTACTTCGATGTGTAAGAAAAATTAACATTATCGAATTCAAATGCATTGTTTATGTTTTTAACGTCATGCCATATTTGCTATGTAGCAAGTCATAAATTCTTATTCATTTTTTCTAATATTGTCCTCAATGCTGCGTAAACACTATCCCTTAAGTTGTGGAACGCAACATATGACGCTTGCTTTGTTTGCGTGTCTGATGATTTCTATTTAATAGTATGTTATATAAGAATTCCGTCCCAAGTGTCGAACCATGGCTATGCCGTAAGATGTGCCCGAGGGAAATGCCTTCAAATTTCTGACAGCCAATATAACTATAAACACTAACTGTTGGGTTATTGAATTTATATCCAAAACACACTGTGGTTAACGCGATAATCCATTCAGGGATTGGAAGGTAACCTCATTATGTCTCTAGTAACAAAAATGCTTTTTAAAAAGGTTAACTTTCTTAATCAAATTAATCTTTTGTCTCTGCAATACGATATTAGTTTTGTCAGTTCTTATATCCTTTGTCGAAACGAAATTCGACAGTAATTAATACTCGACAGTAAAAAGCTTTCTCTGCCTTTTGTTTCGTTATTTACTATTAACTCGTTCCCATTTCATCACAATGCAATTTCCGCATAGTGTCCCTCGCATAATGGTATCAATCCCTTTACAATGAACCACTGCAATTTAGCTTTTCACATTATCGCGATGAACCCAAATATTCTGGCAGATTCCAAATTGGGTTTTATGTTTGTTTTGTGTTGCGTTATGTTCTTAATTATAAAACATGTTATATTACATTCTGTAGTGACAATAGTGCACTCTAGGTTTTATTAGTTTAAAAGGACATACTACTCTTCTTATATGGAGTCTGTTTACACTATTTTTTATTTCTTCTAATTTACTGTAATGCCTGCTATATAAATAAAAAACTATAAAATTCAGACGAGGACCGAGTCATACTAATTAGTCTCATACAACTAATACCGCATGGTTAATGACCAGAAATCCGGCAGAGAATGGTATGACAATAAATCTCTTGAACAGGATTTTTGTAAAAAGTAATAAATGCGTCTTTTTTGTAGAAGTCTGGTGACTTCATAGTACATTATTGAGCCGTAGAACTTCTACGGCGTAGACATCGGATGATACGACTAAGCTAGCAAGTAAAATTAAAATTTTCTAGTTATAGTTTTACAGGTTTATCGGTCAAAAAATGTTTTTAAACACGAACTAAAAATATTTTCGAATGTTGCCCGCAGTGTTTAAACTGTTTTTTTTTGTTTTCAGCCTTCAAACTATACAGCAGTTTGTTTTTTTTTTTTAAATACAAAAGACTGATTTAGCAAACTTGTGGGTTGTGCTGTTCGCCATTTATTTAGTTCTTTATTTGTGAGGAGGATATATACCCACCAACCCGCATTGGACCAGCGTGGTAGGATACGGTCCATAAACTCCCTAATGGAGAAGGGGAGGCCTATGTCCAGCAGTGGACTTACACAGGCTGATGATAAGGATGATATTCAATTATCAGGAAAAAAATCATTTTGTCTAGCTAAAAACTTGTTATTACGAGCGGCTGAATATTTAGATCGCAAAAAAGAGGCAAAAATGTTGTCTAGCAGTTAAAAAAACATTAAATTGTCATTTATCTATATCGTCGATTTTATAATCACACATAATGCCACGATTTTAATGGTAGATTACTTTATACTCATGCGATTGTCACCAAAATATTTTGTATTCGAAGCCGTGTAACTTACTTTATCTTAAACCTCAACTGGAAATATTTCGTCCGGTCCTAAAACATAACAAAATTAATAAAAGCCACGGACCAGGAAAGCTCTTATCGCACCAATGGCTATTAAAACTTGACGTGGACGCCAACTGCGACCGCCCTCATAATTGCTAGCGGCCGACGCATCGAGTGCCCACTTGTGCCACTCGCAAGTTTTCATTTCCGTCTGCTGCCATATTCTAACACTGGTTCTGGCTTTTATGTTATGCTATTGCTATTTAGAGCTGAACTTAAAATGTATCTTGGATTCGCGGTGGAAGCTTTATTAAATAACCTCTTTCTATCCGGGTTACTCATGAATTACTGCATGTATTACACACATAGTTACAGAGAGAGAAAGAAATTATGCTTATTTAGTACAAAATAATAATAATAATTAATGTTTACAAATTACTAAAATCTACATTTAATATCGCTCCAATATTATCAAGAGCGATTCTAAATTAAATAACTATGATTTTAGCAAAATAAAAGGTTTTAAGACGATCCACCCAAACTTTTATCTAGTAGCAGCCTGTAGAGCCGTCATCATCGCTAGAATTTCTAGGTTCTGCTCCATGCTCGATCTAGATCAAAAATATTTTACGTATTAATATTGTACATAACTGCAGCTAAGGTTGCTTCTAATAGTTAAAATATGTATTATTCTACAACTGAAGCTACCAATCAGAAGGAACGGCGTTCTAAAAGTTTTATTTGCTATTTTTGCAAAAAGGTTCTGTATTTAAGAATTGTCTGCGGTCAACTACTTATCGTATTGGACATGTCTCGGGTCATTGTGATTTCTTGTGGCATGACCCTTGTTTGTTTCAACCCTCCAGACGGAAATCGTCAATAGTGTCTTCATTGAGTTTGCAACTATAATTTGCAGAACAGCAGTCTTTAAGTATTTGCAAAATATAAATGTAAGTTTAAATGTGCAATATTCTTTTGTACTTGTATTTTAAAATCAGCTCGTAAAAGTGCATATCGTCTAATACGTAATGTTTAATTATGATGTAGAAATATACCATCACATACAATCATAAAAACAAAACATAGTATACTTAGTAGAAATTATTAAAAAAATGAAAGAAGATACTTTATGAAACTGTAACCGCTGTTTGTTCTAATAAGTAATTGAATGATTTTATTTTGTTTCAGGTATGTGGAATGCATCAAACTTAGGACAAGGTTTTTTGGACACCGATTATTCGGCTTATTATTTTAAATTATAGAAAAAGTATATTGCTTGCCTAAATTTATTTACCTAAATTTAGTTTTCTATTATTAATCATTGCATTATTGTTAAGAAATGTAAATTTCTTTATCTTTGTTACACATAATCGCATTTATTCACTTGCTGTAAGGCTCTATAATATTAAATATTTTTTTTAGTTATTATACTGCCTCCGTAGCCTTGTGGTATGGGTGTGTGCTTTAGAAACCGGAGCTCGGGTTGCGGGGACTCAACAAATTTTCATTGTTGTTTTCTAGTTGGTTAGGGCAATTTGGGCCGATCACCCAATTGTCTGAAAAGTAAGATGATCCATGCGTCGGATAGGCATGTAAAAAGTCGGTCCACCCACCGACCCGCATAGGATCAGCGTGGTGGGTTACGGTCCAAAAACTCCCTAATGGATAGGCGTGTGTTAGGGAAGGCCTATGTCCAGCAGTGGATTATTACAGGCAGTTGATGTATGTATGTATGTGTTATTTTTATACTTAACGTATTGCATTTCGATATGTCTTAGAATAATAATTGGCAAGCAAAATTCTGTGAAGCAGGTAACATAAGTAAAATTAAGAATCGCTTCCGGATGTAATATTTAATGTCATGAACAGCTTCTTCAGCGAGTTGGTTAACTCTAAAATTCTTAAACTAATTAAAATACATCAAAAGGCGGTCTAGCTACGCCGGGTAACAACATTTCGATCGTGAAATTGAACTTTACTCATCTTACGAGTGAACATTGTTATTTTTTTCAAAAGTCTAAAGCAAACGTCAATTAGATCAATAACATCCCGTAGTGATACAATGTTATTATATCTAAAGAAAAAGTGATGAATACGTGTACGTAGCAAATTTAAAAAATTACCTATTAAAATTTACAGCATATTTTATCTAAAATCATCCTAAATTTTATTACATTATTCGTGTCGTGCTCCATCCCGGAAGTATGCTGCCGAGTTATAACTGAAGTTAATGCAAATTTTAATTTCCAATTAACGTAATTCGGTTGGTGTAAGGAAATTCGGGCGCGTTTCATTAGAGTCCATTCAGAAAGTTCTCGAGGCGACTGACAAAGCGCAGATTTCGTGCGATGCAAAAGCGTTGTCACGAGAACTCTGCGTATTTGTTAATAGCCTCGTTACGGAAGGTTCTGCCTTTAACTAACTATTATGTTATGACACTATGATGTCAAAGAAATCTTTCAATATTTCTCTTTTTGTCACGTCTTTCTCTTTTCTTTCTACAAGTATTTCATGTTTGATAATAATATATCGGATTTCTTTATGCATTCTAGTAGATATTTCCTATAGGTTTTTTATATTTTGTATAATCAACCGTAGACATGGTTTGCTTTCTGAAGCCGTGTCATTGTTATTTATCTTTTGATCTTAATATGTTTTCAATTTCATTTATAGCTCATGATTGATGATTTTGTAATAAAAATATTTCTTTCCTATTACTAATTGATCTGCATTTATAAATATAACCCAATATAACAAGATAAATTAAATTTATTTGTAATTTAAAATAATTCTTTGCACAGATTATGTTTACCTAAGTAGGCGAATTGTTTAAACACATCCTACAAGAGTAATTCATAGATTGGTTTAAAAAAGGCTTAATTCTGATGTGTAATATAAATGTCAGTTCATTAAAAATTAGAGGCCTGCAATACTCAAAGTTTAATTTAATATTTCAGATCGTTGACAAAGTTCGGAAGCACCTTGAGCGATCTAGAGTCGTCCAAGTTACATTGACGTTAAACGCACACCTCGTTTTAAGTGCATTTTCGGCAAGTGGATTTTCGTCGAATGGACGAGTTTATTTGCTTCAGGCCTCAAATTTATAAAATCGATATCATCATGTAATCTTAAATGTGAATTCTTCTGTCAATTATTCGAGTAAGGTTGTTCGAGCAATCATGCAGAATCATACAACTTTACATTTACTTTACTTTTTTTGTTTTTCCTTAAGATTATTTTCTGTTTCACAACAGCGTTGATTTTAACATTAAATCTTATGATCAAAAGAACGATACATTCGTTCTTTTGCAAACTCTTGGACTACACACTTGGGGAGCGTACGTATGAGATATGTGTTACATAAACAGTGTTATAATATTGGCAGCTATTTCCTGAGCCGCCTCGCTGCTTTTGACCTAAAAACGGGCCATTCCAAACCGCTGCTCGACATGGAATTATTTGTTCGAATGGCGTCCGCGCTGTAACCAAACGCGGACTATGCACGGACGTTTGTGGGTAGCCAATGCATGTACTTAATGCTGAATTAGGAAATTACTTTAGTATTTGGTAAATAAATATAAAAATATGTTGTATCTTGCTTTGTTCTTCTTCTTTTAGGTCTAGCGTCATTCTATACTTTAGATAAATTTTATTTTCTTTAACTATTTACGATAGTTTGGTCACTGAGTCTCGGCATAAATGTGAAAAAGGTAACCCATAGCAACGAAGCGGCGTTAGCATATGGCGCTGTTGTCGACCGTCAGTTATTAACTCTGATCTCAGTAACAACCCATCATTTAGAAAGCTAGATATGTGACGTCACTAAGCTGCTATTATCATTAGCCTGTGTAAGTTCAGTATTCCTGCTGGGCATAGGCCTCCCCTACTGCACGCCTTTTTCTTAGGCTTTGGACCGTACGCAACCACGCTGATCCAATGCGGGTTGGACCGACTTTTTACATGCCCATCCGACGCATTGATCATCTTACTTCTACTTGGGTGATCGGCCCAAATTGCCCTAACCAAATAGGAAACGACAATGAAAATTTGTTGAGTCCCCGCAGGATTCGAACCCACAAAAGCACACGCCTTTACCAGACCTCGGAGGCAGTTATAAGTTGCTATGGGTTACGTTATGTACATTCGTTCCTTGTCTTCATAACTAAACAATAGAAAATAGTACAATAAAAGGTTTTTAAAATGATTCAAATACTATATTTAAAATCAGAACACATGAAGGGTTCGTCCTCAAAATTTAGTATGTAGTTGTAGATAAAATCGAAATTAATAACTGTTTAGAGTAGGATAATAAAAATAATACTTACTTCCCTACTATTTTTTATTTCCAAAGTTGTCATATATCGCAGCATATAAATTTTACTTGAAAACTAAGATGATCCAAGCGTCGGATGGGCATGTAAAAAGTCGGTCCACCCACCAACCAGCGTGGTGGGATACGATCCAAAACCCTCTAATGGATAGGGGTGTGTTAGAGGAGGCCTATGTCCAGCAGTGGATTATAACAGGCTGATGATGGTTATAATGATGATTAATTTTAACGGTGGGTACCACCGCGGTGCTTATTTCTGCCACGAAACAGTAGTGTGAAAACACTGCTGTTCTGGTTTGAACGGCACCGTAGCCAGCGTATTTACTGGGCAAACGAGACTTAACACCTTATGTCTCACGGTAGGCAGCGCGTTGGCGATACAACTGGTATTGCCAATGTCTATGGGCGTCGGTGACCACTTTCCATCAGGTGGCCCGACTGCTCGTCGGCTTGTGTATGCCATAAAAAAAAAAAGAACATCTAACATAAGTTGTTATCAAATTATGGGTTCACCTTTGATTAGATTATACATAGCCAAGCCGAATATAACACAATTAGCTATTCGCGTATCGCGGCATACTATTTGAGCCAATTTCAATTTATATTTCGGTATAAAACCGAATAAGGTTTGTTAAAAAGGGGCAACCCCGCTCGGTCAAAACGCAGCCCGCACCCGACGATCCAATTTAGCCCTCGCTTTGTAGATGTAAATTACAATCAGAGCTCGTACATACTGACGCTTGGTAACATAGCACGCGACAAAAATATTATAGAGTACATACATTTGTGTACCTGCTGCCATCAAATATCAAGTAAAAATCTGTGAATTTCTTTCTTATATTATTGTTTTTTTTATTTATTAGCAGAAGTTGGAAGTCGATGTTTTAATAGAAAGTGCATCGGTGAATTAATCTACTTTCGCAATCTGCTGCTTACTTACCCAATTATTGATTTTCTGTAATATCATTGAATTAAAATTCGGTTATTAGAAATCGAAACTGTGCTCCTTACTTTCATATATTAAGTAATAATAAAGTTATGATATAGCATCCTCCGCATAATGGTATCTATCCCTTGACAGTAAACTAATGCAATTTCGTCTTTCTTATTATACAATATAATCTTAGAAAGTAACTTTAAGCTTGTAATATTTAGTGTTACAACTTTGAAAAAGTATTGCTTTCGACGCCGCTTAATTATGTGATTTAGGTTTTATATGTCCCAAATAAGTTTTACACCTGCAATGAAAGTATGTTTTCCATTCACTCTTTCAAGTCTCTTTTAAGTGTACAGTTTAGTACAAATTCATGTTATAATTCATAAAAATAAAAACGGCAAACTAGTCGTTAAAGAAAATTTGAAAGTTTTGACTCTTGATTAACTGGAGAAAATTAAAAAATGCTAATACCTTTTGTACTTTTGCGCTAAAAATATAGATACAATAAGTAAGTTCATGACTTTCTGTATCTCTTTATATGTATACATCTATGTTATTAAAAATGTTAGAGGCATTAAGCTCTATGAGGAGAGAGCGCTACATGCATCTCCGTCGTAGCAGCAAATCAAGTGACTTCATGCTTACTTGGTGAGCCGTAAGCGTAAAACTTCTACGGCGTAGACGTAAGGCGACACAACTTAGCTACGCCGGGAAATTAATATTAAATTGGAGATTTCCTTCAATGTTTTCCAAGTTTACAGGTAGCATACTTGTTCAAAACAGTTTTATTTAATTAGGTTAAAAAATTTTAGTTTCAATTACGAGTGAAAAATATAGGCTTGTGTGGTCGGCAAAGTTGAAGCTGGTCCGTTTCTTTCTTGGCATTCGAATAAAATGTACAAAATTTTGTTCTTTACAAATGGAGAAGTCCGAATTAGAAAAGTTTTCAGTTGGGTTTTTAAAGCTTTTATTCATTTATTTTCGCTTTCGTTGCATTAAAGGTATTTTTATTTTTGGTTAAAATAAACTGCTTTAATAGAAACATTTAGATCGTGAAAAGAATTTAACCGCCATTATACAAATCATAAAAAGTACTTTATTAATTTATTTATCCTGAAATTATGTATCGTAAAAGAAAAAAAAAGAATGGTTTTTCTATTTTAAATTTAAATTAATTTTTTAATATATTTACCGGTGGTAGGTCCCCTTTTTACAGGAGACTGTCTGGGTGGGTAGCACCGCGGTGCCTATATCTGCCGCGAAGCAGTAATGTGAAAACACTACTGTGTTTCGGTTTGAAGGACACCGTAGCCTGCGTATTTACTGGGTAAACGAGACTTAACTCCCTATGTCTCACGGTAGGCAGTGCGTTGGCGATACCACTGGTATTGCCGGGGCGTCGGTGTCCACTTCCCATCAGGTGGCCCGACTGCTAGTCTGCCTGCGTATGCCATAAAAAAATATAAGTATTTTAATAATGCAATGTTAGTAATATTCGTAAATAATGTAAAAATATCAGTTTATAGTTATTTTTATACCATCAAAATATTTTAGCCTTTCCATGATCAACTGTCATGGGATAGATTGTCTGTTTTTCTGTTTAAAATGATTGTAAAGTAATCAAACAAGACAAAATTCATATTACTCTATTATTTTTTATGTCATTGTAATATTTATTACTGATATTATTATTTATATATATGTAAGCAACGTAAAGTATTATTTGAAACATTCTTAAAATGATTGATGATGTCTCATTCATCACAAGCCCATACCACTAGGCTACGGAGGCAATTTCTCATTATTTAGTGTAAAGTGACGTATTAAATTTCCAACTTTGACTTCAAGCATGGTTTCACATCATCACATCATCAGCCTTTGTTAGTCCACTGCTGGACATAGGCCTCCCTAATACAGCCCTATCCATTAGGGGTTTGGACCGTATCCCACCACGCTGGTCCAATGCGGGTTGGTGGGTGGACCGACTTTTTACATGCCCATCCGACGTATGGATCATCTTACTTTTCAGACAATTGGGTGATCGGCCCAAATTGCCCTAACCAACTAGGAAACAACAATGAAAATTTGTAGCGTCCCGCAGGATTCGAACCCACGACCTTCGGTTACTAAAGCACACGCCCATACCACTGGGCTACGGAGGCAGTTATGGCCTACTATATACAGCATGGTTTACATATAAGTATTGTGTTTATTCAAGCTTTTTTGTTAAGGGGTTGGCGAGCAACTTGTTCTAACTCAGGCTAAAGTTTCTTACACTCACCGGATATCTGGAATTAGTTGTGGCAGTCTTAAAACGCAATTTATTAAATTAAAGCCACGGAGGCAGCGGCTCTTATCTCGCCGATGGCTATTAAAACTTGACGCGAACGCCAACTGCGACCGCCCCCATAATTGCTAGCGCCAACACACCGAGTGCCCACTCGTGCTACCCGCAACTTTTTACTTCCCACCGCTGCCATGTTCTTACACAATTATTCTTATTTTTGTTTTACTACCTTAATTTTCTAAAGCAAATAATGTCTGAAGGCTCTTTTCGTCAAGAACTTGTGATTAAGGTCTTTATAAGAAAAAAAAAGGTCAATAAATTTGTATTTATCTATTCATGTGTGTTTATCATCGTCATCATCATCAGTCTGTGATAGTCCACTGCTGGACATGGCCTCCGTAATGCACGCCACCGCTTTCGATTCGTCCTTTCTTGTTACTTGCGAGTTCTCTGTAACCTAATACATACCTACTTTTATGTAATGTCATTTTATTTTATGACCACTCTTCTCCTGTATTTAGTTTTAGTGTAGTAAAATAACTTTCAGAATTTAGTTAACATGCTCTGTATAAATATTAAATATGGTTCATAAAATGTACCATACTAAATCGTTATACAATAACCAGTCAATTAATCTTTAATATAAATTAAATACCATGACTTATAGGTACTTCATTATTTTTTTATTATCATTTACTTAGCATACGCACTTTTTGTAGCACGTAACACATTTCTCACTATCGACTACTCCTGATGAATTATATACATATGCAGATATGGACCTAATCATCATCATTAACACTGCACGCCCTCTCTATTAGGGGATTAGTATTAGTTTTGGTGGGTAGACCGACTTTTTTCATGCCCATCCGACGCATGGATCATTTAACGTTTCAGACAATTGGGTGATCGGCCCAAATTACCCTAACCAACTAGAGAACAACAATAAAAATTTGATGTGTTATATGCAGAATTCAACCTATGGCCTCCGGTTTCTAAAGCACACGCCCATACCACTAGAATAGGAGGCGTTTCGAGCCAACATCGGCTACTGCTGATGGATTACGTTCATATGTAGATATGGACATAAATGTATTTATGTCATAACAGATACTAAAAACTTTAAGTCCATAGAAACAACTTCTCTTTCAATTTATGTAGATGCAATTCTCTAATGTACATAAATAGTACTGTAAATTACTTTATGTTCTTCCTTCCTTTCATCCCGAATGCGTTCTCCTACTTTAGTTGTATTTTCTCAAGAGCAGTGATTGATTTGTTTCGCCCTATTGGCAAAATGCCATCGACGCATGAGCCTGTTTTATTTACGCCACGTCGGCCCTTCTTTATAGAATGCCCATTCCTTGAGAATAATGCATAAGGAGTTGTGTAAGGGATGTGCTGCCTATCAGGCGTGGGTCACAATCTTCCTTATTGTTGTTTATTTTCCATGTGTTTGTCTTTTAGAAACCTTAGATGGTTTAGAATTTTAATAGGTCATTTAATTACATACGTAAATACAATTAAGTAACAATATTTTAAACTGTTATAAATATTGACCTGTAAGCTTTCAGTGAAAACATATTTTATGTTGCTTTGAAACAGAACTACTAAAATGAGTATAAAATTATTTTTCTGTTCAGGCATATATTTAGAATAATAATATATTTTTTCAATCGCCTTTCTTTTAATTGTTTATTTAATGTAATACCCCTGTTTCCATTCATTTCTTATTTGACACTTCTTTTTATTTTACTCTTTTATATCTATTATCATTTCGCGGCTCGGGATAAAATTACAATGAGAAATTTATCATCATAATAAAAATATGAATATTTGGAGTCAGTTTAAGCTAAAAGCTACACAAGAGATCTACCAGATGGTACAACGTATGATATATGAAACAGTGATATTAGTCCCATCCCCGCGGCACAAAGAGTCGCCGAACAAAACGAGTAATATTAAATTTGCTTTCGTAATAACTTAATTTAACTTATGGACACGAGTTTTGTTTGACATTTTAGCTCTCATATCATTTTCTCTAACGAACTGTGGGTATAACTAAAATATAAATGATTTAAAATACATTTAGGAACAATTCACATATTTATCAAATAATCTAATTAACGGACTTTTCGCGTTACTTATATATATTTATTCCCGACGTTTTGGGTTCTTTCCAGCATCAATGATCACGGGCAGACTAAGTTGGTATATGTCTGCATCTCAATGTTTTGGAATAACCGTCAGAGTTTTTGTTTAAAATGGACATATCTTTCATTTTCTTAATTCTGAACATTGGTTCGACAAAAAGTACGTATGTTGTCCTGTGGCTTTGTAGATTTTAAATCTTTGGATTTAATTTTTAAAACTATTGGATCCCATGAATGTGGCAAAACCAACCATCCTATCATTAAAATTTGGATATTTTTTTAATTTCTATTGCTTCCTGAATCATCTTTGGTATAAATCGATGTTCTTTTGAAATGATTGAACACATTTGTTTTGTATCAGTATTAAAATAATTTAATTAGCAATTGATGTCAATAAACACCACATTCTATTGTAATTGCAATTGTAATCGTCATGAGAATGATAACGAAAGTAAATACATCATATTTACAATATTGAGAAATTTATTAGCGATCATACTTTGTTAACAACCTAAATGATGTCAGTTTAATAATTTGTTTTATATCCACTGATACTAGATGGCACTGTTGAGCTCGTAAATCACGCAAGCGTTTGTCCCTCGGCGTAATACTTAATGGCAACTTTTTTTGTACTAAATCATTACTTTTGCTTCAAGTAAACACATTTGACATACCGATCCAGTAGATCAGTACACAGTGGTTTTATTTAGAGAATCCCTAATGTGCACAACCAGATCAACTAATTGCCCATCGCGGTGATTAACATACTTTAAGCTTCAAATTCATACGATGTTCAACAACGGAAAATAACATTTTTAACTAATTTGTAAACATAGAGTCCAACATATCCAAATATTGTACTATTCTGTTACGTGTACTATGTTAAGTCTTTACTAGGCAAAAAGTATTGCTCCCCAGTTAAAGAAAAAACTTTGGCTGCATTATATCGGTCTACGGTTACTTTTTACTTTAAAAGCCGCATCCGTAGATCGAGTTATTAGCTTCGGAAATGGATTTGTTACCGCGACTGTGAAAAAATCATTTCGCCCGTCAGCTGCAGTCAAACCGCGTAAAGCGATCTCCATCCTTGGTGCGTTAGCTTTGAATTCGGTAGCAATTTGAACGGGTTATGTTCCCTATGGATAACGTACGGGAGAATATTTTAAACGGCTTTTCACTAACAGTTTTTGTATGCGATCGTCGAAAACAAACGTAACAACTTTTTGTTCATATATCACTGGATACTGTATAACTAGTACTAGTCTAGTGAACTGTGTTCTGATGAAAGCCGCTGCTTCAAGTTGTACTTAACAGTTTTGTTACTTATGAATACAGTGACAGAATAATTATTTGTTCTCAATTAATGTTTGATATAATATCCTGATACAACTTAATGAATGATTAATTGATTACGTTGTGAGATTTATGTTGCTCGCGCGCATTTCTATGTCGCCTAACACAGCCGCCAATTGGTTACGCAATAATCTTCCTTCCCTTTCTTACTACCGCTCCTTTCGCCTGCCCTCCTTTTTCCTTTAATTTTACCTCATCTTGCGATAGGAAGAGGGTATACTTCGTGACACGGACGGCGGCTAGCGCTGCCGCAGTCGAACAATTGCCTTGGGGAGTTCCTACGCAACGCATCATACTTTAAAGTCACGCGACGCGAATGGCCTACTCTCCGTTCTATTAGTTTTACCGCGAACCCCAACCGCATCACCGAAGCCACCTGTAGCTGTGCCGCCATCATACGAGGTATTTATCCTTCCTATTATCGCATTTCCAATCCGGCTTAATAACCACGTTGTCCGAACCGGATTATGCAAATGGTCCTTCGAATCGCATCCTCGCTACTGGTCCTTAAATAGGATCTACCCTATCGCCGTCACTCGAGCTAGTTGGTCCAATCATAATTGGCTGACGAAACTTGAGTTACCACGCGCCCGCGCAACCATAAGTAGTGTTTCTATTAAAAAAATCGAAAGGAGTGACTTTGCTGTTGTCAAAATAGTTGATCTCCTATGGCACATTGTACTTTATGTAATAAATTTATAAAATTAAGTCTATATAAAAGACCAGTTAAACACATATTAACATAATAAACATATGTTATTTATGTATATTGATCCTATTTGAGGTAGGAGTAGAACATTTCGAGTCAAATCAAAACGGATAAAAATATTCAGCAATAGATTGGAGGTAGACAATAGGAGCTTAATGTATAGAATTGCGATTCACTTTGCCCTGAAAGGAGATTTTTGAGCGAGCCATAGGCTTCCACCGTCTATTGGCCAGCACAAGTGGCGTAATTAGTTCACGGTTCGTTAGAATGCCTTATGCGATTGGTTTCGAGTGGCTTTTTGAATTTTTACCGATGCCCAATCATTTCATATAGCAGAGTAATTTCATTCTTAAAGAGGTATTGGGTCAGTATATCATAGTATATTGGAATTGCACGATACTCACGAAAATCAGAAATTTTCTTTTTCATACATTTTAATCTTTTGCAAATGAATTTCTTAGGTGATCTTAACTTAGCGCAATGTTTTGTTTATTTAAATAATCTAAGTAGGACTTAAGTTGTATCTTTTCCTAACGAGCTTGCCGATTTTGTAATTTCTATACTATCATTAAAAATTATGTAAATGAAAAAACGTTTAATGAAACACAGTTCTAATCTACGCAAACGCCGTTGCTACTTGTAACTAGATGTCTGGCAAACAAGAAAAATCTTATGATTCCTTTCCAAATAAATACCTATTATATAAATAAACCCAGACATTACCAAAACTCTATGTTCAACACTCAATAATTTAGCACGGGAATTGAACCAACGCCCCTTGTCACAAAAGACAGTCTTTAAAACTATTCAAACGATTCGTCAATCGCTCATAACGTGTTATCATTACAAAATACTTATTTATAGAACCATTGAGTAAACGAATGTCTTGTACCATGCACCGGCCACGTTCGAAACAAACCGAGTGACGAAATCAGCCCGTCCTTGTCCCCACATCCACTGTCCTGCCAACGGACTGCACGCCTGAAAGCCTGTATACGTGACCCGAATGGGTCTACGAGTGCATCCGACATCCCCTACTCGGAGCTAATACGGATGACAACTTGCGGGAATTCGTAATGAGAGTACTGTGTGGGCCCACGTTAGATTATTTTTACTAGACTCTTTCGCCATATGATGCATTCGGCATAGGATAATTTGTTTTTTTTTCTGTGGTGCGTTAGTACGGTGTTACTTGAAATTCGAGTGTAGATACGCATATTAATATCAATTGTCGTCTAGACTAGTAAAAAAATTGGAGTGTCTGTTAGTGCGATCATAATAACCGTTTTCTAAAATCTAATATATAATCGATACATATAACAAACCTTCATTGTTTAATTTTAGTCTGTTAGTCTGTTTGTTCGGACTAATCTTTGGATAGCTGGTCCGATTTTAATGGGACTTCTCTAAAAGATGGCTGATATAACTGGGAGTACCCTAGGCTAATATTTTTTTACATATATAACAGTTAAAAATAGACAATGCGTACTACTTTCTATAATATATATAGTATACATTGTATTAATTTAAACATATGAAACAATATTTTGAAATCTACAACGATAAATCCCTTCGAACGGGTAAATGGTTTTAGTTTGAAAATCTTCATGATATTATTATTTTCTCATACCTAACAGCAGTCTCCAAAGTCGTTGGTTTATGTAAATCTTTTTCATCGACTGGTTCATCAATGAAAGATTGTGATGAATTGATGCTTCGGGTATATTATGAATGTTAAATGCTCCATCTTAAGTTGCTAAACTGTAAAATTCTTGAACAATTCAAATCGCAGCAAAAGGCGGTCATAATACGCCGGACTTTCTAATCGCTTGTTATCTCAACTTACGTCAATATTTTGTTACTAAAAGTATTTTCATTAAAAGGACAAGTAACACCATCTCAATCCTGAAATAGACATTTGACTCATCTTACGAGTCAACGTTGTTATTTTAATTATTTTCAAAAGTCTTAAGCAAACGTCAATTAGATCAATTAAATCCCGTAATGATACAATCTTATTATCTGAAGAAAAAGTGATGCATACGTGTACGTAGCTAACTTACAAAATTAAGTACTAAAATGCAGAGCAACATTATATGTAAAAATCCTCCTAAATTTTATTACATTTTATTTCGTGTCGTGCTCCATCTCGACAGAATGCTGCCGAGTTTTAATTGAAGTTGATGCAAATTATAATTTCCGATTAACGTAATTCGGTTGGTGTAAGGAAATTCGGGCGCGTTTCATTAGAGTCTATTCAGAAAGTTCTCGAGGCGACTGACAAAGCGCAGATTTCGCGCGATGCAAAAGCGTTGTCACGAGAACTTATTTGTTAATGGCCTCGTTATGGAAGGTTCTGCCTTTAACTAACTTGTTATGACAGTATGAAGTTAAAGAAATCTTTGAATATTTCTCTCTTTCTCACATCTTTGTCCTTTCTTTCTACGTGTATTTTATGTTTGATTATAAAATAAGACGATTATTATACATTTCAAATCAGATTTTTTGCGTTAGTTATATATATTTATTTCCAACGTTTCGGATTCTTTCCAGCATCCATGATCACGGGCAGACTAAGTTAAACTTAAAGTCTTAAATAAATTTGTATAACTAACGCGAAAAATCCGTAAATTAGTGGTTTGAAAAAAAATATATGGGATTTTTTTGTGCATTTTAGTAGATATTTCCTATAGATTTTCTTTATTTTGTATATTCAATCCTAGACATGGTTGGCTTTCTTAAGCCTTAATTATCTTTTGATTATAATAATTTTTTTAATATAATTTATAGTACACGATTTAGGTATTTTCGTTCAAAAATACCTCTTCTATTAATATTTTATATGCCTAAAAAGACTTTATTCTAATGTCCATTGTAAATGTCAGTTCATTAATAATCAGAGGCCTGCAATGCTCAAAGTTAAATTTAATATTTTAGATCGTGGACAAAGTTTAGGAGCACCTTTAGCGATCTAGAGTCCTCCAAGCTACATTGACGTTAAACGCGCAGCTCGCTTTAAGTGCAGTTGACTTAGCGTCACTAGGTCTCAATGGATTTTCGTCGAATCTTGGGATGTTTGCTTCAGGCCTGGTTCAAGCCTATAATTATGGCGGCGTAAAGGATAAAGATAATTTTTTAACCAATATCATCATGTAATCCGATAACATTCATTTACTTTACTTCTTAATATTATGTATTTTACTATTATGATATGTGTTCCTTTGCGAAATATTTTCAACCATGCAAGTGTACGTTCTTACACTACACTCTTGGTCGGGTTGGGTAGCGTACATATGAAATGTGTGTTATGTAAATTGTGTTATAATATTGGCAGCTATTTCCTGACCCGCCCCGCTGCTTTTGACCTAAAAACAGGCCATTTGAAACCGCTGCTTGGCATGGAATTATTTGTTGGAATGGCGTCCGCGCTGTAACCAAACGCGGACTATGCACGGACGTTTGTGGGTAGCCAATGCGTGTACTTAATGCTGAATTAGGTTATATATTAATGCTAAATTACTTTAATATTTAATAAATAAGTATAAAACTTTGTTCCAATCTTGCTTTGTTCTTCGTCTTTGAGGTCTTCAGTCAGAAATAATAGAGTGTCATTCTATACTTTAGATAAATTTTAATTTTCTTATACTATTTTTTATAGTTTGGTCATTGAAACTGAAGTAAATGTGAATACAGTAACATATAGCAACGAAGAGGCGTTAGCGTTTGGCACTGTTTATTGGTCGACCGTCATTGCTTAACACCTCGGTGACAATTTATCATTAAGAACGCTACTAAGTTGCAATCACCATCAGCCAGTGTTAGTCCACTGCTGAACATAGGCCTCCCATAATGCACGCCTTTACCTTTAGGAGGTTTCTGGACCGTATCCCACCACCCTGGACAAATGCGGGTTCGTAAGTGGTGGGACTATTACCTGCCTATTCGACGCATGGATCATCTTACTTTTCAGACAATTGAGTGTTCATCCCAAATTACCCTAACCAACTAGGAAACGACAATGAAAATTTGTTGAGTACCCGCAGGATTCGAACCCGCTAGAACACACGCCCTTACGGCTCCGAAGAAAGTTACAAGTTGCTATGGGTTATGATATTTACATTTGTTCCGAGTCCTAATAACTAAACTTTAGAAACTAGTACAAAAAAGGTTTTAAAAATAATTTAAAAACACATCAAGCTTTCGTCCACTACGGATCTTTTGTATGTTTTTGTAGGTAAAATCTAAAATTATTGACTGTGTTGTATAAAGTGGGATGGTAAAAATAACACTTAATTTGCTACTATTTTTGTATTTCCGTTGTCGTCCTTAATAAATCGTAATATATACATAGAATATCTGACGTAACTTTTGATCAAATTATGGGTTTATTAATAATAAGATTATACAAAGTCAAGCCGAATATAATAAAATTAGCTATATTTATATCGCACAGTCCTATTTCAGCCAATTCTAATTTATATTTCGGGATATAACCGAATGAGGTTTGTTATAAAGGGGCAACCCCGCTTGGTCAAAACGCAGTCCGCACCCGACGATCTAATTTAGCCCTCACTTTGTGGATGTAAATTACAATCAGAGCTCGCACACACTTGGAAGCACTTGGTAACATATCGCGCGACAAAAACATTATAGAGTTCGTACATTTGCGTCCCTGCTGCCATCAGATATCAAGTAAAAATCTGTAAAATTCTTTATTATACTGCTGCGAGCAAAAGTCAGAAGTAGATGTTTTAATATGAAATGCATCGATGAATTTATTTACCTTTACAATCCGCTACTTATTTAACCAATTCTTTTAGTTTCTGCAATGTCGTTAAATTAAAATTTGGTTATTGGCACTCGAAAATGCGCTCTTTAGTTTCATATATAATAAGTTTAAGTAATAATAAAGTTATGATATCGCATCCTCCGCATAATGGTATCTATCCCTCGACAGTAAACTAATGCAATTTCGCCTTTCCTATAACTAAATACCATCTTAGAAACTAAATAAAGATTGTAATATTTAGCATGCACACTTTAAAAAGTTTTTTTTACTAAGCCGTTTATTTATATTATTCATGTTTTATATGTTTCAAATAAGTGCAACATCTGCAATGAAAATATGTTTTCTTTTACCCTTTTAATTCGACTTTTTAAATGTACACTTTGGTAAAAATTTATGTTATAATTCATAAAAATAAAAGGGACCTGGCACATTAATCGCAAAAAAAATGTTAACTTGGAAATATTTGACTTTTGGTTGACTGAAGAAAATGAAAAATATGTGTTGCTAAAAAACATAAACATAATAAGTAAATTCGTGACTTTCCGTATCTGCTCATATCTATTATATTAAAAATGTTGAAGGCATTATGCTCTATGAGGAGCCTACGCAGTCCATGTGCATACCAATTACGTAAAGAGCGCTACATGCATCTCCGTCGTAGCAGCAAATCAAGTGACTTCATACTTACTTGTTGAGCCGTAAGCGTAGAACTTCTACGGCGTAGACGTCAGGCTACACAACTTAGCCGCGCCGGGAAATGAATATTTAATTTGAGATTACCTTCAATGTTTGTCAAGTTCATTGGTAGCATCACTTGTTGAAAAAAGTATTATTTAATTGGGTTAACAAATTTTAGTTTCAATTACGAGTGGAAAACATAGGTTTGTGTGGTCGGCGGAGTTGATGCTGATCCGTTTCTTTTTTGGCATTCGAATGAAGTGTACAACATTTTGTTCTTTACAAATGCAGAAGTCAGAATTAGAAAAGTTTTGAGTTGTGTTTTTAAAGCCGATGTTCGTTTATTTTCGGGTTTGTAGCGGGAATAATGTTTTAGCATATATGGTTAAAATAAAGTGCTTTAATTAAAACATATGGATGGTGAAAAAGATTTAAACGTCAAGATACAAAGCATGAAAAGTACTTGATTAATTAATTCATCCTAAAATTATGTCTCGTAAAAAAAAAGAAAGAATTTTTTCCCTATTTTAAATACTTCCGTTAAAGATGTAGTAAAACAATTATATTTATAATAAAGGCAATTTAAAATATCAGGAATATTCGTATAAAATAAAATAAAAATCTGTTCCGTTATATTAATATCATCGAAATATTTTAACCTTCCCATGGTTTAGTGTCATGGGACAGACTGTCTGTCTTTCTGTTTAAAATGACTAAAGCAATCAAACGCAATAAAATTTATAAAACTCTATTATTTATTAGTTTAAATTCTCCTAAATTCACTTTCAACTTTTAAGCAACAGAAAGTATTTTTTAAAACTTATTCTTAAAATGATTATTCATTTTTTTATGTAGTGTTTGTAAAGTAACATATTGAATTCGCAACATACAGCAACATTAACTTATTTATTCAAGCATTTTAGTTAGAGGTTATTTTAATATTCGAAACCCAGTAGTGGACAACTTGTTCTAACTGAAGCTAAAGTTTCTTCCTAACTGAAGCTTAAGTTATCTGGAAATAGTTGTGGCAGTCTTAAAACGCAACTTATTAAATTAAAGCCACGGAGGCAGCGGCTCTTATCTCGCCGATGGCTATTAAAACTTGACGCGAGCGCCAACTGCGACCGCCCCCATAATTGCTAGCGCCAACACACCGAGTGCCCAATCGTACTACCCGCAACTTTTTACTTCCCACCGCTGCCATGTTCTTACACAATTATTCTCATTTTTGTTTTTACTACCTTAATGTTATAAATTACATAAAGCCTGACGTTTTTACTTAAAACTTATGGCTTAAGTATAGGTGGAACATCGCCCTTAAATATATATAGCTATCTACTAATTAGAAACCACGGGGCTTAACGTTGACCAGCCTGTCTGTCTGATCAAGTGACATCATCAGCCTGTGAAAGTCCACTGCTGGACATAAGCCTCTCGTAATGCACGCCACCGTTTCCAATCTTCAGCTATATTTAATAACTATCTACTTTTTTTAAAAGGGCAGAGACGAACTGGACAAAATTGAGATATAGGCAGCGTTCTTATACTGTTTTTATTACGAGTTCTGTGTAACCTAATACATACCTACCTTTATCTAATGTTATTTTATATAATGAGCACTCTTCTACTGTATTCCTCAAAGATGTTTATTAATCGCAGTTTCTCTATTACTTTGAACATAATAACCCCTTAAATAACTATGGTTTTAGCAATCTATGTTGCTCAAAATATGTTATTTACTATTTATGTATCGTAACAATCCGGAACTAGGGTTCCCCACAAACAATTAAAATGTGGTATTTAATCGGAACAAGAAACTGAATAAAGCCACCAATCAGAAGGAACGAGCGTAGAAGTTTTATTCCGCGAAGTAAAATGGCCTGTATCTTGAAATGACTGCGGCCGCTACTTAGCGAATTAGTTTCGTCTCGAGGCATTGTGGTCCCTCGTGGAGCGACGCGTGCTATTTGTTTCAACGCTCCGAGCGGAAAACGTCAGCTTTTTCATAGATGAATGAGCTCTTATTAGCCACTATGAACTCCATTTAAGATCCAATGTAGAAAAAATAGCAGTCACTGTATCTTTCTTAAGAGCATTTCTTATGTGTTCAAGAGTAACTTGGAAATAAAATGTAAAACAATTGATGTTTTTTGTTGCTACATGAAATGGTAAACTCAGCTTGTAAGCTGGAGTTCATGATTTTGGTACGTCAGTTGTATAGACAAAATTTTATTGTTAGTAGACTTATATATAGATAGATTTAGTGTAGTAAAATAACATTAAAATTTTAGTTAATATGATCTGTAAGAATATTTATCATGGTTCATAGAATGTATCATACAATTTCGTTATACTTTATACTGTTAATTCATCTTTAATATAAACTAAATAAATGACGTGTAGGTACTTTAATATTTTCTTTGTTATCATATAATTAGCATACGCACTTTTTGTAGCACGTAATAACTCAACAATGGCTACTGCTGATGAATTACGTGCATAAAAAAAATTATGTCATAACAGATACTAAAAATTTAAGTACATACATACAACTATTCTTTGAATTTATATAGATTGAATTATCTAATATACATAATTGTTACTCTAGATCACTTTATTTTCTTCCTTCCTTTCATACCGAATGCGTTCTCCTACTTTAGTTGTATTTTCTTCGAGAGCAGTGATTGATTTGTTTCGCCCTCTTGGCAAAATGCCATCGACACATGAGCCTGTTTTATTTACGCTTCGTCGGCCCTTCTTTATAGAATGCCCATTCCTTGAGAATAATTCATCAGGAGTTGTGTAAGGGATGTGCTGCCTATCAGTGTTATATGTAGACGTGGGTCACCAATCTTCCCCTTAATAGTTGCTTATTTTCCATGTGTTTGCTAGTTTTTAGAAACCTTAGATGGTTTAAAATGTTAATAAGGATAATTTTAATTAGATACGTATATACAATTAAGTAACAATATTTTAAACTGTTAGAAATATTTGGCTGTAACCATTCAGTGAACACATGTTTTACGTTACTTTAAAATAGAACTAGTAAAATAAATATTAAAATATTTTTCTATTTGGGCATATGCCGAACGGAACTGCCTAGTGGTATGGGCGTGTGCCCTAGAAACCGGAGGTCGTGGGTTCAAATCCCGTGGGGACCCAACAAATTTTCTTTATTGTTTCATAGTTGGTTAGAGCAATTTGGGCCGATCACCCAATTGTCTGAAAAGTAAGATGATCCATGCGTCGGATGGGCATGTAAAAAGTCGGTCCACCCACCAACCCGCATTGGACCAGCATGATGGGATACGGTCCAAAAACCCCCTAATGGATAGGGGTGTATTAGGGGAGGCCTATGTCCAGCCGTGGACTATCACAGGCTGATGTTGCATGTTGCGAGGCATATGCTTAGAATGGTAATTTTTTTTGGTTATGTTATTTTATTTCTTCAATCCCTTTCTTTTAATTCTTAATTTCGTGTAATATATTGGTTCCATTAATTTCTTATTTGACATTTTTTTTTCTTTACATGTTGCGGTTAGGGTTAAGTGCCCAAATAAAATTAAAATGAGAAATTTATTATTGTAAGAATTATATGAATATTCGGAGTTAGTTTAAGCTAAAAGCTATACAAGAGATCTACCAGATGGTACAACGTCTGATATATGAAACAGTGATATTAGTCCCATCCCCGCGGCACAAAGTTCGCCGAACAAAAGGAGTTATATTAAATTTGCTCTCGTAATAACTTAATTTAACTTATGCACGCGAGTTTTGTTTGACATTTTAGCTTTTATATCATCTTCTGTTACGAACTATGGGTATTATTTAGAATAATTAATTATTTAGTTATAATATAGTAAGGGGACAATGTCGTCGGTTGGCTAAAAAATGTTTTATAATGGCAAATTGATGATACCTTAGGCATATACTAAGAAAAGTAATTTATTAATGAACAAAACATTTATTATAAAAGTTTAATAATTGCTAATGGACGCTGATGCCTTTGATTTTTTGCTTTTGATGATTCCCTGAGGATGAATAATGTATTCTAAACGGTAAACGGCTAAACTCACGTTTATAGAATACTTTACTAGTGCAATGTCTCTCGAAAGTTTTAGTGTTCCTGAATGGCTTTAAAATAAAAACGCAAATATCGGATTGAAACTATAGCTAAAACTTGATATTTGTTTTATGTAAGTATTAAATTTTGTTTACCAAGTGATATTAATAAACACCAAATACTATTGTACTCGGTATTCTTATTGCCTTACTGATTTTGTTTTACATCGAAACAATGACGAAAGTAATTACAACATGACTATTATATTAAGAACTTTCGTAACGAACGAACCTTAAACTCTTAATTGATACGATATTTAACAGGGGAGAATGACGTTATTTATATATTCTGTAAACATAGAAAACAACGTATCGAAATAATATACTATTTTGTTCTCTTAATAAAGAAAATGTTATTGTTCTTTCGTTTTTTTTTTGCTGCTTTGTACCGGTCTACAGTTACAAGCGGCATCCGTAGATCGAGTTATTAGCTTCGGAAATGGATTTGTTACCGCGACTGTTAAAAAATCATTTCGCCCGTCAGCTGCAGTCAAACCGCGTTAAGCGATCTCCACCTCTGGTACGTTGGCTTTGAATTCGGTAGCAATTTGAACGGGTTATGTTCCGTATGGATAACGTATGGGAGAATATTTTAAACGGCTTTTCACTAACAGTTTTTGTATGCGATCGTCGAAAACAAACGTAACAACTTTTTGTTCATAAACACTGGATACTGTACAACTTGTAGTAGTCTAGTTAACTGTGTTTTAATGAAAGCCGCTGCTTCAAGTTATATTAAACAGTTTTGTTACTTAAGAATACAGTAACACAATAATCATTAGTTCTGAACTACTGTTTGATTTGATATCCTGATACAACTTAATGATTGATTGATGAGTTGTGAGAATTATGTAATTTTTGTATTATAAAAATGAAAGGAGTTATTTAGCTGTTGTTACAATAGTTGATCTCCTAGGGCACATTGTACTTTATGTATTAAATTTGTTAATTCAGTCTATATATGTTATATTTTAGCAAAAAAACAGTTAAACACATAAACATGTAAATACTATTCATTTGCAGGATTATAGTATATTTATTCAACATAATAAGCATATTATGTCATTTTGTATACTGATTCTATTTTAGGTACGTGAGTAGAGCATTTTGAGGAAATGAAATAGCGGTTTATTTATGTCATCAAAATGAATTTAAATATTCAGCGATACATTGGAGGCAGTCAATAGGGACCTAATGTGTAGAATTGCTGTTCACTTTGCCCTGAGAGGAGATTTTTGAGCGAGCTATAGGCTTCGACCGTCTATTGGCCAGCACAAGTGGCGTAATTTGGTCACGGTTCGTTAGAATCCGCTAAATCGGTAAAAGATTGGTTTCGAGATGCTTTTTGAATTCAATCCAAATTCAATTCTAATATCTCTATCAATATAGAAGTTTACACTTGCTTATTGATTGTCAAACACATTACCACCGGTTCGGAAAAGGACGCCTCAGACCTGAGAAGAACCGGCGAAAGAAATTCAGCGGGCTATTTTTTATGTCATCATTTAAAAATAAAAAACAATTCGATAATTCGGCATTACATATTATGCAATTTTGAAACAAGACCTGGAGCGAGCATTCCATTGCCAGGCTGTGTTATCATTTAAAAATTCATTAATATCGTAATAACCTTTAACACATAAACGTTCCTTGACTACCTTTTTAAATTTATTAATAATTTAATTCTGAACGTTTACTGGGATTTTGTTGTAAAAACGTATACATTGTTCCATAAAAGACTTACTTATTCTTCGCAGTCTAGTTGCTGGAAGAATTAAATTATGTTTGTTCCTTGTATCTATGTCATGTGCATCACTATGTCTTAGGAAATCATCTCTATTTTTTGCACATATATTTAATTTTCTTTTAATTATTATTTTTATTTCTGTGAACAACTTTCTTAATGATTCTTTGGGGCCCAGGTTATAGACTGCACGAATTGCGCGTTTTTGGAGGACAAAGATCGTATTAGTATCCGCCGCATTTCCCCTTTGAATTGAAATTTGAATTTTTACCGATGCCCAATCATTCCATCGTCATCATCATCATCATTAGCCTATGTTAGTCCACTGCTGGACATAGGCTCCCTAATACACCGATCCATTAGGGTTTGGACCGTATCCACCACTGGTCCAATGCGGGTTGGTGGGTGGACCGATTTGTAAAAATCATTCCATATAGCAGGGTAATTTCGTTGTTCAAGTGGTCAATATTTTATAGTATATTGAAATTACACGCTGCTCACGAACATGGTTTTTACTTTTAATTCATATACATTTAAATCTTTTCCACGTTTAAAATGAATATTGTTGATGATCTTTACTCTATAAATAGAGCAAATTTGTCTTTTGTTGTTTGTAGTACTACATATTTTAGTGCAACTTGCATTAAAATATGTGAGAAAAATAACGTGTAATGATTTTAAGTTATCAACGCAAACCCGGCTGACAAGTAAAAAAATACTATTTCTTTTACAGTTAATATCTCACATGTAGATAAACCCAAGTGTAATGATACGTTCTACACTGAATACGAGAGTTGAACCAACACCCTTCGTCGCAAAAGTCATTCACTTACAACTACACAATACCGTGTTATCATTACAAAATACTTATATAGAACCATTGAGTAAACGAATGTCTTGTACGATGCACCGGTCACGTGCGAAACAATCCGAGTGACGAAATCAGCCCGTCCTTGTCCCCACATCCACTGTCCTGCCAACGGACTGCACGCCTGAAAGCCCGTATACGTGACCCGAATGGGTCTACGAGTGCATCCGACATCCCCTACTCGGAGCTAATACGGATGACAACTTGCGGGAATTCGTAATGAGAGTACTGTGTGGGCCTACGTTCCATTACTAGACTGATTCGGCACATGATGCAACGTACGGGAGGTTTTTTAGTACAATGTTTCGTTAACTCAGAGTTAACAGAGGAAACGCATGTTAATATCGACAGTTATTTACTATCTATACAAATAAATGAAATGAGTGTCGGTTTGTAAATTGTAAATAAACTTTTTAAAATTATAACATTGTGATATACAACCAATACACATAACAAACCAAATTTGTTTAATTATTCGTCTGTCAGTCTGTTTGTTCTTACTTATCCTTGGAATAGCTGGTCCAAATTTAATGGGACTTTCTGTAAAAGATTGCTGATTGGAGTTACCCTAGACTACTATTTTTTTTTTAAATATAGCCACGTGGACAAAGCCGAGTACTTCTGTATAATATTGATAGTATAAATATTGTACTTTTAAACAATGAAACAAAACGATTTTTGAACCATACACACGATAAATGCACATTCGAACGGATGAATGGTCGCAATTTGAAAATCTCCGTTTATCTCTACACGCAGGCCGAGCGCCGGCTTTATGTAAATCTTTTCATGGACGGTTCATGCTGAAAGTGAATTTTATCGCATTTCCCACTACATTTTACTTTCACGGGATGTTTACGATAGCAGTCGTCACCAGTTCATATATTATAACCACTAATTGCGCATTTATATCAACAGGTTGGAACATTAAAGACTTTAGCAGTTTTTTTTTACAAGTAATAATTACAAAATGGATATAAATGTCAACAACGTTGTTGGTACAAATATAAAAAGCTTCTTATTGTGGTTATCTTGATGTTGACTTTTAAATAATTAATTTAAATATCCCAAAAAGGCAGCATCCTCTTCGAAGATTATCCTTTATTGGATTCATTGGATTTGAGTTTAGTCTTGCTGAATACTTTACATTGAAGTTTATGTTGTTGTATGATTTTGATAAATATGGTATAGAAATTTTATAATAGTATATTTTTTCTTAATTTTAATTTTCTAGGAACTTTTCAAAGAGGCAAATCAACTTAATTTGTTTTTGCTCGGGAAACGCATCTGAGGGAAAGTTGTTGCTTCAAGAGAGCTCTTAGCGGATATTGTCGTCGGAAAATTATTCTTTAAAGATTAGTAAAAGCTATTTTATATACAAGTAATATTTCATTTTATTCAAAGTGCGTTGCTTTTTTACGTAGAATCTGTTTTTATTTGGTTATTGTCGTATAATATAATATTTTCTTTTATGGTTACGTAAAAACGCCCAAAAACTTTCTTTGAAATGGTCTGCTTGAGAAATAATCCTATATTATCTATTAACGACATAACTTCACCACGCTAAGAAAGAGAGCTGTAAAAACTCACATAAACATTCTTGACCTTTGCCTTCATTAAAACGAAACTTAAAATTTACTCGATATTACCCAAATATTTTTACTACAATAGATTAAAAAGACTTTTACACATACGGATTTGAAATGTGATTATGTCGTTGCCGAAATAGAATTTTAGTTGATATTAAAGACATTTAATGTTAAAATGTAATGGCGACAAAAAGAAAAACGGTTAGTTTAGCTTCCGTGCGTTACGTTCTACTGGCGCTACTTTTTGTTGATAAAAGACGATATTTTAAATCGTGAAACTTTTCTCCTCAGGTTTAAACGATACTTTATGTCGTAAAATGACAAGATCTTGTTGGTAAAATAACTAAAATTATATACAATTACTTCCTAAACAAAGGTAAAAGTATTATACGGTGTACAATAGCATACTGATAAGCTTGTATGATTTATATCAAATTTGTTCAAAACCTTTATACTTTGCTCCGTGGCCTCATAATGCAGACCTCGTATCAGCCCATAAATAAGCCATAAATTGTATCTCCGTGCACATTGTGCAAGCCATAAATAACCGCCGCTCCCCGCCAATTGTTTAATGCCTGCATAAGCGGTCTAAACCTAGCCTAGCTGAAACGGTTTAATGTGGCTTTTAATGTCATTCGAAGCGAATGTATCCGTCGATTGAAAGCCAAACAGTTATTTATGAGATTTAATCCTAATATGTTAATATTGTGATATAACCGTATCAAGATTAAAACTGTTCAATAAATAGTGATAAAGTACTATATTATGTTATAATATCAGTTTAAAGTACTGACATCCTATAAAGTTAGCCAAGACGGTTTTGACAAACGACACCACGGCACTTTTACATGCCCTTTACGATTATGGATACTTCTAAATTTGAGATAGTTTGGTAATCAGGTCTTATTTATAGAGACATAAAACAACGATGACACAATATTTTTTGCCGCATGATTTGAACCCACAACCTCCACACTTTTCACGACAGTATCATGTCTTATTTTTTAATAAGACCCTGTGTGGAATGACTAACATTATGATTAAAATAATTACTTTATGTTCGATGATTAAATATTTATTTTAGACATTATTAAAATGTTGTTCCCCGCACGTTTGAATGATCGTAAATAAATTAAATCCTTACTCGATTTGTACTATGTAATAGATATTTAAAAATTGATCTATTTACAACATAATTTAACAAAATACAAGCGTGCTTTTTAAATATACTCTATATATTTTCTTACATTTTATTTGTTATATTTAGTTGCTACTCATTTTACTATCCAAATGATACCGTGCATCCCAAGTTGTCCCTTATTCGCTTGCAATGTGAGCACTAAGTTACACTAGACAAGCACTTGACTGTAAGACGGTGCAGTAAACATTTTGTGGCGTGTTAATTTCGTTTGAAATTCGCCACCGCTACAGGTGAGGGGGCAAACAAGGTTGGTGAGCTCTGAATGCCTTTAGAGTATGCGTTTAGTGTAAGCGACTAGAAAATGTTAGGTTCGTTCGAATTTAAATTAGTACTAATACCACTTATAGCGCGATTTGGAATAACGATGATTAAAATTATAAAAGCTTTCTTTATTAGATAAAATAATTATTATCTTGCTAAGATTAATGCACTTAATACTAATCATAATCCAAGCAGAATTAACAATATTTGGAAAATAGCAGTATAAACATTAAACATTTGGCATATGAATTCATAAAACTGTTTTTTAGGGTTAATCTATATGGCCTATGTAAACTGAAACTTAAAGTTAAACTCAGGGTTAATTACGGTTAGTCGAAGATACAGGTCTTGCCATCCACAAAACACGTTTTGGAAACGTTGAAGCGTAGAAATACAAGTCATAGATTGACATTAGTTCCAAAAAACGCTTAAATGTTAAAATTTTATACAAGCCGAAGTGTTGTTTTGTACCAAGATTTTTCACTTTACTTTATATAACGTTTTGCTATTGTTTATCTCCTCCTTCATTTAAATGTAAGAATTAATATAATAATAATAGTTGATCATTTTCTTCGTTAATGAGAACGCCGTAATTATTTTAACCACACTTTTGGATGTATTCTCTTTAAGGTTCTCTTGGCTGTTCCAGCTTCTGTGTGGCTGGCGTACAGGATAGGGTCTAAAGAATGCCAAGAACCGATTTATTTCTGTATTAACATAATTCTACGCACACAGTGTCCTAAATTTTCAAAAGCGATAATAACCATGGAGTTATTCATTCATGTGTTCCTTCCTTATTATACGGTGCCCTGTAGATATTTTATAATATAACTCAACCTAATAATATTCCGGCAGCAAATATGTCTGTTTTTTTTTTTTTTTACTGATAACATTGTCGCGTACTATCCTATACAAAGTATATTATAAAATGTGTAATTTTTCAACTTAATGGATTTTGGGTCGAACCGTGAGCGAAGTAATATGCATATAAAATGTTTTCACTTCCCATGCTATCCAATACCGCGCGGAGGCACGTACTGACAATTTTTCAGGCGAAATTTAACGTACATTGTATATTTTATTTCCACCTTTAAAAGTATCCGTTTATCGCATCTGTGGCGTAAAATTTTCAGTACAATTAATTTCGAAACTTAAGTAATTCCCTTTCGTGGATGTAACAAATAATGCTTAAAATAATATCGTATCTAATAGACCGCCTCCGTGGCCTGAGCAGTATGTACCTTTGCTTTATAATCTATAGGGCGTCGGTTCGTATCACACGGAAAAACAACTTTGCGTTATCGTTGTTTTCCGGTTGGTTAGGACAATTTAGGCCGATAACCCAATTGTCTGAAAAGTAAAACTATGCATGCTCATCCAGACATGTAAAAGTCGGTCTACCTACCAACCCGCATTAGACCAGCGTGGTGGGATACGGTCCAGAAACCACCTAATGGAAAAGGCGTGCATTATAAGACACCTATGTCCAGTACTGGGCTAACACAGGATGATGATCGAATACTGTCTTGTTAACGCGTAAAATTTGTAACTATATTTATTGATCGACAAAGCAAGGGGTTACAAGAATGAGAAAGACGTCAATTATCTTAGTACAATTGTTGTAAGAAATTTTTGTTTTTAAACTTTTTATTTTCAACCGACCAAAAAATTGATATTATCTTAACTAGGAATTATATTTAATTATCAATAAAAACGCAAACATATGAAATTATTCTAACATTTGTAATAACAATCAGATGCTCTTCAATCTTAATAATTTGAAACATCATCTTTTATCACTCCAATCGATTTATTTCTATACTATGACAAATTATTTCTAAATCAACAATAAAATAAGCTAAAATAATATTTCATTAATACTCTCGCAAGCATTTTATAATTTCACGTTTTGCATAGTTACCGAGGGTACTTTAGAATGTTACGGAACTCAAAGGAAGCGGGCATTTCTCTCCGTTTCTGTATGTATTGTGAACTCTATCGAAATGGCTATTCCACTTATAAAACTTTCTCTTATTAAAGCTCTGGTATTCCGGAACTTTGCAGAGGTAAAATTATATAAGTATAGCCACGAGTTTACTTATACCTTTTGGCAGAGGTTTATTTATTCTATTTACTTTTATTAGTTTAAAAATGTATTCGTTACAAAGAACACTTCGTCAACAGCACAAGTTTAAAACATGTCGACGTGATTCTACATTTTATTACGAAGACTTTATTTTTATGGCTTAAACATACTGCAGTAATATTTAAAAATTATGTTTTAACTAACGATTTACTTACGTTTAAGGAAACAGTTGACTAATTGTAATCGGATTTATTATTGCGTCGTTTGGTTAAAATTGGGTAAAAATTGGGTGTCTTTATTAAAAGAAAGAGAATAATATATCTTCGGCTCCAGTGATTTCCTGTTCTCCTTGAGGACGCAGGATCTGGCTTTAATTAAAAATAGCTGCCAAGCAGGTGTCGGGCGCTTCATTGAGCCTTGATTAATGGAAGCGGAATAAAGTGTTCTCCGTCCCGATAGTTTCGAGTTTTCAAGATTAAAAAAGTGTCCACTTTTTTGTACATCTTGAATGAAATGTAAGGGTGAACTATGAACAATTAGTTTAACAAGAAAATTAGCAAAAGATGTTGTACTTCTGTAAGAGATTTTATTAGTTTTCTGTGATTTTGATTGTAATATGTATATACATATTACAATATTTTTTCTGCTATATGGCAGGCTATATTGTTCAACGAAGTGCGCAATATTACTAAATAGACATGAAACAATAATGTTATATTTGTATATCTTAATATATATAAATCGCGTGTCACGATGTTTGCCCGCGATGAAATCTTAAACTACTTAATCGATTTTAAAATATAGTTGCACACAATGTACAGTTTAATCCAACTTAAAAGATAGAATAGCTTGCATCTTAATTTATAGTCGCAATATGTTTTATTGTGATTTATTATTCTATTATTATTTAATGCAAAATGTTTGGTACAAAACGATTGTATCAGTTGGTAATATCTATTCATCGCGTGGTGTGGTCATTAGATGGCGCTGTTTTATATTATAAATTTTCATCTAATTTTATAACAATTATTATCTTTTTTTTAAATAAAAATGCAACTTCATGACGCCGTTATTTTACCAGGCCATTAAATAAAAAAAAATAATGAATAGAATAAGCTTCCTTACATGCGTGTAACATTGTGAATTGTGGTTTTTACAGAGCAAAATTAAATAAAAGTTATGTTGTATCCTATGTAACCGAAATATTTTGATGACATAGTCAATGGCGGATACGATTGTAGGTACTGTAAATATTCGTTATTTATTATTTTATACGATAGTTGTTTCCTTACGCTTGACGACGCATGTAATCAACTTAAGTTCTTGGTTTTTAATAACCATGCAACTAAAACGTTAAAATTATGTTTTTATTGGTAGTGCTTCGTATCCATACAAATTATAAAATTTTTATAGAACATAAGAATTAAAAAAGCAATAATAATTTTTAAAACTAATTCTTTTGTACAGTATTTTGCACGATATCAACAGAAGGAACATTAAGATAAATCGTCTCCAGTCTGTCCACTTTAAATACCAATCCAATTGATTTTTATACCAGTGTAATTTTTCATTGGATTCAGGTGTAACGGTAGCATCATCGAGGTCACTGTTTTTTATTAATAACATTCATCTAATAAAACATTATGGTTAGGTTAGGTTAGGCCTCTTAACTGATATTCTCTTTCCGTTTATCTTAAATCCTTAAATTGTTTTTTCCAATGTAAAATAAGTAAATACTAGCCGCAGCAACGCGTGGCAGGATCTGCTAGTAAATATATATGACCAATTTTAAAGTTATTCGAACACAAATAATTTGTGTTGCGTTATTCCGTACTAAGGTGGGCCTTTACTGACCTGGTGCATATATTTAACTGTAACCTGGTGAATATATTTCTTTAAATTTAGAAGTTTTTATGCCAAATTTCACATCAAAAGATTTAAAACCACTTATCTTTCCCCCTTACAATATTAGTTTATATCTTTAAAAAATAGCTAAATAGATAAAAAAGGCCTAGGTAATTACTGTTGATCTAATGTGACATTTAACTGTATTCTATTTTTTTTCTTTCAAAAATACTAGATTAAGCAACAAAACTCTAACTTGAAACTTGAATGCAATTCAAAAATAACTGTTTTAAATAATCGTACGTAAACAACGAATCGAAATTAATTTTACGTCTTAATCTTTTTTCCCCCCTTTATGTCGGTAATGTACTCTTTTATTACTCAAAGAGGGCAAAAAAACCCAACGCAAAACTAATAGAATATAACAGGCAAATGAGGGAATAAATCAACTAGAAGGGAAAGCCTCGAAGCGACAATGAGAATGGATGCTCGCGATAGGCGATCCATTTTATTTGTATTTTTCATCGTGGACGTATTGACAGCGCATTTCCAATGATAAATCTTTATCCAGCTATGAAAATGTTACGAATGCGCGCAACCTCGCGTTGGAAATTTATATGGGGAGGATATTGTCCTTTTATTCGAGACGGAGGCAAAGTCCTTCTAGTACTACGCAAGAGTAAAATGGAGATATGAAATTTATTAAGTATGGAATGAACAGTAAGTCTGTTCACAACGCATGCCTCAAGCGGACGACTTCTCTGATAAAATACTCTATTTACGTTGGAATTTAAAGTAAACAGCTATGAGAGGCGATTAGTATGATGTTATTTTAATTGATGCTTTGTTTTTAAATGCTTACATTGTTATAAACATAAATCGTATAAAAAGTTAAGTTATCATACAGAAGCTTACTTGCAATATATTTAAGATTTTATTTATATATTGACATCTAATGCGTCAAAAGTTACTGTTTTAAGTTCATAAAATGAATTTGAACGATAATTACGATGTAATATTCCTAGCGATCACATTAATTTAAATTAAACTAATTGCTTCTGAGATTCTAATGTCTCGTGTTAATTGTACGTTCTTTGATAATTATGTTAAATATGTCTCCCGACCTCTCGCGTACAAGTCACAACAGCAGAGGTATTTTTGATGTCCTTATTTCTTACTAATTCATATTTTCATCCACTTTATTTTGTTAGTCAGAATAAGTTTGTTTATCATTTATTTATAAATATTATGTAACATTTATGTTAAAACATTGAATCGATTTTTACTGCCCGCATCCGAATAATTCAGTGCTAAACTCGTTTAATAATGAAATTTATCTTTACAAATCGAAGTTTTTAACATTTCTCAGTTTCACTTTAAGGCGTTATTACTAAATTAATATAAATAATTACAAATATAATTCACTTGTTTTCTGCAGAAAGTTTTATGTAGTGCTAATTGAAAATTTTATTTTGAATATAATTTTTCCATAGCTGTGAGACAAAAAGTTTAGTCAAAAAACCAACTATGATCCGTTTTGAATATTTTCAAACGGATGCGCCAAACTGCGAAAGAGAAATGAGAAACGGAAATGTTTGATGTAACTGCGTGCGCTTAACCAATCAAAGGGCTCTCCCCCATTTAAAATTTAAATTTCGAACTCGGTTCATACTTTCCGAATTCTTTCGAAATTCGAACGAGTTATGCAGGTTAACTAACAAACTCAAAGCGGGCCCCGGAGCGAGCATTCCATTTTCATCTCGGCAAATAACTCCGCCGAGTTCATTGAAAGCGCATTTCCACTTATAAAAGTTTACGCGATCTGATCATAAGAAAGAGGAGCGTGAGGTATTTGCGTTATGTCTTTTAAACTTTATGGCTGTATTTACCTTCATAGAATTCGTACGCCACATCCACGGTTACAATATTTTTTTTGGTCAGCAATGCTTACAAAACATATGCATTGTAAAACCACAATAATTTGCTTGATTATAATTCATTGATGTCTAAATTATTTTGTAAAAAATTTACTCTTTTGTAGTTGGGAGATATACAATGAGTCTTAAGTCAAAGAATGGACATTGTTATTAGAAGTTACATATAGAATTTTTTACTAGATTTTTTTTATTTTAAATTTCTTTTGTTCAAATATATTTTTTTTACTGAAAATTCAGCGGTGTATTTTACACGCGAATAATAAAACAAAAAAATGGCGGAATACATTTGAGTGGTTCATTTCCTCTATATTTAGTTTTAATAAAATAATTTACTTAAAATTCATCATTTCCATGTGCGAGTGGTTACCCAACTGCGCTAGTGCTCGTTTTAATGAGTGGGGAATTTAATTAAAAGCGAAATGTCGTCGGTTGGTTTTAATTAAAATATAAAACGTGCCGAGGTGTCTTGCGTCTTCATAGTGGCATCGGTATGCGGCGATACTCCGCATCGCACCTGAAACCAATGCACTCTTCCGTTGAGTTTAATAAAAAGGGCACATGATGTTATTCCTTAATATTAGTTTACATTACAATACTTTCATTGTAATATAAACTAATGTTAATAAATTGATATAAATTTATAAAGGTGTTTCTGGAAAAAGTCGTAATCAAGTTATACATTCGTAAAACAAGAACTTTGCGGCATTTGACCTTTTTCGGGCTGAACCTCTTTCAGGCAATATATTCTATATGATAATTTTACAGTTTTTCGAAAAAAAAGCGAAAATTAAAACAGGTTGATGTATAAAGTAGGATTTAAAATGTATTTTAAAGTGTTTTTAAAATATTTGACGACCATTTATGAACGATAGAAATAATCATTTTTTCAAACATTTAATTCTGCTTTAAGCATAGTAAAAATCTAAAAGTGTACAATCCTTGTTAATTCCACGGGCGTAAAGTTTCTGAGCTTGACTCTGAAGACTGTTAATTAGATTCGCTGCCTTTATTAAAATTACTTTAGCTTAGCTAAGCGACACTTGTTGTAGCCATTAGATCGTCGTTAATTCTTCTCTAACTTGCTCTGTATAAGTAGATGCTAGATATACTAGAAAGACTAAGGCATATACTCTGCAACAGTGTGTCGCTCCTGAGTGTTACACTGCTAGATGTCCTGGGTAATAGCAGTAGCTAATCTATACGAGAACACAGGCATATACGTCCGATACGTACGCCGTGGTGTCCATCTGTCTTCGCCTTCAAAGTAAAGTTTAAAACACGCTGTGTTCTGGTCTTTTATTGCACCGTAGCTAGCATGTATGACGAGTAAACGAGACTTAACGTCCCATGTCTCACGGTAGGCAGCGCGTCGCTGATACCCAAATTGCCAATGGCTCTGGGTGTCTCATCTGCCTTCGAAATAAAATTCTCGAATAAAAAAGGTCTTAGTCCTTTTTATTACACGACCTGCTTCGAACATGTATGACGAAATAAATAGCCATGCATCTCGCAGCGGAACTCTTTCAGACTTTGCTGTGCATACTCGATAGTGATTTATGGAAAATCTTGAAACATATGAGATGTCATTTATATAGGGAAATGTTTGAACTGAAAAGCTAGTAAGTGGAAAGTTGTAGTGCTCCGAGTTAACGTAGGTATAAACGAACTTCAAATCGATTTTCACTTAACGACATCTGCGACCATAGTGCCTGCTGTTTCCGACCACTTAATACTAACATACAGCTATTTCTAGGCTCTGTGACTCATTTAAAAATTATAAACTTACTCCTATTTATTATGTGCACCATTACTTCTTCACAAATAAGTCATCACTGATATAAAATTTGCAAAAGAATTCTTTGAATTACTTTGAATGGAGCCTGCGTGCTTTATTTTTTATAACTTTACTAATAATGATTTCTGTGCTTTCGGAAAGAATATTACTTTTTTATTTATTTATCGCATCCACAACTAGTCAATAAGATTAGTCATAATATTATAGATACTAAAATTAGACATCCCACCGGAAGAAAGATTTAGGTCGTTCAATTAAATGATAATATTTAATTAAACTTTTCTATATGATTTTTTTCTGAATTATACAACATTTTTATCTACAAATAATTCAGAACAAAACTAAGTTTTGGATCAAAATATATTTAATTTAAGTTAGGGGAAATATTAATTTGCTGACTGGAAAAACACAGAGTGATGTTTGATGAATAACATAATTTTACTCATAAAAAGAACAAGTAGACTTGCATTAATGTCCTTATATTAAGTAACTATTCACTAACTGATTTTTATTATATTAAACTATCTTAACTTGTTACTTATCGTACCAGTCGATTGCAATAGGTTTGCTATTCAAACTTAAATAGTATATTTTCATCCTATTTAATCCAAAGTCTAAGGCATTTACGTAAATTAACAACGTACTACTATTTATTTTGTATTATAATTAGTGTTTTGTGATTTTCACATATTATTTTTGGACAGATAACAAATTTTTTTAACATACAGAGAAACTTGAATATAACTTAAAAGCAGTGGAGCGGTGCATCTAAAGTAAACAATATGTTCCTCCTTTAAGACGTAGAAACGTAGACAATGTCCTCCAATCCCGGCTAATCCGATTTCACGTGCTGTTAACTCGATCGCAGTGTCAGGTGGACGGCCCCTGCTCTGTCCCCTGTTTGTTCCTTCTGCAAACAACATTCGCCTCAAAGGAAAATTGAACGAAAACAGATTTCATTCCATTACAGCTTCACTACGAAATTACGTAACGCGCATTTACAATTATTCTTCAATGTATATTGTCTCCAGTTATTTATAACTTTTATTATTTTTCTTTTTATTTTGGATGATTTATATTATTAGTATTCGTTATAATTCTTTGAAATTAGAATGACTTAAGTTTTGTAGCTTTTACAGGTTTGTATTGTATTGGACAAAGCAACATTATGAGCACAATCTTCCTTACGCTGTTTACGGTATCCTTTGAACTGATACATATTGCGTTGCTACTTTGGGGTACTAAGGTTGAACTCCCTGTAATAAGCATGTAAATTTCTGCAACAAAAATTTTTTTTTTATTCATCTCTATAGTAGTTTTTCCGGTTCCATTTTAGATATGATAATTTTATTTAATAATTATTTCATATATAATTAATATATTTAGAAACGTTTAGAACGAAACAAAACGTGCAATCTAACAAATGCAAGTGAGTAGTTGACATGGATTTGTTAAATTGCACGTATGAAAATTATTTAAATAAACGTACTAAAATAAACATATGCAGTCATACTTTAATGCCGGGATACGATATTTTATATAAAAGTATATATTTAGATTCGAAGACTGTCATTAATAAAATTCTCTGTCTTTATTTAAATTGTCGTTTAAGCACGCGCACGTGCCGTCCGATCTTTTACGCTAGTTCAAATCCTTAATAAGGGTTTAGTGAACATCCTTTCTTTTATGAACTCCTGGTGTTTAGAAAGATTATAGTATCTAAACTGAAGACTTAAATTTAACTCTTATTGTATAGTTTTAACTTTAGGAAAATTATTTATTAAATACTAAGTAAGTTAGTAACTTTATAAAATAGATCAAAAATAAGCTAACAGTACTTTCTATTGGGCTCATTTTTTTAACCAAACCTTTGAACACATCATAATAATTATGAACTTAGATGTTTGAAGGTTGGTTACCTTTCGCTCTTGCTTTATTGTATAATCGCTAAGACTCTTGAACTGCTTATTTTGAGAATTGCCTCGTTTGCATGATATTCAATTTGTACAGTCACAATTAACAGACAAGTTAGTAACACAGTTGTTATCAATGTATAGCATATTACAAAAAGTAGAGTCCGACCGAAACTGTTTTTCCGGCCGAAACCGAAACCGAAACCGAAAGTTCGGCCGTGGCTTTCAGTTTCGGCCGAAACCGAAACCGAAACCGAAACTCACGTGATCAAGTATAAAAATTCTTAAAATACTAAAATATGGAGCTTTTATGCCTATTATTTTGCTTTATTTTAGTCATGGAATGGAGACAGTATATTAAACATGTGGTAATCGATTATTTCACATGCTAATAATATTTTTATGTAACAAAATATTAAAAATATATTAATTTCTTCTCAAAAAAATTTCTATAGCAATATGAGTTATTAATATATAAATTAATAATTGTGACTGTTGCATTAAAGACTAAGTATTGGTATTTTGAAATCTTTCTAATTAATACTTTGGTTTGTATTTGTACTTCTTAAGGGGGATCAAAAAGTAAAAATGAGATAGAATATAATATAATGATATAACTATGATAGCTTAATTATTTATTTTTCTACATAATCTCCGAGTCCACCTACACACCAAGTCCAGCGTTCCAAGTTTCCAATGCTTCAACTCCTTTAAAAAAAGGATTGTCTTGGTCCTGCAAAAAGGTCACCACGGCATCGTTTACTTGTTATTTATAGTTTTAACACATGTTTCCTCTTAAGTATTGTATCAATTTGGAGAGAAGATGAAAAATAGCTAGACGCCAGATCTCGGGGGAGAGGAGGATGCTCAACCAATTGTACGCTAGCATGCTGAACGGTGGCCATCGCTAATGCTAACCTATGTGCCGGTACGTTGTCAAGATGAAACAGCTCGCCCGTTCAAAGTTTGCCTCTTTTTTATCATTGACGGCATTTCTCAACCTCGGTATTAAAGCTGCATAATCTGTAATGATGGTTCCATGCTCCAGGTAATCCAACAACAATATCACTTCTGAGTCCCAAAATATTGAGGCCATACCCCGGCCAGGCAATATACTACGGCCACGGCATGAAGATCCTTCGGAATAAACCCGTGTTTCGTCTACTGCCACAAAACTAGATTTAAAGTTTTTAGAATCTTCTTAAAACTTGTCCAACGATATCTTTGAAGTTGATTTTGTTTCTGATTCTCGGCACCCATCTTGCGGAGACTTTTCTCATATTCAAAATTTGTATAGTGTCAATATGCGTTGAGTACCTCTATATGAAATGCTCGTTTCTTGGATTAGGTATCAGATGGTAATTCTTTAATCGCTAAAAACAGTTTTTTCAAAAATGGCAGCATATTCTTATTGTGTCTTGTTGATTACTGGCTTCGATGGACGTCTGCAACCATGTTCGTCTTCCGTGTACGTTCTCCCTACTCGAAATTAAGAAGCCCACTTTGCGACAATAGATTATGATAGAGCAGACTCTTCTCATGTTGCCTTTGAGCCGCAATAAATCTCTTGCGTTGTGTTTATAACAGTGGTTTTTAATAACAAGGTCGCACTTGGATTTTCTCTTTTTCGAGAACATTTCGCCACACATAGCAAACAAATGACTACATTCAGAAAAAAAGTAAAGAGACTAGAAGATTTTTTCATTAATACAACAAATATCTGAGCTACACTTTCCAGTATTATTTGTATTTATTTTTGGTTACCATAATTTAATTCTTTCCAGCAACTAGACTGCAGAAGAATAAGTAAAGTCTTTTATGGGACAATGTATACGTTTTTACAACAAAATCCCAGTAAACGTTCAGAATTTAACTATTAATAAATTTTAAAAGGTAGCCAAGGAACGTTTATGTGTTAAAGGTTATTTATTAGGATATTAATGAATTTGAAAATGATAACACAGCCTGGTAATGGAATGCTCGCTCCAGGTCTTGTTTCAAAATTGCATAATATGTAATGTCGAATTATCAAATTGTTTGTTATTTTTTAAAAATAACATAAAAAACAGCCCTCTGAGTTTCTTTCGCCGGTTCTTCTCAGGTCTGAGGCGTCCTTTTCCGAACCAGTGGTAGTGTGTTTGACAATCAATAAGCAAGCGTAAACTTCAATATTTGAATTTGAATATATATTTTGATTTCACTACTATTTGTTCCCTCCTCAATTTCTTTTGTCAAACTTGGAATATTTGTCTAAACTAAAATCGACTGATCTGAGCTCGATTTTAGCAATGATACATTTAACTTTCGCTACTATTTTGAAATTAAAACACTTTGAAAACCAGTTTCGGTTTCGGCAAAAGTTTCGGCCAAATTTGGCCGAAACCGAAACTTGACGCTGAAACTTGATTTTTGGCCGAAACTCGCTGAAACCGAAACCGAAACCTAAAGTTCGGTCGGACACTACAAAAAGTAATGAGAATGAGAGAGGGAGAGAGAGAGAGAAATCGAAATAATTATTTTTAGGTTATTACTACTATACAACATTATTATTGACACTTTGAACCGAGTTTGAACTTTAGTATGTCATAACGTAAGCCCGAAGAGATTTGAGTATATCCTAACATTAACACCAACACTATGGAAAGCCATGAAACATATAAGAAATAATCTGCAAGGGGAACAAGTTCAACTAAAAGTTCAGTAAGGAGTAGTTCTTAGAGATATCGGAAATGGTAACATACTTCAAATCGATTAAAACTTCATACCATCTGTGACCAAAGTAACCCTGGAGCAGCTGAATATTTAGTTTATTTTATAGAATTAAATCTTCTAATAGTAACAATTTTTTTTATTAATATCATTTGGCCGTGTACTTACCGGGTAGTAAAATATCGTAAAAGGATATAACAGATATTATTCTATTTGTGGTCTAGCTATATATATGCTATAGCACAGCTTAACGATATATGGAATATGTATCAACAAAGCGAAATGACAAATTTATATAGTGAAAAATATATGGCGTCCTTATTAGTTAAATATTACGGCAGTAAATTTAAAGTTTAGTTACCATCGAACTACTGCCTCTGTGGCCTAGTGGTATGGGCGTGTGCTTTAGTAGCCGGAAGTCGTGGGCCCGAATCCTGCTGGGACTCAACAATTTTTTTTTTGTTTCCTAGTTGGTTAGGCAATTTAGACCGATCGCCTTGTCTGAAATGTAAGATGATCCATGCATCTGATGGGCATGTAAAAAATGTCGATGCACCTACCAACCCGCATTGAACCAGCGTGGTAGGATACGGTCCAAAACCCACAAATGGATACAGGTGTATTAAGGGAGGCCTATGTCCAGCAGTGGACTATCACAGGCTGATGATGTGATGTGATGATGTGCCATCAAAATTTTACATTACCCGTTTTTTCGTTAATTCTTTTTTACGTATTTGTTAACATTTTAAATTATTGTATTTAAGGTTTTTCTTTCGTTTTTTATTTAAAGTTTTGTAATTTACTATAAGGCATTCGATGGTTGATATCAATTTTAATTTAAACAACGCATGAATTTTGCACCCTCAATTAATTCCTTTCCTACTCCATATTGCTACACGTTTAAAGAGAATTAACTGCATAATCCTCGAAAATCGAATATCAATGCCCAAAGCGCCGGCATGACTGAAAACATGTTGGTATATATTTTTCTCCATACCATTTGTGAGATGATTGAAGCGTGAATCGAGTTATGTTATGTTTGAGTTCTCGGCATTTCGTTCGCTTCAAAATAATGAATACGTTACAGTTTGTGTTTTGAAATTTCGCAAACGGAATACAAAATTTCGTGTTATACTCATTTTGTTATTCGTAAAACGTGAACAAAGTTACCGTGAGTAACCTGTATATTTATTAAGTTAGTTTTAGTTAATTTGTACGAAAATGTGCTCGAACAATATTTTTTTACAAACTAACTTGAAATTTTCTATGATTTATGTACAAAGCTATCAGACTTTCTTTATTTGGATTATAAAACGCTACAACCTGTTTTAATCTATTGATTTAAAAAGTACATATAAAGAGTAACTTAAATTTATTTGTTCAAATTAAGCAACGCCGTACCATATCTAAAATCAATGCTCTCCGTATCGAATCGTTTTCAATGGCGTTACGATATTACTTCTGATATTAAAGTAATAATTTTGTCTTTAAATTTTTAAATGCCAAAATTCTTAATGTTATCTGTTTGTAGCTCCGATTTTTTTCTTAATTTTCTATATTTTTTCCATATCACTACAAATTAAACCTTGTGAAATATTTAAAACTTCATAAATATAAATTCAGTTAATACAATATTATGCTGTTTGACTCATAAGACGGTTAATTAACTAATTATAAATTTAGAGTTGCCTTTTTCAAAACTATTCTTGAACAAGCGCACTTCTTCATGATTCTAGTTATAAGGTAGGTTCCCCAAGCTCTTATTTAGAATATCTTCGCTCATATGCGCTCCTGGTACATAGCGATACAAGTAAAATAGTCCATTAGCGCAGTTCAAATTATAAATAATATTTAGATAAATAATAATAATTATTATTATATAGTATACAAAACGAAGGCGCTTTTTTTGTCCCTATGTAATATGTACGCTTGAATCTTTCAAATTACGCAACAGATTTTCATGGCATTTTTTTAAATAAATAGAGTGATTGAAGAGGAAGTTTACGTGTATAGCATATGCTTTATACAGTAGGTGAATTTGTTATCAGTATAGCACCCTATTGTAGCTAACATTAAAGCAAGGCAAAATACTTTTAATGGGCTTTTTGTTCTTCGAATTCCTCCAGATATACAGTTTATTGGTAAGAACTGCTAATAATATCCATTCACTGCGAGCCACGAAATATATGTGGCCCTATATATAAACAGAAACAGCTGTTGTGTGGGTTTTGTAAGTGCAGTTGTCTATAGTGCTTAAAGTACGTACCACAAATTGATAAAACTTAACAACATCTACGACCATAGTTCTAATAAAGTTATACAATCTATACTTTAATTTAAGCACTAAAACCGATGTGTAGCGATTTTCTATTCAATAGTATTATAATTAAAGAATGTGAGGAAGTACATCTACAGTAATACTTGGCGCCTTAACGCTTTTAAACGTTTAATAAGATTGCACAATATAAGGTAAATATATTTTTAAAGTCAACTTTTGTTTTTTCGCCATATTATAAATCTGTTTTACGGTTTTAATTATTTTTAGGGTTATTAGAGATAAAGTCCAGTTAATAATTTGTTTTTAAAGTTACTTATTATTAATATTAAAATTATATGCAATTGAATGGTTTTAGATTTAAAATATTGAAAAAAATAGTTTGAAACATATGAAAATGTTATTTTATGTATTTATACTACAAACAGTTTTACTTGAATTTATTATATTATTTACTAAATCGAAAGGATCTAACTATACATTGGTGGTACTTAATGATAAATATAATATATAATAATTGAACAATGTCTAATGATATATATTTCAAAGTGAAATATTTAATTATCTAATGTAGAAGGCGAGCATTAGGGTAGGCCTATGTCCAGCAGTGGACTAGCACAGGCTGATGACTATTCAATGATGAATGTAACACACATTCAAAAATATTATCCGATATTTGCATAACTTATTCAACCATTATATCAAAGTTGTATAAGTATGTTCCTGTTTCGACGGACGTCCTATGAAACATTCCATCAGTATCTTAACTTTGATTGTACCCACATTCAATAGCGCCAAGCTTTGCTTTGATTAAGAGCTGAAGGCTTCGCCATAAGCATAATATTCTGGGAAATCCTTTTAACAGTTAAGTTGCTGTGAACTACAGTTGCGATGTAAATAATAAAGAGATGCTACTTGCCTAAATTTACATTGACTTCTTGACACTAAGACTTGTAGACTGGACATTAAATAATATTGGGGTTTTATTGAAACCTTTTAACAATCCTTTGTTATCATCATCATCATCATCACACCCCTATCCTTTAGGGGGTTTGGACCGTATCCCACCACGCTAGTCCAATGCGGTTTGGTGGGTGTTTATATGTTTGCTTTATTTAAAAAAAAATATCCTAAGAATTTGTAATAAAACAAATTCAAATAAAACACTAATCAACGGTCAATTTTAAAACTTATCAAGAATTATATGAACACATACGTTAACATAGTAACGCTGACCCGTAACGGTAATCCGTTCTAAGTGTTTTAAATAACATGTTCCTCCTTTAAGAAGTAGGAACGTAGACAATGTCCTCCAATCTCGGCTTATCCGATTTCACTTGCTAATAGCACAACATGGTACTATTTTATATTAAAATTAGTTTTTTGTGATTTTTACATATAATATTTTAAAATTTAGAATAACTTTAAAAAAAATTTATATACTTAGAAGCAGTGGAGCGGAGTGCATCTAAAGTAAACAACATGTTCCTCCTTTAAGACGTAGAAACGTAGACAATGTCCTCCAATCCCGGTTAATCCGATTTCACGTGCTGTTAACTCGATCGCAGTGTCAGGTGGACGGCCCCTGCTCTGTCCCCTGTTTGTTCCTTCTGCTAACAACATTCGCCTCAAATGAAAATTGAACGAAAACAGATTTCATTCCATTACAGCTGCATTACGAACTTAAGTAACGGGCCTTTTTAACGCTATAGACAATATAATGTATAACTTAATATATAATATGTATGTTTGTTACATACAATGTATTAATATAAATATATATAAATATTATGTTGTTTGTGGTATGGGCTTTTATCTTTGATTATGCAAAAGTCATAGGCTTGAATCCGGTGGGTTTTTAACTGTGTGCTGCTGTTGTTTCGAAATAATTTAAAAATATTAATAATCCTTGTATACATATTTGTAGTAAATTTAATTTACTAAAAATATGTATAATTCTAATCAACTGATTCGTTTACTTATCGACCTTTCTGATATAAATGTTATAATAAGCTGATTCATATTTTAGTAAAGTGAGTTGTAGTACGTAGATGCGATTCTTTTGCAGGGACTGTTAAATGATTTTTCGTTTAGAACATATTTAATTATACGAAATTAATAATTTTGTACCATGTTGGCTAGGGTTTATTTATATGGTGCTTTATTAGGCTACTATGATGATTTTTTTAAGCTAATTCGTTTCCTACACGTGTTCGTAATACGTATTTTTTTTAATATACATAAAAAATGTGATGAATTTAACTAACCACATAACTGCCTTCTTTACTAAGGTGCAAGTCAAAAAGTATATATTTTTTCAAATATATACTTTTTGACTTGCACCTTCGTAAAGTGATACAGCTGCACAGGCTGTTTGCTTATTTGATCGACAAATAGGATAACCATTTAGTAAAGTGTTTCTGGGACCTCCTAATGGATAAGGTGATAGGACCTATCCAGTGGACTATTAAGGCTGATGAATGATGATGACTTTCTGGGACAAGCCCAATACATTATTATTGAGGATAATTTTGTTATTTTAATATGTTTTTTCCAACTCCATTAAAGCATCGTCGAATAATGTTTTTACAAAAAAACTGTAACTGTTACTCTTGTTGAAATGTTGTTTTATTAAGAAGAAGTAATCTTCTTAGACTTTTGCCAAGTTTTATAGGATCCAAAATGTTCTAGAAAACACCAGAGTGCATTACGTTGGCATCATACCATCTTTACTGAAAGTAACTATTAACTAATTGATTCCCATTCGTAATCATAATCTCTTTCTATGAGGTTTAATATTACTTCACATAATACTCTACATCTATCCCATGGTTTAATTGATGAGACTGATTATTATCACAATACTCATGAATTAAAATCAAAACTACGATCTAGCAAGGTCAGATCTAAGAGATTTAGATTAAAACTTTTATGACTTTATATCTATGCTACTATTCAATTATGTGTAAAATACATTATTCGGAATTTAATAAATACGGACTGTCCATCTATTCAAGTTATTTGACGTCACTTAATCGTACCCGGGGTGGGCTAAACGCCTCTCGTATACAACTGTTGGTCTTGCTTTGTGACGTAAGTATGGAAGCGCGCGCGCTAACAGGTGCTCGCGTTTTAAAGGTATAAATAGAGCAGAACGTAGAGTCTGTTTTTGTTTGTGCCCGCTTTACCGATAAAGCAATGTATCTTTCAGCGATTCAATCCCCTTCAGATTTATGTTAACGTTACTCATGTATGATTTTATCTGTAAGGGTAAGTTAAATATATGGATATTTAAGTAAGCGATGGTGGTTGCTAATGCCTAGATCGATTTAGGCGTTCCAATAAATTCTAGTACATATATATCGTTAATACAACATTTTTTTATATAAATAACGCTCGTTAGCCAAGGTAGATCGAATATTGGACAGTTTTAGGAGTTAGGTAAGACGTGTGTGTAACTTATTTATTTACCCTCATTTTTGTCGTCTTTCGAGATTGTTTTGTAATCTTTAAATAGGTTACAACCTAATGCCTATAAAGTTACAAATCAAAAAGAAGATTACTACAATCAAAATGAGAAATTTTGTTGTTAAATCTTTTTTTATTTGCTCTAACAAACGTTGCAATATCGGTGCAGTGATCCCTTTTCGATATTTTGCAAACTGAGAGCGAGATAATGTAGAAGTTTCTGGTCATTTCAAAATAATAATAAGAATATACTGTTTGCAATTATATGGTGCGCTCTGCAATAAGGAGATCGGTAAGATACTTAGCTTCGTTTTATAAAATTTGAATATCTGCGGCGTGTACTTTAAAAACCGAAGGTCGTGGGTTCGAATCCTGCGGGGACTCAACAAATTTTCATTGTTGTTTCCTAGTTGGCTAGGGCGAATTGGGCTGATCTCCCAATTGTCTGAAAAGTAAGATGATCCATGGTCGGATCACCGTGGTGGGATATGGTCCAAAAACCCCCTAATGGAGAAAGCGTGCATTAGGGGGGGGGGGCTATGTCCAGCAGTGGACTAACAGGAACTGAACACAGGCGCATGATGAATATGATAGCATATTAGGAAATGAGAAGTTTATGAATGACATTACTTCGTATCGTATGTGTGTATTAAAGTCGTATTACTATGATTAATACTAGACTTGAATGAAAATAAAAATCGCAATTTGAATGATTACATTAAAATCAATTTTATAATTAACACTGTTTTTTTTTCTTTTCCAGGTAACGAAGAGAATGTCCATTGACATGAGCGGTGAAATTCTCGATAAGTAAAGTTACGATTAATGCGATAATAACATGATAATAGTATTAAATAAAATTACTTTACGGATTTTATCGCGTTTATTTTACATTTTTAATGTCCGACGTTTCGAACACTTTTCTAAACTTTAACAATGTATAGTATTCGCGTAAACAAAAGAAATAATTACCTTGATAATAATTAAGTTCCCATTTGAGCATTATTCTTGTATCTTTTCTTTCCAACGTAAGATAGGCATCAATATTAGCGCAATTTTATTATATTACTTCAAGTGAAATTTTAATTATCTTTTTCTTTTTGCTATTAAAATACATGTCGGCAAAACACAGTTTTTTGTCCATCCTACCGATTCAATCGGTAAAATCTTATGCTTAAAATGTATTTATGTTGGTAAATAGCTTTGCGATAAACAATCTTATCATATCAAAAAAAATGTTTTTTTCTATGACAGCATTATTTACAGTCCATAATACTAAGAATATGTAAGACAGACATGTCATATAACTACAAAACAATAATCTTGAAAACAAAGTGTATTATTAAACTAGGCTGTGATAAACGACCAGCATCCATGAATATCTCATTCCTGTTTTCGCAGTGGCCACTGCTAAGCGGGTTTTGATAGAGAGCGGCCTAAGCTGCAAGATAAAGCGCGCCCATTCTCGCCGACTGAATTGCAGTGAGCCGGATTAAATTGCAGTTAGCTGCAGTTTAATCTGCGACGAAATTAAATTACGATGAGGCGACGACGCCGCTTGTTTTAGCACTGAACGTTTGTGCTTAAGTATTATTTTTTTTTTTTGGTCATGGTGCTGTTTATTTTATGCCAGTATTGAGAACTTTTTTTAAATATAACGTAATATTTTTATGAAACTGGTGTAGGTGTTAGATTTACAAATAATCTAGAATTAAACAGGTAGTTTTTTTGTAAATAATACTATAGTTATTGTACTCATGATAAAATTTAATGGATTACATTGACTACACTACTTTATAATAAAATATCATAATTATGTAATATGCGTAGTAAATTTCTCAATTAAGAAAGCAGATTAAAAATAACATCTAATTTCTTAAATAGTTACCTCTGTATACTTTAATTTATAATTAATCATTATTATATTAGGAATTAATTCTTATGTACAATTATTAAATACTTATATTTTTACCGTACCTGTTATCGTAAAAATGTAAATACTTTAATGATTTTACATTACCTTACATATTTTGTCCGTAATTGTATGAAGTTCGTACTGAATTGATAATAATAATATGCTGAAATCTTTATCGGTAAAATTTCGCATTTGGAATTCTTTCAAATGCTGGGATTGTATCAATATTGCTGGAACTGCTCATTTGATAGTATTGCGAGTTGGACATCCGATGTGCATTCAATGCAATACCGAGCTTGAAATTGTTAAAATCAGCTTTAATAATTTACCTAAAATTCGATAGCGATCTGACGATGCGGAAATTTCGCGTAAATGCTGAGTTGCGTTTCCGAAAATTTGATAAAAAACTGCTATTTAATGAATTTATGTAGGCTCATTTTGTTACTTTAGCAAAATAGCATTTCGTCTCTCGTTTTGTTATATCAGCGTTATGCCTATAGCTGACGTTGCAACACCACTGTATACTCATTATCAGCCTGTTTTAGTCCACTGCTTCCCTAATGCACGCCTTCTCCATCAGCGGGTTTTTGGACCCTATCCCAATACGCTATCTAATGCGGGTTGGTGAGTGGGCCGACTTTTTACATGCCCATCCGACGCATGGATCATCTTACTATTTAAACAATTGGGTGATCGGGCTAAATTTTCTAACCAACCAGAAAACAACAATAAAACAAAGTTGTTTTTCCGCGGGATTCGCACCAGCGACCTCCGGTTTATAATGCAATGGCCAATACCGCTAGGCCACGGAGGTGCAAAATACCATTTGGTATCTATTTTTGGTTATATCTGCGATATGCCTAAAGCTGACGTAACAACACCGTATGGTTTAATCACTTTTTATGCTCACTCTTTAAAAATTAAAAAAAATAGTTATGGAGTATTGCAAACTAAATACTTAAAACAATAAAGTTTGACTCCTTGTTCTGCTACTTAATTATTCTATTCTTTGTTGGTTTTAGTTTTAAAACACTAATACCTTAGTTATTGTCATGTCAATTAGTTATCGTGATTGTTAGGCATACATATAAAACGTAAGTAAACAGTTCAAACTCTAACTGAGATGTACATGAAAATACTTTTACAATAACGAGAATTTCGCAGATGTTATCTTTTCATTAAAATGTCATCTCATTGAGTGCTACAAATTGTAGGTGTCTCTCGATTCCTGCATAATAAGAGGAGCAGTTAGCGCAGTTCGCTTCGAGAGTTCGTGACAAAGCTTCGCAGGTACGATCGTCCCTGAGCACGGCTGGGTACTTATTTTTATAATTACGCTGTTAGGAACGCAATTCGTTTGACGCTACTGCTGTTCCGAATGGTCTTTTCCTGTTGTTCCATTTAATATGATGCTTGTACATTTCAAAAATGTGCCTTATTTCTCTCTAATTATATTTCTAATATTACAGTTGATGGGCATATTTAAGACGGTGAACTGTCTGTCTGCCATCGTGGCTTAATTGTATTGGCTCTCGCTTTACAGACCGGGGGATGTGAGTTCAAAGCTTGCGACCAATACAACTCACCGTTTATTGTTTACTTTTTTGAGCAATATGGTTCGGTCAGATTGCTTGAAAAAGGGCATGTAAGAAGACGGCGCGACACTTAAGACGATATTTGGTAGTCGTTATAAGACGCCAATGATTATAACATCTAACTCGAATTTACCGTTTACTTTGTAATAATATTTAGTAGTCAAATGTTCCAGTTATAAAGTTATCATCTCACATCTCCTCAAACAAATAGGACACTACACCATACACACGTAAAACAACATACCGTCGCCGGCCACACTACATAATAAACACGATAAATAAAATATCTGCCGCCCATTTCCGGCGAACTTCCCGCCGCCCGTATATTTCATCCGTTCCACGTAATTATGGCAGGCAACTTTATCGGGCACGCTCAATTAATTCGCCGAGTCGTTTTATTGCAGTCGAGTTATAAAAATAATATTTTGTCAACTGCCTTGGGCGGTAGGTAGGGCGGCTCTCGAGCGGCCAGGGCCCCGCCAAGTTTACTCCCTTATACTCAGGACGTTTTGGAAGTAACAGCTGGACTTTTGCTCCGTTTTTCCCCTAGAGCGATTTCTTTTACTTTCCCGTTCGTTATTAGGTACGATCGTAGTTTTCGTGGATTATATAAATTACTTGTAGGTTTTCCGTTTTTTATATACAGTTGAAAGGAAGCGCAGTTGATTGTGTGTTAATTAAATTTAAAGACACAAAAGCGTTCTTTCTGGGAATTACTTATCAATTCTTTACAAGAGTGATGACAGTTTTTGAACTTTATTTATGTCATCACTTAAGGCTACGGCATGTTGTCTATAATCTTTGAATTTAAGTACACCGCCAAGTCAATTTAAATAATATTGAAGTGTTTTGTACCGCTATCGTATTTTCTTAGTTCTGATATAAAAAATTACGAAACGCAGCAACTTTGTTAAACAAATTAAAAACATTTTTAAAGTATCTCATCACTTTTATCTCTGTTATTAACCTGCCTCAGTTAACGTCAGTGTTAACGGCCACTGACCATAGAAATGCCAGTGCCGTTGAAAGAATTTAATTCTAACATGAACGATCAAATAAGCCACTGTCTATTTCTCTTTTAACATTAAAATAAACTGTCTAATACAAAACCTCGAACGAGCACTTCGTTCTATATTAACAAATAAAAGTTTTATTAAAACTCGTAATGCAATGCAAACAGTTCCATAACTGTTTTTATAGTGTCTATAAAAATATTTCATTCGCTCTGTATCCCGCGGTCGATTGCGTCCCCTCAAGCGTGAGCTGTCTGATACAGCGTCTAGACAGTAAGCCAAACAGAGCTGGCTCAATAGTTTCGGAATGTAAGCGGACTTTATAATATTCCCGCGTGCTCGTTCGGAGAATTCATTTTGTGTGACATGAGCAAGTTTCGACGTAGACTGCCTTTCTTCACTTTGTCAGTTGGTATAGAATAAAATATTGGAATATCATACTAGCTTCGCCTGTCGATTTCACCCACGTGGCGATTGTTATTTGTAATATCTGATAAAGGCTGATCACCCAATTGTCTTAAAACTAAGATGATCTATGTGTCGGATGGGCACTTAAAGTCGCCATCGCCCACAAACCTGCATTGGACCAGCGAGGTGGGATACGGTCCAAAAACCCCCTAATTGAGAAGGCGTGCATAAGGGCAGGCCTATCTCCAGCATTGGACTAACACAGGATGATGATGATTAGATTTATATTAGCCTATATGTTATTCTGATACATAAGCTATGTTATAGTAAAGTTCGTTACTTCATCATAATTTTTCGCATTTATAATATTTTAGTAGGATTTATGGTTTTACCACTCATTTGGGCAAGTGGGAACTTTTTAAACTATTGGATGCTGGTTCGAGTTCTTCGGCGACAGGACGTTAGTCAGGGCAACACTAGCTGATTACTTGATAGGCTGCTTTTTTGTTTAGTGGTATTGGCGTTTGCTTTAGAAACCGGAGGTCGTGGGTTCGAATCCTGCGGGGACTCAACAAATTTTCATTGTTGTTTCCTAGTTGGTTAGGACAATTTGGGCCGATCACCCAATTGTCTGAAAAGTAAGATGATCCATGCTTCGGATGGGCATGTAAAAAGGCGGTCCACCCACCAACCCGCATTGGACCAGCGTGGTGGGATACGGTCCAAAACCCTCTAATGGATAGGGGTGTATTAGGGGAGGCCTATGTCCAGCAGTGGATTATTAAAGGCTGATGATGATGATGATGATGATGATGATAATATAACCCACCTTATAACCACATTAACTTATTTTTTAATTCAATATTTTACTTTAATACTTATGCTTAAAACCTTATCTCGGGATTTTACGGAAATAAATTTTGCGTTTTAGTCGATAACAATTACTACAAACTACGAAACTATCAATGATATATGTACGGTTCATCAATAACAGTATGTGGGTTTGATTCCTGCGGAAAAATATCGTAAACATAGTGTAATATGAACATAGTGTATGGATATTTATATCTGCTTAATAAGTATTTATTTATAAAAGATTAAATGTATTTATCTTATTTAGGGAGGCCTATGTCCAGCAGTGGACTAAACACGGGCTGATGATGATGTGTATTTATCAGTTACTATAATACAAGCTTTGCCTAGTTTAGTTAGGGACTAGTTAATGTTATTGTTGTAATGACTACTTGATAGATAACACACCCTGGTAATGAACTGTTCGCTCCAGGCTATTTCAAAGTAGTAAAATGTAAGGTTTTATGTAAAAGTTTTGTAAAATTTATTGAAGAAAAAAGAAAAAGTCCCGCTGAGTTTCTTACGCCGAGTTCTTCTCAGGTTCGGAAATGACAGCCTCTGCTTCCATTTCCGAACCAGTAGATTATTTGACAATCAATAAGAAAGTGTAATGCTTCCATATTGAATAAAGATATTTGACTTTGACTTTGACTTTGTGTTACCGGTCCTGATATATCATTATTATATCCACACATAAGAAGGTAGATCCATACCTACGACACAAAAAGATTTCACATTTCAATTAAGACAAGCCCGACGTGAGCACGTAGCGGCCGGGGCGTTCGTGACTAAAGGATAAATTTGTAATATTTTATCTCGCCCGCCTGATTTATTGCCAGCATCCGAGGACCGTTTTACCCCCTTTCACGTTTTATCTGCGCCCTTCTTAAATCTTGAAATCTCACAACGCTCGCGGATTGTGCTTATTTCGAATTTTGAGCGGTTTTACATCGCACAAGAAGTCGTAGAAGTTCTGAAGCTGTGAAAGTGTTAATTTTTGATTATTTTTTGATAAATGTATGAAAATATATTATTAAACGGTACATGCATACGGTAGGATGTAAAGATTTTAATAAACAAAAGTGGCGAGTTGTGTTTAATATTATGTTCAGCTTTAAGTATTATTTTGTGGTTACACATAAAGTATTCCATTTTTTTTTTCGGTTGAAGCGATGAGACGATTTGAAACGAACTGCTGGCCAGAAGACAGTAGTTATATACAGTACTTACTTGCGATAAAAGTAACCACCGGCAAAAAGGCAACTTTGAATGTACATCAATACTGTTCTCCTTTAAGTTGCTTCGCTTTTACTACGTAAGATGAAACATAAATTCTGTTTCACGTACTCAACGTAAACATACATCAAATTAATATTAAATGAAAACGCAAAATACGCTACTAGTAACGTAAAATAAAAACCGTTCAAAGATTTAATAGCAACACAATCGAGCCCAACGCCGAGCGCAAATCAAGCGCGCCGCAATCACAACTCCAATTAACCGTGCCGTCGGAACAACTAAACTAGTTGACACCCGTTCCCCGGCCGCCGGCATCACCGCGTATACTGTGGACTGCGTTTACTATAAAAAGTTATTACTCATCCTTAAATAGTGTATGAAACAATTGTGGAATAGCTTTAAACTTTTAGCGAGTTTAATGTTCGTGTTTAGTCAATACTACACAAACAGGTTTATTAACGGATTAAAATTTTTAAATACTTTCTGTAATGTAAATGTTTAATGTATGATCAATTTGGTTTTGAATTTAATCGGGGATATTGGTGTAAATGAATACGTTTAGACAATCAAACTCTATATAAATTATTCTATTTATCGGTTTATTATAATCTATTGGATAATTAAACAGTCAGATATTTTTAGAAATAATACAATAATTTTGCAACTAGATTACACAAAGTTTACAAACGCATAGGCATCCCGTCAGCCGCGTCTACAAACATACTTCTTGATACGAAGCATAACATGTCAAATCAACAGTACTTATCTGACAGAGTTATTGCTATGTTCCCTATAACTTACTCCAAATTACTTGACACCAATCAGCGAATAACGCTTGTTACCGTACTTAATGCTTCAAACGCCAAAGTCCAAGTAGTCGCATCGAACCAGAGTGTAAACACACACTGGCGACAGAAGATGTTTACAATGCGCCCGCATTTAATCGCTTCCTAAGCAAACTGCGCCGACTGTTCAAATATTGAACACTCTGCCATCTATCATCATAACATTGCAATCACCTGTATTATATTAATGATAGAGAAAAGTGCAGGAAGCATAAATAGTACATTGCCAAGGTTGTGTTGGATAACTAATCTCGACAGTTCAGATATTTCAAACATGATCAGTTGACCTCTGGTGACCACCGATTTCAAGCTGTCCTGGTTGGCTTTGTAAACCGCTTATTTTTGTAAATGCCATCGATAGCGATTGGTTTAACTTTTCACCGAATTAGTTGCACTATTTTCTTATTTAAACTACAATCGCTTGGTTTTAACGAAGATAATTAAAAACAAGGACTCTTTTCTTAATTGTTTCCTTTTTATTACTATTTTTAGTGCATATTTTTGCTATTTCTTTCGATTACAACTGTTCTCAAAAATTAGATTTTTATCTAGTTTAATTTTTTTCCAACTGTCTTAGTATTAAGGACGATATTATCCTTTGTATATATAATATTCTATATACAAAGAATATCGATAATATTCTTTGATACATATTATATGATTATAAAATAATATACGAACTCGCGACAATATATTGAACCTTGTTTCTTTTCAATTGTCAGCATCTGAATCATTCCTTTACGATTCTAGATAACGAAACGGCGCGATTGAATGTATTGTTGTGCCAAGAGATGAATAGCTTGGTCCAGATTTCGGCGATTCTTGGAGGAAACAATAAATATCTTGCTTGGCATCAACAATGACTCCTCCGCGTACTGGACTTCAGATGGATTGGGGGGAAATAAGTACGGCGACACAGGTTTTTCGCTCGATGTTTGGACGCCCGTATAACTGTTTGGAAAACTCGCCACTCTAACTGTATTCGTGACGAGTTTTATGCAATTTATTATGGTATTTTTTAGTTTTCAATTATAAAATAAATTTCAGGTTAATATAAGGATATCAACATACAAGTAGCATTGCGCTGATCGATTAACATAGGTCTAATTGAAGGAATTTTAACGTGTAATTTGCATTGATTATGGAGCATAAAAATCCGTAACCATCCGTAACAGTAACCGCAATCTAGCAAGTTCTGTTAAATAGCATAAACTAACCCAATTTGTAGATCATCCCTACAAAAAATATTTTTTGTTTAGGGAACGTTTAGGGAGACGGGCTATAGGTAAAACAATGTAATGTATATTTGTTCAACAAAATAATAACGTGCAATGCCGCGATTTGATAGTGTGATTCACTTAGTAAGCAACGGCATTGAAAGGACTTATGGCTGATGCCGCATTTTTTATAGATACAATGTACCTCCTTGTCGGCTGTATGGGATAATAATAAATAGGATGTTTTTTAAAGCCTAAAGATAAGTGAAACATACAAATAAGTTATAACGCCCTCTACCGAGCAAAGGTCTCCACTGAAACGGAGGATAAAAGGATAAGTCTACCACACTGCGATATAAATCTATGTTAAGTAGACTATGAAATTGAACCGCCAGATGAAAGAGATGAAGATAACAAGTTGAAATTACCAGTTTTTTTTTATTATGTATCCTTTGTACAAAATGGCTCTTAATATTTTGTCCATAATTTTGTAACCATTTGTCTTATCTCGTGTCATTTGTTTTTGTTTCACTTTATAAGATATTTTAAATTACGAATATACCTACGTGTTGGATTTTGCTTAAACTTATTTTAAGCATTGTAGCTAGTTAAATCAAATTTATTTTCGAAAGGCCCAGAATGGTACTCCGGCGAACACGAATAGGGTTTGAAATTTACGACATGAAATAAATCCTTAATACCATGATGTTCCATATTAATTTATTCATCATCATCAGCTGGTGTTAGTCCACTGCTGGACACAACCCCCCCCTAAATGCACGACTTCTCCATCAGATTTTTGGACCGTTTCCCACCACGCTAGTCCAATGCGGGTTTGTGTATAACGGCGACTTTTTACATGCCCATCCGACGCATGGATCATCTTACTTTTCAGACAATTGGGTGATCGGCCCAAATTGTCATAATCAACCAGAAAACAATGATAAAGAAATTTGTTTCGCGGGATTCGATCACATGACGTCCGGTTTATAATATTAGCAAGAACCAATACCGCTAGACCGGTATTTATATCTTATTAACAAAGGAAAAACCTTTATTGGATTATTGATAAAAAAAATTAACCAATACAACATCAACCACAAAAAACTAACCGAGAGCCGTAAATTAGATAAAACTTTAATAAATAGCGTATTACAGCAAAAGGTATTGCCGTATAAGTCAGTCGAGATTAAAATCTCCCGATCTAAAACTGCACTCTCAATGCAATTACGCCCCCGATCGGTATCAGCTATTAATCAAGGAAGCAATTCCCATAGATCAGGGATTGTCCTGCTAGTACGTGCGCGGGACGTTTCTATTTAGTCCTGTTGTAACTGGGAAAATTACTTTATCCTGCAACAATTGCTTAGTGCAACATATATACTTTGTTTCTTAGATCGTCTAACTCTGTTGTACTGAGATCATTTCTTATGATAAAACTGTAAACATTTTCCTTTCTAGATGATTATTTCATCATCATCAACATCAGTAGCCTGTGTTAGTCGACTGCTGGACATAGGCCTCTCCTAATGCATGCCATCTCGTCGTAATCAACTAAGAAAATAGTTAAGTCCGCAAGATTCGAATCCACGACCTCCGGTTTCTAAAGCACAAGCCCACACCACAAGGCTACGGAGGCAATTCTGCCATTAAGCCTGCTTGTCATTCTAAATCTTACAACCACTGATTATGCTGTCTATTTGATACGGCAAAGAGATAAAATAAACTATTGATTTGGATAAGCGATCGAGAGCTGTTCATTGATCTGAAAAAAATAAATGAAGAAATTCAAATGCACTTATTTCAAGTGGTGATTTATTACGAATTCTGCATACATTAAATTGTGCAAATTTTCATATAACATTGGCAGTAAGCATCAATGAGGCGAAGTCGGTAAATCAAAACTTTTCTTCGATATTTATTTCCCTCCGTAATAGCCTTCAAAATGCTTTTCACGTTTATTTCTCGTGTATTGTTAGCTAAATTGATTTCGTATTCATTCCTTCAGTTATTCCGTTCGATGTTCAAATGATTGATTTTTTTTTATTTCGTTAATCGTATTATGGATTGCCTGTATTATTTGAAAATGGAACCTTTTTGAATTTTTGTTTCGGTTTTCCCGCGTTTTCAGTTTTGAGAATTAAGAATCACGCTACTAATTAACAGCAGGAATGTATTAAACGTTACTTGAAAAATCAACAGTCTGATATTAAGTCGAGTATTTGTAATTTAAACGTCAATTATTTCAGACTGATATGAAAAGAAAGTAAAAAAAAAACCTTGCACATTTTCAAAACGAACGATCGAGTAAATCCACAAGGAAAACACGGAACGGCTTACATCTCGTTAAGGCCGTTACCGCAGATTCAATATTTGACCCACAAACAAGCGAAAACATCAAATGACGAAACAATACCGACCCTCCCTGTTTGGCTTTTATTTAAAAAACCCTGTCCCAGTGTCCCGTAAAAGGTGAAAGGGCCGGAAGAGATCTTAGGCCTCGTTATTTATATTACGTGTGCTGTTATTGCGAATCGTTTTGTTTTTCTTCTCATTTAGAAAGATAATTTATGATTTTAATGTTAGTTATTATATTGGTTTGTGTCTTTGTATAAAAAATATTTTCGACAGCGATAATTAAAAACTTGAATCTTAAAACAATGAAAGGTGATATATTATGTGAGACATTTTATGTCTAAAAAATGTGAACGAAATGTCTCCTTTCTTATGTGCTAATACGATTTAGCTTTAATAGACGTCGTGTTGAACTTAAATTGTCTCTCAATGAAACGATGAAATAGCGTGTAGTTACGGAACTGGCATTACTACTTTCATTTGTAGATTATATTTTGAAAAAATCTTCGACTGAACATTTTATTAGGACATACAGATTTAAATAATATTAATAAACGGTGGTATCAACCTGAAGCTATTTCTAAATCAAGTAACTTATGGATTTTTATAAACAATGTACCCCGTGACAATAAAATCGTCCCTCGCTTTTGATGTTAATGTTAATGAACGACATCCTGACTTTACTTACTTTGAATTTGCTCCGGGTTAGATTATTTTAAAAGTATGTTTCTTAAAATGGCTAATGGAGATTATGATTTTCAGACATCGAATAAGCTAATAGCAGTTCAGTGTAAAAACTAAGAGCACAAGCACCAAACTAGATCGAGAGGTCAAAGTGTCGAGTTTGTAGCGAGAAGTTGAATCAGATCCTTAACTCGACTGCGTCCCTGAAAAGGCTTAAAGCATACAAAATGTACCCTTTTTGAAATGTAAATGAAACCCGAAAGGCCCGACCTACGCGTTGCTTTGATGTGCTAATTTCACAAGCCGGCCCGCCTGCGTCTCTTATATATTTTACATTAATTTAAATGTTTTATCTGCGACAGGTGAAAATAATTTCGCAGGCATTCCACGTCAAATGACTGATACGACGGAGGTACGTTCGTGAGGTGTGATTTTTTTTTTTATTTTAGCAGAAATCATTTAAAACAAAAGAAACACCATTTTTTCATAATGTTTTGGTAAGTTCAGTAGGTCAGAATATGGTATCGAGATATCTTCAGTTCCTTTTTATAAACATTGGTATCATTTGGCTAGATGATAAATTGGTTGATTACTTACAAGAGTTCAGTTTATGTATGGTGTGACCTTCACTTTTACAGGGTTGGTTATTGGTTCGAAGGAACAGAGCATTCATCCCGACTCATTGTTTCATTTCGCTATAAAAGTCCGAGTAGAGACTTTTGTATCAAGGTAAAAGAAGGTAAAAACATAATAAATATTATATAATAAATGTTATGTAATATCGTTAAAAATACGATGTCTATTACGTGTTTTAATCCAATTAAGGGATAAAAGAAGTTCCACGCTAGCAACTCCTAATAACTTGTCTCCCGTGTCATTATTTCGTACAATGCCGTCAGATGAACAAAGTTCGTACCTACGTAATTGTATAAAGTTGCCACCGCCTAATGGAGAAGCGCTGTGATGTGTGATGTACACCGCTTGTACGTAAATGTAAGACTAAAATGTGTGACATCAAAAGAGGCCTGTTCTACCTTTTTAATAATGCTCCGAGTCGAGCAGGACATTAACATTAAACAAAGCGATACGCCCTATCTATTGGCATGTTCTAGATAGAATTACTTTTGAATATTCCGCTAGTCATGGTAGACCGTCGTTAAATGATATTAGTTACCATAATAAAACTTATTGTAATGGAATATACATAGGGTAAAGGAGATATATTGGTGATATAAGTAATTTGGTGATATTTTTAAAACACTTTTGTATGACCGCGTTAGCGAATTGCACAAGTGTAAACGGTAGAAAACCTTTCACTCGCTCCGGTAATTTGTCTTAGCGTTTGGCGAACAAAGCAATTCGCTAACGCGGTCATACAAAAGTGTTTAAAACTATCACCAAATTACTATATCACTTATACTTCCTTTACCCTACATATAAGAAATTTTTGTAATCCCCTTTGTGGCCTAGTTGTAACCGCCTTCACATCACAAACTGGAGGTGGGTTCGAATCCTGCGGAGAATAAAAGTAGGCGTACGCGTGAGAAATGCAAGCAAGTCAATATTGCCTAAAACGTAGTTTATTAAAAGTACATTAAAAATATCATACCCGGTTGACCAAACCATTTCAGTAATGATTGTAGGAAGTCAGTGCCATCGATAGATTCGTGAACTTCCGAGGAAACACTATTTTAATTTGCCACTTAATTTTTATCCTTTCAAATATCATAAAATACTTGATATTAACCGTTTATTAAATGTTTGTTTATGTGTTTAGATATTAAAAACCTTACCGAGAAATGTTATGATTCAACGCAAATAACTCCGCGAAATTAATTCGCCCGCGCACTAAGGGTGAACTGAGATTAATACGAGAGCCCAGCGAACCCTTGTTAATTCAGCTATTTACTAAGGGAACTCACGCGCGAAATGAGTTTAAGCAAACATCCCTATTGCCTCCTTTTTGTCTGTTAACTTAGCATTAATTCGGGAATACATACGCGCCGCGTTAACTCTTGAACGTTTGACTGTCTCTTAAACGCCCTGAGAATCTGTTTCACTTGTCATCCGGAAGAAGTATTTAATTTAAATATTATACATATAAATTGAATGCCTGTGTAGTCCTATTCGTGGATTCGAATCTTGCGAGAAATCAACAACTTTTCGTTGATGAATCGCGTTGGCTAGGGAAATTGGGCAATCATCCGATTGCCTGTATAGTAAGAGAGGCCATGCGTTGTATCATCATCATCATCGTGATAGTCCACTGCTGGACATAGACCACCCCTAATACGAGGTGTATTTATATTTATTATTGTATTCATTAGGGGTTTTGGACCGTATCCCACCACGCTGGTCCAATGCGAGTTGGTGGGTGGCTTTTTACATGCCCAAGTTGATCTATGCGTCGGGCATGGATCATCTTACTTTTCTGACAATTGGGTGATCGGCCCAAATGGCCCTAACCAACTAGGAAACAACAATGAAAGTTGTAAAGTCCCCGCAGGATTCGAACCCATGACCTCCGGTTTCTAAAGCACACGCCCTTACCACTAGGCACGGAGCCAGTATGCGTTGTATAGACTTTAGCATGCCCTTGCGTTGGATGGACATGCTAAAGTTGATCCTGCCCTGATCTCCATGTAGCCGTCGTATCTTGTATCCGACTACGACTTATTCAGCTATATCTATATGAAGACGTCTGATTTATAATAAAGGATCAAAATGTGCTCTTAGACGTTTCACTGTAAAAAAATGTGTTTCACCGACGTTTCATATAAAAGACTTATAATATTAACACAGTAAATGTAGCAGACCTTGATAAAAATGTCGCTTTATAAAAAAGTATAAATGGGGCACCTAAATGTGTGATAACCTCTTATTTATCTTAATGTATATTATAAAAGACGTAACACGTAAAGATAGCGTGTCACTTTCTACCGAGAGCACAACTGTCTAAAAAAGGTATAGGTTTACGCAGAATACACAAAGGAAATGTAGCGTGCTGCTCTGAAATTTTTCCTCGGTTAACTGAATTGATTTCGCGTTCATTCCGTTCATGTCGGTAATCGCTTCTTGTTGCGTAATCGAGTTTTGGTGGCGGTATCGCGATTTTTTCAGGAGATTCTTCCCCAACTTTTTACCTTTCGTACGCTTTTTAAATTGCTTTCTTTTGTGTGGTGGAACAATAATGAATTCTTTTTACGCTTTAGTTAACTTACGTACGAACCATTATAACCACAATAAGTATTATTGTTTTTAATGAAAAATAATGAGGGCAATCGAGCTGGTATTGTTATGGCCAACTGTTTCTAGTTCGTGTATTGTTTATATGTAATTTACTTTAGATTGTTGTTCAAATATTTTAATCCACATATTAAAGCGGTGAAATATTTTTTATTTTGTTGTAAATAGTGAGCATATTTAAACTTTTTGTGTTTGTTTTAAGTAAAACGTGAAATAATTACACCAAAAGATTTATGGATACGGTATGCTGTATTTCATCATATACTCGTATCTTGATTGAGTTTGAATATGAATTGGTTTTGCCCTACTATAAAATGGTGCAGTGAAACCTTAAAACGTTGTATCAGAAACTAGAGGAACCGTTTCGCAGCACGCCCAACACTTTGAGGCTTGTATATCAGTGATCAGCGTAGTTGGCTGGGCATATTATAGTACAGAAACACAGGTGCATTCCCTCTTTCTATACTCTCGCAGTGCGACGGGACGGAAAACTGACACGCAAGGAAAGTGATTGACATGTCTATCCGACTACGTCTTCATACTTTACACGCAATCGGTTGATCAGCCCGCATTGCCCTACTAACTATCAATATTTTTGAGTGCCTGATGGATTCAAAGCAACAACTACCGCTTGTAGAGGGAAAGCCCGTACCATCAGGTTACTGAGGTAGTTAATACTGACAGAAGAGGTTGTACCGTTATACAAATGGACCGGTATAATTAACAAAAAAATCTTAACTAACCAGGGTTATAGCGAGACCCATACAGAGCTTTTATTCGCTTATGTTTTCTACGTAATGAAAAACTCAGAGCGGGGATAATCTCGTGTCCCTTCTCTTGTACATCGCCATTAATGTACAAAAGAACGGACTTACAAAAGGCGCTTTATCTGTTATTATTTGCGATATGATTCGGCCGACGTATTTCGTTAACATTGGCAGTATCATTGTAGCCCTAGTGTTATTTTCCACTCGATAGGTTACAATGTATCGTTTCTTACACAGCTAATTGCCTAATGTGTTTTATAAACCCAAAATATCGCTTAGAAAATATTTGCTAAATGTTGAGTTAATTGTTTTCCGCTTTGCTGTTATCAAACTAAATCTTAATGGTACATAACTCAACTACGACTTCATCATCATCAGCCTTTGATAGTCCACTGCTGGACATAGGCCTCCTAATACACCCTTATCCATTAGGGGTTTTTGGACCGTATCCCACCACGCTGGTCCAATGCGGGTTGGTGGGTGGTTGGTTCAACTACTACTTATTTTTCACTAATAGAAGATTGCATAACCACTTTTTGCTTGTGTTTAACTAATCCGGTCACCGCCCTGAAACGTAGCGTTACGTTTAGCAGGAACATGAGAACGTACCCGATAACATAATGGCTACACAGGTCTTTAATTTAACCTGAATTAACTTTTGCTGGGTAATAGAAAATGCGTTTTAGTTGTCCGTTCCATTAAAAAACAATCCACTGCCCTTATTACATAACTTATTTCGACAGAAGAACAAGAATAGCCAATAAGTAAATATTTCAAACCGCAACGCATAAATATCTTAACGCTATTCCTATAAATAATAAACATGCAATTGCACTAGTTTTTCACGTAAAATAAACGTCATTTGAACATGTTTAATCCACTTTGACTTTTACGATGCAATATAATACGGTTACCTTCCCAATTATGCGCTGTCGATTGCTCTCGACTCGTAAACTGTGACGTCATCGTTTGTAACACCAAACGAGATTCCGAACTTTAATCGCTTCCGAAATCGTAAATCTGTTCATTCGGATTCGACTCCCGATCGCAGTTTACGTTCTAAAAGCTCAATTATCTATAATAAATATATCATATTATCTAATAGTTAGTTAGTTCTAATAGGTAGGTACTTGACAAAAATAATGTACTTAGTTTATTTTTTTTATGGCTTACGCAGGCAGACGAGCAGTCGGGCCACCTGATGGAAAGTGGTCACCGACACCCATAGACATTGGCAATACCAGTGGTATCGCCAACGCGCTGCCTACCGTGAGACATAGGGTGTTAAGTCTCGTTTACCCAGTAAATACGCTGGCTACGGTGCCCTTCAAACCGGAACACAGCAGTGTTTTCACACTACTGTTTTGCGGCAGAAATAGGTACCGCGGTGGTACCCACCCAGACGGTCTCCTGTAAACAGGGGACCTACCACCGGCACCATAAAATGTTTTTAGTTAACTAAAAACATTTTATGGTGCTACAATATTCTTATTCTATAAACAAAGTAATGTTTATCTATGTTAATTGTGCACCTATGTTTCGGCTGTAATAATAGAATAATAATAAACGATATCGGTTATTTTTCTTAATAAAATATCATTGGCTTATTTATTTGCTTTTTTCTTATACGAATTCAGTATGACATTAATTAACCGTTAAAGTTTTGTGCATTCAAGGATTATAAAGTTAATATACATAGGCCAAAAGGACTGCGAAGATAGGAACTACCAGCCCTATAACACATGAAAGTAATGTAACCATGGCAACATAGCGACGTCTTACTTCTAGCTGGTAATAGTAGGCTTTTTTCGTAGGGAAATGCCTACGCATACTCGTCCTCGCGGGGGCAAAGACAGGTTATGTCGGACTCGCACCGACTAAAACCTACCATGTTGTTCCTTTCTGACGCCTATAGGGTGGGGTAACAGGAACGTGCTTCCACTCATCTGCAACCCCACCAGCGCTGGCCGCCGAAGCAGCCCTATCTCGGCCCTACGGCCATCTGCCTCCCTCTGGGCGCGTCGGAACTAGCGTGCCCTTTGTCTCGGCCCCTGTAGTTAGGTAACAGACTCCCCGAGTCTGTTACTCAGGGGCCATGGGAGCCAGGAGTTCCCTGACCACGCAAGGACCAAACTCCCAGCCCCCAGCGGCGGCTCCGATGTTACGCTCCGCCGCTAGCTCCATTTCGGCCGCCGAAGGAGGAGAGATCGACGACATCATGCCGAATGTCCCCTCCTTCCACGGCCCCTCCACACCGCATCAGCGGTGCGGCCCCGCCGAGTCCCAGCCCCCAGCGGCGGCTCCGATGTTACGCTCCGCCGCTAGCTCCATTTCGCTCGCAGAAGGAGGAGAGATCGACGACATCATGCCAAATGTCCCCTCCTTCCACGGCCCCTCCACACCGCACCAGCGGTGCGGCCCCGCCGAGTCGCGGAGGATAAGAAGAGCGGCCTACAGAATACCGACACTCCTCTTCCACCGCGACTCTACCTTGGTTGCGAGGGACAGGAAGGGCGTCACACCTACCTCCTGCAATCCGTCCCTCGCACCCTCCAAAGGCGCATCCAAAGCGGGCTTGGAGCAGCCTCCTCCACGGCCGGCCTTACTCCTCAGGCCGGCCAGGTTCCTCTTAGCTTCCCCGCGGCTGGCCCAAGCCGCAGGTACTGAGCCTCACCGCTACGACAAAGCGAGAACCACCAACCACCAACGCCATGCGCATGACGTCACTATGTTCATATGGTCACATTATTTACATTCATTCTTTGCCTTATTTGGCCCTTATTCGGAACTAAAGTTTTCCTTTCACGCAACACTCATAAAAGACATTTGAATGGTTATTTCAAAGAATCCCTCCGGTATTGATACGGTCCGCGACCCCTCGGCTCAAGGACTGCGAGCATGGCTGGCTCACATAAGGGCCTAATTGTAATTCGGTTTGAGCATTCGGCCCGCGGCGGCCCGATATGTTGCGGGGTACGTTGATTTTTCTTTGTGTTTTATTCAAATATTGCTCCGCGGAAAATTTGAAGAGAGGTTGCCATGGAAACGGGAGTAATATAGTTATTTTGATAAAACATATGAATGCGTTATAATGTAGATAGTTCTCGAAGCTCTCGGGCGGATATTATTGGATGTTATCGGAGACGGAAGATCGTTGAATCATGAAGGAGTAATCAAATTGTTATTTATTGGTATAGAAAACCATGTCTCTCAGTGTTATATTTTTTCATTAATTTTCTTAGTATTATATTGACCCCACATTCTACGATAAGGTACACTACAATAATAGTCCAAATTTTCCACTGGAAATTGTAAATGTACTTAAATATATTGCTTCATCTTGTGTTTCATTAAATTTTACACACGGGAGAAAAACTAGTTTGGATTTAAAGAGGTTAATATTGACTAACCATGTTGGCCTTGTGGTATATGACCATATTTCATATTATGTACTTAAAAACTGCTAGTCAAAAAAAAAGAAGAATACTAAAAAACTTTTAACCAATACTGCTTGCCAAAACCCTTGTACTTGATCATACTCATTTTACCTATTTTATTTTGTTTTGTTGTTTTCCTAACAATAATTTCAGTAATTTATTAAATAAAATATTCTTATACATTAAGATTCCAATAAATATATATATATTTGGAAATACAGAAAAATTTAAAAAATCAAGTTTCCACTTCGTTTGGAAGACATTAATTTAACGTGGCATGATACTAAAGAGATTAATTAATACAAGTCGGCGGGCCATTGATAATTCCAGTATTTGTCGGAGCAATTTACTTGTTGAACGACCTCGGGCGATTCATCCGATAGCGTCTTCATAATTCACCCTCACACAGCCAGGTGAGCCTTTGAGGGATTATGATAAACTTCTTTCCGTCATTAGCCTTTGGTTTACTTTGTTGTTCTACATGCACCGACTCAGTTTTTGCTTTTTTCAGATATTAGCCAGGATAAACAGGCAAACAGACACATAGATAAAAAATAACAAAATGACTTTTCGTTATATTTGTCGGTTATATTTCTCTCGGTCGGCTTATAATCGGTTAAAAACTGTTATTTTATTGTTACAACCTGATTACAATTTTATTTACTTGTATGCATTTTCACAAGGTGCCGGTATAAAATGATATACCTATCCACAACAGTTTTGTCTAACTAATAAGGTAATCTTCCTTCAGTCATTAGAATATTTTCTCGTTTTGAACCAATTTAAATTGAGCATATGAGTATATTTAGAGAGTATGTATTAAAGGATACATTTGGTTACGACACTTCCCAACATTAAGTCACAAGCGGCTTGGCCGTTAAGAGCCAACGCCCGCTTAAATAATAATAATGCCTCCGAAACAGCACACGTGTGAAGTAATCGGACATCGTAACTCTGCCGTTTAATCCGTGCCCTGCTACTTAGAGGCGCGGCTTTTAATGTTATTGACTGTAAGGTAGAACTTGTTGCGTATTTAAAGCTTTTTCAAAAGTATCTAAAAATCATATTACTTACGTTAATATACGCAAAAATATCAAGAAACGTCTTGTATTTTTATTTTGTCTAAATATTATAGTATATGACGAAGCGCCGATTGTAGAAGCGTTTTTAAAAAGAGTGGCGTCAGCTCTGCTGACGCCACGATTTGAATCAGGACTCATTGCGTGAAAGATAAATCAAAACAACCAACTTATTAACACAATCTATTTCACTTAACCGATTTATTTACCCAACAAACCGAAATCGAAACACTTTCATAAAATGGAATTATTTTACACTGTAATGGACAACCTCAGAAATAGTTACAAGTCCTAGGTACTTAACTTAAGCGTGTGGTCCACTCCGAAGCTCGAACACAAGTGTCTGCTTGTATTCTCGCTCAGGACCAGGTCCCCTCCAAGCCAACGATATCTCCAAAGGAAGTGGCGCCCTCTAGGGCGAGTATGGTTGGAGCGGAAATCGTTGGGTTGGAGAAGATTTACAATTAAACTTACTTATTAAATTAGATTGACAATGTGATAAATCTTTAAATAAATAGGTAGGAATATTACAATGTTTATTGTAATTTGTAAACTAATAATTACATTCGGATGGTACCGTTTAGAACGCTACGATCAATTGACGTACTTATAAAATAAACTTCATTGTTAATTCGCATTGACGATGGAAGAAACGTTTAAATAAATAACTAGGAATATTAATATTACAATTATGAATAATAAACTAATAACGTAAAACTAAGGTTTCACTAAAAATACTATGTTCGAGTGATGTCACTCTATTGAGGCGCCGACATATATATTAATAATTTGATAATTATCGATGTAATTTGCGATTATTTCATAATCTGTCAAACTATTTTAACATAATGTATTATCCATTCTATATCTATCCATTAATAATACTTTGTCTCACGTAAATGATACAATCTTTTTGTATTATACATTTCTGCAACTGATGAACATCAAGCGGTAATATTCTATATTATTCTACTTGACTTTCTATCTTTCGTTGATTGTTTATTACTTTATAAAGACCATGTTTCATAATTAGATACTAGACAGAGAGGGAAAACATATCCTAATATCGTTTTTGGCATGAACTAAAATTTTAACAATCAAAAAGTCAAAAGTATTAAATAGCAAAACTTAAAACCTGGTTAAAACGCTTCTTCATCGAAGTAATTCTAACCGAGTGGTATAATACGGCAGTTATAAGCTTTATGACGATAAGTTGACGTATTGCTTTATAAACCAACAATTTAATACACTTACATAGACTCCTTAGGTTTGATAGATTTTTGCTGATTTTCCTATACTATATGGAGCAGAATAGTTGTAATTCAGATCTGCTCTAACATATAGCAGAAACTTCTTCGTACCCGTCGAAACTATATATTGTTTATATTCAAAACCACCCTTGCACGAGGTGAAAGTTAAAAGCGAACCATCTCAAAACTATTTCCATTATTCAAATCACCTCCGCCCCGGGAATCCATACGAAAATCTCGTTTTGAGCCCTGCGAGAAATAAAAGATGGACGCGCTCTTGTTAAACCCGCCCCGGAACTGTTAAAAACTCTTCGATATTTGTATTCGGAAATTGTATCGTAATGCCAAAGTAAAAAAGCCATTCCGAAAACGGATATTGCATGTTAACCTTTTCGTGACGTAAAGATGTTTTCGACAAGTTAGTATAATACGCTGCGTATATTATTTCAAAGTACGTATACATGTACGTTTTGTTTAGACGAAATAGACGTTTTTTTAAGCAATGTTTTATGCGTTCAGACCCATGTCTTTGGTAAGCTTCATCTAACACAGAGTTCGCGGGTACCGAACCAGGTGACCGACACTTTTTGCTAAAAGTGAAGGAAAACTTACAGAAGGTACGTGAGCTAGGCATTCTTTGGCCGTAATAGACTTGGAATATATGTAAGCAAATTAATCCATTGCCATAAACCGTCGTCATATGAATGATGTAGTGAGAAATTATTTTGAATGAATGATCGTATTAAACGTGCGACATTTTCATATCCATTAATATGAAATTTTATTGTTTAGTGTTCAATGTCAAAATGAACAATGTCATTGTATAATATGAAATGCATACCTACTGAAGTTATTTAAGCAAGATAAGTGAGACCTTTTTCGAAAAATTATGATGGAAAATATTTTCTCACTATATCCAAATGGTGTTGTTTTTAGTCGACTGTCTCTTAGTTATTGACTTCTCGGTGATTCAACTAGATCACTAGATGTATGACGCAACTTCGCAATGGGCCAAAATGTCTACATCTGTTCTTAGTCAAAATTGGCTGAACTGCATAACTGGAAGTCATTGTTATCCTGCCAATAAAATGGTCTTAAATTTAATTAAGGCTAAATCCATATTTGTCATATGGCTTAAACACTTAACTTAATCAGCAGAAGACACATATAGCAGAGCAGCAGATTTATGTAAGAAAAGGAGTTTAAAAACGAATACATTAATAAATAATAGTTACAATAGTTTGTCCCGTTAATAGATTAAGTGAAAAATCACTATATTCGAACCCGAATCCCTTTATTTGAATTCTTGCCACCAGCACCACAGAGCCACACCGCATTGTTGACTCGTTACATTTGATAATTACCACTCGTCCATCTAAACGCGCGTTCGTAATTAGCGTCGCTCATTAATTACTGAACGTCACTCCGCCCGCCCAGCCCCTATTTGTTTTCGGCACGCAGGTGTTCATCGTTTGTTCCCCTAATTACCAGCTCTAACCTCCGATACCTTTAATAGTTCACAAGCAGAGATCGTTTCCAAACATTTGTGTGCAAACATTTGTTATACAACTGCTGAAAGCTACATTTCAATGTGATATCAATACACTAAAAATTGTTATTGTATTGATTTCATTGTGGGATGTAGCTATCATCTTCATCATCATCATCAGCTTGTGATAGTCCACTGCTGGACATAGGCTTCCCCTGATACACCCCTATCCATTAGGGGGTTTTGGACCGTACCCCACCACGCTGGTCCAATGCGGGTTGGTGGGTGGACCGACTTTTACATGCCCATCCGACGCATGGATCGTCTTACTTTACAGATAATTGGGTGATCAGCCCGAACTGCCCGAACCAACCAGGAAACAACAATAAAAAGTTGTTAAGTCCGTGCGTGATTCGAACCCACGACCTCCGGTTTCTAGGGCACACGCCCATACCACTAGGATACGAAAGCAGATAAGAGGAGAATTTTGTACAAGAGACGCATACAAAGACACCTTTATAAATTAATACTATTAATAAACTTGATGCATTCCAACCAATTCGATCGTAATAATATTATTACATAGGTACTTACGGCACATCGGTCTTTAATCCTCACTCCATTACGATTCCACTTCCGAGATACGCGGCTGAATCTATGTAATCTCCAGTGGTTCTTATTTTTTATTCAACGCAGATTTATTCAATCCTTTTAGTATAAACCCTGAAAATTCAAAGATTTTCTCTCATGAAAAGGTTGTTAATCCACTTAGACGTAATATTCACAATCACCGCTTTTACATAAGCAGCGATAATCATGCAATGCCATACTTGCTATTTTAACGTTTTATAAAATAATTCCAATTTAGTACATACGTTGGAAAATTGTTGCAAATTGTGTATATAATTTTATAATACTCGATTATAATACTATAAACTGCGGTATAAGAATCTGCCTTTTGATTAAAAAAAAACACAAGCATATATTGCCTATTCAATAATAAATATACATATTTGAAATATGTATTGCATCAGCATCAATATTGTGTAGCAATTATTGATATTTGTATACCGTTCTTTTTACTTACCATTTTATACTGTATCATGAGGTGGGATTTATAAAAAATAATATTATTCAAATTAGTTTTTATTAATTAGAAGCTGTCATCGGTATCGCGATTTGCTTATTACTAATTTTCTTAATTGAATGTGGAGAAACATATAATATATTTACATTATCGAACGCACTCGTCACATGTTTTTTTATTGCCTACGCAGGCAGACGAGCAGTCGGTTCACCTGATGGGAAGTAGTCAATGACGCCCATAGACATCGGCAATACTAGTGGTATCACCAACGCGCTGCCTACCGTGAGACATAGGGTGTTAAGTCCGTTTCCCAGAATACGCTGGCTATGCGCCCTTCAAATCGGAACACGCAGTGTTTTCACACTACTGCTACTGCGGCAGAAATAGGCACTGGTGGTCTACCCAGACGGGCCTCTGCTAAAAGGACCTACACCAGTGTTGTTGTTTTAGATACTTACCGCATTTTCATTACCGTTTTACATCTAATTCGATTAATAATCATTTAACACATTTATATAACGCAGAATACTTACATCTGGACCTTTTTTAATGTCTCTCATTAAAGCCAGTCAATTAATCCCAAGACAAAGATTAACTTAACATACAGAATACGCAAACACACGCACGCACTTCTGTACATTTTTAATTCTACACTGATTTTGTATATTTTTATAATTAAAGACTATTTACTTTACCTTCCCCTGAATTTCACCAAGTAGAAATTCCAGTGACTTATTCTTAATATATTTATAAGCAAAATGGATCACTGTAATTTGCTTTTATGTTCATTTATAAAACTCAATGTAATTACTACTTAACATTGTTGTTTTCCCAATAAATAAATAAAACGAAACCAAACAAGTAATTCTCTCCTCAATAGTGTTATGGTGAATGTACCGACACAGATCTGGCATGACTCAAAAGATTCCATACGCATAAATAACTCTGGAAGTAAATAAATTACTCAGGGCAAGATTGATGTAAGCATTCGTACTGCCTTGGCCTATATATGCTCCACTCAATCTTTGTAAGTCACCCTGACGCTGTATATTAATAGTCATATAAATATTAAGGAGGTGTAACACCAACTTTGTCAAACATAATTTGTTGACCTGCTGTTATGGTTATGTAGATCTTACTACAGCGAACATTTCATTAATTAGTGTACTGGTAATAGCCTATTATTATTTAATTATATGATTATATGATATACGTAAATATCATATAATAGTATGGTTTATTTAATTTAAATCACCGTGTGGATGAACAATACTACGGTAGGTTACGGGTACGAAGTTCCTTTAATATTTAAAGAATTAATTATACTAAGTATTAATTCAGTAAATACAATCGTACAGATGCATAAGTTTATAAATCTTTATATAACATTGCAATATGGAAAAGAGACACATCTCAACATAGTTATTGATGTTTTGATGTATCATTTTAAACATTAAAACTTTTAGTACAATAAACCCATCAGATTTGGCATAATATACTGTTTAATTATCATATGCATCATATTTAATTCCTAAAAATATCTAATACTAAACTACTTATAAATGTTGGACTTAAAGACAAAATTAAAATTACAATTATATTGACAAGCAAAATCTTGGAAAAAGAATTCCATAATTGTATCACACAATTGTATGTTGACTAAAACACACTTTAAAAATATAAATATAAATTTTAAAGAAAACTGATACGTTATCAATATTATCATTACACAAAATAAAAAACAATTATATAAGCTTGTAGATCTTACCGGTAGGTTAGTTGTCACAAAAAATCTTTTTCCAATGTTTACTTCTCAAATACAACCTACTTTTATTTTCTTAAATAAAGTAGATAGTTCTTATTGTAACGTTAGGTACGTACAAAGTGATTATTATCCACGTAAAAGAAGAGTAATCGTTACGGTTCTAATCTCTAGGGAGAGAGCGCTTCCTAAAGCTGGCTATTAGTGAAAACGCCTTTATATATCACCGTAATTTATCAGGCAGGTCCACGGGATCTGCTATTCCCTCAATCCCATCTGCATTAAGTACTCCTTACCTTTATGGTGGCCGTGAAAGGAACCGCATAATCTTTGCGGATTTCTTTTGTTAGCATCCCTCCTAACTTATGCTGGCTGATCCCTCGTTTTATTCCTTCCGAGAGTTGACGACGGTCGATGATTTTACATACGACGGTAAAATGTAACCGAAATATCAATTTGGATTGGAAGCTATTAGCATTCATTGCTTTTTTTATATATTAAATATTTTTGTAACCACTTTAAAAGAGACAGGAGAATGAATTTGATAAAAAAAAATCGGTTTATTATGAAATTTTTAATTTGGAAAAATATTTTTAATGAGTATTTGTTTTGTTATTAGTTTTTTGTTTTAATCATTTTTTTTTAACTTTAAACTGTTTTATTTGCATAGTTACATCATCTACTATTTCCCATGGTTTCACTGAAAATCAGCATCCACGAAGTTCTAGGTAACTTCGTGACTCTATGCTGAGTTAAGACCAATTTGGTACGAAACAAATTTTTTGTTTATGTATATTTAACTTGACATGTCAAACTTATCTGACAAAGGTGCCAAATAAATATTTTCTTACTTTATTTTTTCTAATTATAAAATGCATACGCAAACTATACCCACTATGGACAGCAATAACCTTATATTCATAGAAAAATTACATAACGAAGCGAGATAATAAGGCTACGCAATACATTTTAAATATCTTATCAAAGAATTCTTTCTCCCAGATTCCCTTTGAAGATAAGACGACGCCGTGATCAAGATAGCCGGGAAGGGGATCTGAATACTTTATAATACTTGATTAAACTTAACCAATTCCAACAATGTTACTCAGAAATTTATATTCATCGTTGCCATTACACAAACGAGGAAACTTGGTTATTAATTCCGTGAGGCGATACTTAATTATTTACGATATTTTCGTGTAAGCTTATGCACCGGCTTCAGTAAACAATCTCCGTTGCGGATGTACTCATACCGAAACAGAGGTAATATGTAGATTAAATAAATATTTAAAACCTTTTTAAGTTTTAACTGAATCTTTTCAACGTGTTCAAAGGAATATTGTACATATTAAATGGATAAAGAATAGTAAATATAAATGGTTAGTTGTAATAAATTTTTGCTTATAAGTTTCGTAAATGCGTATTGTAAAAAAGAGAGTAAAGTTTTATGATTATTCTTTATTTATATTAATTAAATCCAATTTTACTTTAATATACTTGTAAATTTGCGCACCAAATGATAATAATTACGAGACACAATAATTGAAACTCAACAGTGCTTGTTATGAATACAATAACATTTAAGCGGGCAAATGAACCATAATACCACGCAAGTTAAAAGTTAATGTAATGCCTCATTGAATTTGATTACATTTAATTCAATATTTTATTGTGGCTGTCGGTTAATTGTTAAACTCTACTCTATAACCATGTTGAACAAATGCAAACTGAAAACAAAGATAAAATGTTTAATTTTAATATTGTGTAGAATAAGTTTGGTACAGTTTCTGGAGACGTACTTTTTTTTTAATTTAACAGCGCGATAAGACGAACAGGACACCTGATGGTGAAATATACGCCATAATCAGCCTGTGATAGTCCACTGCTGGACATAGGTCTCCCTATACACCCCTATCTATTAGGGGGGTTTGGACCGCATCTCACCACGCTGGTCCAATGCGGGTTGGTGGGTGGACCGACTTTTTACATGCCCATCCGACGCATGGATCATCTTACTTTTCAGACAATTGGGTGATCGGCCCAAATTTCCTAACCAACTAGGAAATAACAATGAAAATTTGTTGAGTCCCTGCAGGACTCGAACCTACAACCTCCGTTTTCTAAAGCAAACGCCCATACCACTAGGCTACGGAGGCAGCTCAATGCAAGCAATTTAAAATTGAAGTGTCTGTTTGTAATGTTAAAATAAACTTTTTTTAAATGATTACATAATATTGTGTAACTGGTACATATAACAAAAAACATTGGCTTGATTGTTTGGTTCGATTTTCGCGGAATTTTTCTTAGAAGATAGCTGATGGTACTGGGATTAACTTACGCTTTTTATAGAAAAAATCTATTTATTTTTTTTTTGCATTATATTACCACGCGGATGAAATCGCGGGTAACAGTAAAAAATATATTGCAAGACATATCAAGTAATTTCACCACACTGAGACGTGGAATCGTCGAAAATCTTTATTCAGTTTAGGCTCAACGGAACAATTATGAACGTCATTTGTTAAATGTCTAGTCTAGTATTAGTCTTAGCCTAGTCGGTCCTAGTAAAAAAGCGACATTAATGTTGGCCGGCAAATTTCACAATAGCTTCGTGTAATCTGAATGCGTTAGTAAGCACATTGAAACCTAAATATTTTGCAGTCTTTAATTCCCCCATCAGGCAATTGTTTATTTATAAAAATTCCAGTTATAGCCAAATAAGTAAGTTTTTCCCTATAATAATTGTGTGCCTCGCGACTGAGTGTTATATAGAACAACACATGATTCAGAAACAAAAATATTGATTTGTAATACTCTCTTGTTTATAAAGCTTGATGTAGTTGGTTATTACTAGATTTATTAGAAATTACACATTAGGATGAATATATATTTCTTGTTATATGTTATGTTATAAATGGCTTGAAAAAGATATAAAACCTAAACGACAATTAAAATGATTTAGAAGATGAGCTCGCACGAAAAGGGCAAAAATATTAAGTGCGTAACGAGTCTAGATTTATAACCTAAGGGTAGGGTTATAAATCAAAATACGATAGCAACGGTTGACGTCGGGAAAGTGCCGGCAAAAAACCAGGATATCTATTACATTTTTAACTAATATAAAAACAGACTCCAACAAAAAAAAATATATTTCTCTCTTTAATATTTCTGCAAATTTAATAATAGTGTTTTGGAAATATTAAAACAAAACACTTAAATTTAAATGTCATCTGCTCATATTAACTCATATTTACTCAGAAAAAAAAATAAACATAAATATGCACTACGGATGGTCATAATTTCATTATTAGCAGCCTATATCCGTCCACTGCTGGACATAAGACTGTTTTAATGAACGTCAAAACGGCCGATCCCTTGCTCCTAGCTGCCAACTTGAACCGGTTACTACACGGAGATCGGCATCCATCTGGTCGGGAGTCAGCCAACGCTCCGTCTTTCCGAACGCGGCCTCAACACCAGAATCTTATTGTCTCATGGACCATTGGCTCTACTATATGACCTCCCACTGCCACTTCAACGAGTAATCCTTTGCACTATGTCGGCGACTTTAGTTCTTTTCCGGATTTTTAATAACGAATTTTGTCTGACAAAGTATCTCCGAGCATAGCGCGTTCCATAGCGCGCTGATCAACGGCAAACGGTCTATTGATAATAACCGATCTAAATAACCTGTACGTGTTAAAGATCTTCGATGTAATGAATTAACTTGCATTAAATCGATACTAACAGTATGTATAATAATGGGTAGCTTCCAAAGTACACGCTTCGCTGAAAACTCGTTAAAATCTCTCTCAGTTATTAACCACGCCCGAATATATAATGAGATAACTAAACGTGAATATACGAAGTTTATGACGCTATCTTGATAATTAATGCAATGTGTCGTAAAGAAAGGACTTCACGTGACTTACATTTAGTTATTTTCGGCATTTTACGATAAAAGTCATACGTGATGTGAAACAACAATAAATTTTTTTTTAGGCATCGCAGCAGACGAAGCAGTCGGCCACCTGATGGAAGTGGTCACCGACACCCATAACGATTGAATACCGTGGTATGCTACGACGCGCTGCCTACCGATGAGACATAGGGCTAAGTCTTGTTTACCCAGTAATACGCTGGCTAGGTGCCTTCAACCGGAACGCAGCAGTGTTTCACCACTCTTTCGCGGCGAAATAGCACCGCGGTGGTACTCACAGACGGTCTCCTGTAAACAGGGACCACCACGGTAAAAAGTTTAAAGTGTCATTAAACATTCTTCTAATCGGAAAGCAATAAAGGAAATGAACTTAAAGTAATATGAAAGTAATACCAAAAATATTTATTCAATACAACTTCTTTTTACTCATTTGAAAATTTAAGTAATGAAGATTTTTCTGATGAAGAAGTAGATGGAGAAATGCGACTTTCCTGGTAAGATGGGTTTTCATTACGGAAAGTACTATTTTGTTTAGTGTTCTTCTGCGACTTCTTTGTCTGCTCTTGGTCTCCTAGATGAAGTGGTGAGCTATCAAAGAGCACTGCAGCCGTCCTAATCTTATATCATTCATTCGCTAAATAACTTTGTATTAACATTATAAAGATTTAATAGATACAATTTTAAAAAAGTTCCATAACTGCATGCTGCAGTTTGTTCTGCTTTTAAATTAAAAACTTGCATATAAACGATAGAACAGTATTATAAAATGTTTTAATTATAAACAAAAGATAATGTCCTTGTTTTTACTATATGAGATTTTTCTTCTCTTGAATAATATCTGATTCGATTCAAATAAGTTTGACCTAGTAACATGATTCTACAGTTGTTACAAAGGATCCTTCATATCATACGCAGCTTGAATTTATTAGAATACGTTTTGCAAAATATTATGATGTAATGTAAAAAGATTCTATAGCAAAATAACTTTTGAGATAATCACTACATAGTATAAAACAAAGTCGCTTTGTTCGTCCCTATATCTAATCAAACTATCAAACTAGCCAACTGATTTCAATGCGGTTTTTTTAATAGATAGAGTGATTGAAGAGGAAAGTTTATATGTATAACACATGCTTAATATTGTAGATATATTTTATATCAGCCTAGCTAGGAAGCATCGCTCCCGTGCGAAGCAGGGCGGGCCGCTAGTGTATAAAATTGCATAGGGTACATCTGTGTAATTTGCTTGCTTGTACATTTTATTTTAATTGTTACTCTATGTGCGTGAACCTAAGACCAAAGATAAAGACTTTTAATTACTGATTTGAAAGGAGCATCCGTTGTGACGGCCGTCAAGTTATATTTCCTTTATATTTCCTTGCTAATTTAGCTATGTAATGCTAAGAGAATTTGTGTAATGGAGCCAGTAGTTAAGTAGTAGTTAGTACTTCTAACCACAGGACTCAGACAGAAGTGTAGGATTTCTTTACTTGTTTACAATTAAAAAAAAATGAGAAAATATAAAATGTAACGTGGGCTCTAGGATATGCATTATTTAACTGTTTTAAGAACCGATGTGTCTTCAATAAATAATTTTATCATAATCACTTTAAGAGGAAGGAAAGCTAGTTTAAATAAAAAGCTACAATATAAAATTTATGATGGGTCATAGAAAAATAACAATCGATACTACATTATATTTTTTAACTTATTATTTTTCTACATAAAAAATATTTATGAGATGGCACATTGATATAAAGAATAGAAATTATGACACATTTTTATCAATCTTTCCATTGATTTAGTCTTTTTTATATTTGTCTAAATTAATTTCTGCTTTTAACAGGATTGTTCTAAGTTTTTGAAGGTGGTTGATATATTATTTTTACAGGCGTCTGACTTGGGAAGTAGCACCGCAGTGTTTTTTCCTGACGAACACTATTATGGTCAGGTATTATGGTAAAAGGGTACTGCTTAATCTATGAGTAGGGCGTATGATTTATCATTGTGATAATACTCACGACCTACGTCTCGTCAATAAAGAGAAAAGTATAGTGTATTGATAATTTTGTGGAAACCTATAACCCATTATACTTTCAAGTTAAAATATTAAAACATACCGTACGCAAAATCGCTCGTGTTAAGATTTTAAATAAGATTCACATATAAATAATTTTCCAATCAAGCGAACAGATTTGGTTCTACAAAGGCTTACTTCTTAACAAAAGGGCCAAAATAGCTTCTGTAGAGGGAAATTGAGGGCGCAATTGTTATTGGGGATCGGTTATTCAGTTTAATATAAAAAGTGCACTCGTAAAATTTCCAATTCGAACCTTTTGGAAAGGGCAAATTGATTTCGTACTAGGTTCTCGACCCTTTTAAGTCCATAAAAGTGGAAACACTACGCTCTTTATAGTGTAAGTACTCTCTGTAAGTTGCCATATATGACGTGGTTTATTTCATAAAATGTATTGAAACCATATGCATGCAGCATAAAATTTCATACAGTTTAAGTTTGTCATTGTTTACTCGTCTTTTATTTCCTGGGATTTTAGTGGAAAAGTAATAAATTCATTGTCATTTCATTAATTTTTTTTTCAAATTAAAGTGTTTTATGTAGCTCATTTTAAGTAAAAAAAAGTATGTCTCCGACGTTAAAAACTATCCCAAAATCAATATAGAAATCTATTATTGACATCACACCACACTTTCGGACCGGACGAAGAAATAATGAAACTAATTATTATTTGCTACAATCACAAATGTAATATTACATTCGTGTACCTTGCAATGCTTCAAAATACTTATAAAACCTGTCAAGTGCAGGACATCATATTCCTATAACAATAAAAATATGAACGAAAACAAAACGATCTCAATAAAATAGAATAGACATTATAAAGATACCGATTATTAAATTCAAACGATGGGCGACGGAAAATTACAACGTCCGTAAAATTTTATTAATTGCTAGTAGAAATGTTCATTTTTAATCGCAAACGTTTATTGGAACACAGGATCGTTTGTTCCGTTGGGTCGGAACGAAGATTTAATTAGATGGATTAATTAATAACTGTAACGGACGCCGTCCGAAGGGCCCGAGTAGACATCGGGCGATTGCATATTTTCCCGCGTTGTAATATTTTCCCGCGTTGTAATTTTTCCCGCGCTGTAATTTTTTTCCCGCGCCATCAATTTTTCGCGCCGAGCGTTGTTGATGATTTATGACACGATCTCTTACTCATAAATCAGATCCGTTTCCGGACCGCCTCCGCGCGCAGATAGCTTAGAGCCCTTCGGACTGACAATGTTGTTTATATTTAATACACGATCCTTCGGATTAAATTTGCGATCGAATACGTGTATGTTTTGGGTTGATACGTTGTTCGTGTGTGTTTTTAAGAGCTTGTAAATAAATATTGCATAACTGGAAAAAAGTTCAGCTGCTTCTAGATAATTCCATTAAAACTTCTGGTCTTTTTATCAGAAGTTGTATTTAAATATCTTCAAGTGACAAAATATAATTTGACTCCTTTTCAAACTTAATTTAATTGTTTATTACTTGTTTTCAACCTATGAATTATGGATATTTATGTGTCCATCATTTTTAAAGTACCAATATTTTTGTACCAGTTTTTGCACCTTAAAAACACAGTTTGGTAAGTATTATAAATTAACTTGTTAATATAAAAAAGCTAAAACATAAACAGAATAATGCAGTATTTCCCATTAACTTATTATTAAGTTCAACGAACAACGAAACAAAATTTTGTTAATAATTGACCCTCAATAGTTGCCTCAATAGTAAAAATACGACCTTTTTTTGGCTGATGGTAAAGCCAAATAGTATGCCAATTTTAGAAGAAGCATGCGTCTCCTGAAATTGGCGTTCTTTTTCACAAATTACTTGGTCTGATGTCTTGACGGAAGTTGAATGGATTTGCTCTAAAAACCTGTTCTCTATCAAACTGTATACATTACGCTTTTGTTAAGATTTATATAAAATATTTCTATTGTGCAATGACCTATTTATTTAACGTTAACTTCACCTAAGTAAAATAACAACACAGCCATTGTAACAACGTAGTGTATAACGTTCTGACTGGCGCATAGCGGTAAATTTCGCCGGTGTTCTGCTCAATAGACCAGAATCGATCATTTTGAAAATGGTAAAAAGTGTAAAAAAATTATAGTGGGATGAAACCAGTTATAAAAGGATGAGAATGAGAATTTAACAAAAATTAAATTAATAATGACTTTTAGGTGATCTCACGCCGGGAAGTGGGGGAGGGTCATTTTTATGGACACTAAACGATGTATCTCGATTTATGGTAAAAGTACAAGTTCTATGGAAAAAATTAAATAACAAGGTTATAAGTAATAAAGGGACCTACAACTTTTGTAAATAAACTCTTTTACCATAGTAATGTATTTATTTTTTACATTATGAGAAAGAAGAGATTTTAATAGACAAAAAGCTCCCCGATTTTTTTAAAAAGCCGGTATTATCATAAGAGATTTTCTTGAGAAAAAAATTTGCATGATATATATGCGCCTTTCATTATATAATGTTCTCTTTATAAACGTTAAGTTATACCTACCTTATGCGAACTGGCTCCACTGAAAATCAGCGATGCGACTAACTATTGCATTTTTATGCTGAATGGAGACCATTTTTGAAGAAAAGACTGTATGTCATTTTTTACACTTTTTTTATTTTAAATTATAATATACATGTATAAGAGCAAAATATAATTAATATATTGGCAATCTATTTTTTTTTTATTTTTGTTACCATTTTTTCTCTCATATGTAAATGTCTTTTTGTCGAAATAAAGTTTATGTCTATGTCATATAAAACCAAATACCAAACTTTGATTATTTGAATTTTTCATGTAAATTTTGAAGTTATGTCAAATAAGTCTAATTACAAAAGTTGTAGATCTCTTTATTACAATTTTGTCATTTAAATTTTTTTCTGTAGTGTTATGACTTGTAGTTTTGCTGGAAATCGAAATTTAGAGTTTTTTACCTCTGATCGCCCGTGAATTATTTTTCCTTGCATTGTTGTTACATTGTGGTCGTTTTACAACGGGTTTTAACCCTACTGTTATTTTTTTTGATTTAAAAAATTATCGACCGTGGTAACGAATTATTCATATTTTGCTTTTGTTTAAACTGATTCTACATCTTGTTTAACTTAGTTATATTTAACGTATTAATGTGTATTTTATAATTATGTTAAAATAAATTTCTTCTTTTATTATATCGGTATGTTTACAATTATTGTGGACATCACGTGTTTATTACATCATTCTATAATCAATTGTTTTTAGGGTAAAGATTTTTGTCCTGATTTTGAAAAAAATATTTAAGCTTTCATCACCTCCATCACATCTTTAAACTTGATATACTACAACCCCATGGCTTGTATTCTAATAACCTAATCGCGACTTTACTATGATAATACGCGAAAACATTTTTCTTCTTTGAAATAAGCATTCTAATTTTATCTTAATGTCTTTCAGAGGATCGGATAATGTTAGATTGCATTCAAAATTTTCATTCGTAATACACAAAACGTGACAACGTCATCAACCGAATTCATTCACATCACACTGAATAGCTTATTTTGACTCGGCGCGAGTTTACGCTTTTCGCATTTCAATATTTTCTACTAAACCGCAACTTCGATGAATAAAAGCACGTCGGCGTACACGAAACAACGGAAATCCGACACAACTTTTCGCGAGCATCGCATGTTACCAGTTCTATGAGTGAATGGAATGTTTCAAATTATCAACTTTATTACGTACATGTACGAAATTCGGGCCAAAGCGAAACTCGCCTTGTTACTATTTCGTTTTGTGTGACCGCGAAACTTTGTCTGATTTTCAGTGAATCCGTGTAATATTGTTATTTGTTTCTGTGATTTAAACAATGGTAAAATATAATGATACTATAACTTATAATGTATGAGATCCCAGCTTCAGTAAATGGGAGCAAATGAAATTTTTACTATTTAATTGTTGTATTGAAAACTTCATGTAATGAAATGAAATCCTTTCGTCACAATATTTTTTTAAGCAATAAGGACATATTATCCATGTATAATACATGTAAATTAATGAAACATAATTGTAAATATGTTATACATAAAAAAAGGAATACAAGGGAAGACGCTAGCTTCAAGTAATACTATTTTTTTGCTCAAGTTATAAAATTTGCAGAACATTCATCTGAAGCGTGACGATTAGTCCTGCCCATAAAAAGATATTATAGGACATCGTTAGAAATAGGCGCAGTGGTAATATACTTTAAGTTAGTTAAATTATAATTGTAAAAGATTTTAGGATGCTTCTGTACGTTTCTTGTTAGCGCATAAACTGCGTGATAGAACTTATCATGCTTATCTATTAGGAAAAAATATTAATTGTAATTGAAAAATGTTTTAGTAAATTTTAATACGCAGCGATACTTCTTGTTACATCAATTATCGCACAAAAAGCGATAGTGCTCAGAGCGAGTCGGTCGTAAACGACGCTGAACCTTTCACAACTTTCAAGCGCAAAACTTGGGTTTCAGCGAGCTCCAGCCACCTACGTTCCTGACGCGTCGTCAGCTCCCCATTATCCCCTTAATATTCCCTCAGTGGCCCGGATTTCCATTAAACTTCGTACATTTTAAACAGTTGCCTTTTGGCGCCCACTTCCAAATTCATCGCATATTTTAAGGTGCTCCCAAAGTGCTTTGTTTAACTTTTTGAGCGGCTCTAAGTGTGGAAATTCGTGTTACGCACACAAACGGCGGACGATCTATCAAAGGGGAACAATTATGTGTGAGATTTCCCCTTGAATTATGAGGCCCCCGACTTGTATACCGTATATAATGAGGCAACTTTCGGTTAACAGCGTTGGGAGTATTGTTTAAACTGTTTGCGGTGTGACGTGGGCAAAATTGAAAACTCTCGTATTATATACGTATACTTTTGGTTGCACGCTTTGCCGAGTATAACGTAAATTTTTAACTAATTAATAATTTTGATGGAAATTTGTAATTGAATATTTTAAACATTTCTATTTTAGGAATATATTAGAGTGGAATTTTTAAAGGTTAGTATTCATTTTCAGTCCAATTATAGATAATGGCATATATTTCTACATATTTTTGTCCCCGTTTGCACGAAAGTCGAGTTTTTACTGTTACATTTTATTTTATTATTATTATATCTTAATTTTTTAGTGTCTATATCACCTTACTAATGACAAATCTTTCTGCGCACTTTCGATTCTAAGAATCGTATAACATAGCCGTATACAATTATAAATCCGAAACGATTACTTCTTTCTTTTGGGAAGTCGGTCGATAAGTGTTTATGTATGTAGCCTAGTGGTAAGGGCGTGTGCTTTAGAAACCTGAGGTCGTGGGTTCGAATCCTGCGGGTACTCATCAAATTATCATTGTTGTCTCCTAGTTGGTTGGGGAAATTTGGGCCGATCACCAATTATCTGAAAAGTTAGATGATCCATGCGTCAGAAGGGCATGTAAAAAGTCGGTCCACCTACCAACCCGCATTGGACCAGCGCGGTCCAAAAACCCCCTAATGAAGGCGTGCATTAGTGGCGGCCTATGTCCAGAAGTAGACAAACACAGGCGGATGACATCATAACGGAAGGCTTCCATTTTTATTTAATAGGTTTCGCTGAGTTTAATTTAACATTAACGTTTCATGAAATGCTCACAGTTTAATGATCTCATCTATCAAGTAATTATAGAACACAATTGCGTATTCATATATTTTGTTGTTGCTTCATGACATAGAGAAAAATTCGGATTCATTGTGCCACGTCAGTGCGGGGGCTTTGCCGGGCTTCCGGTGGGATTCTGAAACTGTCAAGTGCACGGGACATAAGTCAAACCCATGTCCACGAGCCCTCGACAAACAAACAAAAGAGTGTAGTCAAATTTTATGTTAGATATTTCAATTTACCTCGTGAATAAAATCTGCTACACCGAAAATTTACATGCAATGTTTAACTCCTCTATTCTATTGATCAGTCTTTTTAAAAATAAAATCTTTATTATTTTTACACATATTTATAGAAACATTACAGTACAATATCGATTGTCAAATTTACTACCAGAGAAAAATTTTCTCGATAGATTTTAGAAACCTTGCTACTACTCTCTTAAAATGCAATTCCAATTTATATCGTTCCTTTTTTTTCACCCACCAACCCGCATTGGACCAGCGTGGTGGGATACGGTCCACAAACCCCTATGGAAAAGGCATGCAGTAGGTGAGGCCTATGTCTACCAGTTAACATCGACTGATGATGATGATGAACGTTTCTTTTCTTTTTTTTACCTTAAACTTATTGTACTCCAAGAAATTATCTTAAATTCGTTTTTAAATTACGCAAATACACAATGCCGTCGCGGTCTCGTAAAAACGGTTTATTAATTAAGTGGAGGGTGCGAACAAGCGGGCGTTTTCAACGTTTCCCCCTCCACGTAATTAATTCGGAGTCCGGGTCCAAATAAACATCGTGTTACGGAGGCAAAAGGTCCCCGACGCGTGCACTTTGATCGACAATTAACCTATATACGAGGTCAGTAATACGTCGTTAGGTTATATGTAGAGATGTTTTCCGTCCTGTATCTTCTTGGACTAATAATTAGAATATGAGTAGCAGATCCTTTTTTGTTTTTATATTCGTATGAAGTATGTAATTTAAATTTATTGGATTTCAAGCTCATATTGGTGTAATATTTCATGATCAGCCTGCTGGACATAGGCCTCCCCTAATGTACGCCTTCTTCATTAGGGGTTCTTTGACCGTATCCCACCACTCTTCTCCACTTTGGACGAACTTTTTAACATGCCCATCCGACGCGTGGATCATCTTAGCTTTCAGACAATTGGGTGATCAGCCCAAAATTTCCTAAGTCAGAAAACAACGCTAACACAAAGCTGTTCCACCGCGGATTCAAACCCACGACCTCCGGTTTGTAAAGCTTTGGCTAATACCGCCAGCCACGGATGTGTTACAATATTTATGTAAGTAAAATCCCTGTATATAGAAACGAGCTTTTGCGCAAGACACAATTATAATAATACTAGCTTCTGCCCTCGACTTTCGCGGCTTTGATTAGGTGTTTTGTAATGTCCTTAGCCCGTGACTTCATTCCGATTGACGGTTTAAATATTTTTAACAAAACTCGAGAGTGAAAAAATGGGATTTTAAAGCAAATTTCATTGGCGCTCTGCTTTATAGTATAACAGACTACAGTTTTTCCGCTATTGTCTGTAAGACTAATAAATTGATTATCTAAATCGGACCAGTGATGGCCGATATTAGCGCGTTCGAGTAAAAAATGGAGCGAAATCTTCAGCGTTATAATATCGATATAGATAAGCTAATACAAGTGATACGTCACGATAAATTAACTATGTCCGGACCTGTATAAATATCAGAACTGACAGATATTTATACGAAAATAAAAATCTTTATCAAAACATCCTTATTAATCAACTATTAATTACGACTTAAATAATAAAAAGCGATTTGCAGCTGCGGCTACTAATACCTAAGGTCCAGGTACGTGTACCACCGTCAGGCGTTCGTAATGAGAAATATAATTTATTGCGTAGGTAACCCCCGTTTTATGAAAGAGCAGAATTGACCCCCGTCGTTATATGAGGGGTTTATTACGTTGTTACTCCGCGTGTGCTCTAATGCACATACCACGTGTTTTATTGTCGGCCGTGAGCAATTTCGCACGCCGTTCCGCTATTAAAATACGTTTAGGACTCAACATTGTCCCCCGTTTGGGAGCTCACGGATTTTCATTAACCTTATGAAGGTCGAAGGTACTATTACTTTACGTGTGACAATTCTTTATTGTACAGTGAGTATTTTTTCTTATGTTATGCTGCCTCCGTGGCCTAGTGGAATGGGCGTGTGCTTTAGAAACCGGAGGTCGTGGGTTCGAATCCTGCGGGGACTCAACAAATTTTCACTGTTGTTTCCTAGTTTAGGGCAATTTGGGTCGATCCCCCAATTGTCTGAAGAGTAAGATGACCCATGCGTCGGATTGGCATGTAAAAAGTCGTTCCACCCACCAACTCTTATTGGACTAGCGGGTGGTTATACGGTCCAAAACCCCTAATGGAAAGGGGTGTATTAGGGGAGGCCCTTGTCCAGCAGTGGACTATCACAGGCTATGTGTGTGTATGTGTGAGTGTGTGAGTATGTATTAATTCATTACGACGACGCACATGACGATCTGTAGTCTTAAACTTTAAATTAAATAACCAGGTTTATTTAATAGACATACAGCATAGTTTGATTATGTTGGAAGCTAACTTTTATTTGTATGCATAACACACTAATGACGCATTACCTATAGACATGGCCAAAGGGATTGAGCTAAAGAACATTTGGAAAAAAATATATAATTTATATGTTTATTGCCCATCAATAACACAAGCGGGCATGAAAGCAATCGACACCTTTTTAAACAAAGTCTAACGAAAGTTTTAAGACGGAAGTGCCTTCAAATCTACGTAGTAACAGTTATTATAGTTATCACTAGGATGTCCTTATAGAATAGTGAAATTTTATTCACATGTTTATTAAGCCTATTTTCTGGAACAAATGCAAATAAGGATATCATACCAACTTCACTACAGAATTAGGTAAAAACCGAACTAAGTCTTATAATATAGTTTTGAGGCGCATCCAATTTTTTTTATTTTTTAAAACTACATTCCGACACCTTCTATCTTCATAAATATAACTTGTTTTCCTTTAAACTATGTTATTTAGATTAATTGTAAAACATAAATTGTGAATTATTTAGGAATATATAAAATAGCTATTCAATATTAAAGTAACCACAGCGAACAATAAAATTTTAACATTTTGTATTGTACAATAGTAAATTTATGATCATTTCGTTATTTATTACGAAATATAAGATGAACGGAGTAGATTTCTCTCACAATAGTTCTTCGCAACTGGCTATTGTTCGCATTATTTGAATGAAAAATAGTTTCATTCAACCCGTCCTGGTAAATGAATGTATACGCGGAGAGAGCTTCTATTAATAATGCTAGTTATATTTTCGACTTTGCATTCGAGGCTTGCAATGTAATGAATAACATGACAAAAATGTTAATAGACGCCGAAAAAACGCAAAAAAAAAGATGAACGCTTTCTTTGTACTATAATTTAATAAGGTTGTAAACAGCTCAACTTTATGATTTTAACAGTTAGACCTTTAAATTCATATAGTTGAGCATTACACTATTTTGTATACAAAAATAAAAAAATATTTAATAATAAATAAAAGCAATAAATGTTGCGGTCGTGAAAAAATAGATATAACACGAACATTTTATTAATTTATCATAAGTATACAATGTTTATGTAACGTCCGAATTGGTCTGAACAAACAAAATTTTAATACAATAGTTTGTATCTAAATTAGCAATACTTGTCGGTTATTAATTTTATTTAAATCGATACTAATTTACGAATTGTTATGCACAAAATTATATCATGTCCCGCGTTCGCAAAAACAGCGCTATCTGTCGCGCGGTACGGGAAACTTTTACCCCGAAAGCCTCCTATGCATCCCGGCATCTGTTGGCGGTCCTCGGGAACGCGAAAAGCTGCCTCCCCCCACCCTCATTCACCCCCAAAGCCTATCGATCGCCCGTACAGCCACTACACAACCTACGCTAACCGGGGAGCACTGCCAATCGTGAAATCTCCAGATTACAAGCGAAATTCTAGAACGTTCAGGCCTAACAAGGAAGAAATCGACCCCGAAATAAAGCTCATAGCTAAGGCTTCATAGGACACGAAGAGGTGAGTGACCTTTCACTATCGGACTTCCATTGACGATGACGTGGACGGAATTCTTAATTTACTAGCGCTCGTCGTCGCGTTGTTTCTTAGTATTGCGTTGTTTCCGCGTAGTTGTATTGGCAGGCGTTTTGTATAGTTAAATGCATCGTTGACGTCGGCACGAAGTTTCTGGAAATAGGTCGCGCCAGGAATAATTGCGCGGTGCGTTATGTTAGGTTAATTTCGTTTACGCCTCTAAGGAATCGCAATAGGGTCCAATTGGCCACGGCCCTGTAACGTTACACTGCAGTGAGTTTGAACGTGGCCTGCGTTTGAATCACTTAATTGCAACAATTTTGATGAAATGCTTACGTGGAAGTATTTTTAGCTAACGTTATAGTTTTTGAACGGATACTCCAAACCTTTTTAAAGTGAAGATTGATTTACAAACCGTAAATTTCGTCGCTTCTTCGAAAAAAATCTTATGAGATTCATATAATTTTCAATTAATATTATAGTATATCGATTATTTCTGACGAATCTTCTGAGTTACAAACACATATTTTGTTATCACAGATAAGAACACATATTATTATTTGCCGTGCATTGCACTCTAATAGTGCAATGGCTCAACTCTTTCCTCTTTTGCCTTCTCGTTAAATGTGTTTTAATCAGTTTTTGCTGTATTATAACTACTTGGTTTTGAAAAGGATAATTAGTGTGGCATTAATCAGACGTCAATTTGCTCACCTTCGAGCAAATTAAAAAACTCATTAAAAAAGCTATGAAAACGTTATAGGAGTAGTTATAATTTTGTACATAGATTGTAAATATAAATAACTACAATCTGCTAATTTATATGTCATAATAGATTTTCTGCAAATAAAAACAATGAGAACAATTTTTTACGTTAAACATTTGCAAGCAATGTTTTCGCAAATGCAGCAGATCATTTCTCACTCATCGTCATCAACTTTCCAACCAAAGGAGATACAATTCATCGCGTATGCTTTTCCACAAACTTCCCAACGATAGGAGACATGTGGGAAGCTACATTGTGGGCGTTTTAATTGAAAGTTTCGTACAAATTCTCATCAAACTCTTGTTGACATCGACAGGAGGCGGCCGCGCAGACGACCGAGGTGACGATCCACATCCAGCGGGACGGCGCACCGGAGCGGGACGTGTTCATCGACGATGAGGGCTCCGGCCTAGGGGTCGACGAGAGCTCCGGCTCGGGCTGGGGGCCCGACGACGAGGACGCGCGCGGCTCAGGTGACGGCCCCGACGCGCCCGAGGATGACGAGGACTACGCGCCCCGCCGCGCCCGACCGGACAGACCGGAAAGGCCGGAAGTACAGCAGCCGGACGCGCCGGACACCACGCCCCAACCGGACACCGAACCCCCGTTCCTAACGAATGTCCTGCTGCCCGATCTAGCCGGTCGTGAGTAGATGCCGCCGCATGCCAGTTTTTTGTTGCATTAGTTTTTTTAATTAGTTTTAGTTTATGTTTCTTTAGTTTTCTTTCGAATATGAAATCGCTTGATTTATTCTGTTTCATTGGGATGGGATAAAGAAGGCAATAATCATTATGAAAATTTTTCACTGAACTTTAAGTGATTTCATATTCGTCACAAACGTGTCATTCAAACAAGTGTATTTTACATGAATAAGCTTATTAGTTTATAATGTGAATATATGTAAGTTTTGATTGCAACATGAATATGCTAAAATTGGTAATAATATTCTTCGTTATTAACATACATGATAATAATATTATTATACTAACATTTATAGCGAACATAACGATTTAACCGCTGCTTAGCAATCACTTCTCGTGAACATAATGCTAAAACAGCTACAGCACAACAACGAAAGGTTTATTAATGAATTTTAATCACAAAAGATTGCAGCGACCGGCTTGTGCAAACAATGGTCACCGCTGATGTAATGCCAAAATTAACCTTAATAGTTAGCCACCATGAATCAACGCGCGTGTTTAATTACGATAAATACATCAGTTTCCTTATAAACGTGTAACCAAACGGTTATTATTCATATCGAACTGCTCAAATTAACTGCCCTGTCAAAATTAATTCTGTTTGTCTGTCCAACGTTACTTGTACATAATTGTGAAGGAATTTGGTAAGTGCTACGTTTGGATGTTTCGTTATGTTCTTTTAGACTTCTTGCATGAAACCATCCATGTACTCATGCGAACTACTTCATTTCGATCGCTCATCGTATTCAAAACTATTATCGTACCTCGCATGGATTCGAAGACCAACCTCTTTGCTGTATGTCGTTTCGATACACCCCATAAGCTTTATAGATTTAGTACCATCGGTGTAATTTAGTCTTAATCGAGTTTCGTTTCTTCCGTTTACTTTTTGTTTCAAATCATTCTTTGCCGGTCATCGATCCCTGTCCAAATGTCCTTTTCGAGTCCGGGCGCTTAGATCTACTGTCTGTGTACTGTCCTTCCGAAACTTTTAGGATCCGTCAGGAAGTCTTCGTCATCCAAATATATTATGATATATTGGGAATTTTTTACTTATTTTAAGAAAGCATAATTTGATAAGAACTAAGAATGTATAATATAAGTAGGAGGCAAACCAATTATTCAAATTCGTAGAACAAAAGCTTTATACTAAAATAAATTTACTTTCGACAAAATGAAAATAAACGTGATTATGTCTCTAAATTAAACAAGCTTTAGTCTATATTTTACTAACATATTAAACAGAATTACTAACAATGGAAGTGAAGATATAGTATATTTGTATATATTTATAGTATATGTGTTTTTGAATAAAGCATTTGTTGTTTAAATGCTTCCAGCTCGCATTCTCAAAGGCCAGGAGACCAGCGAGGGTGCCGGAGAGGCGAACGGCGCGGGGGAGGAGCAACCCTCGCGCCCCGACATCACCGATATCAGCATATCTGGGGAGGACCTAGGCCCTGATATCGTAAGTATTTATCTAATAATCAATGCCGTTTTAACATTCGCAAGCTATGAAGGGTTGCTGTTGCTGAGGAGTGCCAATTAGTCAATACTGAAGTTTTTGTAGTTATATTTCTATGTACGTTGACATCATAAGGAGCCATTCATAAAATAGGGTTTTTTTATTGTATTAGGCGACCAGGCGAGCAAGGCTTTTAGCTAAAAAGCGATACGCCCTATTCATAGGAAATGCAATGTGAGACGTCGTCGACGCTCACTGTCTTAGGATATTAGTTGTAACGATTATGTAAGGCAGTGTACAGTACCCGTCAAATCCTAAATCAGTAGTGTTTTCGCACAACTGCTTTGAGGCAGAAACAGGTATCGCGTTGGTACTCCCTAAGTCTGTCCCCCGTAAAAAGGAACCTAGGCGTAACTTTTAACTTTGCTAGCGTTCTTTTACTATATAGGTATCTATGAATTATTAGTGTTAAAGATATTTAAATGGATTTCAACCCGATTTAGTATCACAACGTTGCCGTTGCCCTTTATGTTTATAATTAACCAGCTGGTTAAAGTTATAGGTGTATATAGGGAGTCTATAGAAAAAATGCCGGTTAATAGAAAGTAGAATAGTAAACAGACTTGTTCTGGATATTCGCGCTCATCTGTATTTCATTTGCTTATTCACATTCTTCACTTCACAATAGTAAGATAATGAAGCTAGCGCATTGTGGTCCTGATTTTAATGGTTTTAATGAGTAGAATAAAGCATATACTATCTGGTAAATTATCGATATGTAAGATACAAATGCCATGATTTATAAATGATGAATACCAGTTACGGCAGAAAACTTAAGAAATGCACTAAAAAACACTTAAATGTGTTATTATTATTTTTACATAATTATTGGCTTAATTCATTTTTTGCCAGATCCCACTCAATTGTAAATAGCTGATGATTTCATTATTGTAAGATCACATTGCTAAATAACTGCAGAAATAATTCTTATAGTTTCGTCCCATGTTTGGTAAAAACGCAAATACAAACCCGTCTTCCTTAACAAATTGAGAATCTTTATAAAATAGTTTAAAGGTCATTGATATAATTCACTTATTTAAAATTAATTTGTTACTTGAAAAAAATTAATTTTCTCACGTAAGTCGCCAGATTTCGTATCTTTTTAGTTTTATCCTCATTTGTAACGTACAATGAACTGTGTATTGTTCTCTGAAAGAATGTTGGCGTTTTTACACGTTTGTGTGATGGCCTTTGAGTTAAATGGCGAAGCGAAGAGTTATATATATATATATATATATAAGACAAATTAAATGCAAAACTTTAGTTATAACCTTTAATTTTTTAAGCATTTCATATTCATCAGATTATAGCTATACAGTTTATATTATATTGAGTTCTTTATTATTAATATTATGAAAACGGCAAGTTTGCGCGAATTTGCACGAATTTGCGCCTTTTGCTTTTAATCAGGGTAAACCAAGTAATAAAAATGTAACTCAAAACGATCAAACCAGTTAATATTTATGAATCAAAATATTCATACCGTCTAAAGTTTTATAAATAAAATATTTATGTGAACATTACAGAATTTAAATACAACCTTCAAGTACCATTAGAAACTGCATCATAAATGTGATCAATAATTCTTTTGTACCAAAGACTAATTAACTACCAAGCTACTGTTATTTTCATACCATCTCTTTCTTTTCTTTTTCTTTGTCTTTATATATTTATTACTAATAATTATGCAAGCTTTATTATACTCTTCTACACACACCTTTAATGATCAAACATGATCCTGAATCGACAAGAATATCGATAAGAGACCTAAGGTAAACATTAATTGTTTACTTACTCCTTAAAACATCATTGACTTTGACTTTGTCCGACTTCAGGACCAGGAGCAGTCGGGCACCCACATCGACTCGGACGCGCGTCCCGCCGACACGGGCGTATTCATAATGAACGCGAAACCGGAAGACCGCGCCACCAGCTTCTTTGCCCAGCCCGGCATCCTTGCTGGTAAGTTTTATTTTCTATTATTAGCCATCTTCTCAGGTTATCTATCGGCAACTAATACACTCAGATTTACTTATTAGTTTTCGCGCGTCCTACTATCATGCTATCTTAAAACTCGAAGAGTAAACTACTGATGGAATTGTTGTTAGTAAAATTTAAGGTCCTAACGTCCTATAGTGACTACCAAAAATGGTTTTAATAACCTAGTCTTTCTACGTGTCAATCCGACGCATGGATAATTTTACTTTTTAGTTTTTCGGCCAATTAGTTACCTACTAGAAAATAACCATATCAGAAAGTTATTTCCTTGCCGCATTCGAACTCACGACATCGAAGCTCTGACGGCTAATAAAATAACACAAGGAGACGGTAAGGTGACAGACGCATAAGGTTATAAGTATAAGATTTATTGACGATAAAGTCATCAATCACCGAAAATAAATAACCATTTTGACTTCATTCGTTACTCTACAAGTACATATTCCACGTAAAATTTTCTTTTTTATTACATCGTTGCCTCCGTAGCCTAGTGGTATGGGCGTGTGCTTTAGAAACCGGAGGTCGTGAGTTCGAATCCTGCGAGGGCTCAACAAATGTTCTATGTTGTTTCCTAGTTGGTTAGGGCAATTTGAGCGATCATCCAATTGTCTGGAAAGTGAGATGATCCATGCGTCGATTGGGCATGTAAAAGTCGGTCCACCCACCAACCCGCATTGGACCTGCGTTTTGTGATACGGTCCAAAACCCCTAATGGATAGGGGTGTATTAGGGGATGCCTATGTCCAGCAGTAGACTATCACAGGCTGATGATGATAATGATTACATCGTTTAGACCAAATACTAAGTCCGCGGTTAAACTATAGATGCCTAACAATTGTAACTGTATTACTATAACCGACTCCTTTCTGTTTCGCAGCCGTGATCGGGGGCGCGGTGGTCGGGCTGCTGTGCGCGATCCTGGTGGTGATGTTCATAGTGTACAGGATGCGCAAGAAGGACGAGGGCTCGTACGCGCTGGACGAGCCCAAGCGGAGTCCCGCCGCCGCCTCCTACGGGAAGGGGCACAACAACCGCGAGTTCTACGCGTGAGACGGAGCGAGCGCGCCCACGGCCACGGCCTACCGCATCGAGATCTAGCCACAGACTAAGCAACGCCACAGATTATATATCAACACAGGTTAACGCACGCGTCACAGATTAAATAGGCAACATAAAAGAATCGATTTTATAACTGTCGTAATCGATTATTGATTCGTTATGTGCCTGTCAATGTTTACGTCTCGTGTGTCAGATTATACTGAAATTGTTTATCCAATTGTACGTTGTCTATTATTAACTAGCAACGTTACTAATATCTGTGAGCATTATTTTTAATAAGGTCAAAACCTTAGTCAGTGACGCGGCACAGATGATAAATGAAATGTTTCGATTGCTAAATAGAATAAACGGGATAATTAAGGAAAGTGTCTGTGTCGCGTGTCGGTTTATATAATTAAATTTGCATTTACGTTCATTGAAATTGCTCGTTATTTAAACGTATTCATAAACCGTGGCCGCCAGCTCCGTGTGCGTAGAACGATTCGATTTACGAATAAACTAATTTATTGCACGCAACGTTATTTGTACGTATTGTACGTAATGTACAAAAACGGGTACACTATCTGTTTGTGGGTCCTCTGGACGTGCGGCGTGACGATGATGTTTCGAATCTTATCGTAGTTAAGACCAAATTTTATATCAACGACATTCTCACGAGCCTAATCGATCGTTTGAAAGAAAATTTAGTTTTTGTCCACCTATCATCGGTCGGATAAATGTCTATTACTTTAGGAAAAGGATCTTTGTAAACTCACCATACACATGAAATGCGTTGCAACTTGTAACATAAATAAACGTTTCTGATTCGTGGACGTATACCAAGCTAACACCACACGATGTTCCATAAAAAGGCCGCTATACGCTATCGTTGCTATGGAAACCGTTTGTTTACATCGATTCTGTTTCTTATATGGCTTCGCCTAGAGTACACATTCTGTACGCGAACGTTATATTCTCTGTAAAAAATGTGCCATCCGCTTTCTGTAACTGTAAATCGATGTGCAGTTCTTCTAACTTCAAAGACACGCGATTATAGTCTATGGTGATTCCATATCGAACTTTTATGTGTATATATCATATATTTACTGTAAACTGCGTGTTTGAATAACAGACGTAAGTTTAATTTCTCTCAAGGTGCTTCAACAAGTAGATATCTTTACTATTCCTGTTTGAAAATGGTTTTAATTTAGTCCAATGAACATATCCTTATGTTAATAGTAAAAATCCGAACGAAAAATGTTTAGTACGCACATATTATACTGCTGTCGTTTGCCAAAAAGGCATTTCGTATGAATTTTATAATGAAAAATAAAATTACCGTTAGATGGCAGCACGTTCAAAATTGAAATATTAGGGCAGCTATATTGAGTCCAAATGTAATGTAATAATTATTCGTATGTATATTATAATAAAAATGCCGATTGTAAGTCCTCATATCCATATTAAAATTAGTTAAAAGCAATCATATGTCTTAAATATAGTTAATATAAAATCTAGTTAAGTATGCGATTTTCTTTGATTCGTTCATACATTAATGTTTTTATATATCGACGGTTTCTATATTTTTACTCTATAATTATGTGTTTTTTTTTACATTATTTAATGTAATCTTAGCTTAAGTCTAACAAAGTTAACTTTAATGAATGTTCTTGTCATTTAAATACAATTATAATTGTATTAATTAATTTCTGTAGGTTGTGCAACGAATATACATCTTCGAGCTCATTTCTGACAGATGATGCTTTTTTTACTTTTGTGCCATTTCCGATGATTAATTTTGTCAAATTTATTATTTAACTATAAAAGGAAGACAATCAACTGATTTTGTTATTTTTAATCGATATTTAATTCAAATATTATTACTTACATTAACTGACATGAACAATTAACATTATTTGATAAATTTATTACTAATTTATAATGAGTGAGTGTTATATTAAACAGTTAACTGCTAACATATAGAAACATTGAAAACATACAAGCTACAACTAACTAACGAGTTCTTAGATTTAATGTAGGCATCTTTAGTATATAAGACAGCCGAATCTTATGTATTGGAATATACGTAAAACAATCGGTACCAAAACGTAGTAAAACGCCTAAAATAAGAGCAGCTCGTGTCTTTGAATTACTAAGTTAAAGCTAAAAAAAAATGGCAACATTCCCTTCGAAACCGTGGACTTGTTATGGCAACACTGCTTATCGATATGAAATCTGAGTACAGTAAACGCAAAAGTGTCTGATATATTTGAAATGAAAATAAGAAATCGTCGATAAGCAACCGCGTCATAGCAAACATGTACGCTCATTAGGATAAGGAATGTACATTTTAACTGTAAATTCTTTTAGTACTAACCATATAAGTTAGCTATGACATAGTAATATTCTGTAACCAAAAACAATCAAAGTTTCATATTAATCGGATCAAGAAATTAATCGTGTGTGGCATTTTTACTAAATAAGTCTTAAAAATTATAATACATTATTTGAATAATCTTATGATATAAAGTCATGAGAAATATAATGATAAGACAAATCGAAAATATGTATTTAATTTTTTTTTACGTGCTGAATATTGGAAAGTTATTTCTTTATTATACTTTTTAAAATTAAAGAAAGAAACTAATTATAACTTTTTGTAAGATTTTTTTTCTTGTCATTATTAATTTTTCTTCAAAAGTTATTCATTTAAGTATAAACTTTTTTATGTGATGTGTCAAATTTTTATATATAAAAGAGCTGCAGTTTTACCGATTTAACCTCTTCGGAGTCACAAATTTTAATTGTTACAATACTTTACGTACGATTTATTTTGAGTATCGTCTATAAATGTCATAAAATAATGTAAATGATCCATTGTGAAGAGAGTAGTATGTGTTGCTAACGTTTCGTGTTATTTTTAATGTTAAATATGGGCTTATTTTATTAGATAGACAGAACGCAGAGACACTTAAATAAGATGTACCTTTTATCAAATATATTTATAGATTTCTTTAATATTATTTTGATTTATTTCAGATTTAAATTTAAAAACTACAAATGGAAATGTTGAAAAATTTCTAAGGACTGTATTATTTTCTTAAAAGATGCAATATAATGGGTTTTTAGTGGGTAAACAGTGGCGATTAGTTATTAATTTATAACTTATCCCCTGATACAATATCTGATGAAATAAGCCCGTCTATGTATTTTGTACACGTGGAAACTTTCGTTGTTCATCAATGTCTAGTGTTTATACTTCAGAACGGTTAGAGTAGGGTAGATATAAAAATATCGGTGTCCACCTTGTAAATAATGCTAATTTACACCTAGGTAATTATACAAGGTCATTATGAACAATTACGTGTTTCATTTGATTACATCTAATCCCTTGCCTACTTTAACACTTATCTCTAATCTTTAATAACGGTGAAAGTGCGTTTGTATGCCAAATAATACAAAAGATATATAAAACAAAACAGTTACTCTAGTTTCAAATTTAGGTTAATAAGATTTCATATCGTCTATCTATTTCATAATATCAAGAAGCATTAAATCCAATTGCATAAATCATTTTACTTTACCTTGGAAATTTAAGTTTGCCGAATACTTTTAATGTTTTGTATACAGACACAATCAGATGTTTTTTTTTAATAAAATATGTCCATAAATGTTGGGGAACTACCCCCAGGCAAACATTTTTAACATCGAAAACTCTCTGGTCAGGCAAAGTTTTTAATTTATTTTTCGTATCTTTATAGCATACACAGCAAACTTAACAGAGCCCCAGAGTGGCGGAATCCAAAAAAATTTTCTGCACCTATGTCAAAATGTCAATTCCAAACCCAGAAACAATGGAAATGAACCTATGATAAACAGAAGAGGATAAAACAATAAAAAAATTAAAAAACCTTTTTATATGTTTGGTTATTTCAATTAAGGTACTGCTGAAAAGCACGCATTGAGATGATTATCTGCGTCAAAACAAAATGCGAAGATTATAATCGTCCTTCAGTGATATTCATCTGTATAACGAAAAAAAAAATTAAAACAGCACACAATTAATATTTAGAGATATTCCTGCAGGAGTAATTATGGAAATATAATTTTAAACTTCTAAAATATTTAGAGAAACGATAATAAAAGTATCACAGAGAATTCGAAAATACGGTGAAAAATGTTTTTTATTTAGTTAAGATTATATGGCCTGTTAACCATACGAAAAGAAAAATTCATAAAACCTTAAATTTGAAACAACCAATGAATAAAATAAATGGGTGAAATTATCAGACATATCAATTATTTTTTTTAAAAAGGTGAATTTATTTTATTATAAACTGGTAGTAGTAGTATTATAAACACAAACTTTTTGATAAATTTTCCTAGATGCGAATTAATTGACACCTTTGGGTATTTGACAGTCCGACTGAGACAGAGACACTGCTACTCTGCTTTGACGGAATACAAATACACAGACCAGATATATAAATAAAAATGTTAAATTACCTTGCTTTATTTATTTACAAGACACAGTATACATGTTAAATAATACAGTTTGTTACAATGTTGTTTTTGTTCTTATATATACTGGAAAAACCGGCATGCATGACTTTAGCAAATAAGAAACGCATCTAAAAAATAATGAATTTAAAATAAAAAATAGCTATACTCATAAAGAATTAGAAAATCAGGAGTATATACTTATATAAAAGGAGAATAAATAATGATGTGGTGCAAACATTTCAATATGTTATTTTTAAAACGGAAAGGTGATATATGGAAAATGTCAATGTCGTATTTATCATTAATTATGTTATATTCTTGCATCATTGATTTCTTTGGTTAAATACTAATTTGTAATAACAACTCTGTCTCAACCCAATTGTCTGAAAAGTAAGATGATCCATGCGTCGGATGGGCATGTAAAAAGTCGGTCCACCCACCAACCCGCATTGGACCAGCGTGGTGGGATACGGTCCAAACCCCCTAATGGATAGGGGTGTATTAGGGGAGGCCTATGTCCAGCAGTGGACTAAAACAGGCTGATGATGTATGATGTAATAACAACTCTTATACTCTAGTATTAGAGTAGTAAATTATTTTACACCCATTTTAAAGTTATTAAGTTCTTTTAATTTTTTAATACTTCTATTGACTTTAATTTAATAACCGCGCCATCTAGCGGACATAATTTTCACTTAAAACATAATAGTGAGGTATAAAGAAAGAACATTCCAGTGTAATAGAAAAAAATAAGAAATAATTATGTTTCGCATTATATTTTTATTTATACGGTCAATGTTAAACCAAGCTTTTTTTTTAAATTACTTACTCGAATAATCTATTTTTAACTATAGACATAAGATATAATTCTCAATAACATAGTGTACTAGGAAATTAAATATTCATTAAAATTAAACTTGAAAAAAAATACCATGTCAAATTGTATATATCTGTTCGCAGTATCCTATATACATATATTAATCTTAGTTTATTAAAGCTGTAATTAAAATAAAATAAACTATTTCAACTCCGCTGTCATCAGGCAGCGTGGCCGAGTGGTCTAAGGCGCTGGTTTTAGGCACCAGTCCGAAAGGGCGTGGGTTCGAATCCCACCGCTGTCAGAACTTTTTGTCCTAACCGTAACACTTTCTAAATTTTTTTTATTGATTCCTTTTAGATTGTATAAAGACTTAGGTTGTTTTATATATTGAATAAATCAAAAATATGTATTAATATCCAAAAATTAAAAATTACAGTTCACATACTTTGTATTGCTACAGTTTTGTCAATAAATTTATACGGTTATCAAAAAAAGTAACGAACTCTCGCTCACCGCAGGATATCTTAAATAATTTATTATTAATTTAACCGGTTGCCCAAATCAATTAAGGCCCCACATCGATTAACAGAAGCTGGCTGGATAGACAAGTAATACGTGCAGGAAATGGTAAACTAATGTGGGAATTAAACATGAATTTAATCTTATGACGTTGAAAAGATTTCTTTTTATTTGCCTCTTGTAATTAAGTATGCAAAACACGTATACAATATTTGAAAAGTCGACAGTTTAGAATCTTTCTTATCGGCGAATTTTTTTTGGATATCAGAAGTATGATTTGTTTATTACATTAATACCAGAGTCACGAAACCAAAGAATGGTTTTGGTTGCGTTTTTTTTGCGGGGACTATGTAGCCTAGTTATATAATATAATCATATATCTAGATTTATATATCTTAGTGACTAATAGAAGCATAATAACTAACGATTTTGGAGTCCTTCTTAAGTGGACTCAAAGAAGAATGTTTCATAATCGTTAGTATCTTTGTCGAGTTTTATCAACACAGTTTTAACACTTTTTACGTAAAGAAGTAGCAGGTATAACTAAATTCATAAAGTAACTTAATAAGCATTGTAAACTGTTTTTTTCTTGCCCAGTGACGTTTTTGTGTATATATTTAAGGTAACAGCCTATAGGCGGTAAGTTCCCTTTTACTGGGCCATCTGGGAGGTTCCTATTACTTTCGAATAATAGTTGTGTGTAAAACAGTATTGGGTGCCCGTTTAAAGCACACCGTAGCTAGGTTATTGAGACGACCCTTGTCTCACGTTGACAGTGCATTGGTGATACCCTGGTATTGCCGATGTCCATGGGCGTCGATGACCGCTTTCCATCAGGTAGCCCGACTACTCGTCTGCGTTCGTTGGTAATAAAATATTATTAAACTTTGTTTCCTTTAAAGAACTACTTTATTTACGGTTATTTGGCTAGAAAATCAGAATAACTGTTATAATACATTTTATTGGTCTCCTATGACTTTAAAATATTTATTGAAAAAGTTGGTTCAAAGTCGGATTCCTGATTAAAAAACGTATAAACCATCGTGATCCGTAAAGCATACATTTTTAAAATTTATGAAAAAAGTATTAATGTTTTAAGTAGCAATTCTAGCGGCCGAAAAATCTTACTACCTGGCAGTTGCTACCTAACTGTAAAGGTCACATGAAGGAATATAATGTATTCGTTAGTCAGGATATTTTACGGCAATAAACACGACCACGACAAGTTTATTTTAGTTACTTACAGATATAGTAAAAATATATTTTATATGCTCTCTCAAATAGCTTATATTCAAACATTTTAACATTTGAGACTATACAATAAAGTTTCATATTAAAAGAAATTTAAACAGTCGCTTATTTAATACGTTAATAGTTATCACGAAGGAAAATAATTTCTCACTACATCTATACATTCTTACAACGTACCTTATTCACTTTACATGTAACGAATAATGAGTTACTCAGTGTCTATCAACATTTTCTTTAAACACGAAATAGGGCGAACATCAAACGTTTTGGAACGATACTTTTCTTGAACGGTTCTGCGATCAAAATCATTACAAAACAAGAAAATGTACTATTGTATCAATTATATTTAGTTTCGGCACCGTGCCAGTTTAAGAGCTATTAAAGCAAAATACTGGTTTTGGCTCTGGAAAGCGAACGTCTATATTGGTCTTACACGTAATGTCAGACACATCCTTGTAGGAATAACATAGAATCGTTATTTACTCTTTAACGTTCAATCAAGTAACAAAATTTACTTTTTCAAATAAAATTTCATATCAAGATATGGATACGATAGTAAAATAATGTTTCATCGCGAATTTAAGAATTCATTAATTTATTACTTAGTAGCTATCTTAAAATAAACATATTTTAATAATAAAAGCCTAAAAAATATGCATTACATTAAAATACAAAGCAGGCTTAAGACTTATCCGGAATATCAAAAAAAAAATTGCAGGTTACTCTTTACGCAAAAAAAGGCACTGCAGAAGATGTATTAAATTACAACAAATTTAATTATGCGTTGGCAATTTAATGTCTAGAAAACCATTAAATAAACGATTACTAAATAACATGTTAACTAAAAAATAAACTAAAATAACATAACCTATTCTAACGTATGAATCCTTTATTAATGTATATGTATTACTAATTTTTAACAGATGTCTATTTTTTGAGAAAGTATGATTATTGTAAACTACACAGTTTCTTATAAGTTCCCGTTTTAAATGAAAATACATATCGCATCTCAATGCTTTAACCAACTATAAAGAAGACTTTCTTATTTATCATTGTAGATTCCTTAATTTAATAACCAAATTTGCGTTACTAAAAACCCATCCATACTTAAACATGTTTACTGCTATCGTTTTCTTGTTGATATTACTAGAAGCATTATGAATTCGCATGCAATTTCTAAAATAGTAAATAAATCAAACGTAATTGATAAAACATGTAGTCATTAAACAATCCTTTAGCCGAATAATTCAATATGTTCCTTCTTGACAAAAAATTCATGCTACTTTCTCGTTCATGCGAACAACTTAAATATTAATTGCTGCGATTTCAATAAATCAAGCTCGTCTAAGTAGTACAACTAATCAATTTAAGAAGTAAAACACTCCTCGCGCTTAGGGTTGTCAGTGCATTATTTTTTCTGATTAAAAGTGTAATTGTAATTAAAATAATTTTCACATACAAAATAAATAATAAAGAAAAGGAAGATATGATTTTTCACACAAAAAAAAATTACGCTTTCATTCGGATTCATTACAACACCATCAATCAAAAAAATCTACAAAAATGTCTTACGAAAGATCTATATTTATACCATGAATTAATAACTGTACCTAGAAGTATTCTATAAAATTCTTGCATTCATTTTAAACTATAGTTACAATAATTATTAATATCACATACTTAGAATTTTGGTTCAGTTATTTTACAGCATAAAATACTTTAACTAATAGTATGATCGCAATCGAAGGCTTTTAATATAGTGAAAATAATAATTAATTTCTATATCAAATATATATTATTGTTAAAAACATACTAAAAAATTATTAAAGACAACAAATAGTGCTCAGTACTTCTTTTAAACCCACATTTAATTAAAACATACTCTGACAGGCAAGGGCATTGTGGTCGCCTTTATTGTTCCATCGAACTATGAGAATGTATACTTCACTTGTGCATTATAACATCTCGTACGCAGTTGACTGATCAATAATATAGATCGGCCTCTTAGTCCACTAGGAGGGCATAATTATTATCAATAACACATTTCGTATAATAAAAAATAGGGCGATTAATCATCATCATCAGCCTCTGATAGTCAACTGCTGGACATAGCTCTCCCCTAATACACCCCTATCCATTAGGAGGTTTTGGACGGTATCCCACCACGCAGGTTCAATGCGGGTTGATAGGTGATCCGACGCATGGATCATTTTACTTTTCGGACAATTGGGTGATCGGCCCAAATTACCCTAACCAACTAGGAAAAAAAATTCTTGAGTCCCGCAGGATTTGAACCCACGACCAAAAGCGCACCAGATTCTAAAGCGCATGCCCTTAACACTAGGCTACGGAGGCAGTTGCAATTAATATCAGGACTAATACCAATTTGACAGCCCTGGGTAACGCGTCATACAGATCTCGCATCAATAAACCTCGTAATCAATCCAAGTCATGACGTACAAGTTAAACGCTCGCGAAAAATTAGATATTTATAGAGCACTAGATAAATATTCATCACGAAAACGACACACGTACGCTAATTTAGTAAAATACACTAGTTTGATAAAATATCTCATAAAATTTCTTTAGGTATTCAATGGACTAAAATTAAATTTTTTCACCTAGCCATTTTACTAAGTAATCATGGGGTCGGCTTCTAATCCATCTAGAAATGAGGTAAACTTGAAAAGCAGACTAAAGTCTGCGTAAACGCAATGTGACTGCCATGATAAATTACTTGTCAGCATATTCGAGGTCTCTGTCATCTTATAACAACTGAACCAAAGATTGCCTTAACAATCTTGGACGCACGGATCATTTTACTTTTCAAACAATTGGGCGATCAGCCCATATTGTGCTAGGCAACTAGAAAACATTGATACAACAAAGTAGCTAAGAACCAGCTTAGTATGGCGCTATAACTAGTTGATTGTCACTCAGTGGTTGACCCCGCTTCGTTGCCATGAGTTACTTTGTTCACATTCATTCCGAATTTAAATTGGCTTGATTATAGATGAAAGACTTTTATGACCCGCGGGATTCGAATTCGAATTATACTACGGTCTATAAAGCAAGGGTCTACATCTCTAGTCCACAGAGGTGGTTAGTTTTGATTCTATCATATTGTATTAGTATGACATATGATTTAAAACATGTATATGACATGACATTAGCTATTGATTGTATATTAATATTCTTACGTCAAATAAAACCTAGTAAACTTTAAGGTACTGACGTCTTGAAAAGACTGCTGAACCCGCTATTGATGACTGAGACTAACTTTCTACATGCCTATCCAAAATATACTTTTCTACTTAGCAGAAAACGTTTAATTTTTTTTATTAATAATTTTAAAAATGTTGTAAAGGAAAAAATGTTTGTAAAAGGATATCTTTGTTGAAAACGCGTCCTTAGATTAGAAGACAGACTTAGCAAATATGTTGTTTTTTTATTATTATAAAAGGAAAAAGGATCCCGCTGACTTTCTTACGTCGGTTTTTCTCGGATCAAAAGCTTTAATTTACGAACCGGATGTAGTTTTATTGATAATCAATAAAAAAGTGCAATGCTTCTATATAGAATAAATGTACTTTGACTTAATTTTAGCATCTTAAAAACGTCTTGGAAAGAAAAACAAAAAATGTTCCGCCGAAGGGTGCAAACGTGTGACCTCGGGTTTGTATAGCTAGAATGAATGTGGTATACATTAGGGCCGAAAGACCATTAAATTCAGCTCTCAAAAAACAGACAGTTACAAGTATACAAAAAAAACTATGTAGTTTTTGAACGTCGAGTTAATTTTGAGTTGATATGGAGATCGATGGACATTCATTGTATGATAAAATAGGTTGGTTAAATGGTTAGGAAAAAGGCGATATTTTTAAATTATATAAAAGACTAAATTGCATTGATCAATATTTAAGTAATAATTTACCTTTTTTTTACTTATACTTTTTCTTACGTTTAAACTTTTGGATGTTTATCTAAAAAGAAACTCCTGTCGCCAAGGGAAGCCGTTGCCATAAAATTTACCGTTATGTATATTAAACAGATGAGCGAAATATATATATATATAAGTTCGAAAGCACAGATAATTAAAGACGCGTTAATATACATCTATATAGATATGACTCAAACTTTTAGATAAAAAGCGTACATTTCCAAATCCAAACCAATACGACTTATCTTTAACGATTTTTTTTATTGCCTCTTGAAATATTTGATACTTTATGTGCGAGACGCCTCAAACGTAACTACGTACTGATACAATGATATACTTTTTAATAAATCTGAAAAGAAATTAAGAAACATATCATGTGTATGGTATATTTATACCTTATGAATAGTACATGGTCTCATAATCTAAACGACACTATTACTTTAAGTACTGCTGTACATGGTCCCCCTCACAGATCATCAAAATCTATTAAACTACACGCGTCTATCCTACAAAGTCAGTGAGAATAGATGTTTGTTAATCTTTCTCCCAAAAAGTACTTGATAGATTTTAATGAAATTTATCATTAACACAGATATTTATAAGAACTCACTGTTTCTAGTGAAAGTCACATCAAAATCGGACCAGCCACAGATATTGGCCTGAACAAACAGACAAACAGACGGACTAATATTAAAAAAATGTTTTGTTATATGTATCGGTTACTTGTCAAAATGAAATCATATAAAAACTTTTTTTTATATTACGAACAGACATAAACAATGATAAATATTTGTATAGATGTCTAATAGGCTATAATATACAAAGAAATAGTTTATTCAAAATATATAAATGTCATATATGTAAAAAAAGTACCTTTCGGTTATAATATATATGCATTCTCAAACACTTCAGGTTTATAAATACTAAATATGATAAATGTTCAACATTTAATCTTAATTTACTAGTTATTAACATTATATAAAGTATTCATCTGCCCTAGGACCAAGGGTTGAACTGGTTCTAATTTGAATAAGTTGATTTATTATCGTCCCAAATTTGAAGGTTAACATTGTCCTAAACAGTACTAAAATGTCAGAACTACAGTTCTACCGGTTGAAAGGTGACTGATCAGGCACATGATTAATTATTCGACAAGGAAGTTTTAGATTGTTTTACATATATTTAAATAACATCTACTCAGCCTAAATTTCTGTAGCTGTATCCGTGCGATTAAGGTGAAATATCTCTTTTTTTAAAATCAATAATTAAGCATTTCAGAACTGGTCGGCTTAAATTCCAGATTTACCTGAATAACAGTTTTAGAAGACATTAAGACTCATTCTAGGACCCATATAGGTTAACTTGCTTCTGAGGTAAATTATTATAGAAATTAAAGTTTTAACTTCGATATCTAAAGATATCTGATTAAACTTATCTTTCTGAAGCATTTTTAAAGGGAAATTTATTCGACACGGTTTAGCTTGTTTTAATTAAATTTATTATTAAAACTATCTTCATGTAATAAAGCAATTTTTTACTTCACTAGGAATTTATCAAAAATTTATATTATTATTAAAGATATCACCATTAATCATAATTAATTTCAAATTGGCAAAATGAAATCACGAAAATAATATAAAGTCTCAACTAATAGGACTCAATTCTAGTGCTAAAGGCAAGCTTCTAATGTTATAATTAATTATAAGAAAAAAAAAACGTATTAATCTTCGTTTATGTACATTGATTAAACGTTAAGTCTTATCTCAAAAACATTTTTTCTTAGTACACAAATAGAATACTTACGCCTAGTTTATACAATAATCAAATACACTTTAATAAACGATGGTTGCACAATTTAAAAACAAATAAAATAGAAATAATTTAATTACTCTATTATAGTTAAATTACTCACCGATTAATCATAATTAATTTAAATTGAGAATACTCAACGATTATGCTCAGTGCAAATATAATAATACATCATATTCATATTAAAAAGGGCAAAGATATCTTTGCTTTTCATCTATATACAAGATCCGAGGAATGCCTCGTAATCGTAACTTCTAACCCAGTAGAGTTCGAGTCTTATTATATTTTGAATTGTTTTGGGAAGTAGGTAAACCTAGTTGATAAACAAAATTGTATAAAACAGTCTAATTAAGATATCGGCGAGTTTAATTTATTAGGATCACCAAAAATTGTATAGTTTAATCCTTTGGGTTTCGAGTTTAGTTACCTGTCCCTCTACACAAAAGCCGTTGTCATTACCAAGTAATTTTCATCCTGCCACTTAGTCCGTCATTGCATTTTACTAAAGAAAAATAATATCTGTAGAATAATCTAGGCCCAGCAAACGATCCATCAAATCATTTTTAAACAGAAAAATGCGATATTCTCTAGGTTATTTTAATATTTTACGGTAAAAATATTAAAATTGTGAGTAATGCAACTTTAATACTTACTTATTTATTTGTTTATCTTTTGTCGGTCCGAAAGCATTTCAGGCTCACTTGCTACGTTGACCCGTCAATGTTCTCCTTACAAACCGTCGTTTTTTGCTTTTTAGTATCTATGATTTCTGAAGGTGTCTATGAAATTGTTACATGAATATAAAAGTGTATAAGACATTGTCTGAGGCTGTAGTTTGAAAACTTAGCTCTGGAGTTTAAAATCAAATATGTAAATGACATTGACCACAAATAGGTAATAAAGGATATAAAGTTGTAAAACAAATGCATGCATGTCTAATGGCGAAACTTAATAAACATGTGAATTCGTAGGATAAATTGCAAGTTAAAGCTAAAAACTTAACAGTATTAAGAAAGAAGTTTAGCTGCGTACTATGGACCCTAACCCATGAAAGTCTGATGTTTTGATATATTGTCATAAAAAGTGCGTTTTGCTATCTATCTTTAAGATTATAATAGTTATTAAAATTGATTAAACGAATTGCGATATATCTTCACAGTAATATAGCTTTGTACACCAGTATACCACAATAGAACCAAAAACTGAATTTTTTATATAACAAATGTTATCTAGGGTAATTGTTATACAGATATTAATTTAAAGCTTTCTTTAAAGACAGTTTTTTACTTCTGTTATATATATATGACTTCTGTTATAAAATGGAAAAAAAATAACAACTGCATAAGAATGTGTCATCGCGTTCTGTTCACTACATAAACTTGTCCAAATGTTTATTTGCGTTCAACGCTCATAATCGCACTAATCACGGGTCAGCGGACTCTAAATTCATATCAATCCAGTCCTGCCACTAAAGTCCATTTTTCGATTCGGACTAAGAAAAAAAAAGGCTCGGAGATCATTCGCTCGAGTCGGAAACAAACTACCGTAACCTATCGCCGATACGACGGGCGACTTTTCTAGGTGAAGTTCACGGCTTTTAGGCCAATCTTGTACCGTGGTGGTGGACGAGTGTCGATGTATAAAAGCGTCGGAGAAATGCTCTCACCGTATCATTTGGCAACGGCGCCGGCTCACGTGACAATCTAACAGGATGGCGGCCAAGTTCATCGTAGCACTGGCATTATTTGCCGTGTGCCATTCGACCCCTGTCCTTATAAACGGTGAGTTTGCTGAATCATTTTTATACGTGAAATGTATTTTGATTACAAAAATTGATTACAATTAATATGATATACAATTTAACTTACTATTTCACTGATGATTAAATGTATTACTTCACAGGTGTAATGTACCGTATTGGACGAAACATGAAGTATGTTCCAGGCCAAGGCGTCGGGTACGCTTACCCATTGCAATCACATGCTCAGGCCGAAGCTTATGAAGCTAATGGAAATAACGCCCGTGCGGTCGCTTCAGCCCAGAATGGTGGCTCATACTTGCCCATTCCTCCTCCAGCCACAATTGTGTCGCACCAAAACTTCGTGATGCCTGCACAACTTAATTATGGAACGCCAATTGCGCAATCCTCATCTGCTATTAACGGAAACCAGCAGAGTACCTCTTCTTCTGCAAACAGCCAAGGTTCTGGTTTAGCACAATCCTCAGCGCAAACCCAAGGAGTAGGCAGCTTTGGAATCACCACTTCTAACGCCAACACACAAGGATCCGGCATCGGCAGCGCATTTTCAACGGCAAACAATGGCTACGAATCCGTCGTTTCATCAGCGAATATTCAGGGCAACGGCCAGAATGCCGCTTCTTCAAAGGCCAATGCACCACGTGGTACCATTGTTGAAACCACATCTAAGACAGGCGCCAATTCAGCATTTAGCTCAGCTACTGCTCAGGGTAATGGGGTAGCCCTTGTTTCAAACCCAAGCACCGTTTACAAGACCGTTGACAAGAAGGGTATCAGATGGCAGTTTGGAACTGTGTACGGAACCCCCGTTCAAGCTAGCAGCCTGCGCGCTGAGAGTCAGGCTAAATCTACAGCTCAAAGTCAAGGCGCTGGTATTGGCTCTGCTCAATCTGCAGCAAACTCTGGACTCAACTCCGCCAACGCTAACGCTAACGTAAATGGAGCTGGATATTTGACCCCAGCTGGTATGGGCTCAGCTCAGTCTGCTGCTAACTCTGGACTCAACTCCGCTAACGCCAACGCCAACGTGAATGGAGCTGGATACTTGACCCCAGCTGGCGTGGGCTCCGCTCAATCTGCTGCTAACTCCGGACTTAACTCTGCTAACGCTAACGCCAATGTCAACGGAGCTGGATACTTGACCCCAGCTGGCGTGGGCTCCGCTCAATCTGCTGCTAACTCCGGACTTAACTCTGCTAACGCTAACGCCAATGTCAATGGAGCTGGATACGTGACCCCAACTGGCGTGGGCTCCGCTCAATCTGCTGCTAACTCTGGACTTAACACTGCTAACGCAACGCCAATGTCAACGGAGCTGGATACTGACCCAGCTGGCGTGGCTCCGCTCAGTCTGCCGCTAACTCTGACTTAACTCTGCTAACGCTAACGCCAATGTCAACGGAGCTGGATACTGACCCCAGCTGGCGTGGCTCCCTCAGTCTGCTGCTAACTCTGGACTTAACTTCGCTAACGCTAACGCCAATGTCAACGGAGCTGGATCTCTGACCCAGCTGGCGGGCTCCGCTCAGTCTGCTGCCTAACTCTGGACTTAACTCTGCTAACGCTAACGCCAATGTCAACGGAGCTGGATACTTGACCCCAGCTGGCATGGGCTCCGCTCAATCTGCTGCTAACTCCGGACTTAACTCTGCTAACGCTAACGCCAATGTCAACGGAGCTGGATACTTGACCCCAGCTGGCGTGGGCTCCGCTCAATCTGCTGCTAACTCCGGACTTAACTCTGCTAACGCAAACGCCAATGTCAACGGAGCTGGATACGTGACCCCAGCTGCGTGGCTCCGCTCAGTCTGCTGCTAACTCTGGACTCTAACTCGCTAACGCCAACGCCAATCGTCAACGGAGCTGGATACTTGACCCCATCTGGCGTGGGCTCCGCTCAATCTGCTGCTAACTGGACTTAACTCTGCTAACGCAAACGCCAATGTCAACGGAGCTGGATACTTGACCCCAGCTGGCGTGGGCTCCGCTCAATCTGCTGCTAACTCTGGACTCAACTCCGCTAACGCCAACGCCAACGTGAATGGAGCTGGATACTTGACCCCAGCTGGCGTGGGCTCTGCTCAGTCTGTTGCAAACTCTGGACTTAATTCCGCTAACGCCAACGCCAACGTCAATGGAGCTGGATCACTGGCCCCAGGCTAGTGCGTGGTCCGCTCAGTCTGTCGCCTAACTCTGGACTATACCTCGCTACGCTTCAACGCCTAACTGATTGCACGGCAGCTGTCAGCTCACCGCAACGCAGACGGGTTCCTCTCGCACCCAATGTCTGACACGTCCTATCCTACTGGGTTCAAACCTCAAGTGTCAATAAGTGAGCAGCGCGCTACTGGCAAACTACGCTAAGGTTTCGCACTCTCAGCACACTCAGCAACAGTTGTCCTACTCCGCCGCCAGCAGCCAAGACGCATATGGAACTCTGCAATCTGCCGCTGACGTGAACGTGCTGATCGCAATTCGCAACTCAACGCAACACCGCGATATGGTTCAGCGAACTCTGATGCGAATCGCCTCTAGGTAATGCTAAGTCGTCACGCTATGCAACGCGTTTGTGGTTAACACTGGAACTGTTAACACTCTTGCCAACGTTGCTGGGCAGGGCTTGCCAAATCGACGGCCAGTAACGGACCGTACGGGCTGTGCTACCAGCCCCCATGTGGATGCAACCTATAGTCGGTTACGGAGGCTCCAGAGCTATAGCCAATGCCCAAACTTCCGGTAATGGTCAAGCTACTTCGTCCGCCAAGACCCAGGGTCTACAAACTGCCTTCAGGGTCGTCAATTCTTCTGCCAATTCAAGCGGCCTTGGTACTGCTCAAGCAAACGCACAGAGCTTGTAAAAAGCTCATTCGGAGCAACTACTTCAAGACGACTTTTTAAACCAATAATTTACTTGTCTTGATGTGGTTGCAGATTTAAAATTTATGCATTTACATAATTTAAATTTTATGAATATAATTTATTCCTTGTGCATTTCATGTATTTTCTTTTTTTAGATAACAATTAAATTGATTTTCTGTAAAAAGTCTGTTACTTATCTTTTTATTCCTTTGAAATAACCAACGAACCTATACGGTGCAAACGCATGTCACATTTAAATGTGCGAAAGTACCATTCATCACATCCATGTCAACTATTCATAGAAAATTAAAGTTTATATTAAACTTGTTAACAAGAATAATATATTTTCTTAACCAAAGATAATGTTGCCATAATTTATAATACATTTCATTTTAATATATATTTGATGTTTTATATCATTAAGCCTTCGTTGCTCATTGGTGTTGGTAAGCGCTTTAAAAGCCGCCGGTCTCGGATTGAATCCTGCGGGGACTTAACAATTTTTTTATTGTTGTTGTCCACTTGGTTATGGCAAACACGGGCTGATCACCCCATTGCGTTGGTAAGATGATGTATGCGTCGAATGCTCATCTAAAAAGACGATTATACGTCTGATCTCTTTTCGATCGTGTCAATTATCCTTTTCATTGAACTATGAGGGTAAATGGAACAGGAAGTGCACTTGTTTTTGCCCACATACTTGTGCACCTATGTCCTACGCACGGTAATAAGTACTGTGTACAACTAAATTAAGTCCCTTGTGACTCGGTAAAGCATTGTGTTCTAAAGTAAACAAATATTTTAAAAGTTATTAACTATGTCTTTATGTAATTTTTTAATTTCTCAGAACTTAAACGATAGAATGCCTTTTTCGCTTCTTTTAAACCGTATTTTTAATTTTACATAATATCTTCTATGTATTTATGTCTTAATACTTTTACTGTAAATAAAAAAAGAGCACTCTATTAAGGTTTTATATTTTATTCAAAATGTTTCATCGTTAAGCTCTACAATTTATTGAAGCTGTTAAAATTTGTACATATACGCTTGAAATTACAATGCAGTTGCAAATTAATTAATCTTGGTAAAGTCCCAAAACAAATTTGAGAGAAATGTTATATGTACTGACAACAATACTAACTAGTAGGTTTATACTCGCCTCCGCTTTCTTGTTGTCATACACGCACACAGCCATGTGTTAAGCATAGTGTTTTACAATGTTGCCTGTTATAATTTTAATTTTATTTTTATTTAAAAAAGGTTGTAACTTTTATCGAATGTTCATTTGTAATATTGTTAATACTTTTATTCTGTTAATTATAAACTATAAACCAATGAATGTAAACAACTTCTGCGGTATTTAAAAAATGGAAATCTGCAATTGGGTGTGGGAAACATTACTATAAGTCTATTTATTTAATTTTTCACTCCTCGATAAATAAAATAATAATTGCATATTCCTTTATCTTAGTCGTTATTTATATTCACAATAATCTTTAAGTGTTCGGTTTTGCACAGATTACAATTTGCCGCGCATAAACGGTTTTAGATATTTGTGGAAGGTTTCGTTGACTGGCTCTGCATTGAGCGGGCTTTTCATGGCTTCTTCCATCAGACGCTCGTAAGCTCGTCCGTCGTACGCGCCCAAAGTTGAATTAAGAATCTAAAATAATATACAATATAAGTGAATTAAATTTAACGTAGAAGTTGATTTTTTATAACTATGATTATAACATGATTAACACATTTATTTAGATAAATTGATGATAAAGTTTTAACATTTATAAGCTTATCTACATTACATCATCTAATATACATTCATCATAGGCTATATAGTAACAATATTATTGTATCAACGATCAAAATTTTACTTGAAATTGTAGTTAAAGTTTAAAATAATTCAACTCTATGGATATAATTTACACGGTATTTTCAATGACAGGATTTCTAATTTCAATAATCTTATATTCATAAATAAAAAATGCATGTGAGCTGTCAACTCGCAATAGCATATGACGTTGTTTAATTCCAACGTTTTACTATATTAGAATTAACAAATTAAAAAGAAAATCTTCTGTTTCTTTCGTGTGGTGATATACATTAAATAAATAAAATAAACAGCCATGCTTAAAATTAAGGAAATAATTAAACATGATCTAATATCAAAAAAGTTGCATAGTATAGATATAGTGAGAGAAGATGTTCCTTCGTAATTTTTCGGAAAAGTTTGTATTTATCGTGCTCTCTCAAATAGCTCCAGTAATTATACATCTCTTATAATGCAATGACATTATTCATGTTGACATTAAACGCTAAACAATAAAGTTTCATATTAATGGATATGAAAATGTCACTCATTTAATACGATCCCTCATTGACAGTTCGGTAGGTACTCATCGTAATTCGATAAAGATTCGAATTATTCCGAAAGTAAATATTTTTTCACTACATATTTACGTATCGCGTTGTTATAAGGCTATTGAAGTCATAGCCATCAATAAGAACGCTAGATGTATGACGTCGAGTCGTTGCCATGGGTTACAATGTTCATATCAATTAGACTTGTTTGTCTCTGTTATTATTTATATCTTTTATTATCTGCCTCTGTAGCATAGTGCTATGGGCTTGAGCTTTAGAAACTGGAGGTCGTGGCTTCGAAACCTGCGGGGACTCAACAACTTTTCATTGTTGTTTCCTTATTGGTTAGGGCGATGCGGGCTGATCAACTGATTGTCTGTAAAGTAAGATGTTGCATGTGTCGTATAGGCATGCAATCAGTCGGTCCTATGCCTTGTCTCTCTACGGTCGTGTCAGTTATCCGTCCCATCGGGCTCTGAGGGAATAAAGGAATAGGGGAGGCACCTGTGTTTGCGCATAGCCTTGTACTTGTTGTATTTGTTTGTACTATAATATTTCCTGCGCAGTTGGCTGATCTCTAATATAGATCGGCCGCCGTTATTTTAATCGACTTGGAGAACATTCCTATGCTTTTATTTTTTTACTCACCTCGTCTCTAAAGTCGAACGAGTCCACTAAGCCGACAGCATTAGGCCGAATCTTCTCCAAGAGGTCCATGTACCTTCTCTGGAGTTCAGATACGTCCTTCTCCGTAATAGGTGTGTACTGAGAAAAAAATGAGAATGATAATTATACACATAGGGTAAATACAATCAAACTACAATGCTGTAAAGTTTCAAGATAAAAATGTAAATTAACAATAGAAGTTTATCTACAATATAATATTTCATTCTTATATTTCAATGGAATTACAGTATTTTAAATTTTGTCTTTTATTCGATCAAAAACAAAATGCAGATACAATAATAAATTATTTGGTTGAGTAATACATAAATTATTCGAGCTTTTTTCGTTTTCGTGTAAATTTATGCTTTAGAGTAATAAAATTCGATCCAGCAATAAAGCATATATGATGTTCACGTGTTTCAAGATTTATTTTTTGTACCAACTGTGCAGGTTGCCTGTGATTTATTTCTATTTATTCCACATCCATCCTATTAACGTTGTATCTGCTACTTTTTTTCTGTTACAATGAATGATGTATTCCTGTTTTCTATGCAAATTTGTGAACATGCGATATCTGGAGTGGTATCTTGACTTCATGCTTGCATTATTCATTCAAATCACTTGAACTATAAATTCTGTTCAGAATTTATAAAGGTATTACCATTTGACAAATGAGTTAATTTATTATTGTAAAATATAGTTTATAATCGTATCCGGTGAGATGAAATTAACGCATGTTATTAATATCACCTAAAAATTGAGCAGTGTCGTGGGTAGCCTGTCACTCCGTGATTTTCATCTGATTTACAATTTACCAATAACGAAACATGGTAAAAGTGTGATATAGGCATACATATATTTAAGCCATTACAGAATTTTTAATCTCTATAAAAATATGTTTACGGTGTTATTGGTTGCGTGTGTAACCAATTGATTTTTATTAGATCCATAAAATTTTCTTTCGTGCTCATTAGTTTTTAGCATGTCCTCATTAGTATAGCGGCAATTAATGGACTTCGACTTGGTTCATTGACACACACTAATTATAGACGTTTTTTAATTACTTAAATGTCAATTAATTTGATGGCGAATGAACTTTTGGTTGAGCGTCACAGAAGGAATTGGACGTAATATTGCTAATCAAATAAGAGTATAATTTGACAAGTTTTAAGATTATTTCAATCCTCTATATTAATACTAAATTATTCGATTAAATTCGCTTATTTTGCACGAAGACAATTCTATCATTTATATAACAAATTAAATTTTTTATTTCTTGATAAATAATACAGTGTGTATTTTTACAATTTACCGTTTTTTAATATGTTTTAAGTTTTGATATTTACATCAATTAAATCTTTTTGAATGCCGAGTCATTAAAGGGTCGTACGACAATAACATTCATATATAAAATGTATAAAAATTTGTATGTATTTATATATAATACTACCAATATTATGTGTGCATCTCTGAATTACTCTTAAAATTTATTTGATACTTAATCTTAAAACTATGTCTTAAAATATAGTCTTATTTATAGATTTATTTAAATAGCAAGCGTCCTATTTTTTTTTTAGCCTTAATTCATTAATTTTATAAAAATTACAAGTATTCAAATTAAACAAAGATTACGTACACGTTTTCAAATGTGAAAGTAAACCTTCGATTACTTAATAAAAATTGTTTTGTTTTTATACACGGTACTTAACTATTTCAATTACATGATTTTCATTGATGCTATAAAAAGCAATTTTATAATGTTAAAGAAAGATCATTTTCCTAAATGAATAATGATTTAGACGGCATATAAATCCAACAGGAGGGAAATAAATCCTTGACGAGTCGTTAACATAACTAATTCTAATAGTTACTTAAAACAACATTATTTAATGAAGACAACCTTAAATAACAATAAAACTTTATTTCATGCACTAACTTATCTGTTCTCAAATATCTTCCAAATTCTTTAAATGAAAGGTTCACCTTATATTTTAACAACTTTAATTTAACACGAATAAACCGTCTGACGTCTAAACATTGCCAGTAATAGTTGATCAATCAAATATTTATGATACATACATCGTAGCTGTCAAAGTTAATCACTTGAGGATATCCCTCTCAAAGTCGACCGATCACTATCAAGTTTGCGCTCTTGACCACTAGATGGCCTAATTAGCACAACGGTGACCTTTGGATCCGCCATTGTAACTATCACTCAGCCTGACCGAAACAGTTATTTATAAACGGGGCCAGCTGTTCTTGTATCCGAACAAAAAATCTAATAATGGTCAGGCAGTCTGCTACAGCAATATATAGAATTGACTCACTAGTTTGTTATTGTAAGCTAGGATGTATAGCATCCGCAATGCTTATAAGGAAATATTGTCGTAAAAGATAGATCAAATTATAATGTACGATATAGGTAATGATTAATGCTCTAAAAAGCTGGCTAAGCCGTCTCTAATAGATAAACCTAACTAAGAATTTCGTTTTCAAGCTGCCTTCTTCTACGATTCAATAAGCCTTAATAACATCTACTCAATTAGCTTTCGTTAATGTTTTATTTATGAGGATTTTTCTAAGATTTTTCTACTACTAAGAACGTCACGTAATGCATGGTACTTATAATTCAGAATATCTATATGGATTTTACTTACCCTTGACGGACTAACGGTAACTGAATGTAATACGTACATACATTTTATATGAATATTTGACTGAATACGAACTGTAATAGATTCCTGTAAGGCGTGGAAACAGATATTTCCCGGTATCTGGCTAATTATTAAACTCCAATAACCTGCCAAATGCATTTTGCTTGCAAAAGGACTTGGGAAACGATTATTTTTGCATTAACTTCTCCGATAATTTATATTAAACTGACAAAGTCAAAAGAAAACTGATCAATTGCAAAATGGTCATGGTTTTCTCGATTATTGTATGACAATAATGTTACGTTAAATAAACTAAAAGAGGAAGCATAAATGATATTTCAATTAATTTACTAGTACCACTACAAACTTTAAAAAATGTTGTATGTTTGACGTCATCAACTTAGAAGCAATAAATTTAAAAGAGTCTGACATTAAGATTCTACGTCAAACGAAGTTAAAAATTATAAACTAACGGTTTCAACATCTTTTATCAAAGAAAAAATCGTATAATCTCAAAGGAATGTGGAAGAAATAGAGTATAAATTGTATTACATGTTAGATAATTAACACTCTATTGTTAATTTGAATTTAAACGCGTATGGTGTCGCATAGCAAATCTGGCGCGTCATTAAATCATTTGTCATTTACGACGTCATAAAAAATTGGCCATCGTTAAGAGATCTGAATTGTGAAATTTATGATTTCCGTCCGACAGCGATCACATAAATTTGGCGAAGTTTAGTAACGGCATCTATTTATTGTATAGGTTATGGCCTAGCTCTTAATCACTATGTGAAATATTTAGATCATGACAAACCTTATCACATAAGGCAAAAATATTCGTCGCTGTATAAATTTAACAAGTACCCAAGATGATGATAGTACATTATTTTATGGTTTTAAATCGACGATGAAGTAATTTTACATTCTAACTTGATTATTTATGCGATTTTTATGACATAACTTATTAGGTAGTCATTAATGTTACTTATAACACAATTAATATAAACACAATTTAAACATGTTGTAAAGGAACGTTTATGTGTTCAAGATTATTATAACATAAATGATAAAACAACCTGGTAATGGAATGCTCGTTCCAGGCTTTTTCAAATTTAAAATACGTATCAGAGACTTGTATATTGCTAATATGAATGTACATTCGATTATTTTAGAAGATGACAAAAAAGGCCTTCCAAGTATCATTGAATTGAATGTGGTACACAATCAAATATGTGGTTCTTCAATGTCTCAACTAATGCACTTTATGTGAGTCAGTAATTAAATATGTTACATACATTTTTTTAATAAGTTAAGTTCATTTTTTTACGTCAGTTTCTAAAACGTATTTTTTTTTGATAAAACTTAACGTTACAAATTATACTTTACAACGCCGGTGTACATTTTTTTATGTAACATAAGTATTAATTACTGGAATGGATTGGGTAAGACATCAAGTATCACACAACTAACGTGAGATTACAAGTTCATACAAAATAAAATGCAATTGTTTAATAAACGTCAAATTGTATAAATAATTTATAACATTATTCTTAATATACACTAAAGTCACCTTGTCACATGAAAGAACACCTACATTTTTTTTCGTATAATACGTTTATAGTTTTGGTCCAAACTTGGTTTTGTGGTTTATTACAAAAAAATAAAAATGGATTGAGCCTAAAGTAATAAAAGTCACGACCAAATGTCACTGTAACGGTTTAAGCTTAAGGAAATTTTCTCAAAATTCGAAACCTAATGCATAGCTTATTTTATGAGGAGAAATTTTAATCTAGCTTTGTTTTATATTATAGATATTATCTATAATATGAAGTCATATCAGTAGTAATAGTAATCAAAATCAAAACTAAAGCATTTAATTGTTTTTAAAGTTATTCTTGATTGACTGTATGAAAAATTTTCAATATATACTAAAAATTAACTACTTTTGAAGGTCACATATGGTAAAGTTTATATTTATTGAATATTATTGATTGAGTATATATTTTTAATTATTCAATATCTTTTATAAGGTTTTGATCAAACCTTCATGATTAAAATTGACGCCTTAAGATTTATCATCATTTGAGGTGCAATTGCATTTTGTTTATAGTATTTCAAGTATTTATTTATCTCTTATGTAGGTGTTGATCAAAATATTATACACCTTATTTACAATAAAGTCAAGCTTTACAAAAGAAAATCGAGGTGATCGTCTGTCTTTGTACAGCAAGTGGTATTGAATGATATGATAACTATAAAAATGAAGCAGATCAAAAGATTACATCATTCCGTTAACACCGTTATTTTTTGTGGCTATTGTGAAATTTCACTCGATTATAATTTTATTGGTGGTAGGTACTAGTAGGTTGTCAAGATTATCTTGGTCCGTCGTTATGGGATGCTAGTGTCTTTGATATGCTGATATTTAGCAAATTTACTTTATGTTATAGGTAAAGAAAATACTATAATGACGCATGTATATCTGTGTAAAATCTGTTATACAAGTAATCCTAGTACTATTAATAGCAGCTGAACTTAAGATAATATGCAAAAAGAGTTGAAAAGAAGTAAACATAGATAATCTACATTAGCATCTGCATAATTCATTCAAATACCGTAATAATAAAATCTAAAAAATGCGAAAAGTGCATGGTTACTTTTGTCTTGTCGTAAAGAAATTTTAAATTATACACACCAGCAGCAAATCACCAACTTTCTCCAGAGCCCAGTACACTACGTACATCTCCACCAACTGTTGGAGAACGCTCCTTAGAGGTGCTGACATTGTTGCAGTCCTCTTGTCCATCTCTGTTTTGTAGACGGAGAGGAGAACTGCTCTACCATGTGCCTGAAATGCGCCTAATATTAACTACCATGCAATAAGTAATAATAATTTTTTCTCGACGAAAAACATAACATCATCTTGTCCCTAACTAAGCATAGCAGTCTTCTATAGATATATATACGAACACCCAGACACGAGAAAAATACTATGTTCATCACACATTTTTTTCCCGCGGTGGGAATCGAATCCACACCCTTTGGGGTAACAGTCAGGGTCACTAACCATTATAGCAATAGAAATTAAGCAATTGATTCATAGTTAGTTTTATATGAATCATAGCAACATCATATTTGTGTGGCTCAATAAACTTTTGATTGTGTGCGTTTAATGTAAACTTCTCTATTTATTTTATAAACTAATTCGGAAATAAAACACAAACCTCTGAAGCCGCCGTTAAAAGAACTGATGCCTTATTCCAAGCATCTTCTGATGACAATCCAGACTTCCTATACAGCTCAAGTGTCGAAACGACACTAGAAAGTTTCCTATGGGAATAAAACATGAAGTTGACTATTTGTAAGGACGTTTTGTGTTTTTATTTCTCGTATATACATCATATTTGAATAAATTCAGTGTTAAAATTAAAACGGACATGTTGAAAAAGAGTAAACTATACCAAGTTTTCCATTAGTATGTGTAAAAGATATATTGACTTTTTAAGCAAAAAATGTCTTTGAATATAATATATAGGTGCAATAAGCGTAGAATTTTAAAAATATTTTAGAAAATTAGCAGAAATATTTATCCAAAGTCATTAACGAGTGATATATTAGCTACCTACAGATGTAGAGATTTACGACATTTCGTTGTAAAGTCCACCACAATGATCTCGGTATGTATTTAAATGGATAGCTCTAGAAATAAAATAGGTTAATAAAGCTTTTGCTTAAAAAAGATCAACTGCCTCCGTAGCCTAGTGGTATGGGCGTGTGCTTTAGAAACCGGAGGTCGTGGGTTCGAATCAACAAATTTTCATTGTTCTTTACTAGTTGGTTAGGGCAAATGGGCCGAACACCCAATTGTCTGATAAGTAAGATGATCCATGCGTCGGATGGGCATGTAAAAAGTCGATCCACCCACCAACCCGCATTGGACCAGCCTGGTGGGATACGGTCCGAAACCCTTTAATGGATAAGGTTGTATTAGGGAGGGCCTATGTCCAGCAGCCTGTATCACAGGCTGATGAAAGCTTTTACTTACCGAGAGGCAATAATTTTGAAGCTCTTTATGATGCCGTCAATGGAGCCGTCCCATGTCTTCAAAGCTATTTTTTCACCTAAATACGCCATTGATCCCTTGAATGGTTGACCTTTAGAGTTCATACCCCACGCTTTTACTAGAGCCCTGTAAAATAATAAAAATAAGATATGATAATACGATAGCACCTTTAAAGGCAATGAACGCATTCGTCGTATCCTAGAGTATAAGAAAAAGATTAAATATTGAATAACTGTATTCTTTCTTTACCGGTTTCTGTATTAATTTTTATCAATTCAATTTAAAAAGATATAAAATAGTAAGTGTAATCGTACATTGCAATCGTTTAATTATATAAGTAGATAAACCGCCTTCATTGGTCCAGGGGTGTTGGCCTTTGCTTTATAAACCGGAGGTCGTGGGTACGAATACCGCGGGGAAACAACTTTGTGTAATCGTTGTTTTCTGATTCAAGCGTCGAATGGGCATTAAACATTTGATATATAACAAATATACAGAACCTTGCTGCCTGCAATAAAAGCACCGTGTTCTCGCCTTCGTAAGTGTATGCCGCGGTGGCCAACCCATACGTTTGCGCCAAGTTTGATGATAGCATATATCCATGACCACCACATGCCAAACGACACTTCTCAATCATCATGGTGGCGTCTATCGTTGATATCGGTTTCAAGCAACACGCGAGGGCGTGCAACTGGAACAAAATGAATATAACTTTTAAATTCAAACTTGCGTAGTTTTTATTTTTCGTAAAATATTTTGAAACACTTAATTCTTGTAACGGATATTATGATTTTGAACTCTCTTGGCTTGTCTAAAGAAAGTCTTTTTTACATATTTGATTTATAAGTAACTCCTATTTCTACAGATACATATTAGTAACAGAAACAAGTAGTAGTTTTTCGTTAAACAAAAGGTGTATCTGCTCTCTCTTCTCTTTGATTTTGCGCGTTTACATGAATAGTTCATAAGTGAACTGCTACTGCTTAACTCTTTAAGGGATAGAGAGATCTCTAAAAGGGATCTGAAGATATTAGATACATTACCTCCGGCAAATTGTCAAGTATACCGCTGGCTAGCTGTTTGTTGACGTTACAGTATATGTCCCAAAGCCACATTGCATTTATTGAGAACGCGTGGCTTGAAGCAATAGCGATGAACAGCTTGTGCTGCTGGGTGTAGTAGTCCAAGATCTGAGGCTCCGGCTCGCTGAAGTAATAAAAGCACAATTTGACAACAAAATCGTTAAGAACTAAAATTAGTGCTCATATTAGCATCATTGGTCTATACTTTTAGCTCTTCGATTTGTGCGATATGGCACAGCGAACTTAAAGTAGACTGAACTCGACTGATTCCAGTACAATAATTTAAGTTTTCTTAAAATGAATATTTACGTAAGTTATTCTCAACTTTTCCCTAACTGAATGAGGACTTTTACTTAGGCCTTAAAATCTTAAAGGTTATGTACGCAAGAATTTTTTAAGGTTCTGTTAAGTGAACTTAAAACTGATGGACTTACTTAGGTTTCGGTTGCGATTGTCGTCTGATCGCGCTGTATCTGACCGCAATGGTGGCAGCCTTAGCGATCATGTTAGCCATATTGTTCACAATCGTTACCCGGACGAACACCATCGTACCGTAGGTGAGTTTGCTGTTCTTTGACGCGACGAAGGTACCGTCCTGAAAACATTGACGTTACATTATGGGTGAAAAAAAAACGTTTTTTTTTAGTAATTTGGCATTATTTACTTTATGCGTATAAACTAAATCTTCAAAGCAAACAATTTTATAAAACTGTGATTTTTTCAATTAGGCTACAATTATTATTTTAGTGTGTAATAAAGAATACTTAGTCAGTTAGTGCTAGTTCAAGTTTCAGACTTTTTCCTTGGATCATCGATTACAGGCAAAAAAACCAATACTCAAAATAAAATCATGTGTAACGTAAATACAAGAAATAATATTTTACCAGCTGTGAACCCAGTCTAATTTCTTTCTTTTAAATTAGTCTATCCTATTAAACTCTGAAAGGGGAATATCGTAAATCTATGATATCCTAGACTATTTAAGTGTTCTTTTGTATTTCTTATCTCCCAGTCAAAGTTATTTTTCGGTCATTTTATAACGCGATTATTAAAGTCCACATTTTATCAACTTACCTTTAGAATTTGTGCATTTTTCATCAACATTCTATCCCTAGGGATGCGATGCTTTTCGAAGCCCAAGAAGCCGTTGTTTACAGTTTGGAAGCCAAGTTTTGCACCGATTTCTCCAAGTTTGATCCCTGGCAGGGGCATATGAGTCTCCTCATCACGTATCTGAACCATGAAAGGTTGGATACCGCAGCTCACGCCCTTAGAGAAAAGACGGGCCATTACCACGCAGTAGTTAGCGGTGTGGGCCACTGTAAAAAAGATTTTTTCGGACTTTTCAACTCACTTAACTCACCGAACTACGTTTAGAAAGTAAAGAACAAAAAGTTAAGTTAAAGTAGGACAACAATATTATCATGTTAATAAATAAAAATAGTGAAAAATATGTACTTTTGACAAGTGCTTATTGTAGTATTTTGTAAAAAATAACGGTCGTATTTGAATAATGTTGACTATAAATAATAATGCTAGTACAAAATAAATTATGGGAAATTTTTCTTTTGTTTAAGCGAATATTACACATTATTGAATAAAAGGACTATTTACGCATTTTATCGCGTTTATTTCACATAGTCGGTGGTGACGGGGTAGACTACCCCGTGACTTCGGCCGCTGGAAAGTGTTCGAAACGTCGGGACATTAAATATGTAAAATAAACGCAATAAAATCCGTAAAAAGTCCTTTTATTCAATAAATAATGGTGAGATTATGTTTGTATTATTGTTTGTTAAAAATTATGGAAATAAATTTTATTGATGTAATTAATACAAAAAATCTTCAGAATAATTTTTCGTCATAAAACACGACAGAATAGAAATAATACTGAATACTATGAACGTCTAAATTAGTTATTGTTATAAGATTTTGCGATGTCAAATTGAAAGCCTAGTCACGTGACATATTATAATTCTGTAATCAAGAAAGAATCTAATTTCAAATGTATATAAAAAAGAAACTTTTACTTACAGCCACCCGGCCACCACTTGTATGAGGACAATGTCGGGCTGTTCAGCACAAACTCCTCGGTGGATGGGTCATAAGTCGCTTCAGTTTCCAGACCCCGAATGAATGTCCCGTGACCAAGCTCCGTCTGTTGGTATTTAAAAAAGTTTAAATTATTTAATTTGCTTATACCTTTAAAATCTAATTATATTCTAAGAAACAAAATCTGTGCTAGACGCTAACTTAACGTACACACGCATATATCGTCGTGTTTTCGCTGCTAAAGCTTTAAATTGAGATTTACATAATTTTTTTTATTCAAAGGTAAAAGCTCAAACAGATAATTATCTCAATATGTTTCAATGTAGCTAACAGATTAATAAGCAAAAAACCCTTAAGTTCATAATGTTACGATATGTACCGTAACTTAAGGTACCAATAAGTTTTAATAACACATTTATTATACAAATTAAAGCACAAAAATATTGTTTTTGTCTGTAAGAGATAAAGATTTCGGACACATATTTACACTTACTGCCTTGTTAATGTTAACTTTTCACCAATATATATAAATAACTATATAAATATTTAATTTTACAACTAAATAATAGGTATAATTTGTAACTGCCTCCGTGGTCTAGCGATATTGGCCCACGCACCGGAGGTCGTGATTTCGAATCCCGAGGGGAAACAACTTTGTGTTATCGTTGTTTTCTGGCTGATTTGTACAATTTGAGCCGATCGTGCAATTTGCTGAAAAGCAAGATGATCGTAATGATCCAGATGGGCCTATAAAAAGTCGGTCCACCCACCAATCAGCATTGGGCCCGCGTGGTTGGGTACGGCCAGGTATAGTCAGATATAATAGAGAAGGCGTAAAATAGGGGCGAGCCGTGTCCAGCTGTGGACTAACACAGGCTGTTAGTACACAAAGTAACAAAAATTCACACAATTTAAGCAACTTAATTATTAAACATTACCTGAGCATATGTGCCTAGAATCTCCATGTTCTTAGCTCTTGTCAGCCATGTCGCTTTCTGCTCTTCGTTTGCTTGGCCCATAATCGTGGGTACAAACATAGAAAAGTGCAGTGCAAATGGTGAGTTGTCTTTGCACACCGCGAACGATACCATGTTCCGGAAGTTGGCACTAAAATATCCATCGTTATAAGTAAAATTTCTTTAACCTTAAATTTACAACCTAAGTTTTTATTCTTCATACACAAATCACTGATTAAACTAAAATGTTAATGTTGGAAAGAAAAGACAAAAAAAATTCAGCGGTATTTTTTATCTACAAACGTATCAAGTACTATGTCAAATATAATACATTTCGTAAATTTACTGGGGATGCATATATATTATTGTTATTAAAGTATACATTCCGATTAAAGATATGACTAATGTCCGACTGAACTTTCGGTTTCGGCCGAGTTTCGGCCAAAATTAAGTTTCGGTCGAGTTTCGGTTTCGGCCAAATTTGGCCGAAACTTTGCTCGAAACCGAAACTGGTTTCAGAAGTGTTTTCAATTTCAAAATAGTAGCGAAAATTAAATGTATCATTGCTACAATCGAGCTCAGATCAGTCGATTTTGGTTCAGACAAACATACCAAGTTTGACAAAAGAAATGGATGATTCTTCTAGAAAGACGAGGAGTAAATAGGAGTGAGAACAAAATATATCATCATCCTCATCATCAGCCTTTGATAGTCCACTGCTGGACAAAGGCTCTCCTAATACCCTATCCATTAAGGGTTTTGCAGATCCCACCACGCTGGTCCAATGCGGGTTGGTGGGTGGTAGGTACAAAATATATACTCCTTAGTAACCAAAAAATAAATACAAATAATACTGGAAAGTGTAGCTCAGATATTTGTTGTGTTAATAAAAAATCTTCTAGTCTCTTTACTTTTTTCTGAATGTAGTCATTTGTTTGCTATGTGTGGCGAAATGTTCTCGAAAAAAGAGAAAACCCAAGTGCGACCTTGTCATTAAAAACCACTGTTATAAAAAGTTAACAACGCAAGAGATTTACTGCGGCTCAAAGGCAACATGAGAAGAGACTGCTCTGTCATAATCAATTGTCGCAAAGTGGGCTTCTTAATTTCGAGTAGGGAGAACGTACACGGAAGACGAACATGGTTGCAGACGTCCATCGAAGCCAGTAATCAACAAGAAACAATAAGAATATGCTGCCATATTCGAAAAAACTGTTTTTAGCGATTAAAGAATTACCATCTGATACCTAATCCAAGAAACGAGCATTTCATATAGAGGTACTCAACGCATATTGACACAAATTTTGAATATGAGAAAAGTCAAGATGGGTGCCAAGAATCAAAAATAAAATCGACTTCGAAGATATCGTTGGACAAGTTTAAGAAGATTCTAAAACTTTAAATCTAGTTACGAAACACGGGTTTATCCTGAAGGATCTTCATGCCGTGGCGTGGTATATGGCCTGGCCGGGTGTGCCTCAATATTTTGGGACTCAGAAGTGATATTGTTGTTTGATTACCTAGAGCATGGAGCCATCATTACTGATTATGCAGCTTTAATACCGAGGTTGAGAAATGCCGTCAATGATAAAAGAGGCAAACTTTGAACGGGCGAGCTGTTTCATCTTGACAACGTACCGGCGCATGGGTTGGCATTAGCTGATGGCCACCATTCAGCATGCTAGCGTACAATTGGTTGAGCATCCCCTATTCGCCAGATCTAGCGCCTTAGCTATTTTCATCTTCCTCCAAATTGATACAATATTAGAGGAAACATGAGTTAAAACTATATATACCAAGTAAACGATGCCGTGAAGACCTTTTGCAGGACCAAGTCAATCCTTTTTAAAGGAATTGAAGCATTGGAAACTTGGAACACTGGACTTATGTGTGTAGGTAGGTAGAAAATAAATAATTAGCTATCATAGTCATTATATTCTATCTCTTTTACTTTTGATCCCCTCGGAACTATAAATATAAACCAAAGTATTAATTAGTAAGATTTCAAAATACTAATATCTTAGTCTTTAATGCAACATTCACAATTATTAATTTATTTATTAATAACTCATATTGCTATAAGAAATTTATTTGAAAAAGTTAATACATTTTTAATATTTTGTTACATAAAAATATTATTAGAACTGAAATAAACGATTACCACAGTTTAATATACTGTCTCCATTCCATGACTAAAATAAAGCAAAATAATAGGCATAAAAGTCTCATATTTTAGTATTTTAAGAATTTTATACTTGACCACGTGAGTTTCAGGTTTCGGTTTCGGTTTCAGGCCGGACTCTAGATATGACGCTTTAAGGAAGCTACGAATATATGATATAATCTTAGCGCGCTGTGACTAATTAAATCTTAATGTGTTATTATCTTTAGATAAAACTAATTATGTAATGGTTTAAATTAATAAGCATTAATATCTACCTTAATATTTTTCGATAAATGACTAATCACAATTTTTATTTTGAAAAAATATGCATTGATTACTTTTTACTAACTATACTTTTAGATCCAGGTAAACGAAACCAACCTGGATCCTAATTTTACAGTTTGTTTACTGTTATTTACATTTAGATTATTATAAGTTTGATATTGTAATAAACGTTACATATTTTTTTGTTTATTACAACCAATAACAAAGTATTATCATATATTGTCTGGCGGTAGACAATATGGGCCGATCAGTCAATTGTCAGATAAGTAAGATGAATAAGGCGTCGGATGGGCATGTAAAAAGTGGGTCCCGGTTGTCAAGACCATCTTTGGCAGCAGTTCTTTTAAATCTGTGTCTATGAATTTACTAACAACTGATTCAATCTAGAATATAGTTTATTTTTAGGTTGTGGAGATCACATGCCAGTCGCTCTGCGTAAAGACAGTCATTCTGGTAAATCTTAATGAATTATCAGAAGACCACATAATAACTTGGGACAATGGCTAGGTGAAAGAAGATTGTGTCTGTTGGTTTGCACCTATAATCTTTGTTTAAACTGATGTCTATTGAAGTTTTATTTTTAAACGTTCGGTTTTATTTTTAAAATATTTGTTACCAAGATTAATGAAACACGAATTACTTACATGATTCTCTCATCGTCGGTCATGCCCTCGTCGCCCAACGATTGCAGGGTCCTATATAACAACACCGACTTGCGAACCGCATTCTCATATCGCTCCTTGTGGCTAAAATACTCATCTGGTATTTCGTCTATGATGCCTTTGACTCCCAGCACTTTCTGCTCTGTAAAAGTTTAAAAAATATGTATAAACACATAATCCAGACCAAACATAATACAAGATCTGTTATAACGAATATAGTTATGTATTATTTAGATTGAAACTTAAAATAAAAAATAAATTAAGGAAACAATTTACAAATTGTTGGTTGTAAAGTAGCTAAAGTGAGATAATAACAAAAAAAGAAACATAGAAAACACTCTATTGCTTACGTGATTACTGTCCATGATAATTATTACGATTTTACGGACTTATCGCGTTTATTTACTTTACAATTATTGAAAATTATACCCGATGTTTCAAACCCTTCCCAGGGTCCATGGTCGGTCCCGTCACCAGAAACATAGAAGAAAATTCAGTAACTCGGAAGAGTTACTTAAAACAGAGATTTCGGTTAAGTTGATTTAAAAAAGGTTAAATGAACTAGAAGGGCTTAAGGGCTTCCTTTTCTTCCTGTCTTATAGTTTAGATTTATTTTAGATTAGAAACTTTAGAAGTATTTCTTGTAAACTTTATAATTAAATAAATAAAATATTCATATTGTAATTATTATATAAAAAAATATTTTTAGTTATACTGGTCTTAATCAATACGCCATATTGGTTATATTTTATTGTCTACTTTTCATTACAAAAAAAAAACTTAAATAAAGTAAAAGAATTAGTGTTTTATGTGTACCCAATATAATATTATTAGTGGATATTTTCATGTTAACCCTAACACTCTCTTTTTTTATTGTATCTGCGCATATCCCCACTTACCATCTCTCTACCACCCTAAGGTTGACTAGGAGATCATGCCTATGACATTAAGTAGTAATCCTTTGTACTACTAGTGCATATATAGCGTAAATAAATAGCGCAAGTTCAATAAAAGAAGATTCGAGATACAAGATTTTCCTATCTCTATAGAATTTGACTTTTTTGTATTTTAACGATAATAGATATGAACATATTGATAATAGATATGTACCTCCTGCAAACGTGCGTCATTTTGACATTTCGCAATTCATGCTCTGATCAAAGTCTATAGCGTTGACCAAAGTTCAAGGTTGATTACTAATCCGCTTGTTTTTAACGCGATTTCTTTCCTGGTTTTATTATGAATATTATTACAATATCGTGGTTTGAAATGTAAATATTCTTTTATGTAAAGACAAGAGTATTACAATAAATACATAGCAACCTGTACAATATCTGTACAAATTCGCGTAAATAAGTTCTTTTTCTAGCAGGTATTTAATATAGGTAATAAATTGTGTTCTTCTTCTTATCAATTTAAGACGTTGATGAATTTTAACCTATTGAAGGCCCCCATTGATTATTCATTTTTATAAATCTACATGCACGGACAATAGCACTTGGCGGCGAAATCAAAAATATAGCCTGAAGTATAAATCTTTAGATAAAGAAAAAAAAAATAGATAATAGTTAACTTTTATATATCTATTAAAAATAATTATATCTATTGTTCTAAGATTTATAGAATTGAATTATTTTAATATTGAGTGGCATATATATTTCGCACTGGCATATATATTTTAATAAAAATAACTGTTTTGCTATTTTATGGATTTATTAAAAAGTTAACCAATTGGCTGATTATAAAACAACCGAAGAAAATCAACAGACTGCAATCGTCAAAACCTGATCTTTTAATCGAATTTGTGTTATTAATTAAGGTTAATTAACAGCGAAACGTTTTTCTGACACAAAATATAAAACAACTAGTCGATGTCCTGATAATTAATAAAATTGCCGTAAAATCGTTTAGAGGAACGATAATTAATTAATTTAGTGAAACAACTTTAATACAGTGCCAATCTCAAAAGTGTTTGTAATAACAATATTTAAAATAACGTAAATAATTATCATAATATACAGGATAATTAAGTAAATATATTACATTACTTAATGGGTGAGTAAGTCACCTGTTATAAGTAATTTAATTATTTCATTATTATATCTATGCATTTTTTCGTAAAAAGATATAATATTTTAATAATTATTTAATTATATCATAGCCATTAAGATTACGGGCAAACACTATATTAAGAAAGTTACAAAGCAACTGTCACAGCAACTTGTATGTAGAAACAGCGATTTGGAAAGCAAACAGTTTCGCAGTTTCTATTTTAGATTGCAATGTTAAGGGTTAATTCAAGCATACCCAGTTTTCTCCTCCTCTCGGTGTACTTTGGGCCCCAATCCAAAAAGTTGGTCAACTCCTCCGTGTTAAAGTTACATTTTGAACGCTCCCTCTGTAAATCCTCGTTTACTTTCGTCGTCATTATTCTACCGCGTTACAATTCACAATGAAGATACAAAATAACCGTACATAATTTTATCATGCGAGAATGTGAGATTTGTTATCAAACGCTATATGACTAATAACTAGATACGATAAATGATAAGCATATTATGACATAAATTACACTGATCAAAGGTGGCATAACAAATTTTAAGCTATTTTATAGCTTACTATTATTATTATTCTTGTATATAACTTATAACTTTTTGATATTTTGATCTCATAATGTAATGGCACAGCCCGATATAAGCGCACTTGTCTGTAGTCAAAGCCGCACTGATTGTAAATTCTGTCAGTTAAGTTATTTATCGCAATGTTTACTTAACGACTCACTATCTTAGTTATGGTTAAATGCGGTCGTTAAAGAGTTACGTTACAAGTTTAAACAGTAATTATATGTTAAACGTGCTAATATTGTAACTTTTTTTCATGTTTACTAAGTATATATCTATGCTATAATATAATTTATGGCGGATAAAAACTATAGTTGAAGATACTTTTGACTACAGATTTTTATTTAAATATTATAACAATGTCCTATGACGTGACATAACAAAAGTTAAGGCGGCGTGATTTACTAAATATGTAGTTGGCATCTTTTCACACCGTGCAAGTGATAACAAGTGATAATTCTTAAAGTCTCTTCTTCTGTACAATTTAGTCAGCAATATTTGCAAAGACGCTAAAATCATTATAAGTGTGTTTAAAATTTAGATACATCTGTACGTGTTTAGATACATCCCTTTTAAGAACTGCCATTGTAAAGTCAACTAATTACTAATTATGAAAGCAATAATTAATAATTCATGTTAATTTACGAATAGTATTCAGTTAAAAGTTATATAATGGTCGTTGACTGAGAAAGGGTCGTGATAGTAGCGTTCGCCGGTGGCCATTTCTACAGTAATTTTAATGATACGCAGAATTTGTTCATTACGATATGGTTTATTTTAGCAATATCAAGCTATACACAAATTATTCGAGCTCCGATAATCGTAACCAGTTCAAATGACTTTGCGCAGTTAAAACATCAGCGATAATCAAGCCAGTAAAGGCTCAGATGCAACAAAATTCTTTTGTATACAAAAAGTCTTAGTCGTTACGCTAGGGCTTACCACGTCCAGAAAGTGCTCGATCAAGGCGTCAAGTTGGTTTACTTATAATTCCCGAGAAATTTAAACCAAAACTATCAGATATAAAATATATATTTCAATTTGAAAACTAGCCGAGCACATCCTGTTAACGCAGTGGCTGCAATAAATATAATGTCATACCAACTAATTGTAGGTAGAAGATCAATAAATAGTCTGTATTTGAAACGGAGTATCAGATTTCGAATACTATGAATTTTATTGTTGTTCGACTTTTATTTACTTCCAATTTATTCGTAATTCGCCATAAAGGGTATCATTCAAATTTGAGTTCGTGACAGAACTTATTCCTGAGTTTGCTTAAACATAAGCAGTAAGTTCGTTGAAAACAGCAGCAGGCTATTTTGATGGGTGGTCCGTGCCACTCCTGCATTCCTGCTCGTGACCTATTTTCTTTGGATGAAACCCAAATAATGCAATCATGGGATAAGTTGTGGCAAGAAAACTGTTAAAGATAAAATCTATTCTACGCTAGTATGCCGTCCAGGCCTTGGATTTTTAGACATAAACCTTTTTCCAAATTACTAAGTTCTATCATAATTCGTCTTCGCTTAGGTCACCTTTTTTTCCCCTAGTGTTTTTGGCTAAACTGCCTTCCCTGTACATAGTTGCGTTGTTAATTAAGTCTCCTATTTTATTTTTGTTTAAATACAACAATCACTAATTATCTGTTTTATGCTTGTCCTGGGTAACTCAACCTGCAAGTTCCATAGTCTTTAAACTGAAAGTTTCAAATAAATACTTCAAGTTTTTACCAACCTTGACATGGACTTGACAGAACCATCAAGAAGTACTTGATAAAACCATTACACAAATACGAAGACGAAAAATATTCGGTTTGTGTTTATATGAATGTTAATTAAGAAAGCAATTAAAATTCAAGTTCATTGAATTTTTCTTTTAACTTTGAACTTTAACATGACGCACTAGTAGCAACTTATTTTGCTGGTAGGATTACTATTTTAGGATAGACGATAAAAAAACATAAATCTCCTTTTGGTTGACGAAATAAAACAATATCAACTTTATTTTTTTTATATTAAAAATAGCTTTTATATGTTTAAAACGTCTTCCATAAGTCTAATAAAAACACTTTCACTCTTTGGTCCAAAAATCTTTTGTCATAAATATAAATACGCAAACATTTTGATTAAACAGAGTTTTGCAAGTCGATAAAATTATGTGAGCAAATGCCATTTAGTTATAATTGAATGTTATTACTACATCAAATAACAACAGGAAATAATTTATACAACAAGTTAGCTTTGTTTCTTAAATACATTACAATTTCGCTTTAATAGATGGCTTTATGTATTTATGGAAGCTGGCTTGAACTGGAGCGTCGTTAAGCGGACTCTTCAAAGCTTCTTCCATCAACCTCTCGTAGACGCGACCGTCATAAGCACCCAAAGTAGATTGCAATATCTGAAAAGCAAAGTAACTATAACCATTTACACATAATAATGTATTCGTTGAATGGCTAAACTCACGTGAAATCGGTCGCCTCCCGACTCGCATTATGCGGCCATGAAGTTATTCCACTCGTCCTGACGAAGGACCTCCGATTGGTCCGAAACCAGTCGGCACCAATACCGATTTCACGTGAGTTTAGCCGTTTATAGAATGCATTATTAGTGCAATGTTTCACGAAAATTTTAATCATTTAACACATACTATAAAACATTTAAACTAATTTTGTTTCTTATCATTTTTTTATGCTACAGATTTCTTTGATAAATATGTTTATACAAATGATGTTTTTCAGTTCGAAGGTCTTAACAGTAGAAAATCTATTAAAACTTCTAATAATGTCATGCGGAAAAGAAAAAAACCAAGTAGTAGGGATACGATAGTATGTACTAGGTAAGGACAGAAAGTTATAATTTATATGCATATTTATTTACCTCATCTCTTAAGTCAAATGCATCTACTAAGCCCACGGCATTTGGTCTTATTAGCGCTAGCAACTTTTCATATTGAGTCTGCAACCCGTTTAGATCTTCTTCGGTAATTGTTGTGTACTAAAACATATAAAAATAATGATTTGTTTCAAATACGTATATATACATATATAAGTCGAAAAAGGTCTCTAAAAATTAATTATAATCATTAACTACACAATGATTAATCGATTGATAAAAACATGAACTACGAGTTTATGTTCAATCAGACAAATTAAAATTATTGTTATTTTATATTACTTTCTGAAAATCACCTAAAGTTTGAGTAAAACATAGCATTACCATAATGTTATAAGTTTACGGTATGGATTGACTTATAATACGATTTTACATTTCAGAAATCTTAATAAAACTCTGATTCTGAATATTGAATTAAAGAAAATACTTGACTAGTTTTGACGGTAAACTGTATAAATTTTAATCAAACTATAATAGCAAGTTCTAAAATAGTGATTTGGAAAGTCGAGCTTATTAATCATGTATAAAATGTAAATCTCTTATAACTCTATGGACTATACAAACAATTAAAAATAGTTTTTACCTTTAGTATTGACATATAATTGTTGTAAATTTTACTTATCAAATAAAGTGCTCGGTCTCGAAGCCCAATATATATAATCAATCATAACTTCTTATATAACTGGTTTAACATTATCGCTAAGCAACTGATCAAAAGTTTCTACCTTTGTTAAAATATTTTTGAAATACTCCTAAAGGTCTCGAAAATTAAAACATTACTTGTTCTTATCGTTCAGTGTAATCAGTACTTGTCATAACGGTTTTACATTTTCGCACGGAACGAAGTTAGTGTTTCACCTCACGCATGGTCGAAAATAGCTGCGCGGCAATGACCCGAAAACTTGAAAAAACTTAGATTTTACGTTAAGATCATGGGATTACATGGTAAAGAGTAAATTTAATTTACTAAAATAAATTATTATTATAAAAGAAACAATGAAGCCTCAGTGACCGAGCAGTTGCTTTATAAATCGGAGTTGATGGGTTCGAATCCTGCACGGAAGCAACTTTACGTTATTGTTGTTTTCTGGTTGGTTAGCAAAATATGGATCGATGTCGTTATTGTCTGAGAGTATGATCAGTGTCAGAGGGGCATGTAATAAGACGGTCCCGGTTATCAAGAATATCTTTGGCAGTCGTTATAGGATGCCAGAACCCTCAAATTGAAAACTAATTCGTCCACATGATTATGTGACACACAGAATGCAGAATGCCCTTTGAGTTGCGAAGGTCATATGCCAGTCGCTCAGTGTAAACTGTTATTCAGGTAAATCTAAATAGATTAGAAGCCGACCCCATATATATAATAAACGCATAAAAGAAAAGAAATAATAAACGCAAGTTAAGTTCTGCTTAAATTAAAATATATATACGTTATAAAAAAAATATTGTTACCTCCGCAGCCTTTACTAATCGCACAGTTGTCTGCTGCCATGCGTCGTCCTGGCAAATGCCACTTTTGACAAGACGCTTTATGTTGTCACTGCACGATGAAATGTTACTGGAACGTTCAATATTATTATCTATACTTTATTATAAAAATAAAAGATTCGATTGTCTACTTGCTTCGAATATATCCTTTCACTAGCAAAAGCTATCCATCATAAATACTGTTGAGGTCAAAAGAAACCTATGTTAGGTTTCATTTGACCATCATCATTTTCATCATCATCAGCCTGTAATAGTCCACTGCTGGACATAGCCGTCCCCTAATACACCCCTATCCATTAGGGGGTTTTGGACCGTATCCCAACACGCTGGTCCGAAGCGGGTCGGTGGGTGGACCGACGTCGGATGGGCATGTAAAAAACATGCCCATCCGACGCATCCCATCTCTTCACCTTAGAAAATCCAATTACAAAAATCTTAAAATCACACGGGCAGAGACGTGGTAGACCTTAGTATAAATTTAATATTATAATAACGAAAACAATTATGCGCAGTCTTTACCTAGTGTAATGACACTTTAGTTTTAAAAATCGTTCGTTACGAAAAAAATTCGGAAATTTTATTATTGAAAAGTAGTTGTAGTTGTAGCAACAAATTGCATAAAATCGATTATTATTCGGAGCAGTAAACTCTTACATGATTTCGTTGTATTTGATAATATTATGTAAATGTAATTGAATGTAATCCAAATATTATTTTATAAAACCAGTACTGTTATTTACCCAGCTGCGACAGCTAGAAGCGACCGTATTATTCCCTCGGGATCGTTACTCCAGGTCATTCTTTCTTTACCAGCACTGAGCTTTAAATACACCACCGTAGGTGTCAGAGTCTTGCCCGTTTCTACTTGCTCCCAAGCTTTCACTAAAAACCTAGCAAAAAGTAAAAACTATTTAAAATTTTTATCAAATATAATTGTGTATATAGACAATATGTTTCATTTTATTTACAAAGTAACCTATGTCTGTAAATAAAAAATCGCTTCTGTCTAAATAAAACCAAAAGCCTAGTATGAATTTACTCTATATTGAGATTTTATTCTTATTTAATGTTAAAGTACTATTTCCAAAGATTTATTATGGATATCAATAGATACGACTAATAAATGATAAATTTGGACTGGTTACACGTTGTCTTTGGTCATCTCATTTTGAGTTTACAAGTTAAAGCGCTGTAAGGATTAGTAGGCTGAAAAATAATGTTCAATCAGATTGTTGTTGAGATAGAAAAGTTAACTGAATAAGATTTGCTTATATAAAAACAAAAATATTACATATAATCGCTCAAAAAGCTTAAGACATTGAATAATATTAAACATTTGTTTCGATTGACAAATTGTTAATAAGTCAACGTAATACAGAAATTTCCGACCAAATTCTAACCTGGCAGTTTGCAGCAGTAGAACGGTGTAATCGCCCTCGTAGGTCCTGGTGGCTGTGACGAACGAGTAAAGAAGGGGCAGATTCGAAGATAGCATGTACCCGTGACCCCCACAGGCGAATCGGCACTGCTCTATGTACGCCGCGGAGTCAGAGGTGCTGATGGCCTTCAGGCAACTCGATAATGCGTGAATCTGTAAATATTGTGCATTAAAGTCTTAAAAGAAGAAGAAAAAATAAGTTTCTTTAATTGAGTTCTCAAAGCCAATAATCGATTGTCCTCGACCTCTCTTGGTTGACTAAGAGCAAACGAAATAGCTCTTCGGACTCATTGCCAAGTGAAGAACACTTCAGAAAAATGGTATTTTTATAAGCGACAAGAAAACTATTCCTATGACAAAGTTGGAACTGTTCGGTATATGGTCAATTTAAAGAAACACGGACAGAGAAAGCTAGAAATCGAAGAGAAAACCAAAAAGGAGATTTAAGGAATATTAAACCTGGTGAAGTGTTACCTCTGGTAATGCATCTGTGTTTCCACTCCTCATTTCAGCTAAAACCGCTTCGTATGTTCTCCATAACCAAGCTCCAGTCAGCTCCAAGGCATGTGCTGTTGCTATGCAGATGAACAGCTTATGCTGTTGTGTAGGGTAGTCGATTATCTGCGGTTCCGGCGCGCTACAAATAAAGTGAACAATATATTTAAGAAAGTTACTGGTTGAGTCCACTTAACCGCTCATCTCTCATTGTAAAATTTTCGTATTTTCTTTGGTACTTTTTATAACTTTTTTATTTATACGTCCTTCTCTCTTAACGTAACAAATGCAACGAAAATAATTGGTGGAATCGATTTAATGCGAATTCGATTTCTTACTATTCCCAATCACTATTAGTAATCAACACCTGTTTTATAATTTAAAGTTTCACGTTGGAGGGAGAATTTGCAGTTACACATTTGTTAGGCGCATAAATGAGATTGACGGAAAGTTACAAATATGTACTTCGCAAAAAAATATATATAACACTCATTGTTTCGCTCGTGAGGGATGTTGGTATATTATGAAAAGTTTCAAGAATAAGGAACCATGTCTAATATAAAATCACTATTAGCAAACAAAAAAAAATATCATTCAGAAATTTTAGAATGTCAATATAAAGTACCAAAACAATAAATATTTATGTATATTGTACAATTTTTATTATATATATTATATTGTATAGTTGTTATTTGTACAGTTAGCCTAACGGTCATTAAATACTATACACTTACTCAGGTTTTGGCTGTGATTGCCGTCTGACGGCGGAGTATCTCACTGCGATTGTGGCCGCTTTTGCTAAGTTGAAAGCCGCCTCTTTGACCAAAGTCACACGCACGAAGACCATGGTTCCGTACGTCAATTTCTCATGACGGGCTACTTTAACGTAAGTACCATCCTGAAAAATTTATAGTTATAATAATAAATAAGCTCATTTGGTAAGAGAAAGAGCTACACTTGTTAAATGCTAGACCAATAAGGTTTCAGTTTAGAATAATGTTGGCTATAACCAAACCTACTATTCTGCTCACACCTTAAGTAGACATCCAATGTAATATCATTTAATATAAAACTGTGAGTTCTGTGAGCTGATCACGTATACCAATTTATATAATAAGAAAAAAGTATAAAGAAGCAAAATAAGTACATAAGCGAAATGACAAATTTAAACATCAGTAATACAGAAAAAAATTGAAATTGCGTGGAAGAATAAGGCAATGATAATTTCAAAACAACGCATGAATTATGTAATTCACGCGTCATATTAGCCTATAAGATTTCGATTCCGTTGGTCAATACCATTTTTGATAAAAGTAATATACCTAGTGATACATGTTACAATATAAATTGCCTACATTATAAGAGCGGATATGACTTGAATTAAGTTTTTTTACTATGCAGTTTTGGAAAAAAACAGTAACAATATTAGATACAACTATTAAAACAAACAACGTATTTACAAACCCTAGTAACGTAACGCATAGTTCTGCATTTTTTTATTATTATAATAGCTTCGAAGGCAGACGGGCAGACAGGCCACCTGATGGAAATTGGTCAAGATGTCCATATAAGTTGGCGATACCAGTGGTATTATGTTAACTTCAAACCAGAACATAGTAGCGTTTTCACACTACTGCTTTAAGGCAGAAGTAGGCACCGCGTAGAGTCCGACCGAAACCGAAACCGAAAGTCCGGCCTGGGCTTCAGTTTCGGCCGAAACCGAAACTCACTTGGTCAAGTATAAAATTTCTTATAATACTGAAATATGGTGCTTTTTACCCATTGAAATGGAGATACAGTATATTAAGTTTCTGGTAATGATTTAAGTTGATAATATTTTTTTTGTAATGAAATATTAATATCAAAACAATATTTTTTTTAATTAAAATTCTCCAAATGCAATAAACAAATTACTAATTGTAACTATTGCTTAACTATTAAATATTGGTATTTTGAGATCTTTCTAATTAATACTTTGGTTTGTATTTGTAGTTCCAAGAAGGGATCAAAAAGTAATGAAAATGAGATAGAATATAATGAGGATTGAAAACTTAAATATTGATTATTCTGCATATTCCCCTTACACATAGACTCCAAGCGTTAATTTGATGACAAGGTGAAAACAGATAGGTGCCAGATCTGGTGAATAAGGCGATGGTCAACCAATGGAAAGCCATCTTGCTGAATGACAGCATCTATGAGCACGTGCAATATCAAGACGAAACAGTACACCCCTACGAGGCTTATATTTTTTGTTCCACTCTCGAGATTATCAATCAACAATATCACTTCCGACTCACAAAATATTGAGGCCATAACCTTGCCAGCTGATGACAAGGCATAAAGATTCTTCGGGCTCTTGAGGATGGCCGTTTCCATTACAAGATTTCTGTTGTCTACCTCCTGATAAAAAGGATGAACTCAAAACGTGACACAAGAGAAAAACCAGACAAAATATTTTTATAACTTGTCCTACGATATCTTTAAATATCAAATCGGCTATATTTTTGATTCTCGGCACCACTTGCGGAGACTTTTATAATTTTCAAAATTGTGTCAATATGGATTGAATGAGGTATATATATGATCTTTATTCAATATGGAAGCATATCATACAATATTCTTATTGATTGTCAAATAAACTTTCATCGGTTTAGAAACGGAAGCCTCTGACTTGAGAAGAACGGAACTTAGCGAGACCAAAATATCTTTTACATACAACATCATATTTTAACAGTTTGAAATAGCCTGGAGCAAAGAGTTAAATACCAGTATGTGTTATCTATCTATCTATTACAGCAATAATAGCCTTTATCACACAAACGTTTCTTTACAACTTTTTAGGATTTATTATCCGATAAAAGCTGAACGTTTTCAAAATGCCCTTTTCTCAAATTACGTATCAGATGGTAGTTCTTCGGTCGCTCAAAATAGTTATTTCCAAATTTGGCAGCATTTTCTTGAAAGACTGAGGTCGATGGACGGCTGCAATGATATTCGTCTTCCGTGCTCGTTCGCCCTACTCTAAATGCTCCTCCACCTTGTGACAATGAATACGGTAGAGCAGATTCCTCTAATGTTGTCTCCAAATCGCATTGAATCTCATGCGTTGTTAACTTTTTTTAACAGAGGTTTTTAATAACAAGCCCGCACTGGTTTTCTCTATTTTTGTGAACACGTTTCGACAGAAAGCAAACAAATGACTACATTTAGAAAGAAATTAAAGAGAATCGGAGATATTTTTGAATAAAAATATCTGAGCTATGCCTTGCAGTGTTTATTTATTTTTGTTAGCAAAGAATACATATGCTGTTCTCACTACTTTTTGATCTCTTCTCATCGTTCTACTAGAGTCCTCAATCTGTTTGAGGTAACATGGAGTGGTTGACAGATCTGCATCTGAGCTCGATTGTAGCAATGATACACTTACTTTCGCTACAATTTTGTTTAAATTTTCAAATCGTTTAATTTTGATAATATGACAATTTCTAAAACCAGTTTCGGTTTCGGCAAAAGGTTTGGCCAAATTTGGCCGACACCGAAACTGCGGCCGAAACTAGATTTTTGGCCGAAACTCGGCCGAAACCGAAATTTCGGTCAGACACTAGCACCGCGTAGGTACTACCCCAAGCTGCCCCCTGTAAAAAGGGTTCTACCACCATAACGATGAAATAAAATGCATTACCTTCAACACCTTAGCGTTCTTCATCATCATGTTCTCACGAGGTATCCTGTAATTGTTGAAGCGCAAGAACCCGTTGTCAGCAGTGTTGAAACCCATTCGAACTCCCACATCGCCAACTTTAATTCCAGGAAACGGTTCATGTGTCTCCATATCTCTTATTGGAACTATAAATGGATGTGTTCCGTGGCATTGTCCCTTTGTGTACAATTGGGCCACTACTATACAATGATTTGCGGTGTTTCCCACTAAAAGGTAAAACAATAAAATCTGTTAAACAGAAAGAAAATATACAAAGAAAATAAAATTTAGTTCTATATCATAATACGGGAAATATATATACATATGCATAGTTAAAACACGCAAAATTAACGAGTCAGAAACCATTTTCAGTAGGTAGTACCTAATAACCTAGGTAGGTAGGTAGTTCTTTATAGTAGTACCTAATATAGGTTATTAGGAGAGCTACAACGATTTATATTATTTAAATCTAAATTCATCAATTCAAGCCTAGACTTTGAAGATCTTATTTGTGTATCACCCTGTAAATATATTTTACTTCCTGGCCTCCGTTAGTGAAAGGCGTAAACATAGAGTAATAAATATTTTGCAATATTACTAACATCCTCCCGCCCACCATTTGGAGGACGTCAAAGTGGGACTGTGCAGGATGAACTCTTCGGTTTTTGGATCATAAGTAGCGGTTGTCTCGAGACCTCGAATGAAAGTTCCATGACCAAGCTCGGTCTGTAAACATAATGACATTAAAATTTAGGTGTTACGTTGTTATTAAAAATTGACTACTCTATACTTTTATCAGGTTTGCCAACTTTTTCACCTCTACCAGATCCACCATGGCGTATATTTCTGCTGCAACAGTGCAACAATTTTTATTATAACGGCAACAGTTTAATTCCGATTTATGTAAAGGTTGCAAAATGAAAACCTCGTTTCCTTACGGTTACTGATTCAAAGAGCTACATTGGAACTTCGTTGTTATCGATAGGTTTTTGGTAATTACTTTAGTTTTACAGCCGATTATTGTATTCAAAGCATATAGCGAACTTCTTCTGTCAAATGCTACAGGTCATCATTGCTTAAAGCATTAAGTACATTTCTAAATAATTAGAGTTTTTTTCTTTTAAAGATAAAAAAGAAGGTAATACGCCAACTGCTACTTATTCAACGCAGATTTTCAAAATCAGCGTTGAATAAGTAAGTAAGTATTCTTACACCTAATTTTTAAAAGCACAAACAAAAAATATTTTTTTCCTATTAATAACATTAACTAGGTACTGTTCTAAACTTAAAATGATCTACAATTCGTTCAATGTAAATTACTTATATGATATATGTTTTCAAAAAATATCAATACTATAATTTATTAGGTTTTACAGTTTACAAGAAGGTGAGTCATAACGTCACTAAGCACATAGCCATATTGGTATACGACGTGCGTCAAAAAGTAATTTTAGACAAATTTTGGAACTATTATTTCTATAGTGTATTATTCTCAACCTTTATAGTTTTTTTTCTTAAGTTCATCTGATTTAATTAGATGAATTTAATAAAAAAACAGCATATAGCACAGTAATAGCACAAACGGGCCTTAAGTGTATATTTTTCCGGATTATCTTTAACTCATCGACTATTCTATACCCATATATTAAAACATAAAACAGGTGTTTTTTATATTTATATTTATTTTAGATGTAAACGTTTTCTTTTTAACTGGGAAAAATGTACCTGTGCATAAGCCCCGATGATCTGCATTTCCAGCGCTCTAGGTAGCCATTTTGCCTGCTGCTCCGCTGTGCACTGCCCAATGATAGTCGGCACGAACATGCCCAAGTGAAGCAAGAACGGTGACACTTCTTTGCAGAATGCATCGGCGGTGCGTCGCAACACAGGAGACCTGGAATAATCAATCACGGAATTTTTAACTTTATCATCATCAGCCTGTGTCAGCCCACACCGGGATATGGCCCTCTCTAATGCACGAAACCACACTCCAGAACTTTCTAACTCCAGCGGTCGTCAGTTGTGCGGCTAATATGACCGGCCCACTGCCACTTCAGTTTACTAATTCTGTGGGCAATGTCGATGACTCCGGTTCTCTGACGGATCACATCATCTCGATGCGGTCCTTCAGAAATATTGCGCATAACATAGCCTTCTCTCCATATCTCAGTTGTTTCCTAGCCGGTTAGGACAATTTGGGCCGATCACCCAATTGTCAGAGAAGGAAGATGATCTATGCTTCGGATGGGCATGTTAAAAGTCGGTCCACCCACCAACCCGCACTGGACCAGCGTGGTAGGATACGGTCCAAACCCCCTAATAGGGAAGGCGTGCATTAGGGGAGGCCTGTGTATAGCAGCCTAGACTAACACAGGCTGATGATGATGATGATGAAGACAATGTTTATGGCTGCCACCAAGAAGTAATGTAAAATCATTACCGTGATGATGTCCTAATCTGCATTTCTTATGGATAGGGCGTATTAATTGCTATCAAGGAACCGTTCGTATTGACAATTGATATTCAAAGAATCCACTTTTTTATAGTCTTAGGACTTATATCAATAATAAATGTGCAGTTAAAACAATTATAACGTTAGAATGAAAACGCGTTATATAAAAAATCAAAAGCGAAATGTACTGATATTTAATTGTCATTTTCTAGATTAGAAATATTTAACGTAAACTTACCCGAGTGCCTCCAATCCAGTAATTTCAAGCAGTTCACTCTTAACTATATCCGCGTAGATGCTAGATTTTCTTACAGCGTTATCGTACCTTTCTTTAAGGCTTAAACACTCTTCAGGTATTGCATCTATTGAAGCTCCGCCATCTAGAGCAATTTTCTCTAAAAGTAAAATGTTTTGTTCAAATATCATCATCATCATCATCAGCCTGTGATAGTCCACTGCTGGACATAGTCCTCCCTAATACACCCTATCCATTAGGGTTTTTGGACCGTATCCCACCACGCTGGTCCAATGCGGGTTGGTGGGTGTGTTCAAATATATTTGTTATAAACGTTGCTTAAAAATTACTTACACTTAAATAACAAATTAAATACCTCAGCTCTGGTTTATGGAAAACATATAATTTCTTGACAATATAAATAATAAAAACGCAAAGTAACTGAATTTAAGGTAGTCCACGAAGAGAAAAACGATATAACTTTTTTATATTATTATTTACTCTATTTACAAGTTCTGCTATGTTTCTGTATTGCTTTTTGACCTGGATTCAACAAAAGTCATGTTAACACAAGCCGTTTTATAAATATTTATTTGTTTGGCCTTTTTCACCTGCGTCTCCTTTGTTTACAAATGGGGTGATAAATTCAAAACTATTTGTTTTAAAATGATATTACCACCCGCTGTTTTAATTTTCTAATACTGTATCTAGTCTTGATATGGATATCAAATATCGCAAATTATATCAACCCAAGTAAGTTCACAGTCATTCACAGCCTGATTGTGTAAAACATAGGATCGGTGTGTGAGTAAACCATTTGTAGTCTCCTAAAATCACACAAAAATCCTCAAGGACATCAAAAAGTAAGTTAATAACAAAAAAAATTCGCACTTGCAAACATAAATCGTTATCTTTAAAAATGCAGTCTTATTTTGATGCATCCTAAGATACGATAAGCAAAGAAATACGAAAATTTGCATTTTTATCATTCGTTGCGTAATTTTCGAGATATGTACGTGGAAAATTCTGTTACAGCCAACTTACAACAAACGTTTTCATCTTTCGTCCAGTACAATCTTATTGTTTTTTGTGGAAGGAGTTGAGAATCGATATAAACAAGAGTGCACTGACAAACTTAAGACTGTTACAAAGGATTTTTGTCAAGTAACAACAGTGTACGTAAACAAATGATAAATTGTCTGTCTATATTTTTCTTGTGGTAGGTCATGACAATTACAAATATCATCTTTATTCGCTACCATTTGTGTTTATTGACCTGTTGAATGTACTATAGGTATTTCACTTTTTTGTGAATAATTAAATGTCGTTCTCACTAAACGAACTACACAAACTATGCAAATCAAAGTCAAACATTGGACAAGCATCGCGTTTCAATATTTATAAATGTAAATGGTTCCATTTTTATTTTACTTTACGACAGTAAAACATTCACAAAAAATTCTTCACAAATTTTAATGTGACTTAATTACCGAGATAAAATACTACTTCAGTTACTGATTGTTCCTATATATTTTAAAAATATTTTTGTAATCAATAATTTTTTAAATTTAAATGTTTTAAAAATAAATATGATAACTATCAAATTTGAAATTTAAAACATCATATTGTGTTCTACAAATACTAATCATCGACCTAACGGAACACTCGAAAATTGATTTAAATATGGGAATTTACCTATCTTTTTTCGTTGCACCGTCTTGTCTTTACCGCCATCTATTATATGTGTTACCTCTTCTATGTTGAAATTGCATTTCCTTCTCTCTCGATCCAAGTCCGGGTTGACGTCAACTTTCGTTTTATCTGTGGCCATATCTATTTATTCAAAAGTATGCAGAACGAATGCACGCAGTTACTCCCCACAAGCTTGACAATTGCACTGTGTAGTGTCCGACCGTCGCAACTGATATTAGCCCGTATTAACGACTTATGCAAATCAAATGACTAACAACGGAATTTTGATCGGCTGTGAATGAACCTGATGATTTTTATTTCGCTTTGTGCAAATTTCAAGGCAACATTTTAAGCAATTATCAGAGGTGAATTTTTTACAGAGGTGATATTTTTTTTTTGGAAACATGTTAAAATAAACATTTCGTTTCAACAACTTCTTTCTGAGTTAAACAGCGGGTCTAGGGTCTAGGGCTAAGAGAACGGTTTTTATTACATGACTTGTCAATTAATTATCATAGCAAAAATATGTAAAATTTAGAAGTGGAACTTTCTATGAACCTTTTATGAAGTGGACTTTTTTATGTGCCAGTTCTTCATTATCATCAGCCTGTGTCAGTCCACTGTTGAACATAGGTCTCTTCTAGTCCTCTAGTTGATTCGAACAGGTCTGGGTCGTTAGAGACGTTAACTGGCATATGCAAATAGTAAGTTCTGTCCGTTAGCATGTTGTTTAACCCTGTGCGTTCGTTGGAGGTTCTTGTCCAGGCAAGGGCGTGTTCAGCGCAGTCCACGTGAAGGTGAGTTTGGCTGGGGTTCCGAAGATGTTGTTTGGAACCCCGCTGCATTTGCTAGTTGAAATTCGATTATTTTAGCTATATGGCCGGTCTCTAAAACGTAACCTAAAAGAGTGAATTTGCGACACAATTATTCATGAAACGTTCATTGTTATGATACTTTACCGTTGACACCGACTAAGACTTAAGATTGATTCCTAAGAGCGATGCATCAATAAGTTTAGGTTTGGATTTAGACTTTTGTAATATACATTATTAATTAAATTGTTTAAATAGGTTCTATTTTTAAAGGCTCTCTTTGAATGTTATTCTGTAATTATGTCGCATATTTAAAACAAATATATGATGTAAATGCTTTAAAGATATTATTTTCCGGAAATATAACATATTTTTCTCTTTTAGTTATAATTAACCTGTGATCTGCACAAGCGTTTAAGTGTAATAAATTTAAGTACTCATGAGTTGCATGCCATTTAGTCTAGCAATAAAGTCTACCAGGCTAAGGTTATTATGAATAATGAAAAAAGGACATAACCCAGAAACAACTATAGTCATTATACAGTCTGTTCACTTGTATACCTCCGCATTAAACAATATTCAACTCAGTCATTATTTGTCAGCTAGTGCGAAGGAATAGTTTATTGTCGTTGCAGTGGATCTTTGTCAACCAGCTGTCTAGCAGCGGCCTGTTTCAGCTACGATAAGCTAAGAGCCTAAACCTAAAACCAAATGAGTAAGACAAGCCAGGCAAGGAGGCTGCCCCAAGCTGGCTACAGAAGCAAGCTTTATATGTGCCCTGACGGATACGAGAGCGGTCCATTTTAGTCAAGGTAGAGTCGCTGGGAAAGAAGAATGCTGATATTTACGTCCCTATCCTTCATGATTCAACTTAGCCTAGAAATTTTGTGTCCTTAAGGATTTACTGGCTGTCATGGTCCCTGGGTAACGGATAACTGGCCCGGACTAGTAGGATTGTGGGAGACGGTGTAAGTGCTTTCGTGATCTCAATTTTTAATCGCTACGTCGTGCGAGTACTTGTCTGGCACTAGGTACGAGTGTGGCATATTTCGCCCTTGCCCCCGCATTTGTCCACGCAGATAAAAATAATTAAACTATTGTGGGCCGTAACCCACAGCAAACGTCATGGCCTCCTGCGTATGTCGCTCTCAGGCTCATTGATCGCTTTTGTTTAGCAGCGCCTGGTTGCTATTGGTAGATGACTATGTCATTCTAATTGGAAAAATTTTTTTTGCCTGGCCATTTTCCCAAGTTATAATGGGTTCGGCTTCTAATCCATCCAAAATATTTTATGCGCAGAGCGACTGGCATCTAACCTCCACTGTAACCTCCACAACTACAACGTTCAACTGCATTTCATACATGAATTAGTTGACAGTAAATATGAAGTCACTGCCTACCTAATACCGACTGCCAAAGATGATCTGGACAATCAGGACTAAGTTTTTACATGTCCATCCGACGCATCATTACAATGCTCATTGTTATCTGGTATATTATTTGTTATATTGCTCATTTTAATTATATTTGTCATTAAGAAATAGTATTTTGTAGTTTCCAAAGCAAATAATACACAATTGATGATCATACATTTAATAAAAAAAGTCGTATTTTTTTATAATTAGAATAAAAAACCTCAAAAACAATTCACAATGTATAAAAATCTATGTCGTGTCGTATAAAAATCTATGACTAGGTCCGATTTATATTTTGGATTGCATGAGAATCGGCTTAATGTATTTGTGGAAACTTTGGTTCACTGGTTCCTTGTTGAGTGGACTCTTCATGGCTTGTTCCATCAACCTCTCGTATACTCGACCGTCGTAAGCGCCAAGAGTAGAGCAAAGGATCTGAAAATAAGATAATATAGACAAACAAGTTTTCCTTTTTAAATCTTACCTATTATCAGCCTGTGTTAGTCCACTGCTGGACATAGGCCTCCCCTTATCTATTAGGGGGCTTTTAGAATGTATCCCACCACGCTGGTCCAATGCAGGTTGGTGGGTGGACCGACTTTGTACATGCCCATCCGGCGCATGGATCATCTTTCTATTCAGACAATTGGGTGATCGGCCCAATTTCTCCTAACCAACTAGGAAACAACGTAGAAAGGTACTTGAGTCCCCGCAGGATTCGAACCCATGACTTCAGTTTTCTTAAGCACAAGCCCATACCACTAGGCTACGGAGACACATCTTTACTTACATAGCTTTAATAATTAAAAATCAAACAACTAAACTATCACTTAAATCAACTATCTTTGACTAAGCAAAGATGTTTCGTTAATAGTAAGTCAATATTTAAAAAAAAAATACTGAAGTTCCCTCTCCCGACATCCTTAGTCAGGTGCCAACAACTCTGCTTTTAAACTGGTATTAAGATGAAATATGATTAAATCATACATCTAGTCATTGATATTTCTAATGTGGTTCTCAACGTCCTAGTTTAAATAGTAGTGGCTTAAATTAGAGTTAGCACTCGACAAGATTTAAACCCCTTTGCTGTAGCTTGGCATCTTGTCGTTAATCGTAATAATACCTATTTGGCAGTTGATAGGCAGGTTCGTATCAATGATTACGAATCGACTTTACCATGTCTCATGATAAATAAAACACTTTTATGGATTTTGTCGCGATTTAAGAATATTTTAAATTCGTTATTATTTACAGGACAGATTGCCCATCATGTATAAAATAGTTCTTGTATAAAGGAACAGGAATAAAAATAATAGTAACAATAATATTTTACTGTTGAAAACAAAAAGATAACCGCGAAAAAATCCACAACGTCGACATTAATAATGCAACAACCTATATGACTTTGATAACCTTCGATTAGTATATTAACAAATATTTGAGGGCGATAATGGTCGCTATCGAAGCAGTAGGGTCGACATGTTTTTCTCAAAAAGGTACTATTGATTTTTAAATTTAAAACTGACGAATAATACGTATTGATTACTCCACAATTTTGTCTTAAAACTTTGATAGTATGACTAGAAAATAATATGATTATTACGGTGCAAGGCTTATTGCTTACCATAAGGCGTGTACCTTCTCGTTTAATGGATTCAGAAAAATTTGCTTTTACTATTATGTAAAATATATTTAGGTCCAAAGAATTTCTCAATTGTGTTTTAAATCCGAAACTGTGAAGAACCAGACCGCACCAGATATAAATAAAAGCTATATAGTAAAAAAAAGAAGCGGCTATTGGTACTTAAACATATTGTGTTCTTTTGATGGAAATTGAGTTTTAATTAGCATCAGAACCTCCAATAAGAATATTTAATATTTTTGCATCAGTTTCTATACTTATACATACTATGTCATCTTCTCTATAGCTCCTCAAAACAATAAACGATGGAATTTACACAACAACTGTATACATAAAAGGTTATATGTAGCGCTGAAATTGTTCAACATTCCGATGGTAAATGATCACACCGAAAGCCAATGACGTTGTCATTATTGCATAATCTGAAAGATTTCGGTGACGATAAAAATAATCTTCATTTGACAGTATCGCGCTTAATACATCGATAATCTCATTCGGAGGTACGTATAAACTTATACTGGGGCAAATAATCTGTCAGAGATTAAAAGTACACGTGTACCTGTGTGATAAGAAACATTTTTAAAGGTTAACAAAAACACAATTCAGATGGTACTTATACGACGTCTTACCTACATTATATGACGTAATATTAGAAAAAGTATAAATTTTGGTATGTACCTTGTATAACTATTATATGAATAGGTATGAAAAAAAAACAAACATAACAAAAAGATACCAATATACGAGTCCATCGATCGAAACATTGTTGGCTTGGATTTTATGTATAAAAAAGTGTTACGCTAAACTTCAAGGCGCTTAGCGTAGCTTTCATTCACGTCGCTTCAAAATCCATCGGAATGAAAAACAATGTGGAACTGGCATAAGTATGAAAAGTTATGTATTAACGATAAAAGCATAATTTACGATTCACATATGCCAAAAGCATCGCAATTAGTTTGTTTTAACTGATCAAAATTACCTACCAATTATTCGCTTAATATTTCGATATAGTATATATATTTGAGCTCACCTCGTCCCTTATATCAAACGCGTCGACGATACCGACAGCGTTGGGTCGAATTAGTGCCAGCAAATCTTCGTATCTTCTTTGCAAACGTGCGATGTCCTCCTTTGTTATCGTTGAATACTGCAAAAGGACGATTTCAAGACATACAATTTAAGGTTGTTTGTCTTCTATTATGACTCAGGTCCCATATTACTTTTATTTAATTTTTTTATTCGAAACTTTACCCTATTCCAGTAAACAATGTTATTAAGCGAACCATTTCACAAGCTTGTTTGTCCTTTAAACAAGAGCTAACAACGACGGCAAGATACATATGCTAAATAACTTCACAGGCGGATTGTAAAATTTTATACAACAGAAAATGTAATTTCTTTCTTATTACTGAAAACCGTAATTATATTTTAACCTTACTTATTCAAGAAGACATATAATAACAAAAGAAATTGTGGTAATCCGAAAAAGACTTAATTTTTAATGAATTTAGCAACGATGTGAACTAGACTTCTAGACTTGATCTGATGGCAAGTGATGCATTTCCGATAAAAATGCAGGATGTTTGCTCAAATCTCAAATTTATAGACTATTATTTTATAATTCTCAATACAATGTTGTATGTATATATATACCATAACAATATCACCGCGCCTCTCCATAGCCCAGTAAGTGAGGTAGAGCTCGGCCAGTTGCTGAAGGACGGTGGCCAAGCTGGGCGATGCGGTGGAAGACACGTTCTGAATCTCCCGCCAGAACATCTCGCAGAGCACTGCGCGGGCATGAGCCTAAAAGGGACGCCATTTTGATTTTTTTATTAATCGATATATATAGTACAAACCATAAAGTAAACCACTTTAAGGTTCGGAATCTGTGACATATTCTAATGAACTGATTTTTAAACTAGGTTAACTTTTATCCCAAAACTTAATCAATATTTCCACTAAGACAATTGTGCAAGAAATAACGCTGGTACTTTTTTTAGTGTTCATTTTTTATTTAATTTTTCGTATACTATATTTAACTCTTGTAAGCGTGTATAAGCTTAGTATCAAACGAAAAATGACGTTGTATTTGTAGGAGATCCGAGAGGGATTTTGGTTTTAAGCTATAAGGCCGATCGACTTGAAATTTGGCGTGAATATTTCTTATACCAGCTAGGAACCAGTTTTACGAAATCTAATCAAAGCAACGCGTGGCAGGGTGATAGACTTCAAAGTTTTAACTGGTTCTTATAAAATCACAATTTTAATTCCTTTTACCACTAAGATACAAATGATGGTTTAAAATTTTTATTAGTAATAGTAAGCAATTATTCATATTCTCTCTGATACGAGTCTTTTTATGCACAAATTTACGTTAAGATGACTTAGTATATCGGAGAAAAATATGTTATATAGGAATATAACATATTTTTCTCTTTTAGTTATAATTAACCTGTGATCTGCACAAGCGTTTAAGTGTAATAAATTTAAGTACTCATGAGTTGCATGCCATTTAGTCTAGCAATAAAGTCTACGAGGCTAAGGTTATTATGAATAATGAAAAAAGGACATAACCTGGAAACAACTATAGTCATTATACAGTCTGTTAACTTGTATACCTCCGCATTAAATAATATTAATCTTAGTTATTATTTGTTAGCTAGTGCTAGTGAATTGTTTATTGTCGTTGTAGTGGATCTTTGTCAACCAGCCGTTTAGCAGCGGCCTGTTTCAGCTACGATAAGTAAGAGCCTAAACCTAAAAACAAATGAGTAAGACAAGCCAGGCAAGGAGGGTGCTCCAAGCTGGCTACAGAAGCAAGCTTTATATGTGCCCTGACGGATACGAGAGCGGTCCATTTTAGTCAAGGTAGAGTCGCTGGGAAAGAAGAATGCTGGTATTTACGTCCCTATCCTTCATGATTCAACTTAGCCTAGAAATTTTGTGTCCTTTAGGATTTACTGGCTGTCATGGCCCCTGGGTAACGGATAAATGACCCGGACTGGTAGGATTGCAGGAGATGGTGTAATTGCTTTCGTGATCTCAACTTTTAATCGCTACGTCGTGCGAGTACTTGTCTGGCACTAGGTACGAGTCTGGCATATTTCGCCCTTGCCCCCGCATTTATCCATGCAGATAAAAATAATTAAAGTATTGAGGGCCGTAACCCACAGCAAACGTCATGGCGTCCTGCGTATGATCGTCTCATTGATCGCTTTTGTTTAGCAGCGCTTGGTTGCTATTGGTAGATGACTATGTCATTCTAATTGGAAAATTTTTTTTTGCCTGGCCATTTTCCCAAGTTATAATGGGTTTGGCTTCTAATCCATTCAAAACATTTTATGCGCAGAGCGACTGGCATCTAACCTCCTCCGTAACCTCCACAACTACAACGTTCAACTGCATTTTATACATGAATTAGTTGACAGTAAATATGAAGTCACTGTTTCCTAATACCGACTGCCAAAGATGATCTGGACAATCGGACTAAGTTTTTACATGACGCACAATGCTCATTGCTATCTGGTATATTATTTGTAATATTGCTCATTTTAATTATATTTGTCATTAATAAATCGTATTTTGTAGTTTCCAAAGCAAATAATACACAATTGATGATATTAATCATACATTTAATAAAACAAGTCGTATTTTTTTATAATTAGAATAAAAAATCTCAAAAACAATTTACAATGTGCAAAAATCTATGTCGTGTCGTATAAAAATCTATGACTAGGTCCGATTTATATTTTGGATTGCATGAGAATCGGCTTAATGTATTTGTGGAAACTTTGGTTCACTGGTTCCTTGTTGAGTGGACTCTTCATGGCTTGTTCCATCAACCTCTCGTATACTCGACCGTCGTAAGCGCCAAGAGTAGAGCAAAGGATCTGAAAATAAGATAATATAGACAAACAAGTTTTCCTTTTTTAAACCCTTACTCTATTATCAGCCTGTGTTAGTCCACTGCTGGACATAGGCCTCCCCTTATGCACGCCTTCTCTATTAGGGGGCTTTTAGACCGTATCCCACCACGCTGGTCCAATGCAGGTTGGTGGGCGGACCGACTTTGGACATGCCCATCCGACGCATGGATCATCTTTATATTCAGACAATTGGGTGATCGGCCCAATTTCTGGTATTAAGATGAAATATGATTAAATCATACATCTAGTCATCATAGTTTCTAATGTGGTTTTCAACGTCCTAGTTTAAATAGCAGTGGCTTAAATTAAGCACTGGACAAGACTCAAACCCTTTTGCTGTAGCTTGGCTTTTTGTCGTTAATCGTAATAATACCTATTTGGCAGTTGATAGGCAGGTTGGTATCAATGATTACGAATCGACTTTACCATGTCTCATGATAAATAAAACACTTTTATGGATTTTGTCGCGATTTAAGAATATTTTAAAATCGTTATTATTTACAGGACAGATTGCCCATCATGTATAAAATAGTTCTCGTATAAAGGAACAGGAATAAAAATAATAGTAACAATAATATTTTACTGTTGAAAACAAAAAGATAACCGCGAAAAAATCCACAACATCGACATTAATAATGCAACAACCTATATGACTTTGATAACCTTCGATTAGTATATTAACAAATATTTGAGGGCGATAATGGTCGCTATCGAAGCAGTAGGGTCGATGTTATTTTTTCAAAACGGGTACTATTATTTTTAATTTAAAACAGACGAATAATAGGCATTGGACTACTCCACAATTTTGTCTTAAAAGTTTGATGGTATGACTAAAAAAATACTATGATTATTACGGTGCAAGGCTTATTGCTTACCATAAAACCTTCTCGTTTAATGGCTACAGAAAAAATTTGCTTTTTCTATTATGTAATATATATTAAGGTCCAAAGAATTTCTCAATTTGTTTTTAAATCCGAAACCGTGAAGAATCAGACCGCACCAGATATAAATAAAAGCTATATAGTAAAAAAGAAGCGGCTAATGGTACTTAAACATATTGTGTTCTTATTGATGGAAATCGAGTTTTAATTAGCATCAGAACCTCCAATAAGAATATTTAATATTTTTGCATCAGTTTGCTATACTTATTCATACTATCTCATCTTCTCATATAGCTCCTCAAAACAATAAACGGTGAAATTGTTCAACATTCCAATGGTAAATGATCACCACCGAAAGCCAATCTATCGAAAAATAATCTTATCATTAGACAGTATCGCGCCTAATACATCGATAATCTCATTCAGAGTTACGTACAAACTTATACTGAGGCAAATAATCTGTCAGAGATTAAAAGTACACGTGTACCTGTGTGATAAGAAACATTTTTAAAGGTTAACAAAAACGCAATTCAGATGGTACTTATACCTCTTACCTACATTATATGACGTAATATTAGAAAAAGTATAAATTTTGGTATGTACCTTGTATAACTATTATATGAATAGGTACGAAAAAAAACAAACATATAAAAAAATACCAATATATGAGTCCATCGATGGAAATACCGTTGGCTTGGATTTTATGTATAAAAAGTGTAACGCTAAACTTCAAGGCGCTTAGCGTAGCTATTCACGAAGCTTCAAAACCCATCGGAATGAAAAACAGTATGGAACTGGCATAAGTATCAAGAGTTATGTAATAACGCCAAAAGCATAATTTACGATTCACATACGCCAAAAGCATCGCAATTAGTTTGTTTTAACTTATCAAAATTACCTACCAATTATTCGCTTAATCGTTTGATGTAGTATATATATTTGAGCTCACCTCGTCCCTTATATCAAACGCGTCGACGATACCGACAGCGTTGGGTCGAATTAGTGCCAGCAAATCTTCGTATCTCCTTTGCAAACGTGCGATGTCCTCCTTTGTTATCGTTGAATACTGCAAAAGGACGATTTCAAGACATACAATTTAAGGTTGTTTGTCTTCTATTATGACTCAGGTCCCATATTACTTTTATTTAATTTTTTTATTCGAAACTTTACCCTAATCCAGTAAACAATGTTACTAAGCGACCATTTTAGAAACCTGTTTGTCCTTTAAACAAGAGCTAACAACGACGTTATGATACCGATGCTTGGTAACTTACAGGCGGATTCCACAATTTTAATATAATAAAAAAATGTCATTACTCTTTCTTATTACTAAAAATATGTTTACCGTTAATATATTTTAACCTTACTTATTCAAGAAGACATATAATAACAAAAGAAAATCCGAAAAAGACTTTATTTTTAATGAATTTAGCAACGATGTGAACTAGACTACTAGACTTGACCTGATGGCAAGTGATGCATTTCCGATAAGATATGCAGGATGTTTCGGCTCAAATCTCAAATTTAAAGACTATTATTTTTATAATTTCCCTCAATACAATGTTGTATGTATATATATATATATACCATAACAATATCACCGCGCCTCTCCATAGCCCAGTAAGTGAGGTAGAGCTCGGCCAGTTGCTGAAGGACGGTGGCCAAGCTGGGCGATGCGGTGGAAGACACGTTCTGAATCTCGCGCCAGAACATCTCGCAGAGCACTGCGCGGGCATGAGCCTAAAAGGGACGCCGTTTTGTTTATTATATATATGTATATATATATAAATAGTACAAACCTTAAAGTAAACCACTTTAAGGTTCAGAATCTGTGACATATTCTAATAAACTGATTTTTAAACTAGGTTAACTTTTATCCCAAAACTTAATCAATATTTCCACTAAGACAATTTGCAAGAAATAACGCTTGTATTTTATGTTCATTTATTTAATTTTCGTATACTATACTTAACTCTTGTAAGCGTGTTAAGCTTAGTATGAAACGAAAAATCACGTTGTTTTGTAGGAGATCCGAGAGGGATTTTGGTATTAACTATAAGGCCGATTGACTTGAAATTTGAGCGAATATTTTTTATACCAGCTAAGAACCAGTTTTACAGAAATCTAATCAAAGCAACGCAGGCAGGGTCTTTACAAATAAAACAGCCTGAGCGCAAACCTATGATAGACTTCAAAGTTTTAACTGGTTATTATAAAATCACAATTTTAATCCTTTTACCACTAAGATTCAAATGATGGTTTACAATTTTTATTAGTAATAGTAAGCAATTATTCATATTCTCTCTGATACGAGTATTTTTATTCACAAATTACATTAAGATGACTTAGCTACACCACAAAAGATTGTTTTTTACATAACAAAATAATGTTACAGTAAAGTATAAAATCTTAATAGTGATTTTTTCTCTTTTACCTCACTAGCGTTTACGAGCTGGACAGAAGACATATTCCAGGCGTCCTCGTAATCTTTACCAGACTTCACGTGTCCGAATAGCGATTCGCAGGCTTCCTTAGTTTTCCTAAAACCGAAATGCATTTTAAACATTAAGTTAAATGAAGAAACTTTAATCAATAGAGAGCAAAAATACGGGATAAAAAGTAAAATTAAAACAATTGTACCTTATAATTCGTTTCTATACGAATTAAGGTGAAAATTTGCAAAATCTGTAACAAAAACTTGATGTTTAATTTAATTAAAATACTTGTAAGCTCGAGGAAATTTGAAACCACTCTAATATAATTTATAATTCCTTTAAACACTAACACTTCTTCGATTTGTAAGTACAGCCCTGTAGCACTAAATAATATTAGCACGACCTGACTGTATCAAGTTATAATATTTTAATACATTAACTTACCCTGCAGCAACAGCTTGAAGTGCTTCGATTATTCCTTGTGGACTGTTCTGCCATTTGTGAGTGTTATTTTTTAGGTACTTGGTTAGGTATCCTATAGTTGGAGTCAATGGAGATCCTTCTACCGCTTGTTTGTAGGATTTGACGAGATATCTAAAATGAAAAACAATTATTGATACAACTGTTGTAATAATAGAAATAATTGTATACTTTCAATTTCCGAGAAACCAAAGACAATTTCTATTTGCTTGCTTCTTTTGAACAAAAACGTTTCTTAATAAAAGAATTTATAAAGCTTCGTAATCATAGATAGTTCGAATCACGAGGGGAAAACAACTTTGTGTTATCGTTGTTTTCTAGTTGTTTGAACGGCCAGCATTAGAAGAAGCCTATGCCCAGCAGGGACTGACACAGGCTAATGATTAATCACCAGCCTTACAATTAAGTGATCCTCCGTAAAAAAAATTACATTCTTTTTAAAACATACGATCGAGTCACTTAAAACAATTAGGTTAGGCTGGCATTATTAGTAAACAAACGCCATAAAAAACAACTACACACTTTAAACTCCATAAAGTCCTTACGTCCCTAAAATTCCCCACTATGACTCGGATCATCATCATCATCATGACTCAATCATGACGCAACAGAATAATACCTTGCTGTCTGGAGCAGCATCACAGTGTACTCGCCCTCGTAAGTGACCGAGGCGGTGACGACGCCGTAGATGATGGGCAGGTTGGAGGAGATCATGTAGCCGTGTCCGCCGCACGCGAGGCGGCATTGCTCCACGCACGAGCACGCGTCTCGGCTGCACACGGCTTTGAGGCAGCACGCGAGGGCGTGCAACTGACGGAATAGACGGACAGAACAGACTGAGCATTTTTGGTTTATATATTTCCGAAGAGTGGATGTACACCGTCTTCTATGCCGTTACTGGCGTAATAGGATCATAAACGAAGACCGTTTAATTAAGCTATAAAAACAGCGCCGCATTTCTTACTTGAACACCTTTTGATAATTATTACGGTTCGTTTTAAAGCAGTTTTAGAATTAAAAATTCAAAATTCAACCATTTTAGTGAGCTACATTTTTATTCACAATTCGCTGAAATTATATTTTTGTAAAAGTACATCCTAACAATCTTTTAATAATCTTTTATCAAAATAGCTGATCGTCACGAGGACAAAGCATACCTTAGTTAAAAAAGTGTCCCTTTACCTGCTTTATTTAAAAGAAATAACGAACCTCTGGCAATTGGTCCATGTTTCCTTCGCCCAATTCGGCGATCACTTTGGTGTAGGTCTTCCACAGCCACCGTCCGACGACGCGGAAGGCGTGGCTGGTGGCCACCGCGATGAACAGCTTATGCTGCTGGGTCACGTAGTCAATGATTTGGGGCTCCGGTTCACTGAACAAGGCATATATTATATTATTCGAAAACAACATTAGTTGTAGATATTAAGTTTTAGTTACTTTGTCTAAGAACAGGTACAAAATTTACTTTTATACTGTTTACTTCAAGTAAATGACATCTTTTATATATTCTCTGACTCAGGTGTAGTTTTATATTTCAACAAAAATAGAATCGAAGTATTCAAATGGCAGAACATATTATTACCAATAGCGGGCTACTAAACCAGGTCTCTATGACAGCAGAACCTAGCTATTCAAATACTATAATATACAGCTATACATTAAATAGTCTAGGTAATGTAAAGATGGTGGATGCTATGGATAATGGTGGCACAGGATCAACCTATACAGAATTGTGCATCATGGTGACTCATAACAGAGGCTTATGTTCAACGCGTTTTGCCAGGCTGAAATGTTGAATGTAAAGAAATACTCACCCAGGCTTAGGTTGAGACTGATGCCTGACCGCCGCGTATCTGACGGCAATGGTAGCGGCACGGGACAGCTCGAAGGCCACGTCAGTCACTATGGTCACCCTGACGAAGACCATCGTGCCGTAGGTCAACTTCTCGTTCTTCGCTTTGACGTATGTGCCGTCCTGTTAAGAGATGAGTTATCTAGAGACATTTTATATAAGCTACAATTGTCAGTTTATTTTTATTTATTTAAATACATCATAGACCGTTCGGCTATGATGCAATTAAATAAATCGTAATTTTGATACAAAGTATAATATCAGACGCCACTTGCTTTAACTTTAAGCAGAAAATGAGCATTACATTTTGTCTCCATAGTAACGTGATGACTCATTCAAGCAAACATACGTCACGAAAAATATGTGAGCTCTGTTTCCCTTTCATCTCGCTTTCATATTCATATAACATACAGACAAACACTTATAGTACAGTAAAGATTACTAGAATTTTTCAATAGATTAAACACAAAATATCTATATTGCACAAAATTTTTACCTTAAGCACTTGCGAGTTCTTCATAAGCATGTTCATCCTAGGTATCCTGTAGTTGTCAAATCCGAGGAAACCGTTATTGGCCGTCTGGAAGCCCAGTTTAGGCCCGATCTCCCCAACTTTGACGCCAGGCATCGGCATATGGTTGTCCAGGTCTCTGATCTGAACCAGGAACGCGTGAATTCCATGGTTATTATTACCGATGCGCAGTTGGGCCATCACTATGCAGTGGTTGGCGGTTTGTGCCACTGTAAAATATTTGTTGATTTCTGTCACTTATGAATGAGTGAAAATACTTTCAGCCAAATAAACCTAGGGAATGATGTGAACGAAGTAACACATAGCAACGAAACGGCGTTCTGTAAATGATATTGTTGTTATTCATCATCATCATCATCATCATCATCAGCCTGAGATAATCCACTGCTGGACATAGGCCATCCCTAATACACCCCTAATGTAATAGGGAAGGCCTATGTCGAGCGGTGGACTACCACAGGCGGCTGATGATTGATTGATGATTTGTTGAGTGGTATGGGGCATAGCTTTAAAGTAACAACTAAATATGTGTTCCAGAAATTATAGCCTCACTTAAGTTGTTGAAGAAAATATTATCATTGTTCAATAATCACCAAGCTGTAAATTTAGTTATCTGATTTACTCGAAGGGACGAAAAGTTAAAGACAAAGCATATTAACACACTCTGGTAATGGAATGCTCGCTCCAGTCTTCTTTCAATAATATAATAATTTCATGCTTGTAATCGTTTTATACTATTTCAATTTTATTGTAAAAGATGACAAAAGTCCCGCTGACTTTCTTTCGCCGGTTCTTCTCAGGACAGTGGTAGACTTTTGACAATCAATAATTGAGTGGTATCGCTTCTATGTTAAATTTGAACTTTAACTTAATACAGAATAAAGTTTTACTCACAGCCTCCGGGCCACCATTTGTATGAAGTCAACGTGGGACTATGAATGATAAACTCTTCAGTAGATGGGTCATAAGTCGCTGTGGTCTCTAAACCTCTCAGGAATGTCCCGTGACCTAACTCCGTCTGAAAACAACAATCAAGTTAACTATTTACCACAATTAATGAAAGCATAACGCACAGATCAATTTATTATAATAACAAAAAATATAATATTGAATATAACGATTGTCGGATTTTATCGGCTTACCAACTATAACATACGGACGCATTTACAATATAAACTTAGATAAATTAAACTATATATATATTATATATATATATATATATATATAAGTATATAATATATATATATATATAAAGATATATATTTATTATGTATGTATTTAAATTAAAGGTAAACACAGCGTATCAAAAAAGCTACTGATTATTTAAAAGAACACGGATCCAGACACGTAGGTACACTTAACTTTAACTCAATGTCAACAATATGATAATAACATAATAAAAAAGTTTTAAAATTGTTAGATTGTGCTTCAATATTTATTTTTGATAGTATGTGGCTTTTCAGAAAATATATCTACATCGGACTTTTGACAAAAATTTAATTAAAACGATTGAACCAATTTTGATACAATCTCTCAGTATTTTATAATACGTAGTTCAATTTTTTTAAACGTATGAATGAAAGTTAAACTTAACTTTCGTGTTACTCTTTAATATTAAGATCTGCAAAGTTAATATAGTATTGATATGAATCTTCTAACTGCGTCACCGCATTCGATTGTACTACCATGAAGGTTACAAAACGAAAACAAGTCGCGAGTACACACAGTTAAAAGGACTTTGATACCTGTGGCCAAAAAACGACGATACAAAACTATTATGCCTTATGCTCCATTGAGACGTTCACTCAATAATATGTTAGGCACCCAATAACATTTTAACAAAACTACATTACGCAACTTAATTTTGTTTATTTTTTCTTTTAATGTAAGGATGTATTATTGTAAAATATTTATTTTATTGTCTTCAAATCTTCTAATAAACATCACGTTATAACATTATTCTAATTTTACAAAAACTCACCTGAGCATAGGTCCCTATCATCTGCCACCCTTTCTTGAGCCACATTTTCTGTTGCTCGGGTGAAGCTTGTGAAACAATCGTGGGCATGAACATGCCGAAGTGCAAAAGGAATGGCGATACATCCTTTATTACGCCGGATATGACTTTGTAATTGTTGGAAATACTGCACAAGAAAAAAGTTCGTTTAAAACGTTGATTAAAACTAATTTGTATTTTTAAGATAGAAAGATAGGACATCAGATAGATAAAACATGTCGTACGCTGAATCCGGCGACTTCTTTCGGTTTAAAGAGCGCTGAAGAAGTAGCGAAAAGAGTATGCATCCTTTCCTAACTGCGTTCTCGTACCGTTCTTTGTGACTCAAATATTCTTCTGGAATTTCGTCTTTCAGCTCTTCTATACTTAACACGTAATCCTCTGAAAGAGAAGAGAAATGATTGTGAAAATAAAACACATTCATCTCGTTCATATTGATTAATGCGGTTTTATGTTTTACGTAGAAAAAATATAGGAATGAACTGCCGTAGCCTAGTGGTATGGGTTTGCGCTTTAGAAATCGGAGGTCATTAGCTAATTCTTATCTGTATGTTTTTTACGTATATTTTCTGGAATGGCTAGTCTGATTTTGACAAGATGTCGATGAACGAGAAGTCGTCTTCACTAGAAGATAGCACATATAACTGGACTGAATAAATTGGGCTTCTTTTTTCATACATAAAGATAAAAGTATTTCATATATTACCACTCGGACGGAGTCGCGGGCAAATATAATTTACATATATGGATTAAATAATAAAAAACACGAAACTAAAGTCGGCCATCAATTGGCTAGATAAGTAATCCGCACGATTGATAACTAATCAGTTATCGATTTAGATATAAACACAAATAATAAGACACACCGATTTCTTTTCTTTCCAACGTGCTTTGTGGTCCCCCGTCAATGAGATGCGTCAACTCTTTTATATCAAAAGTGCACTTTTTCCTCTCCCTGACCAAATCTTCATTCACTTTGACTTCCGACATTTTCTTACTTAAAAGCTGTAATACAAATAAATTTAATTTTAAACACAAGCGCAAATAAGGCCTTAAACAATACTGTAGCCATAAAAAATATGCTATGTTTATAGCATGTGCGATATGTTGCCGAGTTTATTTATATTATCACATAAAGAAATGATACATTTTAAAAGAAAAAGTGGTGACGTTAATAAAGCTTATATTATTTTAATATGGCAGACAATTCCAATATGAGAACGGGAAACACGAATAAAAATATATTTTTCTGGTTATAGAGTGTACTATATCCTAAACAAATAAGTAGGTTCCTTCACACTACCAAGGCCAAAATATATTTTAGAATTTACTTTGTTTTATTAGAACTTAAATATTATTGTAATGTTTATCGCCATTGGTTAACAAAAACGCGAGTAAATTTTTGCTTTTTTTTAAACAAATTTATAAGGACATACTGTTAATTTGATAACAAACCCATATTATAAATATATAACTGCCTGTGTAGCGTAGCAGTACTGGCGTGGGCTTTATAAAACGGAGATCGTGAGTTCGAATCCTGCGGGGACACAACAAATTCTCATTGTTGTGAACTTCCTCGTGAAACCCCTGATGGAGGAGGCGTGCATCAGAGGAGGTCTATGTCCAGCAGTGGACTAATAATGAAAAGGCTGATGCTGTATTATAAATGTAAATAACGTGCTCCAATTTATTATTTATCAAGCAATTTTTACAGTATGTACAATTTTTTCTAGCTTTAACATAGCTTTTAAAACTAAGTAAACATATTCAAAATATATATGCAATCGTTGACTGTCAAAGTTTCGATTACAATAGTAAGTATATGTTAATTATAATATGATCTTAATAATAATAATACATATAGACACTGTAACAAGTAAAAAATAAAGCATAAATAATAAAAAAAAAGAAAAAACAATACATTACCACTAAGAATATATAAACAGCGTTACGATATAATAAGTTACAAAACACGTCCCTAGCCGACTTGTGCGCACAACGTAGTGCTAACAAAAGATATCAGCAGTACAATATTTCTCGTATCTAGAATTCTAGATACCCCGCGATACAACTAATACTACAATCCATGATAATAGATCTCATTGTAAATGTATAATTTACCCCGAAAGAGCAAAGTGCAAAGTCAAAAGATTTACTTTTGATTATCTATAAACTTTGTTCTTTTCCGATAACATCCATAAAACATTATCTTAACCATCTAATTCTGTTTGCACATAAATGTTTATCTTATCTGTCAAAATAACTTTAAATTTATCAGCTTGATATTTATTATTGTTGTATTGAAATAAATAAATATTTTTCATTGTAATACTTTTCAAGGAACAATTTTTCATGCGTAGTTATAAGTTACTTTCCCATGAGCACTGCGTTTTATAAAGAAAAGCTAATTTACACAGGATAAAATCTTCAACATTTCGTTTTAATTCATGTGTACTAAAAAGTAAAAAAATCTTCTCACTACATCGATCTATGTATACAGAATTAATTGATCTCTTACATCCATCAAATACCGATACCGTTAGCTTTTTATAATTAAAACTTAAAGAGTTTTTTTTTGTATAAAACGAAAAAAAATTAAACTGGTTGACTTATAGCCAATTTTTGTATTATCTGTGGGTTAAAAGTAATCTGTGCTTTTATAATATTATTTTAATGCCATCTAGCGGAGAAATACTCACTTTAGAAAGTGAAGTTACTGAAGATCCATTTTGTAAATAGTGCGCACAGAGAAAATACGTAATATTTTTTTATTCGAATACCTTTTGAGACGTTAATGTTTTGATTATACTTGAACACTGTGTCTGTAAACTAAACTACCACAAGCTAGAATTAATACAGTTAAACAAAAAAGCTAATATAACGTCGGAAACGTCTAACTTCACTGTAGTTATTTCGTTACTGACGGACAACTAAGGTGCACTAAGCAAACTGAGCATTGACATTATTGGTTGGTTACTCGAATGATCTAATGACCAGCATCAATTGTAATGTAAAAGAAAACCATTAAGTCAAATAAAGTTTGTAATTCTCAAAACTGAAAATGCTCTGTGAAACAAATTATATACGCACATATTCAAAAAGGTGACTTTTTATATTTGGAGTGTTTTAAACACTATAATCTAAGAGATAAAAATTGAGTCTTCGCAGCTAAAATAATAAAATAAGATAGCTAAAAATGAGAATATATTGTTTCTAGACCAATGTGACAAATGTTAAGCTTTTAAATCAACTTTTAAATTATGCACGGTCACATGGGCATTTTTTTAGTTATTAGGTTTTACACATTTCATGTTAAGTGTTTTTTTTCTTAAAAATTTTTTTAAAAGTACATAAGCAACCTTCGGAGTTTCAGTTGAGTTCACGTTAAAAAACAACCTTAAATTCTACCTTAAACAACAACCGTTTTACAATCTATATATTTCTTGACCTCCATAGATAATATTTGCAAAAATATGCAGTTCTTAAAAATTACTCTTAAATTGGTTTTTGTAATTGATAATTAAAAACTATCACTTTATTTAAATAGGACTAAATAAATTCAAAATTTGTCAAAATATTTTATTCCAAAATGGAACTCATTTCCCTGTTACAAATTCTAGCATAAAATGTAGAAGGGGCGTTTGTCGTCATTCTTACATAACTAGCTTCTTAACTCAACTAAACTCCTACTTCATGACCTTGGTCTTCTTAACGCAGTTACATCTATGATAGACCGTAGTAGAAATATCAGATGATAATTAAATAAGTAGTTACTATGATTTGTGATGCCCAAAGGAAGTGGACCTAGATATTTAATTTGATAAGCTCGTTTTATTGATAAGAATACAATTAAATACGATCGTCGTTAAACTAAATGTTGCTTTTTTTTTCTCAGCGCACGCTTCGTAGAATAAATGAAATTTCATGTAGACATTAAATTTATATTTCTGTATATTAATTTATATTCAGATAACGTTATTTCAGTAACAGAAAAGTAAAAATGGACATATGTTAAGCAGCAAGACGAAAAGCATGCATGATAAAAATAAAAAAAAGAAAGAACAATAAAGCTCTTTTCAGTTCTCTATATGTTTGCAACTCTAAGAGGCCATTATCACTTCGGTAATGTGTCAAATGTTTTTATGTAACTACAAAAGTAGAGTCAATAGTACAAAACTTGACCTATCAAATGATGCCTCAACTTTTACCAGCTCAAATATTTTTATATTCTAATAGTTTTCGTTGTATTATTATTCTTTTATTTTATTACATGAATCGTCACAAGTCTGCTCCTCAACCCAAGTCATTAGGCGTAACATCTCGTTTAATTAATAATAACGCTGGCTATGATGCCCGTCAATCCGGAACAAAGTATTTTTTAACAAAACTACTTTGTAAAAAAAATAAGCACCGCGTTAGTCCCATTTGTTCCCCTGTAAAAAGTTGACCTAAAAACTATCAACAAATGCTACGTGATAAGCGACCGATTTAAGGTCAAATAACTTTGAGTTATCGGTGAATTAAAAAAAAAACGCTTGAAAAAAATATATTTAATACCAAATATTAAACAGGTAACAATAGTTATAATTATTTACATGTTGTAACAGCAACATTGCAGTAACAAAAATTTAATATTTTAAAATATTTTATTATTATCAACTACGTTAATTAATATTTCTTTCACCATTATCCAAAAATGAATTCGTTACAAATATCGCATATGACCCAATAATAGGTAAAGTTAGTGTGGTGATCCATATATATTATGTATTATTAAAAATATACACGTATATATGTAAAGTTAATACTTCACTTCTTTATTTCAATGCAATTTATGTAACGTTTCGGTCTGACGATCTTGAACATTTTTTTTCTTAAATTAATCGTATTAACATTTAAACTATAGTTTTCCTACATTAAACGCTTTAGTATCTGTGAAGTTCATGACTGTTCCGGTTGAGTGGACTTTCAAGCCCTCCATATTCCTGCTACACGCGACCGTCGTACGCGCCCAGTGTTGATTGCAGCATCTGCGTTTTACGTTTATTTATAGTTAAGCTAAATTTCATGCTGCCTCCCTAGCCTTATGGTATGGGCGTATGCTTAAGAATCCGGAGTGTTCGGCTCCTGCGGGGACTTAACAAATTTTCATTGTTGTTTCACTGCTTAGCATGTATGGGCAATTGAATGGGCTGACCTCACTCAATTTATTGTCTTGCATTTACCTCTGAAAAGTAAGATGATCCATGCGTCGGAAGGGCATGTAAAAATTCGGTCCACTCATGCCCGTATGCACCGTATCCTACCAGCGTGCCCAAAACCCCCTAATGGATAGGGGTGTATTAAGGGAGGCCTATGTCCAGCAATGGACTATCACACAATTTAATTTATGTTTTTGTAAAGAGATATTATAGTTTACAAGTGTCTGCGCAAACACAAGTTCAATGCCCCGATGAATCGACAAAATAAATTCATACTATACACACTTACAATTACTACATTTATTAAGATAAAACCAACGTAAAACAGTTACTTACCTCGTCACGTATATCAAACGCATCAACTAAGGCGACAGCGTTCCTTCTAATTTTGCCTAAAGTTTCTTCATACCATGAATGCATTTCCTCGACGTCCGTCGCAGTTATATTAGTGTACTGGAGCGAGAGACACTTTTGTATAAAAAGAAGTTTTATTAAATTTATCAACTACATAAAATGTATGATATTCAATTGATAACTGACTAAAATACGAGGCATGTTTTTTCAGTAGTGAGACATTAAACATCGTGAATACAGAACAAAAGACGTGGCAAGTTGAGTAAGGGTGAGTGCGTGACATTGCTCGTCCTCATATGGCTAATCGGACCAAAGATCTCATCAAATCTTTTATTGGGAAACTTAGATCATCCTCCATACCGTCCTGATCTGGCTCCCAGCGACTACCATTTGTTCCTGCTCTTGAAGAAACACCTGGGTGGTCAGCGTCTTCAAGGCGATAACGAAGTCAAAACATTTGTGGTACAGTGGTTAGCTAGTCAGGTGGCAGAATTTTATGAGGAGGGTATTCAAAAAGTGGTGCCTCGTTATGACAAGTGCCTCAATATTCATGGAAATTATGTAAAAGGTAAATTAAAGTACAGGCTTTCATGTAAAATTATTGAGATATCTTTGCACGGCCTTTTTAAATTCGGAAACGGTACTTAAAATACTTACTTAAAATCATGCCTCGTATCTGGAGAAAACAAACAAAAAATCGGCGTTACACGGAAAGCGAGTTGCGTGCCAAAAGTCGCAACTGACCACCAATATAGCTTATCGTTCCTAATAAAATGTCCTAATCTTATTTAGGGCCTCAATAGCATAATTTTAATAATAACAATTTTTTTAATTTTACGTGATTTTAAATAATAATAACAATTACGATAAAATTTCGCTATTATTGCAAATTTATTCAGGTAATGTATTTCACTTAAAAAACATTTTGAAAAGTGGTTAAGAGAAAAGTTTTTATAACGGTTATTTCCCTTCGAACTTTAAACTTGTTAAGCTACAACTAAACAAAAAATACGATAATTTACTCTGTCGTTCATTGTATGCTAATTAGAGGTTTATTCACACTTACATATTTTTGGTCTTCTATTGATAAACAACTTCTTTATTATGGAAACGACCAATTGACGAATTGCAATTTCGTAAATTATGTTGATTTATTCAATGTAACAGTATATTAACACAATCTGTTTGCGTGTTTCAGTTTTTGGACTGCTTTAATAGTTGACATGAAATATGAATTTATAAGTAATAAGTTATATAAATATATGTATTATGATTGAATGAAAGTCGTGTTAATCTCAAAAGCATAATAAGACCGGTGCAATTCGTTCAACGCGACATCAATGTAAAATACATTGATCTTTAGGCTTTATATGTAATAACCAATAATAAAGCTGAGAAGCCTTAATGAAATTACCAAAAGCAAGTCGCTGAGCTTCTCCAGTGCCCAATAAACCGAATACAATTCCACCAGCTGGTAAAGTATCGTCTTCAATTCTGACGAAACTGTTTTAACAAGTTGCTCAACTTCTTCATAAAATGTTGTTATCACTATAACTCGACAATGCGTCTGAAATCAAAGTAGATGTATCATTACTCATTTGCTACCTTACAACGGATTAAGTTTTTTTGGATCCTCTAATTATTTACTATTTTTATATTTACTTTTTTTTTGTACAGCATACCTTGGTTTTTTTTTGACGAACCCTTAAAATAATAACACTAAAACTTGTTATGTTTGCTTGCAATCCACGTTGAAAAAAGCGTTGAAGACTGTCAGTTTTTGTACACATAATACTACTTGAAGTTTCGGTCGCGGCTGTGCAAGTTATACGTTATGTAAGCTTTATAAGTTATTGTTAAGTTTAGCTTTTTTATGTCGTATAAAAATTACGCTTACTTCAGCAGCGGCGACCAATTGTACTGAAGTCATATTCCAAGCGTCCTCAAAAGACATTCCACTGTTCACTCTCCTTTTGATGTTTTCTACGCAACACTCTATCTTCCTAAAAGATAAGAATAACATATATAATTGAAACACCTTCTTCGTAACCAATTTCCTAAATTGTCTTGAACTCGACTTCTAAACCATTCATTACCTACTAAATAAATAACACAATTTAGGAAGGACGACTATCGTCTGAACCTACATGATCCAGAAAGGTTGCAGAATTGAATGAAGGGGTTTAGTAATCAGTAAATTTTAAGGTACTGACATCCTTTTTAAATTGATAAAGATGGTTTTGACAACCAAAACAGGCTATTCACGAATCCACCATACTGTTTAGGCAAATTGAAGATATTATCAGATCAGCACAAGAAAATCCCACGAATTCCTGAATACAGGAAACGTTATACATAAATTATAGCTTAATAATAGAGGAATTGATTAAAAATAATAAAGGAAAAGGGATTATCATAAAACGATTACTCTAATAGTAATATTTTTAGCTAATTCGGACTATTTTATGGATAATTAAAGTTAACATTTTCTTTTACTTAAAGTTATGACATAAAGTAATGCGAGTTGTGCAAAGTGTAATTTTTAATATTTGATATGTGTTTAAATAGTAACCTTTTTGCTACAACTTGTAATCCTTTAATGATTCCATCGACCGTGTTCGACCAACGTTCATTGGACTTACAATTGGCAGTTTTCAAGTAGGCCACGGTTGGCGTCAAAGGTTTTGTGTCCAAACTTTGATATGTTTTAACTAAGAACCTGAAATCAACAAAGTTTTAATTCTTTTTAATGGGATAGCAAAAATAAGAACTATGTTGATGATGATGGCCCGGTTTTAACACGTACTTACCATAATGGTTACTATTTAAGTTAGGGTTAAAACCAGGCCAATAATTTTTTTTTTATTTTTTATGAAGAAAGCTGGTAATATAGTTTTACCCAATTTTACAAATGATAAAGAATTAAATTATTAAATTAGGGAATAGCCAAGATTTTCGACCTGACAAACAGGAATTTTAAAGAAATTTAAAATCAATGTGGAAAGGTTTTTAAAAAGTTTTATCGGATGAGAAAATCATTTATATTAAATACTCCAACCGAAGTACCTGCTACATATTAACAAATTGGGATATTCTAAATATATAATATATTAGTACATTCTATATAAAAATCTTTATGTGGGAAGTAGGCATTATAAAGCATTACTCTTATCAAACATATACTATATACATTTGTGAGAAACTTGTCAAATTCTTTATTAAACGTTTTTTTGTACTTTTGCTTTTTCATATTAAAATATAACATAGTTCTCCAACAGTCTTATTCACCTGGCAGTTTGAAGCAGCAATACCGTGTTCTCACCCTCATAAGTGCAGGCAGCTGTGACCAGACCATAGAGCATTGGCAGGTTGGAGGAGAGCATGTACCCATGGCCACCGCAGGCCAACCTGCACCTCTCCACATACGCTGCTACGTCGCTGGTCGTTATCGCTTTTAGGCAACACGCTAATGCGTGTAACTGTAATGTTGGTAAAATATCTATTGTGAATTTCGGAAACATTAGAAAGTGATTTATTGAAATTATTTTCTTTGATAAGGCTCACACTAAAAATCATCATAAAAATTTGACCCAAAAATCTCTTGTTAAATGAATTCGGTACGAAACTCGCTATTAGTTAAATAATTCTTGGGATAGGTTAATCATTAGGATTGTAAGACACATGTATATGGCTACATGTATAGTCTTCAATTTTATGTTGCTTGCACTAAACAATAATTAAAAAAGGCCAAAAAATCTAAGCAGCCAACATGTACAACTTGTTATGTTAATACCTCTTCACTTTAAAGGTTATATACATCACCTTACACACTAACGTCATATACATCATATATACATATATCATCATATATGGAAAAAACAGTTAGGTGTATATAATTAAATTTAAAAAGTTGGAAGATTTTTGCAAAAGAAAGTTTCAAAACTAATAAAATCGTTTTAAAGTATTGATGATGTATGATTTTACAGGTGTATTCTATATATGAGATAGAGGTAGAAGTAGGAATAATATTTTTTTTAATGATATTTATATTTTGAAGAGCGAAATGTCAAAAAAGCTTACTTCTGGCAATCGCTCCAAGTTACCTCCGACCAATTCTTCATTGATTGCATGAAAAGTATTCCATAGTTTGTTTGCAGTTATTCTAAAAGCGTGACATGCTGCTATTCCGATAAAGATTTTGTGCTGCTGCGTCACAAAGTCAAGGATCTGACATTCAGGATCACTGTATATAAAAATCAGTTATCATAATTCGTAGAAAGAAACAGATTAACAAAAACATGGCTTACAAAAAAATACAGAGTGCTCAAAGAAAAACAAATTACACTCTTTATTCATTTCATCAAATTACAACTTTGAAAGAATTACGTACAGATTTAGAAAACTAACTGTACAAAATTATATCAAATCCACATCCATCATCATCAATGATGCTTCCATCATCATCAATGATGCTGGAAAGAATCCGAAACGTCGGGAATAAATATATTTAAGTAACGCGAAAAATCTGAAAATTAGTGGATTTGATATGTATAACTATCGGGTAAATAAAAGAAATAATTATGTACAAAATTAATAAGATTAGATTTAGACATTATAACGTTCTCATTGCAGCCATGCATATATTAAGATTCGGTTGTCAGGAGCCATCGTAATGTCTGCTTAAAAATACTTAGAGTTGAATTTTGCGCCAACGAAACAATACATCTCATTGGGTACGATGTAAACCAATCCGGTTCAAGTGTTTTTTTTTGCAAACGAACATCATTTGCGTAATAATGACGATAACCCAGTTAAAACGTGTTTTCGCTAGTATTAGATAGCGAGAGCTCGTTCCACATTTATGAACATTAAGATGTTATCCGATGTAACAATCCATACTTATATTATAAATGCAAAAGTATACCTGTATATCAGTCTGTCTGTTTGTCGTTACTGTTTAAGCCACTGAACCAATTTGAATGGAATTTGGTACATACGTAGAGTAGATACCAAGAAACGACATAGGCTTATTACTTAGGTACTTACTTATTATTGAAAAAAAGTGGTCAAATGGGTTGAAATGGGGGATGAAGCTCGGCATTTCTCGGGAATTTGTCATTATTGAAGATAAATCCATTAAACCTTGTGTCTAATTATAGTCATATACAATATGAAGATTTTACTTATGTATGTACTATACATTACCTTCGAATTCCCGCTATTCAAAGCGGACCAAGTCGCGGGTACGGGCTAGTTCACTATAATATCAACTTACCCTTCTTTTAGTTGTGATTGTCTCCGTACTGCTGAATATCTGGTGGCAATTGTCACTGCTTTCGATAGATAATTGACCATGTCGAAGACTATGACCACTCTTACAAATACCATGGCTCCGTAATTCAATTTACTGTTGCGGGATTTCACATACGTGCCATCCTAAAATAGTAATAAAATAAAATGTTTTTTATTAAATATACCAACGATTTCATCCGTGCTCTAATTAAAAATACTTTACGAGTTCCCTTTTCTTAAGAATAATGAGTTATCACTATTCTAGATTTAAGAAAATTGGTTAGGGATATTTGTACTAAAAAGCAAATTAATGTTGTAATGACTATTTACGATATACACATGGTAATAAACTGTATGACCCATCATAGTCATCAACTTGATGTCACTGCTGGACATAGGCCTGCCTAAACACCTATCCATTAGAGGTTTTTGGACAGCATCCACCACGCTAAGTCAATCGGGTTGGTGGTAGACCGACTTTACATGCCAATCCGACGCTTGGATCAATTTCTTTTCAGACATTGGTGATCGCATTCCTAACCAACTGAAACAACATGAAAATGTGAGTCCTGAGAGAACCCTGACACGTCTCTAAGCACACGCCTATACTACTAGGTACGAGCAGTTGCAGTCGAAGCATGAATTGTTTCTCTAGACTACTTAATTGAAAATAATGTGTTGTAATGTTTTACATTTTGAAAGAATTTATAAATCGCGACTTTAACCTCTTTAGTTTGGGACGGATGGTACTTTTATTGACGATTAAATCATAGATATCTGACTTTGACCGTATTAGTTCAGTGAAACTATTTTATTACAGATATAGTTTAATATAATTGTTAAAACATATAAGTAATTATTAAAATACGATAATGTCAACGTATGTGAAACACAAAAATTTAGAAATAACTTAAAATAAAACCTGCAATAAACGAAGAAATTTCAAAAACCATTTTTTACAACCTACTTACTTCCAAAACTTTCGCATGCTTCATCATCATGTGCGTTCTCGGTATTCGAACATTGTCGAAGCCAAGGAATCCGTTGTTTACCGAGTTGAGGCCAAGTTTTACTCCAATTTCGCCGACTTTTAACCCTTTTAATGGCATATGGGTCTCCTCGTCTCGCACTTGCACCATGAACGAGTGTATGCCATGGCATTGCCCTTTTGTATACAGTTGAGCGACGACTATACAGTAGTTGGCCGTCTGTCCCACTAGAACAATATATGCATACATTTTAGAGTATTATTAATAGTTTTAATAGCTATATGTACGTCAATGCTAAGAGGGTTGATAGTCTATAAAACGAAAAGAAGAATAAGCATCGGCATACAAAATAATAGTAATACTTCTGTATGAATAACATAACTTCATGTAAGCCTTAACTAAGTAAAAGTTTGTAAAACACTATGTTTTTCACACACATATTTTCCTCTGGTGAGAATCAAACCCACACCCTTTGATGTAATAGTCAGGGTCGCTAACCACTACGCCAAACGGGTTGTCGTATCGTTATTCAAAAAAAAATATAACTTGAAGTCAGAAAAAAACGTGTATTTCCAAATGTCAAAAAAAGCCTACTAACTTAGCTTAAATTTATAATCAACCAATACAGATCAGTTTCCAATATACTATAACTGTAAGTATCATTACAATAACCCTCAATTAGCATAGAACACTCACGTCCGCCGGGCCACCATTTGTAAGATGTCAGGGTAGGGCTGTGAAGTACGAACTCTTTGGTGGCTGCATCATACGTGGCAGTCGTCTCCAATCCTCGGATGAAGGTACCGTGTCCTAACTCCGTCTGTGTGTATTTTACGAACTTTAATAAGAATATGTATTTATAGTAGAAATTGTAAAGTTGTTTCCGACTGGATGTAAAGGTCATGCTGGCGATTAAGATTAAAAGCTTTTTTAAACATAGAACTTTATGAGCTTATTAATTACAATATTCTGTTTGTTATGGTGAGAGTATGCTATTATTCTGCAATACGAATTTAATTACTGTCTGCCTCGATATTAAATTAAAATTTGCCGTCCAAAATTATCTGTACAAATTTTACAATTTAAGCATGAAGTATACTTTCTGTTTAAATATAATATGTTAATTGTTACCTGAGCGTAACTACCAATGATGCTGCAATTCCACGCTCTTGGTAGCCATTCCGCTTGCTGGTCTTCATTTCCTTGGTTCAAAATTGCTGGCATAAACATTATGTAGTGCAGACCTAATGGGGACCCATCTCTAAGAGTACTTGTACCTAGAAGTCCACCAACCACATCTCTGAAACAAACATATTGGAATTCTTAACAAAGAAAGTCATCTTTACAGTTGATAGATCCGTGAGTTATGTATGGCAAGTTGATTGCATTGCCTAATGGTATTGACCCTTGCTTTAAAAACCGAAGGTCATGCGTAAAATGATACAGGGACACAACTTTGTCTTCATCATTGTTTTCTGGTTGGTTAGAACGATGTGGGGCAATCACTTAACTGTCTTAAAAGTTATAGCCGAATGGTCTTGAAACCGACCCTTTTATATCTAGCTACAGAGGTGAGGAGATAATAAATATTGACATATAAAGCAATTAAATTAAACCACTGAGGTCATTTTATTTTAATTTTTTTACTATTTGTATCCGTAGACATTAAAGTCTTCTTCGGGGTCGGCTTTTAATCTATCCAATGTTAGCTTGTTGAGCAGCACGACGTGCATCTGACTTAAATAACTTTTAGTTAAAACTGCATGAATGATGGATATCAGTACATTTGAAGATAACGACGTACTAAAATAAGTACCGAAGACGATACAATAATTGGGGCCGGCTTTTGCATGCTAATCTGATACGACAAAACAACGATAGCAAAATATTGTTCACTTTTAACGGAATTTGAGATTCATATCCATTTACACGGATAGAGCTATTGTTTGATGAGTAAAACAAAACTCGGTAAACAATTAAATGCTTTAATGGCAGAAAAACATTTTCAATACAACTGTTGACACAACAATAGAGACTGATTATAGTATTAAATCAAAGCAGATAAACATTACTCTTCAAACTTTGTTAAAATTCATCCAAATATTACGTAAGCAAAATTGCACGTATATAATTGCAAACACCTTAAAGTTTTTACAGTAGTCAATTACCATACTAATTCTTTATTTGGAAATACTTTACGACTTTTATTTTGTTTAATTAATTTAAACATAAAAAACGTACTGTATTATTTTAGGCAGTTAATTGTCTGCATTCTACTAATTAATGCATTATATAAATTAATAAATTTAGTAGATTAACAGAGATCCGTTAACATTATTTTGTCTTATATTTAAAGCTAAAATCTTAATAAATTTAGATAAAAGCTTTAGGTTATTTTATAAACGATTCAAGCTAGATTTAAGCTATTGCTATTGGACCTAGCAAGATGAGGAGGTCATGAAAGCTTTTGAATTAGTTGAATAATATATTAATGTTATATTAATCAACTCCCTGATAATTGGGAATTGATTGATTCATGTTACAACGGAGGACCCGCTTGGCGTAGTGGTTTGGGACCCTGACTGTTTACGCCTGAGGGTGTGGGTTCGATTCACACCACGGGAAATTGTTGTTTTATGAACATAGTTTTTCTCGTGTCTGTGTGTTTGTATCTCTAAAATAGACTAGGTGATGTCGTGTTAACCGTCCGGAAATGTTATTATATTATTATTATTATTATTACAATAGTGAGTAGTAGCTGCCTCCGTAGCCTATTGTTAAGGCGTGTACTTTAGACACCGGAGGTCGTGGGTGCAAACCTGCGAGGACTCAACAAATTTTCTTTGTTGTTTTCTAGTTGGTTAGGAGAATTTGGGCTGATCATCCAATTGTCGGAAAAGAAAGATGGTCTATGCGTCGGATGGGCACTTATAAAGTCGATCCACCCTCCAACCCGCATTGGTATCAGTGTGGTGGGATACGGTCCAAAAACCACCTAATATAGAAGGTGTAGGGGAGACCTATGTCCAGCAGTGGCTAGCGATAGGCTGAAGATGACGATGTTGACAATTGTGTGGGTCAGTTCAATGATTGAATGACATAAATTGATTAAGTAAACATACGCGTCTTACCTATAATTAGTAATGCTTGTCTTGCCCTCTTCTTGCATTTTTCGTACCAGTTTAAAAAGGGCTACAGATTTCCTAATCGCAGTCTCATACCTTTCCTTATGGCTGAGATATTCTTCGGGGACACCGTCAAATACCCCCTTTTCACTTAACATTGTATCCTCTAAAACGAATAATAAATCAATAACAATAATCCTTGTTCTATTATTTGATCTTCAATTGATACTACTAAAATTTTTGTTATGTGAATATGTTTATTTGTTAGACAAGTATAAGTTCTTCTTTTATGGTACATGTATTCGTTTTCCATCAAAATCCCAGTAAACATTCTGAACATTCTATTAATGGTTAAAATTAATAAATATATCAAATAAAATTTTTAATTTTTATGGGTTTTTATTTTTTTTAAATTCCCGACGTTTCCTACACTTTCAGCGGCCGTGGTCAGGGTAACTGAGATTCATGTCTTCTTCCATTGAGCGGGGTTTCAATCTTTTTTAATTATTTTTAATCTGTTTCCAAATAGCAAAATGCTGATTTTTATCTGTATAGCCGGCAGTGGTATTATGTGGGTTTTAAATTTTAATTTATTAATTATGGGATCCAACGGTGGTAGAACCAACCATCTTCTTATTGAAATTTGGAGTTTTTTAACTCAAAGCCTCACGGATCATCCTTGGGGGCGTGTTCTTTCGGTTTGTGGTCGATAAATCGATGTAAAGGTTTGGGGATTTTGTTGGTCACACCTGCCGACTTTTGGGTCTTCCTTTTTAATTCCTATATGTTCCTTCACGCGGGTTCTTATTGTCCTTTTTGTCCAAATTAAAAGGCCCATCACAATCTGCTTGTCCCCTGGGTCTTTGGGAAATATTACTTGACAGGTGGTGGGTTGAAACTTTACGGCGAAATTGTTTTGATTGAACCCACCCTGCTCCCATTCATCCAAGATTTTATAAGCGTAATTGGATGATTTTACCATCTTACCTATGATAAAATAAATGCATTTTTAAACCACCTTAACTCCATAAAATTCAAAATACAGTTTACTTGGGTTGAAAATAATAATTCTTTAGCTTTTCTTGATGTTTTAATTATTCCCAATCCAATAACACCTTGAGCCATCCTTATAGGAACCCCTAAAAATAAATATTTAAATGGCAATTCCACCACCATCCATCCCATTGCTTTACCTGGCAAACTTTTGTTTCGAGCGGGATCTTGATGATGAACACCTGGCGCAGGCACCCATGTTAAGCAAGTCTGGAGAAACAAGCTCCTGCGCCACGGCAGCGTCACAGTGACCGAGTGAAGCAGCACAGGGGCAGTACCTGCTGTTCTACCTTTTGTGTGGGGGAATAACTGACAAGATTGGCTACATTTTGAGGCGGGCTCAAATCAAAACTTATTTCCAGCCAAGAAGATTGGTCAATTCCTACCACCCGCAAGTGCAATATTCCTCTACAAGCCCAAGTGTACAAGCTAGATTTTGACTGGCCTCTTATATTGGACAAACGAAGGAGCAATAAGAACCCGCGTGAAGGAACATATAGCTGACATTAAACATAGAAGACCCAAGTCGGCAGTGTGTGACCACATTAAATCACCCAAACCTTACATCAGATTTGATCGACCAAATCCTCGCTAAAGAACACGATTCCTACCAAGGATGATCCGTGAGGCTATTGAGATTAAAAAAAAATCCAAATTTCAATAGAAGAAGTGTTGGTTCTACCACCTGCTTGATCCCAAATTAATAAATTAAAATTTAAACCCAAAGCATATACTCGGCTATACAGATAAAATCAGTTCATTTTGATAGGTCGGAATAGGATTAAAATAATTAATAAAAATTAAGATCTGGAAACCCCTTCAGCACTGGCAAGAAGACGCACATCTCAGTTCTACCCGGACCACGGCCGCTGGAAAGTGTTCGAAACGTCGGAATTTAAAATGTAAATAAACGCGATAAAACCGTAAAGTAATTTTATTTAATAATGTATAATATTCGGCAAGCAATAAAATAATTAAATATATCAAAGTTGTCGGGGAACGTTTGAGTGATAAAGGTTATGACAATATAAATGATTTTTAAGTAATAACACAGCCTGGTTATGGAATGATTGCTCCAGGTTTTGTTTCAAATACAAAAGGTTTTACATTTTTTTTATAAAACTTTGATTAATTATTTTTAAAGCTGACATAAAAGAAGCCCGCCGAATTTCTTTTGGACCGTCTTCTTTAGCGTCTTTGACAATTTATGAGCAAGTGTTAAATTTTCCATTGAATAAGGATATTTGAATTTATTATATTTTGCATTGTACACAACTAAATAGCTATATATCATTATTAGACAATTAGATTTTGTACTAATATAAATAAAAATTGGTGCTCCTATGTGTCGAATATTAGTGCACTTACGACTACGATAACTATAATTTTATTTAGGCTTAAAATTGTTTCATTTGTTATTGTAATACAACAGGAAACGCATGAGGAAATAAAGTAGCATGGTACATTTAGCAATTCTTATCGATCATTAGGAACAGAAATGTCAATTACAGACTTGCAATCTACTCATCACAATGCCCTACAGACGAAGCCGTCTTATAGCCATGAATAATTGTAAAGATATATTTATTTAATAAAAATATACAGCAAATAGAATTAATTCTTTTGTATTCGTTCTGTCGTCGATTTTATTTGGATTTTCTTAAAAACCAAATTTAGTATTGTTATTTTTTATTAATACGAACGTAAAAGAATAGCAAAGCATATTCGCGCTCGTACAAATTTCATTAATAAAAACATTGTTGCTTGGTGAATGCCATGTTTACATTGAAGTATTATTGTTCACCAAATAAATAAAATTCAAATGAGTGCGATGGCACACTTATTCAGTTAATTTAAATAAACGAACAACAATATAGCGCTGATCGTGGAAATACAGTTTTTAGTAGCAATTATTAACACAGGTTAACGCTACTTAATTCATTAATTACATCCTCGTTTACAAACTTTCCAGATTAATTCCTATCGTGTTTTTCTTTAAATTAAAGTTCTTAAACTTGTTGCGATTACGCAAGACCAACAGGATTCTGTTCCAAAATGTAATTACATATATTTACATAAACATCACGAAAACACAAAACAAGAAACCTGTATAAAAAAATACCTCGTTCTTTCCGTTCAGCGGTTTTGTCCTGTCCACCATCAATTAAAGTTGTCAGTTCACGTATGTTGAACGTACACTTATCCCGTTCTGCTTGCAAATCTTTATTTATTCCCTCCATTTGTTGCAGTTTAACAACAGGTTCGTGTTGCGTTGTGCGCGTTCACCTGTCTTCGACTGAATCCATTCTGGGGCCATCGCTCTAGCCGTCTCGTTCGGAACTACTTAGTCACCGACAGGTTAAAGGTTTACGGCAAATCATTAACGAGATATGGTTACAACAAGTATTTCGAACACTTCCTTTTTGTAGTCATTGTCGTTCGATTAATTAGTATCTGAATTTGCTAAATATCATTTATTTTGTTTGATGTAATTTGATTTTATTTATGTAAGATGTTGACTCTAGTAAATCATCATCATCATCAGCCTGTGTTAGTCCACTGCTGGACATAGGCCTCCCCTAATACACCGCATACTTATACCACCACGCTGGTCCAATACGGGTTGGTGAGTGGACCGACTTTTTACATGCTCATCCGACGCATGGATCATATTACTTTTTAGACAATTGGATGATCAGCCCAAACAAACATTGAAAATTTGTTAAGTCCCCGCAGAATTTGACTCCACGGCATCCGGTTTCTAAACGGTACGCCCTTACCACTAGGCCTCGGAGGCAGTTGACTCTGCTAAAAACTATTCTTATTCTTTGCAGCCTGGTTCTCTCAAGTTTATCAGAATTTTCAATACAGTATGAAGCTCAAAGGCTTCCTCGATAGATAGGCTGCGTATCACTATAAGAATTCTAAAGTAAAACAAAATATCTTCTCTTTTATTTATCAGTTATGGTAGAGGTTTTGCAGGATGGTAAAATGTTTGAATTATTTCTGTTTTATAACAAAGATTATGATGTTATCCTGTAAGAAGCATAAAACTTTGCACGAAGCAAATTGTGTAAGATCGTAAAATACGTAGGAGCTTTATTAGTATATTTGTTTCTTTAAGATTACAACAATCATTAATTGTTTTAACAAGAAACTACGGTATCGGTGGTGATTCACAATATCATCCTGATCATTTTCAAATCAGGGCTGCAATTTAGTGACTGGCGTCGAGACTATCGGTTAACAGATACATGCAGGTTACTGCAACCACGATCCAAGTTGGCTGGCTCTGGCTTGTCTTCGCGATAACGTAGCTTTCTCGACGAGGTGGCAATCATACAATCGTGGGTTTTGCACCCACCTACGGAGGACGGGGGTCGCAGCGCGTCGCTAGTATGCCCATTTCAGAGAAAGACGGCACAGGGATTTGCATCTACGCTATATTTGTACACTTCCTTCAGCAGTAGCAATAGCCTAGGCGATCGCCGTGACTGCAGAGAAGCACTAGACCGTGATCCGTAGAGGTAACGGTACAAAATGGTGATAAATAAACTTTGTCTTCGGGTTCACAAATGTAAGTTCCAGTTCCAAGGCCAATTCAGTGCAGTCCGCCTAAAACTGAGCACTGTTTAAGGTCTGCCCTGGGTCCAGATGGCATTCCGGGACTAGTGTTATTATTGTCCTAGGGGTACAGTCTCTGCAAGAGTCAGTCGACGATCAAAGGCCGTGAAATGAGACCCTATTAGATGTGACTTTAGACGTCATTCAATAAATACCCTGCCATGGACCGCTCCGTTTAAAATGATGTAGGTATCTAAGCGACATAACTTTTGCAAACAATCCATAATGCACTAATCAACTTGCAAATCTTTTTAATACTACTGTCTTATATTTTTAGCAAAATGGTATAAGTCACCTAACCTCAATAAATCACTAAAATATTTTGTTTGTTTGGTGAAAGCTGAAGGTTGCAACGTCGCTAAACAAAAAAATTTCGGCAAGAGAGAATCTGTTCCGCGAATACATTTCACCGGCTATAAATAATACAAAACGGCGATGTACATGAGCGTCGATCGCCGTTTGCATAAAGGCTCATAGAACATTACACGGAATGTTACGTCGGGATTATAGAAACGTTTGCGATGCGCCATGAAATAGACAAGAGTCGTATTTGTAAGTTTATCTTTCAACCCTTTTTAACATGTAAAATGCAAAGATATACTATCAGCATCAACCTATGATAGTTCACTGCTGGACATAGGCCTCCCCTAATACACCATATCTATTAGGGGGGTTATGGACCGTCTCCCATCACGCTAGTCCAATGCGGGTTGGTGGGCGGAACGCCTTTTTACATGCCCATCTGACGCATGGATCCTCTTACTTTTCATTGGGTGGTCAGCCCAAAGAGGTACTATAATTTTAATTATTAAAATATGACTGCTTGATTGGACGGTGATACATTCTGTGCTATAAAGATATAATCTATAAGAGACTATCGCAGACTATGAAATTACTAGATGCTTCAAATGTAATGTTACTGTCTTAGTTGAATAGTTAAATAGTAAAGGTTACTTAAATGCGAGGCAAAAATACTCATCAACAGGTTAACGTTTTGGTTGGACCCGTCACTTTGTTTAATAAATACACAAACAATCAAACTAATCTTTAAAAAGAAATGGTTTGTTTGCTAGTGATAGATAACTTAAAATCTTCATGTGAAAAATTTTAAATCACAGAAAAAAATATATTCTTTGCTTAATATGTATGCTTATGAAGAACATTTTAGTACATTATAAAAATACGATCGAAAATTATAATTGTTGACGACGACGCACATTGTCGGCATTGGCCATTATAAAAAAACAAAGTTTACAGTAAACCATAAAACCATTAGCAATAAATGTAACAGTTAAATAATAAACGTGAGCATAGTTCCAATTTTACAATACGAAATTAATTAAAAGTCCGAATCGATTCAAAGCGTTTATTGAACCTTTTTTTTTGTTACAGTATAGAACTAATAATTCACTTCTTGGCGGTGACCGCGGCCTCGTCCTCGCGCGCGAACGTCTGCAGCAGCTCCTCCTTCTTGGCGGCGATGCGCTCCTCGCGGCGCTTGCGGGCCTCCTTCACCTTGTTACGGCGCGCTTCGGCCTGATCGCTGCATTACAACAATGAAAACGGTTAAAAATGGTGCATCATTTGACATTAGGGACCATACATAATATCACACATTATGGGGGAAGGAGGTGAACGAAATGTGATTCCAAATTTTGTGACTTCTATTTTAAAATGTACGGGTTAAAACAAGCGATATAAACGAATTATATAAATACATTTGGTAACTCCATTAGCATAAATGGATAATCATTCCAATAAAGATGAATAAAACAGAGAGATTAAAAAAAAGAATAAATGGCTTGACAACATATGTGGGAATGTGGGCGTTTATTTGACAGTCAATAAGCCTGTGTAAAACTTTTACACGGATTAAAGATATTTGACTTTGAGTAGAATGTTTGCGTGATTTGTTTGAAAAACGGTACCTGCGTAAATAGATTGAAACAGAGTATACTTGTACCGTTTAACCTGTTTACTTTATTTTTGCCCTTTTTCTTGTCTTTAGATATAATTGCATTATATATTTTTATGGTCACAAGGAAAAATATGGATGATTATGTTATCAATTTCCTAAATAGTTGATTGTAGCTACAACAACCTTTCTATATTAAACATTTGTTCACTCAGACTCCTCTTATAGCATAAATCCAATGTGAAAACACATGATTTGTCTTAACAAACTAAGGAAAAACTAAACAAAGTTATTCAGTTGTGGAAAGTTTTAAACTTATCTTTGGCTTAAGTTTTTGAAGCATAAGTCAATACTGCAACATAGGCAGTTAATTTTCTTTTGATATGATAACACAATATAAACAATTTCAATTGAAGCACTTTTTAGCAGCTACATTATTCTAGCAGTATAGTCTATTCTATAAATGCTTTCAAGAGTACTTCTCTCATAAACATTTTTAACAAAAATAGTTTAAGTGAGGCCAAATAAGCATCTAAAAGGCAATTATAAAAATTAAAAACAAAGGCCATACAAGTTTATCCATACCATTCATTTGAATTTAATAGTTTGGTAAACAATCCTCGTTAAATCAACCTTATCTACCATTACAGTTAAAAAACAGAATCATTCCCTCTTAAGAATAAGTTTTCCAACGTTATAATCTTTAAATTCAAACTTATAATATCATTTGTTGATCAATTTCCATAGCATAAATATCTTAAATTAGATGACACTGTTGATAATTCATTCCATTTGCTATTTCTGGCTTTTTGACATGTCATGCAGTTCAATCTCAAATCTTGCAATTAGATGACACATGATTGTTGAAATGTCAAATAGTGTATCCTCTCATCCTAATCTTTGAGCTTTGACAATTTTCATTCTCATCAAACCATTAGATAGAAGAGAAAAAGCTAGTCAAGTCAAATCTTAAATGGTTTGCAAGAACAAAATACTGTTTCAATGTATATGAAACTGTTCTTTAACTTGATATTAAGTTATAGTGATGATTTCAAGCCCAAATATTTTTGTTACAACTAGCTTGTAACAGAATGATGGCATATAAATATTATTGAACTTTAACCTTTAGAGGAGTAATTATAATTCTCATAAAATAAATAAACCCGCTAATTGAGCAATCCAATGTTCAGATTCTAACAAATTACATATGCACAAACCTTAAATGAAGTTACAAAATAAGTAGAATAATAGCCAACTGATAACAAATAAGACTGCTGACTGACTCTGTAGCCTAGTGGAATGGGAGTGACTTTAGGTTGTGGGTTCTGAATCTTGAGGGACTCAACTATTTCCAATGTTGTGTTTCCTGGTTGGAGTTAGGACAATGGGCGATCACCAATTGTTGAATGTTGATCCATGTAAGTCAGACCACCCACAATCGCATTGGACTGCTGGAGATATGATCCAAACCTAATGGATAGGTCTTGGGTGGACTAGATGCAGACAGGTGAACTAACCCATCATGGATGAATATGAACATTTGTGCTTGTATATTAATCCAGAAGTGCTTATACAAAAGCCTCATCATGTAAGAAATGTTCCTTCATTGATTAACTAAACATTAAAAGTTATTATAAAATAAGAAAGCAACCAACTTTACCTCAACATCTTAGTCCTAGCCTTCTCCGCCTTCTTCCTGTGGATGTACTCCATGAGTACACGCTTGTTCTTGAACACATTACCCTTCGCCTTCATGTACAGGGCGTGGTACAGATGCCTGTCAATCTTCTTTGCTGTTCTGTACTTAAGGAGCAATTTACGTAGGACCCGCTGCCTTTGGACCCATAGTTCCTGAAAAATAATTAAACCAAACAACATTTAAGACTATTGATTAAAATCAAGTTATCAGCACTGTTCAAAAAATTTAAGAAATAAATACTCAATTAATGTTGTTTTACAATGTATAAGTCGTAAGTTTATATTAAAGCTATTCATTGCATTGAACACTATATAAGTGTAAACTAAGATGAAAAAATGTATGCGATAGCAACAAAATAGTGTTACACATCTAGAATTCTTATTAATGGATCCCTAAGAACTAATTCATATGTACAGATGTATTCATGCAAAACTACACTTTGTTGAACAAAAGGACTGGAAGGAATGTATTATGTTGTGTATGCATGTTTAACTATTTTCCTTCCAATGTTTTGAATACCTCTAATGGCCAGTCACGGGACAGACTGTTATGGCCTTTTTTCAATAATGACCTATCTATTCAGTAAATTTGAATTGTGCATAATGATTTATATTCAATCATACTTTTTGTGGCATACGCGCGTTGGCGGTACCTCTTCTTTTACCGAAGCCACAGTGGCGACCCTTTCTGCGGGCCTCTGTGTTCTTGCGCACACGGGCACGTGAGTGCACTGCTACGGGTTTCTTGATGACGAGACCATCCTTGATCATCTTACGGATGTTCTGTCCTAAAAACATCAAATTCAAACATGAGTTATAGACAAGTATTTCATGAGTTACAGTTGTTTGTTTTTGTTTTGTTTGTTTTAGTTGAGCCCAAGTAAATTCTTATCCTGGTGTAAAAAGTCTAACAAGCAATGCAGAGTTAGTATCAGCCAATTGTCGCTTTTATTGATTGATTGAAATCTTTGTGACGATTTATGAACAAGAAAGCTTTGAGTATTGTTAAGATTCATTCTTCTTTGCCAATAACTATACATACAATACCAACACATTAAACATTTTACTTAATACATGTCTATATTTTTTAAACCTTCTACCAGAAAAAATGTCAGTAGATAAACATAATTCAAATCCATTGAACTGCAATACTATAAAATATGTGCTTTAAATTCAAACATCTAGATTTCACTACTGTCTGACAAGTTGTTTTTATACTTTAATTGTTTAGTAGGCACTAATATTGAAGAAAAACATGTATTTATCAATAATAACACTTGGCAAAGCAAAAAAATTTGAGTTAAATATGATAATATCCCTGTACAATTATATTACTTGTTTTTCCATAGCCGACCAGACATAGTAATTACATAGAAAAAGAAAATATACTGCGGTTCCATCTATTTCAATTTTACCAAGATGTGAATTATGCAAAATACCAAATCCCCTTAAATATGCTAAAATAAGAATTTTGAAAATCCTACCACAAATGCAAATGCATGTAGCATAATAAATACAGAAGGTTATAAAAGAGTGGCAAATATTTGAAGTTGCAGGTAGTCAGTCATGCCGACAATACTTACGGGAATTGGTGTTTGCGATTTCATTGATCTCATTGGGATCCAGCCACACCTTTTTTTTACCACATCGCATAACAGAGGCTGCAAGCCTCTTCTGCAGCTTTAGGGAACTGAAAAAGTAAACATTTTGGTGAAGACCACATGGCAATCACACTATCATGTTGATAGTTTACAGAACTATAAAATACATCATTCGGGTAAGTAATTAATTGTACGAATCTTAAACTGAGGTTAAATAAAGAAAATTATTCACTAATATACTGATAGAATGCATTAAAATACTATAAATTCAAAACTAACCTCATCGTGAAACGGTGAGGTCCACAACGCACACAGGAAAGAAATATGGCGGTGGCAAAACTAATTTCCACTCATTAGTGTTGCTACACGAAATAATAAATATAAAAACTAGCAAATTTGTGGATAAAACAATATAGATTTTTTTTTAATAATTCTTTGAAATCATGCACAGATTATAAGGTAAAACAAATATTTCATAAAATTCTATTTGAAATAGGAGTAATGATAATATAAAAACATTAATAAAGGTAAACGTCAAAAAAAATTACAAAACAAAAACTAAAATTCTGAGACTGAATGTACATTTTTTTTGTACACCAAATGACTATGACAGCTTTAGAAAATAATTTAAAGGCAAAAACATAATTCTTGTGTTGTAACTCACAAATATGCGTCAAAAATAGTTATTACCTTTACACATTAATTGTATATATTATACGTATGCGTTATTGACATTATAAGTATAAAACCTGACCTAATGTATTGGGTACTATCTTAATTAGGTATATCAAATTAAAATCAAATTTTAGTAACCAAATCACTAAACATAGACAAAAGTTACCCATTGATAAGTATCCTCAAAGCTATAATTAATTTAAAAAAATGGATTTCTTCTATTAAAAATTACTTTCGATGAACTTAGTTGTCTTTTTCTTTAATAAGAAAACGTCTACGGATTCTACAAATATATTATACTGCATAATAATATACTGAGCATTATACCACGTACTTGTACTACACCACAACTTGACATCCAATTTGGCAACAACTTAAATACGATAAGAAGAAACGTCAAAAGTCAGTACATAGTATGTAATGCTTTTGTTTGTCTCTCTCTTTCTGCAACTCTACATTCCAACGCCAGTATCGTTTATAGGTGCACGTCATTCGTTGTGATTAGTTGTGTTTGTGAAATCTGTGTCATCTTCGTAAAAATGTCAAACTCTACACAGGTTAATCCAGACTTACAAAAAGAAAGGAACAATTGCTCATTTAATGTAACAGAATTGACTAATCTTATCGATGGTGGACCTAGCAAAACCGAGGAGAGAAAAAAACGAGGTTAAACTTTAGATTAACTTTTAATTTTTTAACCAAACTAGTATATACTAAATGTTTTATTTTTTAAATTACTCTTTGTTAAGTTTATTTGGTTAAACCTTTAAAGAATAAAAAAATGTATTCTTAATCTTGGAATACGGTTTTTCGTGTCGAAGGTTGTCGGTTCATCGTCACTTTATCTCGCTGGACCTAGTTATAAGAACATAAACATATATTTATTAGTTACGAAGGTTCTATTTATGAAGTATAATCGCAACAAATATATGTTTATTTAGAAATACTGGTACTTGTTGATGGTTTTTACAGTTTTAACATTATCAAATTTTATTCTTCACACTGTTAAAGTTCTTAAGATCCAGAAGTTTTCTTAAATTAATTTTTTTATATACAGCTTTAACCTATTTTACCGCAGTGTTATTGTAACAAAAATGTGTTGAAATTCCGTTTTTAATTCAACTTAGATGTAATCTTCTCATTACGATTGGATAATAAATAACGACCGCATTAGCATCAATCATCTAATCGTTAATAAAACAGACAACTTTTCTATAACTCTGACAATGAAAAAAAAATTAAATTAATTAAACTTGTTACGGACTTTTTCGATAATTATTTATATTTTATTCCCGACGTTTCAAAACTTCTTCAGCATTCATGGTCACAGCCAGACTAAGATAGGACATGTCTTTATTATTAGAATTGGTTTAGCTATTACAAAGCTCTTAATGATAAAGTTCTTAAAAGAGTTTAAATCAAAGTTATGACAGTAGTAACCTTTGTAAGAGTGTAAACAGAGAAAGTGGATGTCGAGAAATCGTGACGACGCTACGGAGTATTAAGTAACATAAAAATTGAGTCCTAAGGCTGAAATCCGATTATGTATAGTATCGGTTTTTACAACATGTTTAAAGTAAAAAAAAAAATTGTACGAGAAAGTCGGTGATTTAAGAACGTACCATACAATCATCGTTGCTCAAATACGAAAAGCATCAAACTTTTCTTGACAGGTATTTTTCATTAAATTTTATTTATATATTCATAATATTATTATGTTAAAGAACCGATCTTGGATTTTTTTTTTCAAGCCGACAGCTCATTATATAAGACGTCAATCAACATATAATTTTACATTGTTTCGCATAAATATATAATAAACAGAGAATTAAATGCATTTGAATAAGACATAAAAATATTATTTTACCTGTAATAAACATTCAACCTCATATGTATTTAGCGTCGAGGCCCTTTCCCTAATAAGCTTAAACTTTGGCTATACTTATCTCAAGTTTCATAATTCTCCTATGTAACGGAATTCATAACATCTTTTATTGTGTTAGTCCTGCTCTCATCAAGCTCAACCCTTTGCTATATACTCCAGTACCAATAGAATCACGTTTTTTGTTTTCAATAAAATGGCAAGGCGATGTTCTCGTTCAATATCGTGACTTATTTGCTCAATAAAGTCGACGCAGTAACTTCACGCTTCAGTACAATAGCGTCATTAAAGTCTAGTGGTTACGTAAATGCACACATGGTACCTTAAAATAAAACCAGTAATACCTCGCCGCTTGGTCATATTATGTACATACTAGCGTTGCCCGCAACTTAGTCCCGTAATAATATGTAATAAAAACAATTAGTTTTTTTTTTTAAAGTAACCTAAGTTACTTTCAGTTATAACAGCTAGCTTTTAAAGAAAGTCCCGTCAAAATCCTACCAGCCATTCCAGAGATTAGCCAGATCAAACAGACAGACAGACAGAATTCTAAAACAAAATTGTTTTGTTATATATATCGGTTATATATCAAAAAGGCTGAAACTTTTCAAATGCAGTTTACAATACGCTGCAATTTACCTTACCATGATGGGCCAAGGTGTAAAGCCGTCTTTCCTAGGTGTAAATTTGCCCAAATGTTTTATCAAAATGACCAAGAACACACATTATCGGTTACCAGCAGACATAAGAATCACCTTAGTTAAAAAGCAAAATGCAAAGACCGTACGACTTTCGGAAAACACTGTCAAAACTTTGTGTTAATTATGGATAGGGGTGTATTAGGGGAGGCCTATGTTCAGCAGTGGACTATCAGTGGCTGATGATGATGAGCTTTGTGTTAAACTGACATGTTTTTATAGAAGAGATGGTGTTCAAGGAGGGCATTCACCTCGACGAGGTGCCCTCAGACTACCTAAGTCACAAGGAGAAGTATGAATTAGCTGTGAAGAAAGCCTGCTTGTTGTTCAAAATGTTACGCCGACTTCAGGAGGAGGAGAACGCTGGAATGGAAAACTACAGGTGGGGAAAATATCTTACAGTAACACCCGTTTCGAATATATTTTTAAAGTACTAACTTAAAATAAATACTTATTTGCCAAAATTTGCATTTTTTTAAATAACAGTATCTACCATTACCGCTTTTAAAATTATCTTAAGTTTAGAAAAACTCTTTAGTTTACAAAATACTTTTTTATACATGCAAAATGTATAATACTTAATAACTTGAATGTTAAATAACATTTACGTGAATGACATTCCGGTCAGTAACCGTATGGAATACATATATGATTTTTAACCTCGAATAGAAAAAAAATGTTTGTAAGCAATCAGTCTAATGTCATCATCATCATCATTATCAGCCTGTGATAATCCACTGCTGGACATAGGCCTCCCCTGATACACCCCCTAGGGGGTTTTGGACCGTATTCCACCACGCTGGCCCAATGCGGGCTGGTCCAATAGGTGATTTATGTTGATGCATTTATAATTAAAATTTGCTTATAAATTAAACGATAGGTGATTTCTGCTTCATTATTTACGATTGCATGCTAAATGAGCATAAAAAAGTTAGGCCTAAATAACAACTTTTTAAATTTAAATACATGATGTACTTGATCCTAACGTATTACTTATTAAAACAATACCTTAATGTCATCACATTTAAGTACTGGTAGAATAAAAACATAATGTCGTCAGCATTTTGCTTTCGGCATCTCGCTTTGGATATTCTATATTGCATATGTAAAATAAATGTTTGTTTTGGGGTAACGCTTATTCGTTGTCATTAAAAAGGTTCAAAAAGAATATGGAATAATTTTAATCAAAGCAGCCAACGCCCTAAGGCTTGTAAGCCCTAACTAATGAATTAGCGTTAAACGTAACTTGTTGTACGTAAGATATCTTTTCAGACAGAGATAGTTATATATTTTTTTCTTTTATTTACGCGATAACTATATATTCTTTATTTTAAATTTAGTCTTCTTTATATTAAGTTTGCCGTTTCAGACCGTGTCCAGCGCCCGATCACGGGCAGACTACAAAGTCATAAAGGCCGAAATTTCTCGAATATAATATATAGAACTAGCAACCCCCCTTATACGTGGAATTTCGTCATTTTTTTTTATGGCATACGCAGGCAGACGAGCAGTCGGGCCACCTGATGGGAAGTGGTCACCGACGCCCATTGACATTGGCAATACCAGTGGTATCGCCAGCGCGCTGCCTACCGTGAGATATAGGGTATTAAGTCTCGTTTACCCAGTAAAAACGCTGGCTACGGTGCCCTTCAAACCGGAACACAGCAGTGTTTTCACACTACTGCTTCGCGGCAGAAATAGGCACCGCGGTGGTACCCACCCAGACGGTCTCCTGTAAACAGGGGACCCACCACCGGTAAAAATCCGTTCTTAGCTGACCTCAACTCGGCGAAAGAAATATTCCTACCAAATTTCAAGTCGCTACGCCTTGTGGTTACAGAGATATCGTGATGAGTCAATATATAGGTGGGAATCTCTTTTATATATTTAGATGAACGCGAAATTCCGCAGGGGGTTACCATATGTTATATCCTAATATATAATTCTATAATCATTATTTTCCTAGGGCTCTATTGGGTGGCAACCTAGGGTCCGCCATTCTTGGCGATGGTTCCCCACTAACTCTTCACTACGTGATGTTCATACCGACACTCATGGGACAGGCCACTGTAGAACAGCAGGCATACTGGATCGGAAGAGCCTTCAACTTGAGTATCATCGGGACATATGCACAGGTGAGCCTGATTTAATATAGCAGCTGTCAAGGGCTCAGTAACACATGACTCTAAATGCCCCCATGCCTTTTTGTTAGCAGCCTCTCTACAAACATCCATAAGTAGTGGTCCGAGTCGAAAGTATATGCGCATATGTTTCAATTAGTACTGCTGGAATTGGTTAGGTCATATTTGAAATATTGAAATATAATGACCATTATATAATAATAATTAATGTTTAATATTACGTATATAAAATATTAATACTTTGTGATCATAATTACATTCTAGTTTATGAGTACAACAATGTATTTTATTATTATCGTGTACAGATAAAAAAAGTGTTTTTCCCTGACCCGGCAATCATGTCATATACAAAATAACAACGTGCTAGTAAAATGCAAGCATCCTTTTTCAACATGTTACCTTTGCCCTCGCTCTTGTCGTAGACCTTGCTTCTTTAAACATTTTGACTAAATATGGGCGTTGTATGTATAAATATAAAATCCAAACATTTTTAAACTTGTTGTTGCTGTAGTTTTGTTCATTGGCTAGATAAAAAATAACTGTAATGGCAAGTGAGCCTTAACAATACCGTGTATATTTTTTTATCATCAAGAAATATTCCTTTGCGTAGTAGATACTATTAAATAAAGTGATTTCATTAAATTCAATAAACAAAGTGCAATACTATGTCCGTTTGAGGCGAAAATAAAAAAAATACTATAAAATTTGCAATATACAGCAACACACATACGTAACTGGTGACTACAGATTAGAGTACAATGGGTTTTCCCATTTTAAAATACCACAATAGAATTTTTATAAGTTATTGTTAAGGTATATGAGACTAAATTAATACAGGTGGCCTCAGTACAATATATATTTACGGACTATGACTATTTGGAATTGAACCCAGATAGGCAGTAATTATGATAGTTGTAATTTTCGTGGGCATCATGAAAATAATATCATGTCAATTGATCGTCAAAAACTTTTAATGGCTTTCGAGCTTTATAAGCGTCAAATCTAACACCGCTTTGAAAATTTCGACCTTCCTAGAGACCTCTCTTATTTATGTTGCGAGATTATAATGAAATATGTAATTATTAGTAGTAATTACAGTTGCTACTCCAAACTCTTGCCATTTAGGCCACAAATATAATTAGATATAATTCGTCATTAAGTATAGATCCTTTCACAATTAATTTAGATATTAGTGCATTCGAGTTATCTTTAAGTTATGAGACATCACTTTGCACGTTCAATAGACGGAGTTAGGACACGGGACCTTCATCCGCGGTTTGGAGACAACGGCCACGTTTGATGCAGCTACCAAAGAGTTCGTACTCCACAGCCCAACCCTCACATCTTACAAATGGTGGCCTGGTGGATGTAAGTATTAAATCTAAGCAAAAGTTGCATAAGACACAATATTCATTTCGTCAAGTTTGGCAACATTTTTGATGTACTAGGCGTCGAAAGTCATCTTATCGATGAACATTTTAACATTTCCATATCCTATGTTTAGAACCATAGGTCGGAAAATATTTTATTCGGTTATATACTTAGTTTACTGCTATTGATCGCTGTTCGGAAAAATATGAAACGCCATATAATGCGCACGTATTTCTTATTGAGGTGACATGTATAAATAAAATGCGAACGAACTCATTTAATGTTTCAAACTATATTTATAATAGTAATATTCTAATTCACAAAACATCCTATTTACAGTTATGATGCTAAAAAGATCTACATATTCTGTAGTCATGTAAATAAATATAAAACTAGTGGTCTTAAGCCACGTTTTTTCTATACGTTTACCAAGCTAGTTGCATTTAAAACACAAGCACGGGTTTTATACTATTTAAGTTATTGTTTAATTGATTTATATTTTTATAAAGTTTTCTTTACTTTCTACTTATTTTCATAAAAATACCCACTTAAAAATTTTTTAACTAAAGCGTAAGAATATTTATAAATCATCCATTGTACTATATCAGCTTACAATGAGGTAACAGTTACAATTAATTCAATCGGTACGATCTACGTTTTATATTGAAAACTTACGTTTTTAATATTTATAGGTAAATAAAACAAGCAGCTACATCATAATATAACTCAGCCTGAGTTTTTATTGCTGTAACCATATGTTATGTCCATTGTAAATTAATCTAGCATCGATCGGAAACACTAGGTACAAAGTCCAAGGCTGTTATCAGTGTATTTAGAACTTTGGACCTATGACGTTGTTTTAAATAGCTTTATAATTTCAACAACATAAGAACATTTGAAGTACGTTTTAATTATACCGTATCTATTTGAAATTCTTATCGATTTGATTAGAGTAATAGATATTTAAAATATTTTGTAGGATTATTGTGAAATCTCACTGATATCATTACTTGTATGTTGATATAACCACGGATTTAATGTAATATTTGGTACATGCGAGGTTGAATATTTAACTGCTTATCGAAATGTCAAAATGAGCGTGCGGAAACTTTATTTTTTTTTAATTCTTAGATTTACAAAATTTTATTAGTTATAATAGTAACAATCTCAAAACCTAAACTGTAGTTATAGGTAGGTAGAACGCAATAGTCGATTAAATGTTAATTTAATGCTTATTGAGCAACTAATTAATAAATAATTAAGTGTGTAATCATAATGATAATTACTGTGATACTATATTAGTAATTTATTAGGTTTATTCACTAATTTGTTAATTATTGCAAGAAGGATTCTCAATAGCCATATACTAAATCCGGAAAAATCGTGAAAATAGAAGTAGATTTTGGTAACATCGAGCCAAATTTATTTCAATAAATGTAAAATATTTATTATCATAATATTTAATATTCGAAAAAAGTCTCTATCAGTCTTAATGCATACCAAAACTTGCTGGATCACATGTAAACATTAAAAATATACCAGCTCGTTTGTGTTCAGGTTTTGTACTTGTATAATCATTTGTTAAAATAAAATAATAATAGAATATTTTACTAAGACACTTCATTTTAAATCTCAGATGTAAAATGTAGTTGAAAAGTATCTCAAAACTAAACGAGTAAGAAAAACTGGGATCAAAGTATGATTTGAGTCCATCCGTAACAAATACTCGCATAGAACCAGTTTCACATACACGCAATATGACGCAGATTTACATAAAATTATGGGTTTGTTTGATTTTAAACCTTTTTGTTATTGTTTTTTAGTTACTATTTCTTAAATTAGTATAGCGACTGAGCGGTTTATTGATTATCTCAATTATTCGATTGAATGGAGCATAAGTTATTTAGTCCTTTGCTAATCCTTTTCGCCTTGATTTAATTTGAGGATGTTATAATTCATTTTGTTTATTATTAATTATTATCCTCATTTTTGGCTGTGACATAGAAAATTATGACGATAAGTAACAAAATAACATATTACACTGTAATATATCCGGTTTATTTACAACTAAAGTTATTAATATACCGGGAATTGTATTTTGAAACCTGGAAACCTTGGAAACCTTTTTAAATTTATACTATTGACATAAAACAGAAAAATATCGGCCATTTTACTGTTATAGCATGGACATGTTACAGATAATGATGACAATGTTTATTAACGACCAAAAAAGAGCTAGAGCATACTTTTTCTGTAATATCATCAGCCATAAGCATCTTACATTAAGTAATGTACAAGTCCGCTAACCACCACAAACATTGAATCCTGCATTTCATTTAACCGGTAACTTCATAAGAATACAATGTACTAATGTACAATAAATTAACTGCCTCCGTAGCCTAGTGGTATGGGCGTGTGCTTTGAGAAACTGGAGGTTGCGGTTCGAATCCTGCGGGACTCAACAAATTTTCATTGTTGTTTCCTAGTTGGTTAGGCAATTAGGGCCGATCACCCAATTGTCTGAAAAGTAAGATGATCCATGCGTCGGATGGGCATGTAAAGTCGGTCCACCCACCAACCCGCATTGGACCAGCGTGGTGGGATACGGTCCAAACCCCTATTGGATCGGGGTGTATTAGGGAGGCCTATGTCCAGCAGTGGACTAACATAGGCTGATGATGATGAGTGTCTTCACACTACGGCTTTGCAGTAAAAAGACATCGCAATGACGAAATTTAACGGCTAAAGCTAAATCCTGAACCAAACTTTTTAAATTATACGGAATATCCACTAAGGGAATATTTTCAATATTGTAGTCATATTATTTATAACATCTCTGTGTTTAACAACTATAAACTTTAGGTATCATACAAGTATTATTACTTGGCATACTGCGATGATTCACATCGACCGGAATACGTTCAATTTAACTGATTGATTGCCATTTTTAATTTATCGATATCTAAAGCATTTCGTAACATTGCAGTAAATATTTAACGTTTTCTTTTGAAATATAATTAAAATGGTTACAATTACTTTATGGGTTTTTTTTTGCTTATATCTCGTCACATCAATGTGTGAACAATTAAGGTGGGTTCAGGGCGAAAAATAAACTTGAACAATACAATAATAAAATTGAACAATACCCAACTTTGAGTTATAACAACACTTTGACCTTCGTTGACAAGTAGATTAGCATCGTACGTTTGAAGTTAAACTTTGGACAAAATTGCTCACACGCTTAATTAAAATAAATTTAATTACAAATTATGTGGTAATAACACAAAAGCCCTTGTTATGGAAATATTAAAATAAATCGAATTATCTTTGTGTTAGCGGGACGGAATAGTTACGACAGCTTACATAAATGTAAACGCCCAGGCATAAATAATACAAGTTAATGACGACACTTTATACAGTATTTTGTACATCAGAATCAAAAAGAGTTTTTTTAATTAGTTTCCACCGTCTTGGCTACAAATAATTATTTAGGGTCTTATAACAATAAGACTGGCCTTACAATGTAGTATAATAGCACACTAATTCCCACACCTGGTCGATTTTTCTAGAAATAAATCCAGGTATAGAAAAAAATCTCGTTATATAAAACAAAAGTAATTGTCCCCAGTGGCGCACACAGCCAACTACTGCGTGGTGATGGCCCAACTGTATACACAAGGCAAATGCCACGGCATCCATCCCTTCATCGTGCAGTTGAGGGATGAGGAAACCCATATGCCCTTGCCAGGAATCAAGGTCGGCGAGATTGGCGCCAAGTTGGGCATGAACGGGACCAACAACGGCTTCCTGGGCTTCGAACACGTCAGGATACCGAGGGATCATATGCTGATGAAGAACTCACAAGTCCTCGAGGTAATCTTTACTTTAGTCAATGAAGCTATCCATATGCTCGGACGTAAAGAAGCAGTGTTGAATCATCATCAGTCTGTGTTATTCCACTGCTAGACATAGGCCTCCCTAATCCACCCATTTTCCATCGGGGGGTTTTTGGACCGTATCCCGCCACACGCATGGGTTATCTTACTTTTCAGGCAATTGGGTGATCGGTCCAAATTTTCGTAACTAATCAGAAAACAACGATTACGACGGCCTCCGGTTTATAAAGCTAGGGCCAATACCGCTAGGCCACGAAGGCGGTAGTGTTGAATACAATATTAGTATTTTCCTCGGAATCGATTCTTATTGCGGTGGCTGATCAATGTAGCCTCCTAGCCTAGGTGGTATAGGCGTGTGGCTAAGAAACCTGAGGTCGTGAGTTCGAATCCTGCGGGGACTCAACAAATTTTCATTGTTGTTTCCTAGTTGGCTAGGGCAATTTGGACCGATCACCCAATTGGCTGAAAAGTAAGATGATCCACGCGTCGGATGTGTATGTAAAATTCGGTCCACCTACCAACCAGCATTGGACCAGCGTGGTGGGATACGGTCCAAAACCCTCTAATGGTGGGGTGTATTAGGAGACCTATGTCCAGCTGTGGACTATCACAGGCTGATGATGAAAATGATGATCAATGTAGGATCAACTATCTGCGCAGGAGACATTATAGTGAACAAATGTACTCTCATCAGCAGACAAGCTAATTGTTCGATCGGACGGATTATTTCTTATACATGTTGCTTCGTATAATTAAACATGAAGTGTTCTTTACGGTCTTATTATTAATAATAATTGTATGGTAATATATCATGTTGTGGTTTTTTTTTTTAAATAATGTTCCTTGTAATTATATAAGCAATCTATTTAAGCTTAGAAATTTCATTATATAAATTTGTTGTTATTCTAATTTTATCAAAATCGTATCCGGATCGGGTTATTATATGCACTCAAACAACACGATAAGCTAAGCGGCGAAGCAACGATCAGATAAAATAACGATTTAACCTTTTTTATATGTTAAACCTATGTTGTTTACTTGATAATTACACGGAATAAGGAAGGAGGATCCTTCTAATAATACTAATAACCTTGAAACAAACATTTTAAAATTGATTTTATTGTTTCACCTAAAACAGACATTATCGTAATAACTTCATGCGTTATGGCAGTACAAAATGATGAAGTTTTAGTTTTTATTTATACTGCCTTATATACTTTGATCAGATCTTAGTATAACATTTTTTTCATTTATTTACTGGGAAGTCATGTGATTTGACTTAAATAAAAATAATATGTACACTTTATTAGGAGTATTCTTAACAAAGTTCAACTATAAAAAGTTTCAACCAAATGTGTAACATAAAGAGAATCTGAAAGACATTTACTTACGATAAAGATTACATCCATCATTCACACGCCAATTGTATTTTTAAAAGTTTAAAATACTTAAATCTGTTGACTTATTTAAAACTCCCACAAGCATGACAATGGTCAAATAATAATAACAAAGACTTTTCCACGCATCAACTCGATAAGTGAGAAGTTGACCTTAAAAAAATTAAGTTAATAACGTTTGTAAAAAGTAAGCCATACCAATGCTTAAGAGAACATGCTATAAATTTAGCGATAAAGTGTCCTTGCACGTATGCAGTTGGTATTATTTAACGCTCGTTTTACATATTTTATGCCGCGGTATATTTACCAATATCCAAATATTGGTGTCGAATAGTGTCGTAAAACATACCGCGGTATTTACCAATCGAAACCAATCAGATTTCTTTAATTTTTGGGCCCCTTTGGCTTCACTTTTGGTTTTATAAAACTTAAGTCAGATCTCATTTGGCTTTAAAACATACTGTTGAGCTTAGAATTGATAAGTATTGATCCCAGGAAGGTGGCAAAGACCAACCATCTTCTCTATTAATCTTGGTCTTAAACGTCGGAATAAATATATTTAAGTAACGCGAAAAATGCGTAAATTAGTGGATTTGATATGTATAACTATCGCGTAAATTAAAGAAATAATTAAGTATTATTGGTTTTATTTTATTACACTGACGGATATAAATCGCATTTTTTTTTTAGATGGCAGTCATAACTGTGTTGCGTGTCGTTCATTATCCTATAGTCATTAGACCCTTTTAACTGTATATAATTATATTCAGCTGAGACGGTTAGTACTGTAGGTAATGTACCATTAAAATTAGAAGACAGATTTGTAAAAAAGAAACCAAGAAAAAGTAGAGACGGTCTAAAATTAATTAAAGATCGATACAATTATCCATACGTAGTTGTTGATTTGTGTGTATTTGTGTCAGGACGGCACTTATGTAAAAGCGCCCAGCTCAAAGCTGACCTACGGTACGATGATGTTCGTGCGCGTCATGTTGGTGCACGACGTGTGCAACTACATGGCGAAGGCTGTCACAATCGCGACGAGATACTCGGCGGTCAGGAGGCAGTCGCAGATCAGGCCAGAGTGAGTTACAATATCGTTATATTAAAGATACGGAATAATGTACATATATACATCTACCCACACATCTTCAGTGCCACTGAATAGAAACTTCATTAGGAGGTATTTGGACCGTGGGTTGGTGGGTGGACCGACTTTTAACATTCCCATCCGACGCATTGAACATCCTACTTTCCTACATTTACCCGCGGGATTCAAACCGACGATCTCCGGTATATAAAGCAAGGGCCAATCCTGCTAGGACACGGAGGTGTTATTTTTTTTCTTTATTAAATGATGACTATTGTGCATAGAATAAACACAACTTGACACGTATTTTTTTGCCTGTCTCCAGTGAGCCTGAACCTCAGATCCTAGATTTCGTGACGCAGCAGCACAAGCTGCTTATTGGCACCGCGACCGTTCACGCGTTCCGCTTGTGCGCCGGATGGATTTGGGACATGTACAACAACGTCACTGCCGAATTGGAGTCTGGCGATATGGAGAGATTGCCGGAGGTCGGTTTTTATTCTGTTTATTTATAACCGTTAAGCTGTTGCATAGATTGGAGCGCGGCGACCGAATCAATAAATTCCGTAACGAAAATAAAACCTAACGTTCGTTCTCTTAATGCAAATATTCATGTATTTTAACATAGTATAATTTATTAGTATCATAGATTTGTTGATAGAAAATGATTTGAAATGGCCTTCCCACGGCAGAACCCGAGTTTCACACGTAATTTTTTTCTAGTTGATACCTTTATTGAAGAATGTTCTACGGTCATACTGAGTGTACACGCTTAAACTAAATAAGAAAATGGGACGTATCATACTAGGTATTGAAGTTAACTAGACAATTATAAATAGTACATTATTATTTTAATTATTTATCTAATTCTTAGAAAAGATGACATAGAAAACCGCGGAGTTTTTTGCGCAGATTCTTCTCAAGTCAGAGGCGTTCTACTCAGAACTGATCTTTGACAATAAATAAGCGTGTGTAATACTTCTATATCTAAATATAAAAAAAGGTGTGCGAATTATATAACAGTTTATAACAAATAAGGTTTTGTTTAATGCTACTTTCCAAAGAGTATTTACATTATTGTAAAATATTTTATAAACAAAATAAATGACTGTTTCCTCTCAATTTCGTAGATATAGTGAGATTAGCTTCAAATTCCAGTTGCACGCCCTCTCGTGTTGCTTGAAAGCGATAACGACGGGCGACGCGGCCGCGTGCGTGGAGCGCTGCAGGATGGCGTGCGGGGGGCACGGGTACATGCTCTCCTCCAACCTGCCCTCACCTACGGGCTGGTCACCGCGACCTGCACCTACGAGGGAGAACACTGTCATGCTGCTGCAGACGGCCAGGTCATTTCTCCCTTCACCCCCATTCAACCAGGCTGAGGCTGGAAAAAAATACTATACTACATAGTGGTTGTGATCATATTAATTTATAATGTTGAAGAAAAAATTATAGCAACGTGTTTAAAATTTTCTACGTGAGGATCAAGTGTAGAGCGTATCCCCTAGCGACTACTTGAGCTACATCTAAAATGTTTTATTAGTTTTTCGTATATAGAAATAATAAATTACCACGTGAATCAGCTTGAAAGAAAAATATTAATATGCGATATATCGAACAATGGTACCGTTGACCGTCGCCGAAGTTTCTTCAAATACTGAAAAAATATCTCACCTCTGGTTTTTCTGCATGTCTTATTGGTGCTAATACATGGACCTTTTACTTGGCAGTTAATAATATTATACCGTTTATTGTAGATATCTGGTGAAAGCGTGGCGCACCGCCGGCAGCGCCTTGCCGCCCACGGTCGCCTACTTGGCCGAGGCGCGGGACAGGCGCCGCTCGCCGCTGTGGCGCAACTCCCTCGAGGGCATCGTCGCCGGCTTCCAGGACGTCGCTGCCGGGTATGGCCCTTAACACGATAAGCTTATCGTACTTACATTTAACATAGTTCAATTATCACACGTTTCGCTTATCACGTGGTACACTTAACATAATTTAAGTATCATGTGATACACTTTATACATTTCGCTTATCACGAGGAACGTTTAACAGAATTCAGGTATTATATGCTACATTTTACACGTTTCGCTTATCACGAGGGACGCTTAACAGAATTCAGGTATCATATGCTACACTTTACACGTTTCGCTTATGACGTGGTACACTTAACATAATTCAGTTATCATGTGCTACACTTTACTCGTTTCGATTATTACGTGGTACACTTAACATAAATGTATTATCATATGCTACACTTTAACGTTTCGATTATTACGTGGTACACTTAACATAAATGTATTATCATATGCTACACTTTAACGTTTCGATTATCACGTGGCACACTTAACATAATTTAAGTATCATGTGCAACACTTTATACGTTCCGCTTATCACATGGTACATTCAACATAAATTAATTATAATATGCTACACTTTATATGTTTCGCCTATCACGTGGTACATTCAACATAAATTAATTATAATATGCTACACTTTATATGTTTCGCCTATCACGTGGTACACTTAAGATAATTCAATCATCATGTGCACACTTTACTCGTTTTGCTTATCACGTGGTACACTTAAGATAATTCAAGTATCATATGCTACACTTTACAATTTTCGCTTATTACGTGGTACAATAAACACTATTAAATTAGCACGTGGTACGCTTCACACGATGCGCATATCACGTGGTACACTCAACAATCAACTGTAGTGTTAAATATAATGTGAAATAACAAAACACGGTGCAATTATTTCACGACATGTTCTGTTATGATTTCGTATATATGTAATGAACATTTAATGGAAAAGAATTAGTGAAGTTTTTACTAAGTTTTTGTGTATTGCGCACAAGTTTTAAGTTAAATTAGATACCGTTCTTTGTCAACAGAAAAATCCGTATGTGCGTTACACAAATCGAGAAGCGCGAAAAGAGCGGAATGTGCTACGAGGACGCGTGGAACATGACCTCAGTCCAGTTAGCGTCAGCGTCCGAGGTAATTAATTATATTACATGAAAGTTTTACATACGTGAATATTACTCCATTTTTAAACAAACTGACTTTATGATGTTAGCCGTTTTATTAGTTACTAGTAGCCCTCCCCGGCTCTGTCCGTGTAGTTTATAGATTTTTAAAATGTTTTTTCCTGTGGTAAGAAGTAGCCTATCTAGTATTCTAGTTGTACAATATATTTTAAATCGGTTAAATAGTTTCGGAGCCTAAATAAAACTAACGAACAAATCTTTCCTTCTTTATAATACTACTGTACAAGCATTGTTAAAATATACATGTTAATTGGAACACACTGTTTTGGCAGTCTGCTTCTTGAAAACATATTTTCTCTGAAATTTTAAAAGTAACTGATAATGGTACACGTTAAAAAAACTCTATAGCAAAGTATTAAATATAAAATTCCATTAAATCGCTACATTAATATTAAATGATCTTAATTTACGCCCTATACTTGAGCAAATTAGATATGAACTTCGTGTAATCAATGTGTAATGCGAAACTTTTGTGGTATAAGTATTGGCGCCGATGGTGAACGCGTTCTTATTAGCGGACTGCCGCCATATGCAATCCGTATGCAAATTTTAACAAATAAGAGCGGCCGGCATTCAATCACCAATAAAATTTTTCAATTGCCTTTATGCAGGCAATTGCTATGTCTTATTTGCCTCGGGTATATATCTATTGTCTGTATTTTTGAAAATTTGTTACTCTATTTCATATTTTAACTAATAACGACAATAACATGTACTACAAACGGCTAAACTCACGTGAAATGGTATTGGTGCCGACTAGTGTCGGTCATCCTCTACTCCTCCTAACTGCCTCCGTAGCCTAGTGGTATGGGCGTGTGCTTTAGAAACCGGAGGTTCGAATCCTGACTCACAAATTCTGTTGTTTCCTGTTAGTTAGGACACTGGGCGATCACCAATGTCTGAAAGAAGATGATCCATGCGTCGGATGGTATGTAATAGTCGTCACCCAGCGAGTACCTTATGGACTATCACAGGCTGATGATGATGATGAGGTGTCGGACCTATACTTGCATCAGGACGATCGTGAACTTTCGGGAGTTTAGCCGTTGTCAGCAAAATTTTAAAGCAATGTCTCACGATAGTTTTAATAGTTTACAATAATAATTTATTGCCTGACGATTGACACATGTCTTTCCATTTCAGGCGCACTGCCGCGCTTTCATACTGGCCAGCTTCAAAGAGCAGACCGAGAAGTTGGTCCGTACGACGTCCAACTCGCTGAAGACGGTGTTGTTGCAACTGGTCGACTTGTATGCGGTGTATTGGTCGCTGCAATGTCTCGGCGATCTGCTGCGAGTGAGTCTAATACTTTAACTGTCTAATGACAGGGTAAAATGAGAAGTGGACGAAATAGTTTTATTCAACTGTATTTAAAATATAATTTCAACTGTAAATACAATCTTAATATACTTTTAGTGAAACAAAATAGTGAAGTTGGAGTCAACTATTCCAGAAAAAGTTAAACAGACGTCGAGAACAAAACATTTTCATAAGCGAAATTCATTGGATGCTTATGACATTTCTGCAACAAAAATCATAAGAAACATTGGACGGAAATACTGTTCACATTATATATATAAACATATAAGTTAGATATTGCAACATTAATAATATTCATCTCGTGTATAAACTATATGTTATCATATAAGTAAATATTAACTGATTCCGTAGGCTAAATAGGCTTCTTCTCCAAAGCACTCGCCTTTATCAATATAAGGGCGTGTGCTTTAGAACCGGAGGTAACCGGATTATCAATGGCATAAATATGTTCAGTTTCAACTTTAACCTCGACCAACAGCACAAAGAAATAAAACATAATGTATTTGATATAACGCATTAATTTACATGTTCCTTATACAGTTCACATCCATATCCGAACGTGATATAGAGGAGTTGCACAACTGGTACGAAGATCTGCTGGTCAAACTGAGGCCAAATGCCGTTGGTTTAGTCGACGCGTTCGACATCCGCGATGAGGTGACTTAATACTTAATTTATTATGTTGAAATTTCAAAATAATGTTAGTTAAGTCGGTCTTATTGTCTGACTTTTAAAAGCATATTGATTTAATGCTTTTTTTTAATTAAGTTAGACTTTTCAATGTTCTGCTTGCTTTATCAATTATTTATATAGATTTTAATTTAATTTTCTAAGTTTTGTATAACTTATGAAATAGCTTCATATAAATATAAATGTTAAACGTTTTGCTAGATTTTAAAAATAAATTTTAGCTCACAACAAATATTTTAAAGTATCTTTATGACTCGATAGGCAACGAAAACATAATTTAACTTATCTACTATTTCAAACCTGACAGTTTGCCTTGCTAATAAAATTATACTTATTTTTTTAGATTTTACATTCCACTTTGGGGTCCTACGACGGTCGCGCTTACGAGCGACTAATGGAGGAGGCTATGAAAAGTCCGCTGAATGCAGAACCTGTCAATCGCAGCTTCCACCAATATCTAAAGCCTTTCATGCAAGGAAAGCTGTAAAACTGTTATTTTTTTAAATCAAAATGATTTTAACATGCATAAATAAAATATACTAGCAATATTTTAATATACCAAGAGAAGATATTTTTAAACTTGATCAATATATTAAGCGGAACATGTAATGTTGTGATTAATTGACTAAGTACGGTAGTGTATAGTTAAGAGTTATTGAGAAAATGGTGACGGTGATATTGTTGTAAAACTGAAATTATATGAGATTTTTATACAATTTATGAAATATATTTTTATACTTATTTCGTTAATTGACTTTTATTTCATCTTTCTATGAACATATAAAGCCTTTTTTCTGTTAAGACCAAACATTGTCGGAAAAGTACAAGTATCAACCTAATTTGCATTATTATTTTTAGGACTAAAGACTTAGCTGAATGTGAGCAGCTTCATATAACTGTTAAAGCTCTTACTATTTATAATATGAATAAAGTTTGCAAAAATAAATAAATTACTGATACGTTTGCGGCTGACATGTTACATTGGTAAGATTAGTAGTCTATTAATCAAAAAAAAAAATTAAAACTTACTTAAGGAAATAAACATCTATTATTTTCTTACAAATGTAATCTATTAACATGAAAAACATTATGATAAGCGTAACAAATATTTTGTGAAAATAATTGTATTTTTAGAAACATTTGTAAAATGTTATTTTTTTACCCTTGCTTTAGATCAGATAATTCCTTGGGTAGTAGCAATAGTTTCTTCGCAAATAAATAAAATAGGTTATATTTACGGTAGCATTAAACACTCTCTATCTTATTTTTCATATATATATCAATAATAACATTTTTAAATCTATCCCTCAGTCAGTAGTCAGTACAGCAACACAAAATTCTTTATGTCACTTTTGACTTTGACAGTGGACAATTGTATCGTGAAATAATAATAAAAACACCCAACGACCTAAACGATTCTTGTATTTTTTTTAATAATTGTCAATAACAACCAATCAGTTATATTAACCCAATTTCATTTAATATGTAAATGTCCAATTCTCTGCTAACCAATAGAATGACAAGCTTTAATAAATTATGCCGAGCCTGTTTAAGCTCAAAGGAATCTTTTCAATACGTTTTGTTTGAAAATGTATCTCCAAACATTTACTCATATTGCACCTCGATTGAAGTAAGAAAAAATTAAAGTTACATAATTTTTATAGTCTAAGAATAGGATTATTTTATACCTCTATTACTATTACTTAGAGACGTACAGAGAGCCGCATTAGACATGGAAATTAACAAAATAGCCTATATAAACTGGTGTCATACGTAAGGCGTTCGAATAAAATGCTTATTTGTCGTCAAAATATTTTGTTGCTTTGTTGTGTAAAATACTCTCTGCACCATTGAAAATTTCTTTAAGCAAGTTCGATGCAAAGTTTTACATGGCCTGTTAATGATTTTATTTTCTTGTGTAAGTGCATTTTTCGAGCTAGCCGACAACTATTCTATTTATATACATCTTTTAGAAGCAAACTGCTGACAGTGCTTATCATGAAATATTTTGTCTGTAGGGTTAGATTGAATGCAAACCTATTTTTCCAATACGTTTTTCCCTACATTATGTATAATTTATACCTGCTGACTTAAAGTTTACATTGTTACCTTTTTTATTCTAGTATTTTATTTTTAGATCATAGAATCCGAAGAGTTGCCTAAGACAATATGCGATAACTGTCATGAGCTGCTTTTGAAGCTCTTTAGTTTTAAGCAAACATGTATGAAGTCTGAAAACACCTTATTACAATGCAGCAGCCATGTTAAAATAGAAAGTAGTGCATTGAGCAGAATAGATGAAGATTCACAATGTGAGAATATTGAGAATGGTTTTGAAATTGAAACAAGTTGTATTAAAAAGGAGCTTGTTGATTCAAAAATATGTTTAAATGGTATGTAGCTTTTGATTGATTAATTTTAACTTAGGCAAATATTATATAGAATCATAATAACCATGTTAACCAATGATTCTAAAACAAACTATTCATTAAAAATTATAAAATAATAGCTGGCTAATAGTAGTTTACCAGTAAAAATACTCAACATTGTTAAGCCAATATCTTCTTTTTTTAAAATAGATAACATATCTTATAATTAGTAATTTTAGTTCTATGTTATATTTATTTAATTTTTAGAGGACTTAAGGAATATTGAACATGATACTGCTTTGCCAATCAAAAATGAAGAAATAGACAATAACAATAGTAAAACTCATTTAAAAAGGTATACTGCATTACAATTGCTAAATAAAATAATGTTTTCCATTTTTATAATAAAATTTAGCTTGCTTAATATTTTACGATTATGTACACACACTTATGTAATTGTACCAGATTAAGAAGAAGAGTTTCATCACCCAAGCAAATTGTAGAAAAATCAATATCAAAAATTAAATTATCAACATCAAAGAAGCCGCAAATTTACTCATGCAAGCTCTGTAAAAAGATATTTAGCTATCTGGAGAGGTATGAAGCCCATAAATTGGAGCATGAAGGTCAAAAGGTATGCATAAGCAGTATCTTTGTAGAAAGTTGTGTTTAAAAAAATATTATAATTCACAACAATACATTATAAACACATTGTAACTATCATTTAACTAAAAAATAATAAGTCAAGTACCATAAGTAATGATTACATAGTCTAAATTTTAACAAATATGCTAGCATAGGCCTCCCCTAATGCACCCTTATCCATTGGGGTCATGCTGGTCCAGTGCGTGTTGGTAGGTGGACCGACTTTTACATGCCCATCCAACGCATGGATCATCTTACCTTTCAGAAAATTGGGTGATTGGCCCAAATTGCCCTATCCAACTAGGAAACATCAAGAAAATTTGTTCAGTCCCTGCAGGATTCGAGACCCATGACCTCGATTTCTTAGCACACGCCTACCACTAGGCTATAAGGCATAGGTCCTTAGTAATAGTGCTATTTCTGCCCGAAGCAGTAGTGTGAAAACACTGCTGGTTCCGTTGAAGGCACCATGCCAGCTGTATTTACTGCTAACAAGACTTAACACCCTATGTCTCACGGTCAGGCAGTGCGTCGGCGATACCACGGTATTGTCAACGTTTTCAGGGTGTCGGTGACCACTTTCCATCAGGTGGCTCGACTGCTCGTCCGTGTTCGCTATGCTATAAAAAAAAAAAAAAAAAGTAAAACAGTTAACTTCTTTTATTACATTAGATTATCTCATATATTTCTGAAATTTCAGACCTTTTGCAGCTTTTATGGTAAAGGAAAAATCTGAAGATAATTCAGTATCCATCTTCTAGTCAACTATTTAAGTAGCATACTTACCCATTTTATCAATTTAGGTGTCGATCAGCTGTACAGAGTGCAACAGGACATTTGCAACTTGGAGTGGCTTAAAGCGGCACAAGGAGAGTGAACATATTAGCATCGACCTAGACAGCCTCAAGTGCAGGATATGTGGGAAGACATCAAAAAACAGACACACATTACGAATGCATGAGAAAATACATCAACAGAATCCATGCATATGTGACATATGCGGCAGAAAGTTGTGTCTAATGGTGTTTTGAAGGTATTTTTATAATTAATATTGTTTTGAGGTCACATAAAATGCTTTGCTAAAAAGAAATGAAAAATCTCTTATAACATTTTTTAAAGTATTTTAGGGCCATATTTTAATCGAACCAGCTTTATCTAAATACACAGTTTATATGTAGGTAAGATAAGATAAGTACTACTTCTTGCTTAAGACACAATTGATTTAAAAAAATCAGCGCAAAAAAACTGGATTTTTATTGATGAATTCTCGTCAAGATGTCATGATGAACAAAACGTCAAAGATGATGACTAAGAACAGTCCGCTAAAATATTTACTCATTTTTAAGTGCTCATTGGACTCGATTAATGACTTTTTAGGAAGCCAGATGAATAATCTCTATTGCCCATGATTGACCCAATTTTTTACTATTTCGTGCTTTTTGTAAGCCTTTAGATACATTCTTCGTGTCCTTTTGGAGTAATGGCTACACCAACTTTATTTTGGTCCTTAAGATGTTAAACCTTGTAAAATAATAATCAGGAATGAGAAAAATTGTTTGACATACGCGTAACAATTTCAGACACATTTGCAAACGCACGAAAAGAATAGAGAACGTCGGTACGAGTGCGTTCAGTGCGGGAAAAAGTTCTTCTCATCACAGTACTACAATCGCATGTTTCCAAACGGCACAGCGGTAAAAAGTTCGTTTGCCAAATATGTAGTTTCGTTTTTACGGAGAAGAGCAACCTGATCAGGCATATACGATTACACGAAGGCAAGAAATTGTACAAATGTGACATCTGCGACAAATCTTTCGCTACCGGCTCGTCGCTTGTCGAACATAAAAGGATCCATTCGGGAGAGAGGCCTTTTTCTTGTATGTACTGTCCGAAGAGTTTCGCGGCTAAGAAGAGGTTGGACGATCATCATAGAATACATACGGGTGAAAAACCACACAAGTGCAGTGTCTGTGGTCAAGGTTTCACACAACGTGGCACTCTAAAAGACATTTCAGGGTACATGACAAATTTACTCCGGCTTTGGCTTAAGCGCAGAAGGAGCATTTTTTAGATATTATTATATGTATTATTAGTTTATAACGTTGCTTTCCTTTATAACGTCTAATTCAGTTGGTTATAAAGCTTTTAAAATAAATACATACATTTCTATGTACTTGCGATGCATTTTTATTTAACTTAATTTTATTTCTTATACAATTAATGAAATGTTGCGGAATCCGCCATGTGTCATGTACGTGTACGAAATCAAGGGGGCTCTTGAGCAACTAAAAATAGAAAAGTCCCTGGAGAGAAAGGGGTCACGCCGGAGCTGTTGAGAGCCGCCGGTAAACCGGTGCTGAAGAGACTCCGTAGTCTATTTAACTCTGCCCTCTCCTCTGGGAGAACTCCTGGCATGGCACATGGATTTAGTGGTATTGTTCTTTAAAAAAGGTAATAAAACCCCATTGAAAAACTATAGGCCCTGAGACATGATTATAAGTGGTTTTTGAGAGTTATCTCGAGTCGTCTTGCACGAAAACTCAACGAAGCTCAGTCTCGAGAGTAGGCCGGGTTTTGCAGAAATTATAACACTATAGACCAGGTCCACGTTAGGACGCAGCTACTATGACCGCATCTGAAATTATGTGATCCGTCAGAGACCCAGAGTCACCGGATTAGTAAGCCGAATTAGCAGTGGGCTGGTCACATAAGCTGCAGAACCACTGGACACCACAAGACCACTGGAGTTGAAAAGTTCTAGAGTGGAAACCGAGGCTCGGCAAACGTAGTGTGGGACGCCAGGCATCGTGGAGTGGCCGATGTGGGCTGGATGAGAACAGCCGAGGATCCGAAGCGGTAGCGTGCATTAGGGGAGGCCTATTTCCAGCAGTAGATTGTCACGGATGATTATGATTGTAATAGTGCTTGCCTGTTCTCAAACTATTTTTTAAATAGTCTATTTGTTAGGTCAATAAATATACATTTTTCTGATATTTCTTTATTTATCCTGTACACATGACTTAATTTTAACATATATCACGTTTGTGAATTGACACAGCGTTAGACGCACACATGCACAAATGTTTATTTATAATATTTTACAAATATATCAATAAATAAACACCGATATCCGTAACCTGATGACCCGCGAATTTTTAGAATATGTATATTTCATTATTTTCAGAAAGAAGAATTTTTATTATCAGTTTTGCACATAGTCCTATTCAAATAAAATATATAGAAACATGTATTTACATATTGTATTTTAAAAACCGTGGTAATATAAAATAAATGACGAATATATCAATCGCAAGTTTTGAAAAACGTGTCCTTTTTATCGCCTCCATTCTTTACAAACATTTCCTTAAATAACATAGACAATTAAAAAATTACGCCTCCCCGTGCCAATCCGTGTATGAAAGAGCTATCGGTGCAGCATTATCCATTAATTGCATCTGAGGTCGGACCACTAATACGTTATGGGTTTCATCAGAACCCTTACCATGGCCTTTCAAATGCCTGTTTAGTGCACATTTCTGTATAAAAGCTTGATTGCAGAGTTGACATTTGTGCGGTTTCTCTCCAGTGTGAATCATTCTGTGATTCCTTAAATCCTTACGCGCCATAAACTTTTTGGGGCAAAGGTCACACGCGTATGGTCGTTCACCTGAAAGGTTTATATTTTTTAATTTGATCAATAAGATAACTCACACTATTCAAAGAGTAACTTAATAACCACAACATAGGGATTTCTTTTATATCTAGCTAGATATCAAGAAACTAATAAGAATATAATAATTACATGGGCTTCTCTAAAAATACTTCACATAACAAAGGTATCTTTATAATGAATTCAAATTCAAATATCTTTATTCAATATAGAAGTGTAACACTCGCTTATTGATTGTCAAAGACGCTACCACCGGTTCGGAATAGGACGCCTCCGACCTGACAAGAACTGGCAAAAGAAACTCAGCGGGCCTATTTTGTCATCTTTTAAAATAATCAAATATATACATATAAATTTTCTTATGAGCTACATACAGTACTATCATACGTATATTATACTTGAAAAAGCCTGGAGAGAGCATTCCATTACCAGGCTGTGTTATCATTTATAACATGAAACATACAATTTAACACTTTAGTTATAAGCTTCTTTTAACCGTAACAGAATAAACAAGTCAAATAAGATTAACGTTGATTATAAACTATGTCAAACCATAAAGCCATTATAAGACCATTGGCGGTATGATATGAAGCTATTACTTTAACACAGAATTATTTTTGTAGTCTCTAGATTTTATTGGCTTTAATAATTTCACACAAATAGCATATTTTATAATTTCTCATACACTAGATAAGTTATAATTTCAATTAATAACAGTAATCCTACCTGTATGTGTACGCATATGAATTGCTTGAAAACTTCTGCTTTTAAAAGTTTTTTCACAATGCTGACATGAGAATGGTTTGTCCGCAGAATGTGACCTCATGTGTTTTACTAGATCTGCCTGAAATAATTTATTTGTAAGGAATTACACCTTATAACTACGCAATAGAATTACTAGTACAAATTTGTAAAAACATTTTCGATTGGTATTATATTTTTTTACTAAAGAACAATAAAAAAAAACAGATGCATCTATACTGTATTAGTATTATAATTAATGCAAATGAAATGCATACATATAAAATATCAAAACTCATACCTTTATATAAAAACGCATGTCACACAAAGTGCAAGCAAAATTCTTTATGCCAGTATGACGGATTAGGTGGATTTTCAGATTACCAGGTTGTGCAAATTTTTTTCCACATTGTGAACATCCATAGTTTTTTTCATTGTTGTGAGTTTCAATGTGCATCTGTAAAAGATGTAACATAATTGGGTAATTACACTATGCATCGTAAAATATAATATACCCCAGTAAATTCCATATATTACTTCCTAATTTTATTAAAAATCACTTATAATTTTATAAAGACTACCTAAAAAGTCTGCCTCTTAATACCTAATAACTGCCTCCGTAGCCTAGTAATCCTCCAAAGCTGAAACTGCCTCCGTAGCCTCAGTAACTGCCTCGTAGCTAGCAACTGCCTCCGTAGCCTAGCAACTGCCTCCGTAGCCTAGTGGTATAGACGTGTGCTTCAGAAACCGGAGGTCGTGGGTTTGAATCCTGCGGGGACACAACAATTTTTCATTGTTGTTTCCTAGTTGGTTAGGGCAATTTGGGCCGATCTACCAAATTGTCTGAAAAGTAAGATGATCCATGCGTCGGATGGGCAAGTAAAAAGTCGGTCCACCCACCAACCCGCATTGGACCAGCGTGGTGGGATACGGTCCAAAAACCCCCTAATGGATAGGGGTGTATTAGGGGAGGCCTATGTCCAGTAGTGGACTATCAAAGGCTGATGATGAATGAATGATGAAGGGGTTTAAGGGAAATTTTGGAGTATCTATCGCAAATTTTTTTTTAGATCATTTATTATAAATATTTTATTACTATTAAATAAAAAGACTTAGCGGATTTTATCGCATTTTACATATTCAAATTCCCGACGTTTCGAACACTTTCCAGCTGCCGTGGTCACGGGGTAGACTGACCATTTTATCTGATCATTTTATTTAATAATGTATAGTATTCGCGTAAACAAAAGAAAGAATTATTTAATTACTATTCACGATCTCTGTTTTTTAAAAGACATTGAAACATTTTTTTTATTTTTTATAATTCTTGCTAACATTAATTATTAGCACTAGATAAGTGAGGGGTGAGCGTTATTTCACGTCATTAGTTACAATAACTAGTTATGCGATGCAAAACTGAATAACCAGTTTTGAATGAAATTAAAAGTACATACATTTTCCAACTGCATGCAAACATGTTTGTATACATATACACAGTAACAGTATAGTTGGAAAACAGATGCACAGTAGCTAAATGGAGATAGCTATCCATGTAACTGGTTTCGTTTTGTTTCTTGAAAGAGACCCACATCTAGCTAGGGATAATTCATATATCTTATTGTTTATGGAATTATTTATCATATCAAATTGTTTACATGGCACAACATTTTTTTGTATAATATAAATATTTATTATACCAACAATTTATTCATAAAATATATAGAACAAACCTTAAGATTATATGCCTGAACAAACTTAGCATCACACAGGTGACACATATGCCTCTTAACACCAGCATGGATGAGCTCGTGATTTTTCAAAACATTCAGGTAAGCAAAGCTTTTATTGCAAGTGCGACACTGATATTTACGGACAGCTGTATGCACTCTGAGGTGACTGTTCAAATTGCGAAGAGTCAAGAATGTCTTGTCACAATACTTGCACTTTATATCCGGCTGAAAGTAGAAGAAATAAATATTATATTTATATACTCCACATTGGTTCCGAGAAGCGATATTAAAACTTACCTTCTTACCAAAATGACTCCTCATGTGCGCCTCAAAGTTTTCATATTTCTGAAAATTTTTGCCACATTTCATGCATTTCATCCTTTCCCTCTTTTTTATGGGTTGTTCAACATATTTTGTTGATCCTCTTTTTCGTCTCCTAGCAAATGTTGTATATAACACAGTTAATAATTTCACTCCATTTAAAAAATAGATGTAATACTTGCATTGATGGTGATTTAATTAAATGCCTTATTTTTTAGGCTTAAAAAAATATTGCTTTGGAGTATAATAATTACCTGATTTTTGTCAGGCTTTCATGCTCTAAATTAAGATTGCTATGCACATGTGCATCAGTGAAGTCCATTGTGTTAACTTCTATTATATTGTTACTCTCAGCTTTGTGGTGCTCAATCTTAACCAGCTTAAAAATACACCTTGATATTAACTAATACATTTTATAAGTGACAATTACAAAAATAACAATATTTTTTAAGAAAAAGCAGCTATGGTCCTTTAATGGAGGATGACTGAGTAGCATGGAGGTTCTAATGTTTTCCAGTTTGATGGCCAACATAGCTATTGTAATTACTGGACAAGTGAGTTGTACAACTGTTGTTGTGTTTTAAGATAACAGGCAAGGTTGTGGAGTCCTATATTGTATTTCAGGATGAGCATATTGCTTATTATCAAATGACTCATTTTGTTGCTACATTGAAAAAGTTATTAAATACAAAAATTAGTCACCAGGCTTTTAAAAACAATCGATCAAAGATAATTAGTAATTAAAATTATACAGTTCTTTATTATACCTTATCTCTATCCACTGAGCATTGTTGTTTCAATAGTATGTTGGAACGAATAACAACGTTCTTAAAGTAGTAAAGTTTGTTTAACAGCTCGAGGCATGTTTGGCAAATTAAAGGTGGTAAGCCGTCATTTTCTGAAATCTTAAGAAATTCTTGGGTTACACTTACTCCTAGAATTTAATGTATGACTAAATAGTGACAGATATTTATTGTTCTTGATTTTTATTTACTTTTTTAATATATTGTGTATTGAATGGTCTCACCTCTACTGATGTACAATACTTGAACACTTCAGAAGAACAAACGGTAAACAATTCCTTTAATGGCCCTGCATCAGATAAACAGGCTCGGCATATTTTGTTGGAATTAAAGCTATTAGCCATTTTACTGTAATATCATGCGATACAATAATGATAACATTAGCAAAAGCCTTATATTATTAGAACATATATTCAAGGAAACAAACAACAAGAAGAAACGTCATAAACATAAACATAATTCATATACATTACGTCAAAACAAGTATATACAGATAGACAGCAATAATTTAAAAATCAATAGCATAACCACAGCTGTGGATGACCAGAGAATATATATTTTTATATATATCAGGATAACATTCATTTAGCATTTTTAGTCCAGTTGTTTCTTAAAACTATCCATCGTTTTTTATTGATTTGCACTCGATGTAAAGTTTTTAAAATCGTGAAAAAATATTTACTAATATTATTTTTAATGTATTCACTACTTAAATACATTCTTTTATTTAAGGATGTAAAATGATGAGATAATGTGTAGATAAATATAAAAGCAGTTCATGAAAATTTCTCTTAGAAAAAATAGAGCACATTTAACTATAAAACTAAATATGGCCAATAAATGATAAATTATTACGAACGTTTTCAAAATATAGGTCAACAATACAATTTTTGTTGTAATATCTGATATTTATTTTCAATGGATGAGTATCAAATATAATCTGAAGTATGTTGTAACACTAACATTCGCTTATCACAAGCCTGATGTTAAGTGCTTAACATTTTATTTACGTATGCGTTACAAATTGTTCCATTGTATGAGTATTATGACCTCTTTCTCTTTTTTTAAAGATTGATTACTTTATAACTAAGTTGATGAACGTTTGCGTGAAATAAAGATGGTTTATGAAAGTTTTATTTACATTAAATATGAATAAAAGCATTTCATTTTGTCTTCATTTTTATTTCGTTATTTTTTGTTTAACCCTCCTTTATAACTGTATCTTGACACACATTCCTAAGCATATTTCCAGTTATTTAAGAATTCAGATGTTATTGGTACGTCATCGGACAACGTAATGATGCTTTGTGAAAAGTAAGGTTATATTCACATAGTTAATCATTAAAATATTGTACTTTGTTTTATTGTAAATGTAAAAAAAGAAACAGGTAGGTACAGGAAATAAAATATTTGTATAGTCTACTCAATTTTGTTCTGTTCGCCGCGTCACCACGTAAAATATACTACTATATGTTGTACATCACATCTAACATTGATAACGAGATGTTTCAGTAACAAGTTCGCGTCGGCGCGGTACACTGTGTTTGTATTTTCACTACATTATTGTAACAATGAGTGCCAATAACGAAGTGCCGATTATAACCGTACCATTTAATCAAAGAATATTCAAATTGAATGAACATTGCTACAAACATTTTGGGCGTATACCATACTATGTTGTTAGAGTTCCCGGTCGCGTGAATATTATTGGAGAGCATATTGATTATTGTGGCTATCCAGTGTTGCCTATGGCTTTAGAACAGGACATACTTATGGCAGTAAATGTTATAAAGGAGCAAAAATTATATCTATATAATATAGATACTAAATATAAAGGCGTGGAGTTACCAATAAACTCCCACGAAGATATAGATATTAAACCAGACCCAAATGGGAAACCTTTTTGGTACAATTACATCCTTTGCGGCATTAAAGGCGCTATGGAATATCTGGATCAGACCGAGTGGAGTGGACTTCAAGTGTACGTAGATGGCAATATTCCTCCAGCCTCGGGTTTGTCTAGTTCTTCTGCGCTTGTAAGTGCGGCTTTCTTGGCATTTTTACATGCACATGATGTTTCATTGTCAAAGAAGGAAATAGCATCACTATGTGCAAAGAGTGAACGATATATCGGTACCCAAGGTGGAGGTATGGATCAGGCTATAGCATTCTTGGCGAAAAAGAACAATGCACAGTATATAACTTTTCAACCCTTGAATGCAACACCTGTTGCTTTACCAAAAGACGCAGCTTTCGTTGTAGCTCATAGTTTAGCTGTAGCTAATAAGGCAGCTACGAATCATTTTAATGTAAGAGTGATAGAATGCCGATTAGCCGCTAAAATAATTGCCTTTTTATCGGGCGTGTCTTGTGATGAAAAAATAATTACTTTAAGTCATTTACAAATAATGCTTAATAATAGCTTGAAAGCAATGATAGAACTAGTACATAAATATTTACCAAAAGAAGTCTATACTAAAGAAGAAGTGTGCCATACCTTAAAAATAAAGGAAGGAGAGCTTTGCGAGTTGTATCTAACAAGCAATACAAAAGATATTACAGAATTTAAGCTCAAACAAAGGGCTCTGCATGTGTATGAGGAAGCTCAGCGAGTTGAAGATTTTCGAAACATATGTATGAAATCAAAGTCAGGGTGCATGGGCATGAACGGATCGACTAATGGTGATGCACCACACGAAGAATATACGGAGGAAACTTTAGAGGGTCTCGGCAAATTAATGTCTGAAAGTCATGAGAGCTTAAAAACTTTGTATGAATGTTCTCATGAAAATTTAGACCAACTTGTCAAACTTTCTCGTAAAATGAATATTCATTCCCGTTTAACCGGTGCTGGTTGGGGTGGGTGCATTGTAGCTTTGTGTCCAAAGACAAAACTCAAAGAATACATAGAATATATAAAAGAAGAGTTCTACGTGAAATGTTGTAAATTAGATAAAAATAATCTTACAGGCTACATTTTTGCAACTACTCCAAACCACGGGGCTTTAATTTACCAAACTATGAAAGCTTAATTGTCATAATTACTTCTGTTATATTAAAATATGTAAACAGTTTAAATATTTTTATTAAGGTATTTATATCAAATATTTTAAAATAATTACAAATATAAGAATGTCAAATGAAATTAATTATAAATAAACTAAGCTAAGCATTTATTAAAATAACTTGTTAATGGAAGTAAATGTATAACTTAACATTAAATATTTAATTATATACCCGACTATTTCATTCATCCTAAACCGTGGAGAAATAATGAGAATTATAAGTAGGAAGGTACTATAATATATACCATAAGATTACCCATACTCAAACAAAATACTTCATAGAATTGACGTACAATGTCGAACTCCATTCACGCGGAAACTAAAGTTCTTTGCCTTTCCCATTAGGGATAAATTAAAACCAACCAATCACGCGGAATCGTTGGACGCTCCTAATGGCATAATTTTGAAAGGAAATAAAATTCGGCGGCGGTACACCAATTAGCACACCAATATAGCAATAAGAACGAATTTGACTTTGCCGCTGTTACTACTTGACATAAAGGTGGCAAAAGTGAAACGTTTTCATTGGAGGACCTTTGTAGAATATCAATAACCTTGCCATGTTTCACGAATAAGAAGGTCGCTGATGGAGTTTAACATTGGACTTTGTTTATAAAAATTCTAAAATAAAATTATATAGGTATTGTACTAAATTGAAAATTCGTTATGGTACTGAGTTCTTTAAGGTCCTAATGACCAATCTTTTCTGTAATTCTTCATTCGTCTTTATAGTATAAATAATTGGCATTCTTTAAATAAATGTCCATGTTATCGCTGTTCTTCATTAAAAATATAAATTTCAAATTCGTGTACATATTTCTTTCTTTCTCTTGTTCTGTTAGATATGCAAATGCATCGGGCAACGGGGCAAGCATATAGCGAAGTTCAAATCAATAATAAACAACCTACGTAATAACGTTTACGAAGATTGCTGCAATAATTTTTAAAAATTTGTTAACGAAGCAGTATTTAAATATTGTTATCCGCATTCTATGTTTATTAAATTATAAGAAAATAAAAATTTCTATTTATACAATTACATTAAAATCCCATGTATAAAATAGCTTAATAAAAAGAATTTATAACCTAATGCTATTGTGTCAAAATTGCTGACATATACTAGGTTTTATTCTCGTTAACCAGATTTTCGAGTCATTGAACTGAATTTGCTTACTAGGTTTTATTACAATACCTCCTTAGTTTCATAACTGAGCAGAGGTAAATGTACGTAAAACAAACGTAAAGTGTTTCTGAGCGAACTGTTGAAAATATCCCTACTGGTAAGTATAGTGAATGATGAAATTGGTTACAAAACAATTAAATAAATGTTTTAATTGTTCCTTAAAATATTTTCATAGCCTTCTGAGGAAAAGCAGCTATGGCTTTTATTAAGGTATTTCCTAAATATTAAGTAATAAGACAATTGTAATTCTGATCTGATAAGGTTATAAAATTTTGTTGGCACTTTTGGTTATTAATTTATTTTTATTTAAATATTTGACCCCCATGAGTTTACATTAGTGTTTATCAGTTTTTATTTTGTTAATCTAGTTTGTACATAGAGAACTGTACATAAATAAGAAGTTATTTTTTCCATTACATTTCTAAGACAATTCATCCATATGCTCATCAACAAATTGCACATTTAGTGCAAAACATATATAGAATATATGCTACATTATAAATATCAATTATTTTTTGTTTTTTTTTTGCAAACCTTTTTGTCAAAGGTAAAAACTTATACCTAATTTATTAACATTTAACTTGTATGCTTGTATAGGAAATAGATTCAAATGAGGAGGAAACAAATGCAAATTTAACAACATCTAAAAAGAGGAGGCTTAGGCGGAAAAGGCTAAGAGCTGCTAGATGTGGTCAAGTTAGTAAAACCACTACTGATCTAAATACTGCTCAACCACCAAAAACAAAAGGTAAATGTGATCACTCTGCGACATTAAATTTTTTCAAAGAGGCATTTGCACATAACAAAAAGTTGAGAGAAAAAGAACATGCTAGTGAAGAAGTTGAGTATATTTCAGAAGTTGAGAGTTTTATTAAAAATTTAGAAAATGAAATTTCATCTAAAGACATAATTTTTCAACCTAGACAAGATTTTTTAGCACTGAGAGAGGCAAGGAAATTTTTAAGACTAAAGGCTAAAAAGAAGAATTCAACTGAAGTGAGCACCGCTGTTGTAGTTGAAGAAATTGAAACAGATCAAAATATGGAAAAAGCCTTAGCTGTGAACAAAAATATAATAAAAGATGCAACAAAAAATCCAATTAAAGGTAAAGATGAAGTCGATCGGGCTACTTCTGTAAATGAAAATATAAAATTACACCTAACAGACAATACTAATTCAAAACTTGACTCAAAAAATGTTAGCAATTTGGAAGCACAACCTAGTTGTTCGAACACTGAAAAGACTAAAGAACAAATAAAAGCTGAAAGAGCTGCGAAGAAAGCTGCAAAGCAAGCTAAAAAGAAAGGTGATACGGGTCAGGAATCAGTTAGTAACATTAAACAATGTAAAGAAGAAACCAACAAAACTCTTCATAAAGAAAATATGGTAACATCTAATCGTAAAAATGAGGATAACAAAGTCAAAGACACTTCATTGACTCAAGAAAAAGATTTAACAGTCAAAGAAGTCGTAGATACACTAAAAGACATTGTTAATGTTGCAAAAGAAGTTCAAGCTGTTACAGATAAAGTTAAAGCAATTGATTTGGGTGGCAAAAAGGTAATTGTTTTGGCTTTTCTAATAACTTTTGGAATTTCCTAGTTGTTCGTAACAGAATAAAGACATAGCATTAGCAGTCCATAGTTAACCTATTGTTCTTTTTGTACAATAAGTAATTCAAATGTAACTTCTAAGCATGTCAAAATAATAATATGAACCATATTGCATAATGCTTTTAACTCTAAAAGTACACTGCTGTTTGTTGGCCATGTAGCACTATAAACATGGATCCTGTGGTTTTCCATGATTTGTATCACTATTTATGTAGCAATGCTGGACTATTTAAAATTAAATAGATAGTCAATTTTTTTGCAATGATGCATTACTATAAACTGTTTGCTTTTAGACTGAGGAAAGCAACAAAAGCAAAGCGGAATTAAAAGCAGAGAGGAGGGCAAAGCAAGAAGCACAGAGAGCAGCCAAAATGGCTCAGCAAAAACCTGACGTTAAGCCTGCAGGAAAAGATTTGCAAAAAAAGGAGGAAGAGCTGGTAATTATTGAATTTGACAAATAGGAAAAATAAAATTTCATAATCTTTTACTAGATACTCTTTCAATTTCAGAAACCTCAGGTTAAAATTGTGAAAACACTGGAAAGATCTAAGCCAAAAGCGCAAAGCTTGCACAGGGTCAATTGGTTTCAACATTTGTATTCTGAGCATGATAAAGAATCACTGAAGAAGATTGCTCTTAACTCTAAGTAATGAAACATATTCTTCTTTATGACAATTTGGTTGTGTACAATGGTTATATTTGGGTTTCTTACCATTATTTCAGTCTGCACCCAGCTGTAATCAAACTTGGTGTACAATTGGCATCCCAAGTAGTGACTGGTTCAAATGCTAGATGTATTGCTCTTTTAGATGCTCTTAAGAAGGTGATTATATTTGTGTTACTGAAACTAGTTTAAAGATGCTCTCATAGTTTTCCCATATATTTAATGCTTTACATTTCATTTGACAATTTGTAAAAAATACCCTTTTCTCCCTGTTAAGTTCAGAATCATAACTTCATAATAATATTTAGTAGTGTATCATTAAAACAACATCTTATCTAATAAAAAACACTTCCACCTTTTAAAATGCAAAATTTAGTAACTACAATAGATATTAATAAAAGATTGAACATGTTTATAGTAATATGCTCTTAAAATTTTGTAGTTTTTACACTATATTATATAATTTATCTGTACTGTTTTTTATTTTAGTATTTCTAATATTATGAGGATATAAAAACATAAGTTATTATAATTATTGTTATTATAATGCCTTGTTTTAGTTTTCGTAACACATCACTTTGGAAGTAAACCAAAAATATTGGTATATTGTCCCTAAAATTAAAGTTGCATATAAATTCGAAATGATTGTTTATTTATCAAAATTTATTTTTAATAGATGGTAAGAGACTACAGTTTGCCAGCAAAGACCGAGTTTGCCAGAGGTCTGGAATCTCATTTAGCAGCTAGCTTAGAGTTTCTGTGGGCTATGAGGCAGCCGTCTGCAGCCCAAGCTAATGCAATCAAACATTTTCGACGTCAGCTGACTCAACTGCCTAATAATGTTGACGAATTTGATGTAAGTAATAATGTATGGAAACAGGCTAATATCTAGATATTGTTTGTGGTTTTGTACTGGTAATTAGCCTTATAAAAATTAATTTATAATTTGAAACTTGTAGTTTTAAATTTAAATAAAAATATTATCTGTTAAAAATAATCGGTGATTACATTTTTTTTAAATTCATAGTAAGTGATATACTTTGCTCAAAAGACACACTTGCAATTCAGCTCTGTGGCAGAATAAGCTTCTACACATGGTTCCCCTTATTAAGGCAAATTCCATTTAAGGCAACAAATAACTATAATATTGTTCTTATATTTTAGCAAATTGCTATAGCCCTTTATTTTCATCGTATATTTTTACGTTTTGTATTAATGTACTGAAGTGAACAAAAACGTAAAAACATTATATTTCAATTAAAATGGTGTTAATGTTTTGAATGTGTTTAAACAATATTTTAAATTATTTATTTTCCACAGGCTAAGAAAACTCTACAGGAAGAGATTGATAGATACATCCGGGAGCAAATTGATATGGCAGGAGAAGCAATTAGTATTGCAGTGCGAAATAAAATTTCCAATGGTGACAATATTTTAACATATGGATGGTATGTAAATAATTATTTATTTGAAATTAAAGAACTGTGTTTATGAATTCTGTGAATTTCCTTGTGAACTAAACCAGATGAACGGCTTAGTTAATATAAAATGCCTCTTTTTAATAATTGTTACTGACCCTTATAAATGTACAAAGCCTTAGTAAACTTATAATTCAAAATGTCTCTTTTGGTTATGTAAGACTGATGTTATTAAAATAATATTATAAGTATACTATAATGCTCAATATAAATAAAAATAAAAAGGAATGTATATGACATAAATTTTCCTTTCATGTACATTGCATTATGTGTTAACAGCTTTAATGGTAGAAAATTACCTATTAAATACTTACCTATTGCTTGGTTAGCATTAATAATAATTGTTGAAATGTTCATTGCCTATTATATTTCTTCCAAAAGCGATTATTTAGCTCACAAGTGATTATTTCCGCTGATAGTTCTTCCCTGATCGAGCGTATACTACGCGAGGCGTGGTCGTGCGGCGCCCGTTTCCGCACAGTGGTGGTTGGCGACCGGGTCCGTAGAGGAGCGCGGGAAATGTTACGTAGACTTGCCTCTGCGGGCCTGCCTTGCGCGTATGCCGATATAACTGCAATCAGTTTCCTAATGGGGGATGTACGTAACTACTACTGTATTTATCCACTTCATACTATCATTGTAGTCCCTTTTTTTTTTGTAAGGAACATTATTTGTAGGCACTAGTGTCTTTTTACCTCCCGTACACTCTCATCAACTGTTATAGACAGAGTAAATTTTTAAATATTTGAAATATATGTAAACAATGTAAATAATAGCAATTATCAGTGAATTGGTTTTTTTACCAAATATTATATTGTTTATAATAAGGTTCTCATTTAGGTATCTTATTGTAGGGTTATTTCCACAGTACAAGGGTTGTTTAAACTCAAAATATTGTATTATGCGCTGTGTTTTCTTTCAAACGGAGATATACTGTTAATCAGTTCATTTGATTTACATAAGTTCATAAAGAATTAACTTTCTTATCTGTAAGTATGTATTACATTAGAATATGCAATTATATTAATTTATTAACAATGTTGGACTCATTAGTACATCAATGCTACATATGACATTGGCATAATCATGATAATTATATATTAGTTGTATGTAAAACAGTATGAGCATAATGAGAAGTGGATTTATACTTATTTAATTTTTATTATTGATTGAAATAATACGAGCAGGATATTAACCTGATGATAAGAAATGCAGCGTATGGTGCCAGGAATCCACCCTAACACATGAGGTGTTATGTCTCGTTACCCAGTAATTTACCTGGCTACAGTGCCCTTCAAGCCGGAAGACAGTAGTGTATATACTTCACTGACTTGCGGTAGAAATAATCACAACGGTGGTACCACCCCAGATGGTATCCTTTAAAATTTCTGTGTACACAGTTAAAAAGTTAACATCCTTTTGGAAAATCTTAAACTGCAACAGCAGTTTAAAACAATTAAAACTGTTATGAGACATTGTACTGAAAATACTAAAAAGTGTAGGACTCATTAATCAATCCTTTATTAGGGAAACTGAGATTACTTGCTTTCACAATTCGCACTGATATAATTTGCTTAGCTCAAGTTTTTCTTGATCTCAAATAAAAAAGTTAAATATATCTGAGCTAAGTGATGTTTGCAGGTGAACAAGGTGATACTAGGCGCCTGCTCCTTGCTTGTGAACGGTTCGGTATTGGGGCCCGTTGGCAGTTCTCAAGTGGCGTTAGTAGCGCGAAGCCACAATGTGCCCGTGCTAGTCGCATGCGAGACGCATAAGTTTTCCGAGCGAGTGCAGACCGACGCATTCGTTTACAATGAGCTGGGTAAGAATGTAGCGTGCACAAACATAATTTCCTATTGCCATAACCTGCATTGCAATAACACAAAAATATCAAGATTTGTATTCAAATTTAAAATCGAATATTGGAAAAATGCTGCTTGCAGCTAGACGTGTATATGCCCTGACAAACAATTAAGTTGTGTAGTAAAAGCTGTTTTAGACTTCTTCCACATAATATTGTTGTGATTCTTTTTCTGTCAACGTGTGTTTGAAATGATGACATGCATGCACGAAAGAATGATTTTCCCTTCTGTTACCCTCAACCTTGACATTGGCAGAATCACCGAAACATCCTCGGTGGAGCCATTATAAATAAAAGAAGAAGAAGAAGACGTTTTTCCCTTCTGTGCATGCATGCAGAACTACAGGGGTCGTTCTATTTAACTTTAACATGTATTAAAATAGTAGTAACTTGACGTATTTACCTTACCAGTTTATAAATAATAACTAAAATAATTTGATATAATAATTAAATAAATTGATTATTTTCTCACTTTGTTATTCCAATAAGCATAAATTATGATGCGATATACAAAACAACAATGTAGACATGTTGTGTATTTATAATCTTATTTATTTAAAGGCACTAATAAGTTTTTTATGCAGTTTATAACATATGTATATTTGCAGGTGATCCTGATGACCTGATAGACAAGAGCGATGACAATTCACCACTAAAGGACTGGAGATCCAATGCCAACCTGAACTTACTGAACCTCACCTATGACGTCACTCCACCGAGTCTCGTGACCGCAGTAGTGACAGAGCTGGCAATCTTGCCTTGCACCAGCGCCCCAGTGGTTGTTCGCTTCAAACAATCTGAATATGGCATCTAATAATATTTTCCAACCAATCAGACTTTAGTATGTGTAACAATAGAACATATTTAAAATATGCTAACAATTACTTTGGTTACATTGCATAAATTATTATATGCATTAGGCACATAATTTAAATGTAATGTAATTTCATGGTACAAAATACATATGAATTTATGTTACCTACCTACTTAACTTTAAAGTTATTTGAACATTATAAATATTGTAACCACGCACTGAACCTGATTTTTTGGTTTTCAAAGTCAATTATAATTTCTTAAATTATTAAGTACATGCAGCACTTATGTTTGTCATAGATAATGATAAAAAAAGGTTACAAAAGAAGCTATGGACCCAATTTTTTGACCGAACCAATACTTATTATTTAGATCAACTTGAGTCTTTATATACGTGACCCTAAATTATATTTCTTCGTCCTTAATATGTAACATTATTATTAATACCAAGGTAAATTGAAAACTTATAATATCCAAGTAAAATAATGCATGCAATATTCATATATATAACACTGGCTCTCGTAGCTCTTATGAGAAAAAGTTATGTTTGTTCAAGTGCCAATTTTACCACATTTATAAATATAAGTCCTAATTATATCTTTTAAAAATATTTATCTCACTTTTATATATTTGCAGTAACTAACAGGTGATTCATCATCCTATTTGCCATTGTACTTGGGTTATAAGAGTCTGGTTTATTACTTAAAGAATAATAATATCTAATTTCTGAAATTTTAATATAAATTTATATGTAAGCAATGATCTTTCAGAATGACAGTTTTTGTAAAATATTTTTAATGCTTTATATTTCTTAGTCATGTAATCTTCAAAATTTTTCTAGTTACTGTTAATTAAGCATGTTACTATGTGAAATATGTATTGGAATAAATACTGTTTAAAATTATTAAAATAAACAAATTCATTTGTTTTAAATTAGTAGTCTCTGGTCAACCATTTACAACCACAAGAAAAAGGTACTCCAGATATTTTCAAAATTTAATGTAATTGAAGTACTATTAATGAAATTATGTTATGTTAAATAATTAAATGTGGTACATCTTCTATATACATGAACATAACTGAATAGACCACAGTGTCTATTTCTGTTGCGGTGATAATGTCAAGGCATTGCTGTGTTCCGATTTAAAATATGGTGCCTTCATGAGCTTGGCAAGTTATTACTGAGTAGACATAATATCACACTCTATACAACCAGTGACTATTCTGCTAGTCTCAGGGCTTTATCATGGTGTTTACACTTCCATAAAATGATTTGATGTTCACTGCACCACATCTTGGACAAGGAACAGTCAATTTAATCTTTATTTTAAGTTCTAAAAAAGCGCGAAATAAGGTGAGTTTAGTAGCTACCATAATTTATGTTTAAGGGGTACGATTAAAACAACATGTATTTTAATAAAAAAACATTTATATTCTCAATAAAATAAATCATTTGAGACATACATTTAAATGGGCTGGAACAAAATTGTTTAAATTTATTTAAATGGTGCATAAATTAATAATTCTACATACAATTAATCTTTATGGGGATGTTCAGACTTATGTATGGAGAAATCTAATCTTACATAAATAATTACACACAGGAACAGCAAATACAGAAAGCCTACAACTAATAATGGTTCCTGGAACATGAGGAGGCGAGGGAATGTGTATCGAAGTTGAAAATCTTGGATGTGATTCTCTACAATGTTTCTTTTGGTGAATGTAATTACAGGTCGCCCCTTTGTATCCAAATAAGTATAGTGTAGAGTGTCAGGCAATCTTGTGACAGGGTAAGGGATGTTTAATTTTATGTTTACTGATCCTTCCGGCAAAATTATCTTGGTGACTAATTCCTCAACCTGCATGTCATCAAAGATATGATCTATTGCTCTCATTTTCAACAAATATTCATTACCGGAATGGTAGAGATATTCATAGCTTGGTACATTGTAACCAAGAGTATAATGAGATCTCCAGCCACCAAAGAGCGGGTACCTAGGCTTAAGGTCTAATTCAACTGAATCCTTTTTCACTCTCATATTTGATGTCGAGATATTTCCATTGGAGTCCCTGTAGTAGACATCTGCTGCTGCTGCAGGTAACAGAGTTTTGTATGCACGTACACTGGATGGGCCACTGTGGTGATCTTGTTGGTAGTCATAACGTGAGAATGGTCCGCTAAGTTTGGCACCTGTATGCTCAACTTCGATGCTCTCTTCAATAGCAATGTTACCCCAGTGCGATACTTCTATGAGCCTTTCAACACGGGTCACTGTCAGGAATGGCGAATTGTTTTTGTAGTGGATACTTAATTCTTTTTGTGAAAAAGGGCCAATATTCGCATACGGTCCGTAAACAATTGTTCCATCTTGCTGTGAGAAAGGTTTGACTTTAGTGAAAGATTCTACGCTCTTCGTGTTCACCAACACATTTGTTTTCTGTGAAGTAACATAGTATGGACTGAGGAAGTAGAGGTTTCCATTATACTTAACAAGTTGATCTTCTTGTTGCGATATAGATGTAGGATAAGGCAAAAGGGACTTCGTAAATACAGTTTCGGCAGTATAAACAATAGACGAAGCAGCGTTGATAGGCTCTTTTAATTCAACTCGCCAGAAATTGACAGTGTCATAACCTTTAACCGAAGTTTCCACTAAACGTAATTCTTTGTTAGCGTTGTCTTTCACACCAATGAATGATAAAACATTTTTCATTTCACTTTCAACTGCATATAAGAAACTTTTTACCGGTGCTCGCCCTGTGTTCTCCAAGGTTAATTTTGAAGTAATTTTTACCAATTGTGATGATATGTCAATGTTGCGATCAACATTTTTTATTTTTAAATCACTGGATATAACATCGACATTGACGCCGTTGCATTTTATCGTAATGCAAAGTACAAATATAAAGATACAGGGTAATTTAGCCATAGCCGGTATCATCTCGCTTTTGACATTTGACAACGCACTTCAATAGGAAGCTAAAAGCGGAAGTCCACGCCACAGGAAGTACGTTACATTCCAACAAGCAACACCTTATTAGCTTAGTTCTGTTGTCTATAACCAAAATACATGTAATATTAATAGGTGAACTTAAGCACTCGTATATTTCTAATATTAATTAAATATGAAAAAATATATAAATAAACCAATGTGACATATATCTGGGCATCGTTCCATTTATGTACCCTGGTGTGAATTTACGTAAGGAAATTTTAAACAGAACAAGCAGTAATAAATAAATTTATGCTTGAGAAGTTAGCGCTATTTTAAAGATTAAAATTGAACCTTCTAAATACGTTAAAAGTAATCAACAGCATTCATTATGTATGTATGAAATTATAGTATATACCGTATTTTATTGGTTTTGCTCTTTTATTCTTAATCAGAGTTTTTAAAATAGGGCGAAACTCAGGTAAAAGTTGACAATGAATTGTAATGCCATGAAAATCGTTAGTTATAAAAATGTAATGCGACATAGATTGTGTTCGCTTTTAGATGTCATTTGATATGAAATAAAAATGTTATATTGTCTATGTCAGTTAGTTGGTCTTGTGGTCTTTACGGGTTTGATTGTTTACACTTTACGTTGATGGTTCTGAAAACTGATTTTTAAGGTTGACCCAAATAACTTTTATCGTTATTAGTGTTAATTTAAAAAAAAGGAATTACATTTTATTGACCTTTTTTGGACATATTAGACCATTTTTATCTAAAATGATAAAATATGTTATTCGATTGAGCCTTGTTCTGCTTGGTAAGTGATTATCCAAATTTACTAAATCTGTTTTGCGTGATCAACCTTTATAAAAAAATAAGAATTATTTAAACTCTACTTTGGTTTTTCCGCGTTTGTTTTAGTGTTGAACCACTTATCTCTATGCGATGGTTTGAAAGGATTTGGTAGAGGAAGCTACGGTGGAAAATATGGCAGTAAAGGATATAAGGATCCCCAGGCTAAAACAAACGCAGGAACTATCTCAAGGGATACCTGGACAAAGCTCCACACGAAGGGGCTTGGGATTATCGGCTTGGGGCATAGTTACATTAATAGTATCATTTATTTTGGCGATAGCAGGGCTATACTACTTCTCTATTTGTTACCCAGTGATTTGTCAGAAGAACAAGAAGTATGATATGATAGGTCTGACCAATGTGTAATCTTTATTGTTTCATTGTAACTCATTTTTATATTAGTATTATATTTTAATACCATAGGTTAGACAATTATTGTTCAGAAATTTGTAATGTGCCTTTGTACCATTAGGATTAAATCTGAGGACATAATTTAAGAATGTATGTTTTTTAACTATTTTTAACATTGTGATCTGATAAATCTGTTTCATGAACTCTATCCCATTTATGAAGTATCCTATTCAATTGTAACAACTGACTAATAGCTTTAATTATTATCGAATCAAAGATCATGTGTGAATTTTGAGTATATTTACCTATTGTAAGTATATTGACTGATAAAATTTAAGATTAATTATTATTGAGATTAATCCTTGTGAGAAATTAAAGGTATGATGGTGATTTTAAATTCAAAACAGTAATTGTAGTTATATATTTTTTAAATCTTTAATAATAGGGACCAGTTAAGTGCCTGTATATTATAAGTATTTTTAAAACATTAGCCTCTATGTTCTATAATTAAAGTAATAGAATTTATAAACAATATTTTTAAATGATTTTTGATATATCTATTATATTAATAAGAAAGTCAAATTGTGTTCATGGTTCATATAATTATATCAAGCTATATAAAAACATGTAATATTTATTTTGAACAATTTTAATATGTACCAACATATTGCAAAAAAAAAAAATTTAAACCACATTTTATTAAGCATAGAAAAAAGTTTTGAAATAAATGTATAATTAACTGAAAGATAAATTAACATTAAAAAGATACAGGTGAACTGTGACCTCTTTTTTAAGTATGTTATTATTAAAAATAATTTAGTTAAGTGCCATAAAGCTCCAGATGTAACTGACTAAAACAATTGTTTTGTTTTTTACAAAATGCACTTTAATTTATTTTCTTTATATATTTTATTGTGCTGTTCCTATAAACTTTTGTGCATCGCTTCAGTATTATGTCATGTAAACCAGTGAACAGACTAAAAGCAAATGAATCTATATGAAGATAGGCTATTTTTGAATAACTTACAATTGTAATGCTCAAATATATGATTAGTGATAAATGTTGTTTTTTTTTCTTTTTAATTGCTTTCTGTTTCGCCAGTTAACTCTGTTTGTCCATCTTTACAGTCTAAAGCATTAAACAGATTTTAATTACATCATTATCATCATAAGCCTGTCATAGTCCACTGCTGAACAAAGCCCTCCCCTAAGGGTAATAAGGATGCACTTTATCCATTAGGTGGTTTTAAACTGTATCCAACCATGCTGACCCAATGCGGGTTGGTAGGTGGACCGACTTTAAACATGTCATTTATAAAGATGTACACCGAATTTTCTACAACCATTGATATTGTGTAGATTTATTTGGACTTGTCGAAGCCGTTTTTGATCCTTGCCTAACTAATTTAAAAACAGTAGTGTACTGTATAATTGAATAACCAATTGGGGCACCACATCCTGTACATTTAATTTTCGGTTTTGATTTACACCTATATGCGGTCACCGAGGTTGTTTTCGGCATAATAATCGATAAAGGGACATAGTTTATAATACTACTTATAAATTTAAAATAACTGGGTACAGTATGTTCAAGTCTTTTAAAAACATTTAGACACACAATAGCACTTTTTAGCCATCATCATCATCCTGTGTTAGAACACTGCTGGAATTGGGTGATTGGCCCAAATTGCCCTAACCAACTAGAAAACAACAACGAATATTTGTTGAGTCCCCGCAAGATTCGAACATATCATATCACTAAGCTTCGGAAGCAGTTACATTTGTTACATACATGGAACAGATTCCAAGAAATGATTCCATAGGCTGTTAATTATTGAAAAGTGGTTCAAAAGGTTGAAATAGGATTTGAAAGTTTATATCCAAATTTGTCTATGTAGAGCATATAACAAGAAAATTTTGCATACATTATATTTGAAACATGCCTAAATGTTCATGCAATTTTGTAATTTCTAAAGAGCGATAAACATAAGGTTCAAATGGGGATAAAAGCCAATGTAAATCTCATTAACATCAAAGCTAAAGCTATGGCTGTTAGTGTCTAACAATAGACAAATACAATTATAACACCTCATCATCAGCCTGTGTTAGTCCACAGCTGGGCAAAGGCCTCCCCTACTGCACGCCTTCTCCATTGATATTCCTGCTATTCATCAAGAAATAAGTCACACGCAATGTGTATTTCCATTCAATTCAATTTGTTTAGTAAGTCTATAATGGATTTTTAAAGTTAATGTTATTGTACTATATTATAGGTTTAACTGTTTTTACAAACACAGGTTTTATGAAACTTTCATTGTGGAATACCATATATCCATGAATCCAATGCATGTTATGTAAACAACAATTTTTAAGCAGCATGCTTAATGGAAATATTTCTTGTTATGAGATTTAAATTTTATCTCTTGAAACTTATGTATGATTCTTTTGTTTATTCTTCTAAACCTTATCTAGATTGTTCTGTACTTCTTATCACAATACAATAAAACAAAAATTTTAATCATATAATTGGAATATTTTACATTTTGGCCATAGACTGACTTAGACTGACTGGACTTTAGAGACTGGCTTTATTAGTTCAATGTAAGAAAGATAGGTCCAAATTTTATTTATTTGTCAGAGTAATAGATAACTTAATTCTTGGGACAACAAGGATAATTTGAATGAAAACCCTAAATTGTAGCAAAAATTTATTAGCCATACAATTAGTATTCCAAAACATGGCAACCATTATTTATTATTAAACAAAATTAGCTTAACTGGAAGAATAGATGTATCAGAGAACATTCAAACTGAGGAAAAACATTATATGAATGTCATCAAGCTAAAAATCCTTGTCTCTTTCAAATAATTTTTTGGCAGTGTATTAATGTTTAAGTGCTTTACATGGTTAAAGGTATAACTGCATCTATAGGACATAATTTCTATCAGTTTTTATGTTCTTTGAACAACTACTTAGAAATATATCTATATGAAATTACTTAATAAATTATACAAATATCATAGTTCTATTGATTTACTGAGAGATTACGTAAAATATTCTTATCACATTTACGAAAATAGTTATTTCATTTTAAATTATTAAGAAGCATATTATAAATTTACAGATAAAGATATGTTATTTATTAAAATGTAATTATGTTAGTAAAAGTTAAATATTAATTGTACAAGCAAACATCAAATTTTAATAAGAAAAATTTACATCTTTTTCTCTAAGATATGAAACCTTTTTACTTTACATTTCTCCAGTGATGTATTTACTTTTATTTCTAATGCAAATAAAATAAACAGTTCAAGTGATGTATAAATGCATATAAATTGTTTAAGGATAAGAAAGACATCTAAATTAATAGTATAGTTCAACTTAAACAGTCTTGGTAAAGTCACTGGCCTTCACTTATAATTCATCCTTTTCCAGATCAACATCCGATAGATCAATATCTTCTTCTGGTGGAAGTTCCCCATCTTTACCGTCCCAAGGCTCAGTTGTGGCGATCTTTGGCATTTCAGCACCTTTAACTGGTGCGGTTTGTCCTCGTCCAAAGGAGAGATCTCTGTAAATTTTATTAAGATAAGATTATTTAATTTAGTAAATATAGCTCCTTCACAACCAAGAATGTAGTAAAAATGAAATTTGTGTTTCAATATATTAGATACTATATACCAGCCCTACCATCATATACCCATTAAATAGCTTCTGCTTTTATAAGTGAACAATATATTATTACTAATAAAGTAATTTTCATTGTCTATCTCAAAGGTTTAGATTATAGACTACAATACAGTATCAAGTTTTATCCAGTTCCTCATTTTACTACAAAAACTCATAAGTATTGCTGTAGTAATGTGAAATGTTAAAAAATATATAAACTTAAACGGCAAAAAAATTAAATTAAAAAAAAAATTAGGACTTACCTCAAGAACTCATTGATTCCAGTCTCTGAGAATGAGCCCCGCAGAGTGGAGAACTTCAGTTTCTTCGCATTAACAACAGCCATAGCGGGATAACCAAAACCACCCAGTTCAAGAGATTCTTCCAAAGATGTCTGTGCACCAGCCTCTGTCCATACCCATCTAAAAGAAATAATTTCTTTACATTACTTTGATCATACAAAATCTAAACATACTGATCAAACTGCAAGTATTTCTTTACCAATGATAACATTTAAAAAACATATTTTCTTTACTATATTTTACTTTATTTTTCTTTACTTTCATTAATTGAAACAAGATAAATATTTAAGAACTTATCACTCTTGTCAAGAGATTGTTTTCTGTATTACAGTATTTTATGTATTAAGTCATTTCGGAACTGTATTTAAGCAAAGAAATTGATGAATATAACTCACCCCCACATCTTGCTCTTGTACTTGTCACCAAGACGGGTCAGTATTGAGATATACTCATTCCGGCAAGCTGCGTCACAGTCCAAGATATGAGGTAAGACTGACACCACACACAATGGTTTCTCACTGCAACCCTTCATTGTCTCTTCATCAATTACCTATATAATAAGTTAAAAAAGTAAAGTATTGTAATATTGAATAAGGCCTATCAACATTAATGTTCTTACTAAAATTAAAATTTACATGCAATAGAATTACTGACTTACTGCCGTCACTAGAAAATTAATTGTTTTAAGCTACTGCTTTAATACTAAAAACAGAATCAGTAAAGGCCGAAAAATTTTTTATTGTCCATTATTATCTTATTTTTAAATTTAGTTACTACCTTAAGCATGTATTATTTATTATTCATGCATACCATCACTATTAATTGAAAATTATTCTTACAAAGATGATTCATACTTTTCTCGATAAAGATAATCACATTTATGACTTAATTGAAATATACTATCTTCTATCAAACATAATGCGAGAAAAATTAATGCTTTATGCATTGTGTATTGCAATTAATTTCTAATTGACACAGTTACACTGAACAATAACCAATTTCAGGCAGGTAACTTTTAAAATTACATTCAATCATTGAATGCATAATAATGGCTTTTGTTTATGGTTATAGTGCATAATATTGACCCAAATTAATTTAATGAAACTTAATTGATTTTATTTTAATTTTATCCCCAGATGAAGTGTTTAGAAAATAATAAAAAGTTACCTGAATAATTTCTGGTGGGGCAATATTCTCGGCAAGTTTTTCCAAAGCGTAAGAAACAATATCACTTGAGGTCCTGCCACCATTATAGTCTTCAACAGAATCGCTGTTTTTTTGCCCGACGGGAACAGTTTGATTGTTGGGTAACCTTGCACTTGGTAACGGGAAGCCATCATTTGGTGAACTGTTGCATCTAAGGCACCCAATTTCACCTGTGCGTAATAGATTATTGGGTAAGAAAATAGTTTTTAGTCAATAATTTACAATTATATCCCTGGACATATTTTTATGATTTTATTTAAAAAAGCTTTTCTTTCTATTTATACAATGCATTGGTTACTCTAAGCTTGCATTAAAATCATCACAGAAATTTCCACCAATGGAGTGCAAAAATTATTTCTGTGAAAATTTAAATCTAATGTGAATTTATATTATTGAGTTTACAGGTGACCATTTATACTGAAGAGAAAGGAGAATTTTCGTTAACATGAACGTAAGATCCTTACGTTTCCGAAAATTGAATGTGAATTACCTTTAAAAAATCTAGTAGGTATAAAACAAATTCAAAATAATCAAAGTAATAGTATAAAATATACATAAACATGAAAGTGTAATAGAGATTATAGCTCTCCAAAATTGTAAAGTGAATTTTACTACAAAGTGTGGACTGTGTCTAAAAATTATTTATTTCATTTAAAAAAATAGTTTTATGGACTTTTTTTTCCAGTGTTGTTTTGTTATTGTAAACATAAGTATACTTTATCTCCCTGTTTAAACAATTTAGGAATATTGATAAATACTGCATTTTTTAATATGTTTAATAATACAATACTAATCACAAATTTATAGGGGCCACAGGGTTCAAGCCTTTTTACAATGTCCTATAAAAATAGTTGAAAACTAACACAATTGCTCAAAAATTTATAAATGATGTATCAGAAGATAAGGCAATATTTACAGATAGAAATTTTTTGAGACAATCCATAAAGAAATACAGTATTTAAAATTGTTCCTTGATGTTTGTCCTAATCTTTTCAAGATATCATAGATGAGCATTTAATTTTATTAGAAAATATTTAACTGAAGTCTCTACAACTCAGAGGGAGTTAATTATACATTAAATGGAGGAATAAAACGTTTTGTATGAACTTTCTCAATTCTAAAAGTTCTTGGAAGTGACGGAATTACAAACTAAACCAAATGCAGAGGATGATAATTGTAACATCTGTTCAATTTGATTGATCAATCATGTCAATGAAAAATCTGATGAATTTGGTGACTATTCACTGAAGCAAATAGAAAAGCATAAGAAGGGACAGGTTCCAAATCAAAATGTCTGATTTATAAACGAGTGCCCACATCATAGGAGTTTTATGTGTAATAAGCGGTGCTACGTCTCACTAATAACAAATTCTTTAATATCCTTTTCCTCATGATTCACTTAACTAAATGTATAGTTAAATTTCATAAGGTTTTAATTCTTACCTTGCCCTTGAGTTCCGTAGCAGCTTTGGCCCAATGGGGCTCCAGGTTTTTGCAGTGGCCACACCATGGTGCATAGAACTCCACCAGCCAGAGGTCTTCACTATCCAAAACTAGCTCTTTGAAGTTGCTATCAGTAAGGGTGATCACATCAGACTAAGAAAGAAAAAAAATTAAGTTGTGAAAGTGGTAAATAAGAAATAAAAAAAAATCATCATTGGGTCATGTTTTATTACTTGTAAAATTTGTTTAGCAATAAAATATTGCCCACCTTGAGTTTAAAACTGATGAAATGTTATTAAGGTTGACAACCATGACAAAATAATGTAGGTGTATTAGTGAGAGGTGTAATATGTGGGTGTTAAGTTCCTTCCACTTTTGGTGAATAGCTTTTAATTATTTTACTTGATAAATCCAAATCCGAAAATACCAAAGTAATCAAATGTGTAGACTTTTTAATATTAAACTATTTAAAAATTTATAAATTGAATGCATAAATCAGAATGGATTTTAAGACACATAGATGTTTATAAAATATAGTGATAAAAGGCTTGCTTGTATATCAACAAATGATTTGAGCTTTAAAGAAATTTTTTCAAAGACTAATAATTGACAACATCTACAAAGAATGGAGAAATAATACCGGTGGTAGGTCCCTGTTTACATACCGGTGGTAGGTCCCCTGTTTACAGGAGACCGTCTGGTGAGTACCACCACGGTGCCTATTTCTGCCGCGAAGCAGTAGTGGACAACACTGCTGCGTTCCGGTTGAAGGCACCGTAGCCAGCGTATTACTGGGTAAACAAGACTTAACACCAATGTCTCACGGTAGGCAGCGCGTCGGCGATACCACTGGTATAGTCAACGTCTATGGGTGTCGGTGACCACTTCCTATCAGGTGGCCCGACCGCTCGTCTGCCTGCGTAAGCCAAAAAAAAAAATAAAAAAGTAGCTGAAATTTAAATAAAATCCTTCTCAAAAATCTCTTCTAGTTATTGTACACTTTTCGAGGCAATTAGGTAGCTATAACTCAAATATAATATATGCTTAATGCCAATGTATTTATGTAATGTAAACATAAATATAAATATAAAAATATATATGTGTGTACAAAGAATTTGCCTTTATCTAATGAAAATTAGTATTGTGAAAGAATTGAGTAAATGAAATTGCCAATTACTTTCATCTCCTTCAAAAAAATTGTATTTTAATAGTAAGTAGGAAATTTATCAAATTTAAAAAAATTACACCTAAAAGTAAAGTACAGATATAGAATTAAATTTTTAACTAATATTTCTTTTGTATTTAATAAGTTAACAATTTTAGGCTGTCTATTGTCAAACACTTTGGCCCGAAACAATGGGGCATTCAACAGATTCAATTTACTCCTTTTCAATGCTGAAGTAATGTGAGGACCATAAATTTGTCTCAGAACAATATTCTTTTTCAATGGCTTCCAGGGTATGCTATGACCATACAGGCCACTTCTCAGTTTCCACTATTTGAGGACAAAGCAGAAATGGTTTATGTGTATAGTAAAATTCAGTATGTGTAACAAAAGATCATCTTGGCATAAGAGATAAAAATGTTGAACCACTGCAGTATACAAAACTTTACTCAAACAGTTAACATTATTTTTACCATAGATAAGCATTGAGGGATTGGCTATCTATACATAAAAGTACCGTCTTGTTTTCTTACATCACATACTGAGTTATATTTAACTAGTTTTCATGTTTAGGTTTATTTAAATGTATGCTATAATTTATTTCTGAATTTAACCCCTTTTTCTAAATGCACAGAGCAGGAGAGTATTGTGCAATAACTGAATAGTTATTGCACAATACTCCCCTGATCATTCAGAATTAGACAATTCAAAAGCTATGTGTTATGTTAAGTTGATTAAATTATTATTTTTGTAAATAAATTAAGAATGTTTAAATTATTTTGTTTTGTGGGAAGATGCCAATGCATATTTGCTCTTGCAAGGGCTAGAATGACAACTAATACTGTTACATTGTCCTTTCTTGACACCTAAATTATGAGGTTACATATAAAATATAAACTTCTCTACACCATGCACTGATGAACTAGCTTTCATTATTTTAACAATTAACAAGTCAGCTGTTCAACTCCTCAGTTGAATTGTAATTAACTCAAAGGTGGCCTTTACTAATCAATTCATAATTATCATCATCAGCCTGTGATAGTCCACTGCTGGACATAGGCCTCCCCTAATACGACCCTATCCATTATGGGGTTTTTGAACTGTACTCCACCACGCTGGTCCAATGTGGGTTGGTGGGTGGACCGACTTTTTGCATGCCCATCCGACGCATGGATCATCTTATCGGCCCAAATTGCCCTAACCAACTAGGAAACAACAACGAAAATTTTGTTGAGTCCCCGCAGGATTCGAACCCACAACCTCCGTTTTCTAAAGCACATGCCTACGAAGACAGTTGTAATCAATTGGTTATAAGTTAATATTATGATCACTAAAATTACAATTAAGCATTACCTTGTCTGATGAACCACCAGACTTCTTCCCCAAGGTCTCAAAAGCTTTGTCTTTAGCAGCTTTAAGGCCAGCTTCTACGAAAGCCTCTGCAGTTCTCTGACCCTGGTATGGAGTATGCTTGCTTTCCAGTGAATATTTTGATAGTGGGGAACCCAGTTACGGAGTATTTTTGAGACAGTTCTTTGTATTGATCAGCATCAACCGCGCCAACTTTAATAACGCCCTACGAAAATAAATGTTAATTTATATAAGCGGGTAAATTGAAAAATGTTAAGAGTGCGATTAAGTATCTCTTACCTTCAGCGCTCGAGCTGCCTTCTTATATTCAGGTACAAGGTTCTTACAGTGCCCACACCAAGGCGCAAAAAATTCAACTATCCACACTTCATCAGATTTTGTGACAAGTCTTTCAAAATTACTTGGTGTTAATTCTACGACATCAGACGACGAGTCGTATAATGCATAGGTTCCCGCTACCAGGAATAATATACCTGTAATAAACGGTTAACGCATTAAGTACCGGTAAAATAATAACCGCGACAAATTTTGTTATGCTTTAATTTATGTTTTAAAAACATACCCAATCCGTAGTTGTGGAACATATTGATTAATTTAACACCTATAACGTTTAAGACTGTGCGTGCACTGTTTTAATTCAAATGCCGGGTACAAGTCTTTCAATACAATGAAACTTTATAAAACACGTCAATCTTTTTTTCTAGATAATCACCCACAGAACTCTGTAACTTGTCAATGGATTTCGTGGATTCATGTAATTGGTTAGTTCAGTTTTCGCGCTGTTTAATTTGCGTTTCATCTTAATTTGTTGCCATATTAATTTCACACATTGTACGTAATGTCGGATTTTTCAAGTAAATTTTATTTTTATTTTTTTTACTTTATTATGGCAACAAAGAGTCATTACAAAGATATTATATAGCTTATATTACTAATAACGAAGACAAAATAGCCGAAAAAAAAAGATAACAAAATAGTACATAATAGCGAGCTTATAACTAAAACATTTCTTAAATTTACTTTATTATGGCATATGATCTTAAATTTACGCTGCATGTATGTATTACATTTTTATAAACAATGTTTAACAATATATTCAGAGTTTATATAAAGAGTCGAAACATTTTAAAGGTTAAGCAAATGCTATTTTCTAACGAAGTAACATTTATATTAGAAAACTAATTACCAACTAACTTTTTATAAATACGATTCCTAAATTCAATGTACGAAAGATGAAAGAGGTCTAAATCTGAAAATTTTTATTATATAAGTGGTAGTCGAGAGGTGAAACAATTCCTTGTATAATTTTTATGGAATTTGTGAGGAACAAAAAGTTTTGGGACGTGAGGGGCGTATAGGTAATCTAGACCGTGTATAAACGATATTTCTGACAAAAGTGAAGGACAATCAATTTTATTATTTAAAAGTTTAAATAAAAGACATATCATATTGTTTACGACGATTTTGGAGGGACAACATTTTAGTATTAGTTTCAGTTTCAATGGCCGAGCCCATTCGGTAGGTTAAACTATTCAGAAATTTTCTCTGTACTTCTTCTAATCGCTGGATATGGCATCCATAATAGGGACTCCATACGACAGCTGTATTCAGGATAGGTCTTACGAAAGCAAAATAAAGTAATTTGAGTGTATTTGGATTATTGAATGGTTTACTAATTCTGTTATATGAAGCCAAGTGTTCTAAAAGCTCTTTGGATAATTGAGTCGAGGTGTAAGAAAGGACATTTTACTATCCATTTTAATGCCGAGATCTTTAATTGAATTGGTTCGTTTATGCTATGATCATTAATTTTGTAATTAAATTTGAAGAAATTTAATTTACGAGTATATCATTACAAAACATTTTTCGGCGTTAAGAAAAGTTGGTTAGCTGTGCAATATTTAGTCAAGAAGACAATATCGGATTGTAATTGAGCACAATCTTCGGTTGATCTAATCACCCGGAAAATTTTTGTGTCATCAGCATATTGTGAGGACTTCAGAATGATGTATACTAGAACCAATATCATTGATATACAGAGAAAAAGTAGAGGGCCTAAATGGGATCCTGAGGCACCCGGAGGGCACGTCCAGGAAGCTAGAGCAGTAACCATGAACGAAAACTGCTTGACTTCGGTTCTTTAAATAGATTCTAGCCACCTCAAAAGACTACCATGAATACCAGCTTTTAAGAGTTTGTTTAACAATAGGTCATGATTTAATTTATCAAACGCCTTTGAAAAGTCAGTGTAAATAACATCTACCTGAAGATTACTATCCATGGCTCAAAGATTTTATTGTAAATAAAAGCATATTTGTATCAAGCTACGCGATTTCATAAATCCATGTTGGTTTCAGAGACAAAGTGTCGTACGGAGTTATTCAATTGAGCAGCTACAATTTTTTCAAGAATTTTACCAAATGTGCATAGTTTAGAAATAGGCCTATATTCTGTTATGAGGTCCCTTTTGTTAGATTTGGGAATAGGTGTAATAAGTGTTTTTTTCCATAGATTTGGAAAAACACCTGTTTTAAGTGATAAATTAAATAATTTGGTGACTGGTATTAAAAGTTCATTCGCACATTTTGATACGAGGATGGATGAATACCATCAAAACCAGGTCCTTTATGAATATTAATAGACTTTAACTCTTTAAGGATAACATCAGCTTCGAGGTTAACAGTGTTTATATCAACAGTCGACTCCTTTGATAGTTCATTGTCTGGTATGTTAATATTCGGGTGTGGAATAAACACACTATGAAAGTAATTGTTAAATGCTTTACATATGTCTAAGCCATTAGATACAGTTCTGCCTTGTAAGTCATATTCTCAGGAATGGGGTTGCTGCATTTTGGACTTTACGAAAGTCAGAAGTACTTCGATTGGTTTTAATTTTCTTCAGAAAAATTTATATATTGTCTGTAATGTCGCTCCATCTTTGAAAACCTTGATCTAAGTAGAAAATGGTGATAGTCATTCGGATTTCGTAAGTTATCCATTTTTGTGAAACTTACTCTTTTCTTTCCCTAATTTTATAAGAGGGCCTGTAAACCATGGTGGATGTTTAATATTTTCTGAAATAGTACGTGAGGAACGTATTTATTGACGAGGTTATTCAAGATGTTGTAGAAGTTTGATATTAATATTTCTAGATCACTTGAAGAAGAAAGAACTTGCACCAATCAACAGACAATAATTGGCTTTTAATTGAATCAAAGTCTGCACTGAAAATTTTTTCGAGTAAAAGTATGCCTAAGTGGTTGACGTTTAATCAGATTAATATTTATTTCTAACGCTTTATGATGAGAATCCTCCGGAGTAAGTGGTTCGAAGGACGAGGTCCTGAGATGCGCTCATTACTGAAAACCAAATCAAGGAGCCGATCGTTGACATTAAATTCAGAGTTATACTGGAATAGTAAGGAATGATTCATGAAATTTGCGTAGGGAGGCCAATGTGTCATTATTTGTATGAATGTTCCATACAATCAAGTTCATCATCATAATACCATTCGGCTTCGGAGACATTAAAGTCACCCAATATAATATAAATATCATTCGGCTTTATATTCGTCATATCAGTAACTTTTTCAAAAGCTGCTAAGCTGTAACTCATAGCAATCATTATGGGAATGTAAGTAATCGCAATATGAAGGAACGCTGGGAGATTGGGAGGAGGCGTAATGACGGAGGGCATGTTACAAGTGGTATGCTTACCCATAATTCATCCATTAATAGGAGACGATCACTTTCTGCTTCTGTATGTTTGTCAGATTTCGTCTACTAAACGTTTCGTTAATGTTGGCGCACAATGTCCGCCGAACTGCTACCTAAACTCCGCCACCCGCGACTGACCGCTTAAGTTTGGATCGGGTCACCTGAAAAATATCGTATCTATCATCAAAGTATTCATAGTTATTAAACTTACTGTTGAGCCAAGATTCTGTTATGCAAATTATGTCATAGTCACAATTTATTATGCTAGTCGAAATTCATGGGATTTGGTACGAAGTCCCTCACGTTTTGATAATAAATGGATAACGTATTGTCAATAGCGCCTTTATAATTAAGTAAATAACAAGATTTCATTAATCCAAGAAATTGAATCACTCTCGCTGGAAGATGTGGTAAGATGAATTTACAAGTAACAAAATTAAAATACAAAAAGGTTACACAATTAAAATCGAATTACATAAAGACAAAAATGATTAGGTGAAATTTCTATGTACATAATATTACCACCACATAGGTTTAGTAAGAGTCGAGACTGCGACTCAGTCAGACACAGAAGAATGGCAAATACCTATCAATGCAATAGTAGTAGTACTAGTGACAATCTTAAGATAACGGTTGCAAAGAACATTACTAAGCATGAAAACACAATGAATTTTCTAAATACGACTGTGTCTATTGTTCGGTTATTTATTAAGATAATCGGATATTGCGGTGTGCAATGAACAGCCAAATGTTTGATCTACTAATTTGCGCTAATTTTTTCCACTCGCTTTACCAAACTCAAATATTTCTGTAAAACGGACAAAATAATATTATGGGAGGTTTGCAGTTGCAAACTATCATAAGTCTCAGAAAAAAAAACTTGTCGAAAAAAAATGTTGCCTAGCCGCCAGCTGTACGATATCCTCGAAAGGCACATAATTCTAGGAAGTTTTTGCAGTTTAGTGACAGTACCTACAGATTTTTCATGACTATCCATCGAGATACATTTTTAAAGGAGGGAAATTATGAAAGACAACTAATTTGAAAATTGTGAATAAATAATTCTAAAAAACTTTCAGCAATTGTCTTATTATTTTTAACTCTCATTCAGATATGTTATTTAGGGTTATGGTTCGAAACTTTAAATGGACAAAATAGTAAAAATGTTTAGTTTGACGGAATTTCTAGGTTTTTGTTAAAATGGCCAATTATAATTTTCAAACTAAATGTTATATATTTTTTTTCTGTTTTTGTCATGGTTGTTACGATCAATTTTGTCATCCCGTTTCCGTTTGATGTTGAGTTATGGGACAGCCTATATCTAACAATTTACTAGTTTATTGACTAACGTAATAAAAATCAGCTTACAAAATTGCCTAATTTGATGCTGTAGGAGACGCTCTACTTCATATTAAAACAACGCTGTCTAGCCGCGGATGCTTATGTTAAACTATAAACATATTTTAAGAATATTGTTACGGATACGCTGAATAATACGTTTATACAGCATAGCTTTACTTTTACATGCAAACAAAAATCACAACATGCGCACATAATATAATATTTGCGTACATAATAATTCGTTTAATTTTTAAGCTATTAATAATCTGTTTTTGTCTATTTTGACATATTGTGAAATTATTTCGGATTTTGAAATGCTTAAATATTAATTTATATGATAAGATTAAAAGAAAAACAGTAATTTAATAGTATTTTGAGATGCATTATGTTACGTCTCGGATTGCGTGGTACACTTTTTCAAGGTACTGAAAATAATTACTTGCATGTGACAGGTTATGTTTGCCGCGTTATTTGTTATTTTTGAAAGATAGAGCGAGGTCGTTAACTCATGAGGTTCATTTCGGCGGGAAATTTTGTTAAGAACGACACATCGTTGCATTTGGCATTTGTATTTTTCAGTTTATCGTAAGGCTCACAAAATGAGTATTCCCAAGTCAAAACCGTTTACCGTGTTTGTCGAGGGTAATATCGGAAGCGGTAAAACAACTTTTCTGGAACATTTTCGACAGTTTGAAGACATAACTTTGTTAACGGAACCTGTCGAGGAATGGCGAAATCTTCAGGGATGGAATTTATTGGTAGGATTGATTGTTTGTAATCACATGATTAGATTAACGCTTTTGCATACAGTGATTGGAATATTATGATAATTTTCAGGATCTGATGTACAAAGATCCAGCCAAGTGGGCGATGGCCTTCCAAGCGTATGTTTCACTCACGATGCTGGAGATGCACCGAAGACCTACATCTACTCCAATCAAGTTGATGGAACGCTCCATATACAGTGCTCGTTATTGCTTTGTTGAAAATATGATGAGGGCAGGTACCTTACATCCAGCGCAGTTTGCAGTTCTTGACGAGTGGTTTAGGTTTATTCAGCAGCAGATTCCAGTTGAAGCTGATCTGATTGGTATGTAAAATTATTACAAATTATATTAATACCTTAAAGAAAACTTTATATATTTGAACCACATTTTTGTTAATAATACAATGCAACTCATATTTTTTATTAAGTGGTACTATATTTGTGCACCAATAACAGTGGTGGCTAATATGACATTACATCAAGGTCCATAATCATAAAGCATACGCACAATTATCAGCTTTTTATTTACATACTTTATGAAAGGTGAAAAGATAAGTGAATAATCTAGAATTATGTTAGGTAAGTATTTGTAGCAAGAAACTAAGACCTTCCTTAAGGTAAGTTTGTCTAAAAAGAAGTTCCACTTCTTTAATGATGATTTCTTTCAATTATGATTTACAATTTAATTTAAGTTGTAATGTTAAGCTTTTTTGCTATATTTTTTCAAGAAAATACACAGTATCTTTTACCATAAGCAAAGTACGGAAATTCAGTTCCTACACAGTTTTAGTTCTTTAAGTGATGAAATTGGGTTAAATAAAGGCTTGACCCTTAACCCTTTTATTACATTGATAATTTTGTTATGTGATATTTCATACTGTTGAATATCTATTCCGATAGTCTGTAACTAGGTCAACAGATTATTGCTATACATTAAGGTCTCATAAATCACTTACTATAGAACTAATCCCATGAAGTAAGGTCTATCCTATCGTAAGGTTGGACATTCTAGGTCCTATGTATAGCAATAATTTGTATTGCTAGAATAACTTTGTTCATTTAAAATCTCATTATGATTTAAATATATGTTTCACTGCATTTGTTTTGGCATTTTTCCTAGCACCACTAGCTATAATTATTACAATTTTAAATAGTTACATGCTTACTGCAATTCTACAGTGAAATTTAGTACTGGATCACATTAAATAAATCTGTTCACATATGTTTTCCCAGAAAAAGTAGCATTTTTTATACAAATCAATATTTTAAATATTATCATGGGGTTCTTGGAATCACTTTATGAATGGTCAATATGCCTTCTTTTAGTGTGTAAATGTTTATAAACTACCTATGTGTGTGAATCGAAACAAACAATAAAATATTATTAGTAAGCTTGTAACTAACTTCTTGTTTATTCCTGTTTGTATGAATTTTTGTTATGTACTTAGCGGATCCGTTTTCCAAGTAAAATTTCAATTTATCATTGACAAAAGCTGTTGTTTATTAAACATTTGTTTGTATTGTGGTAGTAGTATGTTAGTAGTCCTATTAAAATATTTTTTGGTTGTCTTATCTAAGTTTTATATTAGTGTTGCAACAATTACTGTCTTTTTTTTTACCCAAAATTTGCTACATATGTAAAAAAAACAATTTTATAAAGTAACTAAATATTATAATATTTTTAATTTATTGTTAACTTATTTTTAAATTATGTATTACATATCAAATGCACTAATTTACGGATTTTTCGCGTTTTTTTTTTTATACTCTGCGTTTAATTTTTGAAATTATCTGGTCCCAGGAAGGTGGCAAAGACCAACCATCTTCTCTATTAAAATTTGGATATTTTTAATTTCTATTGCTTCCCGAATCATCCTTGGCATAAATCGATGTTCTATTCTCTATTTATATTCAAATCTAATATAATGATTGGGCTTGTCTAGAACATGGTCGCAAATTGCAGATTTCTTATTGCGTCGGTGCGTAACATACGCTATAAGAAATCTGAAAAAAAAAAACTACAAAACCGAAGGACAACATAAATACTTTTTGTCAAACCAACATTAAAAATTAAGAAATCGAAAGATATGTCAATTTTTGACGGTTATTCAAAAACATAGAGATACAGACATATACCAACTTAGACTGCCCGTGATCATGGATGCTGAAAAGAATCCGAAACGTCGGGAATAAATATATTTAAGTAACGTGAAAAATCCGTAAATTTGTGGATTTGATATGTATAATAATCGCGTAAATAAAATAAATAATTATATGTATAACATTTCATGTTTCAGTGTATCTCAAAACCACCCCAAAGGTTGTTCATGAAAGAATAAAGAGAAGGGCTCGTTCTGAAGAACAATGCGTCCCCTTATCTTATATTGAGGAACTACATGAATTACATGAAGACTGGTTAATTAATAGGACACATGCAGAGTGTCCAGCACCTGTAAGTATGTTTTTATTATCTTGAATATTTTTGTATTTATCAAATCCACTAATTTAGGGATTTTCCGCGTTACTTAAATATATTTAATCCAAGCATCCATGATCACGGGCAGACTAAGTTGGTATATCTGCCCGTGATCATGGATGCTGAAAAGAATCCGAAACGTCGGAAATAAATATATTTAAGTAATGCGAAAAATCCGTAAATTAGTGGATTTGATATATATAATAATCGCGTAAATAAAAGAAATAATTATTTTTGTATTTTTTAGAGGTTATTGTATGTTTAACCAGGCTATCATTAAATTATGAAACTTGTAATTTTTGTGTTTTATAATTCTCAATGCTTATTAAAAGTTAAATTAAATTACACTTGAGTATATGTTCTAACTATGGATTGAGCCTAATCATTTTATATTTTAATTCTAATTGATAGGTGCAATTATTTAAATTGTAAATTAAATAGTAGTTATTAAATAATACCTTTCAATTATTATTAAAATGAAAGCTCACCTAAACTCCTCGCTTCATTGTTTTTTTTCAATTATTGTTCCATATCTAATGATAAATTTGTATTGGCAACATTTATCAAGCATATAGAATGCAACAATGTAAGGAACTTCCTAATATAGGTTGTGGCTACTCTTACTGTGGTTACTACTTACTGTTTAAGAACAAATAAGTTGATATTAGCTATTTTGTATTAATTACTAACAGTAAGAGAGTTCTTGCATTGGTCTAAATCAAACCGAGTCAAGATTTTTGTGTTAAAGTTTATTTATTTTATTAATGTAAAAACATACAAAAACTTAGGCACAGTAGTGCCATGAAATCATTGTTGGTGATAAAACTACTGCATAGATCTAAAAACTCTTATCTTTCTAATGTAAAACAGCTATATCACTTTTAATTTCTGAAGATCTATTACAATCTATATTGTGCAGAGTACAAAAAACCTATAACATTTTTTAATTTATTTAATAAAAGTTTTAACATAAAACTGTTAAGGTGCTAAAATGTAGGGAGTAGATTAGGACTTTTTAAAATGAAGAACAATAATTTAGTTTTATATTATAAACTCCATGGCCCTTTAAGTCCTTGCTTTACAAAGTGGAGGTTGTGGGCTCTAGGAATAGGGATTAAAAAGGTTGGTCCTGGTTGTCAAAACCATCTTTGGCAGTTGTTATATGGTGTCAGATCAGATCGTTCAAATTTACTGACAACTAATTCATGTTAGAACGCAGATTACCCTTTTGGTTGTTGGGGTCAAATGCCAGTCACTCTGCATAAAAACTGTTATTCAGGTAAATTGAGATCGGTTACAAACTGACCCCATGATAAGTTAATGGGAATTGGCTAGGTGAAAGATGTAATGTAAACCTTTTCAAGTCTATTTCATTTTTTATGTTTAAGGAACAGATAATTACAAATTATAATTATTATTAAATGTAAGAATAGCACAATTAATGTATTTAAATATCACATGTTACAGGTGGTGATATTAGATGCAGATTTAGACTTGTCACAAATTACTGAAGAATATAAGAAGAGTGAACATCAAATACTGAGAAAAGCTGTTGATGTTGTGATGAATTCTCCAAATAAGCTGAGTCCAAAGAAACCTATAAACAGCTCTCCTATATCAATTATTCCTCATTTTAGACTTTAAAGTCATTCTCAAATGTATTGCCTATTATTTAAAATTTTCTTTTGCTTTGCATATTTTCTCACTATGATTATATTAAACAAGGTAACCTACCTTGGTATTGAAGTAAAAAACTTAATGAAGAAGGGTGTCCATTATAGAACTTAAATATAAAACTAAATCATGTTACATTTTGCTACTATATATTGACTGTCTTTATAAAAGACGAAAATAATTCTCTTTTGCTTTTTTACTTCCTTCCATGTTGAGTGCATTTATTATTTAAAAGCATTGGCAAATGCTGTATGTACTGGAACAAACTTTAAAAAAGATTGATCTAACCAAACTTTTAGATATACTTTTTGTTAGATTGTATTAATATTGTATTTTGTAAAAATATGCATAAAAATTGCATATTTGCTGTCACTATTTTTTGTATATGTGTGGAATTAATTTATTAATATTTCTGTATTAACTATCACAATTTATGTTGAACTGATTTTTTATAATGAACTAAAAACAATGACTAGAAATTCATTGCATCCATAATTATTGATAATATTCCAGTGTGATTTAGACATATTTTAGGATAATTATAATAAAGTATTTACTTAATTTTAAATTAGTTTCATTTCATCTTCCTCTCGTAAAATCAGTGAGCCGGCAATATAGAAAAGATATAATTTTACACAATGCGCCTATATTCAAAACATGGAAACTTTCGTTTTGTATATGGCAAGTCAAAATATTTCCCCAGTTTTCTGTATTGAAAAGAGTTTTTTGGGAGTGACCTAATCCTACTTTGTTGTTAAAACATTTTGACTTAAGACATTATGGAGATGGAATTTGCGTATTAATGTATTTTAAAATTAGCCTAATATTATTATTATCAGTATTTGACATGTGGGTTGTTCACTAGTAATATTCCTATTATTAATATTTCAAGGGTAAAGTATATTATAGCATCTCTATTGATTTATGTCCCTTCTCGACTAAACGATAGTTCTATAAAGTCGAATGATTATTGATCAATAATAAAGTTTTAAAAGGTATAGGACATATTTGAAGTTAATATTTTACGCAATAGGAAGAAGAAGTATAAGATATAAAATGCCATTATACGGTGCGTTGTTTTTAAAAGTACCTTTTTTATTCATATTTATAAAAATAATATTAAAATAAGTAATATACTGATACTGTAATAATAAATATTATGATTAAAATAAGATTTTAACAGTTAAAATAATGATTAATACATATTGTACTACACAACATGCGGCAGAGATGCGTAAGAGTTGGTTATAGTAATTCTCTTGGTTTCGATCACGGAATAATACAATTATGAGAATATTTTTGGACGAATAATGCAGCACCGTCTTAACCCGACCTGGACAAAGCTTAATGGAAAATAGAGATGACTATTTTTTAAATAAATACATATAAATTATCAAATCGTGAATGTTGATCTTCAGTGGATCCATATAGCAGAGTTTGTTGTGCCCGTTTTATCTTCATAGTATAAAACAAATTCGCCTGCGCTGTCTGTCCGTTCATATGTTTGCTTAAATCTGTAAAAATACGCAACAGAAATTGAAGCAGTTTTTTTAATAGATAGATTGATTCATAAGAAAGGTCTATATCATGGATATTATGGAAGAGAAACTGTGATAAATTTTAAGGTATCTAATGATATGTCGTAAATAGACTCATTTTTATTGCAAATGCTGGGTTACACGATCAGATAGATCAAAATAATGTAATGCAATAATGTACACATTGAAAAGTAAAAAATTTACGATATTACATGTCGATCGCCTAAGAGTTACAAAAACCATTTTTTAGTCTTTACATTTTACGAAGAAAATGGATTATTTACGAAGTGCGGCTAGGCGAAACAGCATGAAGTTAAAACGTTGTCCATTTAAAATAAATCAATATGGCCCTTTACAGCATGTAATTTAAATGAATCCACAAGATATTACAGCACAGCATTGCGCTCGCGCGAAGCTGAGGCGGGTCGTTAGTATGGAATATAATGCAAAAATAATTCAAAGCTACAGAATAAAGGGTATGAAATCCAAAGAAGGCCGAAAAAATTAAGCACGTAATAGATAATATAAATGTTTTTAGAAAATAATTACGCCAACTTAACGTGCCAAGTGGAATGAACTTTTGCATTATCACATAAGTGAATTTTGTCACACGACTACAAATACTCATAAATAAAGATTCCTGTAAAATGAACAAAAAAAAGGTAGGATGCTTAGCTTTACTAACTGGTTGAGAAATATTTAAATTCTGATAACCAAATACATTAATACCACTAGATTACAAGTATTTATGCCTGATCGATGAATTGATGAGAGTAGTCTATTAGGTAACCATGAGTTCGTTTGAAATGTTAAGAATAATTTAACAACGTAGTAAAATGGTTTAGTTTAAATGCTCTAAAAATGTTTTTTTACTAAACGCTGAATACTGTGCAGATATTTAAATTCCCTTAAAATGTGTTAACTAAATATTTTATTAACGGCAACATTTAAATAACGTCAGATGATTATTTTTGTCAATGTCATTCTCAGGTGTTTACATGCCGATAACATTTTATTTAGGTCAAATTTATGCTTATTATTTATAATAGATATAAGATATTTATTTTAAACGAAATATGTAAATTAGTTAAAAATATTTTTATTATCAAAATTTGTAATGACTAACTGCTGTGGTGACGAATTGATGGTTAATTCAGTGTTAAGCGAAGTAGTGTCGAATAATTTCGAGTTAATTGCGAATTTAGCACAGAACGAGTATAGTGCATGTGTTATCCTCGGTGCTCTCGGCCTCTTTAGTGCCGCGATAGTTGTTATTTTACACAAAAACAGGGTGAAGATTCCAAATAATAAATAAAAACAACATTGTACCAGTTGAAAGTAAAAGTTATGTTGTTTACCGCATTCTACTAAGCGAACAAGGTATGTAATATAATACTAAGTTTGTTTGATAAAAATATATAGCAAGTTATGACCTCCTTAATGAATTAAAACTATGATAATTAACATTATGTTAACTTTGTGTATGCAATTTACAGATGTTCTTTAATAAAGTCTTATATTTTTATAACAGTAATGTTTAGGTTCACTTTCAATTTCGCAAACCAATTTTGCAATGTTTGTTTAAATATTTCAAATATTATAAATAATACTTGGGAAAATTTGTTTTGTATTTAATAATCTAAGTATTTTATGATACAATATAAACATATTTAATGAAGATGAAATTAGTTTCTTGCATTTTTTATAACAACACAATAAAGGAAAGATACATTCTCATTTTTTTAACAATGATCATTCATGTTTGTGTATGTTGTGTTATGAAACTTGGGAAATTTTTTGTGTGGGGTGAATTTAGTTCTATTTTCCATATAATTCATTTAATAAAATAAATTTATTGAAAAGGTCAATATTTAATTTCAATCTTAATGTAAATGTGAAAATTTTAAAAATAAGAATTTATCAGTAGACTCTGTGAACAGTATAAATCCTTAAATTGTTTTTTTTGTAGACTGCTTAGTAATTAGGAGAAATCACTGAAATGATGATTGTGAAGCTATTATTATATATTAAAAAATATTAATCGGGTATATTTTGTGAAGACTCAGCAAACTGGTACAAACAAACTCTTTTAAATTTGCACCAATTTCTGTATATTGATTAGAATAGACAAGACTAAACAAGACTAGTTAGATCTGTTTTGAATAAAGTTTTTGTACACCAGGTTCGAATACAAAATTAAACTGATGTAAAAAATGTATACCATTTTTCACCACACATGGAGTTGCTACTGAATTGTTGCAGATTGGATTATATCTGACATTTTGTCTATAAGGAGATGCATGATTCAGTCTAGTTGCTTTAGCTAAAATTGTATACATAAATTTCATATCGGTTTTGGTATTTATATCAATTACAAATCGTTCATACACCCCATATATATATATCCTGTTTGTTGTTCAGCCAGTTGCACTTAAAGCACAGCAGGTACTGGTTCTCACCTCGAACGAAAGTGAGCGCGCCCGGGTGTACCGAGCTAGTATATCGGTATTACCTCATCCCGTCTACATTTCACTTTCCTAGGCAGAAAGCGTAAATTGTGTCATTTAGACGTATCATAGGAGATCGGAGAGTTGGCTCGTAATCATGTTAAAAAGTTGCCAGCCGCCGCGATATTAAAATTCGCTTTACGATCGGCGTAATTTGTTTATAATGATTGTTCGCGGACAGGTTGATTCTCGGCTCGTAACGTTTCGCGTTTTGAACACTGATATTGTTGTGTGAAAATTTTAGGTGCCTAAAAGAAACAAACAGAAATAAATATTATAGATTAATGTTTATTTTAATACGTTTATTGTAAAGAAAAATTAATGAATCATGATAAAATATAAGGTCGAAGGTTTAGCTTTTAAAGTTTATAAAAACATTATTCGATCGATCGTTTATCGGAAAGAGGTGTACGTTATTTTGTTGAAAACGAAATATTTATCACAAAATTTTATAATTTTCTTTAATAAAACATAACTATACAAAAGCCGTAAAGTTTATGCGATCTAAAAAAAATATTTTTGCTGTCTGATACATCACGATAAATCCATAAAGTGAATTACACAGTTGGCGGCGGAAGTTTTTTAAGTATTCACCTTCATTAGTTCCGCTCATGACTTGAAATGCGTGTACGACTCTCAACGAATGTGTTGCAACGCATTCCAAAACAACCGGGAGTTTTAACTCTACATGATTCAATCTAGTATGTTTATAGTTAAATGGATAGATAGCTATCACACTTTTGGAAAACTAGATTTTAATCCCTATTTTAAAACAAAATGAATAGGCAATTGAATTTTAGGAAGATAGTGATGATTTAGCGTGCTAATCAATTATCAGCATAAAAAAAACCCAAAGAATTTTTTCCTTACTTTTTCTAACTTGCAAACGACTTACAATGTCATAAAATTAAAACAAAGATAAAGCTTTCTGAACAATACAAGTCATAAAAAGAATTACTCAATAAAAATATACCATTGCTGTTCACAAAAATGATTCTAGAAGCTTCTGCAACGTTGTTATAAGCACTTTAAACGCACCATAACAGAATATAACAAAAATGTTATTGCCGCAATACGAGTTATGTTTGTCGCAATTCTAAAACGATTTAAATGTATAAAAAAGGTTTAAATATAATTTTAGCGGGAATTCTATATACGGTCGGGTCAAAAGTTTGAAAGATAGTAAATGTCGTATATCGATGTATTATATTTAAACTAGAGATTGATATTTGCAACAATCAGATTTTTATTTAAAAGTTTTTTTGACAAAGGAATACTTTGAATAAGGAATAAGTGAGTTATTTGTATAATTACTGAAACTATACAACTTCTACGGTTCCTACTAAACACCTTTCAACTGTGACTATATTCTATTTGAGTCCAACGCAACTTTGACAAGAGGCCCTAAGTAATATGAGTTGCATATTTATCAACTAGTGATCCATTCCCTCGAATCAGAACAAGTAAAAAATTGTGACAAGAATCATGAATGCGAAAAGCTTTTACCGAAAGAGCGGCGTGATCGATTCGTCATTTACAATTTGTATAATGTCAATCTGTTTCAATCAATACTGTGTGGGTACAGTCGGCGACGTAAGTGTACCAATACAATTCTATCTGTCACATACATTGATAGAATCACCCATATTCTCTTGGTGGAGCCATTGTAACTTAAAAGAAATGTCTGACATTATGCCGTTCCTAAGCGAAACATTGTCTACGATCAATGCATCAACATGTTACAGTTCTTAACATATTAGTGGAGCATTGCGACACATAATACGCAACGCTATGTTCCACCAATTAGAGAGCCGTTTCGGTGACATTACATTTTCTTGAAGGGTGTCGTATTGGTCTGATGTATATTGTAATGAAAAGACATTTTATGAGACTTATTTAATACATTTTTAATTACACTACAGTATTTATTTTACACAGCAATATCACAAGCAGCTAGTAAACTGGACTCAAACTACGTTTGCGTATTAGTAATTCCTCGCACCGTTCTGGTATAATCTTGATCTGCCCCTATGGGCCGAGGAATTCTTAATAGTTGCAGATGAATGGTTAAATTTATTTTACACCGAATTTAACCGCTGCAATACTTACAATCAATTACACTCCTTATTTAAGGATTTATCATCATCATCGGTCTGTGTATGTTCATTACTGGACATAGGCCTCCCCAAATGCATGCCTTATGCACAAGAGGGTTTTGGACCATAAGGATAAGGATTTAGACATTTACATTATACGTCCAAATTACTACAAAAGCACATTTTATGCTACTGAAATTGTATCCCTGTCAACCACTTGGCTTAGAGAAATTTCAAGGTTCACACTCATGCCGTAGCAAAAAAGCAAAACTTGTAGTCCATAAATTTAACTAAGTTCAATGATTATACCAATTTGATCAAGAAATTTTGTTATGTACATACATTTATTAATGATTATATAAAAATACACACATCTCAACTTGCTGATGTCTACCTTTAGATAATAACGGCGAAACATGAACGCGTGGAATTTAGTGATTAAATGCAACAAAGTTGCCTTTTAATAACGTCATATAATAGTACTATTTGTATGTGATTTCTCTAATGGCGTGACTTTTTTTAACCGACGATTAACGTTAATTAAGATGTTACTGATTTGTTGCACCGTGACGAGGTTAAAAATGAGCCTTTCTCGAGGAAAGGTAATTAAAACTAAAGTTAGCTGCAACCATTTCTTTTAGCCTGCTTTATTTAAAACCAAGTACCTACTAACGAAACGATAAGTTTTTATTATTGGTAATGTAATCGTGTTTATTTGTAAAAGTGTAGGTAACCTTATTACTTTTTTATTAGGTTTTATTTAATTTTTGCCTCGTATTGTTTCTGAAATATAATTGCAAGCGCTGTAATAGCTCGTACTAAACTTTGCTCTTCAAATTCTCCTTAAAAATTGATCTATTGACATTTATCAACTCTCCACTCGTGGATACTTGTGTGGCCCACTTACAACAGTGAAATATAGTAGCGCTAGATAATTGAGACAATTTAAATTATGAAACAGTCAAATTCATTGATTGTAGATGATATACGAGTGCACTTGTTAGATCTCAAGTACGAAGGAAGGACTTATTCATCGTTCCACATTGAATTTTCTATTCAGATTACATACGGCGAAATTGGCTTTTGACTGATACCAGTAAAAGGACATTGTAGTTTTATTGCAGACTAGCTGTTGCGCGCGACTTTGTCCGCGAGGTAATATTGAAGATAATGATTTTGTCAGTTTTTATGTAAGTAAAAAGTAGCTTAAGTTACATGCAGTTATATCAGTTATTCCGGTCAAAGTCCGATCAAAGTTGGATCAGCCATCTCAGTGATTAGCTAGAACAAACAGACAGATAAAAAATATGTTGTTTTATTATGTTTTAGTTATTTATCACAATAAAAATAAAAAGCGGTTATTTTGATGTTACATATGGACACAAACCTGTTTTATTTAGTAGTATAGATATATATATTATTATGAAAATACCCAATAAACGATCTATATGTATCAGGTATAGTAAAAATATGTGATAAATTATTATCTTTCATCATCAGCCTGTGGCATTCCACTGCTGGAAATAGGCCTCCCCTAATACACCCCTATCCATTAGGGGGTTTTGGACCGTATCCCACCACGCTGGTCCAATGCGGGTTGGTGGGTGGACCGACTTTTTACATGCCCATCCGACGCATGGATCATCTTACTTTTCAGACAATTGGGTGATCGGCCCAAATTGCCCTAACCAACTAGGAAACAACAATGAAAAATTGTTGTGTCCCCGCAGGATTCGAACCCACGACCTCCGGTTTCTGAAGCACACGCCTATACCACTAGGCAACAGAGGCAGTTTAAATTAATTATTATCTTACGGTTTATTAAAGAAATATTACAGCGATTATTATTCGGGAAGTAATTCAAAACGCATTCCGATGCATCTGGTATGCGACGTGTTTCGGGCATTAAAATGTTGTAGAAGCAAAAATCCACTCTGCTTCTACGGCGTACATTTACCATCTACGCGACAAACGTGTTCTCCATCATATTGCTGTAAGCAGTATTCAATTTATCCGTTAAAAAAAAAAAGTAACAGATAAAAAATTGCATACTACACTGGTAAGTAATTACTGGACAGCAATGATCGCAATAAATCGAGCGGATATCAGTACAATTTTTAGATCGGCAACGCCGCGGCCGCATGCAGTCCGATGCCTTTGCCCTATCACGTACGCGGCAAAAACGCAACGTCCCGGGCGGACGGGTGCAACGTTGTAAATCGTCTGCCGTCTGGCTGTTGCGCGGTTAAAGTTGCCCTCGTTATTTTTAATCTGTGCATTTTAATCACTCTGCTTCGTAAGGTCTGTTGTAATTTACGCGCCTGCTTTGGTGACAGTTGATGCTATATTTGTTACTATATTTACGGCGAATTTACGGACTGTTCAAAAAGCACAAAATTATTTAACATTATATTATCATACGCGATTATTAAATCCACTTTCGCGTCAGTTGTATATATTTATTTGCGACGTTTCGGAATCTTTCCAGCATCCATGATCTCAGGCAGACTGATTTGGTATATATGGCATAAATAAATGTATATAACTTACGTGAAAAATCCGTAAAATAGTGCATTTGGTATGAAAATATCAAAAGCTTTTTTATCTTAAATTTAATGTCGCTACAGGCTTTTTGCCGACGGTTCAATTCAAAAGTAAATTTGTAATTTTTGAGTGACATTACAATAAATCATTGAAATGTTCTTTTTACGATAAGTTACTTACTAGTAAGAATTTATACTATTATTTCTGATTACTATTTACTCTTCTTTTTGTTGACAATAATTTCTATAATTAAATTGAGTTATATATTATAAAAATCAATGCTAACTACCAATATACTTTTTCTCAGAAACTTACCACGTTTATTTACTGAACTGAATGTTTATACGCTTGATATAATCCAAAATGATAAATGTGAAGTGAAACTAATCCCTGCCCGCTGCTACCAACGCGTCTAGGACACTTGTGCACCTTGGATGATAATATCTGTGCGTTAGAGCCTTTATTGCGCCTTTTGGAGCCGGCTTCACGCAAGGCCGGTTGCTACATTTACTCTATCACTTGTATCGCGTTTAGTATTGTTGCCTAGCGAATGTACTAACGATCTAGATTGCCGATTTGTGTAATTGCATTACGCTGACGGGCATTATTCTACCGTTTCAATGAAATATACACCTGTTTTCTTTGGTAATTTCAATAGTTTTGTTTATCGTAACGCCGGGTTTTGCGTAACATAATTGATAGCGTTATCACTATCACTGTGACTATTTGCTAATGAAATTTAAACTTGTTGACGTTGACGACACCGTGCGTGATATTTTTTTTTAAACACTACTTCTAGTCTTCTGTTATATAACAAGACTAGACCTAACTAAAAGCTAGTTTGAGAATTGAATGCCACGGTGAATATAGCCTGATAGTTATTCTAAAAAGTTAGACGAAATAAGGAGGCCACTGGCTGCTTGGTAAATTTAAATAATTAATAAAACATAGTTCTACAATTCATCGTTCATCCCTGTTGATCTTGTGCGCATAAAAATATTGATTCTTTTGATGTCTTGCCCGAATAATTACGACTACGCTAAACATATTCAATCAAACAAAATTATCTGGTAACTCTCGTGGATACTGTCCATAACCCCCTAAATAGAGAAGGCAAGCATTAGGGGAGGCCTGTGTCTAGCAGTGGACTAACAAAAAGCTGATGATGAATAATGATGATGAACTCTCGTCCTAACTAAAACTCTTAATATTTCTCGAATGTATTATAGATATTCTGTTTTGATTTTATTGATTAATGTATCTTCATAATATGCATTAAATTAGATATTAAGAAGGCTTAATTTTTCTATCAGTTCTTCGGGATATCGAATTGCCAATCTTAAACTTTACCATAGTTCGAATTCAAATAATTCGTATAATTATTATTAGTTAAAGAAAAAGTAGCAGTACAATTGTCAATTTAATACCGTAATACAATGTTATATTTAGATTTGGCATGACAAAGGGAAGGACCCTTTTCATTTATCGATAGATTTTGCTACATATTTTTGCATAATATAATTAGCTTATGTTGGTATTAAGTTTAGATTGTTTGAAAAATGGTAGAGATGTTCACTTAGTTTCGAAAATATGCGTAAAAACTGGGTTAGCTAGCTTACAGTTCTCTACTAAAGAAGAAGCTGGAAATCAGTGCAAAAAAAGATAAAACACTTGCAGTGTTCATTACGAATCAGATTAATTTCATACTTAAGTATCTAATTAATTAGATACGAGCATTAATATACATGTTTTTTGTTATTTTTAAATCATACAGTTTCGCCTTCATTATATATCTATATATTTTATTTTATCTTCAGCGACATATTTTATATAGTGTAGTATTGCGACATATTTTGTATAGTAACATTATAAGTCATTATAAATGGTGTTATTTGCATTAAATGTCTAATATTTAAAAACAATAAATTTAAAACGAAGCACTGCTTACGATCCCCCTTATACAAAAACTTGATACTAATTATATGTTTAGTTAATATTCATTTAAATTTTATTCACATCTCTAGTCGGTACAAAAACATAAATATGACTCGCACCCGCTTAACCATATGCATTCGATTGGAAATACCTTACAATGTTGTCTTGCTATAAAAAGTTGCCTAGTTGATTATATGTGGTCTCAATATGGATCTAAGCCTAGGCATTCTAGTTTTCCAGCATATTCTGTTTATGAAAATTATATGTGTGACTGTGACAATTATATGTGAAGCACAGTAAAACTTTTTTAATAAATTCAAGGTAACAGTTATATATTTATTGCCTAATTGATTTACTTACTATTTATTAAACGAATATTTAGAGCAAAAAACAAGTGACAAATTTACCCTTTAATGCATAGATTCCATCTATTATTATAATTAATATTATTTCTGTAAATAAACAGTTTTGTTTTGAATTCTTGTATAATTCAAGTTCAATTGTATTTTTATGATAATATTTTATTTTATAAATTGTTATCTTTAGTTCTTTATACTTGGAGCTCACTAATTTGACATTAAGCGTGATTAAGACCTAGAGAGTGAAAGAAAAAAGTGGCGTGGATGAAATGTTAAAGGCAATGCCAATTTGTAACCAATCTGGGCCTTAATCGGACAAGTCAGATTAGGGTCCAAGTTATTCACGAGTTGTAACAGTTATCACAGATTGTCAATGTTATTATCATTCTCGAAATTTTTTTAACTATGAAATATGTTCAGTAACATCGCTAATGTTATTACTGGATTAATAAGACAACTGGGGTCATTTTAGCTTCCCATCTCTCAGCGTCACATATGGCCTATAACGCTGCATAATGTAAGTCCGTCGTATTTTAAGAAATTTAGTTTAATAATATTTTTTTATTTATTGCCTACGCAAGCAGACGAACCAGTCAAGCCAGTCAAGCAGTCGGGCCACCTGATGAAAAGTGGTCACCGACGCCCATAGACATTGGCAATACTGGTATCACCAATTCGCTGCCTACCGTGAGACATAGGATGTTAAGTCTTGTTTACCCAGTAAATACGATGCCTACGGTGCCCTTCAAACCGGAACACATTAATGTTGTCACACTACTGCTTCGCGGTAGAAATAGGCACCGTGGTGGTACCCACCCAGAGAAACCCCTGTGAAATGGGGACCTACCACCGGTATTTTACAGATGTAATTAGGAGTATGAAAGTAAATAGCGTTTTTCAATACGGATGATGTAATAGTGTCCATGATAAGCTTTTGTTTATTTTAATGAGAATAGACGCGACCGCGGGCTAGGGATGCTTGATAAACGTGCCTCCTATTTATATTCAACATTAATATTAACCGTTTACCGTACAACGCGTCAGTGAGCGAAATTTGACTCGCAGAATCACCGCATTGACTTACAATGAGCGCACTTTGAAATTCTACGAGTGTAGGTACCATGTTTTACGCTTCGCTTTTTTTTGTAGTACACACTCGGGTCAGTGGAAACCTTCCTCTGAACGTTTTTATTTTGTATGTTGTCAATATTCATTTGGACATTATTTATTTATTTGTAAAATAGCTCGTGTAAAAGGCATTGGAAAACTCTTGTATTAAAGTTCTCTTCTAAATTTGACTGGTGATAAAGAGAAGATTAACTTGTCAAACTGACGGTTAACCCTAATTCCGCCAAACCAGATTTGAAATAAATGTAAAATAATACATTAAACTATAAAATCATATGATGTTATTAAAGGTGGAACATCGCAAAGTGATTGATGTTTTGCGAAAGTTTATCGAAAAGGACGTTTTACGGTTTGGCTTGATTTAGTTGCTTTCTCAACATAAATTGTAGATATATTTCCCTCTTAATACAGAAAATTCCTAAATATTTTAACAGTGTTGGCTATGTCGATATATGTAACACTTGAGTAGCCTATTTTTAGTTTTAGTTCGCATCCATTGATTACTGCTACAATAACATAATTCCTCGAAGGTCAGAACGGAAAGCCGCCATTCATGGACATTTGTAATACTTCCGATAGGCTGATCTTATTTTCTTACCGCAATCGGTAAATTTTTTTTTATTAAACAACCACTTTGTACCTTTTATATGTCCTACTTTTGGTATTTTATATGTTTAGAAATTGTTATTGATTTTATTTATCGTAATTAACCACTTACGTCCATTGATTTTGATGTACACCGATTTTAAAATTTATGTGTTCTTTCGTTCTTATCGTTTGTACTTGAGCAAAATATAATCGGTTATCTCAATGAAAAAAAAATAGGGGTCTCAAAGACTTAGTTTATGGTTTTTTACTCAAGCATACGTGACGGATGACAGTGCGTTCATAAGAACCGTATATAGTTTTAATAATTAAGTTGCTTTGTTCAAACATAATGCAGATTTTATTTAAAGTAGATACAATATTTATTACTCGTTCAATAAGATTCTCGATATTAAATTAATCTGTTGCATTAAAACAATGAACTATTTTCATTTCAAGCCTATATTTGCTTTAGCTTTGGTAAAATAGGCTAATTACGGTGTCTAATATTTATCCACACATTATCCTCAGACTATTATAGTTTCATGTTATACCAAGTTTATGTAATTATCCTATTGTATAGGAGTTTAAAAGTATTTTTTTACCCTTACTAAATTTTATTAAAAAAATACGCCTCTCATGCAACGTCAAACACGTGTGTAATCCTAAAAAAAAATAAAAAATCTAAATGCAGTACATTTTGTTTATAGCTCTTATAAAATAGCTTTAAAAAATAAAGTAAAAAGATATTTCTTAAAATATATCCTTGGCTAGCGGTATCGACCCTTGGCTTTATAAACCGGAGCTCGTGGGTTTCAATCCCGCGGGGAAACAATTTTGTGTTATCCGTTGTTTTCTGGTTGGTTAGGACAATTTCGACCGATCACCTAATTGTCTGAAAGTAAAATGAGCTATGCGTCGGATGGGCATGAAAAAGTTGGTCCACACACTAACCCGCAATGAGCCAGTGTGGTGGGATACGGTATTAGGGGAGGCCTATGTCCAAAGTATAGCAGTGGACTAACACAGATTGATGGTGTTGGCTAAAAAGTGCTATTGTGTGTTTGAATGTTTTCAAAAGACTTGAACATACTGTAGCCGGTTATTTTAAATTTATAAGTAGTATTATAAACTACGTCCCTCCATCGATTATTATGCCGTAAACAACCTCGGTGACCGCATACAGGATGTAAAATAAAAACAGAAAATTAAATGTACAGGACGCGGTGCCCCAATTGGTAATTCATTTATACCGTACGCCACTGTTTTTAAATTAGTTAGGTAAAGATCGAAAATGGCCTCGAAAAGTCCAAATAAATCTACACAATATCTATGGTTCTAGAAAATTTGGTAAAAATCTTTATGTAAAGCCTGCTCAGGTAGTAAAAATTAAATCGTAAAGAATCTTAAACTTCGAATAAGGCCAATAAAATTTTAGTATTACATTGTTTTCACGTTCTATATTATATTTGATCAGTTAACTTTGTCTGTGCAATGGGTGTTATGTTTTGGTAAGTACAACTTGTTTTTACGGATCATGGTAAAAGGGGCATTTAATTTTATAAGTGCTGGCTACGGTCTATGAACACACAGTACTAGACAGGCTGCGTTAGCCAGCCGTTTAAGGGGAAGGTGACTTTATATTTTTAAGACTAATACATCGCCGGCCAACGTTAGACTTGGCGTGTTAAGCGTTCGTTAGCCCCGAACGCCCTAAAGGTTATGTTAATATACAGGTTGGCACCACGTGCGTCGTGTACAGGCAAAGGGTCGCAAAAAGCGCAATACAGTCCCCCATAGCCGGTGCAACGTGGCAAACAAACCCCTCGGCCATAAATAGATAGCGCTGCTAAGAACTCGTTGGAAAGACGCGGTGTGGAATCGCCATGATAGGATTAATTGCCTTTTTTACACCTCGAGTTACTCCGCGAGGATGTAACGATCGTTAAATTTAATTGGCACGGCAAATCGATCTTTGAACGTGTATTAACGTGGCTGTTTAGGAGAGTTGTTCGTTTTTTTTTCTGGTTGCTTTTGTTCGGCTATTTCTGTTTGCGAGATTCAATCAATAGCCCCGTCGGTTATGACCCGAGTGATATTAGCTGATACTTTAGTTTCTGTATTTAGCCTTTTCTCTAGTTTCATGGGATCCGCTTCGTATGTAAACCTCTTATCCACTTCGAAGTTTTTAACGTGGGCTAAGTGAAACCTTTACATCTCAAAAGGATAAACTTGATTAGGGGGTGCTATATTAGTGTTTGTTTGTCATTATCGCAGGTTCGCTCTTATTCTCGTTCGGTATCGCTCTCTCTTCCTAGCTATGAATCCCACATGGTGGTGGGGTCAGCTTTCCTTGTTTTTCTCCTCAAATTCGCTCTATCCCTGATATCGGCTTCAGAGATCTGACATTCACTCATGTCCTTGTCATTATTGCAGGTATAGTCAAATATTAAATTAATTAATTTACATCACCATCATCATCAGCCTGTGATAGACCACTGCTGGACATAGGCCTCCCCTAATACATCCGCATCCATTGGAGAGTTTGAAACTTTTACATGCCAATTAATTTACACCTGAGCCAAATAATTTACAAAGCTATAATATAGAAAAATGCAATTTACGGACACACAACATTCGTATGACGTCATTTTATTAGTGTGAGTTACATTATGTACAAGGAGTACAACATCTTTCGCGTATAGCAAATGAACCCGTTTGAAAAACTTTGGATATTTCTAATACCCGCCTCTTCCCATATATTGTAAGCTGTTGTGGCTCAGAAACTTCTGGAAGATTGTGTGATTTTATTACCTGCCTTACCGAAGGTGACCTACGGTTATCTAATCAGATGAAATTCAAATTCGAGAGGCCCCAACCGTACCGGTAAAATTATGCGACTATATAAGCTGCCGATCTGAATATTTTTTCCTTGTGACAGTTGAGATTCTCGCGTTAGATGTGTAATAATGTCAAGAATATATGAATTGAGATGCGTTTGCGCTGATGTTGTCGTAGCAACGTCTTTTGTGTGTACGCTCGTGTACTGTAGTGGATGCATCGATATGGTAATGTTCAGTATGACCTGCTTTCAGGGCGCATGCTGAGTAGCGTCATAAAAGTTTGTTTACTTTACACACGGTTGCCGTGATCCTTTAAGTGCATCTATGTGTCTGCTATAAAACAAATATTTGTCTTGATTATTAAATAAATATGTTCCCTATCTTTGTTGGAAGAAAACATTGTTCAGAGCTCATATCGTGTTTATGTTGTAACCATTAAACAAATGACTGTAGAAACAAATTTGCATAGTAATTTGGTTAACTCAAAAGTTATTTTACATGTATATACATTACACGTAGTATATCATAATATACCAGACGATTATATGGAAACCAAATGTTTTGTTCAACTTTAATGGTTGCAAAACATAACCCTGATTGGTTTAATCCACCAAACGTCACTTATTACGCGATGCCTGACCAATGGGGATGGTTAGTATTTTCGCGCGCTTTAGTTTCACATTAGACTTTGTTTTTCTTTTTATAAATTCCGAATTAGCTACGAGCTTACTATTTTTTTTTACGGGAAAAAATTATACAGAAAACAAATCGCGCATTTATCCAATATAACATTGGAAATGAATATAAAGGTTTTTTATATTTTTTATGTTTGAATTTTAGAAATTTTCGATAAGTTAGTAAAACTTTGCGAACGTTTATAATAATAAATAGAACGTTGCTAATTGCCGCTTAATGAAAATCGTTAACATTTTAAAATTTATTTATAACACACGTGTTATCTTCAAATAACATTACATTACATTTATCAGACACCAGTCTTAGGATGTTTAATAAGCACTTTGTATTGCATTCGTGTCTATTTGTGTATAGCGAAGAATTTGATATCAGTAATTTCGTAATTCTTGAAGTCGAGTGTTGACAATATCACGGAATTTTCGCCTCAATACGAGCCAAGATATTAGGGTGATAATGGTGAGAATGATTCGCATATGACTTATCTTATCGTCAGGTACGAATAGAGGTGGTTCAGAAATGAGACGATCAGGCCGAGTTTCATTTTCCGCGCCTTTATTGCGTTAACTGGTGACAGATTGATTGATACGCCGAGATAATATGAGTCGTATGTGTAGCGATTAATTAACTGTATATAAAATTGTATTTTTGTTGTTGTTTTTTTTTGCAACCGCTCGTAAAATAGTGTACTTTATTCTGAGTGTCTACACTTTTTAGGTGTGTAGTAATAAGGTCTTGTTGATTTTTGTCATTAAAGCGTTTTAAACTACACATATCGGCGGTCATGTTAAAATCTTTACAGACATGTTCCGGTTTGATGACCGTAGTGAGCGTATTTACTAGGGAAACCAGACGCCAGATTCTATGTCTCACGGTAGGGAGTGTGTAGGTGATACCCCTGGCATTACTGAAGGCGATGGGTGTCAGTGACCACTTTTCATCAGGTGGCCTGACTGATTGTCTGCCTTCGTGGGAACAAAAAAAGATCAAGGCTTCTACTCTTATTGCATCATCATCATCAGCCTTTGATAGTCCACTGCTGGACATAGGCCTCCCCTAATACACCCCTATTCATTAGGGAGTTTTAGACCGTATCACACCACGCTGGTCCAATGAGGGTTGGTGGATGGACCGACTTTTTCCATGCCCATCCGAAGCTTCTCTTATTTACTTGTATTAATTAATTTACGGCTATCAGCTACATGCAAAACGCTTATATACATGGGCTGTAGATCCTCCATAGAACGTCCTACGTCCTCGAGCCAATTAAGTTGTTATAAATGAAAAATGTACGCATTCGTTAAAGTCTGGTGTAGTCAAAGCGTATTTTTTGGTGGACTGCCGACATATCCTCCGGATGTTTGACCAATACGATGTTTTACTTTTTGGCGCCAAATTTAAGTCTGCTGAACTTTGAAATGCATTTTAAAATCTTAGTAAACATATAAATGTGAACGTTTGAGAGTATTCATGGATGTTTGTCCTTCCATGACAAAAAAGTGCAATCGATATTAAATATGTCTACTACACATAAAACGTCTACCGTATTATTAGATAAATATAATCAGCATTTCAAATTAATTAAACATATTTTAAAACGCTGAAAATATATTATTCCTTTTAGTTGGTATTATACAGCTGACAAATTTTACCAGTATTTATACTTGCACATAAAACAACTCCCCACTTTTACGAAACTACACAAACGCTATTATCCATAGCCTATTGAATTATGCGTTGCTTTTTGTTATTTAATAAGAAAAAGATCGAGTTCGCGTGCGATCACGAACGTCGGTCCAACCGTCCGATTGACGCACATCGAGAGCGAAAACGACGATGTAATTTATAAATCAAATTATGGATTGTAATCAAATTTTAACGTTTCAATCGACCGTACTACGGCCGGTCGTGTCTATAAATAGATTTTGTTAGGTAATTGTTGGAACACGTTATAAATATACTCTATGGTATGCCTATGAGATTTCTTTTTATAGTGTTGTGGTTTGTAAACGTAAATCGCTTGAAATTTTTCGCATTTCCTTGAGGATAGTCCGTTTCTATTTTATTGCTTTTTTAATAAAAGAGAAATAAGTCTAATATTGTTAGCTCTATATCAAATAATTATCAAATTGTCGCCTTCGTGCTCTAGCGGTATCAGCCCTTGCTTTGTAAACCGGAGATCGTGGGTTCGAATCCCGCGGGGAAACAACTTTGTGTTATCGTTGTATTCTAGTTAGTTCGGATAATTTGGCCTGATCAACCAAATATCCATTTGTCGGATAGGCAAGTAAAAAAAAAGTCGTTCCCGATCCGCATTGGACCAGCGTGGATACCCTCCAAACCCCTGCTGGTGAAGGCATGCATTAGGGGAGGCCAATGTCTACTGGTGGACTAACACAGGCTGACGATGAGAAAATCTAACATAAAATGTTTATCTATCTTTAAATTCGCATTACATAACTCTTGTGTACAGCTTCGATATATGATACGTGTAAAGATCTTTTCATGTCGTATTCGGCTATTAACATGAACGTAATGAATAGTATTTATTTACGGGCAAACAGTATTATAACTGCCTTAACTTTAATAGTGGCTGTATTATATTGGCTTAGTAATGTTTCCTTTAGAAATATTAATAAAATAGGTATTCGTAAAACATAAAGTTTTTAATTAGATTTTTTAGCTAATTATTTTTCTACGCTGTTACAATAATAAGTATAGTTTTAATTTTTATTTGACATCAGATCTGTTTATGGATTTTAAAACGGTATTGTTTTTGTTATTTTTAAAATGTACTGAGATTTTTTTTAAATATACTGGTAGAAGAAGCGAAATATTTGAATTCCGTACTAACAGTATTTTAAATTTGTAAGTACGGTAAATTCAGTTTACTTAGTTTTAAAAGAAAATTCCAAGTAGAGTTTTTTATTGTAAAACATTATTACGATTTTAAAGTCAATAACTTGTTAACTGAAAAACAACGTCATTTAACTCCATATTATTTAAGGAAAAGCAGCACACGGCTCAGCCCCTTGTTATTTCTAGATTTTTAAAGTATATTTTCCTGCGGTAAACTATAGCCTATGTTTTCCAAGGTAGATGTAGTTTTCTAATGGTGAAAGAATTTTTTAAATCGGCCTAGTTTTTGAATTTTCTCATTACAAACATACACATAAAATTACAAATCTTTCGTCTAAATAATATTCGTATAGATAACCAATTCCCAAATAAATGTTCGTAAAATGGTGAGCGAGAAACTTTTTCCTCCACAATTCATTATTGAAGATTTCTAGTTACGGATGTTTAAACACAATTATTCTTAGAGACAATAGCTGGTGTCATCTTATTCAATCTAATTTATATTTTTATTAAGTTAAGAGGTATTTTTATAATTTCGTGAAACTTATTGCTTAATAAAAAACGAAAAGCAAAAACTTAGGTGTTGTCGTAGCGTATGCGTTAAAAATGCCTGATGTTCTTTGTGTGTAATAAAAATTTAAAGAAGGATGTTTTAAATTATCTGAATTTTATAAATCGTTAACAACCTTCGGTACAAACTATAACATATTAAATTACTACTTTACTAATAATCAAATCATTGGAAGAGAAAGACCCAGTAATTATCATATAATTGTCGGGTGGCACAATCGAATACGAAACGAAGATTAAATGACAGATCACCGTAGACGGCAGCCGTCGAAAAGAAAAAGCATAAAAAAGGCAAAAGTCAACACGGATAGTGCCCACGTAGCGCGGACGGTGCGCCGTGCGGTCGCCGCGGCCGCATCGTCGCCGGCTAGCGTGACGTAAGTGAGCGGGCGATTCGGCCAGGCTTTTCGGCGGGGCCCCTCCACCGCGTTTTGTTTACACGAGCCCACGCAGCCCGGCACTCGGCCGCCGTGCACGAGAGACGCGACGCGCTCCGCCCGAAGCAGTTGTCGCGATAACCGCGAACCGGCACATCCCTACGCGCGCGGGAAATCTGACAGGACATTGGGAAAATCGCGGCGACGTCCCGCGCCGCCCGCCTCTTAGCTGTGAGTTTTTTTTCTTAATGATAAACGAGTTTTATGTCATTTGTTAAGCTATGCGGAATAAATGCAATTATTGTTTTATACGTATGTCGAATGAGACGTTCCTAAATGGTGTTTTTACTCGGTGAGTACCGTCGGTAACGCGTCGTTGATCTGTTTAGATGTGGATTGATTATTATTATTTACGTGTGCTTTAAATTATTCAAATTCAAATATCTTTATTCAATATAGAAGTGTAACAACTCGCTTATTGATTATCAAGGACGCTTCTACCTTCGCTGATTGGAAAACTATGCTTAATCGCAAAACTCTACTTCGACGTTGGTAATAAATATTCTTTAATAATGTACAACTGTATAGCTACGCATTTTTTTTTTACAAAATATATAACTTTTTGTTAATATATATAACGTTTTGTTAAGCGATCGCGACATACGATTGTCGATATCTAAATGTCGCAAACGTTGATTTGTAACCTGGGCGGTTCAAGGATCACGCGCCGTGGAACCTCCCAAAAGTCCGTATTTGATGGCATTCCGCTCAATTAAACAACAACGTTATACGTGAAGGTCGTAATTTTTATGTCACTTACGTTCCATTTCGAAACCGAACCGGTTGGGATCTTTTAAGCTGGTGTAATAAAATCAACATATCAGTGCCCGAGATCGGTGCAGGCGCACCGGCGAGGTATTTTCGTTGAGAAATTTCGATCATCAATAACAGCTTGATAAATTTAATTACGCATCACAAGGATAGAGCTTTTTCGTTTATTTAAAATGTGATTTTTTTTATTTTGACGCCTTATCGTGTTTATAGTTATGTCACATGCGCGGGAAAATTGCAGCCGCTGTTACGAATTGCACGCGTAATTTAACAGACGTGATTTTCTAATAATCATCTCGATATAATACTCGGCATTTGTTACAACGGAAATGTTTCGCACAGTACGTTTACGATCGTTTTCTTAATTGTGTAATGAATGCTTGGGACAGTTGTTTTCTAATAAGTATAATAAACAGTGTTATTTCGAATTATGCAACATAATGATATATTTTAAATGGGGTTTTTTCACTATGTTACAGGTATAAATAATTTCTAGTTTAAACTTTAATTTTTTGATGTAATTTAAATTAAATAAAAGCAATTTTTGTGTAAATTATCTTTATTTAAATAGTTTAACTGTGATTTAAGTTATAGATTTTTTAATATAGTATTTAATGAGATAGCCATGGTTGTTTTGAAGGAAAGCACGTTAAGATTTTTTTTAATACAGATCGTTATGTTCATTTAAATGTTATCTGTAGTTTTCTTTCCTAAAATTAGTATTCAAACGTGTTTTATATTCTATCGTCTTTATAGTCCCAGTAGGTAATTTCAATAGTGCGTCAACGCCCCACTTAGGTAAATGTGTCATCTTCGTATGTCTAATAGTAATTATGAGCAGCAGTGTTCTGGAATTAGATCATTGAATTAGGTCTAGCACATTAAGGTTTTATGCAATCAGAAGAACCACTACGACACATAGTCGGATAACATATTGAGTTATTTTCAGTCTATGTTAAACAATTATTTGTTCTTGAAAGATATAGACTTGGTACATAAAAACTGTGGAGAAATAATCGGGTCGGTAAAAAAAAAAATACATATAATCATGTTATATACATATTATATATATAATTATACATATATGCTATTTTTACAGCAATTTTGTTTATGTATAACCCTTTTTTCTTTTATGTAAGTAAATATGGTAAATAGTTACCGTTACTGAAAAAAAAATATTTTTAAGATTAATAATATCTTCGAAAAGCCGACCTCGACGTAGGATAATATTATAGATAAAGCGAATACTAGTGTATAACCTTAGAGCGACTAGACCAAATTTGATCTGTCCGTAAATTTATGCTACGTTTTTCCTATTATCTGTTATCATCATCAGCCTGTGATAGCCCACTGATGGACATAGACCTCCCCTAATACACCCCTATCCATTAGGGGGTTTTGGACCATATCCCACCACGCTGGTCCAATGCGGATGAACCGACTTTTTTATGCCTCCATAGCCTAGTGGTGTGTTTTAGAAACCGTAGGTCGTGGGTTCGAATCCTGCGGGGACTCAACAAATGTTCCTTGTTATTTCCTAGTTGGTTAGGTTATCTGGGCCGACCACCCAATTGTCTGAAAAATAAGATGATCCATGCGTCGGATGGGCATGTAAAAATATTATTTGTACCAGGACAAAATGGCCGGAGCCGGCTCATAATTTTTCTTAGAATGTTTTCCCTTCCAAGTGAACAAGTGAGCGGGGCGTTGCCACCGTGTGAATCGGCTGACAATTATGTCCATTATACAATAGCAGCATTATCAGTACGTTTAAGATCGATAAGTTTACGTAAGGCGTTGCGTGTTGTGTAAATACAGTGAACCTTGGCATTTTTGTCCGGCGCCAAGTGTTTGTATTGCCGACGTGATTTAACTCTATCTGGGTCAGAAAGGCTACTTACCCGAGAATCAGTTTTCCTTAAGTTACTAGATGCGGTGTAGTGTGTCTAGTTTACGTGGAAGCGACAGGGCAAGCAGTACTGCGCCAGGGTTTGAAGGGCACTGTTGATAGGCTAATTAATGGATAAATTATTTTAGGTATTAGTTACATGTTATTTATCGGTATGGGAATTGAAATAGCTACCGTCTGTGTGACATTATTTTACTTTGATCTAACTTTGACGAACTGTCTTGTATTTGATCTCAATTGTAGCATCAAAGCGAAATACCGAAATCATCCTAATTGTGCTAAATGCATTAAAATATGTTGCGTTGGATAGTGTTTCTATCAATATGTTTGAATTAATAGGAAAATCTAAATTTTTCGCGCAACGAAGAGTTTTACTTACATACGAAATAATGAGTCAACATTTTATCATTTATATCTTAGCTCTAACTAACTTAAGATTGCTCAAATCATTTCTAGGTATAACATCACCGCTGTTAATGTACGTTCTCATTGATCTTGGTACGTTTAAACGTTTCATTATGAGATAGTTTCGTTATTTTCTTTAGCCGTTTAGATAACAGTTACTGATTATTGCTTATCGTTCATTGCTACTAAACTCGGTTTCGTAACGACTTGTACAGTTCATGTGATATTAATAAAACGTTATTTTATATTTACTCTGCCCGCGGTGTCGCTTGTAAGTATATTTGTTTTTTTTATACTCTACAATTTTGTATAATAACTTTGATGACCTTTTGTATTATAACTAACTGTAATAGTAAGATAGCCAATTAATTAAATACACGTTTTTCGAATTAAGTTTTTATATAAAACTTAAAGGTGTAAAAACGTGTATTGTCGTTTTTTGGTTAGTATGTACTGGTGATGGAAATTCTTTATGTCTTAACATAGGCTAAAGTCCCTCGCTATCCGTCGATTATTTTTTCTACAATCCGATAATCATGTCTTTTATATGGTTAAGCTTAAACCCACTAAAGCATTTAGGCATTTTAAGCTACAACGGCTAACATTAATGTATTTATTATTAATGTTTACAATTCTGTTGTTTCCAACTTTAACGTAAATAGATTTTTAAGGCAAAGTTTTAATATAGAAAATGAAGTCGGATTTACTTACTTTTACTGTTAACGCATTTTAACAATTAATTGCGCTCTTTCTCCGATTTTTTTTATGCGATAATGTTTTTTATTTCTTTTGCTGTTGGATATTCTTGGCAATATTCAAGATTAAATATTTATGTTTTCGTCAGTTGTCCTATTTTAACGTTTTATTATACCTAAATTTGATTCCTGGAATAGTCTGGATGCGTCTCCCTTTTCCCCGTGTCCTCTAGACGTTCGACCTTAACTCTAACGTTCAAGTTTTAGACTCATTACCGTTCCTTGCTGCGCAGATGTCTGTATTATTATTTTACTTTTGAATACTGCTTAACTTTGTTCACTAAAAAAGTTTTCGCATAAAACTCAGTTATTAAATGCTCTGACCTTTATTAATAAGAAACTCGTAGCATGTCTCGTAGCCCTGTAGAGACAGATACAAAAAGGTTTTTTTTTATGCTGAGATAATAGCTCTGTTTCTGACTGCCTCCGTAGCCTAGTGGTATGGGCGTGTGCTCTAAAAACCGGAGGTCATGAGCTCGAATCCTGCGGGGACTCAACAAATTTTCATTGTTGTTTCCTAGTTGGTCAGGGCAATTTGGGCCGATCACCCAATTCCGCCAAGGACCAGCGTGGTGGGATACGGTCCAAAAACCGCCTAATGGATAGGGGTGTATTAGGGGAGGCCTATGTCCAGCAGTGGACTATCACAGGCTGATGATGAAATAGCTCTGTTTTACATTACGCGTTAAAATCAATCTATTCATCTTTTTTTTAGTTTAATTCATGTTTTAGTTGAGTTATCTCTTGTTATATTTCTGTTTTAGTTAAAAGGTTTTAAAATTTAAAGAATGATTATAAATATACTGTAAAAATGCGTATACTTTTCGTAACTTTTGGCAAGTTGTGATAAGGTTCCCCCGGGGAATTCTTCGCGTGCCAACGGTACGGCCGCGTTTAACCGAAGCCAACAGTTCATTAGCTACGAGATAACTCGCACCTTATCGGCTATTGACCGACACGCGTGTGGACTTTTTTAAAGTTTCTTGCGACAAGCGTGAGCGAATATGGGCTGTTGATATCCGATATGGAAGCAGTAGATTCTAACCGATTGGTAATCGATGTTGAAACACGCTGTGTTTAACAAGTCTGTGAGTTATGTCTAGGTCTTGTGAAGTGAGATCTAGAAGAATACATTGTAACGTTACCTTAGTAATACTAAGAACTATTACGTAAGATGATTATTGTAGTAAAAAACCCATTTTTAAATTCAGATATTGACTGGCTCCTTGTGTGTGTACATCTTTAGGAGATTGTTGTTATGCAATTTACTACCATCAATCGTTACTATCGCACCGATTCTGAGTGTCTCGGTCGTATCGTTCCAGTTCTTGTTTCCGTTGGAGATGATGTGAAGTTGGGTCAGCGTGTCTGGAGAGGGGGCAAGGGGGTGAGGTTAATTTTGACAGACCAGTTTCCAGCGATGAATCCCTTCGAAATGATGATGACGCCTACATCTTGAGAGTTATAAATTGTTGAATTCTTTGACTACAAACTTGTTTTCGTTTTCTGTCATAGTGTTTATGGACTATTTGCCTTTTTTAGGCATTTTCTGGTTCGAATAAGATTGATAATGAAAATTCTTCCTAGAGAAAGAACTGAACCAGACAAAGATGTATCATAGTACAACTAAGCAATACTACATATTTACTATTTTGAGTGACATTTTCATTAATATGTTTTGATATGAGATTCTTTGAGTGTTAATTTTATGTCCGAAATATAGTATATAGTATAAGGCCGCCATATATTTCGTTGTATGTGATAATCACTGGTCGTTTTATCCGATGTTTTTATTAACTCCGTTCCGAAATCATGCGTTTATAAATATTAAGCTCGTTTATGGTGATTTCGTCACCCATAAAGGTGCTATTTATGCGGCCCTCCGTTAAAACGACTCGGTTAACGAGCGTGGAAAATTGCCCAATTAGTTGCAATACAAGACATGTGACAAAGTTAATCCAGCACCGTTATAGCAAATCGGTGCTTTTGGAGAAATTTATTTAATGTACTGAAAATGCAACAGTGTTGCACTGGGTATATAATTGATATTGTATGCGTGTTTTTGCTGTACAACGTTATGTAGAGTACCGTATTTTTGAGTTTAAATACAGTTTGAATATGTTTGGATCGTGACAAGCCTTCGCCGTTTTTGTGTGGAAAGAAATACAGAAAATCTGAAAGCAAAACTGAAATAATCCCGAATTTTATAATAATATATGATTTTATTCAGAATATGATTCAAGCGGTCGTTGTTACCATTCGCGAGTACTAAGTCAATTATCTTATTATTTATAGAACGCGAATGACGTTAAATGACTTAATTTTTTTGTATCAGAATGTTAAGAAAAATTGGGGTCTCTCGTAATAAAACAAAAACGATTTGCTCTATATTGGAAATAAACCCACACAAAGGCTTCTTATTTCAAGAAATACAAAATTTTTACATTTACTTTTAGTATTAGCATATATATATCAATGCAGTGCGTCAGTTTTAACTGTATAACGGACTGATAACGTAAACCAGCTCGCGTGCGTATGAATATTGATATAATGAAAAACGAAAGCAGATCCGAGAGCGAAGCTAATGTCCGTCTAACGTTAACTTTCGTCGGTCTCAAGAGAGGCCGAAAGTGAAGTGGACTTTTACTCTCCAGTGAACAATGCATGCTCGGTTCGAATTCTTCGAGTTTTCACTGAAACAGAAAAGTACTATGGCTTTTCATAATAATAAATAGGCTTGACTTAGGTCTTACTCTCGAAGTATGGATTAAAGCCGTGACTAGTAAGCTAAGTTTAGCGTAACTAAATAGTTGTAATTAAGCCGCAATTTTTTGAAGGTTTTGAAACATAACCTGACGAACAAATTTATTATGCTAAATCGGTGGTTGTGTCCATATAATGATTATCTGTTATTTATGGATATTACGTTTCTTTGTACTCTACTACTATAGTTGGTTTCCAGATTTGGTTTTGGATTTCCATTGCATTCAGTGTAAAAAGCTTTAGTTTTAGTTAGATACGGTAAAGGACGGGTTATTATTTGAGGTGTTCGCAAAGAATCTTAAGTTAGCAAAAGGAAATGAAAGCTAATATTGAATAGAAACCACGAAAATGAGCAGATTTGTTACATTAAAGGAAATTAAAACTTTGTAAGTTGTTGTTGTAACTGCCTCCGTAGCCTAGTGGTAAGGGCGTGTGCTTTAGAAACTGGAGGTCGTGGGTTCGAATCCTGCGGGGACACAACAAATTTTTATTGTTGTTTTCTAGTTGGTTAGGTAATTTGGGTCGATCACCCTGTTTTTTGTCACCTGATCACATTGTTTGAAAAGTAAGATGATCCATGCTTCGGATGGGCATGTAAAAATTCGGTCCACCCATTAACTCGCATCGGACCAGCGTGGTGGGATACGGTCCCAAAACTCCCGAATGGATAGGGGTGTATTAGGAGAGGCCTATGTCCAGCAGTGAACTATCACAGGCTGATGATGTATGTATGATGTATGTTAGTTTTAGTAACGTGCACATTTGGTTTATTCCACAACTTTAGTATAGGCATGAACGTTGCGGATTAGAATTTTGTTCGGCCTAGACAAATTTGTTCAATTATGATATCTCGGTTATCTGTTGATCAATACATCTTGATGTAGTCGGCTCTCGTGTAACCGTCGACAACAGTTTAATTCCGCGTATCAACGATTTGTGGGTCACCGTTCTGCGATTTGCGAACGGGCGAATATGAAACAAACGCGCGCGGAGAAAGTTCGCTTTATCGCGGGACAGTCCCTGTGCATTTAAATGCCAATGTGCCAATGGCCGAATCGGAAAAATTGCCAGAATTGGCAATTGACTCTCTCTTAAGCCGCGTAATGTGGCAATGGCTTAAACAAACTGCCAGAATCGGTAGGTTTTGCTTCTGCCGTGTAGTGTGAAATGGCTTAAAGGATACTGTCTCAAGCTCTGTAATCTTGTAATGGCTTAAACGAAGACCTTTTTATAATGGATTTACTAACTATTTAATGGACAATTATTATGTAAACCGTGAATACATTTGCTTAACTGTAGTATGGCGGTTAAATAAAATTTGATTGTATTTTTCTTGCTGTATCAAGCGTTTTGGGGTAGAACATAAAAAATAAATCTCTATGCTTACTAGCTTTTAATGTACATTTTGCTTATTATTTTGAAGGTAATTATATAATTACACAGTTTTTCTATTAATTACAAAACCGGGCGGGTAATCAGTAATCAGCAATTATATTTCTCTAAAGGAATTGCTTCATAGCAAAAACATTTTAATTATACGGTATAAAGGAAATGTAACTCTATAAATACAAATTTTTCGCCCAGTTTTCGTCTACCAGTTAGTGAATGATAAAATGTATCTTTAGAGTGTTAACCGTCAAAAATCTTAACATCTTACAATTGATTAACTAATGTATAATCAATTCTAATATTTAAAAAATGTAAAATGTGGACAATCTCTTACCGTATTTACATTGATATTTTGAAAGTTTACATAAAAATATAAAGAGGTGTTTTATCTTTGATAGATAAATATTTAGGCGTTTCATTGAATGCGTCCATTTTGAAATCTATAATTAGTAGTAATTAGACACTATAGGATTTTTCGAAGTATTTACTTTTTAATCAAAATCTTTTCTACGTTTTACCCGCAGTAACCAAGGCAAGTTTTAAAAAGCTTGGAACTTTTTTGTGCCCGTACTTTTCACCCGAATCGCTCGCCGGCCGTAGAAAGTTTCAATATTGGTAACGCGCTCCAAAGAGCCCTCGAAGCGTACTAGATGACACTCGACAAAAAGCTCGACGTCGTTCAGTGGAGCGTTATCGAAAGAGAAATTCCGGTCATCACCAAATTCGTTCATACGCCAGATCAAATCGACGCTAGGGTTGCCACGTTACTCGTTTAACTAATATTTTTTTTTTTTCGTTATTTTTTTAAGTTTGTGACCACTAATTAAAAGTGACAGTTAGATTGCCTTCGTTTAAACTCATTTAAATTCGAATGTCAAATCTTTGAGATAAGAAATAGATAAGATAATATTTTACTATTGGAAATTTGTTAATAAAGCTATGCGGTCCGCGGTAAGGCTTGGTGTTAATTAAAACAGTATTGTTATAAAACTCGTTTGTGCCGTATTAAATAACTACGTGTATTTAGCATTTATTGCTATGACAGAGGAAAGTGTTCAAGGCGATCGCGTTATCCGTTATATAAATATACGTTCATGAAATTCTCATTATGACCTTATATTCGACGACGCGTTCTAGAAACATTTACGCGAACTTAGCAGCAGTTTCTAAGAAACGTCAATTGCGTTTGAATTTAGAACGTTTTTTTTTCTTCTTCATACGGTTTTTTTTTCCATATGGCCAGAGCGCGGCCCTGCCAAAGTGCCAAAGTAAAAGTGTTCCGAAAAATGTAAGTCGCGAAATAACATTGCGATTTCGCCGCAACGGGGTTAGCGATGTGGGTCGAATAACAGCTATCTGTTAGTTGATACCGCCTTTTTTTTTAACATCCGCTAGATGGGCGGTTCACGGTCATTGAGAATTAGGCGCGGCTTACGTATTAGACTTTTTACTTACGCACCGTTCTCCTTTCGGGCGTATGAAGATTGAGATATTTAATTTGTTATATATATAGTCGCTTATCACTTTATTAATTAGACATTATTCTAAACACTATTTGGCTACATTAATAAATTATTTTTGTGTGAATAATGAACTTAATATAGCAATTTGTTGCACATTTATTTCCTGACTGCTTTTCATTTTCTATCTTTAGGTTGATCTTTAAATTTATTAAATAGTTGTAATATATTTTGTTCAGGCTAATTTACTACACAGTTTATAAATATACATCTAATCATTTTTTGTATAGATAACAATCTAGTCGGTTCATAAAATGTTAAATAGAGACCATTTAGGCTTGTTCTACATTAAGCGGTCTAAACTTTTTCGTTACGTTCTTCGATGACATGAATTGTGCCAGCAACAATGGTACCGTAAAGTACGCTCAATTTTTTTTATTCCAAATTCAAATACGACTTTGTTTCTTAAACTGGTTCCGAATTTGAGACGGCACTGGCGAGTATGGTGTGGTCGAGATGCTACCTTTTTTTTCTTCGCCTGGTTCTTTTTTTGAATTCAGTATCAAGTTCATGTCGCATTTGTGTGCGACGCTACGTGCATACGCGGCGATTCGTTAAAATTGTTTTAAATATATTATTCTTATATCACACTTTAAGAAAATATGGTATAAAACATACATAGACTTTAATTTGTATTTAGCGTCGCAACTGTTCGTAGTATATGTTTGTAAAGTAACGTACATATTTATTATATATCCTCGTTAGTTCACTGCTGGATATAGGCCTCCCCTAATGACCGCTACCGATCCTCGGCTATTCTCATCCAGCCCACACCGGCCACTTTGCAAAAATATTATAAAAAAATGTCTCATACGTACGGATACATACGAAGGATATAGGTGACACTTCTTCCCCTTTTCATCTTTGTGGGAAGAAGAGAAGAAGAAGTTTAACAGGACAATATTACTTTAAGAAAATTACATAAAGAGCTAGGAGGAAGTTAGAATAATTAAATTTGAATTCATTATTTCTTTCGTTGAGTGAACCACCTGATGACTTTATGTTAAAAATGATTATTACAAAATGGTTTACCAAGCTATAACGCTTAAAAGCGTTCCCATTTTTTATCATCTTCGCTCGTAACCGCAAACTGTGTGACACACTGTCCCTCGAATCCGATATTTTTAATGTTTAGAAAAGTAATGATTCTTTTATTACACACGTTCGACCTTCGCAGTGAAATGAGGCGCCGAGTTCGTTGGTACGTTCTGTAGATAACCTCGTGTGACGCGACTAGTAACTTGGAAAGTGTATGGAATTCCGTTTGGCAGCGATAACTCGACCTTAACCGATGAACCCCACCCATTTGTGATATTAGATTGCCACGAGGCGGCTACATTTTCTAAACGGTTCTAATCAAATAATTATAAGTGGTGGCTCCAAAGGATATATGGATAAATATCAGTGCTTTTTCACACAGCACAGCAACATGCAAGCTGAGGAGTAATACGCATTGAACCGATTATACTTTAAATCCTTCGTTCTTCGTAAATAACTACTGAGATAGACTTAAATAGATTACTACAAATTGATAGTAGCGGTAAATTGATCTTAGTTTGAGATGAATTATATAGCGCCAAATTTGCTCTAGCGTTAGCACTAGATTTTAAAAAAGCCAAAGCTAGTTGGTTCTGTTAGAGTATTGTGCTTAGAATCTTGTTGAATTTCGTTATAAGATGAACAGACACTCTTCATAACGTACATAAAAAACATTTGATATGACGAAATATTTCATCAGTCGTGTTGTTGATAAAAATTTGTTTCCAAATTAACATTATTATATAAGTTGTCGTTAATTAGATTAGCAACGATTAGCTACCTAATTAGGTAGTCATTTCAGTTTTCTATTCCTAACATTTACCCGAATACTAAACTAGATTTAATAAGAGACTTAATATTGTTTACAATTTACCCGACCTTTCAGATCCCTTCCAATCTCGTGACTATGGTACCTGTATAGATACTGAATCATAGATAATGTTGTTAAAATCGCTTATCAAATTATGTTTAATTAAAGATTTATTGTATAGATTAGACATTGTTTAGTTATTCTCTGTATTGGTCCTTGGTTGCGCTTGCCGTTGGATACGGGCCAATGTTTTGGGCATCGCTTATACTTCGTTCCGGTCGACTGATCTCCCGCCAAGAGCCGTGCCGAATCGTTTATCATCCGCTCGCGTAGTTCTATTTTCTGTCAAAATAGTTCACGAATCGCTCAGGTGCGAATAGTCTTAATGTGCCAGTGTGAAATTACGACTGGAGTGGACGCTTTTACGTGGTATTTAATGCTCATTTAAATTTCTGTACACTCTATTGTATCTTGCAGGCAATTATTCATTTTAGTTTTGCAAAAAACTTGCTTGCTCTGTGGCGGTAATTTTATAACAGAAATGTTTATGCCTCCGTAGTAGTAGTAGCCTCTAATGGATAGGGGTGTATTAGGGGAGGCCTATGTCCAGCATTGGACTATCACAGGCTGATGATGATGATGATGAGTAGTAGTAGCGTACGTCTCCAATAGAATGGCCAGGTACGGAGACGACATTGTATCACTGTTATACCTTTTTAAGATCTTTGCAATTGTCACGTAGGGTTGCTATATTAAAAAAAAAGTATAAACCGCAGCTTGTATCATCAGGTTGGTGGGCGGTCTTTGTTTTTTACTTAGCACCTCGACGTGTCGGAAGTCGTGGGAGTGTTTGCTCGTGACGCCGTCACGTTGTCCCGCCGGGGCCGTGAATGTGCAACGCAAACACGCTGGTTTATTTTGTTAGCTTTGAAGATATGCTTCCCGACTCTTGTCTATTGAAAGCTTCATCTGAAACAGTCACTTATTGCCAAAAGCCAACGTACAGAAGGTACGTGAGTTAGGCAATACACGCAAGTAGCCCCGGCCACTAAGCTTGCCCACGTTTTCACATATACGATGTTTTATCTTATATTTCCTGAGTAAATGTTTTTCGATGGTCCACCAAGTGTTTGTTAGTCACATTTCTTGATTGGGCTTTTATTCTTTTTCTTAGAGACGCTCTTGACTTTTCATCTGTAATCTTGTCACATAATTTTTTTGTTTCATTGGCCACGTCTATATAAATATTTTAATTCATATAATTTATTGCATCCAAAGTGAATTTCAACGATGTGTAACTTTTGTTGTCTAGCTTTTGACATTCTATTCGTGTAAAATACTTATTTTACACTTTTTTAGCATAGGATACCTATGCACGTTTTTAGCTCCGCATCAGATCCGGTATCGAAACTGGTTTCTAAAACTATAGTCATTATTGTGAGTAGTCCATTCTCGTAATTGAAATCGGATATTGATGCAGTATTGTTTTAGCTTGTAATGATAAATATACTTAAATTTAGTTCAAGATTGTCGCAAACAGAAGCTTAGCCCGCTCGGTATTCGTTCTATTTCGATATATATGATGATAAAGCTATTTTTACTATACTTTATAGAAGCTTCTGAGTTTGAAAGGTCTAAATTGATAGTTAAAAAATAGACAATTTATGAATAATATAAAAAAGCTCAAATAAAACTTTTACGTACTCCGAATTATAAAAGCAGTCTTCGTAGATGTTCTTGTTAACAGTAAACATATTTTCACATGTCATAAAATAGATTATTAGATGAAAATCCATAGCGACCGAACTTAGTATTTAATCGTTACTCGTACACTGTACGTCGTATGTTCTAGTTATCGTGTTTTTTTTTGTTAATAATATATATATAAAAGAGATTCCCACCCATATATTGACTCATCTCGATATCTCCGGAAGTATAAGGCGTAGCGACTTGAAATTTGGTAGGAATACTCCTTTCACCGAACCGGGGGAACTTGGGGGTTGTTAGTTTTAATTTGACAATAAACATATCTTTAGCTTGCTGCTAAAAATTTTGTTTCCCAAAACCGAAAAGTTATAAAAAATCTATTTATATCTATATTCTTTTATAGCGTTGTTCGACTGTCGTTATAATTTTTTAGCTCATCTGTGTGACAATTGTCTCAAGTTGGCAGTTTCATGTAAGATCAATTTCAAATATTTGCAAACTCCGTAAAGTCCCGAGTTAAGTGGCTAACACTAGCCGTCTGATGTTTGTCCTGTCTGGTTGAGAGAAGTGAGAAGTAATTTTTAAAAAAATGGAGTTCTATTTACTTGGTTAAAATCTTGAGTATTTTTGCGTCATAAATGTATACTTATAATCTTTTAACGTGGCTTATGTCTGTATTAATAAGATTAAAAACCTGCAAAAGTGTTCAAAAGAATATATTTTTTCGGTATCAACTGATCATTATGGAGGATATTTGGGGAAATGTAGTATAATGATAATTAAAACAAATTAAATAATTTATTATGCATTTATTTTTAAATGTGGTTTTTTTTAATAAAACAAAATTTTAGATTGAAAGAATTATATAAACATTTTTAAGCATGATGTTTTGCAATTCTTATATCATGACATTGTATAATCAATGAATATTTCTAATCAACATTATTACGTAACACTAAATAGGTTTAGCATAGTTTTAGTAGTGCGAGTCTGATTAATTAATTCTAGAATTGTTATCTGTATCTCTCGATAGATTTATTGGTGTTAAATGCGCATGAATAAATGAATGCGTCAATTATTCGCTGTGGCGATATGTGCCGCCGCGGCCTTGACGCCACGCCCTACATTAGCTATTTGTTTTTAATCTATGCGTAGTTACTTTAATCGATACAGTACTGTATTAATCTAATTGGCCGATTGCGTATCGTTTAATTGTTCTGTCTTATCGTTTTGCGCTATTTTCATGCTGTCTGCGTTGCGTTCGGTAAAGAAGACGAGGATGGTTGTAAAGCGTTATCTATTATCGTCTGCTGCAACATTACTAAGCTATTGCGTTTGAATAATTTAATAATAATTATATGCAAGCAGTTAATTTAATACAAAATAAACAATTTGACCTGATAGATAAATCAGATGATGGTGAGTAAAATGCAACTGTCACCTTTGATAGTGAGGGCATTAGGCATAGATTGTTAACAGAGTCGTTTGACATATCACCGATGTAACAGTGGCATCTGTAACGGATTGTTGCCTTATCCAATCGTCATTTGAATTAATATCACCTTCAATTGTCGCGCGCGCGCTCCGTCAAACGTCATCTGGCTATCGCTTCTCCATTAACACGCTCCACTTTGTCCAATAAAGTAGAGGTGAGCGGTGTCAAATCGGTGGCAACGCTGATTTGTGGCCGACCTTGTGATAGGTGTCGTGCTAAAATCCGTTTGTTCCCTACGCCATGCGTATATCGTGAACTGATTATCTGATTGTTTTTTAACGGTAATTAACGTTCGACTGGATGATCTACAGTTTAGTTTAAACTTGACTCGGAATCGACGTTAACTAAGTAAACTATTGCTAAAACGATGTCTTGCTTATGGTGATGTTAATAGTCGACTGTCACTTAGTTAATATCTTCATTATGAAGAAATAAAACGTTAGATGTATGAAGTCACTTTATTGTCATGGGTCACAATGTTAGAATCTAAGAAGGCACAGAAAGTCAATTGCATTTGTATTAGAGGTTTGCTCGTCACATTCTCGTCCTAAATTGTTGTTTTCGTTATTGCAGTGGGCCTTTCGAGCGAAAGTCGATCTGGGGTAGTACCAACGCGGTGCCTATTTCTGTCGCAAAGCGGTAGTGTGAAAACACTATCGCGTTCGGGTATAAAAGGCACGTAGCTAGCGTATTTACTCAGGAAACGTTTCGTAACGTCCTATGTCATACGGTAGGCAGGTGATGGTATTGCCGAGATCACTCTTCATCAGCCCAAATGCTCGTTTGCCTTCGAATGCAAATAGAAAAAAGTAGGAATCATCTAGCTTTGTCAGATATAAACATTGTCAATGCAAAATAATGACAGATGACCTATCTGGTCTAGGTATCATCAGGAATTGCAATAAGCAAGGACACGTTTTTGGACAGATATATCTTTGGCCCCATTCGCTTAATGGGCACGTTGTATTTGCATTTTACAGCTTAGATGGAATTCCCCTTGCAACGTTTGATTTTGGATGCACGCCAGAATATATTGGCGTTGGCAATGTGACTTCTGAAACCGCTTTCTTGTTGTTGCCGATTGTATATCTGCCATCAGCGGTGAGGCTCCGCAGGGTGTCTAAAACAAGTGTTTATTGCTCAGCCCTTCGTGGAGTATGATCTGTTTGTTTTTTTCATCAAACATTCGCTTTAAAACTTGTTATGATTAATTGAAAATTCTTCCTCGACAGGTTTTGATTAAAACGTGAGTTTTTTTTTATTGCTTTTGAATCTCGAAATTGTTTAGCACTTATTTGCTTTTACAAATATGTGCGGTGTCCGAATTAATAAATACCAAAATCACAAAAAAATGATTGAAAACTAAAAGAATGTCGGGACGCATCGACATTACGATAAGACGCGGTGAACAATTGCAGCTTATCTTTATACGGGTACAATAGATTTGACATATTTAGCTGGCAATTACTCTTGCTTTTATCAATTTCGATAAATCACTTATCTCAACAGAATCGGGCTACCTTTGACAATTAATACACGTATCGGACCATGATTTGATTTGCAAATTCACACCTAATCACGCAGTCTTGTCTCTTAGAACGTGCCGGATTGTATTAATTGGTTTCAGTTTATTATTCAAATCTATGACAAGATTGATTTCGTGTATTATTTTAGTTAAATGTTAATTTAGTATGTTTCTTTTAAAAAATCGATAGCAGAATGTAATTGCTCTTATTATATATCTTATGTATAAAATGTATGTGTATACCTACTACTACTACTACTGTCTCTATAAAGGCGTGTGCATTAGAAACCGGAGTTCGTGGGTTCGAATCCTTCGGGGACTCAACAAATTTTTATTATTGCTTTCTAGTTGGTTAGGCAATTTGACGATCACCTATTGTCTAAAAATAAGAGGAATATATATATACTTCGGATGGGCATTTAAAGCCAGTCACCCACCAACCGCATTGAGCCAGTGTGGCATACGACCTAAGAACCTAACTAATGGAGAGAGCGTGCAGTAGGGCAGGCCTATGTTCATCAGTGGACTAACACAGGCTGATGATGATCGGATAAAATATATCAACATCAGTTGGCTCAGTTACCACATAACGATTATTACAATCGTCCAAGGCATCATTTTGATATAGCTTACTATTTTTCTACACCATAATTATGCACCAACATATGCAATAAGGATGCCAGCAGCGAAATTTCAAAAACTTTATGTCAAGTTGAAGGATTAAAATAAATCATGAATTACTTGTTCTGTTAATCACCAATAAACGCTTCCTTCATACTACAATAGGTTTTTTTTTCTTCATTTATTTAACTTTTTACACGTGTTAACATTGCGGAACAACGCCAAAGCTCGTCTTGGAATCAATAAAGTGGCTTTATGACCCAGTAAATTATATTTAGTCCGCCCACGGCTTCTGCGTTTTTTTTATATCCTTAACTCGCTCGTGCTTTATTGCATGTCTCACGATTGAGACAATGGCCGATTTAATGACGACGACATTAAGCGTCCGATCGCTCAACATTCAAACTTAATTTCGCGCTGGTCTGCTTAATTTGAAGTTTAATGATGCATACGTATTGGAACTGTTTTTGTTGCAACAGGAAATTACAAGATAGTGCACTGTTTGTAATGAAACTGGTAAAATATAGCGCATGACCTGGAATGCGAATAAAAATGTGACTGGTGACTTCGAAAACGTTTTATGTTCAATTAAAATATAGAGCTTAAATCAGTTTTAAGCTTTATAAATAGTTAATTATTTTTTCAAATGATGTATTCGATAATGAATGGTGGCAAAAGTAGAAAATTATGATCTTTACGAGCCTTTACAAATAAATTAGCTGAGTACGAGTAACTAAAAATCTTCTAATCTTTGGCTATTTGAGACGTAGAGAAAAAAATATAAGACATTCTTTTATTAATGTATTAATAGAATAAATATATATTCGAAATGTTTATAGGTATAATAAAAAAATCCTTGGAATCTTAAACATAAGAGCATATCGTTTCGACTTAAATAGATGTGCTAAAGCTGAAATAAGGAATAAAAAAAGGACACAAAGTTCTCCAGCAGTTCTATATCAGGAGGAATGAAAGAGAGACTATGCACAATTGCACCAAATTTAGCCTAACAAAAATAAAGATGGTGCGCCTTTAGAAATAGACTGCAGACGGCAGACGCGTATAAATTAGCAATTAATCTCGAGGGCGCGGTGTCATCGAGTATAGTACCTGCTCACTCGCCTTGACCGCCCTTCGTCCTCTCACTTATGGAGTCCTGGTCCTCGGTTGCCGTGCATTGTCATTCTGTCGGTGTTATGTAAATGTATGCATATGCTGGTGTTATATTCATATAAGCATAGTTTTTTTTATATATCAATGCATTGGAAAAGTTTGGTAATAATTTTGAACGTTCAAATTTTATGTTAAATTGTTAATGGGGAGTGAGTTTAGGATGAGCATATAATTTTGTATGTATTGGCTATTCGAGTTTTTATTTGTAAATGAATTTTGTAATTTCTGATCTGCGCAATTTTGAAATAATTAACCTTTACTTTTAAACTTTTTAATTATCTCTTTTCTCTTTTATTCTTTGTAAATTATTATTAATTTATTGGAGAAACAACATTATTTAAATATTAATTATATAGAGTTTTACGTAATAAACATTAAAGCCAATTACAATTTTTCACAATACGTCAATGAAAATATTAAGAAGTATCTTACAGAAGTGTATACTTGGTAAGAAATCAGGGTAAGATAAGGTCGAAGTACAGATAATTTAAAATGTAATACCAAAAACTATTTCATGAGGTAAATTTTAATCGAAGTTCATGTACTCGTTAACCTATTTGCATTTTTCTCACGCAACATCTACGTGTATCTATATACGCAACAGTATCTATAAGCGTTCAATCGATACCAAACAAAACATAAAAGTTATTTGCGTCTTCTTCACGTTTTCGTATCGGATATTATTCTCGAGCGATGAGTTCATGTCAAGTGTAGTGCGTTATTCGAATCGTTTCGTTTCGTTTCGCTTCGCTTGTAAAAAATCGCGATTCGATATTTTCAGCGCAACCTTGACATTCAAATATTACGATTACTAATCATTTCGTACATACCGTTACAGGGGAACTAGCTCAGAGTATTTATTATCGGTAGATAGCTGCATTACGTGTTGTTTTGTTTGGTGTTAAATACAGTTTAGTGTTTTCGTTTAGGTATCTGTTTGTGAATCAGGTCTCTTATAAAAGATCGTTAATTTAACTTGTGACTTCAATAGTCCATGTATGAAGAATGTAAAACTATATTGATTTTGTTTGAATTGCTGTGACAAGGTGAAAATTACAAAAAAATGTTATGTATCAAATCGTGTTTTTATCATGATATATCCAAAATAAGTAACTGTTTTAGGTCGTACACATCAGATTGACAACCGTCCCCACTAACGTCAAAGGACATTAAAATTGTTTGCCTTTTACAATCGAATTAGCAGCTCGTTTCGAAAATAATAAACATAAACATTAAAAGTTTCTTTCTTTATTTGTTGTTTTCTCTCTAAACCTTTTATTTTTTCTCTTTTCCACGCTGCTAAGGTTTCATCAGATTTAAAGGTTTTCGCCTCGTGTAATGTATCAAGTTTCCTTTTAATGGCCGTTCTTCAATACATTCGAAGTTCTTCACTGTTTCTTCTTAATTTAAACTCGTGTTAAATATACGAGAGATCATTATCCCTCCCTTTGTTACATGATCACTTCGCGTTTGATGAATTTTAAAACGATACCAGCATATTCTTTTGTGCATTTGTTTTCTGAATACGAATGATGCGCTTGCTTCGGGCCCGGTGACTTTTTTATATGCACATTCGCTTGACACGGGTCGTCGCCGTGATTTGGTCGGGTGTTTTTTGTTAAATATCACCTAAAGACGATTGAGAGAGGGACGCGATGTCACGTTTCCCGTGTTCCTGTTTTTAACGTTAACCAGCCACGGTTTACGTTTGTCAACGCCTGAGGGGAGTCTGGTATTTTTGCATTGTTAGGTAAAGGAAAACTATTAGGTGGAAGGTGATCAATGTAATTGCGGCGTTTTTTTTACAATAAACGGTAAAATACTAATCTTGCGTTTGCTAAATATACTGCTTTGTTTGCTATATTTACTGAGACTCCTTTAAATAAACTTATTTAAAGAAGTCTCAGTAAACGGTCGGGTATATCACTGACGGTGACCGATGACAGTCTCAATGCGGCCTGGGATTGAATAAATCGCCCGATATTGTCCCCGGTGTCGTCCGCGTCGTGTGCGATGACTTTCATACAACATTGAAGCCAATTACCCGCCGAGGGCCCGCTCCGAGTCGAAAGGACCCATAATTGGTAGTGAATCGTGCTCGTATTCTATTGCTCTCCACTGGCCATCCCTAACAAATGGTTGGGTTTAAAAATGCCTATGGATCATCACGTTGTACAATTTTCGTGTAAATACAGCACACGAACAAGGCGTTTACCGAGTTACGCAATTTCGTTGCAGAGGCCACCCATCATTACAAAGAGCCAATAGAAAATGTTTCACGCTCAAGTTCCAAGTATACGCTGGTATATTTATATTTAATATATTGCTAAAAGGGAGAAAGCGTCTTTAAATTATTCATAGAATATTAATAACTTTCGTGTAGTTTTCTATTTAATAAATATTTATTTGTCGCTTATGAAATTTTGTTTGTTCGGAAGAGTCTCATAAGCGTATTCGAGGCGGGTGAGCATGAATCGCGCGTTTAGTCCGCTGTTTACTAAGTAGAGCGCCGTTTGCGATAAATAGGGCAAACTGTTTAAGGTTGCCCGGGCAGTAACCTGCTGCACGAGTGGCATGCTATTTGCCACGTCCCGTTATCGCAGCGATAGGGTTTCGATGTTCGCGCAGCTCACTCGCGTTTATCTCGGAATGCAGTTGTCAAACTAATGCGCTCCGTTCAACATGTGTCAGGTCATTCTGTCCATTTTACGCATTTTGTGACACACTTGTAGCCATCCAATTGTTATACGACGCCGCCACCGCAACCGGTAGTGTCGCAGTGGTCATCGGCCTCCAGTTGGTGAGTTTCGCAAGTCCAGTTACCCATACGGGCCTTGCTCATTAATATTCCGCGCCCGGATTCGTTGCGCGTCTAGCTTACGTCCTACGTTACTATTATCAATGAAGGAGCGGTCGCTTTTTCCGCAACCGATCACCATCACATGACCAACTTATACATACGAGTATGTAACGTTCAGTTCCCCTACCGAAAAGCAATGAGTCAAGTGTATCTCGAGGTGGCTATACTACAATTGCACGCGTATAGAGGTGAGCTTTAAAAGTGTCGCCGTTGGTACAAAGGCATTCCGCGGCGTCGGTGCGAGAGGGAATCTTCCGAGGAGGGCGGTGCGCGGCCGGCTCTCGTCGCGTGTGAATGCATGGCCGCACAAAAAACGGATAGGCGGCCAATAAAAACCCCGTCGGGAGATGCCGAGGGGCGTGCGGGTGCAGTGCAGTGCGCTGCGCCGGTAATTGCACGCTGCAGTCTCTCTCCGCCGGGCTGGCTGCGCGCACGCAGCCTCACCAACCCCCACGTAGGCCGCGGTTCGAACCCCGATGCGTGCGACCATATATGCACTCGCACCCGATCAGTCGTAGTGGGATAGCATCTGCGATCGCCGAGTGCAGACCGTTATCGTGCGACAGGCGGTCGCGTGCGCACCGTTTCCGCTCCGCTGACATTTGTTGCTCGGGGGTTGTTCTGAGTCACAAACGGCTCGCGGCTCTTTATAATGGCGTGAGTGCGCCCACTGTAATACAGGTAGCCTTCATAGTAAAGAGTGTTCTTAACATACCGTTTTTCTTTCGCAGTGCACCCGTCTCGGGCACGATATCGACTGAAGGGCAGGCGGGGCCCACCGGCCCGGCCGCCGAGGACGCCATGAAGGGCGTCGAGGCCACACCCGAGGAGCAGGAGCGTCTAGCTACTGGTAACAACAATGGCTCCCTCGACTGTAAACTCCCCGCGCCACAAGACTGCGAGCCAAGGTCCGCCTTCCATTCGACGCGTGTGTTCATGCTGGTGTTCCTCTCCGGCTGGGTGCTGCAGGGCATGTTCCTCACGTACTTCGTGAGCGTTACCACGACAATCGAAAAGCTGTTTAAAGTTGAATCGAAGACTACGGGAACGCTATTGGCGGCAACAGAGATCGGACAGATATGTACGGCGCTGTTTTTGACTTATCTAGCCGGCCGCGGACATAGACCTCGCTGGATCGCCTGCATGATGTTGGTGCTAGCAGTGGGGGTGATTGGATGTATGATGCCGCATATGTATTACGGCACTGAACTCCTTGAAGTTCATCTGGACTCTCACACAGCTGGCTCGGGCCCTGTGTGTGCGATTGACAAGAACAATTCTATGATCAAGTGCAATGATGCCCAAGTGAAGAGCTCCGAGACTAGGTCCTCAATAACGGCGATCGTGATACCCTGGCTCTTTATCTGCCTGCTCGTGGTCGGCGTGGGGCAGACCGGCATCGCTACTTTAGGCATCCCCTACGTAGATGACAACGTCGGTAGCAGGCAATCGCCTCTGTACATGGGTAAGTAGATTAAATTTTTTATATTAACTGATACTAAAGGAAATCATAAAAGCTTTGAACGCAGTTTCAATTAGTTTCATTTAAAGCATCGGTGTGCACTGAGCCGCTATATCGACACATAAATCTTTCGCGAAGATAAATTCTGTCGGGTTTGCGCGGAAGAATCGGAATTAAGTGTATAAATCACAGACACCGCCAACGGCACGCCTACGATTCGCCGTGCTTACTGCATTTTATATTTTACACAATTAAACATAGGTTGATTTGTTTGCATTATTTTTTTTGCACACTTTTTAAATACTAAGATCTGCGCCTTATCGTTTCTTAAAAGTTTCTTTATGATTTAGAAACTTCTAGAAGTTTCTTATAACCGCTGATCCCAGTCGCTTCTTAAAGCGACGTCTTCCTAATCAGACCCAATTGCCTATTCCGGCTATACAACTTTAGTGCTATTTAAAGTGGCCTGCGATTACATATAACTATCGTTCTTGCATTTTAAAATTATAAATAATCATTTTTAATATGCATGCATAGTCCATCCATTGTTATCGATCCATATGCTTGTTATTTACCGAACGGCCATTTGTTTACGGCGTGACAGTTCAGTTTACATTAAACAGATTAACCGTATCTCGAAAATAGATTGTGTCCACACGCTGCGTTATATATTCAAGTCCCATCAAGCTTGTCACTTAAAACGTGTAAATTATACATATATCAATCATTTCACTTTTATAGCGTACTATTAGCGGCCAAACAGTGAAAGCATGTCTTTCGCCTTCAATTACGTCGTGGACGTTTCTCTCGAATTGTCTTCAGCGAGCGCAAATAGGCGTGCAACCCCAACGACCTGTGTAACCTTCCGTTGCATTGGGCCCGTGACATTGTAACAAGGAGCGCGCAGGGGTCGCGCGACTGGTTTCTATAAAAAAATGCTGCACCGAGCGCAGTTTGTTTTGTCTGCGCGTCGTCTATTGGCCCCGGCGATAACACTCGCCTTGGTACCCGCTGCGAGTGGGGCGGTCGGCTGTAGCGACGGCCGACCACTGCGAGATGTGAGGTGATAATGCTATAAACATACGAAAGTTTAGTTTTGGCTTTGATACTCAGTATCGTGTAGTATCAACGAGCGATTACAATAAGATCTGAAGTTATTAAAAATAATTTTAACGGATTTATCTTGATATAAGCGTTAAATAAGTTAGTTAATTTGTTATAGATCAGTCGTGATCATGTTTCACTTTCCACACTTATCTTCTATTGAACGTTAACATTTGTATGTTGATTAGTTAAAACTCAAAGTTTAATTACAAACTTTATGGTGTATTCTTATATGACAACTTAATAATAAACCAAATGTGTTGATTAACCAAAAGTGGTACATTAACGTTCATAAGAGCTCGACACGGCCTAACTATAAGATTAATGATAATATGAATGTTTTAATTTTGAATTCGTCTCGTTTATTAACATATAATATAAGTTATATGTAGTGATATAATATATATTACAGCTCAGGGGAACTGGCCGCCTATTGATTTAATGAATGCTGGAATAATATACGTTAAGGCAAGTTTACTAAGGAGCTACGGTAGCTCTTTGACGCGCTCTCATATTTTACATCAGGATAATCTAGTGTCCTAGGCTTTAATTACTTTTATGACATATATTTCTAGTGTAGTCGTGCATCTCTAATGCGCTGCAGACATTTCATATATACTTTTATAAGTCTAAATAGTAAAGCACTTGCTTTTGAAATTACCAACATACGTCATACATATTTCCCATTAAAGGCGAAGATTGAATACAAACATATTAAACGTTTTGTAAAAGCAGTATTTCGAAATACGTACCGAGTTGATATACCACTTTTTTCTTCGTAAGGCCCTGCCACATGTTCCGTTAACCGCAGTAACAAGGTTTCATTAAGTATCAGATCAGCACTGCCGTTGAAATCCTTTTATATTTATGACTATTTCAAAAGCACAAGCAATGAACATTGATAGTTACCAATTAATTGATGACGGAGGTGCGTTTGTTTAAACCGAAACTGAGGAAGAATGTTTTTTATTGTCGCTGTTATTTTAAGTTTGATTACATCATGCCACGTGCACGTAAATCTTAAGCATTTTTCTAAAGTCATTATTTAAAGATAATTATCCAATATAAAATTTAAATACCCACCAACCCGCATTGGACCAGCGTGGTAGGATACGGTCCATAAACCCCCTAATGAAAAAGGAGAGGCCTAGAACCATCAGCGGCCGCAGCTTAGTGTTGTTGATGATGACTGTACAATAAAAAATAAATAACAAAAAGTAAATTTGGTACTGTATGATTTAATAATAGTCTACTTATTAAAGAGATATAACTTTAAAGGTTTTTCAAAACAAATAAATAGCAGTTAATGGAAAGTGTTAAACTGGCATAAGACCGCAAGGGTGTCATAAAAACGCAAAATCAAAATTGTAGGGGTTGTTTAAAAACATGTGGTGGATAAACGTCAAAAGCTGACATGTGTGGGTAATTATTTTTATTGAACTAAGCGATAGTTAGCCTTTTCAACGTTGACGTTTGGCTTTTTATTAAAAAACCGGAGTGTGGTGACAAATGCGGGACAGATCGTGTTAGGTTATCTTATCCCTTTGAAACGAATGATTTCTTAAGGTTATTTTTATCTATGTATATAAAAGAGATTTCCACTTATATATTGACACATCGCGATATCTCTGGAACCATGAGGCGTAGTGACTTGAAATTTGGTAGGAATATTCCTTTTGCCGAGTAGAGGTTAGGTAAGAACGGATTTTAAGAAATTTCACCCACAAGGGAGGGTTGCTAGTCTAATTCATATACATAAATTTATTTTGTATTTAAAATGCAAAAAATGAACATTATTATTATTTTTAACGTGTTTAGGAGAAGGTAATTGGATCTCAAGGATATTATTTATAGTGGTCGCTCTAAATCTCAAATTTTTCAGTTTTATTTATTTACACACACCAACAGCGTACATTTTTATACATATTAACAAATACAAAATAAAATAGGCCAAGTAACCGATATGTACACCTATAATAGGTATATACATATTCTCAATAGCATAAAGAGAACTAAAATTAAAAAGTATTATTATTACTAGATGAACATAATGTAAAGGCACATAAATAATTAGAAAAAAAATTATTCACAAACTAAAAGTCGTTTAAGAAAAGATTTCAATTCTTTTGATTTGAAAAATGTAAGGAATCACAAAATATGTCTTGAATTGTCAAGGCGAGCATTAAGCATGTTCAAATCGCTACACATTGAGCGGGAGGTGAATTTAATCTGTTTGCATCAGAATTATAACTATTATTTGAAGACAAAAAGTGAGCACATAGATACAAGACGTGTCGTCATACAACGAATTAAACGTTTAGATAATCGTATGACTACTAATACTAGCCTATTGCCTAAGACTGAAAGAAAGCAATAACAATGAATTGTTTCATTAAAAGATTTAAATCGATTATCTCCGGTATGTAAAGTCAACGCAAAATGGCCACAGAAACAATCGTAGTTTCCGGATATAAATTCATTTATTTATAATCGCCTGCCAAAGTGAAGTAAGGTCGTAGGTATAATAAATTACAAAACAAATATATATATATATAAATCTTTGTAAGAGTTTTTTTGACAACTTTTTGTCCCAGTGGCAATCGTTTTATACTGTAAGCTTATTTAGTTTAAAATTTATCTACAAAATTATGTTATTCACTTTACCGCCGTTGTTTGTCCATGAAATAAATAAATATAGTTATTACAAACATATTTCAGATAGGGCGTATATAAATAGTTTAGTTTTGTAAATATTTACTAATATGTCAAAGTGCATAAATCCCAGCGATAGTCTTATCGGACGTTAATGAGCAATCATATTTACGAGTTAAATTGAGTAAAGTATATGTTTGAGTGTAGAAGGAAAGACTATACTTGTAATTAGCTATAATACATTATAACAGTTTATTTTTTAAATATGTTTTAATATAATAAAATAATAGCTATAGCTATGAATACCGCAATAATTTGTAGCAAATACATTGGAAATAGTGTTCGTCTTGAGGATTTTAAGTCGTTAAAATAGCGAATTACAGGATTTAATAACTGTTCACTTTTTGGCATTTAAAGTTAGTTACGGCGGTGCTCGTGGTGGTTACATAAGAATTATTTTGTTATTAATAAATGTTAAACGCAATAAAGCTATAACACGTCTGAAGTTAAAGTAAATTGTTTTTTTTTCTGAATGGGAGCCTTATTTAAATTATTAAATTGTTTTTATTGCATACCAGCTGTTGCCGCGACTTCATCCGTGTGTACTATAATAAAATAAGATATTTTTTAAAAGTAGCCTAAGACACATCAGCTATCTTTCCGTGACAGTCCCGTCAAAATCCGTCCAGCTATTCCAGAGATTAGCCAGAACAAACATACAGACGAGAGCGTAGATTTTAAAAAGTGTTTTGTTTTCTAAATTTATTTATTTGGATATTCGAGGCATTACGAATATCTCTTTCTAAAAAAAGCTAAAAATTTAATAGATTTTTTTTCTTAACGGCAATTTCGTCATGTTAAAAAAAACATTAGCAATGATACGAGAAACTTAAAAAAAAAAGCTTTATGCAAACCATTTTTCTATTTACCCGTTGATACGCACGAGCAACGATGTATCGTCCTAATCCGGTCTTGGGCGTTAGGGTCTAGCAGATAAAAATAGGTCGGCCGGATGTTCCATTAAAATTGATTATGGTTTCTTTCGTCTAAAAATAAGAAAGGTCTCCGAAGGATTCATTTGTAAATATTGTCATGAGTTGGAAAAATGTTTACGCAGTTACACTTTAACGGTTTTATTTGGAATTGAAAACATGTTTTGGTGACTCATCCTAAAACTTGTTCGACTTTGAACTATGCCCCGGCTGTCTAACGTGATGTAAACAACAATCTTTCGCATTTCGTTTCCAGTTGTCAAACTAATGAAAAGACTTTAAGCGAATTTAGTACATTGAAATTTTACTCTTTAAAAATATTTAAATAGGAATACAATAATGTTCGTTCATAAAACAATCATTAATGCATTCCTATCGCGTGCTTGGAATACGATGGCATCCAGAAAGATAAAAAAACTCTATTTAAAAGACCTTAAAAAAGATAAGTTTACTATCTCAATATCGAAGTAAAGATACACTCGGAATTCATGCAAATGAAAGAAAAAATCTTATGCCAAACTATTTTGGTAAAAGTGGTGCCTAAAACCCTGTGTTCTTATTGGTCAAATATCGCGTGATGATTACGTTTAGCAATATAAACCAATTAGAAGGCTTTACGTTGCCACCGTCAGAGTTTGAAATTATACTCGCTTTATTTGACATCCAAGTCTTATTTGGTTATAATGTTATTGTTCATATTAACGTTACATTTTAGGCCTTTGGAACAGACAATTACGCTAAGGCCTTGCATGTTTGCTGCGTGATCAAAGAACACTTCGAAGGAAGCTTTCTTAAATATCATATGGATTTAATGGGGTTTATTTCCTTCTTAGGACCTTGTTTAGATGGTTTAATGTTTCAACTGATCCGCAACAAGTTCCTGGTAATTCGTGACCAGCTACCGTCCGATAGAATCTCAACTTGTATCGTTAATCATTTAGATGATGCTAAACGCTCTCTGATAATATTTATTTGCTACCATTTCTATTTTCTATATGTACGAAACAAAATGTGATATAAGTTCTGTATGCACAACGCCTATCAAGCCGATATAATTATAATTGTAGCTATAATTATTCTCTGTTTGCAATGTGACCTAAATGAAACAGTAATAACAGTTTTTTTTTAAATATTTGAATCAAACGCTGTCTCATTTATAACGATATCAATCAACTTACAGATATACGGCAATGTAACAAATATTTCCTTTGATGCTATGAATGATACGCGTGAGCTAGTTAATTCAGACGAAAACAAACAATCTTTATTATGCAATTTTAATCGTTATCACGTTAATTATAAACGCCACTATCGCCCGCCACCTTATCTTTGTGAGTCGATCGATTCTATCGAGTGTTAAGAAATAGTGTTCCCCTATTTTCGCAGAACAAGATGCAATGTTTGTGAGCTATGTTCTACGGTTGCCATTTGATTTGTTGGCCCTAATTGATAATTAGCGTGTGATATTTATTGGCCCACTTTCGTTTCACTGGTCGGAAACACTGTTCCAGATTTATAACGCTTCGTTATGAAGGATGTACTCGCTCGATAACTCTCGTAAAGCGAATAATTGGAACTGAATTAAATTTGTAGCTGTTCGAAATTTTAAAGAAGACGACGAAGACGTATAATATTTTTTGTATATATTTCTTCTGCGTTATATTAATTAGACATTAATAATTAGAAATTAATAACTGCCTCCGTAGCCTAGTGGTATAGGCGTGTGCTTTAGAATCCGGAGATCCGGCCGATCACCCATTTGTCTGAAAAGTAAGATGATCCATGCATCGGATGGGCATGTAAAAAGTCGGTCCACCCACCAACCCGCATTAGACCAGCGTGGTGTAATACGGTCCAAAAACCGCCTAATGGATAGGGGTGTATAAGGGGAGGCCTATGTCCAGCAGTGGACTATCCAAGGCTGATGATGATGATGATGATGAATTAGAAATAACATTTCACATGTCTTTCGATTAATCACACATCTTAGTAAAAGATAACCTAAAGATACCTTATCTTTAGTTATATAAAGTTTAAATAATCATAGTCCATCTGCACTCAGATATGTTTTGTGTTAATATTAATTGAAAAAAGTTCACGTAGCTTTTTTATTTGTGCTCACCTCCATAATGAATAACAAATAAAAACGTATTCATTAAACCTTAGCCAGAGAAATAAATAATTCGATGTATTGAAAACGTTCCTTTCATGTTTACTGTTTATCGAATTCTATACGATACTACAAAGTTAAACGACTGGTTTGCTGTACTTTCAATGTATTTATAAGTACGTTTAATTTCTTACTTGGTTGGTTTTCCCTCGTGATAAAAGGAAACCAACAAATATGATTTGTTCTCTTGTGTACGTATCGTGTTACGTAAGTGAATTTGCGGACCTTTTAGGTCATATTGTATTCGTTTAATATCATCATTTTCTTTTGATATATCACATGTATTCATTAATCCAAAACAGTATGCAATACTAAGAATAAGAAAAAAGTCAGAATTCATGTGCACAGTGTAACCCATAGCAACGTCTAGCGTTTTTTTTAATTTATCAATTGTCTCCATAATGTCAATCACTGAGCGACTTTCATCTAGTAACTATGCACTACTTATGAAGCCGTTTCGTTCATACGTGTGACATTGCTTATATCAAATCTATATTTCTAAGGCTCGGGTATAACGTATTCAAGTCTTCAGCTATCTTTTGAATGATCGTTTTTCACTTGAAATGCCGTACTTAATCTGTACAAATAAATACTCATTTAAAACGGTTTTTTTGTTTTGGTTAATCTCTTAAATACCTGGTCCGATTTTGAGTTGACTTTTACTGGTAGACAGCTAACGACTGGTAGTAACTGGAGAAAATCATCATTTTACCTTTATGATCCATTTCGAAATGTCCTATCTTACAATAAATTTATAAATAACATTATAACTGATTGGAAATCGATCGTCCTCGCCACAGAAGTCTGGAAATGTGCAGTGATTCCGACCACCGTAATCGAAGCCCGATTGCTGTTTCGATTCTTAAGAAATCCGTTTCCTTTCTTCATATTACGAACCAATTGTGTCGTCAACGCTACGCTTGTGAGTATATAGATACCATATGGTGAGAAAAGTTATTGAAAACATCACGTGATAGAGTATATGATATATTCAGTACTATTTCTTAATATGGTATATAAAGTTATAGATTACGTTAATCTATGAATCAAGATCCGATTTTTCTTCTATTAAATTAAATATTTTAATATGTAACCTTGTATTAAAGCGTCAATGCATGCAAAGTTGTCATTAACCGTGTGAAATAAACAGTGACGTTTATGTAAACATAATATTTACGGATATTATCGCGTGGTGGCTGTTACCCATGAGGACCATAGTAGCGTGGAATTCTGAAAGTCGGAATTTAATGTAAAATAAACGCATAATATCCGTAAAGTATTTTAAACTTATGATTCAATTTCAGCAAGCAATAGAAAATAAGTGACGTTTATGTTGTAAAATAGATTTGTCGCGTCTTGGAGATGATATATTGTCGAGTGAATGTATGATTTTATCTTCATATTCATTTAGCCATTGTGTTTATACTTAAACAGTTTCAAAGTTGAAGTTGTAAGTATTGTATCACATAAAAACTAATTCGTAACCGAAGATGTAACCAAGTATTGACAGGTCAATTATATTCTGAATGTTACGCCAGAGGGTGTGTATTCGATTCCTTCTACGTGAAAAATATTGTGTCATGAACAAAGAAACATATTGTGCTCTTGTCGTGTCTGTATGTGTATTTGCTAACACAAAAAATGGAACTAAGTCTATGTGATTATCAGTCGTCTAGTTTCCATACTTGTGTCAATCGTTTCAAAGTATTATATAGCACTCAAATATAAATCGATATTAAATATGCATAATTTTAATTCATCTGCGTCCTCGGTTTAAATTTAGAATTAGCATTTCGTCATCTTCCAATTGCATATGACTAGACGCCTGTCGGTTAACGTGCTGTGTAGGACGCCCTACGCGCTCGGATGCGGTTTATTTCAGTACTGGGCTGCTGCAATTCGTGTCAGTAGGGCGGGCGTGTCGTACGGGTTCAGTTGAAGATTCCTCGAGTGATCGTGCCACTGAAAAGGGAAATGCTTTCCAATAAACAAGAATTATTCGACGAATTATCGTTTTCAATACAATTTCCAATTGATGTTTGTGATAACTACGGATTAAGCTTAGTCAAAGTTCTTTAGATATTTGGAGTTTCGACCGTATTAATATTAGATACCATTGTAAGTTAAAAACATGATTTTTAGGTAGTTAATCACTGTTTGAAAATTGTTTATTTATTACTTAGTGTTTCCTTATTTGTTGGGTCTCTGGTGGTAAATTAGATAACTAGACATTAAACTATGGCCTTAGAAATTCATAGTGATTTTTTTTTTAACTTTTATCTCGCTGATATACCCTCATATAGATCGTTAAAGTTCGAATGACGTAGGCCGAATTGTTTATCCTTCTTAACAAAATCAGTTAACCTAGATAATACTCCGGATCAACTTGAACTGTACACTTGTGTTCTATAATAAGCCTGTTTACTTAAGCCTATGCCATAGCTAGGCGGGTCAAGGTTTCATTCGCTACTATCTGAGTTTAGATATTGTTAAAACTCATAATTGATTTTGTAAATAACAAACAGATCTACTCTCCTTTATTTGTCCCGTTTATATTAGCTCGGTTTTATCTTTTTAGAGATACAATATATATTTTTGTTTACTTGTTCGGGAAAGAAAAGTCATTTTTTTAAATATCTCCCTATATGTCTACTTGGATATCCACTCGTCTGCTACAATTCTTGGAATTTATTTTTGTCTTGATAAAGTAAACACATTCATTATTTATGAGCTGTGTTGAAAAATCTAAATTGAAATGTCTGTCTGGTCGATTTGATAGAAATATTTTGACGGCCTCATTAGGTATTTCTCGAAAACCTGCCCTATTAAACGGGTCTATAACACTAATGTTTTGTTTCCGAACAAGTTTTATATATTTTTCATCTATGCTGTTTAGAATATTAGACGCTGTTTTCCTTAACGTGATTCATAACGAGGCTGTCTCGATTATGTGTGCTGGTTAGGTTGTTTGCTTATTATAATGTCGTTACTGGCGACTTACGATAACTATTGACAATAACATTTAATTATTGACATTTTTGAAGTCTGCAAGTCGTCTTGAAATTAACAAGGAATTATCACAGCGGTGCCTTTTTGGTGGAAGGCAAACTAGCTGGTTTGAAGGGCTTCGTAGCCAGCGATATTACTAGGTAAACAGGTTTGATAGAAGTAAGGACCTTACGTCTTATTTACTTCAGTCCTCTAGCCGGAAAGTCATTGCATCTCACCTACTCTTTATTTACAATCAGAGCAAACGCACTGGTAATGGTAATACTTAATAAAAAGTTATTATTTAATTTACAAAAAGATATTGATATTGTTTAAAACATTATAAACATTATTCACCCACCAACCCGCATTAGATCAGCGTCGTGGGATACGGTCCTTAAACCGCCTAAAAGAGAAGGCGAGCATTAGGGGAGGCCTATGTCCAGCAGTGGACTTACACATGCTGATGATGATGATGATAAAAACATTAGAAAGTAAATTAATAGATAGGTAAAGTAAAGTTAATTTGTATATGATATTTTGACCTTTGAGCGCTAGTTTGTAAAATATGCATGTATATGAGTAATGATTTTGCTAAATAATAAATTGTACAATAATGATAATCTTCAATATATTGAAATTGTTGCATGTTATCACAATTACTATGCGATAAGATTACTTAAATTGCTTTCGTAAAAATTTTGCACGATCGTAATTTTATTGCCTATCGATTATGTATTTAAAACGTATTTAAATTTGCTACGTTTATGATTGTGTGATTGCTATACTATTTTTGGTTTAATCAATTAGTAGATTAATTCAATAATTAACGAACATTTTTTCTATATGCAGTTTAATTTTTTATCTCTCCTGTCGTCACCTGGGCTGAGATTAATAAAGAGTTTAAGGATTCCAATAAGACGCTCACGCCATATTGTTCAGGTTTTTGTTCGATGACGTCGGTTTATTCAGTGAAATAGCGTTTGAACGAATCCAACAATGTGTCGATAGTTGTCTATACATTTAATATTTATAGATTATTTTCAATATAGTTATACATAGAAATTGTCCTCGTAAGTGTTAATTTTTGATACGTTATATATCTGGGATAACTGTGTGGTATACACACATACAAATAGCTATTCAAACATTGAGTATTTTTTTAATTGACATTAACAGGTATCGTTCAATATCAATGTACGTCCCGACATCGTAATTTATACATCACGGCTGTCATCTTCAACATGCACAAGTAGAGGTCGCGTGTTGTGGCTAGTGTTTAATCCGTAGTTTTATTCCTGATGGCCGATCGCCGGCTCCTTATTACGTATGCCGTTGCAGTGGCAGGTGCATCGCTTATTAGCATAGGTAATCTGTCACAGATTACGCCCGGATGTCCACGTACATAGATCTTAAACTATAGTTTCAACTTTGCTAAGTAAAGAATAGGTATTCTATTTGAATTTTAGTAACCAATCATTGGGGATAAATGGAAGAATTACTTGCTGGGCAAGTAAGAATCTATTTTGTACATTTTACGTGATACGTACAAGATATACAAAATACTTTTGCTAAAACCCTGTTATTTCATCAAGAAATTAACGTAGTGGAGCCATTATTTATCATTAGACAAACTTAAGTAAATCATACTTTATAAGTAAAGGTATGCCTTTGGCAGTGTAACATTATATTAGGTCTAATTACTGGTCCACTACAAAATCTACAGTTGTCCATAACGGTTATGTTTAAACGGGTCTAATAACATCTTAGGTCTAAGCAATAGCTATAACTTAAGTTAAGGTTACAACCCGCGACCGCTGCCGGTGAAATGCACTTGTGCAACCTTTTCGCCTCTCATGTTACAATGTAACCGTTTGTTGCGGCAGTTGGCGTAGGTCAGTTTCCCAACAGCTCAAACCGAGATTAGATTACCAATGTGTGATAAGATAGCGTTGTTAAACGTCTATGATATCAAGTACTATATGACATATCAATGTAGAGACCGGCAGATTAAAACAAAAGTCAAATGCGATTTGAAATCCATTGAAAGAATAATCATTTGAAACCAAGCTGTCGATCGTAAAACTTATTCTAATTTATAAAGCATAGAAAATTGTGAATTACTTGGCTATTTAGCTTCGTAACAAAATCATACCAACTACTGTACTATTTTATGTCTAGCAAAAATACAAATGTTTGTATTATATCCAACTTCAAATCATGATGGAAAAATCATCATCAGCCTGTGTTAGTCCACTGCTGGACATAGGCCTTTTTTATACACGCTTTCTTTATTTTAGACCGTATCCCACTACGCTGGTCCAATGCGGGTTAGTGGATGGACGAACTTTTTTACATGCCCTTATATATCTTACTTTTTAGACAAGTGGGTGATCGGCCCAAATTGTCTTAACCTACCAGAAAACAACGTTTTTTTTCCCCGTGGTATTCGAACCCACGGCCTTCGGTCTATAAAGCAAGGGCCAATACCGCTAGAGCACGGAGGTGGAAAAATATATTAATTGTTGACCATTTCTGTAATAATTGTTGCATTTGTTATGTTTGAACCGTGCGTAGAAATAGCAGTGCGCAAACATTGCTGATGAAGTTCTTGTGTATTCATTATGCCTCGTGCATTTTATGGTCAGTGCGAATAGCTCGACACAAAGCAAAGATCCACTCGTTAACTAACTAGCTAAAATGATTATCACACCAACTAAAATAAAACGCAGACAAATGTATCAATACCATATCAAGCTAATTAAATCAATCTTAAGAGCTCGTTCATGTTACTTAGTACCTTTAGACGTATTTAGTGTTAAAGACAGATCACATGATTGGGACATTTTTTTTTTTTTTTGAGCTTACGCAGAGCAGACGAGCAGTCGGCCACCTGATGGAAAGTGGTCACTGACACCCATAGACATTGGCAATACCAGTGGTATCGCCAACACGCTGCCTACCGTGAGACATAGGATGTTAATCTCGTTTACCCAGTAAATACGCTGGCTACGGTGCTCTTCAAACCGGAACACAGCAGTGTTTTCACACTACTGCTTCGCGGCAGAAATGGGCACCGTGGTGGTACCCACCAGACGGTCTCCTGTAAACAGGGACCTACCACCGTAAACAGGGACCTACCACCGGACGTTTTTTGTTTCTATATTTGGTAAATTAAACAGTCTGATTCTTTAAATGGCACAGATTGAGATATCGTGTAATCATATGCTGAGTTATATATGATGACTTATATAGTAGAGTAAAAGTTTTTAAAGATTACATTTGTGGAACTAGCCACTTATCGTAATACAAGTTATTGTTTTTAATTTTAGTTCTTCATAAGAATATTTAATTTAAATGGATGCTCTAACCGCTGAGCTAACGAGCCATATACTGCCTCCGTAGCCTAGTGGTATGGGCGTGTGCTTTAGAAACCGGAGGTCGTGGGTTCGAATCCTGCGGGGACGCAACAAATTTTCATTGTTGTTTCCTAGTTGGTTAGGGCAATTTGGGCCGACCACCCAATTGTCTGAAAAGTAAGATGATCCATGCGTCGGATGGGCATATAAAAAGTCGGTCCACCCACCAACCCGCATTGGAACAGCGTGGTGGGACACGGTCGAAACCCCCTAATGGATAGGGGTGTATTAGAGAGGCCTATGTCCAGCAGTGGACTAACAAAGGCAAATGATGTGATGTGATAAAAATATAGCAATATTTCTATTGAAGAATAGACAACACATTTAATGTAGAGAGATATTAAGTTTATTTCTCTTTCTTTTTCTTCTTCTTTCGCTGGTTATAAATAATATGACATAAGGCATTTATTGAAAAGTGCTTAGGTTATGTAAAATCCGTAGAAAAACATTATGCTGTATGTAAAAATAGCCCTTCTTGCTTGTTTCCTAGCAGTTTGTTTTCTGTGTACTGAAATTAAGTCAGTAATTTCTGTTTGGACAGGTGGATTCTCGGAATTGCTAGACTTTGAATCTATTCACGAAATCTGTTTGAAAATTAGTCATACAGTCGGAACTATATTCGCCGTCCGGGGTTAACGCCCGCGACATTGCGCTGTCTGCATTGTTGTTATATATTATCTTAGGTTATATATGTATATGGACTGCCAAAATTTATATGTGATGTCTTATATCTTTAGTATGTAATGTTTTTAGTTTGGGCTTAGCTCATGGGTTACTGTGGAGACAAATATTACTTTTATTTTGTGTTGTATGCAATATCACACTAGATATCAACATAAATTTATGTATGCAAGGATTTTAATGGCTTAAGAAATAAATAACACCACATAAATGTGCGACTGAATCCCCAATACAAAACGGTACATAAAACTTCAAAGAGTGTTGGTATATAAACGTTTTATTTGCTTCGCTATACTAGGCATCCTGTGCTAATTGCTGACTCTACTGAAGCATAAATAAAATTGAACTTTATTAACTAATATGTGATTTAGATTCGACGGCGTAGAACTTTACAGTCGCTCTGACATTTATGTCACTTGTAACCTATACACGTGTTATAAATCACTTGAGACCTTTCCGGTAATCCAGTGGGCTTTTGAATTATATATCCTAGGCTATAATTCTTCTCCAGTTCTCGTAAGTAAAGTCTTCGTTTAAGTGCTGCTTCAGCTATGCTTTTTGCGTCTCAGACTGTTAAAATAGCTATATATGGATTAGACTAATAAGTTATTATTTAAAAATTCACCCGCCTGCGTGATAAGTTGATTATACTTATTGCGGTTAAGTTTGTCTTTATTAGTTAATTAAGTTAAAGCTAAGATCTTTCAAACATGGCATCTAATGTCGTTTAAAAACCGACGCGTTTCGACACCATTTCTAGAGATGATTTTTCGGCGATCCTTAGCGGTTTCTGGCAAAAAGTCTAGGTTCCATGTTGTGCTATTAGTATGTAAGTTGGCAAATATAGTATTTATTTGCCAACATCTTATTCTAATTAAACAATTAAAACTTTCGTGAGACATTGCACTTTTAATGTATTCTATAAACGGCTAAACGAGACGGAAAGCGATCGCGAAGTTATCCCACTCGTCTTGATGAAGGACCTCCGATAGGTCTGAAACTAGTCGGCACCAATACCGATTTCACGTGAGTTTAGCCTTTTATAGAATACATTATTAATCTAGGTCTAATTTCAACATCATGCATTTGAGTTTTAATTTCTCAGTTCTTCGTTTAAGTCTGTGTTCATGCGTTCTAAATTCTGAGTAACATTTTGGTCTATGTTACCGTCCACTTAATAGGTAGTCGGTTCGGTTCCCGCGCTCCGCGTCAAATGAACGCATTACATATTGGCGATTGTGACACTGATGACCTTATTTGCAGAAGCGGACGCGGCAAGGTTATCTGTTCTAGCCCATTTGCCTTTCATATCGGTTATGTTTGCGTCCAGCGAACGCGATTACCACCGAGCAACGGGTGAAATAAATCACCGCACTTCGAATGCCCTCCGTGAATCGAATTGTTTATTTTTTTCGTTTTTTTTTTCTTGTTGGCAATGTTTATGCTATCGTGTGTTTTTCTTTTCGATTTGATCTACGTGTGCTATGTTTTTGTATGGTTATATAAAATGCAAGTTCTTTAATTCTCTGAGCTTAAAAATAAACTTTTCTCGTTTATGCTATTTATAAGTCAAACCGTATCGTCATAATCATCAAAATCGTGTTATAGGAAAAAATTAAGATGACTTACTGATATTATTGTTCATCTAAGGAAGTACGAATTTTAGCATTTTGTGTCAATGAAGTACCGACATGTTTGTCATCTTAATTAAGTGAGATGCAAATTGAACTAACCCTGCAGTGAGGTTGCAATTTATAATGTTAAAAATAATGTGTAGTTGTTAATTAACACTCAATCACACCTGTATATGTATACAAAAAGAATGACACCTATGCCGTACCCAATAATTAACGTACCTACATTGCTCCTACAAATACCGACGAATCAACAATTTTCACTAACTTCTGGCACCACAATTTTACACGGCACTAGGTTTTTTTATATTTATTTTTAATGTTCTATAAACTATTAAACGAAAAGCCGTACATAAATTAGTAGTCGTATTTACTCACTTTGTACTACTTAACGTACCGCTCAAAAGTGACGGCATAGCGCTTCTATGATATACTAACAGGCTTCTAAGCGTTATTCACGTTGGGTTATTTTTATCCATTGGCTACATCATCATCAGCCCGTGTTAGTCAACTGCTGGACATAGGCCTTCCCCTACACGCCTTCTCCATTAGGGGGTTTTGGACCATATTGCATACGTTGGCCCAATGCAGGTTGGTGGGTGGACCGACTTTGTACATGCCCATCCGAGACATGGATCATCTTACTCTTCAGACAATTGGGTGATTGGCCCAAATTGCTTTAACCCACAGGAAAACAACTTGTAAAAGTAGTTGAGTCCCCACACGATACGAACCCACGACCTACCGGTTTCTATCACACGCCCTTACCACTAGGCTACGCAGCTTGTAGTCTATAAAATGTTATATGTGAAATAACAATCTTAGGAATGAATATTTCTGAATTTCTCTACGTCAGATGGTGGTTTTTTACCCTATGGTAAATTGAAATACTTATTTTCCTTTCTAACAAGTTGCGTTCTACGTCTTATACAACATTCACTTAGTCGCGCAATATAAGAATACTATAAATTATGAATTATACGAGATCATTGCGTGTTTCCTAGCTCTACAATTCAAGTCACGGTAATAAAAGTCCGATTGCGTCCATATTCGAGCCGGTGAAAGTTATCTAATAACTTATGCGTCTCGAATAACTTTTAAGGTGACTCTATCTTAAAACCACATCACTGTTTCCGATTGATGTTTAAATATATAACATATATTTAGAGTGTGTCATGAAGTAGAGTACTGTCGATAGACTTTTACTATCAAAAAGATATCTGTACATATAACTATACAGAGCTGTTTATTTGTGTGCGTATAACTCAGAAGCATATAGACGCTTCTGAAGTTTTAATGTAATTAAGTTAGGTAAAGTTAAGGCGCAATAAGTAATTTTTGGTCAATCCGCTGCGGTTAATTCGGTATTGCAGCGGTCGTGAGCAAGTCTTGATGCATCGGAACCGGTAAGGACGGTTATGCTGTCCGTCGGAACAGTAACAACGAAGCCATTTTAATATGATCTCTTGTACATTAGCGATAGGGTTTAAATTACGTTGCCGGCTTAGGAAAAAAACCCGATGCACCGACAAGCGATCCCGCGTTTGTATTACGAAGGCGCATAATCGCAATGGGTGCATATGTAATGCGTGTACGAAACTTTTTTTTGGCAACCGTCACGTTCCGATTTCGAGGAAGGATCGTTCGGTGGTAAGTGCCCGATTGTCTCCTGGTCAATAACCTTTACGTTGACGACGTGGTGAACATCGTGCTGCATCTGTTGCATGCACCAAAAGTGGGACAGTGGTCATTCGCGGTGTCAACGACCTCCCCCGATCTCCGCTTTCATAATTTCGATTCGATAACGCGTCACCGTAATCCCTACAGTGCTTCGGGCCGATGCACAAGGTTAACTATTCGAACTTTGATGGGCTCAATTACTCTGATTATTGTTGCGGGTTAACGGCCAACAATTGGAACAACCGCCCCTTTAGCCCTACCAATTAAGAATCGCATTCCGATTTAATGCGCATTCATTTTTGTTTTGCATACTCGTAATCGAGAACGTACGTCCGAGCTGCATACTTGTACTTGAGAGTATATGCTTGTATGCTTCAGGGTTTAACCATGCCAATACGACTGCAATCTATTACAGCGTTCGGTTTGGTCGTAATGGAAATTTTACAGCGAGTTCTATTAATAGCATACTAATCATAATATAATACAAAAATATAAATCCGCTAATTTACGGATTTTCCGCGTTGCTTAAATATATTTATTTCCGACGTTTCGGATTCTTTTCAGCATCCATGATCACGGGCAGACTAAGTTGGTATATGTATATATACCGTAATCGCGTAAATAAAAGAAATAATTATAATGCAAAATATCTAATATAATACCCATTAAGCTATTTCATATATTTCAATTAATTACAACTAGTAAGTTTTTCTCATTGTTAAATTTTGCTTAATTGTAATGCATCGATGTATTGTGTGCCAGACACTATTTGTATTAATCAAACTTCCTTGTTCGCAGCGATCACAATCGGCATCAGGGTGATTGGTCCAGCACTTGGATTCCTTCTGGGCGCCCTTTGCACCAGGGTCTACGTGAACCCACTTCGGGGCCCCGGCTACGACAATACGGACCCGCGATGGGTCGGCGCTTGGTGGCTCGGTTAGTTCATCGCTTTCTACTGGTCCTTGTAAAGACCTCGAAGACCTCTATTTATTGAGAAAGTATTTAGGTACAATTAAAAAACTAGGGATATTCCTATTAATCGTGATAAATGTTGAAATACATGAACAAGCTTTAGTTGGTAAAAGGTTTTCACGAAGATATGCTTCTGGCGCTTTTCAAAAAATATTTATATATACTTCTTAGATGTCTCTAGATGAATCACTCTTTATTTAATAACGATTCACTTTTTTAGTTTCGTAGTCGACTCTTTTGTAATTGGCGGTTATTATTGTGCATGACACTGATTGGAATAATTCCTGCTATTTATTAAAAGATTCTTTCCATTTTGTAAGTTGAATGTTGCTGTTATATAAGTAAATCCTATTTTGCTAAAACACTATTAGCACTCGAAGCAAATTATAATCAATCAATCAGTCGTTTTGCTATAACTCGTTCAAACAATAAAACCAGCAAAAGTATAGTCCCTCTGCTGGTTTATTTATTATTGTAGATTGTGTTGTACAACCGTGTGCTTAACTCACCGTACCGGCGTGTTATTTAAAGATTCTTTATACAAAAGTCTATAAATAAATCGACACTTTATGCCCGTTCGTGTCGAGTCATCGTATCGTGTCACTCCTAAAACGAATCGGTCGCCACGAATGGTGTATACTGATTTTTCCAGATGGATTGATTCCGTGACTTTTAATTCGCTGTGTTATACAATTTTTTTTAGTCAAAGTGGATAATTTATGTTGTGTTTTAAATATATTTCATTGACTATGGTGAAATAGAAGTATTGGAAATTGTTTAGAAATGGATGAAGACAGACTTATATTATTTGTAAGTTTTTGAGGTTTACTGAGCATAAAAATAATTTTATTACTGTATATACTTGAGTTTTTATTTTTTAACGTCACGGTCGTGCCCAAACTTTATCGAAATTTTGATACAGAGTTGCTTAGGCCTTAAAGTAACTAACTATTGTCTCAAACCACATATATGGTTTTCAATTCGCAATCTTTGCTAATTCATTTTTCAAATTATTTCTTCCATTACTTAATTATAAGTTCAATTACAAAGCTTGAATTGAATTCAATTTGTTTTCGCTCAGCCTATTAGTTATACTATTTTGTCATTAGACGCACTCGAAGTCATGTAATAGAATAATTTGTTCCACTTCCTATGTCAAACGAAATCCGGGCCGTAATCTTTTTCGATAAGCATTCGCGTAAATACTAGGATTCATTAGCATTCCGCTTGCTTAGAAAGTGGCCTAAGCTTGTTAGCAATAAAACCACGGATATATGCATGTACCTGCGCAACTAGCTGACCATTAAAGCTACAATGATTTACGTTTTTAAGGCGAAGTTTACGAACGTGTTGAATATATTTATTAGTGAAGCTGAACTAATCGCATTCATATGGAGGAACATTCTACAGTATGCAGTGTGTAGTATAACGGTGAGAGTTAGGTATATGTAAACCAAATTACAATCTTAAACTTTTTCGTAACCCTTGGCAACGTTGTAGACTACATCCGTTGCGTATCTGGTTTATCCTGGGCACCGAAGTAATAAAGTTATGAAAACAAAGTCTTTGGAAGTCGACCAAGAAATGATGTTAAAACCCGTTTTTGGCGTAACTACACCAAAATGGGGTTTTTGGGCATTTCTCTGTCGATTTGGCGTCATTGGAGTTTTTGTTTACATCAATTCCAGATTTATAGGGATCTTAGATGTACACACGTACTGTACGAGATCAACATAATGTTCATAATCTACGTAGTGTCTATGAGTTACGGTATTTGCTTAGATTTCTCATTTTATTTGGTCTGGTATGAGACAGAATTGTCTGACAGATGTGACCCAACTGCTGATCACTAATCTTTGCCGTACTTAAGCCATCTAGAATACGGAGAAAGTTCAAGAGCATTCATCGTAATTTTTATGTTAATTAACATACATGGATCTTATCGAGGCGTCCTTGTAATAAATTTTTAATTTCTGTAAACCAAGTTTTTGATAGATAATTGCATTTCATCAACAAGTCATAATGCTACTTACGTTACACTCAAGTTAATGTTATGCTCAATACGAATACCTCGGTGGTATTTTAAAGCAACACAAGCCGCGTATAATATATGTGAACCCGACAAGTTTATTGACTCCCCGAGTTTTATGCTGCTTTATGGTCGTAAATACATACATTGCAGCGGCGTGTTCTGCTGTCGCTTTGTTCTCTTTCGAACGAGCTCTGGTTAAATTATTACTTTGGCCGAGTAGGTACGTAGCGTACACAGTGCAATAGTCCAGTCTGAAAAGTTGCTGAATGAATAGGTATTTATTACATTGGTCTAGACGTCTCGGAATTTATATAATAAAAAAACGAATCGGCGCCAAAACGTAATTCTTTTCCGCCTAGCACAGTTTTCGCACTAATCACCGGTCAGTGCGTGACACGGTCTCGCACAATAGAAAATAGCTTTGTACGGTACAGTCGCGCACAATATAAATGCCTCTTGTGGCGGTACAGTCGAGTACAATGGCACTAAGCTACCTCTTAGTGGAGGGCAGCCTCGGCTCGGAGGCATTCCATCGCGGAACTGCCACCTACCGTTACACGGGCATTCGTCCCAATGGATTTGCGCGCGAAATTCGCGAAGAAAGCACGCACGTGACCCAAGTGCCAATTGGGTGCGTGCGTCGTGCCCGCGGGGCGAAATTTGCATCTGAACAGTGAGGATATGACCCTTATTCTTAGCATCATACGGTATAAAGTCCCGCGCTAAATATATTCAAATATCCGAAGCGGAGCGCCGCCAATCGTGCCCCGACTGATAATGAAGAATTCGCGAACACTCATCGAATGGTTTCCGCGTATTTCCTCATTGTTCCACCGCTATAAGCTCATGAATGGAGCGCAGAATGTTAATGAGCGCCTCGGACTGTCCGCCCATTTATTTGTAACGTCCGCGTTATTACCGAAACCGCTAAAGTGCGTTTTACTTACATTGTAATCGCCCTTATCGCAATCATATTTACATTCAGTGTCGTCCAGTGCGTTTATTTAATTTTATAGATCAATAATTCGTCGTGCCGCCGCGCGTTTTATTACACTTGTACGCAATCCGTGCGCGCGGCTAACCGCTATATGTAGATGCGATCGTTTCGCGAACTAGTTTCGGACCTTAAACATGTCGGTAGCGGTAAACTAGCTGTCCGCTATTAACGCTTCCTTAAACTGCGTTGCGTAACGTATCGATTGAATGTAAACGGCTGTTGAACGATCTGGTTTAAGCGAGCTAAAGCCGATCTTTATTTTCACTTTTGTTTCGCACTTATCTGTGTACGCGGCGTTATAATTACGCTCTCATATAGGTGCTATTTATTGCAACAGTGTTGTACTTTAATGACCGCCTTCGGGTCTTTTTTCCTTTGAATGCGCATGTCAAATTGGACTCGCCGGATTTAATGTATCGCTTGTAATACGTATACGATGAGAGTTGTAGTTTTTTCATCGAGTGCCGATGTTCCTTGGTATTTACTTTAATGTTTGTTGTAACTGGTCACTTTCTTGGTAAACTTGTAATTATTTTTGTAATATTCTAGTTAATTTTTAAATGATTGTTTTTTAAATTTTACTACTGACTTATACTTAAACAATTACTTAAACTATTCTTTGTGAAGACTACACGAAGAATTGTTTAAATCATGCCATTGCATTTGACCCCCTCAAAAAGTTATTTAACGTTTAAGAAAGGCTTAGTAAACATTTTAAAAATTTATTATTACGCATCACATAGCTGATGGGTAGTAAATAAACCAGCAAGTATCTAATAGATACCAACACTGACAAAGAATGCAATAATTGACGCAATCTTGGCTTAAATTGGCCTGATTGGTTCTTCTTTGACACTTTTACCTCAAGTCAACCGTAATTGATACCGTAGAACTTTCACTCGGTATTAGATGCTTCTTATAATTTTTATTTTCGGTAGTATGTGAATGCAATGTACTGTTATACAAAGCCTTTTTTTTATAGAAATTATTATATTGCTAATTATCTTAATGCCTTTATAACCCATTGGTATTAACGGTTACTTAACAGATTAGATATTAGATAGATCGTTCCTTCGAATAGCGTGGTTGAGCAATATAATAACATAATTAAGTTTTGCGGGGCGATATCCCGATTGCCTTAAAAGTAAGACGATCAATGTAATGTAAGGGAATGTATAAAGGTCCCAGCTATTAAGGTCTATTTTATGATTAGTTCAAGTAAATGTTACTGGGAAATGCTGGTTGCATGGCACATGTTTGTTGTGCGTTTAAAAATATACTTCATGGATTTTAAGCAATATTAAAGGCTTAGAGAACGATTATTTCTAATTTACTTTAAATGTGTTCTACAATACGTCAAAAGCAATACTAAGGATGTTTTTCTTAGAAGGGCTAGGGAAAATGAGATTAATGTTCATATGACATATTAATGTTCTAACCCTTGTTAAATTTTAGCAAACGGTTACAGATACTGTACTCTAAAAAGGCAATACTTTAATGCTAAATCATCTACAGCCAAGAAGCGATTTCCAAGTCTGATCGCGTGTCGTAATAAAGTTACAGTCCGTTTCTTGTGTCAGCTGCATATACACCTGGTGGTATAACTCTGTGCATACGAATTTCTTATAGTTTTAAATACATTGTGATTTATCTTAATAAAGATGTAATTATCAATTAAACTATGACTGTAAAATTAGCTTTAGAACTGTTGCAGTTCACCTTTAAGTTATATTACTCATTAAAATATTGCCAGGTTAATCTACATACGTATATAGTATCACTAACAGAAGAAAATAATATTATAGCGATAAAATAATATAAGAAGAACAAGTAAGACTAGAAAAATTCTTAATGCTGTAATCATTTATAGCTATAAAGAGTTTGTAGTCGTATTGTACTATATATTCCTCGATCACCCTCTGCCAGGCTTAATCGTTTTAAACATAACAACCGTGTATCTCTTTATACCTTGATCTTCTTCAGCATAAGGCCATGTCATATGTTTCTTAAACAAAACAATCGAGCATAGAAACCCTGAAAGTGATGCGAGACTTCGTACTATCGTCACGCGGCCGTTGCGTTGCGTTGCGTTGCGTTACATAAGTGGTTAGTTACATCACGCCCGCTCCGCCGGCTAAAACGGTCGCCTCCGTCCGGCACCGCAAGGCTGTGACAATGCAATGGTATCGGTGGCCGGCGCGGCTCACTTTTACTTTCCGACCGGCGATACCGCCCGCTGTATGATGACGTGCGACCGTGGACACTGTCGATGACGTTGACGTGCAGAAACGTTCCGTTCTCTGTTCGAGTGGATGTTTGTTTGAAATTTTACACGTGTTGAGCTAAGCATGTGGTTCAAGAACGCGCTTTAATAAATGGTAAGAAAAGAAGCTAGTTCGTTACGCTTGAATCGGTCGACAATAGTTCGCTGTTTAGCGAGCGTAAAACCCTTTATATCAAAAATTATATTTGCGTATTAGCGACATGAATACGTTCATATCTTGACACTGTACAAAATTTGAATTAACTGAAATTGAAAGAGAAAAATGTTTTATTTAGTACTAAACGTCAGAACATAATACATATCAAGATACAAACGTTTTGATGCATAGAAAGGTTTCACTCAGCGTATTTCAAGAATTAAAAACTGAATGTGATTTCATGTGAACCAACTGAGTGAAGATATTCAACAATTTTACAAAGAATATATAAACTTAAGATTAACAGCATAAAAAGTAACTAAAAATATACACTTAATTAAAATAAAAAATATAGAAATTGCTTTGCAAATCATACGCATATCACCTTTTACGCCGAAATGAGTTTTCTCACGTTCTCAGTCCCATAGATAAGTCCACAACGGGCCCTTCATTCGGTGCGTAAACAGTCCGTAATCGTATGCCCGCCCGCTCGTACAGAACGTCTAGCGAACGCCCTTGACTCCCCGCCGACCGGACGACCTTGTGTTGCAAATGTTTTCCGTTTGAATCTATCGCGATTAATGTTTCGAACGATTAATGGTACGTAGGTCCCCCTGGCCCCCGTGTTTTTTGCCTACGCCGGAACCGAGCGAAGGACCCGTCGATGTATTTAAGCTTATAAGGGTGTATGTTTGTATGTATGTGCGATGGACGACACATATCGTGACATTTGTTTTTTCTCGTGTTGTAGATTGTCTGCTGTAGTTTAGGATAATGATATAAAATTTATAGATAAACATGCACTGTATGCTGAAGATGAAAACGGGTGACAGTCGGGTGAACAGTCGTTGCTTTATCATAAATACATAAAATTGATAATTATTTTTTTTGGTTATCTTTATCCATAAATCACTATAAATATTATGAAAAAGGTTAGAGGAGTTTGCAAAAATATATTTTTTTAACATTCTAGTGTCAATAATAAATATTCAATTGTCAGTTGTCGGCACGATCAATGATACGATCACAATCTTAATCGTGAAGCGATCTAGACGGACGATGCGGCACACAAAAGCTAGTTCGTAATAAATTGTGAGCCGTATTACGACGTGATTAGGCGACTCGATCTGCCCCCTCGATAATAATAATGTCCTCCAGTCGATTACGACTACGGCGGCCGAACTATATTAGAGATCAGCCAACCACGCAGGAGATATTACAGTACGCAAGAGTACGCGCAAACATAGGCGCACTCTCCGTTCCTTTATACCCTCAAAGCCCGGTGGGACGGATAATCGACACGACCGGTGAGAGTGAGCCCATCCGACTCATGGATCAACTTACTTTTCAGACAATTGGGTGAGCCGAAATTGCCCCAACCTACTAGGAAACAACAATGAAATTTTGTTGAGTCCCCGCATGAACCCACGACCTCCGGTTTCTAAAGCACTCCCTTACTACTAGGCTACGGAGGCATTTAAAGCAATAGATAATTGCCATAATCAGTATATAAATGGTTATGTACCATACGCGGTGTTCTGAATAAACAATGGACGACTGGTTTCAATGTTAGCCTCGTATTTATTCGCTCGTTAGCATTTCGCGCTACGCGGCACCGATCATATTGGTTTCATGGCGCGTACACGCGACGCGTGTGTGTTGAATTGATTAGATTCATTTCTCGTATTGATGATGACGGGTGTAATGTTTGCGAAGTGGTAACGTAAGTTGCGAGCTTGAAGGGCGTTTGTATGTTAGAGGAATTACGTAGTCGATGTTATTGGCTACGTTAAATGAAAACTTAGGCTTCAATTTAGATTGGTTCACGTTATTTGTATGATCGTGTCGGAAACGAATTTAGCTTTTAGTGTTCTAATTAGTGTTTATCAATTTTATAGAGATGGAGAGAGGAGAAATAAATGAATTTTGCTGTTTTTAAAGGGTTATTTTATTAATCTTTTTAAACTAATAAAATGTCAATTAAAAAATTTTGAGCATTTACATTTTGGTTACTATTAAAGATTCACCAACAAGAAGGCTATTTTTCTATGCATACCAAGTTGTATAAAATCTCTTCACACATTATCTTAAACATACTAATATTTCCGCATTGTTATTTCGCCATGCAAGTTTTTTTGTTTCATTATCATTAAAGGATATTATGTCATCACCTTATTATGTTATTGGATCTTGCGTTTGAATATTTTCAAAGAGTCAAAATTTTTATTTCATAACTTTTGACAAGTATAAAGAATAAAAGTTACGTTAAGTATGTTATAACTTGGTGTACTAGGTGCCTTCGGCATATATACTTTTCATGGTAATTATCTAAATTTTAAAATCGCTTAAGAGCTAATATTTTTTAGGTATAGAAATATATACCTCATTTGCCTTAATATTATTAGTTAACTTGTAAAAAAGGCAAATGCGTGTTCCATTTGAAACATCTGCGAGTGTTGCAATACTATCAAGGATATTGCGCCCCGAGGATAGTGCATGGGGTGCATAAAGGATAATTCCCCACCGATCGTTAAGTCTAGAATCATGTCTAGACGTGTCCTCTGCAGAACTGGATAGTCCGGCTGCGTAGATTTGTTGTAATTTATCGACCAATGTAGTGTCGTCAGTTGCACTTCTTTCAATTTAGAGAAGTAAAAAAAGCATTGGTTTTATGTCAATAAACTTTAATAAAGTTTTTATTCAATTAGGACTTTTAATTTTTATATATTTTTGTCACAAGAGGCAAGTTTAATCTTATTTAAAGCAAACTGCATTATTAAAATGCAACTTTTTAATAACTCTTACAAGGAATGTAAGTAAACAAATTTTAACGGAATTTTCGTAAAATAATAATCATATGGAAGGAGTAACTTATAATCATAATAAGATGGTTGTTAGATCCTTTTTATATCATTACGTGAATGTAACGTGACGTCTGCAAAAATATGTACCTAGTAGAAGAATACTTTATAATTCTAACGCTTATTTGAAAAAAAAACAACTAAATTAAATATACATACAATGTAGTATTTATATTTATATTTTACTTTAAAGAAAACAATAGATTCCCTTTAAAGTTCCTTTATTCAAAAATGTTTAATTTAAGTATATGTTGTAAATTCCAGATTTACTATATGTATAACTCTTAGAGCTCTCTTCTGACATTTGATTATTCCGATATAATCCATCGACACAAACAGCATAGTGTGTAATGCCTCACTCGATAACATGTCGCCTTTGGTAATAAGCATACACGCATCTGACTCGCACACGGTGCGTGCGCGTTTGCCTGTTTACCGTTGTGTTTACGGTTTTTTATTACACAAAACCGCCGCGACTCCGCGACGCCAGATGCACGGTGGCGGTCGGATTGAAATCGACGGTGGCACGCACGCGAACCTCTCGTAACAGCTTGCGAAATGAACGTTTGTCGCTTGTAAAGTGGAATTTTTGTTTACAATCGTTATGGACAAGAAATGCGATAGCATTGAGAACTGATCGTTTGTAGAGGGAATGTTATATGAAAAATAAATCTTATGTACGATGGAATGATTGTGGGCAACAGGATATTATTATATGATGTGGGATAAGGATGATAAGAAGGCATGCGTCCTTCTTTTAATTATATTAAGCTGTGTGGATCAGCTAGTGTTGCTGTAATCGATTGTTATTTTAAACTTTCTATTAAAACATTTTTATAGGAAGTTTATATTATAGCTTTTGCTTAAACTTAAGTTTTTCTTACAACGGTTTTCTGTATATCCTGTAGATATTAATGCAAATAATAAAGGTCCAGGAAAACTAAGGCCTATGACATTTTGTGGGCCCATTTTAGATTCTTGTCAAATACTGTCAACTCATAATGTTATTGTTTTATACAATTATTTTAATTTGAAAATTAGCCTTTACAAGAGATATTGATAGAATTACGCAATTGCTACTACGTTTACATCCGGCACTTCTTGCGGAGCCGTCTGTGAAGTTTGTAAAAAGCTTTGAGCAGTTTCCTCGAAGCAATTTGCATTGTCGCGTCGACACTTTACTCGTTCCGGTTGACAGTTTTTTTTTACCATTGTCTATAATCGATATTATCAGACATCGATTTTGGATCGTTAGCGTATCCGGTATCAGTGTTTAATGCATATACATTAAAAGGATTACTATTTAACAGATTTTTTTATAATTGAAAATAGTTGTTTATTATCAATTTTATCTATGTACATTGTACTTTACGTACCAATAAAAATTTAGGTAAACTTGTATAGAAACATTAACAAATTTTTAGTACGCTTTAAGGGGTTATATACATATAAATAAATAATTGTTTGAGGATGGTTGTGGTAACTGAACATCATAGTCCCAATCTGAGCAAAGCTTGTACCTATGGGTAAAAAATGGGTGATAAACGCATAAACACATGTTAAACACAATTATATTTATCATTCACTTTTGTATCTATGCAGGGTATGAAACGCGAATATTATACATTATTAAATAAAACGACTTTACGGATTTTATCGCGTTTATTTTTAGATTTTACCCCGTCTACCCCGTGACCACGGCCGCTGGAGAGTGTTCGAAACGTCGGGAATTTAAAATGTAAAAATAAACGCGATAAAATCCGTAAAGTCATTTTAGACCTTCTGGCTCTAAAACAATATAATAACAATAGAAAGATACAAATTATATAAAACGTGCCTGTAACCAAAAACAGGTATTGAATTTACGGTGTTGCGTATTGCAGGTATGGTGTTCATAGCCGGGTTCATCGTGCTGCTGTCGTCACTGATGTTCTTCTTTCCGCGCCAGATCAAGCAGAGTCTGCAGCCACTCCCTCCGAAGAAGAGCAAGGAGAAGAGCGAGCCCTTTTTCAAAGGTATTGCTTATATTTAGCAGCTATAGAACTTCGCAATTAATATTTGGTGCATAACTCAGCATACCTTAGACAATCCCCTAAAGTGGGGGATTGTCTAAGGTATCCCCCACTTTGATAAGGATCAAAAACACTATAATGCCCATTGTAGTAGGATAAAAGTGACTGTGTAAAAGCTGGAGTTATTTGAATGATTACTGTAAATAATATAACTGATGGGTAAATGAGGTATGTAAATTAAAATAGCGATTAGTGCTGAAGATATTATGGTGCACAAGCAGCCATACGCACACCTTCACTCTCATAGTCCGATAGGGCGGACCACTAATACAAACGGAGATAGACTAAAGTCAAGAAAAAATAGTCATGCCCATCCGACGCATGGGTCACCTTACTTTACTCGGGTACAGTTTGTTTTACCGGGTTCGAATCCTCGACTTTTGATTTCCGGCTTTAAACGCTTTGATTGAGACGTTTTTTTTTATATTTGATAGTGTAATTTTTTTTTTTACTTAATCTCATTGTGTATTCTATACGTATACGTTTTTATATATGTAATTATGACATCACTTGGAGATATTGATTTAATTTTAAATTTATGATACTTAAAATCTTGTTTTTAATACACTTGTATATATTCAAATACAAGATTTTTCTACTGTACGCGTTATAACCCAAGCGAGGCCCCGAATGTTAGTCCTAATGAATTCATAAGGCCCAATCTAGTTTAGTGGTCTGGTTCCTCGCTGTGTCAGAATGATATAGCATTCTTCACGTTTAGCATGAGCGCAACTTCTATGTTAATAATACGATGTATACGTTGTGCATACGTACCTTATTTTATAAATATCTATATGATTTTATTGTTCGTATGGCTTTAAGTAGAAGTTAACTAATACGTAATAATGAACCGATTTGATTCATATTCGACGGAGAATACTCTTTTTAACTAGTATTTTTGTTGCAATTCATTCACGGAAAAAAAAATCTGTAAGAGCAACGGACTTTTGGCGCCAATTGAGTTCGACATTAGATTACGTTTATGTAATTTCCATATCTTAATTGGTTAAGGTATAGAGAGACCCTTAGGACTTTATTTCGTCTCCATCTTTGCTTCTTATCCGTAAAACATTTTAAATCACACGCTAACATTTTGATAAACAACTTGTAGACTTCTTCGCGACCATCAAGCGGCAACTGACAAACGACATTTTGATGTGGAGGACCGCCAGCTCGGTGCTCCACCTGATGCCCATCAGCGGCGTGTACAGCTTCCTGCCGAAGTACCTCGAGAAGCAGTTCCGTCTGCCGACGCACGATGCCAACCTTGTCTCGGGTGAGGTACTACGCTCAGTTATGAATATGGACGGTCGTTTGACATTGTTTGATGATAGTATGTATGAAAATGTTTTAAATCATGCCTAGTCTTCCGTATATAGATAAACAGCTGGGAAAGAACAACGTATTATATTTTTTACTGTGATTTTGTAGTATGCAAATAATTAGACTAGTGTAGCCACTAGGTTGCGTTGCCGTACGGGACAAAATAAGGACAATACTCATAGCCTAACAGGAACAGATAATTTTAATATTTGTGTTTTATTATTATTACGTGCTAAAAAGATTATAAAATACTTACGAATACTAAATTCGTAAGTATTCATTTATGTCTAAGTTGCTCTTTTCTGTTAAAATAATAACTAATTCTATAAAAAATATTAAGTAATAATTTAATATGTTAACTTGTGAACTAAATTTAGTAGTTCTTTTCTAGGCAAAAGGGGACCATTTCAATAAATTATTAAATTACAGTAAATGTTAAACGTTTATTTATTGATGAGGATAAGACTAGGATAGTACTAACGTGAGTCCAGTTCTGACACCGAGCTATTTCTTCATTCCAGGTCTAGGTGGTATTCTTGTGATGGGTTTGGGCATCATCACTTCTGGAGTGGTCATTTTGAAACTGGTGCCAACAGCGAGGCAGGTGGCCGCGTGGACGGCCGCCTCCGCCGCTATGTACAGCGCTGGTAAGTTCATCGTTGTATTAGTGTATAAAATTTCTTATTTAGAGCTTGTTCAAATGGTTATATTTTAATTTATGGTACTTTTTTATTAATAAACCTTGTTTCTCTATTAACTTTGAGCGATTTTATTGTAAATATATATTTTTGTAATCCGCTGGTAAGGAACATGTTAAACATTGCTAAAACCACTTTCCAAAATGAAACATTTATGTTTTATCTTGCTTATCGTGTCATTACAATTCCATTCAAATATTGTTAATAACAATAAGTTTTATTCTGGTGTTATTAACGTTTCTAATGAGATTTCATTCAAGTTTAACAATAGTGCCCTTTTAACTACTCGTTCGTTAGTGTAGGGTTTTGCTATTACAGGAAACCTATCTTAATTTTTGCTGAGCTTTATAGCATAGCAGAATTTCTCAGCTATATTTTTGTACGTTATTCCAGGAATGGTGATCTTAATGTTCGTGAGCTGTCCCGAGGAGAGCTTCAGGATGCTGAGCGAGAATGTAGCGACGAGCAATCTCTCGTGCAGTTCAAATTGCCACTGCGAAGGCGCGCCCTACAGCCCTGTGTGTGGGCAGGTCAGTTTATATTACTACAATTAAATTCTATAACAGCTAATTCAAAATGTTATAAAACAATACACATTAAACTTTTAACCAAATCCAATCACTTATTGGATACAGATGTATAGATATGATCAAGACGGTGACTCTAACGTACAAGATATGTTAAAAAAGTTTAATGACAAATACCTATGGTGTTAGGAGCAAGCTTGTTCTCATTGGCTTGACGTATTGGCTCCAAATAAAATTTATATTACACTTCGCTCTTGTAATTTTCTTATTCAGGTAGGGCTGGAATTATTTACACGATGATCACTGTAGTCCTGTTTAAAGGGCGTTGTAGCCACTGTATTTATATATAGTGTTAAGGTATGCAGTTGATACTCTCGATGTCTATGGGCGACGATGAACACTTTCCATCGGATGGCCCGAATGCTCGTCAGCCTTTGGAGGCATTAATCATCATCATCATAGTCATCATCAGCCTATGTTAGATCATCTTACTTTTCAGACAATTGGGAAGATCAGCCCTAATTGCCCTAACCAACTAGCAAACAACAATAAAACTTTTGTTGAGTCCCCGCAGAATTGACGACACACGCCCCTACCACTAGGCTACGGTGTGGGGAATAGGAGTATATAATAGTAAAAACCCACCAATCCGCATTGGACCTGCGTGGTGGGATACGGTCCAAAACCCCCTAATGGATAGGGGTGTATTAGGGGAGGCCTATGTCCAGCAGTGGACTATCATAGGTCGATGATGAATAGTAATATTTATATGTTATAATATTGATATTTGATTTGCAGGATTCTTTCACGTACGTGTCGGCGTGCCAGGCGGGATGCGCCGGGAGTCATCAGCTGGATAACAGTACGTGGCTGTACTACAACTGCTCCTGCGTGGACGAGCACGAACGCGGCGAGAGGGCGATCAACACGTGAGTCTTCCTTCGGTTTTGAAGCTTTTTGCATGATTTTAATGTATAAATTTAATTTTAATTCTAATGACAATTAAAGTGGTCTTGCCAGGTTTATATATAATGATTCACAGTCAATGAACAAACGTAACACTTGTATGCTCAATAAAGACATTTAACTTTATATATCTATGATGTCACTTCTAAAAATACCATTTTTAGTTCATCGAGGTCATTATCCTGATTCGCCACAAAGGTACTATGTTCGTGTCTTATTAACGGCAAAAAACGCACGATTCGCGCGATTCAAAACGTTCGGAATACATATTTAATGAAACACAATTAAATGAACTTTTCTCACGCGTACGTTTCTCTCGGACACGGCTGTGGCGCAGCATCGAGCGCTACTCGCTGGTGAACTCGTCGCAGCTGCTGTCGGGCGGCGGCTTCGCGGTGAGCGGCGAGTGCGCCGGCCCTTGCGCGCAGATCTACCTCTTCGTGGCCATCTTCGCCGCCGCCATGTTCGTGCACGCCACGGGCGAGGTGGGCGCCGTGCTGCTCATCATCCGCTGCACGGACAAGCATGGTACGACTCTATTTCTATGGGGATAGGGTTCAATTTGTATTGGCAATGGTAAGTGTTCTCTGGGGCGAGGTGGGCGCCGTGTTGCTCATCATCCGCTGCACGGACAAGCATAGTACGACTCTATTTCTATGGGGATAGGGTTCAATTTGTATTGCAATGGTAAGTGTTCTCTGGGGCGAGGAGGGCGGAGGGCGCCGTGCTTGCTCATCATCCGCTGCACGGACAAGCATGGTACGACTCTATTTCTATGGGATAGGGTTCAATTTGTATTGGCAATGGTAGTGTTCTCTGGGGCGAGGGAGGGCGAGGAGGGCGCCGTGCTGATCATCATCCGCTGCACGGACAAGCATGGTACGACTCTATTTCTATGGGGATAGGGTTCAATTTGTATTGGCAATGGTAAGTGTTCTCTGGGGCGAGGAGGGCGCCGTGTTGCTCATCATCCGCTGCACGGACAAGCATGGTACGACTCTATTTCTATGGGGATGGGTTCAATTTGTATTGGCAATGGTAGAGTGTTCTCTGGGGCGAGGAGGGCGAGGTGGGCGCCGTGATCATCATCCGCTGCACGGACAAGCATGGTGAGACTCTATATCTATGGAGATAGGGTTCAATTTGTATTGGCAATGGTTGGTGTTCGCTTGGGCGAGGTGGGCGCCGTGCTGATCATCATCCGCTGCACGGACAAGCATGGTGAGACTATTGGGACTCTATTTCAATAGTGGTAAGGTTAATTTTGCTTTAGCAATGGTTAGTATCCTCTCGGGGGAGGTGGACGCCGTGCTGCTTATCATACGCTGTACGGATAAGCATAGTGAGACTCTGTTTCCTTGGAGATAAGGTACATTTTTTATTTATAGGAATTGGTTTAGTGCAGTAGAACTCTATTTTCTAAGTGGTAAGGTTGATTTAGGATTAAAAATAGTTCCTGCGGACTCGCCCTCCGCCTATAGGCCGATCGTGTTGCTGGACGATGGGGGAAAACTCTTTGAGAGAACCGTGGCGGCCCGCATCGTCCAGCACCTGGAGCACGTCGGCCCAAATCTGGCGGAGAGGCAGTATGGCTTCCGCAAGGGCCGGTCCACCGTCCACGCCGTGCTGCGGGTCAGATCCCTGACGCAGGATGGGGTGTCCTGGGGTGAGGGCGTTTTGGCGGTGTCTCTCGACATCACCAACGCTTTCAACTCCCCTGCCCTGGGCCTGCATGAGAAGGCGCTCCGATACCACGGGTGCCTCCGTACTTGCAACAAGTGATTGGGGCCTACCTGTCGCATCGACGTGTCGAATTCCCGTGCCGAGATGGACTCCGGACCATCGAGGTGTCGTGTGAGTTCCACAGGGGTCGTTCCACGTTCCACGTTCTTAAGTGGTGGCTGGAAAGAGGACACGGCTCCTATCATTCTGCGCGACGCAGGTCTCTCGGGATACGGCTGTTTCGGAGGTACCTTGTGCCGCGTGGTCGTCAGGAGCCTAAGAGGTGCCACCACTGTGGCGTAAGTGCCGAGGAGACGGCCCAACACTTGCTGGAAGAGTGCCCAGCCTGGGTCGAGCAACGCCGAGAGCTGCGTAGTGCCGTGGGGCACGAACATTCGCTTCCTGCCGTAGTGCGCAGTATGTTAGAGTGAAAGGTCGTGGGGCGCCGTCCTTGCTTTCTGCGAGGACGGATGGCGAAGAACATTTAGTGCAATACGCTCATCTTGGTCGAGCCATCCCACCTCTCTGCGCGGGATCGAGCTCAACGCAAAAAAAGTTCATTTGGATTGGTAATGGTTGTTGTTTTATTTTTGGACTCTTTCAGATTCATTAAGTGATCAGATTATTTGGTTGACTCAGTTTCGTTTATGCGTCAGTTCACTGTGTAGAACAATTCGATTACTAATGCTGACGACACATATAAAATGTTACATCATCGACATTATCTATATCAATTTTTAGCTTTGAAAGGTATACAGTCGACTTATGCCAAGTGCATTATCTCAGTCACCGGGTGGACAGAGAAAAGTTTTGACATGTTGGACTTTGTAATAGTCGCATGGTTTGCCAGTTTCGTTGTCGTTCTATTGTAAAGTAAGTTAAATGCTGTCGACTAAAACGTTAAAAACTATATATATTTGTTCAGGGATACAGTCGATTTTACGGTGCTACTCTCATGTCACAAGAGTAAAATCTATATTAGACTTATAGAGATGCCTTTTATTTCTCTCGTGCAGTGCTCGAACGAGTTCGTGGGGTTATAGTGTTTCACGAAAGCGATTTCCTTTAAAAAGAAAGCTGACCGTGGTATTAATTTAAAGTGTATCATGACAGACAAGGCGATGGCGATGGGCGTGATCCAGTTCGCGATCGGCGTGTTCGGCAACGTGCCGTGCCCCATCGTGTTCGGCGCCGCCGTGGACGCCGCCTGCCGCCTGCGCGACTCCGCCTGCGGCCTCATAGGCGCCTGCGCCTCCTACGACAACGACAGCCTCAGGCACCTCTACCTGGGTACGGGCCTTACCATACATAGATACACTATATAGTACTCATTTCAGGTGGGCTTCTGGGTCTACGTACGAGCCGAATGCACCCCGGCAAAGGTTTTGATACACAAAACTTAAGGTGCTTTTAGTGGTGCTATTGCATAATTAATAATAGGGCCATATGAGTTTGAGATTAGATTTTGTGTTTAAATTCATATGATATGGATAAAAACAGGAAAAAAGTATCCCATAGCAATTATCTTGCTACATACATCGGCGTGTCAAACGACGAATAACAACATAACCCACGATTTATAGTTTTAGACTTTATCCCGAGTCTTACTTAACTTAACCATAGTTACATATTGGATTGTATGTCATTGTGTATTCTCTCCTCAGGCTTGTCAGCGGGGCTGATGTTCCTGGCGTTCATAATGGACATGCTGGTGTGGAGCAAGGCGGGCCGCATCGACATGAACCCCGCCGAGCCGGCCCCGGACTCGGCGCCGCTCGCGCCCGCGCGCCCCGCGCCCACCGACACGCAGCTCTGACCGCAGCCCCTGTACGAGTCGCACTTCTAATACCGACCTTATGTCAAACCGTTAGAGCACATTTTAGTTTGAAAGCTGAGAATCGCGTACTACCATACGGTTCAACATGTATTGACTTTAGCGGTCGCGTTTATTTGTTTTGATGACGTTTTGATTAGAGCTCATTTTGCTTTAAAGGGTCACGGGCTTTTAGTTCTGCGAATTGACCGAAAACGGTCGGAATATTCGTTTTTATGGCGTCATTGCTTCGATGACGTCATTGTTTCAATGATGTCTTTGTATCGATGACGTCATACTCTTTTCAAATTTGGCTCGTTTTTGCTATCAAGTGTCATTGCCGGTTCCTCTCATTCGGTTCAAACTGTACTGACTCGAAACGATCGAATTACGCGTTTTGATGACGTCATTGCTTCAATGACGTCATACTCTTTTCGATTTGTATGAGGTCGATGATGGTTTAAATTTGTATCGTTGTACTGCTTGTACTTGTTGTTTCTTTGAAGCGTTATTGTATTACTACTGTTGTGGTAAAGTACAATGTAATTTCGACTTTATTGACGACAGAGTCGATATTGCTTTGAACATACGATGTTGCTTAAGCCGTTTTGGTTTTTAACGTTATCGAAGAATAAACGTTTCTGACGTTACTAATGCGGTGCAATACAACTTGATGTTGTTTTATTTTATATGAATTTGCTGTTTAATGCATTTACAGATAATATTCTTGAGTAAGTAATGAGCTACGAATTTATTTACGTATACAACTCTAGAGACGAGGTGTTGACGAAAAAAATATACAAAAGTAATGGAATTTTTATTTACATTGCCGATCAGGCTGATATTGCTTTTTTGACGTCATCACTTTGAAAATTACATAAATATGAATGACTTTATTACGTGGCTTATTTGACTTCATATTGTCTACGTTTAAATCATAGTATTTCTATGATATTTATGCGTAAAAAATTAAATGTTTTAACGCATTATTTATCCGATCATCACAAAAACATCACACGTTTCAGAACAAACTTTTGAGACTAAATGTAGTCTAGTATCGAATACCCTAAAAAGTGAGGGTACAATTTATACATTTGTTTTATTATAAGTGCTATTTTTGCCTTTTAATTTGTTGAGTGATATTTTATGCTCAATATAAATGCATAAATAATGTTGTCATAATAATTAATAATATTTTAACTTTTGCATGTTTAAGAATATTTGATCCATTACTTTAATGAAATTTACCTTTGTTAAGAAATGTTTGGAGACATGTGTCTCTCATTGTAATGAATTGAATGAATATTATAGTACGTGTATGGAATTGTAATGTTCTGAATTTAGATTTTCTCTTGAAAAAGTTCTTTAATAAAATCTACATATTATAGCTAATTATAAGGAATGTGCCTAAATGATACATATTATCACATTATTCAGGACTGAGTTTCAATATAACGCTGGGCTAGCAATATATTGGTCTTAATATTTTGTTTTCGCCACAGATTATGTCAACGCATTGTTTGCATTTAATAATTTTATTCTATTGATAGTAGGCGATTTTTTTTATTTTCTTTATTTTTTTGTCTTTTTTAACAACTGGCAGCTTTGTACATATCGTGCACTGATTATATTATCATGAGCGTTTTGTTTAAGACCAAAGTTTAAAATTAAATATCGCATGCAATATAATGCCAGCTCAGTACACCTTTCGGTTATTGCGAATTACATGGCTAGTGATTAGAAGTTTATGTTAGTTTAGAGTGACTTTTTTTTTTGGTTTAATTATACATTTTAAATCGGTAACTGTAAATATAATAAGGATAATGAAACATATAATCACATAATATTTTTTTTTATTTAGATAATTTTTTTATCTGTTGTATTTTGTATCGATTGGTTATACACTTTTACAACATTGGATAATTTTAACTTTTTAATTGTACACTTGAGCTGTATAGGTCATTTTTATATGTATTTCAATAGTTGTCTTATACATCACAAAAATATTATATATATATATATATATATAAAAAACTTTAGCTTCAAATAATTGAAAATACTTTGTTGCCAGTAAATAATTAAACTTTAAGTGATTCGTCAAAAAAAAATGAATTTATGGCTCTTGTGTACTATTTTATTTTATATAAAAGGCTGGGTCGTGTGTAAAAGAAATTAAACTAGATTTACGATTGTTTTACAATAAATAGGTTAAGATCGTAGTTTTTCGGTGGAATGCGTCGGTATGAATGTTTTTGTGTAGATCTGTGATGTCAATGTCACTTATTACATTATCTGTATCGGTAAATTTGTTGAAAAATATTTCATTAATTTTCTCAATGTCGCATATTTTCACTGTATTCAATTAGCTTGACAACGTTGTGATAAACAGTTATTTCTGACTAGAACAACCACTGCCGAGATATATATATCGATACATAAACAACGAAAACATGTCCGTTTGTATGATATAATAATGCAGGTTATTTGTAAGAGTAAAACAAATAGTTTTACTTAACGTTATATATCGCTAATGTGCATTAATTTCGTGCAATTTTAGACAAAATATATTATAAACATATATTAATGAAATATATTTAACTATTTTTTATTTATATTAAAAATTAATTAAATCGTGAATGTTTATGGATTTATATGGAAGTCTTAGTGTGTTCATTGTATTGTATTTTTATTATTCTTATATTATATACAATTATTTTTTCCGCTAATGAATTAGCTTAGTTAATTTTATTAAGATACTTTTTTTAATGTAAATTTATATCTATATTCTTATCTCTAGTTGTCTCAATGTTTAGATAAATTTGTTGATTGTTGCTCTAGTTCTTCACAGTACGTAAAGAATACGACAAAACATTTTTGTTCTTTCCCTTGTAGCGAACACAATATTACTAGTCTACGGCTTAGTTGTAATGAATAATACCTCTGGATCTTAGTTATACGAATGCATGTGTTCGGATCTATCGGACGTTTGGGGTTACGTGGTCGCCTTTGCAGCTTTTACGGTATATGTCCGAAGTGGTTTATAAATGTATTTTTATGATACGAGTTTTGAGAATGTTTTTTATCAAATTTTCCTATTTTTGTCTAAAAGGCGAAGGTCTAAAAGGCAGATTAATAATAAAATTTTAATGGTACAACATTCAATTGTTTTTAACTTAAATATTTTTAAAGGTTACAATTAATTATTTTGTTTACGCGATTACTACACATTATTGAATAAAGGGACTTTTTACGGATTTCATCGCGTTTATTTTACATTTTTAACTCCCGACGTATCGAACACTTTCAAGGGGCCGTGATCTGCCTCGTGAGCACGGAACGCGATAAAATTACTAAAAAGTTCTTATATTATTTTTTTAAAGGTTATCAATAGTTTTATTTTTAAATGTACCAAATTTTAAAATGATTCAATTTTGTGAAATATTTAATGCCAGTTTTATAATTAATTCCGATTACGTGTAAAGTTAAAATAATTGTACCAACTGTTTTGAAATATATTACCAAATATGCTTGCATGTATGCGTTCAACATTTTTATTCTAGGAAATATGGATGCGTTAATAGATTCGTCTATTATTGAAATAATAATAATAATAATAATGATACTTTTAATTTATACAGAACTTTTTGCTCTGGTTATTAAGCCGGTACTTTTATATCTTTGTCTAAGTTTGAATTGTGAGTTCTGTGTAGATTTGTTACTGTGACTTTGGTCACTTTTTTTTAATTATTTGTAAATAAAAATTTATTCAAAAAGCTTGTTTTTTATTTTCAGTAAGCAAAATTGAAAGTAGCTTTAGAAATGATATTAACGTCAAAGTTCTGCAGATATTTCGGTGCCTATTTTTGTCGCAAAGCGGTAGTGTGTAAAACTACTGTATTCCGGTTTGAAGGACGTTGCCCGCGTATTTACTGGGTAAACGAGACGTTACATCCTTTGTCTCACGTGGACGGCGTATTGGAAAAACCCCTCATAATGCCTCATAAATCCATGAGCGTTGGGGACCATTTTTCATCAGATGGTCTACCTTCATTGGCAATAAAAAATATAAGCATATCATCAGTGCTGCCTTTGCTATCTATTTAAGAAAAACATAATTTTGTAAAAGGATGACAAGATACGAAAAAGTAAAATAAAAAAAAGTAACTACGCTTATTTTATTTTGTATTGCCAAGGAAACTAAACTGAAATTTACAGCGCGTAGATGATACGCCTGGTATTGACAATGTCCATGGGCGTCGGTGCCCACTTTCCATCAGGTGGCCCGATTGCTCGTTTACCTTTATGCAAATAAAAAATATGACAAAATTGCATTAACTGCCTCCGTAACCTAGTGGTATGGGCGTGTGCTTTAGAACCCGGAGGTCGTGGGTTCGAATCCTGCGGGGACGCAACAAATTTTTATTGTTGCTTCCTAGTTGGTTAGGGCAAATTGGGCCGATCACCCAATTGTCTGAAAAGTAAGATGATCCATGCGAAATGCGGATGGGCATGTAAAAAAGTCGGTCCACGCACCAACCCGCATTGGACCAGCGTGGTGGGATACGGTCGAAACCACCTAATGGATAGGGGTGTATTAGGGGGAGGCCTATGTCCAGCAGTGGACTAACAAAGGCTGATGATGTGATGTGATGTGCATTAAGTCACCGGGATTCACAGTTCGGATGAGAACGAGTCTAATTGGATCTATTTGTAGGAGCTATTCTGTATTTGGCATATAAACAATTTGGCTTCATCATTTTCGTTACTATAAGCCGAGTTGAGCCAATTTTAATAGTAGATAGAATTCGGATAAGCATAGTCTCATATCAAGATCTACAGGCACCGGATACGAAAGTGTTTTTTGGTTGCCTGTAGATCTTTTTAACTTCTTATCACAAATTAAAAAAATCAGAGCGCCAGGAGTGGAACAAAGAGGTAACGTAATTATATTAAAACAAAAAAATCCTTCTTCTTTTGAGCTGTTTTAATCGGTCGTAATAATCAAAAAAATCTTTGCAACTGTTAGCAGACGTCATTGCCTTAACATTAATTGACATCATATTTAAGTACATTTTGTAGCCCAATATTCTTATTATTTAAAAGTGACAGAAATTTTAATCCGTAATTTAAGGCTGCTTTTTGTTTTTAGTGCCTATTCATTATATTTATCAATACATTTATAACATAAATTTGATAAAAAGAAAACGGTTTAAAACAGTTCCCTTGTTGTATTTTGTGGTTAGTTCGGACAATGGAAAAAGTAGAATGAATTCATGCGTCGGATGGGCATGTATAAAGTCAGTCCACCTACCAACCTGAATTGGTGGGATATGGTCCAAAAACGAGGAATACGGGACAAAGAGAAGGCGAGCATCAGGGAAGGCCTATGTCCAGCTGTGGGCTACCACAGTCATTAAGTAACAAAAAATTAAGTTACATAAGTATGAAGAATTTATACAATAATTTCCAATAAATAAGAGGAAAATAATCTTATTACTATTTCTCAATATCTGTGTATGTTCATCTAAATAAGCGAACACGGCGTAACACTTCTGCGAAATTGCAAGAGGGAAGTATTGATCATAATTGTGTTCTGACCTTGCCGATACGTCCAGTAATTGATTTTGTTTATAACCGTATTGTACAATCTATATTATATGTGACCGTTTCACATTTATTAATTCACTATAACTATTACCGTTACAGGTATGCTAGTTTTTTAGTATCGCTAGTTTTTATTCTTTTCTGATTTTACTATAGTTTTACGGGAATTCATACTATTTTTTTTCATTTTTTTGAAGTAATACTTCTTTTGGCACGTTAGCTAAAATAATGAGCATAAACTTAAACGACGTGCGCGCACACCGTCACGAAAAATCGACATATTTTTTGTTTACTTTTACTTTTTTTGTTGGCTATAATCAACTAACAGGTGTATTCACGATATTTATTTCTGCAAAAGTGAAATAAAAAAAATTAATTATTGAAAAACATTTCTAGTGCTTACGCCAAAGAAGTTTAATTTCTAACGCATGACTAAACGCACTTTTTCCTTTCGTTCCACCCTTGCGGGGAAATGAACGCGATATGTCGGAGTGGCACAGACTATAACTTAATTTGTCTCTAATTTATTTTTACGCAATTGTTTTTATATTAAGATTTAATGGCGACTTAAGGTTAACTTAATAATAATTTTAATAGTTTTCTTAACATCTAACACAGTTATAACAGTGAGATAAAAGTTTAAATTAGTAACATTATTTATTAGTGCACGTTTTATAAACAGTTCCTAAAACAAAATCAAAAAACATTTATTTCTTAGCACTGTTGGTTTCCGCAAAGTAATCTTGTATGCATTTTCATATCAATATCGTTTACGTTTATCAAGAAAATGAATGGAATCAATTGAAAATTCTGTCCGTGTGTCCTCGTTCATAAGCTTTGGCGGACGCGTCAGCGGAAGCGGCTGCGGAAGCTCTGGAAGAGGAGTATCCAACTCGATGACTTGGTTTTTCATATGGCTCATCTCTTTCATAGGCTTCGTTACTGCAATTAAATTAAACAATATTGATATTTAAAAGTATATATGTTCATATAAATTTTGCCATCTATTTAAAGTCGCTATAGTCTTGTCGATATTATACCAACTTTATTACATACTGTGATTACTTTTTAATATTTATTATCTTTTAAATTATAAAACTAATTATGGTATTGACTATTAAATCATTTACGCTTATGACTTAGGTTAAGATCCGGCATACAGACTTAATCTAATAAAATATATTATCATAAGGTATAAACCCGACACTCAACAAGGTTACAAAAACTGTTATTGATCAGTTTTTTTTACTATTAGAAATGGCATAAAAGATACATGATAGTTTTAAAGATATTTTTTAATTTGTTTATCATACTTAAGGAACGTTTATTTAACTATTCGTTATGAGTATTTTATTGTTGTAAAATCTATTCAATTGATTATTTATCAAAATAAATAATTTACTGAGATTAAGGTTCATTATTTTTACTCCTTGCCTCACCTCCTTAAGACTTTCGATGTTACATTAACATATTGTCCTCCAAGATGATTTCGACTACGGCGGCCGATCTATTTTGGCTATTAGCCACTATGCAGAATATATAATAGTGCCCAAATGTACGCGCAAACACAAGTCCCATCTTTCTTTATACTCCCATAGACAGACTATTTACATGCCCATTCGAAATACTGATCATTATACATAACAGGCAATCGGATGATCAGCCTGCATTGTTCTAACCTACTAAAAAAACAATGAAAAGTCGTTTAGACCCGGCAGGATTCAAACCCACCACCTCTAGTGTCTAAAGCGCCAGAAGGCTACGAAGGCATATAAATTAACAAAGTTCAAAGCCGCTTTGCTGTTTGTTGAATAAAAGATATACTGAAATTCAGATGCTTTTTAAAGATTTTGCATACTTTGTCTTTTTTCGTCGTGGTGTAAATTAAAACTTTAATTTAATAGGTACGTAGAGTATTTTATTGATAAAATGTTGCTTAAAATTTATACTAGTAGGTATATATATATATTATATTCACAAATGTTAACAATTTATGTTTACATGTAAAACACGATTAGGATTACCATTAATTTCAATTAAAGTATGCTTCTTACTTCTGTTACCTTAATGGATCGGCTCGTGTGTTTACTGCCTTAGACCAACCTGTTATCGAGACTCCTGTCGCATCCACCTCCCTCGCTACTGACGCTAGCATCACCATTTGAACTTCGATCTATAAATTCGCCTCCCACCTTCAAATAGCCGCCACTTTCGAAGTCCCTCTGCCTATTGTCTGAATTAAAAATGATAACAAGAAGAGTATAGGGCGTATATATATTGAGTTAGGTGTGTCACATGTGCATAATTTTTCACGTGTGTGTAGAAGGTCAACTTTCATGTGCTTCTCCAGGTATTCTCGGTACTTCTTTTTATTTTTATGTTGTATATTACCTGGAAGGAGACACTACACTACTAGGACCAACTAGTCCAAGTAGATGTACTCATGGACAGGTTGCTGGCGAGTGGTGGTGCGCAGCATAATCGAAGTCAGGCTTATTAACCGAGTTAGGAATACTACGCTGTGCTCCCGCATCAAAATCAAAGAAGCGGGACTGATTCTAAAGAGATTGAGAACTTACCTCTATCGGCTACAATGCAGGCAAATAATGCCGTGAATATTACGATAGCAGCTGTACCCATTTTCATTTTGTGTGACTATAGGTAAATGTGTCTACTCCCGCATTATATAGTGCAGAGCTCTTTTGAAAGGATGGAAGCCACGTCAAATTAACATTTCGGAAACGATATGGTACCTGGTCATCGTCACGATTCGCTTGTGATGTGTGACCGTCAGTTTAATCGATTCGCCATTAGTTTCGTGGGTTCGCATAACGCGATCCGAATTTTGTTGGTTTTTTAATGTGAAACACAAAGTTTTGCTGATTACAATGTCATTGGTGCTTTGACATCTACCGTATTGCGCAAGTTAAATCAATTTTAAAAACGAAATACTGATATCAAGCTGTGGATATACGAAGAGTAACAAGAATATTGATATTATACTGTGTACCTGACCGAAAACAATAGGATTCAACGTGAACATAAAACTCTTTGCCAAGCGAAGAAAGGAAGAGGAGATAGAGATAGCAACACTGTCAGATGAAGAAGTCTCTAAGATGTCTCTGGGACTATTGCAAATACTCTGCTTTTAGGGGCCAGTTGGGTCCATGACCGCAATAGCACCAGGTTTTACACCTTGGAGGCTCAAAAAGAGTTAGAGATAATGTGTTCTTGATTCTGCGGATATCCGGGAGCACATTTTGCAATATTCTCAAGGCATTCCGACATGGGCGAACAAGCAGCAGCAGCTGGCAGTTAGAATATTCAAATTCAAATATCTTTATTCAATATTGAAGTGTAACACTCACTTATTGATTGTCAAGGACGCTACCACCGGTTCGGAATAGGACGTCTCCGATCTAAGAAGAACCGGCGAAAGAAACTCAGCGGGCCTATTTTGTCATCTTTTAAAATAATCAAATATATACATATAAATTTTCTTGTGAGCTACATACAGTTCTATCATACTTATATTATACTTGTAAAAGCCTGGAGTGAGCATTCCATTACCAGGCTGTGTTATCATTTATAAATTAATTTATGTTATAATAACCTTTAACACATAAACGTGCTTTTACTACTTTTTTAAATTTATTAATGGGTAAATTCTGAACGTTTACTGGGATTTTGTTGTAAAAGCGTATACATTGTCCCATAAAAGATTTACTTCTTCTTCGCCGTCTAGTTGCTGGAAGAATAAAATTATGTTTGTTTCTAGTATTTATGTTATGTACATCACAATGTCCGCGAAAATCATTTCTATTTTTTTGCTCATAAATTAGATTGTCGAATATGTATTGAGAAGTAACGGTTAGTATTTTAATCTCTGTGAACAATTTTCTTAGGGATTCTTTGAGGCCCAGGTTATAAACCGCTCGAATAGCTCGTTCTTCGAGGACAAAGATCGTATTAGTATCCGCCGTACTTCCCCACAGTAGAATGCCATAAGACATTACACTGTGGAAATAGCTAAAGTATATTAACGGAGCCGTCTCCAAATTGTCTGATTTTCTTGACAGCATATACTGCAGAGCTGAGTTTATTCGACAGTCTATTAATATAAGGGCCCCACTGCAATCTGGTATCTATTGTTATTCCCAGAAACACGGTTGACTTAACAACGTCTATCTCTTCCTCATCTATAAACACTTCACATTTACCCGGTCTTACATTTGGAGTCATAAATTTAATACATTTTGTCTTCTTCTGGTTTTGGTAGCAAATTATTGACACTAAACCAGTGCGCCACTCTAGAGAGAGTATTATTTACTTCATTCATTTATTGATGTGTGTCGTTTAACTTTAAAAATTAAGGAAGTATCATCAGCAAATAATACTACTTCTTCTTTTTTATTAATAACATATGGTAAATCATTTATATAGATGAGAAAGAGAAAAGGCCCAAGAATAGACCCTTGTGGGACACCCATATTTACCGGGGCCCCGGGAGATCTTTTACCATTCACGTCAACCCTCTGAGTTCGGTCGCTCAAGTACGAGGACAGAAGATTGAGTGCGGCGTTTCTTACACCATAGTAACGTAATTACTCGGGGTAGCCGATGGAATACCATGTCATAGTGTTGTTTACTGCAAAGTATTTGGATTTGCGATTCTAAGTAATCAACAATTTCTTAGAAGTTCTTTGACCAATATGTAAGAACTTGCTTGAAGGAAAGCACGTATGAGTGGAATTAGTGAACTTTTTAAGTAGAAAAATTATTGATACTCAAATTGCTGTAGATTTATGCCCATTAGATTTTACCATCACCAACAGAGCCCTCAAGCTTAACATTATTTCATAGAGACGAGTAAACCTTGATCTACATTTTTTCTTACAAAATAAGGTCCTAAAAGAATGAGTTTTACTATAACGAAATTTAAAATAGTGCACAGAGTGTGGAGCCGGGGGATTTTGTAATCTTTTAATTTTTTGTTGTCTGTGAAGCAAACTACCTTGGAATTAGGCTTCTTAGCATATTGCGTTCAGGATACTATTGTTAATCATGCTGACTCTGCGTATAACATTAACACATCTTCCGGTATTGGTAATTTATGATATAATCGCTTCTAATTATTATATATTCTTATTACCCACAGCTTCCCGCTCATAAACTAAAAAGAAACTTACAACTAAAGTGATGACTTAACAAAATCCAGGAGTAGATTTTTGTTATAGCGCCACAAACATCGATTTCATTAAATTTATTCAGATTCGAAATGTCATTTAAAATTTAATTAAATGGATTTCTTGACATGATTTGTGAATTCCAGATATAAATTCATTTTAATTACAAATACTGGATTTAACATTGTTAAGTCTAACTTAGACTTATCAATTCTAGGCTCTTAGTAGATTCGGTTCTTAATTAAGTTATATTAGGTTTTACGTCGCTTCCGTTGACTTTTGAATTATTACAATTCCTAGCTATTGTTAGAAAAGAGCCAAGTGCAATGATTATTATACAAAAATGGATTTTGACTTTATTGATTTCAAATTTTATCCGTGTTAGTTGATAACAGACGTGTTCATATTCGTACTCTGTATATTTTTAAGAATATTACGTAATCGTATTTGCCAATTTTTTGTTGCATGTAAAATGCAAATCAAACCAATATTACACTTGGTGAAATCATTCCTTTACTGTAAAGATTTGTAGTTTTAATTTTAAATAACACTTGTCGTAACATCGTAATTTTAGCTTTTATATCATATTTATTCTTTGTATTATAATATAAAAGAATAACAATAATGGTATTCTGTATATTACATAATATATTAAAAATAATAGGATAAAATTAAAAAAAAATATATTAACCGCTTTTTTGAAGAAATTCAGTCTTTGCTTTATTGATCATCTGATTTGTGTATTTGCCGCGGAAAATTAAAACAACCACTTCATCAATCACACTATTATTAACGCTGGCCTCGTATTACTTTGAATTTTTACTTGTGCTTTGTCCTAATTCCTGTAATAATTACCGCAGTCGAGGCATTTAATCTTTAAGATTTGGAATAGAGGTAAAGAAAGTAGCGCTTAGTAACGAAATGGCGTCATAAGTGTGGTATAGTTATTAGTCTACTGTCACTCAGTGATAGACGTGCCTGTGAAAAATGATCGATAAAAACGATAGTCATATGACGCTAATTAATTTCCATGGCTAGGTTTGAACCTATTCCAAGTCTAAATTGGCCAAGCCGTTGGCTATCATAGAAAACAAAACTTATGTAGCAACAATAAAACACACTGATCAATCAAAATTATTTTCTTATATTTATTCGCTATATTCACGATGTTGCTAACGTTTTTTAAACAGAAATATATGCAGTCATATATTTTATTTCAATGATAATAGCTATATACTATTTATTTTTTAAATAGCTTTTTACTAAGAAGATTAAACCTCTGTATTGCTGAATACAACGTTTTTGGACTGCATGGCTAGTAAAGCAATTTGTCTTATTCTAGAGAGTTCATTGCTTCATCATCATCAGCCTGTGATAGTCAAATGCTCCTCCCCCTAACACACCCCTATCCAGGGGTTTTGGACCGTTTCCCAACACGCTGGTCCAATGCGGGTTGGTAGGTGGACCGACTTTTTACATGCCCATCCGCATTCCGCATGGATCATCTTACTTTTCAGACAATTGGGTGATCGGCCCAAATTGCCCTAACCAACTAGGAAACAACAATGAGAATTTGTTGAGTCCATGCAGGATTCGAACCCACGACCTCCAGTTTCTAAAGCACACGCCAATACTACAAGGCTACGGAGGCATTGCTTACTCATTTAAAATATTATTTTATGTAATGTACATAAGTAAAATGGGATTAAGTTTTTATATGATTTTTTTAACGACTTCAATTTTAAGAATATCATCATCAAAATCATAATCAGTTCTTGTATTGTCATATGGGCCTGCTAAGTGGACCAACTACTTGGTAGGCCTCCAATACAGTATAATGGGTGGACCGACTTTATACGTGCCCATCCGATGCATGGATTATCTTACTTTTCAGACACTTGGGTGATTACTAAAAAATATTACATTTTTATCTACCACACGTCTTTCTTTTTTTAGTTTTCCTCTTTGTTATAATTTTATGATGTAATTTCTAAATATTATAAACTTATTTCTGAGCTATTTATAGTGAGTTTGAATAATATTTTCGAATATTTTCATTATCTTCCACATGAATTATTTTTGAGATCGTTAAGATAATTTTTGAAACAAAAACAGTACGGATTTATTTCAAAATGTTTATCTCTGTTCTTTAACAATCTTAATGCAGGATTTGTGCATGCATATCTCGAGTTTTTGCAGTAATTATTTTAAAGAACGAAGATTCATAATAATGAGGCGTGTTTGTTTAAAATTAGAGCTAAAAATCTTCTTAATAATAATAATATAATAAAATATATTTTACATGTGCGAAGACCTAGTAGAAATTTATATATTCTATTGCTGAATATTTTTCTATTTATATTACAGGGATATTACAACTGAACTACATTTATAAAGCTTAGCAATATTCACTAATAGCGATGCTGACTTTTTTAAAAATGAATAGTGCTTTATTATATGCTATCATCATCACTTGCTCTTCCTGCTGCGTCGCAATGCTTCTGTACGACCTTATGTATGCCTAAATCTTTAAAACTAATATATGAATAGATAGAACGATTTAACAGAAAGGTTTATATGTATGAAAAAATCACAATAAACAGATTTTTGCGCTTTAATCACAAACGCTGACCTAACCCTACGAGTCAAATGAAAATACTGTAATACAGTATTTTACACCTTAAAAAGAACAGCAAGAAAGTCTGCACTGATATGTACCTACCATTTAAGGGTAAACCACAAAAATATCCTTTATATTTTATAGAAAAAAATTGCTTATTTACGATGTGATTTTAGGTAAAACAGCATTAATACTTATCTAATTAAGTACCTTCAACATATTGTTTATCTGATATCAATACATCTCTGCTCGACATGTAATTTAAATGAAAATTTTACTGACTTAAAATACCGGGACAAAGCTTTACAACGGTATCGAAAATCAGCAGCATTGCACCCGAGCGAAGTCGGGCCGGGTCAGTAGTATAACAATAAAATATTTATTACGATTAGGTATTCTTACATTTTCATAGCTATTTCTGTCACTATTTTAAACCGAAAGTCTTAAATTCGATTCTTGTGGGAAAATATCTATCGTTATGTTTTCTCGTTTCTTAGGGAAATATAGGCCAATCACCAAATTTCCAAATAAGTAAAACAGATGTTTGACAATCAATGTCGAGCCCATACATATATCTAATGTATATTTTCTTTCTATGGGTCCATGTGGTCGTGAGAATAACTCTGAGGAAAACTGTTATCATGGTAATGTTCGGTTTTTGTTTTACTTGAAAGAACCATTATTTAGTAATAATAGTAGCATTTGCAACATAAGTATAAGTGTGACTATTTTCAGGTGTTTTGAATAAATTACTGAAAATTATTGTAATTTAATTACATATGTAGGATTTATCTAATTGGTATTAGGTTAAGGTTAGCCATAAAGATTTGTAGCCTCTTTTCAATCTTTTCTATTGTTTTTCTTTCTATAAGTTAGTCCATGTCATTTATATTGTCAATGAAATAGTAAATAATAAAAAAGGTATTTTTTTAACGATATATTAAAAAAATATTTTACATACACATATTTACATGCATGGAAAAATATCTATCACATCAATAGCTTTTAAATTGTGAACACTGAAAACAGATCTTGATAGTTTCATTTCAGTGGTCCATTAATCTGGGTCGTTAACGTCTGGAAAAAAAGCAAAAAAGATTAAAAAAAAGCAACATAACTAGCAATATATATTTGAAGAGTAGGTTAAAAATGGTATTTTTTTTGTCTAGATATAAGTTATAGTTTCTGTTCGAAAAGATATTAGCAAAACAAGTAAAAATAAAAAAAATGGGAATGGAAAAAAGTTCTAAAACTTACCCATAGCCGCTTTTGTGTCCACCATAACCTCCTGAACTGGAGTGTGCACTGGCTTGGGCATCTGCACTGGCGCTGGCACTGCCACCACCGTGGCCGGAGCCACTGCCGTGTCCACCATGACCACCGTGGCCACCACTGCTACCACCTCCCAAACCTCCTCCATTTCCGCTGCCGTGCCCACCACCTAGGCCTCCTCCGTTTCCGCTGCCGTGTCCACCACCTAGGCCTCCTCCGTTTCCGCTTCCATGGCCACCGCCGACACCACCTCCGTTACCGCTGCCATGACCACCGCCGGCACCACCTCCGTTTCCGCTTCCATGTCCACCGCCGGCACCACCTCCGTTTCCGCTTCCATGTCCACCGCCGGCACCACCTCCGTTTCCGCTTCCATGTCCACCGCCGAGACCGCCTCCGTTTCCGCTACCATGTCCTCCGCCGAGACCACCTCCATTACCGCTGCCATGTCCACCACCTAGACCTCCTCCGTTCCCGCTGCCATGTCCACCGCCTAAGCCGCCGCCGAGACCGCCTCCGTGGCCACCGCCTAAGCCGCCACCGAGACCGCCTCCATGGCCACCGCCTAAGCCGCCACCAAGACCGCCTCCGTGACCACCGCCGAGGCCGCCGCCACCGCCAAGGCCGCCGCCGCCGCCGAAGCCTCCACCAACGCCTCCGCCGTTCCCTTTGCCACCGCCAAATCCACCGCCGTAACCACCACCAGCACCACCATGGCCGCCGCCTACGCCTCCTCCGAATCCACCACCACCGCCGGCGCCACCTCCGAATCCACCGCCTCCTCCGAAGCCACCCCCGCCATAACCTGGTAAATACATAAAGACCCAAGTAAGTACAGTAAAACTTTAATTTGTCTTTGTTTGCTTGTTAATTGTCCTAATATGAATTTACTTATTCCTTATTTCATAGCGTACTCTATAAGGTAATAGTAGCAGTCAAGCTCTATAATGGCTTTGTCAGCCATGCTGTAAACGCCCGACGCATGCGTAAATTTGCTTCTTGGCTTATTTGTTTCGTTTATGTATTCTCGATCTTTCTTAATCTTCCATCACCCCAGTTTTTGTTTTCAACGTTACTTACGTTGAAAACAAAAACTTATTTGAGCATGTGTAAATTTAACAAAAATCTACAATAAACGGTAAGGCCATAATACAATGGATAATTGTATATGATATTTAGATCAGTAGCACTTTACACTTTCTATGTAAATAACAAAACATTTTAATAATTATGATTTAGTACAATACCTGGTGCGGCATGGATGCAAACCAACAAACCGAACGCCAAAGATAGCACTGCGAGACGAGCCATTGTTCAACTGTGCCGAATGTATTGGCAACCGCCATTTATATACTAGCCCAGCTTATGTCATGAACTATGTTTACAGCGAGCTTTTTGCTTTAGTTTTTGCGCGGTCATTCGATTGGGCAACGGGCTCGAACCTAGTGTTAGGATTCCCATGATGGGTTTCTAAAGCATGATTGTCAGACGCCCTGTTGCGACAGCCTGTTGGAGACGTATTATTTTGGGATACGAGTCATTGTCAGTGATTGCGATTTAGTGGCCAGTTCATATATAAATTTAATATTATATAGTAGAGTTTTCGTGGGAATATGTCGGGAAGTAAAAACTTAAAATGATCGAACCATGCATTATAGTGAATGTTTTTAAAAAATTTAAATATTTTATTTACAATAACATTTATTTTATGATTATTCTTGACACGTAAAGCAAAAATACGGTGTACATACATAAAAAAGTTTGGAGAGAAGTACTAAATATTTCCTATACTTGTCACAAATATACTTTAATTAAATAATTGCGTTATCTCTAAACGTATTCTTATTTACTCCATAACATAATTCTGTTCATCTCATGAAAAATAAGGTGTTACAGTAAAAAAATTACTGAAGGTTTATTTTTAATTTAAGCAATACGTTAGATGTTTGGGTTTAAATAACGACGAAGAAGACTTATAAAATAACTTAACTAGATTGTCGTCTAAGGTTAATAAATAAAATTATTATTTAAGGTTAATAAATTAATTTATAATTTTTCAAAGAAAGTCAATTTGTATTTATTTTATAAACAACAAAAACACGTGTTTGCTTTTTAAAATAACTCTTTTAGAAATGTAAAATCTGTTTTAATATTGATTGGTAATTCAATGTAGCAAAGGATGTTTTTTTTTAATTATGTAATTAACAAGTGATAAAATATATAAAAAAGTCACATTTAATAAAAATATTTTAGACTCGAAATAATTAAGCTATGAAAATGAAGATAATAGTTTAAGAAATAGACAAGATTTATCTGCTTAATAAAGAAATGTATATTATAAACAAATTACGACTCTGAATGTGTATGTGTGTTATTAATCGGTAAAATATCGATTTTTGACCTTTTTTCAGATTTTTTTAAACACTAATTGCAATTATTTTGGTTTTTTTGGTAGTCAATATGAATGTTTTTCAAATATCAATACATCCGGAATTGTATTGACATAAAATGAAGGACGTAATCCAAGGGCTTTTTTCTATAAGTCAAACCGAACCAAAGAGCAAATGTAAATGTAACTTGCGTTGCTTGAAGAGCATCTATAAGTTTTTGTAATGGTTTTTGTGCATATGACCGCTGAGCATTTCAAGACGGTGTTCATCGAATCTATTATATTGCAAAAAATACTCTTCAATTTTTTTTGAACTAAAGGCTTCAATTTTTTTAAAGTAAAGCCGTGATATGATTTTAATTATTTAATTGGATTTGTATTGTGTATTTATTTATTTTTCTTTATATAATGTTTCTATGCTTATGCTTGTTTCTTATTTAATATTTTTTACTGTATTTCAAAACGTTTTATGTACCGTTTGTTAAATGGATTCTAGCATGTTTTACATTTAACACGAGATAATTAATGAACTTGACAATATTTCGCTCGCTTTAAATTGTATAAAATTTTAATTTCATAGACATGAAAATGGGTTCAAATATGAAATATTTTCCTTTACTTTACATTTCTTTAGATCCAGCATTCGTTGGAATATCCTATTCACGTAATACTCTTCAATGTACTTTTAACAACGGTAAATAATAAAAAATTATATTTTCTGGACGAATAACACATCTAGTCCCAAACTAAGAAAAGCATGTACTATGGAAAGTAAGTAGCTGATAAATACATATATATACTTTTCTTTTGTGAATAAATACATAGTATGTAAACACAAGCACCCAGACACTATTTTCCAGTGATGATAATCGAACCCACACCCTTTGGCGCAACAGTCAAGGTCACTAACCACTGCGCGGTCACAAGCGGGTCGTCTATAATCGGTAAATCAGTTGGTAAATATAAGACTAAATCTGGATATTAAATCTTATTAAGGTTTTTGTAAAAAATATATTTACGATTACAAGAGTCTTCTTTCACCTAGCAATTTCCTGAAGTAATCATGGGGTCGGCTTTAAACCCATCCAGATTTACCTTAATAACAGTTTTTATGCTGAGCGACTGGCATCTGACCACCACAGCCCAAAGGGTTCACTGTATTTTAAGTATGATTTAATTGTCAGTAAATTTGAAGGCACTGACTTCGTATAACGACCAATAAAAAAAAAAGAAAAAAAAAATGGTCAAGAATGGTCTTGACAACCGGGACCGACTTTTTACATGCCCATCCGAAGCATGAATCATCTTACTATCAGACAATCGGGTGATTGGACCATATAGTCCAGATGAACCAGAAAACAGCCATTCGAACCCACAACCACTAGTCTATAAACCAATGGCCAATACCACTACGCCACGGCCAACAGTCGTACTACTCAATACATCTTAACTACACGTTTATATTTTATAAACGTATAATAATCTATATCATTACAATTACTTGGTCTTTTCTATCAAATTTAGCCAAAGTGTAAATGAATCTTTACTTAAACTAAAGTCATAGACGCATAAGGAAGAAACTACGCAATGAATTTTTAGTTCTACGAATCACGGTGTCCGTTGTTGCCGTGCATTTACTTTTCCAAGTACTTTTAACGGGCGCTCGTTAATTGTCTGATATTTACATTTTTAATGCACTTATTTCCTCGAATTTGTGGTCATATATTTTTTTAAACTCTTCTTGTACTCAGAATGCAATTGTCAATGATTACATATTCCATTTGATACTATTTGATGGGTATAAATTTGATAAGGTTTATAAAGACTAGCTTTGCACCGTGGTTTTACCCGCGCGGTGATGGTTATTTGTGATAATCATCATTATCATCATCAGCCTGTGACAGTCCACTGTTGGACTTAGGCCTCCCCTAATGCACCCCTATCCATTAGGGGACCGTAGGTTTGTTTTAGGTTTTGGACCGTATCCCACCATGCTGGTCCAATGCGGGTTGGTGGGTGGACCGACTTTTCACATGCCCATCCGACGCATGGATCATCTTACTTTTCAGAAAAATGGGTGACCGGCCCAAATTGCCCTAACCAACTAGGAAACAACAATGAAAATTTGTTGAGTCCCCGCAGGATTCGGACCCACGACCTCCGGATTCTTAAGCACACGCCTATACCACTAGGCTACGGAGGCAGTTGTGTAGTTTGTATTTTTACAATACATTAAATAAATAAACTATTTTAGCATAGTAGATAATCACGTTTTGTTTCCCAAAAATGCCATGTTATTGAGACGGGAAAGCACAATAGAAACTTCCTTCTTTGTGCTTCTATATATTTAAATAAATTGCAATCTTATATCTTATATATTATTACGGAGAAGAAGAATTATTGTGCAAATAAAACCTTATTATAAAGGTTTTATTTGCGCAGTAATTCTTCTCTCCCCGTTCACCTTTAATTTCATTCAGGTCACCCCGATATCTTAATTAACACTTAAAATATAACTCACGTTATAGTGTGAACAAAGGTCACAGTATCGATATCTATAGTTAATAGACTACTGCTTTGACTTTCTTAAGTTAAACAAATCAGGTTTGGTATATGAAAATTATGATTTTAAATAAGTTATTAATAATAGTAGGGAAATATATTCAAGACCTTAAAACCAAACATCAAGAGCTTTTCTATCAAAAGAAAACAGTAAAGTTGATATCTCACCGGTGGTAGATCCCTTACCGGTGGTAGGTCCCTTTACAAGGGACCGTCTGGTGGTACCACCGAGGTGCCTATTTCACCGCAAAGCAGTATTGTGAAAACACTACTGCGTTCCGGTTTGAAGGGCACCGTAGCCAGCGTAATTACTGGGTAAACGAGACTTAACATTCTATGTCTCACGGTAGGCAGCGCGTTGGTGATACCTGTATTGCCAACGTCTGGGCGTCGGTGACCACTTTGCATCAGGTGGCCCCGCCTGCTCGTCTGCCTGCGTATGCAATAAAAAAATCTAAGGTGTGCCCTTGACTCCTCTTAATCTTTACTCACACAAAACTTACAGTGAAAGATAGATCACGATTAATTTGATTCATAATTATGTAAGCTAAAGCTTAAGGAATCGAAAAACAAACTTAGAAGCATCTATTAATCGATCTTTAAGATTTAATTTGAATTTGAATTTAATCTATGTATTTTAATGTTAAGCTCGTAATGTCAGGTTGACCGGAAGTCACGTACTGACATTTATAGACCTACTGTTAAGGAATAAACATTTGTCAACAAATGATAAAAGTCACAAGTATAAGAGAGACTTCTTTTATTACTTATCTAGTACACAGATTGCATGCTCAACCTAGTCAGATTGAAATCATAATTAGCTTTTGCGGTTAGATACATATGTTCAAACCGAGATATTAACAACACATAGTTGTACTATATATTCTTATAATTCTTGAAGCTGTGTTCCTGAAAACATGTTGTAATAATTAATGCGAATGCATTCTAATATAATTGCATAACAAAGTGTATTTAATTACAGGATTACTTTGAGATCAGAATCATATTCGTAGCTTTTTGTTTTAGTAGATTCTGTAGTGAATCTACTATGCATTACATACTAGTTTAAAGTACTATACTAACCTACAGAAAAGGTGATCCTACTTATATCATAAGTCAGGGGTAATAAATGTTTAGTAATCAAGGCGTTACCTTTACCAATATTTATGAATAAATATTGGTAAAGGTAACGTAGGTTAATAATTACTGCAATTACTTTTTAACGTTTCTAAATATTAAATTTTTTATATATTGTATTTATAAATGACCCAAAAATTAAATGAAATGCATTTTCTAAAAGCCTTATCGTCATTTATTTCTTTTTGCCTCAACTCTTGACTCTACATTCCCTCTTCTTTGCACGTCGTCATAAACGTTGTTATTCAGATAAATCAGGTTTATTCAGGTAAACAACAGATTAGAAGCCAACTTATGATTATTTGTACAAATGGCTAGGAGAGACACCGCAAGTAGCAAAGAAGCCGTCGATGGCGACTTGTATATGAGCCCACGACAAAGAGTACACTTGATTGATAAATAAATTGCAAGTAAATTTAAAGCACTGACGCCCCGTAACGATTGACATATAGATAGTCTTGGCAACCGGGACGGGATTTTTACAAGCCTCGCTTAGATCATTGTACTACTCAGACAATCAGGTCATCGGCCCCTATTGTGCTTACGAACAGGAAACAACGATATCACAAAGTTGTTTTCCCAAAGGAATAAAACCCACGACCTCCGTTCTGTAAAGGAAATGCCAATGTTACTAGACTACGTGGTTATTGTTATTGTATATATTGTTTATTAAAGTATTTGAAAATTAAAATAAAAGCCAGATATTCTTATAATTATTTGTTCTATTATCTTTTGTTTTTAGAACTGTCTTAAAAAAATTTACTGTAATTTAATACGTACTTTCTTGGCTTCTAGTTTCTTTCAAGTAAATGTGTTAATGAAACGAAGTTATAATTAAAATAATGATAATTTATAGGACATCTTATTAGGTTTAAGGGTATGAGATATCAGTTAGATGTCTATCTGTATTTATTAGATATATGGTTTTATAAAAAGCTATATAAAATCGGACGAATAAAGATTTTGTTCGTGTCTGATGCTTTTTATAATAGCTGCCGTTAGTTTATAAAGCTTGCATCATGTATGTCGCTGCGACCACCGTCGGGCTAATGTCAGTTTAATAGCTCTTTGACACGTTTGGTGTCTGTATTGTTGTCATTTATTTTTAGAGTCAACTTTTTTTTGGTAAATAGAGCCCGGTCAATACTTCTCAGTTTCCGCGTTAGTCAACGGAAGCCTTGAGATCGATCTCAGCAGTAATAGTTATATTCGTTAGAAGTTTAATTCGTTTTAAGAAACAATAAAAGGGTGTTCCCTAGCTCAATCTACGAATCATTCTAGATTTAGTTTTATTTTAAGTGATATGCCTTGTCCATCAAAAATTTAGTGTTTACGCCACAAGTCTGCTCGCAACTGAGACAAGATGTTATGTCTCGTTCACCCAGTAAATTCGCTCGCTACGGTGCCCTTCAAACCGGAACATGGAAATGTTTTTACATTACTGTTATCTCCGTAAATGTCAGTAATGTAATTTTTATGAAAAACTAAACAAGTTAATTATTATACATTTTAAATGTTATTATTTAATTATTTATTAAAGTGATGCATAAAGCAACTAGTAAGGTCACTAAAAAATATATATCATTCTTAGAAGAATTGTTTTGTTTATTTTAATGAAATAAGTTTTAAAACCAGTGTTTTTCTATAAGTTTTTAAATAAGTAGGTACGTAACGACGCTATGGATTTATTTTTAACTTCCCCTTATTTGTTATAAGTTATCTTATTGCTATTTCAAACGTTTAGGTGATAGCGTGATGATATATACCTTGACGCCTTTGACAATAAATCAATTTTGGCGGTAAAAAGCTGAAAAAAGCTCGCTCAACCGATTACATAAACAATTTTTATATTTTCTATTTAAAGAAATTTCTGATGCTGAAGGTTTTTTTTAATAATTTATTTATTCCTTTCGATCCAAATTACTATACCGTTTTTTTGCCAATAATACCAATAACGCAAAAATGTTAAATATTCTTACAGAAAGAACGCTTGTTTTTTTATTATTTTAGTCTATTATTTTGTTTCATAGCTTTACTAAAATAATTAAGACCGATTGAGAGTAGGCCGAAATATATATTTCATCAAGGAATTTTAAAGTAATATTTTCAACTTTTGTATTTTGGAAAAACTAATTGTTTACGTTTTCTCGGAAATCCTTATGATATTACGCAAAAAGAACATTAATTTAAACAGCGTGATATTTATTTACGTCACTTTTAATTGTTTCTCGGGAGAAGATGAGTGGTTCAAATTCAGTTTAGGTTCCAACAAAAACTAATTTGACGACAAAGAACGCAGCAGAGCGCATCAAGTAAAAGGAGGATGGAAAATTTTTATCATATCACCCATACATTTTGCTGATAGCAACAAAATTATGTTTATTTTAGTTTGCAGTGCGTATACGTATTTGTTATAAGAAACATTGTTTTTGTTAATTACTCGTCCAATTAGACAAACAAGTACTGATTGCCTACAAAACAAAAACATAATATATGCATCAATTTTAATTGTTTAATCGGTTTCGACTTTTGTTATCAAAGCGCAATAAACAAAAGATGAACTTAACAGAAAATAAACAAAAGATGAACTTAACAGAAAATATGTTTTCTTTACACGACGGATAACAAAAAGAAAGAGTCCCTCACGGATGAGACAATTTAACGTTATTTCAATAATAAAGTGACGATTTTAGAACCATTTTAATTCTCATCTTGTTTTGGTTTTTTCTTAAACATGAAAATATTAAACTGCATCAATGGACACTATCTATATGGCCGGATGATACGGATGTCCTATTGTTTATGTTAGTTTGGGCAATATCAGCTTTTTAACCAAATTTTTACCCGTAATGAGGTTTATGAACCTTGGTTGAACAACGCAAAAAAGGTGGCGAAAAACATATTTGACGTTTTTACAGGACGAGGGGGTTTAAAACAGTATTATTTTTTTTATCTAACAAAATAATTATACATAAAACTCCCTAAAAATAAATAAAGAAAAAAAATCTGATTATTAATGCATTAATCGAATGCCAAATTCTACGGAGGTTATCAAAGAGAGTTGTCTCAAAAGCATGCGTCATATATGTAAGTGATCTATCTATTAGTCACTTATAATGAGCGTGTTATCTGAATTTAAATGTGGTAATGATATGTTCAGAGTCTGCCCTCGTGTCGTATTCGTTAAATGATTTATATAATGATGGCTGAAGCTGTATATACATAGAAATAAGTTCCATTAAAGGGTATAACCTTACATTTTAATATAAAACTGTATATTAGTATCGTTATTGAGGGATAAGTTTGTCTAGGTTGGAAGTAATTGTCATGGCAATAAGTTATTGAGACGCGGACGGGTCACGAACACTATAACTAATACCGGTCTTGCTGGTTTATGTACACCATGACTTGAGTGCACGATTTGTTTTGATCGAAGTTATTGGACCACCATTATAACAAGTGGGTATTCTCCGTAGTTGTAAATCATTAAAATTGTTGTCTCTACTAGATATTTGCGCAGCAGTGAACGAGTTTCATAGGGTTTACGTGTTTTAAACGTCGAATATGGATAACTTGATAATGCAGTTATGAGACAGTCAGTGATAAACCCTGTATGCTATGCCATCCGATTTGCAGATAGATTGTGGTTGCAATCTGTAACGTTTTTACTTAGGTTTACGATTTAAATATTACAACTACAATAGGTAAAAAAAAGCAACAACAATTTTAATAAAATCGGATCGTAATTATTTCTTTATTTACGTGATAATTATAATACATATTAAATCCATATCAATATATATAATTGCAGATCATTTGCGTTATTTATTTATATTTACTCCCGACATTTAGAATTATGGATTGATTACATTTCATAAAGAAACTAAAACTCAAGAGTGATAGAAGTTATGAAAAAATATGTTAACTAATTTTCATCATATAATGTTAACGCATTTTAAGGAACGAAGGAATTGTGGAGGAACAACATGTTCTTGTTGTTTACTAGTTGCTTAGGGTAACACGGGCTGATTACCTAATTAAAGAAATTCTAGAGTACGTCAGTTGGACATTTAAAAGCCAGTCTATTGCGATAAGACGTCAGTGCCTTTGGATCTGATTATATCCATTAAGTGTAGGTACTAATCGAATCATATTATAAAGGTGAAATGGCAACCGCTTAGAGTTAATACACTATTCAAGTGATATTTTCAGGAATGGAAGTCATAATGACTTAGGAAAATAGTTCAGCTATAAGACGATTAATTTAATATAAATGTTATTATACAATCATCTCATTATATGATGGAAATAATAAAAATGGGATATTATATTTCACAACGTAGGCTATTTAAATGAAAAGTTTATCTATTTACTATTGGAAGTGTGTAAAAGATCTTAAATAACATATATATTAAAATTAAAACCCAAGCATAATACCACTGCCGACTATAATGATAAAATAAGTTTATTTTGCATAGGTCGGAGTACAGACTAAAGATATATAATTTAATGTTCTCGAAAGATATGTAAAAATAATATAATATTTAGTAATAGATCATAAAATCGCCAGTTAAGGTTGGATTACATTGTATTAACTTCAGTTTGCATATCGATTTTCTTATCACTTAAAGGCCCATTGTTTTTTATAATAACCAGAATAAATATTGTACTGAGACAATAAAATAATATATTTTATTTATCGATTAAATATTAAAATTTAAAATAAACATTTAAATAAGTTTAATATAATAATAAAAGTTTAATCTTATCTTAAAAATAATTTTATTTCTAACAACGCAACTAACTATTGCGTCTCGTAACCGAAGAACCATCTCCACCGTTTTTATAAACTAAGGTTGAATAGCAGATTAGGTATGAAAACAAATATTCATACAATGGGCATTAAAGAAAATTGTACGATTTTTAATAAAACAATACTAAAGGGTAAAGTCTTACGAGTAATTGGTTTGGGTTATTTAATTTCTGTTAAAGTAAACTTCATGAATATAAATAATTTTCTTAGCCGTACTTTTACACATTACTGTGAATAAAATATTTTGTAAGAATCATACGATTTGGCTTTATATGTAATGAAGCCAAATCGTATGATTCTTAAAAATTATATCAAAATGTACTATATATTTTTTTTCTTTTTCTTTTTACTATATAATTTCAAATGATTTTCTGGGATTTTTAAAATAACAACCAAATTTGGGCCTTATTCTTTTTTTACTGCCAAAGAAGACAGACATGCAGTCGGGCCATCTGATGAAAAGTGGTCACCGACATCAGCAACACGAGGGGTATTACCAATACGCTGCCTATGTGAGGCATAGAATGTTACCTATTAAATGCGCTGGCTACGGTGCCCTCCAAACCGGAAGTATCAGTGTGTAGTGTTTTAAATACTACTGCTTTGCGGCAGAAACAGGCACTGCGGTGATACTGCCTAATATGGCGCCCTATTTTAGGGGTCACCTATTAATAATCAGATACCTAAGTCCTCTTTTAGTGGCTCAGTGGTATGGACCGCATTACAAATTGGTATGTTCAAATTAAGTTGATATCAATTGATTGGTGCACTGCTCAGCTGATCACGTTACGAAGTCGTACATCCCAAGCCCTATATTTGGAAGATACTTGACAGTGGTATGGATATCAGAGCTTAAATAACTTTTTAGATAAAAACAACATTGGTATATGTTATTATAACTTTCTGCAATTTCGATACTGTTATTCCACATATTTTATGATGGTAAGTCTTGTTTGTACATATGATCGAATAGAGATGCATCACCGCAGTATCGATTTGTGGAAAAAGTATTATTTCATATGAAATCAATTCTATGTTCTATGTTCTACTTTAAATTGCATCCTGTATTTAATACAGGAAGTTAAAGCAGTTAAAAAAAGACTTAAAATAGCATGTATAAGGGTGATGAGAGGATAAATAGTCTCTTGCGTTGCATTTATTAAGGTAAGGTATAAAAATATACTCTTTAATACCTTAGTAAACTGAAGTAGAATATAGAAGTTAGCGAAAAAAGTTAGATTCCTCTTCAGTTTCTCCATCTTTTGTTGGAGATAAGACAATAGGTGCAACAGGTAACTCAATAGATATTTAATATATCATTGATTAAAGTGAGCGTAAAACTTGGTTTCACTTGCCCTCGATCAGGAAAACTACCGCCGCTGCGAATAAGTGTATTACTCACTGCCGAGTAATTATAATTATTATTGCATCGCAAATCCACGTGCTTTTGTTCATTGCTAGCTTCATATTTTGTATTATACGTTAATTACCAGTATCTAATACTCAAAAAAACATTTTCATTATCATCATTGTCATATCAGCTATTAAAGTCTACTGCTGATCAAAGACTTTCCCCATATGCCTCCAAAAAGTATGATCTGGAGCCACCTGCATCTATTTGCTCAGGTCGTAACTTTATCTTATTTAGGGTCATATCAAAGCTTTTTTTTAACCCCAAGGTTGTCGGTTTTACAAGCTACGAGGCCGGCCCGTTGCCACCTTAGACTGTTTCATCGTTCTTTTATAACTTTGACTTTGATGTTTGCTTTACTTGCATGCACTTTATACCGCAGAGAAAAAGGTCGAAGGCCCTTGTCATCAGACCTTGAAAGATATTGGAGGAACAAAAGACGACGAAGTAACTAAATATTCTAGTACGCATTTAACACAAGAGTAGTTAACCATAGCTACAACGTATTCCACTGTTTATGCAGTTATATGATATATTTTTCTACTATATCATATAACTGCATAAACAGAAAAATCTCGTTTTTTAGAATAGGTATAGGTACCTATTCTAGGGTTTACTCAGTTTATGTATATCCTTTTCATGAAGCCTTATATTTTTTCTTTTTATTTAATTATAATATTCAATAATATTCAATATAGAAGTGTAACGCTCGCTTATTTATTGTCAAGGATGCTACCATTGGTTCGGAATAGGACGCCTCCGACCTGAGAACAACCGGCGAAAGAATCTCAGCGAGCCTATTTTGTCATCTTTTAAAATAATCAAATATACATATAAATTTCATATGAGCTACATACAGTTTTAAAATACGTATTCGCAATTTAAAAAAGCCTGGAGCGAGCATTCCATTACCAGGTTGTGTTATCATTTATAAATTCATTTATGTTATTATAACCTTTAACAAATAAACGTTCTTTACTACTCTTTCAAATTTATTTATGCGTAAATTCTGAACGTTTACTGGAATTTTGTTGTAAAAGCGTATACATTGTCCCATAAAAGATTTACTTATTCTTCGCTGTCTAGTTGCTGGAAGAATTAAATTATGTTTTTTTTAGTATTTATGGTATGTGCATCACAATGCCTGCGAATATCATTTCTATTTTTGAGGTCTATATCGTTATTTTTCATGAAATAATGAATAGAAGAGAAGAAAAGAGATAAATATTAACCCTAAATATCTATAATATAAAAAATAATACAATAATTAGTCTATTTACCGATTAAAATATTTTTATCTGTATAAATACTTGTTGCTCAGTTTTTAAAAATGTGTCTGAATAAAAATATTCCTTACAATCAATAATATTTAATATATTTTTAAATAAATAAGAAATAAAACCTATATATATAGCAGTTAATTTGATATATTTTGAGAAAAAAAATGATAAATTAGTTGGTTAAGTTTGAAGTAAACTATGTATACTGAATTGTTGATGCCACTATCATTATTAAAACAGTTGAGAACCTATAGTTACATTAAAGTTTTCTTTATTACTGTATCGCATTCAATTGCGTATATGTTTAGATTATCGGGAAATATAATATATTTGATTTTATTACTAATAATTTTCTCATAAAAGTTACCATTGAAACACGTTTTGTGTGTCTATGCTTGTATTCGTAGTAATTAATTTATCACTTAGTAAGCCTTATTGATATCAATGTCATGTTACGACTAGACAATTATCATTGCTAATAATTAACCATCGGTGCCCATCATAACATCTAATGGGAAAACGCTAGAATCTATAAATGTTACTCAATAATTACTCTTCTTTTAATTTGCAATTTTATTTGATACCATACTTCTAAGATATTTGTTTATTTAACATCCATTTTTACTTTTAATTTAATTTATAATCTGATCATAACTTTTCATGTAAATATAAATTTTTATTGAATAAAATGACTTTTTACGAATTTTATCGCGTTTATTTTACATTTTAAATTCCCGGCGTTCGAACATGTTCCACCAGCCGTCGTCTTCCCCGTGACCACCGCCGGTCGCTTAGTGTAAAAAGCCGTAAAAGTACTTTTATTCAATAATATGTTGTATTCGCGTAAACAAAATAATTAATAAAAGGTATATTATGACACTACTACTACTATATAAATATATCGTCATCACCAGCCTGTATCAGTCCACTGCTAGATCCTCCCCTAATGCACGCCTTATGGTTTTTAAACCGTATCCCACGACGCTGATCCAATGCGGGTTGGTGGTAAGATATACAGGTTTGATTATTGTTTAATATAGTAAATAAAACTGCCTCCGTAGCCTAGTGGTATAGGCGTGTGCCTTAGAAACTGGAGGTCGTGGGTTCGAATCCTGCGGGGATTCAACAAATTTTCATTGTTGTTTCCTAGTTGGTTAGGGCAATTTGGGCCGATCACCCAATTGTCTGAAAAGTAAGATGATACATGCGTCGGATGGGCATGTAAAAAGTCGGTCCACCCACCAACCCGCATTGGACCAGCGTGGTGGGATACGGTCCAAAATCCCCTAATGGATGGAGGTGTATTAGGGGAGGCCTATGTCCAGCAGTGGACTATCATAGGCTGATGATGATAGTAAATAAAATAATAATCAAATTATTATTTAAAAATAAAACAATTACCTCATGTGTATATTCTGTATTATATATATGAAGTGTTCTTTACTCTGTTTATTTATTCAACATGAGTTATAAATATCTTTTTGTCAAACATTTTGATTTTTCACTTTATTTTTCATAGCATTAATTATACAAAGAGGTTGGATCGAGTGTTTTAGTCAAAGCAGATAAAGGCCCCTTAGTTATATTTTTATCCGTAACTGCTGGCACTCGCTGATGCCGATGCCGTGGCACTTGCTTTAGCAAACGAAACCAGGGTTAGAAGCGCATGGAGTACATTCCCCTTTTGCTCCCTTCCTCCATTATGATTAGGCGATTGAGAAACACCTTTGTGATCAGCATGAGCCCCAGAAGAACCTTCACCGGAACCATTTTCAGCACCACCTTTCGTGGTCTCCTTATTACCACTTTCGTTATTGCTTCCACGGTTATTATTGTTACCGACTCCACCATATCCATTACCGATAGCTTTTCCGGTATCTACAGATGAACTGTCTTTCTCGTTACCCTGTTGAGAATTGCGTTTAGCATCATTCTGCGCGAGGTATCTGCACCATTTCCATATCCGCTGCCAGCTTTGTGATCCTGTCCATTATTTCCTGTGGGTCCATTATGTTTTTTTTGGTCATAGTTGTTCAATTCAGGATTTTCCTTGCCTTTTGTCGATTCTTCTTTGGTTACTACCGACTCTTTTATCACTTTTTCACCACCTCCTACACTACCACCCACACCACCACCTACACCACCGCCCGTGCCACCTCCCGCACCAACCCCTACACCGGCTCGTAGGCCACTATTCCCTTGATCTCGCCTCCATTTCCATAGCCCCTCTGCCTTTACCTGTATTAGACGACCCAGTTTGGCCATTACCACCATTATTTCCTGATGTACGCCTATAACCGGAGCCACCACCGGTCGCTTCGTTCACACCAGCTTCACTATGTATTCCTTTTTGAAGCGCAGATTCATTTTCACTATTGAATGCCTTAGAATTTTTATCGTTTGAACCATTAAGATCTGATCTACCATTTTTACTATTTTTAAACCCACTACCACCACCATTTTCGTGGCTACTTGATCCACTTTGGCTATTACCATCACCGCCCAAATGTCCAGCAGAATTCACGTTTTCTGAAGTAGTCCCATGAACATGCCCTGCACCGTTTAAAGTACCTTGCCCACCATCACTATGTGAACGACTATTTCCATTATTGCGCTCATAACCAGATCCTCTTCTAAGCCCAGCACCGTTTTCAACAGTTGTTTCTGTCTGCGATCCACTTCCCGTATTCGTGCCTTTTCCTTTAACCCCGTTAGAGTTGGTTGCTTTATTGCTATTATTAATATTTTTATCTAAACTTGATGTTCTATCACTGAAAGTATCGATCCCTCCTATTCCTGAGCCGCTGTAACCTCCACCACCACCATATCCGCCTTTGCCTCCATCAAAGGTGCCGGTAAAAGCGAAGCCACCGGATTTGCCATCACTCGACTTGGTGCTTATAAATTTATTCGTTGATTTTCCTGCACCGTCCTCCCCACTTGAAACTTTACTGATTAGGTCACCCATGCCTTTGGTGATGTCTTTTAAGGCGCTTTCAAGCCGCCTCTTTCGAGGCCACCACCCGCACCACTTCCATAGCCAAATCCACCGCCTCCACCACCCCCGAAGCCAGCGCCGGATCCCCCTCCAAAGCCGAATCCTCCTCCTCCTCCACCACCTCCACCGGCACTACCACCGAAGCCAAAACCTCCGCCACCACCTGTACCGCTAGGAGTGTTCTTGTAGCCTCGGCGAACTCTGCCTATAAAGAAATGATTATTATATTTATTTGTAGCAACTAGTTTGAAATATAATTCGTTTGTTAAAATTTTAGCTCAGATAAATATACCGCTACCTTGCTTTAAGACACAAAAATACACTGAAAAGTCGTGAAAACCGATATCGTTACTGAATAATTATAGCATTTCTATGTTTTATTCTTTATATATGTTGCAAGACTTTTTGTAGGTAGTACATTTATAACTTTTTCCCTTTAATATATCTAAACTAGAGTCTATTATTAAACCACGTAATCACTAGAGTCATTAAACGGAGTTCATATTTTTTATTTAACATTCGAAGGTCGTCTGGAGTAACTTTTTGTACAACATTCAATTTGATAACTTATACTGCAAGTTAGATGCGCGAATGTCTCTATGTAACTGAAATTAATGCAATATTTAATTAAAAACGAAACATTTAGGGAAGTTTCATTAAATAAACAGGAATTAGGGTTTTAACACAAAAATTCTTATTAGTACAGTTATACATAGTCATATATTATCAATTAACATTAATTACAAGCATGATAAAATAATAATTAAAATAATTTATCTTTATTAAAATACTTCCAAATTAAACTTTTTCAGTTAAGTGTGAAAGTTAAGTATAATTATAATGTAAATTAAAATCAAATGACCAACAAATTACTTAAATTTAGCTACTGTGAAGTTACGTGTATTCTGCGTTAACATAACCAATCTGATTCTGCAGTGCCCACAACACAACAAAACCATTTCATTACGATTACTACAATGAATCCCTTATAATTTCTGCTTTGATTTTAACATAGTATGCAGGAGAAAGAAAAAGAAGTACCTGAGGGATGCGCAGAAACCAGTAATATACCGAATCCAAAACAAAGTAGCGTTCGTCTCATGGCTACTGATCTACTTTGAATGTAAAGAAACTGACGGATGGCACCTTTTTATACGGTACGATGAATCGAATCGTGATCGACTTCTGGCGAACTCGGCTACTTGGAACACTGATGGGCCTTATAATATATTACATATATTTAAGTAAATAATTTATTATTATGCAAGAAAAAAGATCATATTTAAAAACATATGTAGTATACCTCACTTTTTGACAGCCTTTTAGTCAAGTACCCGATTCAATTTTTCTGCGCGTTCTGATTTGTTATTCGTGAAAATTAAATAGCCATACTGAAATTTTACAAAAAAAAATATTCATCGTCATAAACGAAAGAAGAAAATCTCCATTTTATTTTACCAGAAAAACGGAACAAAGTATTTAAATAATTGGTAAATTAGCACGGTAATATTTTTTCGATTTTGTGTTTGTGGTCGCATTTAACACAAAATATTTTTGAGGGAACAAAGATAATCAAAAATGTATGTATAGTTGATTGAACTAGAATACTCGAAGTATTATTGCGATTAATTCCACACCGCATCGGGTTATGTAATAAACCTCCAAGAATGTACACTACATGCATTATCTAAGATTAAATTAGCATCGGGAGGATGTTATTATGCACACAACAAACTGTTATTGAATGTTTATGTAATTACTCATATACATTAGTAACAGACCTGCGTTAGGTTATTTTTAAAATAATTAAATAAATAAGCCATTGTACTCTTTAGAAAAAGTTATGTTACAGGTACACGAGAATAAAGACGTCACTAAACGATAGATAAGGGCTACATTTTAAGGTTAATTCCAAACATTTTAATACTTTCTGTTTACTCGTAACACTATACAAAATTAACTAAAAGCAGATGAACATGATAAAATCTGTACAAAGCATGGTCTTACTTGCTTTTAAAATTTTACCAAGGTAAGAGGAATTGTAATCTTACGATTTTTAGCGTTTGGGGGTCTTTTACTTTTATATATTTTATCCTTGACATAAACAGCGTCTCATAGATTACACAAACACTTACAAACAACTTTAAAATTAGAAAACTTGCTTGCTTGAACTTTTATTTCTTGTAAACTGGATTAAAGGAAAAAAAAATAATGTTTTGAACCAATTTAATTGCAGGTATGGTAACAGGCTGAAAGGGAATCTAGCTTCAAAAATTAGTGGACAAGTTATGTGGGTATTATTTTTCATATTTTTGGCCTTAATCCACAATAAATTTTTACTAAGTTAAATAAATATTAAGGGCCTTCAAAATTTTTAAGGCCTCATGAAAAGATGCAATTTATTGTTTCAGGTACGAATTTATTTCAAATTAACACAATTATTTTCAATAATAAATAAAACATGCAACATCTCAGTGAACATCTCTCGCGTCATTTCCTTGTAATTCCTATAATTGATTACGTGTGTGAATAAATATAGATCACAATTATGTTTAATGGTAACATTATAGGATGTTAAACGTTTATTTATTCTTACATCAATTTTTCAATTATTTTCTTATTTGTCAGGTACATAGTAAATAGCTGTATCCGTAACTTTGTAGATTCGAGTTATATTTTAAAATTTAACGTTCTAAGTCTAGTTTAGAACCGAAGTTTTGGAAATACCATCGTAGTGTCTTAATCGTTAATTAGTTCCAGCTTAATTATTGATTAAATGATATTCTATTCTTCTCTTATTAACCTTGAGCTTTATTTCCGTACTTAAGTAGGGTTACGTAGGCTGTTCACCAGATTGCTTGAAAAGTAAAATATCTTTTTGTCCTCTTCACAATTCGCCACTGTTTGTACCAAATTCGGAATGAGGTTCTAAAATATTTCTGTTATTTTATTTTTTAATGGATATCAATATTTTTTAAGTAAAACGATAATCTTTCTAATGTGCTATTGAGAACGTTTTAACAATTTAATAAAATGAAATCTTTTATGTTTGTCAAACTCGATGTACAGGACATTGGGTGAGCCAAATAAAAGGTTTAATTTTTGTACTAGGCAATATAAACTTTTCAAGTATTTCTTTGTAAATAGTGAAATAATATTTTCACCTTTTGTAAAGAACTACTTTTAAAAAATATAGGTACGTATTAAAACTTGTTCCGATAGGTCACAAATCGTGCAATATACGTTTAGTATCGTAAAAAGTTGTTGTTCTTAATGATCGCTGGCATATTTCGACGAAACGATAAGGTAAAACAGATCGAATAATATGGAAGTATCTTTCATTAACTTTAATTGAACATTAGACCTGTTGTCTGTTCCGAAAAGAAGTATAAAAAAGAACAAGTGAAATTTTAATCACAAAATAAAACCAACTTCAAACTGTATATATATTATACGCAAAATGGTTTTTTGCGTAATATAAACGGGTGCCAACGTGCCCTATGCAAGAAACTACCACGCGATATCTGCCACTCTATTTTGAATCTAATATGTTTTAGGGTATTAGAATATAAATATAGAATTAAAAAAATTGTCAATGCATTAACTTTTACATAAACTTACACTAAATAACTTTAAACGAGCAATTTGCCTCATTACAATTTTAACAATGTTTTACATTAAAATGTGGGTTATTCTTAAAACGTAGATAGACGCGCTCACGGACTTTATTAAAGACCATTTTAAAGTAGTACAACTATGCATGGCATGCATTTGCCAGTTTTTGTTACAATTTTTGGTGCACATTTTTTTATTTCTCAAATATTTATTGAGTTACTGACCACAAAACTATTAAAATTTGGGAAAAAATGGGACCATATGACGAGTTATATCTACCATTTAAAAAACAAATGAACAAAATCGGACCACTAGGAACGGTGCAAAGAGGTAACATTTTTTTTTTTATAGCATACGCAGGCAGACGAGCAGTCGGGCCACCTGATGGAAGTGGTCACGACACTCATAGACGTTGACAATACCAGTGGTATCGTCGACGCGCTGATCTACCGTGAGACATAGGGTGTTAAGTCTGTTTACCCAGTAACATGACGCTGGCTAGTGCCCTTCAACCGGAACGCAGCAGTGTTCCACTACTGCTTCAGGGCAGAAATAGGCACCGCGGTGGTACCACCAGACGGTCTCCTGCAAACAGGGACCACCACGTGTAATATAAATAAAAAAACAATACTCTCCGAATTGAGTATCTCCTACTTTTGGAAAGTCGGTTAAAATATGATTGAAAGCTTTGTTAACATAGCTAACAGTGTATTGGAGTCTTATTATAATCAAAACAAGTACTTTTATTATACTAAGTAGTAAATGTATTGCATTTTGGCAAAGCATTCGTTAGTATTGTTTGGAAGTAACGACGACCGAGACGACTTTGACTTTATAGATAAAACCGAGTAAAAAAACAAATAATATCCTTGTTGGTTAAGAAACTATAATAATCGTATCATTACAAAATACTCAATCGATGACTGCCGTTTCGTAATTTGAATTTTCTCTTTATTCAACATATTACACTTACTTATTAATTGTGAACAATGCAACAGGTACGGAAAAGATGCCTTCGATCTTAGAAGAACCGGCGATAGAAACTCAGTGGGACAATTTTTTTGTCAACTTTTATTGAATCGATTATCAATAAACAAACAATTTAACGTATACAATTGTCGTGTTAAAAAACCTGAATCGAGCATTCTATTACCGGAGTGTGTTATCATAAAATAAGTCATGTACATTACAACCTTTAACTCAAACGTTCTTGTAGAACATTTTTTCTGGGATTTTGTTGGAAAAGCGAATACATTGATCCTTAAAAGATAAAGTTATTCTGAGCAGGCCAGTCTTTGTTGCTATTTGCTGTTTATTACTACAATTCTTTCAGAAAGTATTTCAGGTTTTTGCACAATGTGTGTAATATTAAATTTACAATATGTATTGAGAACAACGGTCATTCATTCAATTTCAGTTAAAAAGTGCCATCGATTTATGATTTATATATTTGACTAATGATTAAATAAAGTTTTCTTATTGCATCATGTACGTTTGTACATTGAATTTCTGGGTCACGTTTATTTTGCTTTTACCTATTGTATTGCCTGATGTTATGACCCTTGTCTATGGTAAGCTTTGTATAACACATATTTCTAAGCAAGTTACGGTTCCCTAGAAGTAAGTGACCAACACTTTTTGCTAAAAGTTTTGCTTATATCGCTTTTTACACCAACAAAGTTTCCCGTCAGTTTTATTTATTAAATGGAACTTCAATTTCTGCGAAGCGATTGAACTTGCTGTTGTGTTTATGGGAGTTTTTAGCTTTTATAATTTCAAGGAAATATTTTACGCATAATGTTCTCTTTTTTTCCTAGGAATTAGATTTCTATTTGTTTCTTAAATAATAAAAATACTGCGACTTTAAACATAAATACCAATAAGTAAGTCTGGTAGTACTTTAAAATTGATGTAAAAAATATTCGCTCGTACTTACTGCCATTACTCGTAGTACTTATACGTTTTTATTTCATCATTATATTTTACTTCTTATATATGTTCTTTTAAAGGTATAAACAGTATTAGCATTAAAAAGTAACCGCTGGTCTCTCATTTAATATTAACACTTATAATTGCGAACGACCATATAAGTAATGTAGACCTGCCACTATTAAATATTGATTCTTTGTTAGAAAAGAATGCAGTTTAATGAAAAAATAGTGAATGATGCGAACTCGATGGATAGGATAATTTTTATACCTAGGAAATAATTATTGAACTAGTAGGTTCCCGCAAACTCTGTGTTATATGAAGCTTACCATGGACAAGAATATAGAAGCTTAACTTCTTAGTTAACAAAAAAATACAGAAATAATTATTGATTCTGGATAACTTCAGAATATTCATGTCTAAAGTAAATTTAAAATTCCTTTTAAATATTAGAAAGTAGATTATTATATTATGGTACAAATTTGTAGTATAATAAAATTGTGGTAAATGATAGGTATCCTTCCAAATATTGATAATATGACATTAAATATATTTTTATTCTTTCTGTTCACTTTTAATGAAAAAAAATAGGCAGCAAACTGAAACATTACGAGTTATTTAATGCTCAACTCAAAAAAGGATAACGATGTACAATTAACTTGTGTTACTGTTGTTTATATTTCAAAGTGGCAATATTAAAAAAAAGGGTAGCTAAATTATTTTTTACAATTACCTAGATGATTAGTGCCAAATAGGTTGTTTTTGTTCTCAAGTTTAACTTGATGAATAATTTTCAAATAAAACAAAATAATTAAATTAATACATATTTTTATTATATTTCAGTACAAAAAATTAAAATAAATTGGATATTTAATATATTCTACATCATCCATAGCTGTTTGCCGTAGCTATGGCAGTCGCGTGTGCTGATGAAGAACCAGATCCATTGCCCCCACAAGCTGGGCGGCCGCACCCATTTCCTTGCTCTTGTGGTTTAAAACCGGAATTATTTCCCCCGCAATATCCGCCGTTACAGTTGTTGCCACCATTGGAATCATTTCCATTAGAACCACCGTTTGCCCCATTACTACCTCCATACCCTCCGTTTCCACTTCCATTCCCTCCATTGAAATAAGAACCGGTGCCGGGGTAGCCTACAGGGCCACCGTTCTTAATGCCATAACCGTTACCTGCCGATTTATCATTAGATCCACCAAAACCTCCTCCATTATCGGGTTTGTTATTGTAGCCACCTCCGTTGTTGACATTGTTAGCTCCATTGTTGCCATAAGAACCTTCACTGTTTCCATTAAAACCTCCATCGTTGCCATTTTGGCCTTCATTGTTGCCACTATACCCTCCACTGTTGCCATTATACCCTCCACTATTTCCGTTTGAGCCTCCGTTGCTGCCAGTATGACCTCCGGCGTTGCCATTATAGCCTCCATTTATGCCGTTCGAGCCTGCGTTGTTGCCATTATAGCCCCCATTGTTTCCATTTGAACCGCCGTTGTTTCCACTTTGACCTGCGGTGTTGCCATTATAGACCCTCATTGTTTTCGTTTGAGCCTCCGTTGCTGCCAGCATGACCTCCAGTGTTGCTATTATGCCCTTCGTTGTTTCCATTGTAACCTCCGTTTCTGCCATTATGACCTCCGTTTTTCCCACTTTGCCTCCGGTGTTACCATTATGGCCACCGCTGTTGCTATCAAAACCTCCGTTCATGCCATTATGATTACCGTTATTGCCGTTATAAGCACCATTTTCGCTATTTTTATTGTTTTCATATCCAGTATATTCAGGTCCTGAAGAGTCAAATCGTTCTCCGTTTTGATTATATCCCTTATTATCGTTTCCGTCATAACCGCCAGCATTACCACCATTACTATCACCATGGAAACTGGAATCGTCGGAGTAATTATGATCGCTTTCTTTATAACTTCCATCATCATACGCTGATTCATTGCCTTCAGCATCACCATCGTATCCTTTATCTTCACCGTTTGCGTTTGCTCCTTGGTTACCTTGATCTCTTGCAGCACCACCTCCATAGCCAAAGCCTGCTCCAAAACCAGAGCCTCCCACACCTCCTCCACCGCCTCCTCCGCCACCACCTCCAGCACCGCCGCCAAATCCAAAACCTCCTCCAAAACCAGCTCCACCCTTGGTTCCACCAAAGCCACCACCTCCCCCAAATCCGGAGCCACCCTTCAGCCCTCCCGACATGTCTCCTCCAATTGTTTTTCTCGGAAAGCCAGCTTCACTATTGCTATTCGAACCTCCTTCTAAGCTTGCTCCACCGTTAGCTTCTGCGTTTAAGCCGCCTCCAATTTTACCGCCTAAGCCGCCCAAGTGTGACAAGCCGCTGTGGACTTTTCCAATAATTTCTTGAACTTTTTGATGTACTCCACTGATCCCGCCGCCAAGCGCACCTCCAATGCCTTTGTCTCCATTGCCTTCAAGGCCTCCGCCTCCTCCGCCACCACTGCCACCGCCGCCGCCAAACCCAAAACCTCCTCCGAAGCCAAATCCTCCACCAGTGCCACCGCCGCCACCACCACCGCCGTTAACTTCACTTCGGCTAAACCGCACTGTAATAAAAACAAAAAATATTTTGATGTTAATAATGTTAATTACATTTTCGACGGTGCATTTAAATTATTTATAATGCGGCGGTTTGCTTAGAGGTAGAAAATATTGAGATTTTATTATAATAAACAGAGAAAAATTCATTGCGGAAATACTCTACGCTAGTTCCCCTTCAAAAACTGGATGGAATTGCAAGTGTTTTAGTTGCATTTTGATATACTAGCAATCGGTCAGTTACAAAACACGTTGAATCAATGACATGAATATTTTTATAATTAATATAGTATTAATAAAATTGTGCTTTTTATTTTATAACAATAGAAATATACAATTATAACCTGAATGTCAACTAGGTTTTTATAGGGTCAAGAAAATTTCAAATTTAACGGCAATAATTAATAAAAATACACTAACATAGTTTAATTATATGTTTATATAAAAATAATAAAGTTTAAAACTTCACAACATGATAAAAAATTAAGAGATAAATAAAGGTAAAATTTGTTTTACAATATGGGGTATAATACCTTTTATAACTATTAAAAATAATATGAGTGAGGGCAGACACATAAAGATATAAAATAAAAATAATTACCTGAGGCGTCACCGAAAGCTAAGATTGCTGACAATCCAAGACACCACAGCGTACCTCTCATGGCTGCAATCAAGTGTACTGAAGATATCCAAACACGCACTATCCTTTTATATGTCTAATCAGTTAATGTAAAGCATAATTGCGTGCGTAAGAAGAAAACAATTGGTCCAATCGACGAGAATAGCATGACATAGTCCTATCACTGTTCTTTGTGCGGAATGCCATCGAATGTGTCATCGTTAGGTTTTACCTTATTTTTTTCCATTGACAGCAAAGCAGTGATGGCATTGCTGTGCTTCAGTTTCATTCCGCTGCATAAGATATGTACAAAAAAATGGCTTTCAAATATTTTATATGGCAGATCTGTGTCCTAATGGTATTGACCATTGCATTAAAACTGGTTATGGGTTCGAATTCTGCGGGAAAACAACATAGTGCTAAGTAGTCTAATTGCCTAAAATGTATGATGAGTAACGGAGGGATTCTTGTAAAAGGTAGGACCTGGCCGCATCTTAGACATTCGTGACAGCATTTGTACTCGTGCCTTAAAATTTACTGATATCAAACCCGTCCATTGAGTGCTGCGTAGGTATGTGTTACCTTTTGGGATAAGGAGGTCAATTGCCTGTCACACTACATGAAAACAGTAAGAAACTGTTGAACGTCTACCCCATGAAAGGTAGTAGCTAGGAGTAGAAAATACATTTTAAATGACAATCTTAACTAATCTATAATAACTAATCAGTTCCTTTATTGTTTTATTCGAAATACATTTGTATTAAAGCACTTTTTCTGAGCAATAAAATGCAACAACAAGATTCCAATTATATAGCAAGGTATGGTCTGTTACGTTGTCAAATCGAATACCAGAACTTATCTAATGTATAAAAAAATATTGACATTATAAATCAACATTCAATTAGTATGGACTTAACGTTAAATTTTTTTATTTTTTCTTTATCGGTTACGTAACAATAATGAAGAAATGGCTTCTCTTGTTTACAATTACTCTCGATTTACAAATTAAGGTTAAATTAATAAATAACGAACAATTTGTTCTATAGTACAAGTGAATTGCAACAAAGACTTTTGCTTTTGTCTTGACCCTTCGAAACAGATTTCCCCAAAGCCTAGTCATTACGATCTTGCTTTGATATTCTGATATAGGCTACATCGTTTGGCCTATTTTGGCCGTGGAAGGAATGGATAACGATGAGTCCATAGCAACCCTCCTCTCTCCATTGCGCGACCTAACTCTTCAACTACGCCTCTCTGGTTGTGAGGGTCAGGGGTAGCGGTCCATTTACATCCTTCCTCCTCCCTCTTGAGTGCATTTGAGATGGAGGAGAGCAGTTGTAAACCAAATTTACTCTTTAGGCTTCGTCGTGTCATCTAGATCAGGCCGCTGATGAAACACTCAAACTACCTTAACAAACTATCTTAATTGGATTTTATATACGTATATAGTTTTAAATTAGAGCGCCTTTTTATTATTTCCAGTATCACAGACATTTCAAGTAGATAAACCATTTAAATTGATGTTGTTTTGAAAATAAACATTTGAATAAATTGTTTCCAGTTTAAGAGAATGTGGGATTTTTTTTGCCACGAATTTTTAGTTGGTGGTAAGCGATACGTCCTGCTGGTAAGAAATTTAGTGTAAGACAACCTGTTGTTTCGTGTGATCTGAGTAATCATATAACTACCGCGCCTTCAAACCGGCACACATTACAGCTGTTTTAAATAGTACATTAATGTATTTCACTGGGATTTCCTGTAATATTCGACATAATATATTAAAATTAATTAATAACATCATCCTTTTTGCAGTAAAAGCACATTATGCGCGGGTGATACGTTCCATAAATATATCGCGAATACAGAACCCGTAAATAGGGAGAGTCCAATTATATTCGTTACGTTACTAGGAGACAAAACTAAACAAACAAATTTCAAAGCTAGCTTCAAGCAATTCCTGAAGATGCAGATTCTTTGTTATTTCCCGCAGTTAGGCCGCATTTTTTCGAATTTGAGGTCAATGTGCCAGGAAACTGTTCTTTGATTTTTTTTTTATATTTAGAAAATATGTTGCTATGTCAAATTTATAGCATTATATAATATACATATCAGGATTCAATTCCTTAATATTCAATACAACTTTAAGGTTCGTTTAATGAAATAGGGCTTGAAGGCCTGGTTTGTCTATGGATTGAATAAAAGCCGTCATGATGTAAGCGGCGATATCATTTAACAAAATACCAAAAATTAATTCCTTTGTTTACGCGAATATTACAAATTATTGAATAAAAGGACTTTTACGGATTTTATCTTGTTTATTTTACATTTTCCACTGTCCGCGGACGTCGTAGACCAGTCTACCCCGTGACCACGGCCGCTGTAAATGTCGGGAATTTAAATTGTAAAATAAACGCGATAAAATTCGTAAGAGTCCTTTTATTCAAAAAACTTTATGTAAACTACCAATACGGACTAATTTTTGTTTTATTAGTTTATGTACGGCGACTACAAAGGACAAGGGTTTAATGCTTATTGGGATTGGATTCATTAAATTATCATCTATGTACTGATAACAACCGCGAATAAAGAATTATCTTGCCGCGAAGATAAGCAATGGGGAACATTGTTTTATTCGTAAATAGCGAATTACTTAAGTATTTTAAGTTTGACCATGTTTACACGTTTATTTTACTTATCTAATTTTGATGTGCTATATGCTATATCTTACAACACATCCAATCGCTCACAGTTTTCACAAATTAACTCTTAACATGGCCAACAATCATATGTCAAACGTGTAAAGATTCCGAAAACTATGTGACCATAACATAATTCCGAGTTATTTCACAATTAAAAATTATAAAACCCGCAATTAACTCGAGACAATTATAGTGACGTAAGTACCCTTGGCTGATTATCAAGTAACGAGTTTTACTATTAAAGGAAGAATCTTAAGTCAACAAGTTGCTTATTTAAAAAAAAATACGTAAATAAGGATCTCTTAAACCGATGGTTTTACCTAATAAATGCCTTTTAAATTTTACAACATGTATTATTAAAAATATTTTAATTTTGAAACTGTTAGATATAAATAACAATTTCCAACTCGAATTGTATGATTTTACATTAAATTCCAAATCAGCAAAAACATTAAAGCATGAAATATTTAGTTAATTAAAAAAAATACTTAAAGGCACCGTATATAATATTGTGAGTAGAGAAATTTGATATATTATTTACACAAAATTATAAATATGTGCAAAAAAAAATATAAATATATTTATATATATGTACATAAAAGTACACAATACACATACACAAAATACATTCAATTGATGAACATTTCCTATGTTCGTTATTCTATAATACTTTTTGGTCTCAGAATTGTGCTTAACGGGTAACGTTATATAAAATGGAAGGCAAAAACTTTAAAAGCTGTTTTTGCTATGTTATTTGATAAATTTACTTTGCGGAAATTAATGGACTTGAAATGATTGTATTATATAGTTCTTTAATTAATTTTAACTTTTTTTCTACATTTTAAATTTAATTTAAATTTGAGGCTCATACTTCAATAGGAGCATTACTTATTCAGAAAGAAAATACTTAACTGTATCAATATTGTTAGATGAGTTACTTTTTAGTCGTTCGAATTAATGAGGCATTTTTTTGCCCCTCCATGAAAATAACAGACAAAAGATTGTTACGGACCAAAACACCGAAATTTTTCGCTTACTTTGCTCGTCAAATAACCTGTCTTATTTGGTTTTAATGTAGTCACATAATTTTAAGGCAGTATAGGAAGCCTTGCGGCAAGATGGAGTGACAAAATTCACAAGTGGCCGGTGTGGTCTAGATGAGAATAGCCGAAAATCGGAAGCGGTGGCGTGCATTAGGGGAGGCCCATATCCAGCAGTGGACTGATACAGATGATGATGATGCTGATGATATAATTCTATTTATAAACCAGTGTCTGAGAGCATGCCCGTAGTCTTTCGAATCGACGTAAACGTAGTAAATGTTTATAACACATACACACACATACCACATCATCAGCCTGTTTTAGTCCACTGCTGGACATAGGCGTCCCTATCCATTAGGGGTTTGGACCGTATCCCACCACGCTGGTCCAATGCGGTTTGGTGGGTGGACCGACTTTTTACATGCACATCTGACGCATGGATCATCTTACTTTTCAGACAATTAGGTGATCGGCCCAAATTGCCCTAACCAACTAGGAAACAACAATAAAATTTGTTGCGTCCCGCAGGATTCGAACCCACGACCTCCGGTTTCTAAAGCACACGCCCATACCACTAGGCTAGCGGAGGCAGTTAATGTTATAACACGGTGACATAAAGCTATCCTTCTTATAGATTATTGTCACCGAGATGTTTATCAGTTAATAATAATCCACTTACAAGAAATAACTAGGAACAACACTTAACCGAGTTTTAAGGTATTGCTACAATAATTTCATGCTTTACTTAATGTATTTTACAGCAATAAATTTTGTTGTTATAATGCTTTATTTTAAAACACTCTGGTAACTAAAATATTGAAGGCAAAAAAGGTCAGCTGTTTTTAAATATTGGTTTTGAATTAGACAGAAAAAAACAAACTTTTAAATGATAGATCGTACTCGTCGAATTTTTTTCCTATGACGCAGATAAAATGACTTATTTCTAAACAGTCGTCACTATGCAAGCAGGGCGGAAGGAGTATTCAGCCAGCTCTCTTATTCTTCTACTTGACAAAAGGGAGTAATGTTTATGGTTCTAATAAAAATGAATATACAAAATACACAAAGAAGTAGTAAATATAATAGTAATCGTAATTAGCAAATCATTTCTTTATTAATTTTTATCTGTCTATGTGCCTGTTTGACCTGGCTCATGTCTGGAACAGCTGGTCCGGTTTAGACCAGACTTTCTCTGGAAGATAGTTATGTAATTGGAGTACCTTAAGCTGTTTTTTTTTTGAAAAAATATTTTTATTTATATATTACCACTCGTACAAATACGTGGGCATCAGATGAATAATATAAGTGATGGCACAAAGTAGATAATATATACAAATAATCAATTAACGTGTCAATGCATCAGAATTGAACTACACAGTTCGAGTTTAATTGCACTGAACTGATAGGAAATAAAGCGTTAAATGTGTTATGTAATGTCAGTCATTATTAAATATTTTTAAATTTGTACTTTATATCTACAGAATTGTTCTGCAGGTGAATTATATGAAGTTAATAAATAAATATTAAAAAAAATAGTCAAAAACAGCATATAAGTATTTAAAAACAGTATTTGCAACCACTTAAATACACGCGTTCCCAATACATGCCCAAGCGATATTGTAAACTCTATTTACATTAATAAATGGTTAAGAATATTGAATGTTCGTAATTTGAGTTTAAATGCGTTTTAAGGCGCGACAGATATTTTCGGTATAAAGAAGTCCCAGTATTGTTATCATATGTTGCCTATAAATTTTATGTTACATACAATTAATAATTTTCAGTTATCGAATTAACTGCGATTGCGGAGTATAGATATTTTCTCACATTTTAGTAATCAATTTACTAAATACGGAGTAATAAGCGTTTATAATACGTTACGCCTAAATGTAAGCTATTCTTTTACGATTTGATTCGGTTGCTATTTCATTTAATAATAATTTTATGCTTTTAAATAAAATTGTTCATCTGTCAGTTTAAACTATAGCACCTAAAATTCATATATGTAAGGCGTAACTTGTCCTCTGCTTGATCTAGGCGACTTTAATAATGCTGCAACCGAATTCGCTGCCACCGGCAACGGGATGGCTAGGCTCAGTATTCTAGTTAAATACAAAAACTTAGTTAACGCCCTTAAGGCTAAATAGGTTGTGACACCCACGCAGTTGTCACACACGAAGTGGTCAATACACACACATAACATCGGCCTCCCCGCTCACGTCGAACTTACACATCCTTTGTATGACACAATAGCTTAACATGTCATTGGATGCTGGAGGTATTTGCTGGAGCGGGTGAGTGAGGCGAGGCTTTGAGAAAGTGTAGCGTTCCTGGAGTTTCTAGCGCCAACTCTTCTCACAGCGCCAACGCTTACCGGTGGTAGGTCCCCTTTTTACAGGAGACCGTCTGGGTGGGTACCACCGCGGTGCCTATTTCTGCCGCGAAGCAGTAGTGTGAAAACACTGCTGTGTTCCGGTTTGAAGGGCACCGTAGCCAGCGTGTTACTGGGTAAACGAGACTTAACACCCTATGTCTCACGGTAGGCAGGCGTTGGCGATACCACTGGTTTGCCAATGTCTATGGTGTCGTGACCACTTTCCATCAGGTGGCCTGACTGCTCGTCTGCCTGCGTAAGCAAAAAAAAAAAAAACGCTTTAAGAAATAGTAGTATTGGTAGAGCTCTTCAAGCTATACAAAACTTATCCTTAACAAAGCGTCTGAATCGAGCCGAGGCCCATATGGGCAGCCCTCTATTCAGCATGCTAACGGGAACCATAAAGTAACGGCCCAAGCCGAGAATCCACTTCTGGGGGCCCTTAGTGCAGTTAAGTCTTTCGGTGGGGACACGCGCCTGTGACGACGGCCCCCCCACACCCGGTATGTTCAGAGCGGTTTTTACAACATAGTACGAGATAAAAAAACTAAAACACTTGTCCACTCCGTTATTATCTTTTAAGTTTCGGTTCTAATTAATTATTCGACTTTAATAACTTTTGAAATATTTCTAGAATTAATCTGATTTTTCAATTTTAAATGTATTTCGCATCCATTAAGTGAATTGGTAAACTATGTTATAGTTATTAATCAGTAAAATTCGACAATATTACAACGAATTTTCAATGAAGTCGCGATGAACGTTTATCCAATTAAATATGATATAAAAACATCAACGTTGTGATAAAGGGCTTTTTTTCATTCATGCCTGCGTGTTTTCATTCTCTTCAATATAAACTAAAAAACTTAATGTTTTTGCGATCAAACAAAAAATACTTTAAAGGTACGTCATGTTAATACTGAAAAAACATAAAAAAAGGAAAAAATAACCCCAATAACATCGCTGGAAAGGTTTTACTAAGTAGTTAGTTTAATTAAAAATAAAACGTGAAGTTAACTGCGAAATCGATTTAATTTAGTTATTTCCGTGTAAAACGTAATTTTTTACGGACATTATTAAGTGAATTACAAAAACACGCAAATCTAAAATCTACATTTTACTACCGCTGATAAATGAAGGCAAATGCATAGACGTCAACTTATTAAGCTATTAAGGCTCTTTTTGCGAAAATTAATGGAACAAGCACAACAAAAAGCGTAGCTATTTAGTCTAGTAAAAACACTGTTAAGTATTAACAGTAATAATCATGAAATATCAGTCAGTTTTCTTTTGCGACGTGAAAAATAAATAAATATACTCATATTAATTGTTAATTTGTTGGTACATATATATTGCATGCAGCATATTGTATGTAAAATTTGAACGTGTGACCAAAGTATTAAAGGAGTATTTACTATTTGTATTTATAAATCTCATATTTCATAAACTGTGATATCAACTTATGTAGTGTTTAATAAATTAAAATTACACGCGTTTGATAATGTAGTTATATGTAGCTTCCCTGTGGTAGGTACCCTTTTTACAGGAGACCGTCTGGGTGGGTACTACCGCGGTGCCTATTTCTGCCGCGAAGCAGTAGTGTGAAAACACTGATGTGTTCCGGTTTAAAGGGCACCGTAGCCAGCGTATTTACTGGGAAAACGAGACTTAACACCCTATGTCTTACGGTAGGCAGCGCGTTGGCGATACCACCAGTATTGCCAATGTCTATGGGCGTCGGTGACCACTTCCCATCAGGTGGCCCGACTGCTCGTCTGCCTGCGTATGCCATAAAAAATAAAAAAAATATAGGTATTTTTCACAAATATATTATTCTAACCGTAAATTTTTAAGACGTTAAAAAATGTTTAACACGTAATTGATTTACAATCTGTATAACAGTTAACTTTTCCATATAGTCCAAATGCATGCGACAAACATTTAATTAGTATCTTCTAATAATGGAACAAAACTTAAGAGTTAAAGAAAACTTCTTGTACAAATTCATACTTTATTTTTATATAAAAAACAATGTTCATACAATTCGTATAACATATTTTACTCTCAAAAGCAGTAAGCTCACATAGTACCGTTTATATAATTTTCTATAAATAACATTTTTAATGTCGAGACTAAAGGTAACGGCTTCTATTGCTTAGCCGTAGGAGCTTGCGCTGGCGGATGCGGAAGCGTGGGCACTGGCAGTTGCAAAAGCACCACTATGACCATGTCCACCGTAGCCACCGCAGGGTGCAGCGCCACAACCGTTTCCACCGCCCTTCGTGTAGCCGCTTGGGCTGCCTCCACAAGATCCACTACCACAACCTCCACCGGCAGGGCCGTTTCCTCCACAAGAACCACTGCTACAACCTCCAGCGCCGAGGCCGTTTCCCCCTCCAAAACCATTTCCACCTCCTACACCACCTCCTCCTCCAAGGCCGTTCCCATTGCCTAGACCACCACCGTGGCCTCCTCCAAAGCTGCTTCCAAGACCAGCTCCAAGACCAGCCCCCTGGCCTGCACCTAGGCCAGCACCTAAGCCACTTTTTCCATTTCCACCTCCATGTCCACTCCCTCCTCCAAGGCCATTTCCGTAGCCATGGCTACCGCCTAGACCAGCACCGTGGCCTCCTCCGAAGCTGCTTCCAAGACCAGCACCAATACCAGCCCCCTGGCCAGCACCAGATCCTGCACCCAATCCGCTTTTACCGGATCCAAAACCATTACCACTTCCATAACCACCTCCTCCGCCTTGTCCAGAGCCACTGCCCAGTCCACCGCCAAAGCCAGCACCGCTACTTAAACCTCCATTTCCTCCTCCATTAGATCCGCCGTAGCTCGGCTTTAAACTTGAGCTTCCTCCGAACCCGTTGCTACTCGCGTGGCCACTGCCTCCACCTAGTCCACTGCCGTGTCCAGCACCACCTCCGAAGCCTCCGCCAAAACCACCGCCTCCTCCTGAGCCACTATTTCCTCCATGATTTGGCCCTGAACCGGGTGCTCCACCAAATCCATTCCCACTTCCTAGCCCGCTACCTCCACCCTGTCCAGCACCACTCCCATGACCACCGCCATACCCTCCGGCTCCTCCAAAACCACTAGGTCCTCCGTTACTTGGCGCATTTCCAGCCCCTCCCCCAAATCCATTTCCACTTCCTGATCCGCTACCTCCACCATATCCGCTGCCTCCCCCAAAGCCAGTGCCACTTCCTAAACCACCACCGATACCTGCGCCACCATTATTTGAATTTCCTCCATGGTACTTTCCGCTAGTGGTTCCGCCTAAGCTACTGGATCCTGCATGATTTGGTCCTGATCCAGAACCTCCACCAAAACCACTACCACCACCAAGTCCTGCGCCGCCGCCAAGTCCACCACCTAGACCACCTCCATGGCCTCCACCGGAATTTCCATTCACTCCAGAGCCTCCTCCAAAGCCAGCACCTCCACCGTAGCTTCCGCCTCCTCCGCTGTTGCTGTATCCTCCGCCGCCACCGTATCCACCTTTGCCTCCGTCCAAGGAACCGGTAAAGGCAAATCCGCCAGATTTTCCATCATCGGATTTAGTGTAGATGACTTTTTCATCTTTTCCGCCGATCCCTGAGCCAACGCCAGAACCTCCGCCCAAACCGGAACCACCACCTGCTCCACTCCCTATTCCACCGCCAATACCAGCGCCGCCTCCAAATCCCCGCCGTGGCCCCCAACTTGTGATAGGCCTGAATGAACTTTGCCTAAGATGTCGTTTACACCTTGGCGAATTCCATCGAGGCCACCGGCTTGCCCCCCGCCTAGGCCGCCTCCGAGACCACCTCCAAGACCACCGCCAAGACCGCCGCCCAATCCTCCGCCAAAGCCGCCACCACCTCCTCCACCTCCACCTCCTCCGTAGCCGAAGCCTCCGCCTCCGCCGCCACCGAAACCAAAACCGCCACCGCCCCCACCGCCACCGCCATAGCCTCCGCTACGACGCAATCGCTCTGAAAGTTAAAAAATTATTGAACATTTAAATTATTGAACTCTTACTCGTCAGATTTACTACAACTTAATAACTATAATCCTAAAAATAAAAAAATATGAGGGCCGCATTATATTTTTCGACATCAATTTAAAATAATTAAAGTTTTTTCATTTATTAAAAAAAAATAATTTTAAGAAACAATGTCATAATTATAAAGATAAAAGAACGTGTTATTGGCAAGTATTGTAATTTTGAAATTGTAAATGTTATTTGTATTTAAACTAGGTCTATAAATCAGCAATTGGTCGTACAACAGCCAATGAAATTTCTGTACAGCTTTATTCTAAACATTTATTGAATCAAAATATGGTTCAAATTTTACATGACGAAAAAATATTTTGAAACTATTTTACGCTTCCAAATTTATGCTAAATAGAAGCATATATAAAATTAACTTTCGTTACGGTTATAATTTAAATTGAACCTTTCAAATTAGGGTTTATATTTAAATTACCTGATGTTTCGCCAAAGGCGAATAATAAAAGCAGTCCAAAATAGCACGGTACCCGTCTCATGGCGGCTCGCTCACTAAACTGAAGATGGCTCAATACGCAAAACCCTTTTATACATCTTAACGGATTATAGACGACGTAACCGCAAACGTTTGTGGGAATACTCTTTAGAGTACTTGGAAACAATCGATTGCACGATTTAAATGCTGTTCTTTAGCCATTTCGTCTCTCAATCCTGTTGACAATGAAATGCAGAGAAGTTCAAGGTTAAACTATAACGCTTACATTTGGATACAATACGTATTGCATGTTATAAATAATTACACCATAATTTTTTTATGTCCCATTTCTGCAATAGCTCCCTTTACTCTAATTTCGTAAATGAACTAACAAATCTGTCTATGTAAACGCGTCGATAGAAAATAAGAATGTGTTTAATGAAGAGAAGGCAACAATGAGAAACATTGTATGGGAGCTGTTGTTTTTTTTGCATGGGTAAAATTATTTCCGCTCTTGCCGACACTGTTTTACAAACAATTTTCAGTGCGTTTTGCCTAGTCGTCATACAACCTTTCTTTGCCACACGAAAGAAATATTGATACTTCAAAATGTTTCGCAATTTCAGCGTCTAAAAAATATAAAGAGGAAATTGTGAATAGCATAAAACTATAAATTTTAATGAAAGCTAATATTGGTCGTCATCTTATTTAGGCATTTTTTTTAATTGTTATTAGAACATATTTCCATGAATTCTGATTTTATCGCTTATTAATCCGTGTTTCATGTATGTCGATTCGCTGTATAGATAATAACAGTGTTGAAAAACAAGCATTTCCATGTTAAAGGGTAATAACAAATCGTTAATAGAACCGTTAACTGATTTAACATCCAATTACTACTGAAGTAATATAAACAATAATGATTTTGATAAAGTTCCTTGAATATAATCTTAAATCCTGTCTTTTATGATATTTTCTCCGAAGACATGTTTGTAATTAAATTTAATACTCATAATCGGAAAAAAACTGTTCTTCTTGAATATTCCATATTCTATTCTGAGCCCCAGATTTAGGCTTGTAACGGTTTCAGAAGTAAGATTTTTATTTGACTAAAAAACATGACAGGGACGGAAAAAAGAGTATATAACCAGGGTTGAATTGTTGATTATTTAGAATTTTCAAAAATAAGGGTCTCAGGAAAATCGGTTAAGTAAGTTAGACACAAAGGGAATTATGATCCTATAAAAACAGTCTTTAGTAAGTTAATATAAATAGCAGTTATATTAAAACAAAAATAATGACGTGTATCGTATTCGAATATTATATATACCTATTTGTTTATATTGTAATTTTCATATCTAAAATATGAGTTCTAATTACCTTGTTTACAGTAAAAGACTTACTTTTAAGATTTGGCCATTTTAATTTCCATTTTTAATTACTTTTTCTCTAGGCTTCATATGATTACCCGATTTTATGAATAAGATTGTCTGGTGTTAACAACTGAACTTTTAAAATCGTTAGGAATCTTTGTAACTAAGCGTCTTATATTTTTTCTTCACTAACTGAAAACTACTATAAAATGGGATAAGTTGGTGCCATTCCTGGCCTGTTAGAACTCTGCTGAAATACTATTACACCGGGGGGCTTAGAATATACAAAGCTTCATTTGCTTAATGAGTATTACTGGTCTTGAAATTCATTTAGACAATATGATAACGATATAAAATAAATTTTAATTATAAGGTCTATTTAAAACATGACCTTTTTTGAAACCTGGGTCAATTTAAATTATTTCTAATATATCAAAAAAGTATAAGCAAGACCGTTTATTGTTTTAAACTAAATTGTATATGTTCTAGTTATTGGCAATTTAACAAGATTTTTTAAATGTTTTAAAATACCTTTGTTTTGTTCACATGTCATTTGATTACTGTATAATCCAAAAAAATATGTAACAATTATTTTTACTGTGAGATACAATATTAGTGCAAATTAGAACACGAAAAACATATCTATCCTCTTGATATATTTACTATTATATAGTTTAGTTTTAAAATAAAATCTGTAAAACAGCTGTAATTAAACAAATAATCGTTTTATTTCAGTTTCAAAATAGTTATTATCTTTTATATCCGTGTTTCCTTCACAATAATAACTATTTAGTTTATAGATTTTACAGATCTTCTTACAAGAAACGAGATAATGGGTACGATAGTGTCATCTCATACCGCAGCTGACGGCAATGACTTAGCCTTGAACTACCGACACAGAGCATGTACTTACGATTATCTAAGGTATATAATAGAGTAAACTTTTAATGTTTACGTTTTAGTAATAAGTTATTAATAATTTTTTTATGAGAATATAACATGTAATGACAAAATATAGCAAAATTTATGCTACGCTGTATTATCGTTTTTATTTAGGTTCGGTTTATTTATTTAATTATATGTTCAATTAAATAAACTATAATAAAAACCGTTCGAGGTACTCAGGGATTATTGTTAGAAATTTATTTATTTTGTAAACATTGTACGATTACTAAATAAATGTTGCGAATGTTAATTGAATGGTAATTCGATCATTTTGATTTTATTGATTTTAGTCCCCGTAGAAAATTTCAATAGGTTAAGAGTTGACAGGGATACGCCAGTTTGTGAAAACTTGTTTAGCTGTTGTTTATAAATTTGCTGAGTTCTTAGATTACCTTTAATGCGAAGCTTGTAAATGATTACAAATATACTATTGCTTTTAACAAATACGACATTATTGCACTAACCGTTATGCTCTTATCGATTGTTTACATCAATTTGTTTCGTATGAATTTAATAAATCTAAGTCTGCCTTAGCATACATTGGCAGCCAATTTGTTATGGCTCTCTCAGATTTATTAAATTCTATACTATGCCTCCGTGGTCTAGCGCTATTGGCCCTTGCTTTATAAACCGCTCGTGGGTTCGAATACCGCGGAGTAACAACTTTGCGTTATCATTGTTTTCTTGTTGGTTAGAACAATTTTCGACGATCACCCAAAAATGTATCTTACATTTTCATCGATCCATGCGTCGGATGGGCATGTAAAAAGTCGGTCTACTCTCCAACCCGCATGGTGGGATACAGTAGGGGACAACAGGGGAGGGCTTGTCCAGCAGTAACTAACACAGGTTGATAATGATAATATTTAATAAATAATATTACATATGTATTGAATAATACCCACAATCCTAATTCTATAGGAGCGTTTTTAATTTTGAACCACTCATCTTTAAAAAACAAAAAAAATACCCTTACGTGGAACTTATATATAGGTGTCACACACCTTGTTATCAGATACGTATTCGACTTTCGTCTCCAGTTTTCATACATTTAGGTGCATTTAGTTTTAAAAATATAGAAGAAATGAAAGCTTTTTGGGACTAGTTCTTATTAGGATTTGGCAGTTAATTAGGTATTATTGTCTATAAAGTAGATATATATATAGATTCATTTATTTGCTTGTAAAATATTATTTTTGGTGGCGTATTAATCGAGTATTTCCTGTTTAGCTACACTGAGTTATTTAATAATTACTTATATCATATAGATTGTTTCTTATACGCAAAAGCTAAGATAATCGTAGAATAGATACAAAGGCTAATTTCAAACTCATGGCACTGTCATTTAAAAGTAGAGTGACATCAAACTTGTAAACACCGTTAGGAAATTAAGAAAATTACGGCGTCAAAAATCACAGCTCGTGCGCTGGCTCAACCTTAACAGATAGGCTTTTAGCCAGTACAAAAAAATCCGCAAGAATAAATATTATCTGTGTTTTAAGAATACTTCACAATAAGCATTTTAGTGTAAACATTTAAAAAAATTGCAATCCGGCATATTCAAAGCTCATTTAAGGTAATATATTATCAGGTTATTTAAAAGTCTCATCAAACAACATCAGCCTGTGTCATTCCACTGCTGGACATAGGCCTCCCTTAAAGCACACCTCCTCCATTAGGGGCTTTTTGGACCGTATCCCACCACGCTGGTCCAATGCAGGTTGGTGGGTGGACCAACTTTTTACCTGCCCATCCAACGCAAGGATCATCTTAATTTTTAGAAAATTGGGTGATCGGGCCAAATTGTCGTAACCGACGAGAAAAACGATAATACAAAGTTGTCTCCCCGCGGGATTCGAACCAGACAATGTATGCTTTTCACTTTCTTCGCTACACATCTTGATCATCAAGCCGTTTATATGCAGCTCATTTATTCTGTATAACAACTTTAGTAAATATTTACAGATATATTATTTTATTTTCTAGGTGACACAAGGGTAAAACCATTGTACAGTACAATGAGTGAAACAAAAAGCGGCTATGGTATTATGAAAGACAGGTTCTGATTTCAAGTTTCTTTCTTGGGTATAACGATCCATATACATGAAAAGATCTTATCACCAAATCCTGTTTCACTTAACTTTAACACACTTATGAGCAACATAACAGGTCTACGTAGTAGGTAAATAGAATAATACGCTTCGTATTAGAGGCTCAAAATAAGTGTGTTTTCCAAAGTAACATGTAAGAAAATTAACTATTGCGATCGTTAATATAAGAAGCATTAATTAATAAATTACTATTCACGCTAGGGACTTGCTGGATGAAGATTTTCATATTTTAACACGGGTAAAGATAACAACAGGGCACTAAGTGCATTTATTAAAAACGTCTGCCGAAAAATAATACGAGTAGTAGTCCCAAACAATGTTATCTAAGTATAGCTTAGATAACTTGTGAGAACATGTAACCACATAAAAACAGCCGCCCAATAAACCATAACGGGCTGCATTATTATCATCATCATCTAAGCAAGTAAAACAGTACTTATTCTATTTTCACTGAAAAAATACTAGTGCGAACATTATACCAGCCTGCGTTTTCATTTATATTGAATAAGTTGTTTAATTTTAGTAATGGTTCAAGTAATGGCTTAACGTTTTCTAGTCAAAGTCTTAGGAATTCACTACTGGTTTTTAACCAATTTATTAAGATTATAAATAATAATGTTTCATCATGCATCATCAGCCTTTGATAGTCCACTGCTGGACATAGGCCTCCCCTAATACACCCCATTCCATTGGGGGGTTTGGACCGTATCCCACCACGCTGGTCCAATGCGGGTTGGTGGGTGGACCGACTTTTTACTTGCCCATCCGACGCATGGATCATCTTACTTTTTAGATAACCGGGTGATCGGCCCAAATTGCCCTAACCAACTAGGAAACAACAATGAAAATTTGTTGTGTCCCCGCAGAATTCGAACCCACTACCTCCGGTTTCTAAAGCACACGTCCATACCACTAGGCTACGGAGGCAGTTAATAATGGTATGATAATAATGTTATGATTATATTATTTTCGACTGTTCCATTTTTGTAACGTTGGAAAAACCAAAAAGGGCGATTGGTCACGATTATTAAAATTCATCTCACGATTTCGATACAAGCTCGTATTGCTTGTGGCGACTTCTTGTAATTCTGTGGTCTTCTAAGATTGTACGAAGCTCGGTAAGGTACTAGGAATGGTAATATTAAGTATTGATGATGCAAGTATCTAAAATTACTGCCGTCGTTATAATATCGATTCATGTAAATGTCTTTATTTTGGTTTGTATTACAATTATAACTCTTTTATCTTTTTAAGTTTTAGCCGTTTAAGATTATGGTTTTGGCTTTTAATCTATCCAGATATTACTGACAACAGCTTTTACAGAGCTTGTTCAACCGATGGATTACTTGTAAGCAATCATAAAACATTGGCATTCTGTAACAACTGCCAAAAGTGGTCTGGACAAATGAGAACAACTATTTACTTGCCACTCCTACGCATGGACAATTTTCGTCCTATTACTCTTAGAATTCCTACTTCTCAGCCAATTAAGTTATTGCTCCATATTACCCTAACCATTTAGAAAACAATTCGCAGGATTCGAATCTATGACATCCGTTTATAAAACAAGGGACAAAATTACACGGCCACGAGGGTGGTTCAGCGACAATTGTTTTATAAACGACTATAAATATACCTGTGTTTGGGATACGGTCCAAATACCTAATAGAGAAGGCGTGCTTTAGGAATGGCATATGTCCAGCACTGGACTAACACAGGCTGATGATGAAATTCTGTATTTTAATGTTATTTTCTAGTCTACTGCATTATAACTTATTTTTAGTGTTCGCTATAGTCATATAATTGCGCAATAACCACAAATCAAAATTCAATGGCATAGATTAAAGTTATTGTTATTTATTGAGCTCACGCTCGGATATTCTATGTCTCACCGCCGTTTAATGTTAAATCTTGTCACGAAGCTGCGAGTGCATCCAGTTATATGCAAAAAATATTGTGTCCGGGTGCATGGGGCTCGCTTAGGGGGACCACAGGTTTTGATAGACATTAGTTGTAACATTATCTTCAGAGAATATAGAAATTACATAATGTTTTACCTCTACGATTGAGGTGTTATTACATAGTATGTAACAATCGGCATCTATTTGGCTATTTGTGATTAATAAATACGATAATTAATGCCTTAATTTTTTTTAACTATGTTGTCTGTAAAGTAAGATGATCCATGCGTCGGATGGCCATGTAAAGAATCGGTCCCACCAATCCACATTGGACTTGTGTGGTTGGTCCAAAACCCCCAAATGTAAATGGGTGCATTAGGGGAGGCCTATGTCTAGCAGTGAACTATCACAGGCTAGTGATTATGATGATATTAACGTATACTAATAAAATAAAAGGTTGGAAGTAAGAATTACTAGTTAACAGGTACGATATTATTATAAAAACATTATAAAGAAATAAAGCCGTCCGCGTAAAACGTAACTACATTTTATTGCTTTGTGCTAAAGAATAGATATCTCCCGAATTGGTCCTCGGTAAAAAAGGATCTACCTTCAAAATTACGTAAAACTTTAATATTCGTATTCATACTAATATTATAAAGCCCAAATCAAGATTATTTCATAGTTTACTAGGTATCATTATTTCGTTTAATTAAATTAAGTTTTTCGATCACAAATGGGTAATTTGGATCCTTGACTGAACAAAAGCTGTTTCAGAAAAACTTTTAAAACAATGAAATAATATGAATAAAAGCAAATATAAGATAACATACGATGTAATCGCAAAAAGCGGTACATTTACTTATCAAGTAAGATGAGTCGTTGATGACCTTGCAGCATACGGAACCCTGGTCATATTCATATAGAAAAGTCGTATCGAGTTGCCTTTATGAGGTGGTTAGAAAAGTAATAGGCACTATCGTAAAGATCTAGGTATATTTTGAATCTATCTATAGACAAGTTAGGTCTACAATAGCGTAATAAATCTAACTGAATATAGTAATATGCTGCGTCTTACATATTCTATGTGTTACAAATCGTCTTACATACTCACGTGCTATTTACATTGTAGAAGATCAAAGGACGATCAATTATACATTAATTCATTTCTTACACGTAGTCAACGATTTCATCACAGCATTTAATGAACAGAAATTCATAAAAGGCAATGTGAGATTGTTGCATAATTATTTTTCAGTACTTAAGCATTAATTCATAGTGGCCATAACATATATTTTTTATGAAACTTATACGAAATTAAAATATCAATGACTGAAATGCATTGTAAGTTATATTAAATATTGTTTATTAAGTCTAGAACTATGTCGATTTGACGACTTTAGGCGCTAACGTGTTTATTAATATTATACATTTTAAATAAGTCCAATATTTGCATAAAATTAAAAATAATTCAACAATCGAGTAGGTTTACTTTCTTGACATCTTGATATTTAAGATAAAATGATAAACAACATTAATAAAATACATGTAGTTGTCTAGTATGTACATCTTTTATAAACGTATTACATAAAGGACAGTTTATAAATATAATGAACAAAAGTAATTATACGTATTTATTTCAAACGCTAAGTTCTTCATCTAAGAGACAGATCCTCATAAAGAGTCGACAATATGGTCGCCCTATCACGGTTTGGACTTCCCGACGCATGCTGTAGACAATGATATTACGTGCTGAGTGTTCCAACGTTACTGGTTTTATATGGATTATTTTTCGGGACGTCCCATTATTCATATCATTAAGTTGACTACAATGGTGATAGAAAAAAATGTGTTACAGGTTTCTTCTCGCCATTTGCATGCTCGAAGCGTATACATTGCGTCACCGTAAGATGTTTAGGAATGGAAAATTGTATGTAAATTTATGTTTATTTAAATTTTCACGAGGTTCATTTTGAATTGTTTCTTAGTACAAAATATGTCTCTTTGGATATATCAGGGACTCAAGCTTATGACTATTTTAACTTACCTAAATTTTATTTATATCTTCGAAGATTTTAAAATACTGTTTTCGTTATTTGTTGTATAATACTTAAAGGTATTAACCAAGAATAAATCTTCTTTTGACACAGACCCCTATTTTTCGCTTTCATAACTCTTTAAATTACTGTCGGAGAACGCTGGTTATAAGTAACCATCCTTGTGCCTAACATGAGAAGAGTTAAAACTCTGCTCATGTGAGGCACAAGGAACCTGACAAATATTGACAAAAGAGTGCGATTAGAATCCAAGAATAATAACATAACATCTTACCCATATTTTACAATTAGGGTCTGTCAAGTCCGAGGTTTAATTAACGAACAATATTTATTAAGTGCCTGGAATTTAAATAGCATGTAACGGAAATTGCCACAACAAAACGATCTTCCGCACGACCATGAAACTTCCCGGTCTATTTATGTAAAATAAAAAAAAACTGCCTACCGATTCAATCATAGATAACAATAAACGTAGGTTGCAGTACTAATTGTTATTAACAAAAAGTCTTTTCGGCTTGTTTTTGCTGCGTGCGATGATGAAGTAATGAAATAATTGTGAGTAATTACGTATTTATTTGAACAAATTATAATTGAGCAAAGCCAAGCGATTTTTTAGATCACGTGTACGGTGTTACACTTGATTTTAGGCAAATAAGACTAGGACTGGATGTATTCAAAGTAACCCATAGCAACAAAGTCGCGTCGTACGTCTAGCATACTTATTGCAGTCAGAAAGATGTCAATCATTGGTGACACGAATTTAAGGTTTAAATTGTTGCGGACTTATTCCAGCATCATCATATTAAGATTATTTCATCATCATCATCATCAACCTTTGATAGTTCACTGCTGGACATAGGCTTCCCCTAATACACCATTGTCCATTAGAGGGTTTTGGACCGTATCCTACCACGCTGGTCCAATGCGGGTTGGTGGGTGGACCGACTTTTCACATGCCGTTCCGACGTATCTTACTTTTCAGACAATTGGGTGATCAGCCCAAACTGCCCTAACCAACTACGAAACAACAATGTAAATTTGTTGAGTGCCCGCAGCATTCGAACCCACGAGATTCGAATGCTCCGGTTTCTAAAGCGCACGCCCAAACCACTAGGCTACGGAGGCAGTTGAGATTATTTCTCCATTTTTAATTCTAAATCACGCCTGGCTTAACATTTGGTATAGTTTAATTTTGGTAAAGGCAAAGTAAGACTATGATTCTAAATTAGGAGTTGAGACCAAGCGGGAATAGGGATAAGTATTAAGAGTAGTACGTTCTTTTTTGTTCTTTTTTCTTAAGCTGCGCTTAGGATCAAAAGCATCCTCTTCATTCACTCTTCATTCCCAATGGATAAGCTCTAGATGGCTGGAATAAATGTCCGCATAGTGAAAGATACTGACCATGAACATAACATTTAACATACAATGTACAAATTGATCCTTACCTTAGAGTTTCCAAAGTATTTTACTAATTTCTTTTTATAATACTTTTGAATATTAAACAAAAATAAAAAAGACGGCATACAGTTTCCGGAACTATTTATATTTCGGCTCTGTAAGCGTTGGACTTTAATGTTTACTCTTTATATAATATGTTATAATATGGTAATGTTATCTCTTTATATATCTCTAATATTATTTAAATAAATTTTGGTGTTAAGTATAATTGTAAAAAAGAAATATTTAATAATAAGCTTTTATATGCTAGTCATATATGAAATATTACTTTAAAAAGAACTGAATGTATTATTATAAAATTTACAGTAAAAAGGCTTGGAACACTTATAAAAACTGTTTCTCAATCAGGCTATCTTGTTTACTAAAAGACTATAGTTTTCTTGAAATGAACACTAGCCAACAGTGTTGCCATTTTTTTAGTAGATTGTAATCATCATCAGCTGTTCTCCACTGCGGACATAGGCTCCCTAATGCATGCCACCGCTTCCGATCTTGGCTATTCTCATCCAGCCCACACCAGCCACTTTGCGAATGTCGTCACTCCATCTTGCCCAGGAGTCCTACATTGACGTTTCCGAGCCTCGTCTCACTCCAGAACTTTTCGACTCCAGCGGTCGTCAGTTCTGGCTTATATGAACCGGCCACTGCCACTTCAGCTTACTAATCCGGTGGGCTATGTCGGATTTCGGTTCTCTGTCGGATCACGTCATTTCTGATGCGGTCCTTCAGAATACTCGAGCATAGCCCTCTCCATAGCTCGCTGAGCGACTTTAAATTTTGGACCAGTCGAACCGTAAGTGTCCAAGTCTCGGCACCGTAGGTCAAAACGGTAGGACGCACTGATCAAGACTTTCGATTTGAGGCTTTGTGGGATGGGTGACGAGAAAACTCGACGAAGCTTATGAAAAGCTGCCCATGCCTTAGCCGAATCCTTCGATTGGCTCACTCAAAGTTGTTTTACCTAGTTGGAGCGTTTGCCGTAAACTGACTCGAAACAACTTCGAGGAGGTGCTTACCATGTGATCGGTCCGGATCAACGTGCTCGTTAAACATGACCTTGGTTTTACCAAGTTCATCCGGAGACCGATCTGCAGAAACTCAGCCAGGCTTTGCACATTTTTGCAGGTCCATACGGTCCATCCATGATGACGATATCGTCCGCAAATCGAAGATGTGAGATGTACTGCCGTTGCACATTTATGCCGTGTCCATTCGACCAGTTGAGCGTTCTAAACATATCCTCAAGCGCGGCGGAGAATTTCGGAGACATGACGTCTCCTTGTCTACCTGCGGTGCAGGGATAGGCTCAGTCTGCCACTTTGACTACGACAGACGATAGTGGCGGCGTTGTCAGGACATCTCAGCATCTCGATATATCGCCAATCAATTTGGCCTCGCCTGTAAGGACTCGAGAAAGACCAGGTCTCGATGGAGTCAAGCCTTCTCATAGTCCACAAATGCCATGCACAGGGCTGGTTATACTCATGTTTCTGTAAACCTGCTGCACTAGGTTTGGTCTATGTGCTGTACCCTCCGAAACCCGGCCTGTTCTGAGGCTGCGCTTCGTCAGTTTTCATGCAAGACGATTCGAGATGACCTCGAAAACCTTATAGACATGACTCAGGAGCGATATTGACCGATAGTTTTCAAGGGTTTTATCACCTTTTTGAAATATCAATACGATCCAAACCGAGCCATGCCTCAGAGTTCTCGAGAGAGGCAGAGTTAATACAGCGCGAGTCTTTCACACGTTACGGCGGCTTCGAAGCTCCGTCGTGACTCCGTCCTCTCCGGGGCTTTCCATTTGAAGTTGCTCAAGGCCCCTGATTTCGTCTAGGCCGATTTCGGAAGATCCTCCGACGACATGCGGCGTAGAGTGGCTCGAGAATCCTTCTCATCCAGCTCGGTGTGCTGAATGCGACGCGTATAAATGGCTTAAAAGCTTCAACCTCCGAGAGACCTCTGGTCAGAAGCGACGACTTCTCCGTTCTCTTTAGTCAACTTCGTTAGATGGCTTCTTCCAAGCTAGTTGTACAAGACTATTGGACCCCGGTTTTGCTCAACAGCTCTCTCGATTGAGAGCGTATTGGAGTGACGGAGGATCGCCCTTACCAGCTTAGGAATGGTCTTGTTAGAACCCGCTGTTCTAACGAATGACGGTTGATCATTTCGTCGCTTAGCCATGAGATCTAGTGTTTCTCTGAAAGTTTAGACTTTTGCCCGTACGTCGCATACCGCAGAGTTTTCACTCGTCAAGAATTTCTACCATGATCAGTTCCTCGTCCACGTCCATTGATTTTCCAAGGCAGCAAATCGATTTTCCAGATTGATCTGAAATGTGCCATGGATCAATGATAGCTGGAGCAGATTAGGCTTGGAGCGTGACTTTCATCAATCGGGACCGTTCAAGCTTCAAATCTATATTCAGGTGCCTCTCGAGTCGGTGATCACTTCCGGTCTTGAACCTTGTGATCACTGAGACATCCCAGAATACTGCGCTTTGTCCGATATAATGAAGTCTATCTCATTTTGGTCATATATCGGCTCTGCACGTCCATTTTGAACAATGCTTCTTAAGAACGAGTTCATTAGAACATGCCCTCTCTCGAGGAAATTGAGCTATTTCCCATGTTTCTGGTTCCGTAGCATATGATCAGCATCGATTCGCTGCATGCCTGTACTCCTACTTTGCGTTAAAATTCCATGACAACCGTTGAAGTAGCCATTTGGTGTGGTATGTAAGCTCTTAGAGATGTCCTCGTACATATCTTCGAATCATCATCCAAGGTATGATGACGTTGGTGCGTACACTTGGATAATTTTCAGGCTGTTACCTTTGGTTAGCTTTATCACAAGGTACGCAACCTCGCCACACGGATACTTCAATGCACATTGTCAATGAGGGTTTATTGACCGAGAGAACCGATCCACCCTGGGATGGATTTTCTCCTGCCTGAAGTCAGAAGATGGCCCGACTCTGAGGGTTAGAGTATCCTCGCCCTTCTACGGACTTCACTCAATCCCAAAACGTGCCATATCTTATGACCTCAGTTCCTCTTCCAGTTGGGCCAAATAGAATCAGCCGTAAGCGTTCAGTCCGTTGTATGTCGCGATTGGTCAGTTTGTGTGCGGCTACTTTACTCGGGATTCTAGCTAATACTCCACGTACCCTGCGGTACGTGGCGCTGCCTTGGCCAGGAATAAGGCTCTAGTGAACTGGGGCCGGTAGCGTTTTCGTCTCGTCATTTGGGAGTTTTGGACCGCAACCACCACGCTGGTCCAATGGGTTGGTGGGTGGTTCCAGACCTGTTCGATTGCTTGTCAGTGCACCTACATGAAGGTGAGGTTGGCTTGGGTTTCCTAGATGTTGCTGAGATCCTTACACCCCTGTAGATTGTAATATACGATACAAATGCTTATATCAAATAGACCCGTATTCAGTGGTAATTTTGAATATTTCAAAAGTATTTGAGTCGTTTATACATTTGCTTGAAATGTAACAAGTAAACGTTAAACTAATAATTGTTATCTGCGTTATGACTTAGAGCTAATTATGCGAAACATGGACGATGGGATAAGCGATTTAATTGCATTGCAAACCGCTAAGTGTTGTCATTGTTTTGTCGTTCGCGTCGCGATTTGTAATACGAACAGATGATAAATTGATAGCGGCATCAATGAGACGGCAATACCAGCGAGTCAAGGATTTCCAGTCGAGATCCGTTCAGATAGAATATATAATATACTGTCATCATAAGAAAACCGTACTATTGTTGAAATAAAAAGTAATGTCTTCTTCCTTTGTTAATCCTAGCCATTTTCACAAGTATCATAGGGTCAAAGGTAAAGTCTAAGTAAAATGTCTTTATTCAGTATGGAAGCATTGCACTTTACCACTGGTCAGTTTCTAATTCACCTAAATTAACGTGGACAACAGTTTTTAACAACCTAAAGGGTAAACTGCATTCGAAACGTAGATTTGTTGTCACTAAGTTTGAAGGTACTATAACGAGTACTACAGATATTCTTAACCAAAGGGATTGACTTTTCACATGGCCATTCGACGCATGGATCATTTTACTCATTAGGCAATTGCGTAATAGGCCCATGTTACCCTAACCAACTAGAATACAACGATAACAAACATGTCTCCTTGCAGGATTCGTACCCACGGCCTCCAGTTCGTAAAACAAATGCCTCAAAATGCCACGATAAGAAATGCACCAATATTATTGAGTTTCAACATATAAACATACTCATACTAAAGTAATTTTTTGTACAAAGCATTTCTGCACTATTGTTTTGTTACGATTTTTCAATAACAGCATTATACGTCAGGTTTGTCTTCACTTAATTATTTGGCTATATATCTTTTTATATTATCAATGTACTATTAGAGATCTGCCAACTACGCAGGAGATATTATAGTCCACATGTGTACACATAAAAACAGGTGCACTTACTCTTTCCCACTTACTCCCATAGTCCGATAGGACGAAAAAGCGACACGACCGAGGCGAGTAATGGCGCTTGAACTATTTTTTACGTACCAGTCTAATGCATGGAACATCTTACTCCACAGACGACTGGGCAATCAATTCGCATTGCCCTAACAAGAAAACAACAATCAATCCATTTGACCCCCGCAGGATTCGAACCTATAACCCCCGGTTCCTAAAGCCATAATACTAGACAACCGAGGCAGTTAAAGTTAGTACATTTTCTTACAATACTACAGGACGAATAATACATGTTTGTAGCGAAGATGCATTCATACCTTTAAATATTTAATTACGTTAGAATTTATGAGACATAAAAAGTACATACGCCATTGAACATTGCAAGATTTAACGATTAATGTTATTCAACTTAGAACTTTAAAAGTAATTAATTAGATGTAAGATATTAAAATAGTTATATTTTATATAACAATGCGTAAACGTAAACTCAGAATTACCATAGGACGTCAATGTTGTTAGGCTTAGCACTCTTATATACGAGATTTACGTCCGCCCATCGCCCGGAGATTGAATTAAACGTATTATTAATGCGTCGTATGTGTTACAATGTAAGCATTATAGACAAGTTCACGCAGGACCTCTGCAACGTGAACAAATGTTACAGGGTCAAAAACAAATGACAAGGCTGACTAGGCCACGAACTTCTAGTTCTATAAATCCTTTTGCATGTACTATTCATTGTTGACGCCCCAAAAATTTAATATTATTTATTGAACAAAGTAAATAGTTACATGCATATTTTGAGTTATGATGTTTGAGTTTTGACGTAGGACCTAGTACGGCGGTACAGAATTTTTTTATAGGTACATCCGAAAAGGTAAAAACATTTTTTCGCATGAATAAAAGTAGGCAGATTTGGAAGGTTTTTTAAGGTTATATTTCTCGAATAGAACTTTAACAATGGCCAAGATTAGTTTTAAGTGATAAGAATTATTGCATCTTCTTAGACACAAATTCTGCAAAAATGCCATATCATTGCCATTGCAATTTCAATTCTATCATACTGTTTTTACAAAACACATAATAACATACACTTCTTTACATATATAGAGTAAATTTTGTTTATCTGTTGGTAATCGGTAGTATCAGTATAGTAAATATTTTCATGATAATAGCTGAGTCGTTTGGAAGGCTTTCAAGTTAATTTCTACAATAAATAAAATCATGTATTTAGTTTATTGATAAGAATATGCACTTTTAGACAAATAAACTGAAAATGCCATCTTGCAAGAAATCAATTCATATACTGATTTTCACGCCACTGATATTAATAACTTTACATATTAAAGAATTGTTTATCTGATTATATCAGTGTTGTATCGTAAATGTCATATATGAACGCTTTCGTTTGAGCTTACAAGAAATTTTTACAGAAAAACGTATGCGTTTTCTTAAAAATATATATAGAATTCTGCGCGATATAATAGACCATCTCTCTGAAGAACTAGTAAATTATCGCTACTATATTTTATACAGTAAATGTAATTTACAGTTTATGTGCAGCGTTTGTCAATTTTATCGCAAGAGATTGTGATTTTTTGATACCGTATTTTACTTATTAATTTGTTGTTTATACATCAAACTTACTGGTTTCAACAACAAATTGATTTATGTATTATAATCCAATTAATTGCTTACAAATATACAGGGTAGACTGAGATGTCATGGTCTTGTTGCCAGTGCGGTGACAGGGTTTCCAGATCTTAATTTTTATTAATTATTTTTAGTCTGTACTCCGACCTATGCAATATGAACTGATTTTATCTTTACAGCCAACAGTATGTTATATATATATATATATATATATATATATATATATATATATATATATTATATATATATATATATATATATATATATATATACATATATAAGATACGCGCATTATATATATAAAACATACGCTCCGAATTCAGTAGCTCCTTTTTTAGGAAGTCGACCAATGAGACTAATATTATGTAGCTCATGCAAGACGTAAAACTGAGTAAAAGTGTAGTTATCAGTGCAATATCGACGTACTCTTGCATGTTTATATTTAAATAAAAATACCTGGTTTGTAACTTTGTCTGAACTTAACTGATGCTTTATATAATAGTAATATAAGTAGTCTTTGATTTTTTTCCTTGTGAATGTTGTTTAATGAAGATTATTAGTACATCGATCTTAAATGTAAAATATCATAATTTGTATCATAGGTATTGTATTTCTTAGAATACTACGGAATATTTCGTTAATTTATAAAGGGTTAATTTGTAATTTGGTTGTTCTTTGGGATCAAATTTAAATTCAAATACCTTTGTCCAACATAAGGGCGAAACATTATTTTATTGATTGTCACATAGCAACCACCTGTTCAAGGACGCCTCAAACCTGAGAAGAAGCGGTAAAGAAACTCAGATCTGTAGTAACAAATTATTTTTTATAACTTGCAAAATTTAAAATTTCGTGTTTTACACTTAAAATACTTTGAAACGGCATCTAGCGACAGTTATAAACAACTTTTATGTAAGATAAGTATGACCAAGTTTTTAGTATAATTTTTAGTTGTAGAAGTCGATAAAGAACTTTAGATGGCGCTTGAAATTTTATTTATTATGCTGCATTAAAATATCTAGTATGAACTGACGAAATGTAAAGTGCTTCGGAAAAGTGTGACTCGCCCGATAAAAAAGTGAGCGTTACTATATCTTTGTCATTTTAAGAAAGTTAATAAAAATAATAATAAATTATAAAGCTTAAAAACATTTTAATAAAAGATAAAGAAGTGTAGTATCCATTATTATATTCTCATTATCTGCATTATCAATAATGAAGACAAACGAATTAAACGAACCAAAAAAAATTTAGACCATTTTTTTGCCCACAAACAGTAGTGGTCAGTGGTGCTAGTCCTGGCAACCGTAACGCATGCTAGCTATATAATGAAGCTTCAATAAGAAAAAATATTGCTATTAAGCGATTGCGTAAAAAATTGTTGTGCAGATTTATGTAATTCTTGGCACGGAATTCGTCAATTTCAAATTTAATATAAAAAATCAGCTGAAAGAATTAAGCTGCAGCATATAAACAACCTAACATAAAAAATGCCTGATTTTATTTAAAAAAAATGCCGCATGCCTGACGACGATAAAAGCGAGCTCACACTTGGCGTTACGATATACGTATAGTAAAAAACATCTTATTTTAAACATATTTATTAAGTGAGTTCACATGACAGTTTTTGTCGGCAAGATGTTTACATGTTTACAATAGACATTTATCTTATCAAAAAATATCTTTCCTGTATAGTATAATGCAATTATAATTAAGGAAATAATTTTAACTTATATATATGTTTAAAAGTGATAAAATTGAAATTAATCCTGAATCTAATTCGTAAATCATAACTGTAACTGCATATTTGACTTTCAGATTTTTTTAACAATATCCGAGTCTTTAAAATGGTAGAAATACGGAATGAAAGTTTATATGTAAATCGTCTCTGTTGACCATAAAACGACGAAATTTCCTGTCTGCATACTCGAAACGAGCCAGAGAGAGAGCATAAGTGGTGTTTTTCTAGAAATTTTATAGTTTTAAACGGTACGGTGATGAACTTGGGGTTGACATGGGGATGAAAGTCACTATGGAAACACTTCATCGTCAAAGCAAAATCCGTAAACCTTTTTGTCAAATAACAGGAAATAACAATGAATATACCCCATTTATATTATATTACACTATATATTTAAATACACCTCGCGGACATTTTGCCTATTCCACGCGGATGAAGTCGCGGGTAATAGCTAGCTTAACATTTGAATACTTTATGGTAGTACGTCTTGCTTCTTTCAGACACTAACTAGGGAAATACCACAGCAGTAACAATAACACTACTGCATTCCGGTTCGAAGGGCACCATAGCTAGTAAATTCATTAGGTACATCTTCAATATATCATCATAGGGTAGGCTGATGACGTATTAAGCTGCTTTCTCACGGCAAAGATGAAACGCTTACAAATAGGGACAGGAGTGCATATTTTTTAAGAATATTTATAAATACCTATGATATCCAGTAATTTACGTATTTTATTGTTAGTTATATATATATATATATATAACTAACAATAAAATAAGAAAGAGTCCGTATATATATATATACGGACTCTTTCCAGTATCCATGATCACGGGCAGACTAAATTGTATATAACTAACGCGAAAAATTCAAAATGACAAGTGTTTATTTCCCTTTGTAAAATCAGCTTCTTTATCTGATATTTGTAGTAGAATAAATGTTTTTTTTGCTATCATAATATAATCCATTTGATAGGAAGATAAGACGTGGGAATATTCAAGGACATTCTAAAATTTATTCTAATTTAATAAAGAAACCAATACATTTTTTTCATAGTGGTAAACAAAGTAAGTGACCACCGTAGTTGAATCGTACTTCAAAGTAATAAATCAAGTAAATAGTAAGTATGATCACCTTATGCTTTACGTCGAAAAGAAAACTCACCAACCATGGTGGTGTAGTTATTTTTCCGTTCCATTTGTTTTAACGTTGAATTGGAGAACATATTTAATATTCTTTTTATATTTTACTTTCTTAAGGTATCTTATTAAAAGAAATAGGCAAAGGTTGATAATATTGAAATAAGTTTAACTCAGTGTTGGTTTGGTCTTTTTTGTTTAATGGTGTAATCTTTCTTATTTAATTAGTAATCAGTACCTCCTTTTCCATTAAATAAACGTCTTAGACGTTAAAAGGTGAATACAATGTACATAATTAATGTTGTACGTAGTTAATAGGCGATATGTTCATAAAAATTTATTGAAAACAAATACTGACAGTCTTCCGGTACTAATAAATTTTCACTTATGAATTTAGTCAATTATGAACTAATATGCAAGTACAAGTTCATTGAGTAAGACGTACTAATAACTAGATATTTATTGCAATGACCCTGTGACCATACTACGCAATATTTGAGAATCATTCCCCTTAAACCTGAACTTTAAATTGAATACCTTTATTAACCTTTTTAAGTAAAACATGTTTGTTCCATCGTGTTTAAAGAGCTATTAATGTACATATCATAATCTATCTGCGAATGTATTGTAGCTTAGCTTGCATTCATAGTCTCAGTTTAATAGCTTGGGATCCGGTTGCTGGAGGCCGTAAGCAGTAGCGTGGCTGGTGGCCGCGGCTCCACGCCCAGTACTGAATGCGTTAGCGATGGCAGTTGGTCCGTTCGGTGCACCCCCACGACCGCGACCCCAGCCGAAGAACATGGGGAAGAAAGCGCCAGTCGGCAACTTGGAGGAGTAGTCTTCTTCATCCTCTTCTTCCTCATCTTCAACTGGACGTCTGACTTGTTTCTTCCTGGACACCCTTTTCTTAGACGCTGGAGCGATGTCTCTGGACTCTTTTGGTTCTTCCTCTTTCTCATCTTTAGATTCGGCTAGCTCTGGCTGTGCTATAGTCTTTACTGTTGTCGGGGTGTCAACTGTCTCCGTAGGAAGAGGATCAGCTATCTCAGTGAGTTCCGTTGCTAAGGGCTGCTCTAGTTCCTGAGATTCTAAAACGTCGTTTTGCAGTGGCACTTCAGCCTCGGGAGTGGCTTGACGACGCCGGTCCGCTTGGTAGTATTGGCTTGCACGCTGATCATCCGAGTTGATCATGAAGGCGGCCATTCCCATGCCAGCGGGAGTACGTGAGTTTAAGGATGGACTATAAAAACGGCTTAACACCATTCCACCATGACCGTTGCTACCACTCGAGCCATATGACACTGAAAGGCAGGTTAATAAACACCATTAATATTTTCCTGATACATAATTAGTGATAAAACTTATTGGGAGTTGAGTTTTTAACGGTTACTATTTAGTTTATCACCATTTAAACATTAATAAGATGCAAAAACACTGTGGTATAAATTATTACATGCTTGAAACCAGTTACAAAATTAGCATCAAAAGATGCTCATTTGCAAAATATTATATTTTGTAAGGCGCCTGGACTTAATACTTAACATAACAAGATTTCAGCTTCGCTACTACTAACCTATTTTGGCACTTAAATACTGTTATGCTGCTACTTAGTTTTCGTTTGGGGAGCATTTTAGCTGTAATAATTAAGTAAAATGACATCGATAATTCGAATGAATCAATTCTCATAGCCAGGGCGTATTGTTGTTTATGAGAGAAACCTTTACATTTGGTGTCCTCATCTAATATATTTTATATAATATAATAAAACAAAATTCAATAACTAATCACTTACGTGTGTCCATATTCGCGGCGTAGGAGTGATAGGGGAATCCATTGGCACCCAATAAAGTGCAGACAAGCACTGCTAGCGTCCCGTACATTTCTTCCGGTTTGTTTCTAATATAAACAAGTTTAGTCGTCAACAGCTTTTGGGTTAGTGATGTTTTTAGTCAGTAGTCGCATTATATAGCCAGAGCCACCAGAGCTTATTAGGATGCAGAACACGGTCTTCGACTTAAGCTCGCGATGCATTTAAGTTTTACAAGTACGCATAACTAATAGGACTTCCTGGTGGAATTTTTAATAATTATCAATGATATAATTTAAGACCATATCGGTAAATATAAATATAAATGTTACTGCTGTTTGTTACATTAAAATAATAGCTTCTGAATAAATATATGAAATGGATAACCAGTCAATGTACCAAAATTTTTTCACATTTTTTTTTCTGCCTTCTCTTTCAGCATGCTTAATATGCATAAATTTCTGTCATTGCTAGACTTATGTCCGAAAAACTTATTTGATCTATACTTTTGATGTGCGATAGTGGTGTTAAACGTAGATTTTTATTTAAATTTATTGATTATGGTATCCCAAGGTGGTGGTAAAATCCAACCTTCTATATTGTAATTGACATACATCATCATCAACCAGCCTGCGATAGTCCACTGCTGGACATAGGCCTCCCCTAATACCCCCTTTTCCATTAGGGGGTTTGGACCGTATTCCACCACGCTGGTTCAATGCGAGTTGGTGGGTGGACAGACTTTTTACATGCCTATCCGACGCATGGATCGTCTTACTTTTCGTCGTCAGACAATTGGATAATCGGCCCAAATTGCCCTAACCAACTAGGAATCAAAAATAAAAATTTGTGGAGTCCCCTCACGACACACGACCTCCGATTTCTAAAGCACACGACCATACCAATACGCTACGGAGGCAGTTGCAGTAGCAGCAGGAAATTGACATGAATGACATGTATTCGTGCATAAAAAATTAATTGATACCTCACATGCGTTTATGGTAATAAATTATAATGTATTATTAAAATAACAATTACTATTCATTTGTTGTATGGAACCACTTGGCACAGTGGTTAGCGATATTGACCGTTGCGCCTAAGGGTGTGGGTTCGATTCCCACTACGAGAAAAATATTGTGTGGTGAACATAGTGCTTTTCTCGTGTCTAGGTGTTTCTATTTATATATTATGTATTTATTTGCAAAAGAAAATGTATTAGATAATATTAAATGTATTCATCAGTTTCCATAGTACATGGTTTGCTTAGTTTGGGACTAGATAGGTTGTGTTATTCGTCCAGAAAATATTATTATACAGAAATATTATTAAATAAAATATAACTGGTACCAAATATATTAGGTACATAAGCTGTTATAATCGTGATTTATTTACAATTAGAATTCATAAGGAAATAGTTTCAGTGTCTCTGATTGAAATAGTTTTGTAAAAGGCCTTTTTTACCTAACAAGGTAGCTACGCCGGAAGACACAGCACGGAACTTCTTCTTTAGTCTTTCTTTAGACAGCGAACACCCTCTTGTCTGCCAAAGGAATCAGTGTCGAGGTGTAAGGTTGCGTGCGTATGCCACTTTTTTGCACTCTAGTCTTCTTCTGATAAAAACTCAGGTACTTACTAACGTAAACGAAGTCATCTAGAACGTTGCGACTACTTCAGGCTTAATTACGTCCTCGAAAATGCAAGGACATAATGTTTGCTCTTGTGTATGCTACGTGCTAAGGCGGAAAGCGAAATATCATGCTCAATAAAACTTGGCATTTTATGGCTGGTCTTTTTTCCAACGCACCAGATGGCCAGATACCATCTCTATGCCAAATTAACTTCAGTGATGGCATTCAGTATGCTATGCGCTATTCTGAGCGACGCGGTGCAGTAACCTGTCGCAAAACCATGCTTCTAAAGTATCTGCGTCATCAGCGCGTTAATTTAGTTAATACAACTACTGTGAATTCGCACGTACCAAGAACTGCTTAATGACTACTACATACAAAATAAACAATAATAAATAATAATTTATTGTTATCAGCTGTTTTTAAATACTTTTGTTTTAATTAAAAAATAACTTTACTCTAAAATGTACTTCGACTAGTCGACTTGTCGTTGTGCAACAAAAAGACAAATCGAAGATAATCTCTGTGAAACATGAATAACCTTTAAATGTTTAGAAAAATATCATTAAAACGGAATGAGACAAATTTCTTTAAATTATGTTTTTGTGTTTATGTAGTGTGTAGATATCGACTCAGCCCAATGCAAGATCGGCATATCGCATTCAAGCAGCCTTTATACACATTTACGCAGCAAATTATTGCTATTATGACGGTAAGATTCTGAATCATTTAGGTCTGCTATTACAAAAAAGGTTTTCGGATACGTGTAAACAGTATTTTGAAATTATTTAGTATTAAGATTTTTTTTTTGTAATCGGTATGTTTTAATTAGGAGCCTATTTATTAAAGGTTAAGTAATGATCCTTTCATCTTCAGTTTATCATAACACCTGTAAGTCACAAAAGTTTTATGTTTTCTTCCTTCCTAGCTTATCTATCGTACAAAGATAAAATTAGAAGCAAACTTGTAGATGTTCTAAATTGTTTTTTTTTTGTATATAACATAGCAGAGACTATAAAATATTCAATCTCTTCAACCCAGAAACACTGCACCTTCAATAATTTACTCTTAAATTAATGAAGTAAAATAAAAAAGTGTGTTTTTGTAATAATGGTTTATTAAAAGATTATAGTCCTTAAAATTTATGATATATGTCATAACAAAGAAATAATACTATTAGAGTACAATCATATATACATGTCTATTCAGTAAAATAAAGAAAAAATAATCATAAAATGTTTTCGAAATGTTATACACCGATATCTATAATTGTTTATAGATATTGTGAGATTATTAAGTCGAAGACGAAATTTCTCATTTCACCCGAATCACAAATAATTTTGACTAGACTCTGAATAATAAACAACTGAGTGCCGATAAGATAAAAGTGATAAATGAACTAAACTCAGAAGTAAACTCCACTCCAAACTGAGAAAAAATAAACTTCATTGAATTTAGCAAGGGTTTTAGTGTGCTGGCTTAATCTCTGGTCGTGGGGGACCGTAAGCGGTCGCATCGCTGGTGGCAACTCCCCCACGTCCTGTGCTAAAAGCATTTGCTATGGCAGTAGCTCCGTTAGGTGCCCCACCTGAGCGACCACGGCCCCATCCAAAGAACATAGGGAAGAAAGCTCCAGTAGGCATCCTTGGAGTTTCGTCTTCCTCATCCTCTTCTTCTTCCTCCTCAACGGGCTTCTTGACTGGTTTCTTTTTGGTAACCCTTTTCTTCGGTGCTGGCGCAAGGTCCCTTGACTCTAAAGGTTCCTCAACGGTCTCAACCTTAGGCTCAGTGAGTTCTGGTAGTGCCGCCTTGATGGTAGTTGGGGTTTCTACTATCTCTGTAGGTAGCGGTTCGGCTATATCAGTGAGTTCAGTTGCTAGTGGTTTACTTGGTTCTTGTGTAAAGTACACGTCATTTTCTTGCGGCGAGTAAGCCTCTGGTGTGATTTGGCGACGACGGTCCGGCTGGTAGAATCGGCTTGGTCGCTGGTCTTCGGGATTGATAACTAAAGCCGCTCTTCGAACACCGGCATGGGTGCGTGAGTTTAGGGACGGGTTGTAGTATCGGCTCGACACCGGGCTTCCGTGGCCATTGCCTTGCGAACCATGTGATACTGTAAGCAAAAACAAACAGAAATTATAAATCAGCTTTGTATGTTAAATGAGCTGACAGTAAGGTCTGTAGTAGAACGAGAATAATTGCATTCGACTCTTGAATAGTCATTATTGGTAGACATATATAAAATGGTTTTAAGTCCATATATTGAAACATATCAATAACATTATTGATACAATCTTCAGGTAATTTGATATGCAGAAAAAATATTTTTATCTTATTCTTAACCAAACCAAATTATGAACAAAAATACGTATTACCAGTAACTCAAAGATCGTGAGAAGGAAGGATATCACTGGTTACTTACGGGTGTCCCTATTGTTGCCGTAGTAGTGGTAAGGATATCCACTGGCACTCCATAGAGTGCAAGCCAAGATAGCCAGCGTTGCGTACTTCATGTCTGAAGATTAGTTTATTTTGCTGTTCCTTGCTGTACCTTCAGCAGTTGGCGGCTTAGTGATCTTTCAGCTTCGTAGGCGCGTTATATAGCTCAAGAACTGAGTACTCATTACGATGCGCTTCACGTCATCTAGTTCGTGCTTGCAGTGAACTTTATATTTCGGCGTGAAACTTATAACTTCCTGATGGATGTTTAACACTTGTCTAGATTAATAAACACCTAATCTGCATTGTCAAAAATCGATTTGTTTTTAATAATTTGGATTATTGTTAATCAACTAGAAAGTTAATTTAGGTGGTAAGTGACACCTATACATTAAAAAATATTTATGACATTTTTTGATTACTATATTCCAAAGATTTTGTTAATTTTTTGCGCTTTTATGTCTTTAAGGCCATTGATATTATAGTTCGGAGAAATGCATCAGCCAATATTAAGGTTGCGTTAAAGAATGGACCATTTTTTATATTTCAAACTATATATTCTTTCTTCAATAAAAAACTTCTTGTTTTACTTTCTAATTTTTGCTCTGTGGATTGTGTAAATAGTTTAAAAGTTAAATGCTAATAAAAATTACTTATAGCAACTAAAATTAAGCTTTTTAGCATTTACTAAGCGATTCAGTACTTGATTTCTGTTCTTAAGCCCGTTTAGGCTATGCTTATAATCACCATGTTACGCAAGTAATTTTAATGTAGAGAAATGCGATCTAATAACATAATAATTAAAAAAAATACTCATTACATTTTACCTTATAGCTTGACTACGCATTGAAAAAAATATACTTATTAACCATTTTCCCATCTTTTGACATGCCAAAAGATAATTTCATTTCCACCGACAATTATATTCTTCTTCTTCTTCTTCTTTTATTTATAATGGCTCCACCGAGGATGTTTCGGTGATTCTGCCAATTCAAGGTTGAGGGTAAGGTTAATATAATTGATATTAATAGCAGTTTTCCAAAAAGCAACTGATATCTCATCTCATCAACTTAATAAAAAAGCAGAAGTCATACAATGGAATACGATAACGTTTAAAAAGATTTCACGAATAATACGCAATTATATATTGGTCACTTCCACATGAGATATTTTTTTCTTAATTTTAATTAATATATCTGGTTAAATACATTTTGTACGCAAGCATGCGCCAAAAGCAATTCCTAATTTAAATAACAACGTCTTCTGGTCCTTAAGAAGATCGTTGATTTCAAAAACAGAAGATTCTTGTTTGCGATCCAATTCAAATCATTGGAAACGTTAGAACGATTAAAAAATTTCATAAGTTAGGAAAAGAGATAATTAATGATATATTTTGATTGCCAAAATTACTGTAAATAAGTAAAGTCTAAATAAAAAATAAATATGCGTTAAGTAATTATTGCAAAAGAAGATGCATAAGTCTTCATTAGCGTGAAACACACAAGGAAAATCTTTATATAAACCATAATTCATTTTGGTTTGTATAGAAATATTGCTTTTTTAACAATTTTTTGCAGTAAATTTAACACCTTTGTGTTCTACTTTTGGATTTTAGCCAACGTTGTTAAGTTTTATTGATATATTATTGATTTATATATGTATTATCCTTATTACAGTTTTTACTTAAGGAGACATTTCTTGCTATGATCTGGACAATCGTAAGTGAGTTAGTCTACTGCAAGACATAGGCCTCCCCTAATGAACCGCCTTCTCCATAGGGGGTTAATGGACCGTATCCCACCACGCTGGTCAAATGGTCTTACTTTTTAGATAATTAGGTGATCGGCCCACATTGTCCTAACCAACTAACAGTAAATTTTTAATATAAAACTGTAGATGCCCGCATTGTTGTCATCTTCATAATTTAAAACAGGTATTGTTTCGAATGTTATGAATAATTATTGCATTTGATTGCCTTTTTCAGACAATCTAGCGCCAGTGATACTCATTATCATTGATATCTATTATCATCGATTAGTACGACTATAACGTTGAAGATATACTACAAGTCCCTGCATTATATTAAAGTCACTTCTAAAGAAGTGGGCTTCGTGTTTAAAAACATGAAGGCAGGCAAATCGCCTGGCCACGACGGGGCTTAGTATTGAGCATTTTCAGCATGCGGGTGTACACCTGCCCAGAGTATTGTCTATGTTATTTACTTTCTGTATACGACACACATACCTACTGACTGTATAAAAACAGTGGTTGCACCAATAGTCAAGAATAAGACCGGTGACCTTTCCGCTGAGAGCAACTACAGGCCTATTTCGTTAGCCACAACTGCAGCAAAAGTATTAGATAGTTTACTTAATCGGGTATTAAGTCGTCATGTGAAGTTAAATGACGCACAATTCGGATTTAGAGAAGAGCTATCTACAGAAGCCGCGGTACTGTGTATGAAGCATGTCGTTCGGTATTATACTGACAGGAAAACTCCTGTATATGCCTGTTTTTTGGACTTATCTAAAGCCTTCGATTTAGTATCCTATGAGTTGCTCTGGTATAAACTTAGGTCAAATTGTAACCTTCCGGATAAACTTGTTGGTGTTTTTGAATATTGGTACAACCATCAAGTTAATGTTGTACGCTGGGCAGGTGAATTATCTCATGAGTACAAACTAAAGTGTGAGTAAGGCAGGAGGTTTAACCTCGCCAAGTCTGTTTAATTTGTACATAAATGAGCTTATTGAGGAACTCAGTGGCACTGGGATAGGGTGTTCAATTGACGGTAAATGTGTCAATAACCTCAGCTATGCTGATGACATGGTGTTGCTAGCACCTTCGATAAGTGCCATTCAGAAGCTACTAAACATATGCGAGAAGTATGTCAGTGCTCATGGGCTCAGATATAATGTAACTAAAAGTGAAATAATAATGTTTAAGTCTCGAGGGCATAAGATCGCTTCCGTTCCACAAGTTTTTTAGGGGTGTTGCACTTAAGCAGGTATCAAGTTACAAATATCTGGGACACTGGGTTACGGAAGACTTCTCTGACAATGATGACATAGAGAGGGAGCGTAGGGCGTTGGCGGTGAGAAGCAATATGCTGGCTCACAGGTTTTCTCGCTGTACTGAGCACATAAAAGTGTTACTTTTAAGGCCTTCTGACAGACTTTTTACACGTGTAGCCTGTGGGTCAACTATACGCTTAAAACCATTAACGCGTTGCGCGTGCAGTACAATAACGCATTCAGGTTGCTCTTGAGAAGGCCTTGGTACTGCAGTGCCTCACAAATGTTTGCCGAAGCGCATACTGATGGTTTCCATGCCATTGTTCGAAAAAGAGCAGCTTCAATGCTTAGCCGTCTTCGTAGAAGCTCAAATGGCATTCTACGGGTTATAGCTGAACGGGCAGACTGTCCGTTTCAAAAACATTGGATTCGGTTGCATACTTTGTAGATTGGTTATCCCATACATTTATTTTAAGTTTAATTGTTATTATTATTTATTTTTAAAGTTATTGTAAAGCTGGTTCTTGTTCTTGTCTTGTTTTGTATTTGTATTAGTATTGTATTTTTTTAATGGTGTATGGACTGTATTCCTACTAGTATGAAATAAATGATTTGATTTGATTTGATTTGATTATTACTAGAAAGCGGAGGAACAGAGATATTTGGTCTAGAAACCTGACAGTTCAATAAGTTATGAAAGGGTTAGTATAATTCCTCGTATTCCCTATTTCGCTGAGGTTGAGGTCACATAAAAAAACCTTTTTCCAATAGAAACTTGGTCAACCACTTCCGATCTTCAGCTATTCTCATCCAACCAACATCGGCCACTTTGCGGCAAAAACTTAGTAGTTCTATCTAATTAGGCAAGAAGATACAAAAAATTGCGGTAAAGTAAAAAACTCCTTTGATTTCTGTTTTAACGTAACGCTAAAAAACACTCGTTGTTTGTTTTAACCGGATTCAGATACAATTTATCGCAACATGACGTTGAGATAGAAATCAGGAGAGCAAATGATGTGTCATAATTTTAGCACATTTTAAAAAAGGTGCTCTTTATTAAATGCTCCTTCTGCAATCTAATAGCAATTTTTATGATAAGACTTGTTTTTGTTACTTTGATTGTACATAAATTAAATTTCGTATCAAAAAAGAGTATGGACCATTAATTTTGAAGTTCAATTGTCATCAAACTGACGATAACGTAAATTTTACTCATATTATTTCTTAAAAAATAATAAGAATTAATTAAAATTATATTTAATGAATTTGTTTTCGGAAAAATAAAAAAATATCTATTTAATAAATAAATTAGTTAGTTAGAACAATCATTTATTCTAAATTCTTCTATGACCCTATAGGTATTGACGCCTTTTTAATTTACATGCAAAGATTTCGAATTTTATCTGCTTCAGCTAAACAGCTATACTGAAATGCGAACCTGAAATTAAACTTAAAGTAAAAACAATAAATTATTTCGGAGTTTTAAAAAACAGGGGTTTTAGGTAGGGTTTAGTAAAAAAAAGATAACAAGAATTTGATTAAACGGTTTATTTCGAGACATCATTGATAGATTACCCACATATGTTATTAAATTCCATATTACTGGCACAATTGTAGTTATAAATCTATTTATTTTTAAAGCAATATACAAGGAAATAATCGTTTAATGAAAATATTATCTAAATAAATATATACTAAATGAGTATTAATGTGGCCTTGTGCAAATATCTTAATACGTTACAGTCACAACCAAATATTGACCACTCATCAGCTAACAACATTCATTATGTAGATGCGCTGACTTTTACAGAACTAATAATAGTTAGATGATCGCAATGATTTCATAAAGGTGATTTGATTTTATATTGGCTACAATTATTCCTTTAGTTTAACAGCTTGGGGTCTGGCCGAGGGGTCCGTAGGCCGTCGCGTGGCTTGTGGCAACTCCACCACGTCCAGTGCTAAAGGCGTTCGCAATAGCAGTAGCTCCGTTAGGTGCTCCGCCGCCGGAAGAACGGCCACCACTCCATCCGAAGAACATAGGGAAGAAAGCACCATTTGGCATTTTGGGGGCATAGTCTTCTTCTTCTTCGTCATCGTCTGCTGGCCTCTTAACCTGCTTCTTCTTTGTTACTCTCTTTTTAGGGGCAGGCGCGATCTCTTTGGTCTCTTTTGGTTCCTCTACATCTTCGACTTCGGGTTCGGTGAGCTCAGGAACCACCACCGCTTTGGCGGTTGTGGGAATCTCAACTTTTTCTGTAGGCTGAGGATCGGCAATCTCGGTGGGTTCGGTCACAAAAGGCTTCTCAGGTACTTGTGGATAGTACACTTCGTTTTGTTGTGGTACGTAAGCCTCTGGTGTGGTTTGACGGCGACGGTCGGGGAGGTAGTACTGGCCTGCTTGTTGGTTTTGCTCCTCAGGCTTGTACATGAAAGCTGCCATACCGCCTCCGGCAGCGGCAGTGCGAGGATTGTAGTAAGGGTTGTAGAAACGGCTTAGCACCATACCACCGCGGCTGTTGTCATTCGAACCGTACGACACTAAAAAAAGATAAAAATCAGAACTTGGTTGTTAGAAATTTTAAGCTTTTGATTTATCATTGAGTTGATTTATTGAGCTATCAATTAAATTATGTTTACACATAAAAATCTTATTTGTAACTGGTTTAACTTATATTTTTTAAATAACTAGAACAACTTAAGCACGTGGCGTTAGCTTTTATACCATCAGTACCTTTAGTTAAGTCTATTTCGTGCCTTGTTTTTTAGTATATACTTCATATCTACTCACGGGTGTCCATGTTGGTGCCATAGTAGTGATAAGGGTAACTGTTAGCGCCCCAAAGGGTGCAGGCGAGGACTGCGAGCGTTGCGTACTTCATTCTTCTGTTCGTTCTGCTTATCAAGGAGTTGAACTGTTCGCGGCTGTCGGTTTAGTGGTCTGCCAACTCGGTGGGCGCGTTATATAGCTCGCTCCGACAGGACTCATTAGGATTCGACTCACGGCACTTGGCTTGTGCTCGCGCACTTTGTTTTTCAGTTCTCGCTATGAATTAGACTTCCCAGTGGATCGTCCACACGTGTCCAGGGCAACGGCTGTCGACGAAGTCACCAAAGATGTTAATAATACTACATGTGCATATTGTAATGAAATGTTGTACTGAAATCAATTAAATATATTAGCAAAAAAATTTTGAAAATTACCAATGATATATAGGTAATTTTGAAAGAAAAATGAACAATGAAATAATTTTGTACTAATATTTAAAACTGTTTTACTACGTAACATTACTTTATCAGGATAATGCTTAACCCATAATTCCTCAAAATTCCAACTTTTGGTCAGAAACAAAGTCTTAAGAATATTTTATTTTATGTACTATTATAACATGAAGAAGAACTTTAAATTACACGTCATGTTTGTTTTTAAATGCATCTGTAACTAGACAAAATTACTAAAGAAACTAAGCTTAACTTGTTATATAGAGTCCTGTGGAAATTATTTCAAATATAATCTGTGAACATGATTAGTTCGAAGCCAATATTATAATATATGTATATTTTAGGTATTGATTTGCCACCGTTTTTACACCGCAGGAGAGCTACTCCTTCGTAAACTACACTTTAAAAACTTTAAGCAGAATCTTAGATAGTAGTTGATTAAAGCAATGACTCCATCCAATGATCCGTTCATCTAAAGCCGTCAGAAATGTTCAAAGAAATTAAACGCAACGAAATTAGTAAAACATTTATTCTGCCAAATACAATAATATATTACGTCAGATTTCGGTTTGAGATCAAACCTTCCACACCGTGTGAATTTAGCTCAAATGCATTACAACGCTTATAAAATTTCAGCACATAGGATTATAAATAACATCGGCGCCTTCAATAAGTGTTTGTGTGAGCGACGACACTTTCGTGTCGCCTTGGAATGTCAAAGAGCTTATTTCATGGCAATTTATAAGACAGTGCATTGCTTTAGCCGACTTTAAACGCCTTCTTAGAACTGAATCAGATGCCTTGTTGCATTTTATTGCAGCGAATCCCATTCGATTCATTTCTTTAGAAATAGTACATGCTAGATGAATGACATAAAGTTGTTAGGAATAAGTATTAAAAAAAGACAGAACAACTTATTTGTTGTCATCTATATAAATGCTGAGTTTACTGTAGATGATTGCTTAAGGTCTTATGTACTTATTAAAAACTAAGAAGAATAAATCTTATCTAACTGTAGCAACGCCAAATAAGACTAAGAATTGACGAAAGCAATATTTAATTTTAAAAAACTAGTGGCGGCAAAAGTAAAGGCGTTTGTATTGGAGAACCATCGCCACGTTCAAAGCCTTCGTGATATCAAACTAATAGGAAAGAGACGATAAGGAAATTAATATTAGACTATGTTTATGATCCACCTACGGGGACCCGACAAATCAGATCGCCACCATTAAACTAGGAGTCTTTCTTCTTATTTCCTGACACTCTTCGGAGTATAAAATGTTTAGAGATTGCAATGGCACCATTTCATTTTAACCTTATCAGTTTTCTGTAATCAAACAGTGTGCCAAATTTAAAAAGAGGTGGCATGGGCCTTTAATCCTTTAAAAATGAGTAGATTTTTTAAAAGTAGCAACACAGCAAACTGCCTCCGTAGCCTAGTGGTATAGGCGTGTGCCATAGAAACTGGAGGTCGTGGGTTCGAATCCTGCGGGGACTCAACAAATTTTCATTGTTGTTTCCTAGTTGGTTAGGGCAATTTGGGCCGATTACCCCATTGTCTGAAAAGTAAGATGATCCATGCATCGGATGGGCATGTAAAAGTCGGTCCACCCACCAACCCGCATTGGACCAGCGTGGTGGGATACGGTCCAAAATCCCCTAATGGATGGAGGTGTATTAGGGGAGGCCTATGTCCAGCAGTGGACTATCACAGGCTGATGATGAACACAGCAATTTTACATGCCGTTAATAAATTTTTGTTACTCATCGTAGCCATGTATTGATTTCCGCTTATCCATGTAAATTGCCGAAATCCTCTTCGAGCGCATGGCGGCAGGTAGCTCAACTCGACCATTCCAAACACGTGTCAATGAAGCCGTGCTCAGAATCCAACTAGGTCCCGCGAAAACCAGTGCAATAAAGATCGCTTTTGAATATGTGTGGATAATCAGGTAATGGGGATCCTCAATAAATCTCAACACAGACAATTGCCAATTTAATATGTAAAGCGTTTAATAATTATTTCAATGTTCGTATTTTTACGTTTTAAGCTCTAATTCTGATCGGCATAAGCGAAGACCTTCGAAAGGACAGCCTCATTTTCCTTTTTTTTTTTTAATTGTTGTGAAGGAAGCTTGAATTCTAAACTAAGATAGTATTGATCTTAGGCGTTACGGCAACTTAATATTTTATTTCCTTAGAGTGATCTCCTTCTAAATTGAGTAGGAGTAGACTACAGCGAGGTGAAAAGAAATTTTTAAGCACAGCTTTTGTACAGTATGCATGTATAGATTGCGAAAATTTCACAACAATATAAGAACCTTATCTATGCTACTTTATTTTCGGTTACACGAACTTCAATAAGCAAGCCTTTTTTAACCGAAGGCCGAGTCCTTCGACAGCGCAATTTTTTGTTATCGTTATTTTCTTTCCCTTTTTCATCCCCGAACATTGACCGATCACACATTTGTCTGAAAAGTGAGATGATACCTGCGTCGGAACGACACGTAAAATGTCTCTTCCGGTTGTCAAGAACACGTTTTGAAGCCGTTACAGTAAATCAGTGCTTTCAATGGCACTTAATGTACCCATCAAAAGCAGTATATAGTATAAGGCGTGAGGGTCAGATGATAATAGTTCTATGTAAAAACTGTTCATGTAAATCTGAATCACCTCGTGATAGCTCGGAAAAATGCATAGAAAAGAAATAGACAAATGTCAAGGTCTAATTTTGATTTCGTGTTCATAAAGTATGATTATGCCTACGCCTGGAAAATGATCTCTGTGTTTTCTCGATAACTATTATTACTATGTACAAGTCTCATTACATTTCATTAAATTTTTTCATCTCAAGCTCCTTGAAATTTATTTATTTAGGTTGTAATGATACTAAAAGATAAAAAGCAATTTTTGTTTACAGATTAAATAAATTTTTCTGGTAAACCGCATCTACTCTTATTATATAGACACGTGTAAACACAATAGAAATAAAATCACTAAGAAACGTCTAGTAACAAAAAGTTGACGAAAGACGTGACCCGGATTTATTTAGCGACCACATCCGCCTTACATTGTATCAATTCGTTCTAATACTGCTAAATATTAATTACGCTGCAATAGGTAAATGGCTGCATGTCTGTCGGCAAAAAAAAACACCAGTGCAGGACTCAAATTGAGGCATCCGATTCGTCCGATATAACATTGAGGCTGCGTATTGAATTTGTATTACGAGCACGGAATGGGGCATCTAGCGATACGATCGGTTTCTTTCTACTGTCACGATAAGATCGCCGCCCACGGCATAAACTGGACTAAATGGTCATAACAGTCAAATTTGCTGGCCGGCACGTCACCCCCCTGGATGTGAGTAAACGGGTGCCGGAAGCCTCACGGCAGGCCATTAGTATTGCTGGCAGAACTGCCTGATTCACTCTTAGGGGGCCCGGAATCTCAAATGTAAGCAGATTTTATCGCTAACATTAAAATTGTATTTGGACAAACATGTGCTTTGAATTCAAAACTATTTTACTTTTTAAAGGTTTGCGTTTATAAATTATAAATTAAGTATACGTAATTGATAGTATATACTTTGACTAATCCTAAGTTGTTAAGTGGTCACTGATGCCAAAAAACATCGGCAATACCAAAGGTATCACCAATACACTGCCTACTGTGAGACAGTATGCTTAACACGCAGTATGTGTAAAACACAGAAATATTTTCTGACTACCGTTTTGGGGCAGAAATACGCACCGTGGTAGTACCACCCCAGACCGTACCCTCTAAAAAGGGGATCTACCATCTCTAAATTTTTCATTAATAATAATATTCTATATAAAAAAGAGATTCCCACCTATATATTGACTCATCACGATATCTCTGTAACCATAAGGCGTAGCGACTTGTAATTTGGTAGGAATATTCTTTTCGCCGAGTAGAGGTCAGCTAAGAGGTTAGGGGCTGATAGTGTATAATAATTTTGATACAATGACTATATACGTACTCTTTTACATATTAACGAGAAATGTTTTCTTTTCGTTCGTCTTGTTTTCCCTTTATTTAAACTTTACTTTTCTACGAATATTATAAGCGCAATACAATTTGAAGATAAAATGATGTTAAATATGTTACGTGCGCCGCTGGAATATGCATTACTACTAGCAGTTAGTCTTATCTCGGATAATCACTACGGTCCAAGAAACGAATGTAGGTGTTTTTATCAAACACACGTAACAAAGTTGCGCTTGATGGATTGAGAGAAACGTTAAAATGTAAAAGTATAAATCAAAGTAAAGGAAAATGAGAATAGTAATACATTGATATGAAAAAAATATTTGTATATTACGTGACACTAGAATAATATTAATTTTCTGACTAAGCAACTAATTTATATGTAGGTTACTAATTCAATCATTTGTTCTGTATAGCAGATTGTATATTAATAAAGTGAATCACTTAAAAAGGCTCTCAGGGTATCGGTTAATTTTTGCATATGTTCAACCCAAAAAGCTAAAGACATTTATTGTGAACGTAAAATTTTATCGCAATTGAAAAAGTAGTGATTCAGACATATATTAAAAATTATTATTATTTTGTAATATACACAGCTATTTAAAAGCATACAACAAATAAAAAAGCCAAGAAGTAAAAAAATTGTTACAAGTTAATATAAAGCGTAATTGATGAATACTAGACCTATGTATTCCCTACTATACCTATGATTTACGTGTGATACAACTGCATGCGTTAAATGTGTGCCCTAACTTAGCAATTTGCTCATTTTACTTGTAATCATGCGAAGATAAGGAATGCAATATTATAAGTTTGATTAAAACAACATAATTATTTCTATTGCTTGCAGCGAATATATACTATTGATAAAGTAAAATATCTACGGATTTATCGCTTTATTTACATTTAATTCCGACGATTTCGAAGCACTTTCCATGAAAATGAAAATAACGGATAAAAATCTAATGTCTGTTAATAATGTAACCAACGTTTCCGTTACCTGCACATTTTATTGAGAAAGTACTAGGGCTTTGAATAAAGTTTAATAAACAAATACTGTATATACGCAGGCGAGCTTCATTTTACACGGGCATTTCCGCGGTGAATCTCTTAAATGAAAATCAAGCGGTGTTTAACAAAGTTCAATCGCTGCTGTTATACTGAGTTCGCTCCGCCGTATTCCCTTGTGATAACCTGACATTTTTATTACAACTGTCATTATTTAAATGGCAATAAAGCAACGGGTTACGCTCAAGCGTCGTATGTATTGTAACAAAGGTGCCGCGTGTTTCGGCAGACATTCAGGCAACGCAGCGACTGTCAGATGTTGCGATATGAAAGCGAGATGGCCCGATAGCTGTGGCCGGCCGTTTAGGTGCAAGGACCTCCTAAATCTAAACCGTTAGACTTGTGACACCGAACGGACAGCACATGTACGCCTAGCCTCAACGGTTGGCTTGCCTAAATAATTGCCTAAATTAGTTTCCATGAGTTTCTGACGTACAGTAGGGTACTATGATTGTAGCCAATGTAATGTAATAGCCTGTTATTACGGTTTAATGTTATTTTAAGGTAAAAATTACGAATATTTTTAATTATACTATATTAGGATAAAAGTAATCGTTTTTACAAACGGTTACATTGAGTAATTAGTTTTCATAAAAAACATCGTATTTAAGTGCATTATTTTTGAGTTTAGATTTGTGGTATTTAATAATTCTTAATTATGTTCATTGAAGTAGTAAGTAGAATTCAAATATATATGATTTATTAATATACTACGCGGTTTAATTTACACGATATATACATGTCGCTACTCACGTAAGTGACAAATCGATCATAATATTGAAGATAATTTGGTAGTCGATGGCCCATTGTGCATACGCGGGCAAGTTTCCAACACCCGCTGTTACGTCAAAAAGTTAGAATTTTTCTAAGAATGGAAGAGAATCAAGTCCTGCGGTTGAATGCTCTTTTTATTGACGTCAATACGTGTAATAAATTATGTACATTTTTATACAATAGCTTGTTGCCGCGACTTCGTCCGCGTAAATTTTGTTTACGTTTACAATTTGTGTGGATGTATATTATCGGTGGGCTTGAAACATCATATTCATTTTGAAAAACCTTTGGAACTTCGTACGCGTGATTTTGTTTGCAATAATTGTTGCAATCAGATTTAAATAATTAAATACTAACATATTTCAGAATTTTATACCGTATGCAGCGTTGATGACCATCAACTATTAATATTATGTAACTAATTTCCCTTTTAAATCCTTATGAAATATTTATTTCATTGTTTAAAACTGGATCTGGACTGCGATTTATCTTCATAATCTTTACAGTTTCGGCTCTGTGTTAATACTTCAAGCAAAGCCTTATTTGACCGACATTATAACTAAATTTATATCACAATTATTCGCAATTATTTTATTTTATTCCGACCTATAGAACCTTTTTTGGAGATCTTTCTAATCTGGTCACTATTATTTAAGCAAAAGATTCTTGATCCGATTATTCTGTTCCGTTCAATATTCAGTGCTCCTCACTCTGTCAACTCAAGAAATACAAATGCAATACGTCATCCGTCCGACGCGTAGACAAGTGGAACTTTTTCCTGTTCTTTGTATATTGTTATTTGCATTTACATCGCCGTTTACGTGCCTTAATTTACGAACGATCGTAATTACCTATTCCAGGTCTAGAGGCGAGTGGTCCTTTTGTGAAAACACAAAGGATATCCTGTGATGTAACCCGCACGTACCATTTCGTACAACCTCATTAACCTATGTTAGCTCGTCTGGCGGAGTACGTGGTCGGAATCAATTAGATAATAACGTGCATGTCTATGCACTGTATTATTGTCCGTCTGAAGGAAAAGTGTGTATACCTTTACTATTGACAATAAACTAAATCTTTTCGTCTGATACATTGGATCTGTTATAATGAAAAATACTAAGAAAACAGAATCAGAGACCATCCATATTATCCATAACTTCCTCCTTGTCGATTTCGGCTACAGCGACCTATCTCCGTACTGCCTCTATAGGCTAGTGGTATATGTGGCGTGTGCTTTAGAAATCGGAGGTCGTGGGTTCAAATCCTGCGGGGGCTCAACAAAATTTTCATTGTTGTTTCCTAGTTCGCTAGGGTGTCGGATGGGCATGTAAAAAGCCGGTCCACCCACCAACCCGCATTGGACCAGCGTGGTGGGATACGGTCCGAAACCCCTAATGGATAGGGATGTATTAGGGGAGTCCTATGTCAAGCAGTGGGCTATCACAGGCTGATGATGACCTTTAATATTATAGATCAGCTAAGTGCGCAGAGGGCATTATATTGCTCAGGCGTACGAGTAAACAAAAGCGCTATCCTCTTCCTCTACTCTCATAGTCCGATACGACGGATAACGCTTGGATCAACCTACTTTACAGGAAATTGAATGATCTGCCCACACAACCATAACAACTAGGGAACAAGAATTTGAAAAGGTTTCCAAAACCCAAGCTGTCTCCGTAGACTAGTGGTAAGGACCAGGCTACGAAGGCAGTGTATTACTCATGTGGCTTCGTGCAATTTTCTATAATTTTTTGATGTAAAGAAATGTCTACAAGCACCCTACCTTGTAGCACCCTACCCTAACGTTTTGGCTTTCCTCTGCGACCTCATGTGTGTATAAATATATTTTTATGCTGAGGTAAAAGTGTGAATGGCATTATATTACACATTTTATTGTTAAAGAAATCCTGTCACGTTTAAAAAAAAAACAGGGCTTCAAATGAATTTAGCGAAAAACACATACATCGCGTTTTGCGCGGTTAAAGCTTTAGTGCCTCGTTACGTGTACGTACGATGTGCTCGTTATTTGCATATATTTCGTATTTCATATACGTAGACGGCAACAATTATGTTCGCGGGCCCCGACTGGAATAGAGACGCATTATGCATGCGTACGCAAATCCGCACTTCGATTTGGACTTACAAGCGATCGATTTTTAAAATAATTCATTTCAAACACGCGCCCGAATGAATATTTAAAAAGATTATTTTGCGATAATCAACGATTATTTCAAATGATACGCAATACGATCGTCGTGTTAACTGATGTAATGATATGCACAAGGTTTTCGTGTGATTTACGTTTACGAGGAAAACCTCTGTTTATTTTCGGACAAGAATGCGATTAAATAATTAATGAAATACGTTACGAGACTATATTCAATACTGTTTGAAATACTTTAAGTTAAATAAGATACTGCATTACTGTTATAGATCATATAATAATTATGTAAAATGATAATGGCATCTTTGATGGCATAAACAATTACGTAGTCTATGGTCTTTTGTTTTAATCTCTTTGCTATATTAGGTTTTGTATTTATTAATTACTTATGTTCCTCACGTGTTGTTTGTTTTTATAGGGTTTTTAATTATCAAACAAATTTCAAAAATCGAATGTGTCATTGCCCAAATAACTATAATAACTATGAATGGCACGCCTGCGTTCCTCGCTTAATGGGCCTCATGACGCAGACCATTGCCCAAATAGGGACAGATTATGTCAGCGATTACTAATACTCGATATGCTATAGAGGCTTTTGCTCTTGTTCGGAACAATGGCGGGAATACCGATCCGTCAACGTAATTGTTTTTCCGGTTTCTCATTTTTATTTGCCGTATAAGCTTATTAGACTCTATCATCAACTCGGGTAACATAAATTTAATTGATGTTTTCCAAGCGAATTGCTAACAATTAATTATAAATGTTCAACAAATAAGTTATCTTCGAATTGGGCAATATTCAGTAGATTCTTAAAGGTCGAACTACAGACGTCTCTGGTCAGATCTGTATTTTAACGACCCGAATTCTATAATATTTTTATTAGGATGCGACTAGCGCCCCCGAGCTTTATTGTTCGCCGTTGATATAATTCAGCCTGTACAGCTGCAAATAACGCGATGCCAGAATATAAATCCTTCTCAAGGACGTCACGCAATTCGTTCATTTAACAAGAGGACCTCAATGTAGGTTACGCGGCATAAATCGTCGAACGACAACCTCCTTACCGAGCGGACAATTAAATGAATATTTCATTACATTTTTTTAATATTCAAATTGTCGATTGCTCAGAAAAAAACGCAGGTGTTTAATGTTAACGTTATGTGAGACGCGTTACGAGTAATTTACTTTGCGTACAGATGAACAGAAATATTTAAATTTATAACAATTAGGTTTATTTCGTCGTTCAATGTTTTGTTTGGTTATTGCGTCGTGTTTAATATCAGTTAAACCTTTGCGCACGATTTTTTAATTATATGCACAGTTGTTTTGAAAGATGAATTGTTATTTTTCTGAAAAAGAGTCTGAGGCACACGATGAATATTTAATCATATTTGTGATAGACAATTATCTTCATATACTTTAATAAATATTTGGCATAAGTATTTATTTAAACACTCATCAAGTTAAACGGTATAATTTATAGGTTGCTTATAAAAGCTCTTTCATTAGCAACTACAAGTTATATTTTCACATCAAACTATAATGACATTGTAATCCAATTAAGATTAGTAGGAAGACTAACAAAAGAGATGTGCGGTCTTGAAGTAAATGTGTAGTTAGTAATTATTTCTTTCATTTACGCGATTATTATACATATCAAATCCACTAATTTACGGATTTTTCGTAAATTAAATAACGCGATGATTGATGAAGTGACGCGAAAAATCCGTAAATTAGTGAATTTGATATGTGTAGTTAGTGTTAATTTTTTTATTTCCTCCCGTATTTATTATAACCAAGATTAGATCCGGTGTAATACGTTTTGAGTTTAACATATGTTTATATCATACTTTTTGTAAGAGAGTGAATAGTGTTAATTGTGAAATATTCCGTACCATTTAATCGTATAGTTCTTACAGCCCTATCGAGTCAGAGACTTATAGCGAATAAATCTTTTATCTGGACAGATCAGGTAACTAACCTTTTGGAGCGGAACACAGTAGTGTTCTTTCATAACTGCTTTGCTGCTCTATTACTAGTTGTCCATTCAATACAAAATGTAATATGAATCTGTACCAGACTAAAACTAAGAAGTAATTTATGTAAATAATATGAGCTGTAGTGGCACTATACATCCAGCAATATTTTGTAATGAATTGTCACAAACATGTTAAAAGTTCATCTTGTAATTTACGTTTTTCTTTACCTACGTTCGGTATTTTAGGGCAAAATTAGAGGTGTACTGATATTTCTATGTCAATGTACGCTATTCTTAAAGTACAGAATAATATATATTCCCGTTGTTGCGTAATGTTGGCTCACGTAGAGTCTATATTTAAGGAAATTTTGTGTTCAAGTTTAACTTTAGAGACGTCGACATTTTAAAAATGTAATAAAACCAATTCCGAGACAGTTACAGTATATACTTAATAAAGGAAGGTATTAAGTAAAATAGATTGTGTTTTATAAAATCAAGCCGATTTTAAATAAATAAATTGATATTACTTTTTCTTACTGTCTAAAAAACGGTTAGCTTATAATGCGTCAGGCGGCCTGAAAAACAGTTATACAACGACTGCTAAAAATGGTTTCGATTTTTAAAATGTTTGGTCAACGGTAAATCATAATAACTGAGGGCAGTTATTTAATCAACTTAAAAATGATATCCCCAAATTTTATTACTATTATTTAGTTTTCAAAGATTAGCCGTTTCGATTAAAAACAATAATTAATGCAGATGAATAAATAAACGTTTCTTCGATATTGAATGCATGTAAAACTGACCCCCTAATAGATAGGAGTGTATTAAGGGTGGCCAATGTCCAGCAGTGGACTATCACAGGCTGATGATGATGAAAACTGAACCGAGTTATTATAGCGCGAACAAACGCACTAATTCCCTCAACTCCTATGATGTGTGGATTAATAGGGAGCGTGGCCGATCGGACGTAGCTAGCATGCGAATCGTTCGCATTCCGAGAAACCGGTAGCCGTATTCAAAGCATACGCGCGAAATAACTAAATGTCAGATGGGAGCGCGCTAACGGTGGCCCCCGACTCCGCTTGCGAGGCCCGATTGTATTCAAATATCGCGTTATTCTCGTAATTTATACAGCGTGTAGTCCACCATGGTACGGGAGGGGTAACTGTACGCGGAACGATCTAGCCGCTTTTGTTTTACAGGATAAACGGGTCGAATCGCTATTGGAATGCAAGTTAAAATTAAAATAATATTAATAAAAAGTTAATAATTAAAAGCTTTATCAAATCCACTTATTTATCCGGGTATGATCCGACCCGAAGGAATCCGAAACGTCGGGAATAAATGTATATAACTAACGCGTAAAATCCGTAAATTAGTGGATTTGATATGTATACTAATCGCGTAAATAAAATGAATAATTTAATTAAAAGTTTTTATGAGGAATATTAGATTACATAATTTAACGAATGTTGTCAAGTCAAAGTCAGTGTAGAAGAGAAGAATGAAGTATTTACTTGCGTTTTTAAATTCAGTGGTCATGGACTGCAGGGGCACGACAAATTTACATTCTTGTTTCTTAGTTTTTTAGGAAAAAGCGGGCATATCTGAGTCAAATAGGCTTTTTTCTTGCTCCATTTTTCACGACGTATCGTTTATCTACCAGCATCCGATCAGCGGACTATGGAAGTAAAAGGAAGAAGAAGTGCATATGCTTATGCACTGTAATATTTATTTATTTATTTATTTATACTTCTTGCACAATTTAAGTACAAACCGCCTTTTGTACTTAAATTGTGCAAGAAGTATAAATAAATAATGCCTTAAGCATTATCTCCCAGCCAACCTTAGACATGAATTACAAAACAAAAATAACGGTTACCAATATTATACATAAAATATATATGTATGTATATAAATATAAATAAATAGTAATAATACATATTTATATGTTAATAATAAATACGTAAATATATATATGTATATATATATTATATCGTTGTTATACAGATAGTACTTCTGCCGTCCCTTCCAAGAGATATTTTTGCACTTTTGATATTTTTGATCTCTAACGGTATATCTCCTGCGTAGATAAATTTTCTTTAATTAAAATTGGTTACCTTAGTCGTTATCGACTCGGAGAACAGTATCCTTGAATTTGCAACGGGTAAATATTCAAGTAAGGAAAGCTCAAGCTCGAAAACCTTATAACTATGGTATGATACTAACATTATAAATGAAAATGTTCGTGAAGATAGATTAATGTTTGTTCCATTACTTCAATTTAAAAGTAAGGGAATGATTTAGACAAAAATATACTTATAATATTTTTCTCATGTATCGCTTAAGCGTAGGAATATTATTTATTCTACAATTATTATATTATATAATGATTTGTAAGTCATGGGCAAAAGCTTTTTTTATTGCTTACAAAGGCAGACGAGCAGTCGGGCCCCTGATGGATAATGTTCACTGACAACCATGGATCAGGAATACCAGGGGTAGCAACTTAGCTTTGCGGAATAAATAGGCACCGCATTGGTACTAACCCAGACGACCCCTTGTGACAAGCGAACCTACCACCTCTAAAGGCTTACTTTCAATGTATGTTATGTCATATTTATTTATCCAATATTAGCTATTCATAAGAAATAACTTGACAAGAAAAGCTACAAATTTATATTACTGAATCGCCTGGAACTTGTTCATATTTTCATAAATTTTACTTTTACAAGTTAGATTATCGTCGGTAATTATCTTATACCTATAGTTAATTGATTGATAAAAAAATATCCAACGATTAAAGAAATATTCCAGTAAATTTATGTAATTTTGTACAGTTCATTAATGTAATTTTCTTGCTAAAGTTATCGTTCAAAAAAAGATAACCTAATTTCTATAGAATATTTTTAAGGTTTATAATGTTTTAAAATGTATTTGTCAGGCTGTAATAATATGGTTGTATGGTTTATGCCGCTATTGGTTTCTTTTAATTCGTCACGCGTTTAAATCTCATTGACATGTCAGACCTCGACGCACTCCCTGAATACTATTACTGGATTCGGCGCTTTTTTCATCTATGATATACGCCGACGGGTTGGCTATTTGACGGCATATATTAAGGAGTTTAATAATTCACCATAAATCACTCAGTCAACGTACGATTGATGTTCAGTTGTTATATTAGCACGTGTAATACCGTAATAGTGATGATATATAGCACCATACATGCGAAAGACTTAACTGATTCGAATTCAAACTTGATATTGTAAATGTTAATAAGTAAACAATTAATGTGTAATTTTAGGTGAATAAAATTTTGACAATTCCCAAATACCTTGTATACCATTACTGCTTAAATACAATGGATTCAAATTGGCGAATCACCACCGAGTCACCGTGATTTTTCTTATTATAAAAGAATACATTATTTTAAACAAGACTGTGTAAATCAGAAAATGGTATGAACTTGAATAGGCTAAATTAATGGTATGCCATTAAATTTTTAGTGAATCCATAGTAAACAGAAGAAATCGATTGAGAAATCGCCTTCTCAAACTATGCTCAGCAGTCGAATATGATCAAAAATGTATTTCAATTTTAAGTCCAAATTGAAACATCTGACGTATCTCTTATGAAGTTTGTTGGCTGATGCTACAAACTTTTTAAACATATGTGTATTGTATATTTAAAATCCATATTTATTGTTTACCGATGTCATCTTTGTTTTTGAATTTTTTATTACCTATTTGCACTATATGATTACCTATCTTCTTCTTCTTCTTCTTTTAAATATAATGGCTCCACCAAGGATAACTTGGTGATTCTGCCAATGTCAAGGTTGGGTAAAACAAGAGCAGAATTATAAAAAAATTGTTCGGTATTATTAACAATTGTACAGTAGTGACTCAATAGCACTCAGTTGGTTGAGATACCTGGACAGACACAAGACAAAATGTTAATTAATAAATAACTTTATACAATAAATAGGACATTTATATTATTATGGACGGAACAAACAATTAATATTAACAAAAGTTAGGTATAAAACAAAAGTACAGAGTTTTTAAATTTTAATATTATTGACCCTGATGAATTTGCATAAAATTTTATAACATCCGGATTAGTAAAGGTTAAAAGATAAGGAATATTAACAGGTCTGGGAAAGGAAAAAGGGAGGATGTCATATAGGGGAATTGTAAGATTTCTACATGAAAAAAATAAATGTTCCAGAGTGCCCTCTGCTAAGCCACACTGGCACATGGAATGGTCAAGTATACGCAGTTTAGCTAAAAACACTGGGGAGCAAACATGTCCTAAACGGAGTCGAATTACTACGGATGTAATTAATTTGGAAAAGTGTTTGAATTTAAAGAACCAAGGTTTAGACGGGATGTTGGGTTGGATACTGGCATAAAACTTGCCCTTGACTCTATTGGATTTTTGCCAACAACTAGTCCACGATTCCAGTAAGCGAGTGTGGGCTATAGTGTACATGTCTTGTGCTGGGACACAAGAGTAACTGTTATCACCAATGTAAATGGCTTGCTTGGCATAGTAATCCGCTGCTTCATTGCCTAAGATACCAGTATGACCTGGGATCCAAGCTAGAGTCGTCTTAATACCATCTTTATCCAATTGATACAGTATTTCCTTGGTGGAAAGATGATTACCTATAATTATGAGAGTAGTAAACTAATGTCATTTCTATTACTATTGTGATCTAACCTGTAATGTTGGTAGGAAATCCATCTAATAAATAATCGAGGTTCAATGACAAATTGTGATAGCGGCGAAACATCATACATTTTGTGCCGCCGCCAATTGCCACGAGATATTTTTTGTTTTTGAATGTTTTCTTTAACAGTTTTCAGGGGTATCAATGTAAAAGGCTGCAGGCTCAGATTAGTGCGCCCTGACTGTACATTGGGATACGAGTAATGAGTAAGTCTAAAGGGTAATTTTGTTTCTTATTTAAGGAGTAAAAGTGGGGGCGTTAATACAAAATCTTTTGTTTTATTGCATATAGTAAAAGCTTCTACTTTTTCTATTACATTTCATATAATTACAGCAATGTTCACGTAAGTTACATTTTTAAATAAATACAACACATAATTATAGGAGCTTAAGTTTTATCAAAAGATATATATTTTTATGTAGGTTAAGTGTTATTATAAGATAGAGGTGGAAATAAACCAGTTTATTTATTATTTAATATAATTGATAAGGAATAAAATAACATTTCTCTTTTTCACTAATTAAAATATAATCTTAAATTTAGCAATAGAAATCTCTGTCATACACATTCTGTTGTTATATTTACTTATGCTTATACATTATAAATAGTGTTAGAAGCCTCTCTTAATTTCAAATATGAACACAATATCCACGGTTTTAATCGTCAAAATTTGTTATTAATACAAAGAAATTATTATTAATTATTAATGATAGCCTCCCATAATTGTGATAACATGTAGGTTATTTGAATCTGATTAAAGTTCTGGAGTAGAGACCGAGGCTCGTCAAACGTAGTGTGCGACGCTCTGCGGCAAGATGGAGTGACGACTATCGCAAAGTGGCCAGTGTGGGCTAGATGAGAATGACCGAGGACTGGAAGCGGTGGCGTGCATTAGGGGACGCATTTATCCAGCAGTGGACTGACAGGCTGATGATGACGGATTATGATTCGAAATACAAAAGTTGAATAATCAGTTGATATGTGTAAAAGTTAATACTGTTACATAAGTTAGTACAAAACTGACAATTAAAAAAGTTAAGTTTACAATTTAATAGATTTTCTGTGAGTTTTCAGTGATCTTTGATCCATTTTGTAGGTTAGTTCTCGTGTTACCACGATAGTTGCGTGCTATTGATGGACTTCTCACGTGAAGAACCGATTCCACCACGACCTCTTCTACAAACGGCTTGCCCTCAGCATCTGAAATGGGTTGAACGATACTTTAAGCCGGAAAACTGGAATAATACATATATTTTAAAACATCGAATATTTGCATTTGTTTTAACATCTTATTCTCTTACTTATAGTACACCTATACAATAATATTGGTTAAAACATTGACTTGGGCTATATGATGATATGGGCTGCATAAAAATAGCCGTAGATCAAAAGAGGTGGCGTGCATGATCATCATTAGCCTATGACAAGGCTAATGCTGAATTGATGATGAGTACAAAATATTGATTTACTCATTTGTAAATAAAAGGTAAATGTAAGATTATATTTGTTCATATTATAACTATTATTGACTTAATTTTTCAAAATAAAATGGTATTCAAATACTAAATAAATTAAAGGAAAAAAATTATATAGAATACTAGATGTCGGATGCCAATCTTGACATTTACATAATATGTATGACTTGCTATTCTAAAAGAACACTACATGACGATTTTTCAAGAAATAAACAAATATACATCTTAAATAAGCGTTTAGATCTGCGTGTAATATCCATAAAAGGTTTGCATTAAAATAGACAGAATAGTAAATTTAAAAATGTATTTAATAGTCTATGCATAAAGGTAAATGGCAACATCTTGTACAACGAAATGAGATAAAAAACTTATTTTACTACTTTTCATCCGTTAGCTAAAGCGTTTTTGTATATTCTATTATATATATTAGATTTAAAATAATTTTATATGATTACTGATATATTATCACAGTAGTTTTAGAGAATTCATATGCATATTTTAGATACACTATCTAAACACATTAATTATTTCTTTATTTTGAAACTAAAAAAAATACAAGCTTATATAAATAGGGTGCTAAAAGCGTGACATCGTTAATCTTTTTTTAAAATTCAAAAAAAAAAAAACAGATAATGTATTTTATGTTCACCAATAAAATATAAATCAGATAAAAATACGGGTAGCTATTATTCTTACAGAGTGACAGATCACATTAAACCAATTCTGTTATAATTTATCTGTGGAACGCACTTAAAATGGCATCGACTTTCGAAATGTTAAACTCAGAGAAATTTTCTCTTATCGATGTGGCAACAAATTTGCGAATTTCAAGTTTCAAATTAATAAAAATTTAAAATAATAATATATTTATAAGAATAGTAATATCATAGGTTTTTTTTTGTTTTATTTTCTGTTAAATATTTCTCTCATCCCATCATTCGTTAATTTCACTATCTTTTATTTATTTTCTATTCATTCTTCATTTTCTAACGGACATATATACTTGGTTTATATACAGATTTATCGGTGTCTAATTTGAAATAGTATAAATAAAAGATAGTGAAATTAACGAATAATGGGATGAGGGAAATATAAGGATTAAGCTTAGGACTTATTAAGCTACAACAGTCTTCCTGATTTTAAACCACCTTTTTTTCAAATTAAACCAATATGGTTTAATCAAACAATGTTGGTTCATTTTGAATGCCGACCATAAAACTGTGTATAGAACAAAAATTATAAACCTCAAGGTAAACATGACCTCATTTTAATTTAAAAACATTCGTCACAGTTCGTATGTCTTACAGTTTCAAAAATTTGCATTTTATTCAAAGAAAAAAAACGTAAACAAAGGTACTCGATAAAATTAAGCAATTTGTATGCCCTTCATGGAATGATCGCGTTCAATGTTTATTAAAACACAAGCAAGCGATTTTTTTTTTGGCATACGCAGGCAGACGAGCAGTTGGACCACCTGATGGGAAGTAGTCACTGACGCCCATAGACATTGGCAATACCAGTGCTATCGCCAACGTGCTGCCTACCGTGAGACATAGGGTGTTAAGTCTCGTTTACCCAGTAAATACCGGAACACAGCAGTGTTTTCACACTACTGATTTGCAGCAGAAATAGGCACCGTGGTGGTACCCACCCAGACGGTCTCCTGTAAAAAGGGGACCTACCACCGGTTTTAAGGGGAATAATAATGTACATTATTATACTGAGCGACATCATTGAATTAATACCATTTTTAAATAATAGAAGCATTTGTGGTCATAATTGAATTTGAAACTTTGTGAAAGGTTACAGAAAAATCTGTCCCATGACTACGGGCAAAACGTCGGTAGTTAAAGTATAAGTAAATGTAAAATCTGGTAAAAGTTTTTACATTTCATAATGTTTATTATAAGCAGACTTTTTTAATTGTTAAAAGTCAGAGTCAGAATACCCATCACCATCATCATCAGCCTGTGTTATTCCACTGCTAGACATAGGCCTCCGCTAATGGCGTGCGCTAGGGAGGCCTGTTCAATTTAATTCCAATATAGGGTTTAGACTGTATTCCACCACGCTGGTTCAATGCGGGTTGGTGGGTGGACCAATTTTTCACATGCCCATCCGACGCATGTATCATCTTACTTTTCAGACAATTGCCATAACCAACCCCGCAGAATTTGAAGGAGGAATTTGAAGAGCAGGTTAAAATACTCATGAGTACTGTTATTAATTAAATAAAAATAAACTATCTAATATCGTATAATTTGATTTAAAAAAAAGCTATTTTTATTTTTTTTACAAATATCGTTACATAATTTTGTATCGGGCAGTTGAAGGAGAATATTTTAATACATACATCATCAGCCTGTGATAGTCCACTGCTGGTCATAGGCCTCCCCTAATACACCCCTATCCATCAGGGGGTTCTAGACTGTATCCCACCACGCTGGTCCAATACGGGTTGGTAGGTGGACCGACTTTTTACATGACCATCCGTCGCATGGATCATTTACTTTTCAGACAATTGGGTGATCGGCCCAAATTGCCCTAACCAACTAGGAAACAACAAAAAATTGTTGAGTCTTCACAAGATTCGAACTCACGACCTCCGGTTTCTAAAGCTCACGCCCTTATCACTAGACTACTTTATATTTTAATAAGTATATTATAAATTACGATATGATCTCTCATGTATGGAGTCATAGTATATTAACGACCTTTACGTATTTTTATTTCTACCATCTCTTCCCTTCCTATTTTTTACGTATGAACGTAAAGATAAATTATCGGAGATATAAAAAAAAACAGGTTAGTAGAAATTTTCTATTAGATACGTAACATATTGGTCAATTACAACATGTATACGCCATACTTATAAACTTGGTTGCGTTTAAAATTCCAAGAAACTAGGTTCCCTATTCTAGATAGACTAGTTTGACCAGTGCTCTTAATCGATTTTTTTTTACAGATACCATAGATAATAAATATAAAGATGTGAAACTGGATCATAGACTAGATATGGGGTAGCATGTCGATATTAACTTAAAGGTTGTGTTGTAAATAAAAAGTAAAATGATGTCATTTTATATTTGCGAAACCGATAAAAGACTTAAGATCATACTGGATGGCAATGATCTTATATATATTTTTAAGAATACGTTTACATGCCTATTAAATATATAAAAATCTAGTTTAAAAAGGCAATAAAATATATTTATTTCTTAACCAAAAAGTGTAGATAAATAGTGGCATTTTATGTATACACATAAATGAAATCGGAGTGTCTGTTTGAAACATCAAATTAACCGTTTTTAAATGTTATAAATGTATGTTACATTGTGATGTATAACCGATTCATATAACAAAACAACATCTTTTCAATTATTGGTCCGTCTATCTGTTTGTCTGTCTCTTTGTTCTGCTCATTTCTAGAATGCCTGGTCCGATTTTGACGGGACTGGAAGATTTAGATAGAAAAAACATTATACATTACCACACGAACGAAGCCGCGGGCAATAGTTAGTCTTTAATAGTGTTATGCTTATATAATAACTTATTAATAATTAGTAACCGTTAACAAATATTTATTTAAACAAAAAAGGGTATTATGAATTGAAAATATAGGTCAAAACATAGATAAAAATTAATCGCGTGAATATTTCTATTGTATTTTGTATATTTATTTATATTTCTGTATTAAACAATTAATTGAAACGAATCTGTATCGTATTGGTGGAACAGTTGATAGCCCAATTCTGGATGTAAAAAAATGGCGTTTTATTGCACAAATCCAAAGTTTAAGCGTTTAAGTTACACCGAGATAAATTCAAAACGTTGTACAACTTAGTGGTAAATAATACTATACCTAACAATCCTTTACTTTATGCATACCGGATGACGTCACGACAAAGACAATTATTTCTCTTGAAAAAGTAAACTATATTACGCTATGTTTAGTCTAAGTTTTTAACACGTCAATTAACTTATGGATACCGATTGTTATGCTTAAGTTAAAAGAAACGGATTATGAGCGACACTTTAATCGTTTTTCTAAGTTTAAATAAAGAATTTAATTAGGACCTTGCTTTTAATTGGATCATGGCCAAAGCTATAAAATTCTCTTTGCAAAGGCTGCCTGTTTTTTAATCAACAGGACTTATTTTTAACCCTTCTAATAGTAGAATACTTTAAATTCACATCCGATAATAAATCTTTATTTTCTCCCCACAATATGATACACAGTTATATTAAAGTAACTAGGTGCATACATTTATTTTGTGGAGACTGATGCGCCAAACTAAACATAGAGCTTGTGTTGTCGAGTCATCAAGCCTCCGTACATAAAGTACAAATATTAATATCTATAAAATATAAATCCACAATTTTACCATAGTAACACTTAGTAATTTAGGGATTGTTTTCTTAATATTTTGTCGACACACGGTTTATTACAAAGTAATTAGTACAAGGACAGTTTATTACCTGGATTATTTTGCAGTTTCGATTGTGGCGCGGCAATGGATGAGCAAATGGCGAGAATGAAGAGCGTAAGTATCAGTAGGGCACGCATCGTGACGGTCCGACTTGCACTGCGCATTGGAAGGTCTATCGTACTAAGCACGTAAGCAGGGTCATTCAAAATCTATTTTAAAATTTCTTTAACTGATATAATACAACTACGAAAAATGGTCGTCAGCGCTGTTGCGTTATTAAAGTTTAATTATTACACATCTTCAATTCAAGTGATTTATTTAAAATCTTAATTAGGCTGGCAAATTTTTCAATATTACGAATTGCAGTATAAAAAGTACCAAAAATGGGCTTGCACTTGCCGTATGTGGTTATAATAAAACACTAAATGTATAATGTGTTTTCTGAAAACTATATGAACATTATTCAATGTCGTAATTTTAGAACTTTTTGAAATTTGAATTCATAAATTTTAAAGTTTTTACTCTATAATTCATCATGATCATTCAGCCTAGAAAAGTCCACTGCTGGACATAGGCCTACCCCATGAGGTGAGTCTAAAGTTATATTTTTTTTGTGTATAAAACTTGCTATAATTAATATGAGGCATTAAGCGCGTTAGTATGAAGTAATAACTAGAATGTTGTTATACACTTCTTTTCAAAATTTTATGTGAATAACTCTGTGATGCAGTTGCGTAAGTATCTAGCTTGCGGTGAATGTATGTGAGCCTGTTTAAGATTTCTAATTGCTTAACCGTCGTAATAAAAATAGCAATGCAATTTTTGTAAATCTTTATAACAATAATAAACAAAAAAATTAACTAATATATCAGTGAATGTTGCATATAATATAAAGTCACCAAATGGAAATGGTTATTACAATAAATGAGGGAAAACATAATGATAAATTGTAAATTTATTTAAAGAATTGAACTTTAAAGCAATTAAAATCAGGAAACATCAGATTGAAAAGAAACAACAGTTGTCAACTGTATCGTTTAATGTCGCATATCACAATAACTGTATTACAATAAATCTAAATCTACGCATGTACTTACGTTTGTACATACATCGAGTGTACTTTAAGCGTAGTTCAATAATTAAATAAACGTTTGCTTATTAAAAATCTCAATTAGGAATTCAATGTATGGTTAACATATTTGTTTGTAAAACGTGCGCAAGTAATTTGATGCACAGTTCAATAATGACTGATAACCTTTCGCAGCTGATTATAATAATATCAGAATTATTATTTAAATTCGTGAAATGAGATTATATCTCTTACAGTACAAAATAAGTGTAATTTTCAACTTATAAATTAATATGATTTATAGCTTGCTGATTATCGTCTTGTATCGCCGTATTAACGGACCCCTTTAACGACACTCATAGAATTTATCGCCATATATTTAAAAATGGATTGATACTCGCATAAGGCCAGCCACTCCTGTAAGTAGGTTGCAATCCAAAGCTATCTATGTATCCATTGAACCAAGGGTCGATGTAAGCCTGATCTAGAATTTGAGGTCTCAGAACTAAGTCGTTCTGCCAACTCGGTATAAAATTGTATGGACTCTCCAATCGCCAGTCGACTTGTGGCGCATCAGGGTTGTAAGTTGAAGAAGAAGCCACGACGGATCCGGGTCCCATTTGTACAAATCCCGTGGCAACGCCGTTTCCGTTCATCGGATATTTGAATGACATCGTGTCACCGTTTTTGCTGATGCTGGCACCAGGTGGCGTGTAGAATTTGACATTGCTGATGGATGACACCTTCCCATTGTCGGATGTTACACCAGCCACGCTTGACACTCCAAATACGTTTCCCTCTTGCTGTATTGTCACACCGGTTTCTATTTTATCTTCCCTTTTATTTATGGGACCTAAAACAGTACAATGGAAAAGCTGAGGGCCATGGCTTTAAGCGGTGGTAATATGGTTTTGATTTTATTTGGGAAAGATACTGATTATAAAATACATGTATTTTCCCTTATACATATTTAATTAGCGTTGGAGATTTACTCATTTATGTTTCATTTTATATCTTAATAAACTAACGAAATTTCAAATCACTTAATTGAAACGTTAATATAAAGATTACTGAAATAATAAAAATCAAATTATTATTAAGTAATTTTTTTTACAATTTAGACAAGCTTTAAATAAATAATAAACTAGTAATCAAATAGAAACTGAAATATTTTGACAATCAGTCCCATATTTTGTAAAATGTAGAGTTCAACAATGTCAATGGACAAGCGATCAGAAGAAAAAATAAGAATTAACGCATCAAATAATAGTATTGGCCACACAAATTCAACATAAAACGCATGGAATAAAAAACATTTCTTAAAAAACATACCTGCACAAGTGGACGTGGTCACGGCGAATAAAAAACAAATAGATACAATGATAGCCATCGTAGCAAGTCTAACTCGAAATGCTATTAGATCAGAGATCCACTCTCTTTATATCCAAATCTAAAATTACGACCATTCGTTTATGGTCTGAAGAACCGTTGTTAAAAATTGACACCGCGCGGACGACAAAGCCTTATCAAGAAATCGTCTTTATAATTTAGGAGGATTCAATGTGCTGCTAACACAGCTTTTTTGGTTAGTTCTCTGTTAAGCCTATGATTATAATATTTTAACATAAAAATAAATAATACATTACACCTCTATAATTTATTGCTCATGTTATGCGTAAGAAAAAGGAAATCTGTCTAAACTTTAAGTACCTATTTTGGTGTAAATTTTTTCTTACTATCTTTGTGTATAATCTTCTATTTTTTTGTCAAAATTTGGATTTTTATATGTACATATTATTTCCGATATAACGTCGCTGACACGCCGATCCTTGTCCCATTGAAGTAAGCAACTGTTGAGACAAAAAATCAACTGGTTTGGTAAGTGAATGCCTTGCGACTCGACCGGTCCCCTGACCATTAAAATCGTTTTGTATATTCATTAAGCATATTAAATAGGATAGTTAAGGGGACTTTAAATTAATTATATTCAAACATTTTTGCTTGTGTCGTTGACATCGTAATACCATAATGAACTTGGTTGAAATGTAAGAAATGCAAACGCGCTTCGAGTTAAAAAACTGGTGTTATTTTTCTGGCTTTAGAACAACGTGCACGTACATGAGAAATATATGTTTTGTAAAATCAAGTAAAAGTGCTAATCATCCTTTTTAACGAGTGAGAGAAAACATATAAAACAATACTTAGTCATCTGAAGTAGAAAAAAAATAACGCACAAGTTTACGCTTGGGAGAAATAGCAATCTTCCTATCCTGTTATTACCCTGTATTAAGAAAAGTTATTAAGCACGGGCGCAAAGTTGAATTATTATTTTCAGGGGTACATATAGGGCATCGCTCTCCTGACATTCAAGATTGAAGTGTAGAGGACAGAGACCCGTTGAAATATCTTAAAGCCTTAATTCTCTGTATGTTATTTGATGTTACACGTTTCTGGCACCTAGTCATTACAATAAACCACAGGTCGTGTTACGGCATTAAAGATTTAACGCCATAAATCCGTTGGGCTGCTGTGAAAACGTAATCGTTTAAAATTCATCTCAATTTGTTGAATGCGTGATTTAAATTTTGATTAGAAATTAAAGCTTTTAATTTTTTTTAACAAACACTCTTTATTGTTTGACTTTTGTTTCAGTTGAATACGACTTCGGTAAAATTTTAAAAGAAAAATGACAACTTGTTTTACAAAATAGGCTTCTCCTCGAGACCATACATTTTCTAACTGGGATCTGGAAACATTGGGACAAATAAAGTAAAACAAAATAAACCATTCATAGCTTATGCCTCCTAATTGCTGTCGCGAAAACATACTTTGATCTAAGATTTTCATTAAATAATATAAAGGCGTATGACTAATTTATATTCAAGAACATTACGAGATTGCACAATTTGAAAAATACATTTTAATCTAGCCAAATAAACAAAGTTTGAGGATTAGTTTGTAACATCAAAATAACCGTTTAAAATGACATCGTACAACAAAACAACTTTTTTTTTCTGTCTGTCTGTTTGTTCTGGCTAATCTCTGGAAGGGCTGGTCCGATTTTGACGGGACTTTTCTTGGAAGATAGCTGATGTAACTAGAAGTAACTTAGGCTATTTATTTATAAAAAAAATATGACGTTACTACGCCGATGAAGTCACACGCAACAGCTAGTATTATAATAAAAACTTGGTATTCTTATGTCTGTCTAGTAAAAAGTAAAATAATTTATTATTTGAAGGCAAACAGTAGACAGTTAAACTTTCTTTGTGTACATTTATTCGATATCTTTCTACGAAATATCAAATATATGAACAAAGTTATTAATGTATAATTAATAATAACCTTGTCAAGTACCTACATACATGCAGTAAAGTTTTAAAAAGAAAAGAAAATTAATAAAATACGTATATGAACAGTTAATATTATCACCATTTATTTTTACTATATCATTTTCGTTCTTGTCAATTTATTCAATGTTACGGTAAATTTATCTGATGTTCTGTGAACGCTCCAGTGTCATAAATTACTTCTGTGAATTGTTATTAATCGCAGTCGTTTGTGGAATGGTTTAATTCCAAAAAGACTTATAATATTTAATCGGTATCTTTGTTGTTGCTGTTTATTATTTACAGTTTATCGACGTTGTTAAACCAAAATCTGCTATATGGCAAAAGTATGGGTCAGAGATATTAACAAAAGGTAATCCTGAAAAAAAAAACTAGAAGATTACTTTCAAAATCCTTTTATATAAAAGAAACAATGTTAATACGTTAGTTTATCTGTATCCTGAGCGTGTCAATTAAAAGTATTTTTTTATAATTTTGTTTAAAAATAAAAAATCACATAACGGATTTTATGAGTCCGTTATGTGATTTTTTTCTTTTTTTGTTTAGGGCACATAACAGGTTTAATGAGATAAAATATTGAAATTACTTTAGGATTAAATGTAAATAATTAAATAATTCGGACTACTAAAGCGATATTTTCCTTGCTTCTTTTATTTGCAATGTTCACAAAAAAAAACACATCGTATTCTTTTGACTTAACTGACTGTGTTGAGATACCCGTAGAAGGCAAGAATATTATAAAAAGGTAAAAGTGAATAAAAACTGTTTACTCGCTTTGACGTTCATATAACGTGTATATCGTAACGCTAAAGTGTTGAAAACAAAAAGTTAGGCACATTAATGCTGTATTGTTATTGAAATTGTATAAACAAGCTATGATAAAAGCGTGATACGGTAAGTAACGTTTATGCTAAACGCTTAGCAAGTTTTAGAGTACCAGCACACAAAGTACTCTAATTGCTCGCAGTCAAATAAAATGTACTATGTGAGAATATGTGTGTGAGATAATAATTATATGAGAATATATCTTAAATATATTATCTTAAGTAATGCCTCCATTGTTGTTTCCTAGTTGGTTAGGGCAATTGTCTGAAAAGTAAGATGATCCATGCGTCGGATGGGCATGTAAAAAGTCGGTCTACCCACGGACCCGCATTGGACCAGCGTGGTAGGATACGATCCAAAAACCCTCTAATAGATTGAGGTACATTAGGGGAGGCCTATGTTCAGCAGTGGATTATCATAGGCTGATGATGATATCTTAAAAAATAGCGTTCAACAAAAATTTTTTAGAACCATGTTTTTTTACCTGCAAAATATACTTCTATGGGGTTTAAGTGATCGGCCCAGGAAGCCTTAAGCAAATTAAATGCGACGAGATTTCCTTGCAACATTTAATATTTCAATGTCAAATTCAACTTATGTAACATTAGAAAATATCAATAAACTTCTCTTTTTTTGATGCCTCTATTAACGTATACTTATTTAATGATCAAATCTTTATTACACTAACATTTGATAACCACCATAAATTACTCTGTAAGGGTTTACGGTTCTGTTTATCAAGTTTATACTTGTCAATTTAAATTCAAATTTTTGTTTAAGTGCCTTCAATTTGATTTTGTATGCGAAAACTATATACCTTTATGCCTAGTATTAGTAAGGGAAGAAGAAATATAACAAAAATGTTTTTTTACTCCAACTGTCTATTTATTCAACTCTCATCATAATTTACTGGTCAAACCATCTTAATTAAATAAAAAAACTTGTAATAAGCCTAAGGATAAATATTTACTTTACGTCTGAAAACATTTCCAAGCGATTAATAGATATTGATCGCGTGGGAGTTGGAGGCTTGAATACCGGGAGCGTTGACACTGGTGGCGCCACTCTCTTGAACTCGTCTTCCATTCTGCTGGATCGTCTGGGCGGTGCTTGCCTTGTAGTTGCCGAAGTTCTGAGCTGCGGCAACGGAAGTTCCGTAGTTGTTGTAGCCGAAATTGCCAGCATTCTGGGCTGAAGAGACCGCTGATCCTTGGCCAAAACCGTTGGAGTTAGCAGCAGCTACCGCAGACCCGTAACCCAGGCCGTTATTTTGAGCGGAAGATACGGCAGTCTGATAACGACCCCAGCCTCCGTTGGTGGCACTGGAGGTGGCAGAACCGAAGCCGTTGTTGTTCTGAGCAGAGGAAATAGCCGAGCCAAAGTTCTGGGTGGGTACGGCGTAGTTCGCTTGCTGGATAACTGGACGGTTGACCTGTTGGATCATTGGACGGTTCACTTGCTGGCTCACAGGCTGGATTACGGGCTGGCTAACTTGCTGAAGTGCGGGCTGGCTAACTTGCTGGAGTGCGGGCTGGCTAACTTGCTGGAGTGCGGGCTGGCTAACTTGCTGAAGTGCGGGCTGGCTAACTTGCTGGAGTGCGGGCTGGCTAACTTGCTGGAGTACGGGCTGGCTTACTACCCTGGACGGGTGTGCCTGGGCAATGCCCATACCGCTGGCGTAGTCACGGCCAGCATAGCCAGCTCCATAGGCTTCGGCGTCACCACTCTGGAATGCGGTGCCGTAGCTGTTGGACTGCCTGATGCCACCAATGTCACTGCTGAATCCACCACCGAAGCCAAAGGCTACACTTGGAGTACGTATTCCATTGGGATACTGACCTGAAAGTGAAAGATTAGTTGGCTGATGATACCTGATTTACATATATGAACGGTAAAATAACATATTTTTTAATGTGGTTAAATCAAAATTCTATACATAACACGCTTTTAATAATAAAATATATCACACTTAATAATCTTTTCGTTAACTAACCGATCCAAACAGGTACTGCTTGGCAAGCAGTAAGGGCAGCCGCAAGGATCAGAAACTTGAATGCCATTTTTCTTTTTTTTTACACTACACTGTTTTCTTAGGAAAGACGATTGTGGATGATAGTGACTCGAATCTTCGCGTATATATACTTAAAAATATCTCCCCACTTTTGATAATGACCCAGTCATATGGATCCACCTAAAGCCATTGACACTCGTAAATTTGTCTCAAAAGTTACGGTAAACCAATTTGATGTCCTGCCTGCGCTCCCAATATCATAAATTAAGTTTGTGAGCAATTATTAATTGACGGTCGTTTTTGAGACTATTTATTTTTTTACCTACATTCTTGAGATGTTTTACTACTGTAAATTGTTACTTACCTTTGAATTTGTTGAAATAAAATATAGATTAGAAATCAAAGATATTTTATAAGTATTATTTGTTATTTCTTTAAAACAGATATATTTAAGGATCTCTTGCGAAATAGTCTTCCGTATGTTCTTCATGTATTACTATGACTTTATTTCGGTATTTCACTAACAAAATTGTTACAATTTGTGCTTTAATTAACCTGTATTTTAATGCAGTTTATTTGAAGAATGGACTGAGAACTCGTAGCATATTTTCATTCAAACTCAAGTTTTTCATGTGAAAGCATAATTTCTTATTGATAGAGAATCTACTGCCGATTCTGAAAAAGAATTCTGTAACTAAACGGAACCGGCAAAACAAACTTTTTCAGTCTTTTTTTTTCAACAATTTTAATAACGTGTAAACAATCAATATTACGGTATAATATACTTTAATAAAAATTGACGTAATAACAATATAGTTTGTTATGCAAGCATTCATTGAATGTAAGCATTTTAATAGTAAATTATAGCTGATCAGTTTTTTGGGTTTTAATGCGCAGTTGTAGTATTTTATTACGTACAAGCAACATTACATATTACCTACAACTACACCGCACTGCTATGTCCCTACAAGTTCAATCTGTAATACCTTAATAATATCTATATTCGATATATTGATATAAATTAGATGCTATAAAGGGCCATATTAATCTATCTTAAATAGACAAATATATGTAATTGTATAAGAATTAATACTGTATTGCTATCATTCACTTGGTAAATAAGCCATTTTTTCCATAAAATGTAAAGGATAAAAATTGTTATTGTGAGTTGTCCCACAGCTGGATATAGGCCTCCCTTTTTCCATTAGGGTGACTTTGATTCGAACCTACGACTACGATAAAATATTTTTTATTTATGCCTCCTATTAATATCTCGTTTGACAAATTTATTCTTATGTTTGTAGGCATAGATGAAAGTTTTAAATGTATCTTAAAAAGTGATGGCGATTGTTTATATTTATTTAAATACATTTTTTTTAATACTTAATACAAAAATCTTATATATGTACGACTATCTAGATACGGTCCAAAAACCCCCTCATGGAGAAGGCGCGCCTTAGGCGAGGCCTATGTCTAGCAGTGGACTAACCAACCTTCTGTACGTGTCATCATCATCATCATCATCATCATCAGCCTGTGTTAGTCCACTGCTGGTCATAGGCCTCCCCTAATGCACGTCACCGCTTCCGATCTTCGATTCTTCTGTACGTGTGCCCTTCACTTATAGCAAAAAGCATCGGCCATTTAGTTCCTGGGGACGGGAGCTCCCGTGAACTCTGCTTTAGATGAAGCTTTCCAAAGACAAGAGTCTAAAAGCGTAACACCCGTGTAAAAAAAGGACTAACACAGGCTGATGATGATGATGATGATGATGATGATGATGATGTATGTCAATAACGTTCTACTAATTTATAATGTCAAAAAACTTTATACTGCGAAACTATCACTACATAGTATAACACAAAGTCGCTTTCTCTGTCTCCATATCCGTATGTATGCCTAAATGTTTAAAATTACGCAACGGATTGATACGGTTTTTATAGATAGAGAGATTAAAGAGAAAGGTTTATATGTATAGTTCGTGTAGTAAATCATAAAATTGTAGTGAAACGCTGATAAAATTATATGTTTTTTCCATAGGTTTTACAAATATCAGTATTGCATCCGTGCGGAGCCCGGGTGGGTCGCTAGTCCAAAATAAACTACACGAGCTAAGAAGTTTCTAGAACACACTCGACTGATACTGACACAGTGGTAAATAGGCATATTTATTAAATTTGTTGACTGATTTTTTTTAATTAGAGAGAACTCCTGATGGTTACGCATTACATATTTTAAAAAACATGCTATAGTCCGTGCATTCGCCCGCGTAATATTATCTCAAAAATGTGCTATTTTCCAAAATAAGTAGACTAAGTTATTTCAAAAAAGTAGGCAAATATTTTGAAACCGGACCAGCCATTCTAAAGACTTTTGGCTAAAATATTAAATAAATTGTTTAGTTATATCCAACGGGTTTATTTTACAACGTTATTATAAAAACGGTTATTTTGATGTTAAGAACGGACACTGTATTTTTACTTATGTGTATAGATTAAACTTCTATAGATTTCAATTTACTACTTTGATTTTGGATTTAATCTAAAAAATGTTTGTAAGACAGTGTTAAAAATAAACATGGCTAATTAATTAATAGAGCATTATGTACAATATTCTTATAATTGAACAATTTCGTGTCTTTATAGTTTTCATCATCACCATCAGCCTGTGATAGTCCACTGCTGGACATAGGCCTCCCCTAATACACCGCTATCCATTAGGGGTTCGGACCGTACGCCACCACGCTGGTCCAATGCGGGTTGGTGGGTGGCTTTTTAGTTTAGTCTATCATATTATGTTCCTATTAAAGGAAATACTATATATCCTATTTCCTATCGAATAACATGCGTTCACGCAGGATGACCTTATCCCCTTTTGGGTTGTAGACTGTATGCGAAGGGAGGACCGAGTCTATAAAGACTGCAAAAGATAGTCTAAAAAAGGGTTTAAATTTTTATGACAAAAATTATCTATTAAAATTAAAAGTGTCATATAAATCAATCTATCTGGAGCAGAGAAACGAGATAACATGATGAACAATGATAATAAAAAAAAATCATACGCACTAATTTAAGTATTTCCCATGTAAAGAAGTCATTCATGAGGCAACAATAAAAAAATTAGGATTAGTAAATTTTTTATTGTTACCTCATGACTTACTTCTTTTGTTAATTACATTTAAAAAATAAAATCAAATTTTTTAACACATTTGTCACATCTAACATGCTTTTTACCAATTTTCTCAAATTAGAATTAGTACAACTCTAACATCCGTGTGCTTTAAAACCAGCTTTCAAAACAAACTTTCAAGACTTTTTTTTATCTTATTGCAATTTTTGTGTTCTATGCCATAAAAATATTAAAAAAAACGGCGTATCACTTACATATAACAGTTATTATTGAATAAATAATGTATTTATTATATTTATGCCTCCAAATTTTAAACGTGGTTGGTTTTGAAGTGTCTTATGTGCAAAGCGCTAGTTGTAAGCTATAGTGGAATCGACAAGGTCGATTCTACTGTTATATTTCTTGGCATAGCAGTAGTCGCTAAATTATATTATCAGCCTGTGTTAGTCCACTGCTGAAGATAGGCCCCTCCTCATGCACGCCTCCTCCATTAGGGGATTTTTTGGACAATTTTGGTCGATCACCCAATTTAGAGAAGTAAGATGATCCAATGGCTTTAGGATGGGCATTGTATAAAACGTCACCTACAATGGCATTGGACGAGTGTCGTAGGTGGTTAAACCCCTGAGGGATGATGTTGTAGGGAACTGGCTGACGTTATTGACTGTTCGAATACCTAGTACTTTGGACGTGCTTAGAAACTGGAGGTTTAGCGATTGCAGATCCTGCAAAGTATCACAAATAATTTATTATTGTTTTGCTGTTCGGGCAAATTAGAATCACACAGTTGATCGATATATATAGTATGATCCATGCGTCGGAGTGTGCATTGTAAAGTCAGTTATCAGACAACAATCGCGATAGTGGTATAACTGTCCAACCCAATAGGTGAAAGAGGTTAGTTAGGGAATGAAGTCAGCAGTGGACTATCAAAGGCTGATGATGCATGTCCAGCAGTGGACTCACACAGGCTGACGATGATGAGTTGTTGTCAAAAATCCGGCCTGATGTTATTTAGACTTGTTAGAAAATAATAGTTACATTTTATATACTATAGATAAAATAGTTTAAGCCGATACGCAAGTACATGAACAAAATGTATACTAATATTATATTAAATTATATTTATTGCGTCTGACACAAACAAGTTAAAAATAAATAAGTTGAATCATTCCTTTAACTATATTACAAGTATGTGACAAAAGCTTTTTGCATTTATTTAGGATTAGTTTTATCAGATGAAACAATAAAGCTGATAAGTGTTCATAACTTTCGCGGCCAAATAGGTGCGTGATAAAGAAAGGTAAGGTTAGGATGAACTAAATAATAAAATAAAAATATTTTTAATATCTACTTTAATTCTTTTACACTAAAACTCACTTTGAAAACAGTCAAATTTTTTAAATAATGATGTTGTTTAAATTATAAATTTAAATAGATCTGACATAATTAGAATATTCAAATAAATATTCTAGTTAAATCACTACTTCTTTAAACAATTCAATAGAAGTTTACAGCGTGAGAATTGGCAGCTTGAACACCAGGAGCGTTTACACTGGTGGCGCCACTTTCTTGAATGCGCCTGCCGTTCTGTTGAATGGTTTGGGCAGTGCTGGCCTTGTAGTTGCCGAAGTTCTCAGCCGCGGCCACGGAAGCTCCATAGTTGTTATAGCCGTTCAGAGATTGTGCAGAGGACACAGCCGAACCGAAGTTACCCAAATTCTGGGCTGCAGAGACGGCTGATCCTTGGCCAAAGCCGTTGGAGTTAGCAGCAGCAACCGCAGACTCGTAACCCAGGCCGTTGTTTTGAGCGGAAGATACGGCAGACTGGTAACGACCCCAGCCTCCGTTGGTGGCACTGGAGGTGGCAGAACCGAAGCCGTTGTTGTTTTGAGCAGTGGAAATAGCCGAGCCGAAGTTCTGAGAGGGAACGGCGTAGTTCACTTGCTGAAGAACTGGACGGTTGAGTTGTTGGGTCGCTGGTTGGATGATGGGCTGGCTCACCACTCTTTGTGGGAGCGCCTGGGCAATGCCAACACTGCTGGCGTAGTCACGGCCAGCATAGCCAGCCCCATATGCACCGGAATTACCGCTTTGGAACGCAGTACCGTAGCTGTTAGACTGCCTTATACCTCCAATGTCACTGCTAAATCCACTACCGAAGCCAAAGGATACACTGGGTGAACGGCGTTCACGAAGCATATCGTTTTCAGATATCTCATCTGAAAGAACAATATTGTTTGTACGGTTTGCTGTTCTTAAAACTAAACATTTGAATATTAATGTACAAGTTTTATTTAATTAGACAAAGTACTTTTCACTAATAAACGGATGACATATCACAATCAAAATTGGTGTTTTCTATCAATTTTGTTTTTTTATTATTATTGGCGGTTAAACTCTTAACATTAACTTACCGTTAAAAACAGGCACAGCCTGGCAAGCCGAAAGAGCTGCTGCAAGGATCAAAAACTTGAATGCCATTTTGTCTATCTTAGATACAACTTCTCCTTTCACTGATAGCGAATGTGGATGACCGTGAATCAAATCATCGCGTATATATACTAGAAAATTATCTCCCCACTATTGATAATGACCCAGTCATATATTCACCCGATGCCATTGACACTTGTAAATCGGTATCAAAACTTACGGTAAACTAGTTTGGTGTCCTGCCGGCGCTGCAACCATAAATTTTGTTTCAGGATTATTATTAATTAGAAGTAGATTAAATCGTTTCCATTTTTTTAAACTATAAGGAAAATGTCGTAATACTGAAACGGATTTATACTTACCTATTGATCTTTTGTATTCTAATCCCATAATCGTTTAAAAATATGATTTGTGGTTCATCATGAATTTTGCACTAATATACCTTTTAAATGGTATGTTATTTTATCAATTATATTTTAGATACAAACCAAAGATTTGCATATTCTAAATCAGCAATGATAAAACTTTGTGATATAATTTTTACCTAATTCATTTAAGCAATAACATTAAGATGATTTTCGGATGTGCATATATTGGGCTCTTGGCACTGCTACTAACTGCTAGTACAGTTAGTAGTAGTGTGAAGTACTCTTTAAATATTTTCGCATTTAATTATTTTTATGAATGCGGTAGATGTAATAGCTACTGGGAGTTTAAATTTCAGGTACTTTGTATCAATACGGATAACTGGTGGGCTGAGGAGAAAATACTAGGAAGAAATCGTCAAATTTTATCGCAAAATGTAATCGATAACAATGAGTCGTGGATATTGGCTTAAAGCTCGATCTTTTTCTTTACAAGTTAAAAACAAAACGCGCTTGCTTCAAAAACCTGAGATCTTAAGTTCGAAACTTGCGGAGAAACAACTTATTTTTGTTTTCTAGTGAGTTAGAACAACGCGGGCCGATGACTCTATTGCCTGAAAAGAAAGATCATACATATCGCTGATTGGACTTTAAAAAGTGTGTCTCGGTTGACATTTCTGTACCTCGCAGCTTTCTGACAAATAATCCGTCTATAGAATGTGGTTTATTCATTAAGTTATGGAGGTCAGATGCCTCCGTAGCCTAGTGGTAGTGTGCGTTTGCTTTAAAAACCGGAGGTCGTGGGTTCGAATCATGCGGGGACTCATCAAGTTTTCATTGTAGTTTCCAAAAATTCGGTCCACCCACCAACCCGTATTGGATCAGCGTGTGAAATACCGGTCCAAAAACCCTCTAATGGAGAGGGGTGTATTAGGGGAGGCCTATGTCCAGTGGGCTATCACAGGCTGAAGATGCTTTGTGTATAATAAAATTGTATATTATACACCTTGCCATAATTATATAAGGCCAACCTTGGTAAATTAGACGCCAACCTCATGGCTAGGAGAAGGTCGTAGTATATTGTTTTATATTTTAAGCGAGAGCCGTTGCAACTAATATTTCAGATGAGTAAACAGCATATACCGATTTGCTATTTTATGTCACCAATGTTTATTCTTCAAAGGAACTTAATGTTATTCAGATCATATAAAATTTCTGAATGTTAAAACTAGTATTAAAAAATATAATATATGCAATAAAATTTATTACTTACAATATATGTGTTACAAACTTTTAGGCGTTATCAAAAAAAATCTAATATTTTAAATAAAAGACTGAAAACCTTATAGTATTTACTTTTTCATTAAAAATATTTAATTTTTTTTTCAATTAAAATTTAATGTGATTTAAAAATTTTCGCTATAGCCTGTTCTAAGATAAACTTATATTTAACTTGGAAATGTGTGGCGTTATATACAAGTATTTGTTAAGAGATCTTATAAAGTGATTGATATCTATTGTAACAGGATTAAATGTACGTATGTACGTCTCTTGTTTGCATCATAATAAAATAAAGACTGAATGCTAGTAAAAAATGAGTGTTTCCGGTTCTTTCTATCTTTCCGTTCGTGAAATAATATTGTGTATTTAAATTTATTCTATGCTTTATTTTCTCGCAAATCAATTATTTTGACTTTCAACATCATTAACATTTCGAAAAGCTTTCATTAATTTTAAAAAGGTAATTAAAAACTTGATCTAGTTCTAATTTCATGCCTTATTATAGGTTCTCTGGATAATAATAATTTGTGATCAACCGATTGGTAAGGTCATAGAACTTAGAAATAAGCGTTACATTTATTGAGGATAGAATAAATAAAGCGGTATTTACTTATTTTCTTTTTTGCAGTCATATTATTTTGCATTTTATTACGTTCAAGCTTATTCATATGATCTTTTAAAATGTTAATGCATTTTTTTGTTTCTTGGGAACTCTATACTTTTTCAAAGACCAAATATTTCATAAGCTATAAGGATAGCAGGTAAGAGAAACTCCTATAAACTCTTATATTAGTTATATTCCGGCAAATTTACTTGATAAATTTGAGGCATCCATTTTCTACTCTTGATCTATGATAAGACAATACCATATTCAAATTGCGTAACGCGAAGAAGAAAATTTGTTTTTCAATGATTATTTTTATTAAAAGACCTAATTAATTAACAATAACTAACAAGCTTTAACATTATTTTAAAGTTCTTAACGTTACGTTAAACTTTACTACCTTTCTGTTAAACGCTTATGTTGTAATAAAAGAACATAATTGTAATTACTATTTATTTACTTAAAAGTACAGATCACAGATAGAGATTTATTATAGACCTAGGTTAGTTGTCTTTCTTACTAGTTCCACTGGCATCCCTGCCAAATCCATCATAGTCTGATCCATCTTCATCTACATCTCTAGTGGGTCTGCCGTCTTCGTCGTAATAATTACCAAAGGGACCTTGATATCCGTAACCGTTTGATCCCCCGAAACCATTTGGACCCCCGTACCCGCCCGATCCCCCATATCCATTTGGTCTTCCATTACCTCCATAATAGTTCCCGTTGAACTGGTTATTATTTGCCCCGTACCCGTTGCTATAGTAGCCAGGTCTTCTGTGACCGTAGGCTCCATAACCTCCTTGCCCTCCATAACCTCCGTTGGACTGGTAATTATTTGGGTAGTACCCACCTCCATAACCACCACCGCCCGCGCTTGCTGACGACTGGGATTGGGTGATGCCGATGTTTATTGGACTCGGATAGCCCCCATAACCACCATTATAGCCCCCGTAACCGCCATTGTAGCCCCCATAACCGTTATTATAGTCCCCATTTCCTCCACAACTCCCGAGCAGATAGCATAGTTTCTTCTTTAGAATCGTTCGCTTTACCCTGGTTTGGCTTTCGTCTCCAGACCCTGAAATTAAAGAAAATTAAAAAAAAAACGTATAACTTTTAATAATAGATCATGATGATGATGACTTTGCTCGAGTTAACGTTTAACTTGCCCAATATACACCATCGTGAATTTTAAAGTAAATAAAAATTTTATAAAATATTTTGTGCTTATACAAGACTGACTGTAAAATAATATTGCCGTTATAAATGTACATATTCACTATATATCATAGGGTTAGACCATATTTTTATCAAAAGAAAGCACAAACACGAATAATTGAGACCGCGACACTAACGTACAAGAAGTTACTACTTTCGTTTTCATCAATTACTCATTATACGATCGTAAACATAATTAATATATAAAAGTAAAGTTAATTCCGAAAGTATTAAGAAAACATATTTAATTTGAAATTCAGTTAAAGCATAATTCTTAATTATCCGCTTCTCCATTTCGTTTTACAACCGACATTAACTTGACGCATGTAATTAATTTAAGTAGTAGCTCGATAAAATAACGGCACCGATAATCGATATACACGATCAGCGGTACAACACTAGCAACTATTAATTTTAAGTATAAGTATGTTTAGTAAAAATAACATAATTACAACCTTCAACTAGGGCTTGGCTAACGACGATGACGAGTGCAAAAACTAACTTGTTCATCATCTTGTTTTACCGTTTGTATGGTTAGTGAATGATATATTTTCGAGAAACCGAACCGTTTTATAGGTCAAACCGAGGTCATAACCCACGCTCTTTGACATTGGAATCGATTAGGTTTTTCCCACGGATGTAATTCGGATGTAACGTTTTCGGAAACAATGACCATATTAGGGTTTAGCGGAAGATATTAAATCGATATGTAGATTATTCGTCTTAAGGAAGTTGAGCTATATGTGATTTGCGTTAACGATCTCATTTGCGTAGTGGTCAGTGACCCTGACTTTGGAACCAGAAGGTATATGACGATGTCTACTACGAGAAAAATAACCGAAGATTGCCGGAGTATTGTTTATGGGCTATAAATCTTTTATTTGCCGCCGCAAAAACTTTGCCTATGGTCTACATTGCCATCGAAAATTTAAATAATTTCGAGGTATAAACCATGTCTTCAGGCACACATACAGTATCACACTTATATATTATAGGTTATTTGCAGGATACCTCTAATATTTTCCCTTATTTTCTAATATAAAGTAAAAACTCCTGATTCGCGTAACTATTTGCGGAGAAAAAAATTACCAAATCCCTATTTTCGTGGCTTAAGATATCTTTGTTCGCGGATTCAATCAGCACATACGTAGCAATAAAAAGTATTCAAATAGCAATCCAACCTTATGTCTTTTGTAAACGCCGCCAAATGACCTTATATTTCCAATAGTATGTTATTAATTAATATCGCTGCCCCTAACACAACGGCTTTTTGTTCACCCTACACAAAGGATTATATTCAGCGCTTTAGCTCCATTGTCTTTGATGAACTTTCAAATAGTATTGGATAAGACAAAATCAATAATATTTAATCAATATAGAAGCGGTACACTCTCTCATTGATGATAAATTAATCTACCGCTGGTCCGGAGATGGACGCCTCTGACCTGAAAACAAACCTAGTAAAAACTCTGCGGATTATTTCTCTTCTGTTTTCCATAAGTTCTTTATAGAATATACAAACTATTATTCTAGATCATATCTCGAGTAGTAACTCTTTATATCTTTGACGCCATTTAAATATATTTATGTATATGTTATGTATTTACCCTGTTCAGGACGTACAAAACATGAGAAAGGGTTTACAAAAACTACGCAAATAATTTGACTACTCACGTAAGAAATCAAACATCTTTTGCATTCAAATTATATCTAAAAAAGCACACAAGCGCCCACACGACATTAAAACGAGATTAAAGACTACATTTTAAAAAGAATCAAACCGTTATCTCAATCCACTCACACTAAATAAATCTCACAATGTATCCGTCAATAATTCATGCAATTTAAAAATCGGGACTATAAATTAATTAAATAAACTCGTACGAAATTTCGATTAAGATTGAATAATGGCTTGGTCGAGTTGAAATGGTTCTTAAGATGAATGTTCTTTGATCTGATGCTATTAATATTGTCCTGGAGAGAGCTACTTACTTTTTTTTACTTAATCGCTACCTTACGGATATATTTTATCATATTGATTAGATCTAGTCTTTTTTTTAATTCATTTTTGATACACTATTATAGCGAAAAGACTACGTTTTACTTTACGTCTTTCGAGACTTTCTAGTTACGACAAATTTAGGCGCTACAATAAATTAGTGGATCATACTAGGATTAGTGTAAGATGCACTGTCTTATGTGTCCACAAAAATTATCAAGTTGTTTGTTCTTGATCTTAAAAATTAGCTAAATTCCAAAATTACTGTTTGGGTATCTCTCAAAATAAATCTCGTTTTTTTTATTGCATACATAGCCAGACGAGCAGTCGGGCCACCTGATGGAAAGTGGTCACCGACGCCTATAGACGTTGGCAATACTGTTATCACCAACGCCTACCGTGAGACATAAGATGTTAAGTCTCGTTTACCCAGTAAATACGTGGCCACGGTCCCTTCCAACCGGACACAGTAGTGTTTTCACACTCTGCTTTGCGGTAGAAATAGGCACCGCGGTGGTACCCACCCAGACGGACGGTAAAAGGGGGATCTACCGGTGGTAGGTCCCCCTTTTACTGTGGACCGTAGGACGTTTATTTCGTGTGGGTATCCCTCGTTTCAAAATTAGCACTCAACTAAAGCAAGTCATATGATGCGTTAAGAGTTGATTGCATTCTAAATGAGTTTTTAGATAAGCCATAAATATAAAAATAGTAAAGTATCAAAGCAATAAATGTAAACTACATTAGTGGGATTGCATATATTGCTACAAATTAATTTGAAATATAACGCGTTAAAACTCCTATTAAAATTGTAATAACTGAAATAAAATAAAATTTACTTAAAATACTAAAAAGAGAAAATAGCTATTTTATCTCACTGGCGAAATTTCCCTAAAATAAATGCTACAAAGTAGAACGGCAATCTCTGCAGCTTAATAAAAATTTATAAATTATGTATATTTTTTAAACTATTAAATCTCTTGTGAGGCACTGCACTTGAAATATGTACCACAAAGGCTGTCCGCTATAGGAGGTCCTTCATCAGAACCAGTGGGATAACTGCACGGTGCGAGACCGAAAGCGACTTTAAAGTTATCCCGCTTGTCCGAAGTTGTGTAGTACATATTTTAAATATCCTGTTTTAGTTTGTACTGCGAGAAGAATTAAATAACATTTGAATTAATATATTTTACTTAACGACTGGAAAGTACGTCTAATTTCAAGAACCAAGCGTTAGCCTTTATTCAAATCGCCCCTTTAAAAGCTTTACTAAGAAATCTGCGCTAAGAGGAGCAGTAAAAAAAGGAGAATAGATAATAAATATGTCCGAGATTGTTGTTTGTTGAATACAGATGCGTTTGAGACTTTGTTTTATTCTTTTATGTTTCTTTTTACAAATTGCAGAACACACGCGCGATATTGAGGCACGAGTTCGTTGACCGGCGATTATTTAAGTCGGTCTGTAGTTTAACAAAATCTTATGTAACATCGGTTTACTTCACGTCACGACTTGTACTCAATGTAAAAATACATTATAAAGTTATTGTAGCATATACTATCGTTTTTTTTATATATTTTTCCTATTTTAAGGACTTAGATGTTACTTTTAAATGTATTCTAAACCTCGATTCGATTATTAACTTTAAGACTATACGCATATATATTTACTAGACTTACGCGTATATACCATTTTATTTATAACTAATTCTAAACTTTCTGTTATAGGCCATGAAAGGACATTGCAAGTTAAATATAATAATAATAATTTCACTTCTATTTAATTTCATTTTCGCTTCTATATAATGCAGACTTTTGTATATTTTATTTTTTAATTTAAATAGTTTCACAAAACAAAACCATATTTAAAGTTCTTGGAAACGAGAATCATTATTTTAATAGAGTACGTACCAACCTAGGAGCACACATTATAATGCAAATTATGTGTACATTTTCCGTCTTTATGTAATGTCATCTATTTAAAAATTATAAACTTTAGATACAACTTGAGTCCTGAAAACATCGTATAAGCTTACCATAGACAAGACTCTGGAAGCGTGACATCCGTGTTAAAAAAAAACATCATATCATTGAGAGCATTAATGCTCTTGTAAAATTAAATTTATTAAAACAGAAAATGTTGGCCTCCGTTTCTTTACATTTTTACTAATTAGCAGCAAAATTAATCATAACTTACAAAAAAAACAATTATATGTAAAGGAAATATTCTAAATTTATGCCGATATTTTTTTCTATTAGAAAAGTTGCAAAAAATGATAATGAAGCTTTGACAAATGCACCAAATCACATATAATTTTGGCATAAAAGTATAATATTAAAGCTGATTTTATATATTACACAGCTATGTGATTTTATCGTTTGTGCTGTTAGACGCTCACCTTAGATTACATATTTCAATGATATGCATATTAATCGTGTATTTTCCCTATATGGCAAACTCTAGATTTTGTCCAAGTATATATTTTATATGGCGACAAAATTAGATAAAATTGAACAACTTTTCATTATAAATTATATATTTTTTAAGCAATAAATTCAAAATTAATGTTGTTTGTTAGGAATGTATTAAATTTAATCTCGGTAGCATCTCTCCGGAATGACATCGTAAATCAAGGTCTTAGAGGTATAGAACGCTATACGATAAAACTTAATTAATTGAAAAGATTATATTCAATTAATATATTTTATAAATTATTCTATATCGTTGGTGGTATTTTTGATAATAAACATTATTGATTTTTATGGTATAAAACACTTTTGAGATATTGAAAATGATTTAAAAGGCTTAAGTGCCGAAACTTCGAGCTTTGTCAATATGTAATCGATTGTATAATATCTTTTAATCCGTCTCCGACCACGATGGCTGATGATATGATTATCCTTCTGGAAAATGATTAGTGTTTAAAAGGTGTATTAGGTCTATTTTTTACAAGAGATGGCCTGGGGTAGTTCCACTGCGCTGTCTTTTTCTGCCGCAATCAGCATTGAATAGCCACTTTCCTTCGCCGGTTAGTTAGGTCAGAGGCGTCCTTTTCCGAACCGGTAGTATATTTTTGACAATCAACAAGTAAGTGTGTCACTTTTATGTTGAACAAAGTTATTTGAATTTGCATTTTTTACAACTATTTTCCGGTTTGAAGGGCACCGTAGCCAGCATAATTACTGGGCAACGCGACGCAACATTCCACGTATCTGGGTGGCCGGCGTATTTGTGACATCTTACAATACGTTTCTTATGGGCAGGGCATATAACTCACTATCAGTATAACGTCCTTCTCGTCTCATCGCTTAAATCTATAAAAAAAATTGGTTGCGTGTAAAATCGATATACGGCGAAAGTTATACGTGACAACTTCTTTTTTGTTTTGATTGCTGAATTCGACGAATCTAACTTCACATTTTCTCTACACAATCAGTTGAAAATTAACTAGCACGTGTAAATATGAATACAGAAACTATTTGTTTGTTCCGACGGCAAGAACGCTTGAGTGTAAGAGAGACGGCATGAACCGATAAGCAAGCTCTTTCTCTTTATCTGTGTCTCTCTTTCACTTAAGCAGACCATCTGCGCACAAGGAAGAGACGCGTGCCTCTTACTTTATCTTGTGGTTGTGTTACATGAGCGGCGCTGTGACACAGTTTTCCAGAGCTAGCCTATATTGAAGCAATTTATGAGACGTTGTCTCGTCAAAATAATAATTAATTGAAAATAAGCGAATTATATGCCTTTAAACACATGCTTTTCTATCCTTACGGTCGTGTCGGATATTCTAGTCATTAATGATCGATAGGTTGATAGGACGGATAACCGTCACATGTGATCACACTAGCAATACTTTTTTCATTGCCGTATGATTCATAGTGTAGGACGCCCTTTTTTATGCCGTTGGAAAAATCCGGCTTACGGATTCCCCGCTGCCAGAGTGAGGAGGCAGCAGGGATATGTAGGACTCCCCGGGCCAAGATGGAGCGGCCGGGATACCTACTAAAAAACCAACGGTTGTTCCTTTCTCGTGTCGCTGTAGTCGGAAGCGCTGATGACAGTCTTCGGCGACCCCGGCGCGACGTGACCCTCGCCTCTCTCGGGCCTCTTCTCTAGTGTAGAACGCCGTGCGGCAATATGGAGTGACGACATTCGCAAAGTGGCCGGTGTGGGCTGGATGATAATAGCCGAAGATCGGAAGCGGTGGCGTGCATTAGAGGAGGCTTATGTCCAGCAGTGGACTGACACAGGCTGATGATGATGATGATAATGAAATAATTCATGAATTTTATAACTTTCATATGTTATGTTCGTCCACTGCTGGAGATAGACTTCCCTTAATGCACACCTCCTCTTTTTGGATTGTAACCCATCACGCTGGTCCAATGGGGGTTAGTGGGTGGACCGACTTTTTACATGCCCATCCAACGCATGGATCATCTTACTTTTCAGACGTTTGGGTGATCGACCTAAACTGTACTAACCAACCAAAAAGCAAAGGCCAATACCGCTAGACCACGGAGGCGTTACTTTAATAAATATTACCGGTGGTAGGTCCCCTTTTTACACACTACTGTGTTCCGGTTTGAAGGGCACCGTAGCCAGCGCATTTACTGGGTAAACGAGACCTAACATCCTATGTCTCACGGTAGGCAGCGCGTTGATGATTCCAGTATTGCCTATTTCTGTGGGCGTCGGTGACCACTTTCCATCAGGTGACCCGAGTGCTCGTCTGTCAGCGTAGGCAATAAAAAAATATATATACTAATCACATGATCAATTACTATTTTTTCCTTTTCTAACTCGAATATAGTAATTCAAAGCAGGATTTATATATCAAATCCTGCTTGCTTCTTATGCATTTCGGACAGTGATAGAGAATTATCAAAACTGTTACATATAAATATTTAGTGCCAATTAACAAAAACAAGATCCTGACGAAAATATTTTCACAGCTTACACATAAAATTATGATTTATGTGTTATAAAAATTCATCTCTTTCAACCTAAACATATATTTTTATCCGTTATTTATTTGTCCTATTATACAACTGATGAGATATTGAACGATGAAATTGGACCCTATTAAAGAATAGTAGCTGATTCATATAATCAGTGTTGTCATCAGTAAACCTCGTGTCGAATAGGCATTATTAAACGTAAATATTCTATTTTATTATTCATTTTATTAGTGAAAATGCTAATCAGGCGCTTGAATTTAAAATATGTCGATAAAGAAACCCAAATCTGTCGTTAAGCGCTTCACTTTTATGGGAATTATTTAAATAAATGAAGCAATCCAACGATATTATAACTGTAATAGCTATTTTTAGTTTTTACAAAGTCAATGTACGGCAAGTTGACAGTTTTCATTGAAATTTCTTTAAAGATTTAAAAAAACTAACATATATATTTTTACTCTTATTTGTTCAATTAAAAAATATTTCATTTACTAAGATAACTTGATTTTGTTATAACTTTAATAAGAATACAGTTTACAGATAAGTCATAGAGTAATTGTAAAATATATAAAGTGTTTCCATTTTTTTACGTCTCATTCTTAACTTATTAAGAAACAGTTTTAAACGCCTTTAAAATAAATTCGTCAAATTTGTTTCTTTGCTATCTATTGCTCGTAAGGTGATATGCAGAATAATATCAAAAGGCAAATCGCAGCATAGAGTATAGAGCAAAATAATCGAATAGACTTTCTTTAAAAAAATTCTTAAAATTCTAAATAAAATAAGACCCTAGAATGAGATAAAATTTGATGTTTAGTTTATTGATAAATCATTTACAATAACTAGAAGACCAACTTAATGACACGTGATGAAAATTATAAGTTGGTAGGTCTCGCTTATACAAGATACCGACTGCGGTAGTACCACGGTGATGCTTTTGCTGCCACAAATGAATAGTGTGCAAACACAACTGTCTTCTGGTACGAAGGGCATGGTAGCCACCGTATTAAAAATATTAATTATATTTACTATTGTACAAAGCAGTTACGAAATAAAGAAAGAGCGCTATAAAAAAACTATAATTGTAATTGAAATTGCAATAAATTTTATTACTCGACTAATAAGCAGACTTCGTACCGCCTCAATCGATTAATAAAAGATCTAAATTTTTGTATAAGATTTATCAATCAACAAGAAAAGAAATGTGATAAATAATTAACAATTATAGTAAATGTATTAACTGCAGTTAGGTAAACAAATATGCAAGTAGAAATATATATTTTTTTAAATTCCAAGGATTTTTTTTACATTTAAACGAGTCTAGGGGTTTAAAGCAAAAACCAATTTCCACAAATAATTTAATACCAAAATGAGCCAAATCCGTTCTGCCGTTCTCGAGTTATAGTCAATAATGAATTGATTATCTAATTTTCAGTATCACATGAAAAAACTTATATAATAAATAATTTATCTAATTATATCAAATAACAAAAAGCAAGTTTTCATACTAAACTTTACTACTAATGTAATTTTATTAATGTATAGGAATTGCGAGTGCTTTCTTTCTTCTCATAATTTATGCCACGTGTTATATTCCGTAAAATTTCTAGTTAAACATAAAATATAAAAAAGATAGCTACATTGCTTATGCAACAAAAGTGTTAGGTTTTTTCAAAGTCATAAAACAATGTGTTATTAGTATAGAGATAAAGCAAAGCCCATCAAACGCATGGATCATCTTACCTACTTTACAGGCAATCGGGTGATTGGCCCTAACCAACTAGGAAACAACTTAGAAAAGTAGTTAAGAGTTCCCGCAGGACTTGAACCCACGACCTCCAATTTCTAAAGCAAAAGCCCATACCACTAGGTTGCGGAGGCAGTAAAGTATAGTATCAGGTGGTTCTTTTGTTTAGTATTCCATCCAGTTTAGCTACGTTCTGTTAAAGTTCTGCCACAAATCAGTAGTGAGAAAATACTGAAGTATTGGAATTTATAACGCTTTTACCTGCTTGTCGTATCAAGCAATAGAAATAGTAACCAGAGGAATTTTTAATATTTTTCAAATTTATTTCCTCAACTTATGAAAAATAAGTTTCGTAATATGGTTATAATTGAGTGTCATGCCCGTTAATATCAGTTTTAACTAAAAAAAACGGGAACATTAAAATCTTTCTTCATTCTAGAATACATCAACTCCTAAAAGTTTAAAAATTCGTTTCATCCGAAATTATTTAACTTACAAGAAGTTGTTAGAAATTTTAATATAATTCGTGTGATAGACACATCTGCTTTTCTTTAAAAAATAAGCACAAGATAATAATAAAATTAAAGTAAAATAAATCTGACAGGATGCAATAAAACCTATTCGATAAAATCTTAATGAAAACATGATACTATTATGCAAAGACGCGCGTTATATTTTTAAACAGATGTTTTGACGCTTACTTTTTGGTGGAGAAAATAAAAATGGTCTCTCTTACCTGTTATTTATATGAAGAATTTTTAAAAACTGTGTTCAAAGAATGAAGACGTTATCTGAATTTTAAAAGTATTCAATCACTATAATGTCTTGTTCGGTATCAAATTTCATTAGAATTTCTTGTGTTCTGTTATGTTTCCAAACGCCTTTGACAATATTTATTATAAAATATATTCGCAAGCAATTTGCTTGCCTCTTAATCTATATTAAAATTAATTATATTTTTAAAAAATTAAAAAAAGTTATCAATGAAAAGCCTTCCACATTCGTTATGACTTATAAACGAAAAATAGGTCACCATGCATATTAGTTCCCTATAAACCTTGAATTAATTGTTCTTATCTAAAATCTAAAATTTACGTTCAAGTCATTAATACCATATTATAACCCATTTTCAAAAATTAAAAAAAATATACAAAAATTATTTACCATATAGTTATGAATAATACAGAATTTAAAGAATTTTTTAATTATGTACCTGGATTAGAATTAAACTGTGGCATGTTCATTTGTAAGCTAAGGTCACTATAAATTGACATTCAAATAAAAAATATAGGTCATCTACAAATAATTAATCACAACAAAAGTAAATTCTACCTACATTTAGATATACAGTTTTTAATATATAACTTCACTATAATTATTTTTACGTGTTATTAAATTTAATAAGCTGCGAATGCCACCGGAATACTCAACACATTGTTTATATCAACTAAAAAAAAATCACACAAGGCCTATAATATAAGTATAGAAATTTATTTGTATCGCACTTTCTCACTTTAGGCTCAATTTCGTATCAACATCACACAAATTAAACAAAAATAACATAAAACATAAGATACCTTACTTCGTCTACATATTGTTACATCAAAACCAACTTTTCATTCCAGTAAAGAATACGCACAATTAATTTTCTATCGTCCTTTGACGACAGCAATTGCTATGGCTTCCCCCGTATCACTTTTAGCATTGCTGACGGCTGTGTTGCCTTTGGAACATTTGTCACATGGTTTGTCGTTGCCTTCGTTTCCACCGTAGCCATTCTGCATATTTGAGTTGCCCAACTCAAAGTTCTTCCCGTTGTACGGTGGCTGGTGAATGAACTGCTCCCAGTGGATGTTTTTACCAGGTGTTAACTGGGGCAAGCCTAGTGCTGGTGGTGGTGGAGGTGGTGGCGGTGGTGGTGGATACCAATATCGTGGTGGCGGAGGTGGTGGTGGAGGCGGTGGTCCTGGAGGATACTCGCAGTAGTGAGGTGAACGTTTCAACCTTGCCAGAAGATCATCTGAGAAATATATTATATATGTTAGGTTACAGTTGTGTTATATAATTTTATTCTTTTTAAATGTCAAAACAATAGAACGGTTAATCGCCTTGTGCATGTTGTTGCTGTAGTTTATTATCACGACATGATCAGTATTGTTTCTTATCTTTATTGCAATTTATTAAAATCTCACTTAATCTAATACTAAAAACACAACACAAAAATACTAATTACAAATAAACCTGATGTTAGTTTTTGTTTTCTTTTGTTTGAGATTATGCAAAACAACCTATTGTATTATAAATCGTTATTTCACATTGCACAAACATTACTTCAAAAGTCAAACGATTCTGTACAAACACAAAGTACTATCAAAAACCGTAAACACTTACTCTGTCCGGCTTCTGAATGCGATACGAAAATGAAAAGGGCAAACAGCGTGGCCGCCTTCCGCCACATTTCGGCTGAATTAATGACGCCTTTTGTGAGAAGTTACAATTTTATACCCGCGGTGTATGAACGTAAAACGAATCTGTCGCACCTTAAAGCGAAACACGGATTAGGTGATAATGAAATGTAACCACGAAAGAGGTGCGAAGACGGTGGCGGTGGTTAGCGTTCGTTTCGGTTATTCCCTTTGATCGGTTTCCATGTGCATATTACGTAATATATTTATGACATGTTTGTTTTAACGTGCCTGCTACTAACATGTGGTTATTCATCAGAAATTTTACTGTTTACGCTATAATTTCATCGGTAAATCTATTTTGAACTGAACGTTAATACAAGTTTTCAATATGACACAGTGCGATAATTAGTATTCTTGAACTTAAGCAATATGCCCGGCATATTTATAAAACTTCTTTCCTAATACACTTATTTGTAAAGTTTTTTATATAATTACTATTCGTGAATTGTGTTTAATCCGTACGATACAAAAATAGTTTAAGACGAACTATAAAATAATAATTTTAAACCACCTTCGGTATTATAATAGTCGCTTAAGCGAATCGGGAAGTAGGATTTTCTGGCTCGTCTTATCCTTTATCCTGCGCTTTTACATACCTCCGTCTCTAGTTATCAATTTCACGTATACTTTTTTGACATCGTTTTTATTTTTCCTTTTTACCACCCTAATCCTAACGTATACGTTCTACTCCACTGACTTTGACCTTCAATTCCACTGCCGTTAATGTATCCTTGCCGTTTATGTTTCGTTTTACCTTCTTCTCTCTCTTCTCTCTTCTTACATAAACCCACTTCCCTTTCCACTGAATTCTTAATGTATTATTCTAACTGCACATATAACTGTCACTAACCAATACTTCAACAGTTTTAGCAAGACTAGTTACATACTCTGTTAGCAACTTGAGACAAATAATACCATTGAAATATAAAACGTGAAATATTAGCATTAGATTGCGGGGCAAGATTTTTTTTCGTTTAATACATGTCACATTAGCTAGACCTCTACCGCGTGCTAAAATTAAAAAAAAAACTTAGGGTTTTTTTGTTTAAAAAAGTAACCTTAACCTTACTCCTAGTTACATCAGCTATCTTACAGTAAAAGTCGGACAACGATTTGAACTGGACTTTCACCATTCCAGAAATTAGCCAGAACAAATAGACAGACTATTTTTTTTAAATGTTTTGTTATAAGCTTCAGTTATATATAAAAATGGTATAATTTTAAAACGTTTTTTTTTATATATTATTACAATGTTACATTCCAATTATATATATTTCTATAGATGTATACGTTTAAGTAGTGTGACATTATTGTACCTACGTATTAGTTACGTAGGTACAATATATAATGAACATATTTTTTCCAAAATACCGATTTAAATAAAACAAATACGAAACATTATGAAATCATTCATCTAAAACGTATATAAAAAATAGACAAGAATTAATTTTATAAGCCGTACCCACCTTTTATAGCTCATAATTCTTATGATATCATATTGAATATTTATTTATACTTCTATTCTATTTGTTATTAATAACTAATACCTATTATAAGTGGAACTAAGTAACTTGGAAATTTGTTAATATTTAACAAGCCCCAATAGCAAAGTAATTTGAAGCTACTAAAAGTTATTTATATACGTATGGTATATAAATAAATAATAATATTTTTTTTGCAATAAAAAACAACCGTAATTCTAACTATACCATATAATTTCACCTATACACTTATAAATTACGTAACTAATTCAGATGACGCTTCCAATGCACGTGACAGAGAGGACAAAGCGGATAAAAACAAAATAATAATGATAATCTTCGCTTTATATATTTCGTGTCATTATATATCCATTATACTTTTTTCATTAAGTACTAAGTTTTTTTTTATTTATCATTAGCTATTAGGTACTCATAATCTAATGCATTGTTCACAATGATGGTGCTTTTTACATTTTTTTAGTAAAAGGTAACAACATGGACAAGTTCATTCACCCGATGGTAAATGATCGCATTGCCTTGTTTTTATAAGAAAACAGCATAAGGTCACTATGAGACATGGATTGTTACCTTATTCATAGATTTTTACCTTGTTTTAGCGCTCCATAACTAAAATGCAGTATTGCTTTTCATCATCATCATCAGCCTGTGATAGTCCACTGCTGGACATAGGCCTCCCCTAATACGCCCCTATCCATTAGAGGGTTTTTTGGACCGTATCCCACCACGCTGGTCCAATGCGGGTTGGTGGGTGGACCGACTTTTTACATGCCCATCCGACACATGGACCATCTTACTTTTCAGACAATTGGGTGATCGGCCCAAATTGCCCTAACCAACTAGGAAACAACAATGAAATTTCTAAATGCGAAGTTCTATAAAAACTTAAAGCTGTTGAGTTTTAATTTTCAAGAATTAATAAATTTTAACAATAATAGAGTGAAATTTGCAATGTGGTCATCGGCGGTTCTCCATACGGAAGTGATTTCATTAAAAGTATTCATATTGTTCATTAATTTTGAAAATAGTGTACATCAAGTTAAATATGTTTTATGTATCGTGCATGTATGTTTAAAATGAAATGCTAGATTTGGTGAAATTGAATTATATTTAATAAATAACAAAAAACATCTCAGAGAATTTAAACAATCATCGTCGTTAATACTGAATATAGTTTAACGTCTTATCCGGCAACCGAAAGAGCGATAGCCGATCCACTGTGGCTTTTCGCATTGCTGAGAGCGTAGCTACTTTTGCCACAAGTGCTGCAGCCGCTCTGTTGCTGCCCAGCCTGCTGCAAACCCTGGGAGGCGAGTTTCAAAGCACCGCCCAACCCAGTCTGCAGTTGGCCGTTACCCTGGCCGGAACCGTAGCCTGCAGATGATGACTGACCAGAACTGGATGAACTTCCACCGAGAGATGAACCAGACCCAAATCCTTGATTAACAGCATCGGTTTCGAATCCACTCTGTGATGCCTGCTGCAGTTCTTGTTGCCCACCTGAGTATCCATTGCCCCTACCTTGTGTATCATAACCAGATCCTTGAGCTAACTGGCCATATTGAGCATTTTCACGTCGATATCCGGAGCCTGTATTTTCGTAACCGCCACTGGAACCAAATCCAGATCCACGGTGACCGCCAGCGGTGAAACTGTTTTGCGATTGCGATTGTTGTTGGTTCTCAAAGTATCCTGCTCCTGATCCGGAGTTAGCTTGTTCACGTTGAGCATCAAATCCAGCGTTATCAAAATTTCGGACTGAGCCGGCGCCTACGCTGCTACTGCTGGAAGCATGTGACGAACTCTGCGCTGAACCAGGCCCAAAACCGCCTCCATTTTCGAAACCCTCGTGACCATGGTGATGGTGATGATGGTGACCCGATTCGAAATTATCTCCTCCTCCGGATTGATACGAGAATTGTGACTCTTTAAAACTGCTCTTGCTTCCGCTGAATTTCCCACCACCGTATCCACCGAAGCTGGCGCCACCTGATGATTGACCAAAACTATCAGAATTTTTGCCATCGATGTCGCTAGACGATTGTTGTGATGCTCCCAATCCTCCATTGGCACCGTCAGGTATGCCGGAACCAACAGCGGTGGATGCCAATGAGAACGCTCCAGTTTGCGCGCCGCCTTCTATACCGGCGGCAGCGCCACTGTATAGGCCCTGAGCGGATCCGTCGTCGGCCCGAGCTACTCCGGTCCATTGTTGAGTGTGAAACACAGGAAACGGTGGAATACCTGGCGGTGGAGGGGGTGGTGGTGGCAGCGGTGGTGGAGGAGGTCCCCCCCTCTCTTCACACTCCCCGCAATGTCCCGGTGATCGCTCTAACCTCCGCAAAACTGCATCTGAAAATTCAAATAAATTCACAAAACAGTACACATCGATCGTTTGTAAGACTTTTTTTTCATCGTTATCTTTACAATTTCACTACTACACGCATGTTATACACATTTAACTAAAAGATTTGATTATTAAATAAAATTACTTTACGGATTTTATCGCGTTTATTTTACATTTTTAATTCCCGACGTTTCGAACACTTTCCAGCGGCCGTGGTCACGGGGTAGACTGAGATGTCATGCGTCTTGTTGCCAGTGATGAAGCGGGTTTCCAGATCTTAGTTTTATTAATTATATTTAATCTGTACTCCGACCTAGACCCAGGAGTGTACAAGCTAGATTGTGACTGCGGCCTCTCTATATTGGACAAACAAAGCGAGCAATAAGAACCCGCGTGAAGGAACATATAGCTGACATCAAACATAGAAGACCCAACAAGTCGGCAGTGTGTGACCATACCTTAAATCACCCAAACCATTACATCAGATTTGATCGACCACAAATCCTCGCTAAAGAACACCGATTCCTACCAAGGATGATCCGTGAGGCTATTGAGATTAAAAAACATCCAAATTTCAATAGAGAAGATGGTTGGGTTCTACCACCTGCTTGGGATCCCATAATTAATAAATTAAAATTTAAACCCAAGCATAATACCACTGCTGGCTGTAAAGATAAAATCAGTTCGTTTTGCATAGGTCGGAGTACAGATTAAATATAATTAATAAAAACTAAGATCTGAAACCCGCTTCATCACTGGCAACAAGACGCATGACATCTCAGTCTACCCGTGACCACGGCCGCTGGAAAGTGTTCGAAACGTCGGGAATTAAAATGTAAAATAAACGCGATAAAATCCGTAAAGTAATTTTATTTAATAATGTATAATATTCGCGCAAGCAATAGAAATAATTAAAGGTTTGACTTTACGATAAAAAGTTTCTCTTACCTTCAGTTCTTAAAACTGCCCCTTGTACCACAACCGCGGTGATCGCTAGAACAATGAATATTTTGGCCATCTCGTTGGAGAACTCGATCTAATATGATGAAGGATTCAGCTGAACAACAATTTATAGGCAAATCGCTGTGATAAAATTTCCTTCCAAGAATGGAGCCCTCTCATAATTGTAACCGGCGAATTGCAAATGCAAACATTAAATTTAGCACTAGTTTTAAGAAATGTACTCGGTTTTTCTATATGTGGACATTCAAGTTTTGAATGCAAACGCTTAGGGTGTTAATCGTTAAAAAAGCATGACCTCATCCAAAATTATGTAACTTTATCTTAAATGTTATTGGATTTTATGATTGAACGCTCTATATCCGGCACTTTTTCTTTGATATTCTTTTGAATTTTAGCATAACGTTTAATTTTTTAAATCTTCAAAAAATAGACAACAATAAATTTTCAGTTTTACTATATAATATAAATAGAATGTAACAATTTCAATTAATAAAAGAATTTATATATATAAAAGAAATTACCACCCAATATAGACTCCTCACGATATCTCTGGAACCATAAGGCGTAGCGACTTAAAAATTTTGTAGGAATATTCCTCTCGCCGAGTAGAGGTCATCTAAGAACGGATTTTACGAAATTCCACCCACAAGGAGGGTTGCGGGGTTGCTATATATTATAATAAATTATTGATAGCCCTAAATATTTCACGACTACTAATATCATTCACAAAACCTTAGCACTCATTCACTTATATATGCACATATATATTAACATTTTTACGACACAATGCAAAAACAATTATTTTCTTTTTATTTTACAAAAATTATAAATTAAAACAAAATTTGTTTTACAAAAAACTCGTCTTCTTCCTGTTTTCTAGTGCAGAGTATTTTAACTGACGCCGCATCAGACAATGGATAAGGTCCTTATAATCTATTCGCGAAACATTTTTACATCAAAAAAATAATGGATATGAAATATGGATTTAATGTAAAGATGCAAATTTTATTCACCTAGTAGTCAGCCCGCGGCTCTCCTTATGTTATTTACAGCTTTTTGGTGTAAAAAGTACCGTTTGTTACATAAGGATAATATTGCTTTCTAGAAGCTATGTAATGTTCAATCATTTAAGTAGTTTCCAATTCAAAACAAACAAAAAATCTTTCTTATTTATATAGATTAAATTCATGAAATATGAGCTTTGTAAAATAACATGGCTGTCTTGCGCACAAGAAGAACAGAAGGGAAACTGTTATTTTCAGAACATAGTAAACAACAGAATTGTATGCTTCGGAGACCTACCTACAACTTTATTCTGCAAGCTTTCAAGTTTGAGAAAAATTTAAGTCAGATGCCAGTCGAAGTAGCGTAAAAACTATTATTTAGGTAAATCTGGATGAATTAGAACGCGACCCCACGAAAAAGACCACATGAGAAAAGAGTTATGTGAAAGAGTACAGAGAGAAATAACAAAGTCTGTATATACCCAAAGGATGCTAAATGTAAGTTTGCTATAATATAGGTTATATATCAAAACAAACTATAATACATAATATGTGTAGTAGTTTAATGTGTAATTCATTATCAGCCTATGTTAGTCGTCTGCTGGACATAGTCCTCTCCAAATCACGCCTTCTTCTTTAGAGGGTTTTCGGACCATATACCACCACACTGGTCCAATGCGGGTTGGTGGGTGAAAGTGTAATTAATATTGGATAATAATGACTTCAGAGTCGATTTCGACTACGGCGGCCAAACTACATTACATATCAGCCAACTACGCAGGACGTATTATAGTGCATAATTGTACGCACAAAGCGCTACAGACGGGTTAATGATTTTGAAATATTCGGAATTCCGCAATTTCACCCTTCATCTAAACATCTTGGTCTTTTCATGTCGTTGACTTTACTGCTATAAAATTGTAAATAATTTTTATAACCTTTTCACAGTTCATGGTCAGAAACCATTTTCAGACCAAATCCGACAAAGCAATTAAGTTACGGCGAAGATAAAGACATGATTCGTGGTCATATTTTGAGGATTAACTTAAGGTAAACTATTCCATTGACAAAATTTCATTTAAATATCCTTGTAAATAACGAGCACGATTTCTAAAACGTCGCCTGGCATTAATGTTAATATTAAGGTAAGTTCTATAAGTATGAGTTTCTGGTAAAGGTGTTTGTTTGATTGTTATGAGCATGTTTAATTTATTACTGGATAGTTTTTCCTTATACTTTATGCTTCATAATTTTCTTCCGTATGTACAAGTGTTAAGGCTTGTCTTAGATCTGCATTTTAAAATGCTTCTGTAACCCTAGAACCCATTGTGTACATCAAATAAGTAACGTTACAAGTATCTGTCTATATTTGCTTAAAATTGTTAGAACAAATTACAAGTATAAAATACCATGTACAGCTTATAGCAAGTATTATTACGGAAAAGATCAAGTTACTATCCGCAATGCTTTCTAAAGTAGTTTTCGTCTCTGTGTTCATAGTTTTCGCAATGGGATTAGCTGCTGGTGAGTTGCATTAACAGTTATCACAACATTTTACTATTTATAAGTCAAAATATATTTAACGTTATAATCTGTAGCAATTTTTTATCACATAGAACGTCAGGAAGGGAATATACTTTTAGCAATACAATTTAACTTCTACCACTGCTTGATATCAATTTAAATTCAAATTATTTAGATTCAAATTATTGGCTAGAATATTTATAGATATTTTTTTTAATCAAAATATCACAAGTTAAATTTATTTTTTGTTTAGCTGTTAACCCCTTACGAACCATGTTAAGGAAAGTTTTTACGCAGAGCGACTGGAATCTGACCTTCACAATGTAGAGGGTGAATTTAGCTAATTAAATGTTCTGGCAAAGCTTTGAAGCTTGAAAGTCAAGTATAATTTAAAAGAAAACGAGCTTAAATTCGTAAAAAATATTTTAATAATCTTTCATTAAACCTTTTGCATAATACGTGTAAAGATTATAATATAATTTTTACAGGCCTTCCCGCGGCTACTCTCGAAAAACGCGATGTGCTGGGTGTCAGTGCTGGTTTAGGTCTACCGCTACTACCAATCGGCGTAAATCACTACCATGAACCGATTCCTGGCGCAATCGCAGTCTCACATCCCCATACTCCTGTTGCCGGAACTGTTGTTTTAAGACAACCATGCTGCTAACATATCTAACAGCTTCATTCCGTTTATTTTTATGTTTATGGCTGGAAATGTTTTCTATTTGATTATCTCATTTATATGGAAAATATATGAATAAATCTTAATTTTGAATTAAATATTTTGTAATTTAATTATACCTTTAAAACGGCTAGGTATATAAATGTAATGTTATTTATTCTTTAAAATTCGTTGTGACTAGAATTGCCACGAATTGTGATTTGGCCGAATACCGAACTCCTAATATTCAGCCGCCGAACATTCGGCACAAAATGGATGGTTATCGAGCACGTTAACAATATGCAATGCAGGTTGGTGGTTGATAGTATAAAATAGATAGTATTTATATAGTGAGGTGATTTTATGAAATTGTTATACTGTATCGACGAAAAACATAATCGCTTGCTATCTATAAATGCAATGCAAAAGGAAAGCTTATTTTTGTACATCACAATTTCATCATCATCATCATCATCAGCCTTTGATAGTCCACTGCTGGACATAGGCCTCCCCTAATACACCCCTTTCCATTGGGGGGTTTGGACCGTATCCCACCACGCTGGTCCAATGCGGGTTGGTGGGTGGACCGACTTTTTACATGCCCATCCGACGCATGGATCATCTTACTTTTCAGACAACTGGGTGATCGGCCCAAATTGCCCTAACCAACTAGGAAACAACAATGAAAAATTGTTGTGTCCCCGCAGGATTCGAACCCACGACCTCCGGTTTCTAAAGCACACGCCAATACCACTAGGCTACGGAGGCAGTCACAATTTACCATTGATCAATTTTACTTTGTAATTAGGTTATGAACGTATTAAACCTTGAGAAACAACTGCCTCCGTAGCGTAGTGATATGGGCGTATGCTTTAGAAACCGAAAGTCGTGGGTTCGAATCCTGCAGGGATTCAACAAATTTTCATAGTCGTTTCCTAGTTGGTTAAGGTGATTTGGGCCGATCTCCCAATTGTCTAAAAAGTAAGAAGATCCATGCGTCGGATGGGCATGTAAAAAATCGGTCCACACGCCAATGGATAGGAGTGTATTAAGGGAGGCCTATGTCCAGCAGTGGACTATCTCAGGCCGATGATGAATAAAATGAGCCTTTTCTTATGATTTAATATTCCGAAAAAAGTGGGTGAATAGGCAAAATACCGAATAGTAGCGGAATATCCGTGGACTCATCACGCTTCAAGATGCGAATAATTACCATAAAGATTAAATTAAGCTGCTTACGGTGCCCTTTAAACCAGAACACAGGACTATTTTGCCCTGCTGCTCTGCGTGAGACATATGTAACATGACCATTCGCGTGGCGAATCGAAAAGAGCGAAGAAATTAAAATGATGATCCAATATAACCTTGGTAACAAGGCGGGTATACATGTATTTGTTGTTTTAATAAATAGCATTTTTTTCGCTTGACGTTGACGCAGAAACTAAATCTAGATTCCATTATCAAGAAGAGAATAAATAGGTATTTAAAGACACACAGCGTCATCTAGTTTAAAATGGAGTAAGGATTATGCTATGTGAGCTAAATGTTAAAAAAGCATTAGCTACATATTTCCTAGGTTTTTTACACGATTTTATTTTCTCGTACTTGGTAATCGAACCCGCTTTACCCGCTACCCCTAAGATTCCATAAAAACGGAAATTCTATAGTTGAAGGTATTGAGGCGAAATGAGTAATAATCAATAAAACCATTAGAATAAAATGAAATTTCATTAAAATATGACATTTTTTTACATAAAACTAATTCCTAATAAGTATATACATTATTTTCTTTTTTTATATATTTATCTGTATAGTATACCTGGTAACAAGAGGCTTAATAAATAAAAATAAAAAAATAAAAAAGCCTTTTATTTCTCACAGACTTACAAGTAAAAAAAATTGTAGTGTTAGTAAATTATGCCTAGATAACTAAAATGCGATGATATATTTCTATACTAAAATACTTTCTTTTCCTATACCTTTTCCTATGCTATTGTTATAATATTAGTCTGCAGGAACTCCTTTAAAGGTGACAAGAGGCTTAATAAAACTTAATACAGTGCAGTTTTATTCAGGGTTATGAGGATGGAGATATCCAGGGTGGAATACAGGGGTAAGACCTTTCGTTAGAGATCAAAATTATTCCAGTACTTAAATTACTTTAAGAAATAACTGTAATTTGTATTTGTTTCTCATATATTAATATAATACTTACTCATCCTGATTACTCTTTTTTTCTGTCTTCGTTAACTTCATAACTAAAGATATTCAAAATGCATTTTGTCTGTATGCTGATGATCTACAGGTGTATGGCGATGCGGATTCTGTTTTAGCAAGTTTAGCGAATGCTTTAAAAAAAAATAGATTTGTCTGCTACAAAAGTTGGTCTGTACGGTTATGTTTGGCTATTAATCCATCGAAATGCCAAACAATTGTGCTAGGCAGTTGGTGAATGCTAGCTAAAATTAATGTTACTCATCTTATATATGTATTATTACATTATGTTATCCTTATTTGCATTTAAAACTTATTAAGTGTTAAGTATGATTCGATTCGGGAATGCAACTACTTAAATTTTGTCTTAACTACCCAATGATTAACTACCATTTAGTTGACAACTGTACTTTTTTACATAAAGTGTAAAATAAAAAACAAATATAAACAAATGAAACATCATCATACATCTTTACTCTATAAGTAATATTAAAAAATATCTTTTTGTTCATTTAAGGACGTCCCTTTCAACAAAAAGCCCCTTAATAGTATAATTTAGCGTGCCTTTCCTGTAATAAGGCATCAAACTAGTGTCTTTTATATAACATATCAATTAAATTAATGTTTTCGCCAGTTTCCGGCTTCGGCCAAATTTGCGAAACTTTTGCCGAAACCGAAACTGGTTTCAGAAGTGTTTCAATTATAAAATAGTAGCGAAAGTAAATGTATCATTGCGACAATCGAGCTCAGATCAGTCGATTTTAGTTCAGATAAACATTCAAGGTTGACAAAATAAATTGAGGAGGGAAAAATAGTAGTGAGATCAAATATATATTCAAATTCAAATATCTTTATTCAATATTGAAGTTTACACTTGCTTATTGATATGAACACACAACCACCGGTTCGGAGAAGGACGCCTCAGACCTGAGAAGAACCGGCGAAAGAAACTCAGCAGGGCTATTTTTATGTCATCTTTTAAAAATAACAAACAATTTGATAATTCGGCATTACATATTATGCAATTTTGAAACAAGACCTGGAGCGAGCATTCCATTACCAGGCTGTGTAATCATTTAAAAATTCATTAATATCGTAATAACCTTTAACACATAAACGTTCCTTGACTACCTTTTTAAATTTATTAATAGTTAAATTCTGAACGTTTACTGGGATTTTGTTGTAAAAACGTGTACATTGTCCCTTAAATGACTTACTTTTTCCTCGCAGTCTAGTTGCTGGAAGAATTACATTATGTTATACTTCTTGAACCAAAATAAATACAAATAAAACTGGTAAGTGTAGCTCAGATATTTGTTGTGTTAGTAAAAAATCTTCTAGTCTCTTTACTTTTTTCTGAATGTAGTCATTTGTTTGCTATGTGTGGCGAAATGTTCTCAAAAAAGAGAAAACCAAGTGCGACCTTGTCTTTAAAACTGATATAAAAAGTTAACAACGCAAAAGATTTATTGCAGCTCAAAGGCAACATGAGAAGAGACTGCTCTGTCATAATCAATTGTCGCAAAGTGGCTTCTTAATTTCGAGTAGGAGAACGTACACGGAAGACGAACATGGTTGCAGACGTCCATCGAAGCCAGTAATCAACAAGAAACAATAAGAATATGCTGCCATATTCGAAAAACTGTTTTAGCGATTAAAGAATTACCATCTGATACCTAATTAAAGAAACGAGCATTTCATAGAGGTACTCAACGCATATTGACACAAAATTTTGAATATGAGAAAGTCTCCGCAAGATGGGTGCCGAGAATCAGAAACAAAATCGACTTCGAAGATATCGTTGGACAAGTTTTAGAAGATTCAAAACTTTAAATCTAGTTTTGTGGCAGTGGACGAAACACGGGTTTATCCGAAGGATCTTCATGCCGTGGCTGTGGTATATGGCCTGGCGGGTATGGCCTCAATATTTTGGGACTCAGAAGTGATATTGTTGTTTGATTACCTGGAGCATGGAACCATCATTACAGATTATGCAGCTTTAATACCGGGGTTGAGAAATGCGTCAATGATAAAAGAGGCAAATTTTGAACAGGGCGAGCTGTTTCATCTTGACAACGTACGGCACATAGGTTGGCATTAGGATGGCCACGTTCAGCATGCTAGCGTACAATTGGTTGAGCATCCCTCTTCACCAAATCTGGCGCCTAGCTATTTTTCATCTTCTCTCAAATTGATACAATACTTAGGAGAAAACATGTGTTAAAACTGTAAAGAACAAGAAACTATGCGTGGTGACCTTTTGCAGGACCAAGACAATCCTATTTTTAAAGGAATTGAAGCATTGGAAACTTGGAACGCTGGACTTGGCGTGTGGTGGACAGGAGATTATGTAGAAAAATAAATAATTAAGTTATCATAGTCATCATATTCTATCTCATTTTTCTTTTGATCCCCCTCGAACTACAAATACAAACCAAAGTATTAATAAGTAAGATTTCAAAATACCAATACTTAGTTTTTAATGCAACAGTCAATTATTAATTTATTTATTAATAACTCTATATTGCTATAAGAAATTTATTTGAAAAGAAATTTATGTATTTTTAATATTTTGTTACATAAAATATTATTAGCAACTGAAAAAAACGATTACCACACGTTTAATATACTGTCTCCTTCCATGACTAAAATAAAGCAAATAATAGGCATAAAAGCTCCATATTTTATTTTTAAGAATTTTTATACTTGATCACGTGAGTTTTGGTTTCGGTTTCGGTTTCGCCGAAACTGAAGTGCTGGTATGGCGATGCTGATGCTGTTTTAGCAAGTTTAGCGAATGCTTTTACAAAAAAATAGATTTGTCTGCTACAAAAGTTGATCTGTACGGTTATGTTTGGCTATTAATCCATCGAAATGCCAAACAATTGTGCTAGGCAGTTGGCGAATGGTAGCTAAAATTAATGTTACTCATCTTATATATGTATTATTACATTATGTTATCCTTATTTGCATTTAAAACTTATTAAGTGTTAAGTATGATTCGATTCGGAAATGCAACTAGAAAATTTTGTCTTAACTACCCAATGATTAATTACCCATTTAGTCCACAACTGTACCTTTTTTTTACATAAAGTGTAAAATAAGTAAAAACAAATATAAACAAATGAAACATCATCGAAGATCTTTACTTTATAAGTAATATTAAAAATATCTTTTTGTTCATTTAAAGGACGTCCTTTCAACAAATAATAGTATAATTTAGCGTGCCTTTCCTGTAATAAGGCATCAAACTAGTGTCTTTTATATAACATACCAGTTAAAGTAATGTTTTAAGGAATTTTACGCGTCCATTTGCAGTCCGCCTGTAATCATGGATGCTGGAAAGAGTGCAAGGCGGAATAGGTATTTAAAATTACGGCATAAAATCCGTTAAAATTATATATAATATATGTAAAAATCGCGTAAATAAGAGAAATAATAATATTCAAGTTGCTGTTCTATCGCCATTGTTTACTTATATAAAACGTATTAATCTTTATATAACGTGTTTTTCCTTAAACAATGTTTAACAAATGCATTGACGTTTATATGGTAGCGCAGTAAGGTGCTTCAAATGATTGCATATCAAACACTAACAACAGTTCCTAGTATATGCTTGTGTTTACTTGAAATTGTTACAACAAATGTTGAGTATAAATTACGTTGCACGGCATAATGCATGTTTATTACAGAACAGTTGCGCTTATTCGTGATGAATTTCAAAGCAGTTCTCGTCAGCTTCATAGTGGTTTGTGCGATGGAATTAGCCAGAGGTATTTACTTATTACTTTTTATAAGTCATCTAGAATATACGCTTTAAATATCATTATATATTGAAAATAATGTTTCAAAGCGTAAGCGATGATATTCCTTGCTCACGTATTCTTTATTAAATGATTGATCCCTTTAATGTGTTTAAAAAGGAAACAGATTAATACGCAGGACTCACAAATATGATAGGTTTGTGTTTACGTTTTTAAATAGGAACGGGCATCAAATCTCCGATAGGTTAGAGTATCTTTTTCGTATGTTTCTTATAAACGATACTACTTCTACGCACGGACAGTTTCACAGGTCATTTCAAAGTTATTCTCTGTTAGATATTGTTGAATTTGATAACTAGTTATCTTAGGTAAACATTCGAGAAGTCTGTGGATTCAAGTGCCTTACTATAATGGTGATGATTTAAGTGCTCTCTATCTGAAAAACAGGTGTTCCCGCACCTACTGTAGAAGAACCTGATGTACCAGACGAGCCTAATGTGCCTGACGTAGTTGTACCTCCATTTCCGATTAATATGAGGCCCTCTGAAGGACCCTTGTCTGATGCGATAGCAGTTTCTCAGTCCTTCGGCCCTGTTGCTGATAATATAGGAATAAGGCCGCCGTGTTGTAAACACATATGATGGCTCAATAATACAACAACTGATTTATACACAATTATAGTTCAAGAATATAATACAATACAGGAAATGTTCTTCTTTCTGTATTAAATATGTAAAAAGAATAATGTCGTTTTCATTACAAATAGCCAAACATGTAATCAAATTAGACCTGATTGACTTAATCATAAGCTTATTGTCTGAAAGTCAAGACAAATTTACGGACGATTGGTAGAATTATTTTATGTTATACTGCACCCTTAATAAAACTGAAAATATATTTTACAAAAAGCTAAACTCACGGGAATTCGGTATCGGTGCCGACAAGTTTCGGACGTATCGGAGGTAGGTAGGAGAAGATGTTACAAATATAGATTGACAGTGCTTCAAACTAAATTTACAATAACAATTGGAATTTTAACAAAATAATATGGCAGACTTCAAACAGTATACCAATATACCAACCAATTTGCGCAATATAAGACAGTAACAACGTGCCCTCTGCAAGAAACTAGGTATTCATTTAATAAAAATATACGACACGTTTTATGAATTTTTTTTTAAATGCATTAACGTTTATGTGAATACACACTATATTTATTTAAATGAATTGTTCAAAATGGGAACTTTTAACAATGTTTTTATTAAAATGGTTATTGTAGGTTATTCTTAAAACATAGATACATCCGCTCAAGTACAGAATTATAGACCATTTTAAGAAGCACAATTATGTATAACATACCTAAAGTCCATCTTATACGGTTTCGGCAATATTTTCAATTTAAATGCACGAGGTTGTGATTTTAGTGTCCTAATTCTTTTTTTTATTTCTAAAATAGCTAATAATAGAAGAAATTGAATAAGTCTTAGTTTCCCGGTCGTGCTGGTAACACGATATAATAAGGAATTAGGATAGATAGAGTTGCCATTTTAAAGGATTACACATCGACGCACTCTCAAAATAATAAATAAAAGTCCTCTGTTTAAATAATGTTTTTTGTAGGTTAATTATAAAGATTTAAAAAATCTGTATTTAAAGTTAAAAATGTAATTATTTATTATCATAATATTGTTTTGTTTCTGCGAATACAAAACTAAACAAATAGAAATCTCAAGTTTAAATCAAACAGTGCAGACATTATACTTCTTAACTAACTTTCTAATAATCTCAATTTTATTTTAATTTTATTGGAAATTTGCCTATTAAATATAGAACTGAAATGCAATCGTATCAAATCATAATTAGATGTTATACAATTGGTCCGTAATCGAGATCAGGAGACTCAACCCGAGGAAGACTTCGCACTGGATTTGGCCGAGCCATTTCCTGTGCTGATGCTTACACTCTTGGATATACTGATGTTAGCACCAGATCCTGGCCTGTTCCCAAATCCAGGGTTACCACCACCGAATCCTGGCCCGCCAAAACGACGTCCAGGGCCTCCGAATCCGGACCCTCCAAAGTTTGGTCGGCCATATTGCCCAGGTCCAAATCCACCGGAAGCTGCTTGAGCGTTCGCTGAGCTACTCGAACCAAACTGAGCCGAGCGTTCAAATCGGAGACCTGTAATAATAAAATTTTAAAGGTTAACCTCAAAGTATTGGTAATTTTAATTGTCGAAGTTACCATTATCATGTAAAGCATCATGATGTGAGAATTTAAATTTTTAGCTAAATCTATAATAAATTGTGAGAATAAAGTTAAACTCTCGATTCGATTCAGACAATCAATGCAAGATCGACCATATATCACACATACAAATAAACATCATCAGCCTGTTAGTCCACGCGACATAGGCTCCTATACACTGCTCCATGAGGGCGTTTTGGTACATCCCACCACGCTGGTATACTATAAACCCAATGGGCTGAAGGGGGACCGACTTTCGCACCTATCCGACGCATGGATTCATCTCACTATTCAGACAATTAGTAGACCAAATGTCTACCAACCAGAACAACGATAACATTGTTCGGATTTAACCCACAACCTGCAGTTTGATAAACCAATGGCATACAAAGGACTTTAATCAGACAAAATCATTATACACTACAAACATGAATTAAAGAGAGGCATTTACAATCAACTTGACCTAAATATTTAGACAATATAACTTCATTTAGGACTATAACAGTTCTTATTCAAAGAGTTTTCGCAAAATTGTTACCTCATATCATGTCAATATAAGGAGTCATCGGTCTAAATGAAATTGAAGTCTAAAAGTATCGAACCAATAAGTATTGATAAAGTTTTCTTAACGCTAATATTTTATAGCCTCTATCTATAAATACCTAGATCTAATCGATATACTGAAAAAAATTAAGAATTAACCTATAAATCCTACTAAATAAGTTATTTGTTTAACGTTATATAAAAGTAAAAAAACTTTGCAGCGAACCGGTATGTAACTAATATATTAAACAATGTTTAACTTGCCTGTTTCAGTTTTTGTTACAATGCCCTTGCCATTGGCTAGCCAATGCTCAGTGGTCCGGGGGTCCCGTAGGTTGTTTTCCCGTATCCTGGCAGCCTTTCGTAAAAAGACGGTGGTGGGGTCCACTCGGAGGTTGCACTGCTGCACCACCAGCTATGGCATCCCACAGACCATCCTGAGGTGATCGAACTACTCGAACACCTATAATACATAAACAGTAATAAATTTAATGTAAATAAAATTGTAAATCAAAAATAACTCATCAGCTCACTGCTGGACAAAGGCCTCCGCTAATACACCCCTATCCATTAGGGGGAATTGGACCATATGCCACCACGCTGGTCCAATGCGGGCTGGTGGGTGGACCGACTTTTTACATTCCCATCCGAAACATGGATTATCTTACTTTTTAGACAATTGGCTGATCTGCCCAACTAGGAAACAACAATAAAAATTTGTTGAATCCACGCCAGATTCAAACTCACGACCTCCAATTTCTTAAGAACACGCCCATAACACAAGGCTACAGAGGCAGGCAGAAATAACTCAGGTCAATGTTTGTGATGACAGCGTGACGTTGAACCAGATATAGTATAGATACCGATAAAGTACTTACGAGGTGACACAATATAAAAAAAGATACCACAGTTACAGAAGTTATTTAAGAAAAGCTACGTTATGTTCATTCCAACAAGATAATAATCGATAGGTAAAATACTGTAACAAAATTAAATAAAATTTACCAGCATCAATTTCCTTTAAACACATCACCAGAATCGCAATACAACAGATTTTTACCAACATTGTGCTATTGGAATATACCAACTACTAATAATCAGAAAATATTATCTACCAATTTATACTCCGCAAAACCAAACACTGCCTCTGTGTAAAGTGAACTGTACGAGAAGCATTCGGCACGGAACGATACACACAAAAATCATCTCAAATTTACTGAAGCACAAAACTTAAAACGGTTTGCAGACAGTTAAACTGTTGTAAGAAAATTCCTATCGACGGGTAAGTACCATCTGATATTTAATCATGTTTAGTAAATAAATGTTCGTCAGAGTTTTTTGTAATGCTGTAATAAAGTTAGATAAAGAAGAAAAAACCCGGGGCTAATTTATTTTTCACCCGAAATTTTCTCAAGGACATGAATAATACAAAAGACATAAATGGGGAGACATTATAGAGATTTAATTCAGGATTTATTTATCATTTTCATACTTCTCACGCACATAATTTGTTTATTTTATAATTTTTTAACATTTCGTTTATTCACGTGAATTTTCTTTGGTTGCCCGGTATTGTTTCATAGGAATCTTTTACGATGGACATACCTCCGATCTCCTGTGAAGTAATACGTGGCTTTTACCACAAGGATAAAATTCTAAAAATATTTCAATTACTTTTGTAACATTTAACAATATTGCAGCACGAAGAATGTTGTAGTAAATATTACGTTTTACATAATAGATACAAGAGTATTAAATCTGGAGTTTGTAAAATTAGGAATAGTTATTTAAATTTGAATAACAACACACGAACGACAAAAAACAGCACAACTTACGAAATACAACTATATTTGTAAAACAAACAACTTACAAATAGAAAAACCGCGAAACGAGTTACGTGTAGTTTATTAACCAAGATTAGGAAATTTCATACCTAATTCTTAGTAATTTTAAGTCTAAAGTTGGTTACCGTACAGTTTGAGGAAGACAATTTTTACATACACTTCGTTTCCTTCTGCCGGGGAAGAACCTACAGAGTTTTTAAAGATGTTAAGTAAATTATGTTCTAACTATTCTACAAACAGCTGTAACATATTTGATCAAATAAAGTGTGATGTCATTTAAAGTATAATATAAAGTACAATGATACAACGTACGAAGCAAATATGGTTTTGCTTTTTAATAAACAATTTTTATGTTAAAAGTAAATGATACATTTCTAGGCCACAAAGCAATAGTAGGGTAAACAAGACTTATTATGATATTGAAAATAGATTAATAACGTCTTTCGTTAGATGTTTTTTAAAACATTTGTTTTAAAAATTTTCTGTTATAACATTTTAAGTCAGTAGCACTCGTAATCGATGGTAACCGCCTTTCGATAATAGAAAAACCATATTAGTAAATATATTTATATAGCTACATGTATATCACAATATATAATACATTTATACAATATATAAAATATTTTTATCAACATACAGCACGTTATCTAATATGTATTGAAAGAATGTCAGTGCTTGCAAATATTCTATTAACTAATTCATTATTTAAATTCAGTTAACCTGGAATGTGTAGGTCGGATGGCCATGATAACTTAGAAAGATAGCTAAGAAAAAAGAGAACGAGGAAAGAGTATTTTATTATACGTTATTTGCTTAATAACGTATCACATCATCAGCCTTTGTTAGTCCACTGCTGGGCATAGGCCTCTTCTAATACACCCCTGTCCATTAGGGGGTTCGGACCATATCCCACCACGCTGGGTTAGTGGGTGGACTGACTTTTCACACGCCCATCCGACGCATGGATCATCTTACTTTTCAGACAATTGGGTGATCGGCCCAAATTGCCCTAGCCAATTAGGAAACAACAATGAAAATTTGTGGCGTCCCCGCAAGATTCGAACCCACGACCTCCGGTTTTTAAAGTACACGCTCATACCACTAGGCTACGGAGGCAGGCAATTACGTATATATGACTTAAATGAGATCCGAAATCGAGTAAATAAGAAAGGAAGAAAACGTAAAGCATTTTCATTCATCAATATATACAAATGCCATCTTATTTTGCCGTCAAACTTTGTTATTTACAATACACTTAATCTTATAATTGCCTTCTTTTATACCAAGCCAAAAAATCATTGGAATAGATCGATGTCAAAAATATTTTCCTTGGCATTGTAATATTGTCAAATCTCTATTGTTCTAACGGTTTAATCATTACCGATTTGCCAATAACTGAAAGACAATCTACTTTTAATAACGTCACTTCGTGGCTATGAGACACGCTGAATAGACTACGTCAAGACCGTCTCTGCGGCCTAGCGGTTTCGCCCTTTCGAATCACCGTCGAGGGTTCAATCAGTGGGTTTTAAATCATCTAATAGTCTGGAAAGAAAGATAATTCATGCATCAGATAGGCATGTAAAATGCCAGTCCCAGTTGTCACGATGCCACCATCTTTGACTGTCGTTATGTCTTAGTATTAAATTGTCAGTGTCTTCAATTTTACTGAAAACTAATTTATCCTTAGAATGCAGTTAAAGCTTTTCGTGAGAGTTTTAATTGCTTGCTTATATTCTCTTTTCTCGAATTGATTCTACAATTAAAATTATAGGGTGCTTAATTAATGTCATTTTCTTTGATTTACTACTATTTGTCATTATTACGAGGGTAATTTATATGCTTGATATCAATTAAAATTTCAGACTTGTTTGACCCTTCAATAAATAGTGAATTCAGACACAATCATAATTAAAACTAACTTAGGGAGACTGGAAATTATTTGCTTTAAGTATTCTGATGCCATTTTATATAAACGAAAGTTACTATCAATCTCAGAGCGTTATTTTACTGCCCTCTGCTGCTCCCTTACTTCAGTTATCCCAGCCCTCGCTTTACAAACCGGACTTTATAAATTCAACCGTACTTTAATTTAGGGCAATATACATACATATGATAGTCACGTAAATGCTTGAAATGTGCATTATATGGTTTATGCAATATAGTTACATTAGCAACATTAAAGGCAGTTTACACCTTTACGTTGTAGAAATCACTCGTTGCTGAGCATAAATAAAAACGAAACCGAAAATATCTAATAAAAACATAATAAAGAAAAGAAAAATCTTTATGGCCTGCATGTGTTTTCATTATTTCATTTAGGGGAAGCGAAGGTAATACGGACTACTTAACAGAAAATCGATGTCAAACAAAAAATAATAACTTTATTTTTCTTTTTTTGTTATTATATGATTGAGCATTTATTAATTAGCCTTATTGTTAAAGAACGCTTGAATCAAATCACAGATACAAAAGTTATTGGATGATTTCCAAAACCCTCGCTTCCTCGGTCCATTTCGCCTACACGTGAAGGTAAAACGAATCAGGCATGAAGGCAAAATGGACCAATGGCGACATAATACCAAACTAAAATCTCCAAACTGGACCCAGCCTCTAGCTGATTTATATAGTAAATGAGAGCAATAGAAACATAGTATGTCTTCTTCATATTCGCTAGATGAGTCTTTTCTTTGTGTTATTGTACATTTTACCTTTCTTTTTCCTCTTTTTCCATTCGTTTGCTACCTTTTACTATTCTTTCCAGTAAAAATATCTGTTTTACCTTCTTTGTATTATGTTTCGTGTCCTGTGCTTTTTAGTAACCTCTAATTCTTTCCGATACCGTGACGATGTCATTTCGACTGTCTCACCTCGCTTGATATTAGGTCTAGTCCGTTTAGTCCGTTTGTCCAGTCCGTCATCAAAACTAGCAAAAATAAACTTTCCTTGACAAAAACGTGTGCCGCTGCATGACCGCTTCAAGGACACTGACCAACTCTTAGTGGAAGCCGACTGTCAAGTTGAAGCAAGTTGATAATAGATAGCACTAACAGTATTAAAGTTATTAGCCCGGTTCGTTTTACCTGCAGGGTCCGTTATACCTTCCTTTGCCCTATTACTCGCATTAACATTTGTAAAAAATCTTATCTCTGTTTTGGTAGAATAGATTGGATTTTTGTAATCGAATAAAAATAAAAATGTCAATATGAACGAATACGGATAAAAAATTTTGGTCGAGGATGAAATAAAATGCGTTATTATTTTTACAAACATTTATATATTTATAGATATTAGGCTTGAAAACGCAATATAAACGGCAAAACATTTAAACATTGTGTCATCATTACCATAAAAAACAGCAAAATACATACACTTAACTCAAAATTAATAATAACTTTATACAATAAATTATTACAGCTATATAAACGTACTACCGAAGGTATAACTCTATATAGATATTGCCAATACTATGTCAATCGTAAAAGTCACTTTAAAATGTTTGTTTAAGTTTATAAATTAATTAACGATTACACTCTTATTTCCCAAATGATCCGGCATTTGAACTTGATTGTGCGGTTCCACCGCCTGGACCAGCATTTATGCTAACGCTTTTTGAAATGCTAATGGATCCTTGAGGTATTTGGCCAAAGCCGGGACCACCAAAACCTTGTCCAAACCCACCTTGGCCGCCATAACCGCCAGGTCCAAAACCTCTACCACCGAAACCATTGCCACCGCCGAAACCGTTACCGCCGCCAAAACCGTTACCGCCTCCGAAACCGTTACCATCTTCGAACCCTCTTCCAAAGCCACGACCGCCTCCGCCCCCACCGAAACCGCCACCGCCAAAACCACCGCCCCCTCCGAAACCGCCACCGCCAAATCCGCCGCCTCCACCAAAACCACCACCGCCGAATTCGGGTCCGTGGTGGTGGTGATGATGGTGTGGATAACCCCCACCCCCACCGAAGGAAGCTGCTTGTGCACTCGATTCACTAAATCCAAATTGTGGAGAGCGTATAACTCTAGTACCTGAAATCAAAATAACATTTTATTTAGCAATTTGAATAAAAAATTAAGGTTTTTGAAAACAAACCAATACATTTCGATATGTGCATATTATTATACTATATTTGAAACGTATGTACGTTAAATAAGTTGAACACTACGGAATGATAGCTCATTAGCTTCTTTCATCATCTTGCCTACTTATATAGACTTTTGAGGCTTCTAAAATATAAAAATTTAAACAGAAAATGTTAAATTGCAGACTTAAATTTTTCGTTTTATGTAGTTCTATTATGAGCTAATAATTTTGTATTTAGATAACAAAACAACATACCAGCGTTGATTTTCGCCGAGGAAATAATCAATAAAATTCCAAGAAGACATATTGTGCGTATCATGTTGAAGGCGATTCTAATAACTAATACTGGTGATTTCAGGATAACCAATATATACGTAGCGACGGACACCTAATTTGAACTTTGAAGTGACGATATTAGCATAATTAGTAACTCAAATATAGTAATGTAGAGTAGTGAGAGCTAGAGGTAACACATAAATTAATATTTATTTCATAAGATCAGAGAGATATATAAGTATACATATAACAACTTACCCAGATTCATATGATATGTTAATCTATTCTAATTTCATAAAGAAAGAAAGATTTGTTTATTTTTGCGGTTCTGAAACAAAGAGATTAATTATTAAATAACGAATGGTCACGGTAGACACTCTACCCGTGACCACGGGTATGAAAGTTGAAACGTCGAATTTAAAATGAAATGAGCATAAATCCTAAAGTCATTTTATTTAATAATGTATAATATTCGCGCAAGCAATAGAAATAATTACAGAATTAATTTGAAATATTCTTTCACTACAAAAAAGGTATCTTTAAGTAATATGGCTATGTTTACCTGAGGAAAACTCATTTCAAAATTTTTAAATAACACGGGCAAATAGTGAAATCTGCGAAGCAATTTAATCAACGCGGTTTAATTACCGTACAATGTTACTTTTACCTAATTTTGATGTGTTTTAAATATTTTTTCATAATTTTTTTACTAATTACCATTATGAAATATTCCGCTGAGACATTGGATTCACCTTTGGTTTACCCGTTTATACGCTGTCTACGTTGCTCTTCAAACCGGAACACAGTAGTGTCACAGTACTGCTCGGCGGTAAAAATAGCCACTGCGGTGGTACCACCCAACTTTTGTTGGACATGATCATTACAGTAAGAAAAACAAGATTTAAAAGACTACCTCGATCTATGTAATTGAATGCTTTCGTTTAAACAATATTTGATAATCTTTTGTTTTTTATTTCATATGTTTAACTAATTTAATCTTACTGCTGGAATTTATACTAATGATTATGATAATGATTATGGATATTCCCAATCGCGGGGATTCCAATAAACGTCAAATATTTTGATCTCGATATTGACACTAGCATATTCTGCCGGTTATTGGCGACCAAATATAAAAATGTAAACAATGGAGGGTTATTTATTACTTCTGTTTCAAATATTGGTTTAAGAGTTAGGAAGCCGATGTTGTAAAATTTATGAATTTACTGTGGTAAAACCACAACATGTTATTGCGCAACTAATGGAGGAGGTAAATTAGGCATTTTTAATGTTTATTTCCTTATTTTTTATTATTACTTATCTCAAAAAATTAATTTATAACAATCCAATTAAAAATTATTTCAAACACAAAAATTGTTCTATGCTCGACCAACTAGCTAATTTGATTAATATGTTAGTATTTAATAGGAGTTTTATTTGTTTATAAATATATTAATAGAGTATGGAATATAACTGTAGAAAATTCCACTTAGGCGATCCAGACGTTGTAAACATTAGGTAGTAATTAATATTTATGAACATTTTTCTATACATATGTAAATCTTCATAAAATAATATAATACCCCTAGCTAAAGTGGCAACCCACCCACCAACCCACAGTCAAATTTAAATTCAAATTCAAAAATCTTTATTCAATATAGAAGTATAACACTCGCTTATTGATTGTCAAGGACGCTAGCACCGGTTCGGAAAAGGAAGCCTCCAACCTGAGAAAAACCGGCGAATGAAACTCAGCGGGCCTATTTTGTCATCTTTTAAAGTAATTAATTATACATATAAATTTTCTTATGAGCTACAAACAGTTATATCATACTTATATTATATTTGAAAAAGCCTGGAGCGAGCATTCCATTACCAGGCTGTGTTATCATTTATAAATTAATTTATGTTATTCTAACCTTTAACACATAAACGTTCCTTTACTACTTTTTTAAATTTATTAACAGTTAAATTCTGAACGTTTACTGGGATTTTGTTGTAAAACCGTATACATTGTCCCATAAAAGATTTACTTATTCTTCGCAGTCTAGTTGCTGGAAGAATTATGTTTGTTTCTAGTATTTATGTTATGTGCGTCACATACTCTGCGAAAATCATTTCAGTTTTTTTGACATACATTAGGTTTTCGAATATGTATTGAGAAGCAACGGTTAGTATTTTAATCTCTGAGAACAATTTTCTCAGGGATTCTTTGGGGCCCAGGTTATTAACCGCTCGTCGATCGTATTAGTATCCGCCGCACTTCCCCACAGTAGAATGCCATAAGACATTACACTGTGGAAATAGCTAAAGTATACTAAGCAGGCCGTCTCCACGTCAGGTAATTGTCTGATTTTCTTGACAGCACATACTGCAAAAGCTGAAGTTACTCAGCAAGTCATATTATTATATCTGTTTTATTATAACATATGGTAAAATCATTTATATAGATGAGAAAGAGCAAAAGGACCAGAAGAATAGACTCCTCGTGGACATCTCCATTTTTACGGAGTATCATAAACATGAACCAGATGAGTGGAATAGGTCAAATAACCCATCCCTATATGGATAGGTGGTCATTAACCAGTGGGGATATGGACATGGAGGCCGTGTCCATGAGTGGAGCTAGTCAGCAGTCGATGATGATGATGAACTAAAGTGGCAAGACAAGCGTTTTTTCACTTTTAACGTAATGCAACACTCGTGTTCGTTAAGACAAGTTTTTGCGCAATAGAATACAACAGAGTCTTATTAACTAAATCTTATGGAATAAATTGCTTAAAGTTTAATAATTAATTGCATTTTATCAAAAGATACAACTCATTTTGCACACGTGAAGATTCAAATATAAAACTTTTTTGAGAATTCATTTGAATGACATACCATTGTCTCGACATCTCTTCAATACGTCGTTGTCAAACTACGATTTAGCTTTATTATAATTAAAAACCAATGAATAAAAAGCTGAATCATATTCGTTTCCAGCGACACGTAAAAGTGTTGATCTGGAAATCTTATCTGCAGAGACAGTAAGTATAAGATTATCGTAATTTGTTGTTTACCCACGCCGTCTAGATTTACAACCTATAACACGAAACGAATTCAAATACTCTAGTATTACATTAGATACGGATCTAAATGAATATTATTCCACGTTCGCTATCATAAAACATATGATTTGACGTAACGATTAGCATTGTGAATGCAGACGACGCTATTAACAATGAAAAGTGTGGGCGCGTATATTGCCTGAGTATTTCGCTCAGACATGTTTGACAAATTGCAACAATAACCCCAGATAGCTGTTTGGTTTTTTATGTGTAATATTTTATATCATTTACTACCGCCATAAACAATATCTGTAAGCCGCAATAAAAATGCTGGAAGAAAAAACTTGCGGTTCATTGTTTAACCTAATGTTCTTGAGATATAGTCTTTAATAACATTAAGTAATCCATAGTAACGTTCTTTTTATTGACATTTTTACGAAGGTTTCTTTCATACAAGTTGTCCCTTGGTCTTACAATAGAGGAAAGTATTTAATTTTTACACGCCAGTATTTTTGCGAGTATCAGGTTTTTTCTTATACACTTGTACCTTATACCTAAATCTTCACAAGTTTTAGCCTATACGGTATTGTGAGGTATAAACTAGAGGATAGTTGGTCTTAACCTTCCTGATCCGATAATCAAAATTAAACGCAGAGTTAAAATAACTAAACTGAAAGACAATAAATATTTTTGTCACAATATTAAAATTATGAAGAAAGATATGTCAACTTTTTAAACAAAACTGACGGTTATTCGAAAACATTGAGATACAGACATATACCAACTTAGTCTGCCCAGTGATCATGGATGCTGAAAAGAATCCTAAACGTCGGGAATAAATATATTTAAGTAACGCGAAAAATCCGTAAATTAGTGGATTTGATATGTATAATAATCGCGTAAATAAGAGGAATAATCAACTATGTTATTGTTTAGTTTTATCATAATCCATTTTATAGTTGTACGCAATGAGTAAAATATCCATTTAAACTAATATCGTACTTCGTTTAAATAAAAATATTTTGTACGAACATACTTTCCCCGAAAACGAAAAAAGACTTGTTACGGTTTAACGATGTATCGTAACACATGTTGATATCAATCGTTATACAAAACCATGCTACTAACAACCAATATCTAGCTTCCTTGATCACAATTTGCAAATATTTAAGTCCTAATCCATTTTATAATTTTCTACCATAGACGAAGATGGCCGATCTTGGTCTTCGAGACGTTGTTCGCGGGCATATTCTTCGTTGCTTCAGTGTTCATAGCAAAGCCAGTGTTTTTAACGCCTATAATGGCTGAACCAACGCCTCCACTTACCGCCAAAAATATTATGGCTTCATTGAAACATCGCTGCATCCTAGGATATGCTCCCAACGTAGTGCCTTTTAACGGTATAATGAAAAGGACGGCCGATATGCTTAACACTGGCGAGTATTTAAAATTTGTTTTAAATCATCTATAATTCATAATTTTGTATCACATTTGCTGACTGCACTTTATTCACGTAACAAAAAACATTATAATTCTATATGGTACATATATACAAGAATATTTGGTCAATATCTTTTAAAAAAGTTGTGCAGTAACGTTATGGAATATAACGTTTTAAAAATTATACACATCCTGATAATTATTTGACTACTAAGGTGTTTTAAATGTAATGGTTCATTAAAAAATATTTAAGCATAAAAGTTTTATTGATTTTCTTGACTTAACGGTCGGTACAAAGTTGGTGGTTGGTTGGATGGAGCGGTTTTTTATCCAAATTCCTTTATCCTAAAACTATTATCAAAGATTTTGTTGGCAACAAGTATCAAAATCAACACCTAACTTGAGGCATTGTTGGTCTTGCGAGGCATCAATTCGACGTTTCTTTGTCCGAGGCAAATAAAACACCACTATTTCGTTTACAATGTCTAATTTCAAACTCTATTGCCGCCAAAACGTAGAGCTCTTTTATTATTTTTAGTATTATTGGTTTACCATCGCTTTATGATTAACTGTGTCACCGGCCCACCAATCAGAAAGCATTATATATCTGAAATTTAGCCATTTAGTCGACACAAGTGCAAGTGTTTGCATCAATTGTCAAACCAAAAGTACATCTATAATTTTAAGGATATATTAATGCACTAGATTTTTAAACTACGAGACTACATATTATCATAATTTTAGTATTTTAATAATTGTATGTCACATTTTCAAACAGAAATCATTGGTGGTGAATCCGAAGATGACTTGAACAACATACTCTACAGGCGGTCTAGGGGCACGCCACTGAATAACTCGGTGATATGGATTATTTGGCAAACAGGTGTAAGATAATAAATACTTACTATTTAAATAAACATAATATATAATAACGTATATATCAGTACGATAATTGTTACATAGCAAATTTGTTGTTTTCGAAAATTTAACTCAAGTGTCGTGGTACTTCCTTGTAAATAAAATTGAATGACTTACAGTTTATCAACAAAAGACTAAGTAATTCAATGTTGAGACATCGTATTTAGTAATAAATAAACGCTTCTTTTAAAAGTTCTTTGAAAACTTCAAAACATTGTGCAGATAAGGCATTCTGTAGAACATTTCCGCACTCAACTTAACTTTAATACATTATAAATTTCATATAAATTATAAAATTTTTCAGGAATTTTATATTAAGTTAGAATGTATTTGTAGTTTTAAAATATTAGTTTTGTTTTTACGTTGTTTTTCAAATTAACTTACAATATTGGCATTGATGTACACGCTCTTTCTATGCTAATATTATAAAGAGGAAAATTTTTCATTTGCTTTGGATAGGCTCTGAAACTACGGAACAGCAAAAGTAGGCTATATTATTCTTGAAAAATGTAGCATACTTTTTTACACTAACGAAACACTAACGAAAAACAAATTCAAAAAATCTAAAATTAAACGGCCAGAGCCGTGGACGGACTGCTAGTTCGTTAATATTATTGTTTTTTTTTTGTATTATACTAGCTTTTATCACCCGATATGGAGGGTAAAAAAAATTATATTTGTTCAGATGTATGCTACCATATAAATTACATGTTTATTATTTGTTTTTGGGTAACAAATTGCATACACCCAATTTTTTTTTATACAAAACATCAGCAGAATATTACTTTAATTTGATTAAAGTTACATTCCGTTCATTAACATATTTTATTAATAAACAAGATCGAAATGAAAACCATTTTATGTATTATCATATGGCCAACCTTGCTATGAAATAACAACTGTAATATATTTGTTTTCTAAGTCATATGTTTGATTGTAATTCAATTTATATCAAAAGGAGAGCAACGTATGGAAGTTTAGTATAAAGAGTACGGAGCGCGCTCGGCTCGCCATTAGCGCTTCCAATGAAAACTTCCTCGACCAGCACATTGGAACAGGATTCCTGGGCATTCAGATGGCAGTCAGTACAGCTATCTTGCAACACGCCTCTACTGAGCCTCTTAAGTTGAATGTAAGCCCACCTAGCCAATGACGGCATTTTATATGCAAAAGACCTAGCTTAGAAGCTGATATATACCCACCATAGCAAAGAAGCGGTGTCATGCGTGTGATGTTGTTATTAGCTCGATTGGCATCTCTATGATAATTTATCAATGATAGTATTATATACAGTAGTATCTATGATGCAACATTTATATCTATTTTAAGTCTTTGTTGGCTTAATCATACATCTCACTGCCATACAGTATTTAAGGTTACTATAAAAAACTGCTTAAAGTCAGTTAAAAATTACGATTTATTTTAATTTTTTTTCTTTATATTTACGGCTCCAATTGTAAAATATGTGACGTAAAGCGCTATAAAAACGTCAATGCATTAAAAATTTAATACTTGCTCATTTAATAAGTGGAAAATTTTCGTGTAAACGTATCTTACATTTTAACTACGATGTTATTAATTCTTTTGTTTACGCGAGTACTACACATTGGTGAATGAAAGGACTTTTTACGGATTTTATCGATTTTATTTTACATTTTATTGCTTATGTTATTGTTATCAATGTATAAAGTGTAAAAAGTCATATTGCCGAAACCCGGGATCGAACCAGGGACCTTTAGATCTTCAGTCTAACGCTCTCCCAACTGAGCTATTTCGGCAGATACATACTATATTCAAAATAAACATTGCTACCATTTAAAGTATAAAATTTACAATTTTTATAAATATAATTCAATATGCAATATGTATTTAATATAAACAATATTTAAATCTATTTAAAGCAGAGCAATGTTAACACTTAGTTAATAATATTTTATTGATAACGGCCATGAAATTTACTTTATTAGTAATTGGACACCAAAATTATTAAAACCACAAATTCACATGTCAACCGCAGACGCCTCGAATGTCTCAATCTCAACTGACGTCATGATATGACATAAACAAATAAAAAAATCTGACGAAAGATGATAGACGATTTCTTGCAATTTTACTTTAATATTAAGATTAAGTATATTAAGATTTCACTTTAATATTATGCAAAGCCAATTGTACATTTTTAATAAAAGTAAAAATAATCTGCTCTACATATACATTACATACTGCTACTGTATACTGTGTTTATGACTTAAAATACTTCAGCGCCTGCAAAAAGTACACATCATTAGTAACACTCATAATGTGAAATTTTTATTCTATTAAAGTAAACTTTATGTCATTTATTTAAAATCTATGTACTGTCTCTACATAACACTCTACATTTAAAATCTATCTTATAATTTAATACCGATAATCCTTAATTTTTCCCTATTTAGAGCGCTCTATTATATTTTATAGATACTTTCAAATGTATACGTTTGACAAACATGGTTAAATGCCTTAATTACGTCGAATTAGATTTTGGAAATAATGGAATTTTATAATAAAGACAATAATTAGAAAAACTATACATAACATGTGTACGTTTGTTTAGATGAGCTTAGTCTCGATGCCTATTTCGCCACTGATGCAGCAGACTGCGGTGAAACGAGCTATTGCCGAGATCCTGTTGTGCTTCACGCTGGCATTTCTGCCACCAATCCTTGAAGTACAAGCGCTGGTCGTCACGGAAACTGTGTCTAGGTTCAAGGTATAGTATTTGATACTGTTTGAGAATGGATTTTCATATGCTAGGGCAAGTAAAATAGAAAAATACTATAACAATTTTCATTTTCATTTTCTTAAAGAGACACACACTAAAATACGTTTATTATATATATATACGTAATTTTTTTTTGTTTAATATTTAAGCTTAATATAAGCCCCTTAAAATACATCACGGCAAAATTTGTTTCATGGCGGAAATTCGTACAACCATTTGTGTATATTTATTTATGTACACTATTTAGCCTTCCTTTTCATTAATTTAGTGTATGAAACTAACTGAAAAATAGTAAACAACAAACAAATCTAAAAAGTAACATTTAATCACTTAAAGTTAAATGTTTTATATGAAATGTTTAACAAAAAAATATTCATTGTATCAATTCTCACATAACCTATCTTAAAAGACTGTTGTTTCAGAGAGCCCTCTGCATGCGAAGCGTTTCATTCGCTTCTATACACTTTGGTTGGCTGATGTACGCCTATTTCACTGCGCTTCCAATATGCCTGCTCGCCGGTATAACCTTGATACTGATATTTCGTTGGATACATCTAATATTTGCTCTCATCACCGTGCTGGCATACATGACTATTCTGATAATGCTCGTTTTCATAATGGCCATGTTTCACAGCAAAGGTAAATCCGATACTACAAGTGATTGTAGAGTTTGCGATCGAAAAATTTTATGCATTAACAATTTTTGGATATAAATTATCATTATTTAATTATTTATCGTACTAAGTACTATTTATCCTTCTTCACAATTAGATACGTTATCTTTAAATTATTATGGTAATACAATAAAACAATATTTTTATGTTTTTGCAATGTCAACAAACAGTTACGAATGGCTCTTACTTTTTATGTAGTCGTTGTAGATATTTGCTATTTAAATCTGTAAGGGATTACAAAGTTTTACTATCATTTTATTTTACACTTTTATGTTTGTCTTTGATATAAATAACAACCAAAAATTATTGAAAGAAATATAGTTATTACGAAACATATTGAGTTTTAACATGGCTTTAACAGCTCGAAGTAATCATAAAGTAATCCCGGTTATTTAGAACTAAAGGCAAAATTCGGAAATAACACCGAAATTCGTTTTAAATTTATAACATAAATGTATTAAGATAAAATAAACGTTTTTAGCGTGGATTGCATGTGCTTGGACGACGCTCTTAACTTTGATGCAGACATTTTTATCAGAGCTACTTGTGTATCACAAGGTTAATATAGAAAACTTATTGTTGAATTTTGCCTTGCAAATGGTATTGCCTCCGTTGGGTCTCGTTCACACTTTTAACGAGTTTGCTCTACTTCAGACGAAACGTAAGTTGTAATAAGATTGTAATAAAATAACATTTACCTTAAACAAAAAATATCGCTGAAATTCCTTTTCAGCAAAACTAACAGAAGCCAATTAACTAAACCATATTTTTTATTAATAAAAATAATTACACAAACAATGAATATGCTTAATATTAATATTTCTCTTTTAAATATTTACCGTAACCTAAAGGTTTATTTTAATTTTTTTCAATTTCTATAATAAGTTGCTAAAACCTACTTAACTGGTATTTTTCTCGTGGTAATGAATTCATCCACGGTTCACATAATCATCATCATCATCAGCCCGTGTTAGTCTACTGCTGGACATAGGCCTCCTCCTAACCACACTCCTGTTATTGGGTTTTTTTGAACCTATCACAGAAGCACCTTCACTTATCGTACACGGAGCAGTTACCTACACTAATACCAATATATTATTTGCTCCATATTTTAATCAGTTAAAAAAATTAACTTTTATAGTAAGCCCCATTTCTAAATTTTCAGATGAGTCTAACGGAAAAAGTTCCTTGATATATCCAATACTGTCATGGAGCCTAATGATCACATTATATTTCACAATTCTTATGATGTTGCAAAGAACTGTCGGTTATGGTAAAGCTATAGGCGGTCAAGTTTCATGGAAATCTATCGTGTTCAAAAAAGGCTTGGTAAGTACTTTATAAAATGATCAAATAAAGCTTAAAAACTATTTTCTATGTATGATATAGCAATGTATCATAATTTTACGTAATATATCACAACTTTGTTTTATCCTTTGTATCCGATCAAGTCCGTATTACCAAATCAATGATTGATTGGACGTTTACAATAGCAATCTCAAATTACTTTAGGTATATAAAACATGTTTGGCTATTACGTTAAAGACATATACTTAAATTTTTTAAAGTGATAAAAATATTCTTATAACTAGTCATATTTTAGTCCGTAAACTACCAGAAACAATATACTATTCACTGATTTCCTTTAAAGGCCGTCTATAATAATCGTCACGATTATAAGAGTCTGCCTTAAAAGGAAATCAACCAACTTTCAAAATTATAAACCTAATATAATTTTAAGCCATTTAGACCTATACGTTTAGACTACGCAGACTATTTTGTACACTTTAATTTTTCGTAAATAATTTAAAGGACTTAAATGAATTACACCGTATTGAGACGCCTACTGGTATGGAAAGAGACAAACTGCAAGAGGTTGATGAACTTGTTGCTAAAGCTATCAGTTTCAGAAATGTATCAAAGGTATTGCACGATATCGTATGTTTTAGGCTAACACATCTTGATTAATCTCGTAATAATGTGACAGCGCCATCTAGCGTTTCATTTTTAAAAGAATAATCTTGTATAGAAGTCATGTGATGTAAACAATTATCTATTTAACACTTAAACAGCAATAGAGTATTATTATAATTTTATTTTAAACTGGAAGAAGTAAGAACTCTCAAAGAATTAAGCATAAACTGGTTAAGCTTAATTCTTTGAAAGTTAAACTAAGCATATTTTAAAAGAACACGTATTAATTAATTGAACGTGGATCACGTTACTTTACTTACTCTACCCTTGAAATTGAAAGTAAAGTTTTGTTTTAAAGAATTAATAAGAAACCTTTCTTTTCTTATTTATTATTTTCTCTTAATATATTTAGAGTATCATGAAAAATATGGTCCTGAGCGATGTCACCTTTGATATATATCGTGGTGAATTCACAATGATCTTTGCGGATCGAGTCCAACGCCAAATGATTGTGACGATTGAGGATTTGCTCACTGGTGAGGTATTTCTATATTGATGATTACACATTTAATTTTATAAAAAGATATACTTAAAGGAACATGTTTTTAATCATATATGAAAATTTACATTCATATTTCATATTTGAAAATATTATGTATGTTAATAAAAATAAAAATGATTTTGTAAAACATTGTGACACACATAATATAAATACTAGGAATAAGCATAATTATGTTCTTCCAAAAACTAGGCTCCGAAGAACAATGAAATCCTTAATGGGACAATGTATACTCTTCTACAATAAAATACCAGAAAACGTTCAGCTTTTATCTGTAAATAAATTTAAAAAAGTTGTAAAGGAACGTTTGTGTGTTAAAGGATATTATTGTTGTAATGACTACTTGATAGATAACACACCCTGGTAATGATCTGTTCGCTCCGGGCTATTTCAAAGTAGTAAAATGTAAGGTTTTATGTAAAAGCTTTGTAAAATTTATTGAAGAAAAAGGAAAAAGAAAAAGTCCCGCTGAGTTTCTTACGCCGGTTCTTCTCAAGTCAGAGGCTTCCATTTCCGAACCGGTGGTAGATTATTTGACAATCAATAAGAAAGTGTAATGCTTCCATATTGAATAAAGATATTTGACTTTGACTTTGACTTTGAAAAATCCACCAGTAGAGGTGTGGAGGGGGGGGGGGAACAGAGATTAATAATTTAACCCCAACGCGAAGGAACAGTTCTATCACAGAACTAGTTTTATGTAAGTAATTAATATTTATGCATTTACGCATTACCAATATCAAGAAAGCAATAGAAGGCTTTTGCCTCTTGCTTCCTCTTTGACGGTGGACAATTCCACCAAGGCCCAACAATTTTTTACCAAATTGCATTATCGTTTATGAATAAAATAAGATGAAATATCCATCAAAGAGTAAAAGGTATAAGGCCGGCTTACGTTTTTATTATTAATGTTATAAATTTATTGTCCTGTTTACAGGCCTGACGTTTCCGGACAAAGGCTCAATTAACATGTTAGGGATGGACTTAAATGCCAGTAATAAATGTATGAATCTTCCGTACATGTCCGGCTATTGTCACTCTAACGAAACCTTGATAACCGATCTAACAGTGGAGGAACATCTCACATTGTACTTAGGCGTAAGCTTTAATATTTTCGATACGAATATCTATGCAAAAAGCTGTGAAATAGAAGTAACTCTTAAACTCACAGATATGATGTGACGTCATACATCTAGCGTTTTAATTTATGAGTAATGACGCTTCTCCGTTACTGAGGTTGGTGGTGTTTACATTAGAAATCTATATGCCATTGGTAATGTTTATTTAACAAACTATTTCAAGAACACAACTCTTAAAAAATTTTGTAATATCATTATAATATAAATATGAAAACATTACTTCGTTCAGCAATTGGTTCTCTAATCGACATAGCTACAACAAGTCTATACATCCCAGCAGAATAAAAAGAAATTTATTTAAACAAATGCATGCTAATGTCGCCTGAAGCTAAACTCTTTCTAATCAATCTTCTTCTGTCCCTAACGTGACATTTAACTAATAAGAAGCTTGACGTTTCTCGCCAATTAAGTTTGCCATCATATATTGTTTATCCACATACCATTACTAATTTGGCTGGAATATACAGACTCGTTTGACTTAAGCCCTATTTTTTTTATCTGCTTGCATGATAGAATAAAACAATTTCTTTAATTTCTGCAGATTTCTCTCTGGTACGAGTCGACGGATTTTATAACGGAGTACAGTCAGATCCGTCTGCCCAAACTTCTCAGTGAATGCGATTTGAGCTATGTTAAGAAGAAGAAAATAAAGTTTTTGGACGACTACTACCAAGCGCAGCTATGCTGGGCAATAGCCTTGCTTCTAGAGCCAAGGGTATGTGCTACTTAAGCCTAAATTCTGAGAGATGAGCTCAGAGACCTTGTAGTTTATATTTTACTTTATAAGTTGTAGTGTAGTAAATCCAGTTATTTTTATAATACCGTATCAATTCTCAAATATTCCACCTCAGTACTTATCGCATACTGAACCTACTTTCAGTTGGAAAGATACAGCGTTTCTTTCAACAGACGGATGGTTGCAGATGTAGTATGACCCCATTCACTAATGTATTCCTAGCAGTTAAAGATTATCTTCATATTCTAATTCCATAACTAAGGTAAAGCCTCGTAAAGCAGTAAAATCTCTTGTTCTGACTCGATACCATTCACCTATTTATTAAGTAACTTAATACAAACGAAAGTTTTACAGGAATAATTATAATCTATACTACAATGACTTACGATGCCTAAATCTATGACTGTTGTCCACTAATTAGTCGATATTAGTTGCTCTACTAGATTGCACATGTTATTGGTCTTTGCTATTTTCTCGTCACAAACTTTGCCGTACCAATATTATAAATATTTTTGTCTATTTCTATTGTTTCAGATCATAATATTGCATACTCTACCAACATCTCAAACATACGATGCCGTTATAAAGGACAAAATAATGGTACGTCAATTGGAAACATCTTTAAGAAAAAAATATTTTTAATCAATATCATATTTTTAAAAGCGGTTCCTCTATAAACTTCTGAAATCACTTTAACAATTGCCCTAGATTTATCTATGGCAGTTTATTAATTTCTATAAAGTATGATTTGAGCCTTGTATTTATTGAAGGTGTCATACAGTTTTTTAAAAGCAAGTCAATAATGTTTCCTTTTTTTAACGAAAACGTCAAATGACTTACTTTTCGTGAATTTTACTTTTTTGTTGTAATAAATACTGTCTTCCTATTTGTTTTTTTTTTTTAACAATAATCACATTATTTACAGCGTTACAAGAAGTATATGACCATAGTGAAGTTCTGCTTTGCAAGTATAAGCTGGAGTACGCCGACCGCGTCTTCTTATTTGATAGCAAGGTTCTGGTCTTTGGTGGCACGCCCGGTTACCTGTTCTTCAAGTTTGGAAAGTATTTATATTCTTTCTTAGAATTTCAACAAAATCGTTACTTTTACTTATTTTAACCTTTTTTCAATCTAGCCATTAAGTTTTTGTACACGAAATTCAAAAGCGGGTAATGAATTTTTCTTTCGTTATTTTTCTTGCAATGTTTTGTAATAGTTTTCTTAAATATGATCTCTATCGCCTTTTACATCGGTCAAGAATGTCCACTCTAAATCGATAATGAACTCTAATCGAGAATTAAACTAATGAAGATGTTATATATATATAAATTCATAATATGAAACAAAAATATACTAAAAACAGGTCGCGAATACCGAGTGCGTATAACATTCAGCAGAGGAAGTTTCGAAAACGAGTCACTGCCGGAAATATTGCAAAAAGCGCATTCTGTCGGGGCCAAGTACGGGCCAATTTGGGCACACTGCTCATCCTCAAGCTGCCTACGACCCCTACATCGGCAGCGGCAGCACTTGTCAAGGATTTAACCGAGAATTCCGAGAGATATGGCATCATGTCGATGAACATCAGCGTGCCAGATTCTGAGGAAGTGTGCAACAGGTGATATTAACCACAGTTTTTTTTGGACAAAAGCGACGAGAAAATAAAAGACGATCACCTTATGGTAACGTGACATCTATCTGAATATTATAAACTTGGATGGCTGCAGACACCACAGATGCAGGATCGTACCTGTGAGAACCTTATGGGGGAGACCTATGTTCAAGCAATGGATTTTATTAGGTTGATTTGATGATTACATTCACGTCAAGCTCATAAATAAAATTTTATTGGCCTAAATGTACAACCAAATATCGTCGACGTGACGTCTTACAAAAACCTTATTCTTCAAAACATAATAAGCCTTATTGTCGTTAAAGTTTTATTATAAGAGACCATCAATAATACAAAAGTTATATTCTTGACTATATAAATGAAATCTAGAATATAAATTTTACTTTTGCGTGTACGACTCATGAATAAAGTTAAAATACTATATCCCTTTATTCAATATCAGTTTACTCTTAGGTCTATTAATGATGTGAGGGTCAGAACGGCACAATATCATTCGGTTCCACATGATGTGTCTAGGAATGCTTTAGATAGAATTGCAGGTAAGTTAAAAACATTCAACTATTTTGCTAGAATTGTAGCAATAAAGCATTCGCCAATAATTATTAACGACAAGTATTTTTCATCGCATAAAGGTCCAGTTTTTTATAAAGATTCAGTTCTTAAGTAACAAACAAATAGTATTCTTGTATAATTAGATATAAGTTGAATAAAATTATTATTTTCCGTACAGAATTTCCCCTTTGGAAACGAAAGGAATCAAGTTTCATTACTGGAGCACTGTTTAGAAGTTTTGGTCTGAAATATTATACATTTTATACTTATTACAAGATGCAACTTTTGCTAATGGTAATATTTACAAATATTATTTAATAACATATATTGTCCATAATAATTCGTAATATATTAAAGCGTCGGATGGGCATGTAAAAAGTAGGTCCACCCATTCACCCACAAACCCGCATTAGACCAGCGTGGTGGGATACTTCTAAAAACTCTCTAATAGAAAAGGTGCGCATTAGGGAGGCCTATGTCCAGCAGTGGACTAACACAGGCTGATGATGATGATGAATATATTCATATTGAGTTAAGATTTTGTCTTATGTTTTTGAGTAAGAAACACTCCTATCCTGTATAGTAATTACATGATCGGCAATTAGAGCATCGGTTTTTCTTTGTATTATCTTTTTTTTTATTTACTAAAATATTTTTTTTGAATGTGCAATATTGAATATAAAATCTATGTGAGTAAAGATAGTGATAGAAAGTCCGCCGCCGCTTGTGGGCGGCGCCGCTGATCGCTCTGTTTCCTCCTAAGTAGGATTTCAAGGCCACATTTGGCCATCGTCATACAATGTTAGTGCTTTCGAATATACTCACAATTCCCACTATATTAAATGGATAAATTATCGTCAACGCAGTTTATCCGCACAGGGAAGTCAGAAACCAGTCGCTTTATAATAAACTGATATTCAAACTTCTTTGGTAGATATAAAGCTAATTCTATTGTAATTTAATAGGACGACTAAGAACAAGAAGATAAACAAAGTCTTATGTTAAACTCATGTTAAATGAGCTATCAAAGTCAAAGTCAAGTCAAATATCTTTATTCAATATGGAAGCATTACACTTTCTTATTGATTGTCAAATAATCTATCACCGGTTGGGAAATGGAAGCCTCTGACCTGTGAAGAACCTCAGACAGGACTTTTCCTCCTATGCATAGGGAGATATAGGGTTCTATAGATTTTGTCAAAAATATAGAAAATCGGATAGTTTAATCGGAATATACGGGATATTGCGTTTTAGAGCCATCAGAGTTCAATATTTGTTTACATCTATGTAAATAACCAATGATAATAATCCAAATGATATTTGGCATTTATACAATTGTTGTTAAGACAAACTATCACTTGTCTCTGCCAGTTAACGATATCAGCCGTCACTGGTGTCGTGATTGGATTATCCCTGTCCAATCTATTGGTGGTTTTGGAAAAGGACCACATTGCAAGTACAGTGCTCTACGGCCACGTAAGTATCAAGTAAATAATTAGAATACATCGTAAAAATTACAAATATGTATGGAGATTGAAGCGTTCAAACTTGTTTCTTTAGTAGTGGGAATACCAACACCTTATTAAATGTATACACATTACTAGTAAAATTTTTACAATTTTTGAAGTGAAACTTCTTTATCGGGGTTGGAAAATAAATTAGTGTAACATTTTTTCGTTAAGCGTCACATTTTTCCGTTACGCGCCATCTTTGCGCCTCAAGCGCATTTATGTTATTCGCCATCTAGCGTTTAATTTAACGAACATTGCTAAAGTCACTTGCTAAAATTTTAACAAAATTACGTATATTTGAATAATTATTAATCTTATTTTTTATCTTCAAATTAATGGGCTGAATTAATGTTTATGTGAACTCGCGTTTATAAAATAAACTAGTCTATATTTTAATCTCAATATTTCTGCTTAATTCGGCTTCTTGACATGTTACAATTTACAAATGTGTATGGTGGAGTCCTCTATTGTCGTTTTATTGGTACTAATTGAAGTGAAACTTCTTTATTTTTTTTTGAACAATAACGTCATAAAGATGTTTCACTTCTTACAAGTGTACGCTAGTACACGCACACATTTATTTATTTTTTACTAATTGAGCAGAATAAGTTATATTATTTAAAATAGCCTACTTTGAATTTCAGCTCTTGACTGTGGAGTCGACGAAGCTGAACACGACTTTGGTTTTACATTTGGACAACTCAACTTTTGCAATATCTGTGGCAAATAGGTAAGAATAGTAAGTCGATAAAATTATAGATAAGATATGCTAGAATATTTCATTTCAATTGATACTAATATTTCAAATATATTTTATTATTTCACTGCTTCAATTGACCAAAGGTTCATTTTTTATATCACGAAACCATTTATTCAGTACTTAGTGTAACCAACAACAGTCAGTGGCAGTTGGCTTAATTTGCCGGATACCGGATACCGCATATCCGGCCTCGTCTCTGGCCGAATATCCGGTATCCGGCCGCCGAACATTCGGCCGGCTAAACGATACCTATATTTTAGTTTGACAGCGGGCGAGTGGTGCAGGTTTCAACCTGTTACCTATTTTAGGTTCGCGCGGACGATTTTCTAGGCAAGAAACGAGTTTTATTTGGTCAGTAAGTACGGAACTATTTCGTATGCAGAACACATGCACCCGCCTATTTTGCTGAATAAATAAGTTTTTTGTTTAATATGTATAGTATAGTAGTGTATCGCCATAAGGAGCTGAAGAATCTCAGAACATCAGTTAGTGCAAGAAGTCAGTTCACTTAGGATCGCCAACGACTATTTTCAGGAGCGTTTATTACAGCAGAAACGAGCTGTATATTTATATATTGCTGACCACGATAAATTAAGTGCCTTGACTCCTTATCAGTGAAAGTTAATGGAGTAATGTATCAACCTTCTTAAAGTTTTCGAGGTAATAATGAAAATTACCAGCTTAGGTTTGTCATGAATTATGCGCGTAGCTACTTTCATGAGGTACCTTCAAAATTAAGAAATGGCACGGAAAGTACCGAATTTACTGCATATTTTGATGTCTTTGAAAACTGAAATAGAGCAACGTTTTCAACATCTTGATGACGATCCAAAATATTTCCTGGACTGGATTTATACTTTATTGGATCCCAAATCTAAAACCAGTGATTTTGGGATAATACAAACAGAAAATCTAGACCAAAGCTGCTTCTGGAGGGCCTAAACAGCCAATCAATTCCCAATATTGATAAAATTTGTGTATCCGTCTTCACCATGTAGCAGTGTTTATAGCGAAAGACTTTTCAAAGAGAAGTGTTTATAAAAATTGTGTGTAACCCAAAAATGCAGATAATCTAGTTTTTATTTACCAGAAGTTGCCGTTGGTTAATTATGAATATTAAACTCTCTTTTTATATATTTGGTAACACTTATTTTATTTCATTAAAAATTAAGATACGATACGCTACGATTGATTGAATATGATCATAGGTTCCCTAACTACTTTAAATGAGGCTTTTTTATATGTTTATGTTGTACGTTAAAGGTAATAATAAGAAATTTTTGTTTTCATGTAATTTTTCAACAATAAATACTATTCGGTAACTGGCCGGATAGTGCGCCACCATCCGGTATTCGGCCGAATAGTAAAATAGTGGCCGGATAGGCTAGATACCGGATAGCAACCGTATATCCGTTGCATCTCTACTGATTAATATTGTTTTTTAATTGTTTTTAATTAAGATTATTTTTATAATACATAATACAGCTAACTGTGAATCAAACTTTCATTCAGTGTATGTTAAAATATTTAATATTTTTTCAATTATTTAAATATAAACTTTACTTTTATTATTTTAGCTATGTTCAGTCAGAGACAAATGCAACGCAAGACGAAGTCGATAAAATGTGTTACACGGCACTCACCGCAAAAGATGTAGGTGTCATTTGTTACGTTATATATTCTCTAATGCTCTACATACAAACTATAATTTAGGAATTAGGGTAGGAAAAATAGGAAGAAGTCAGCACTTCTCTTATTATACTTTTGACACCGATTTACAATATGCGAACGTAACTTAGCAATTTTATAGAAAAAGGTAGTTATTGCCTTCAGTTAGCTAAGTGCAGTAGGAATTTAAGGAGTAAAACGATTTGATATTTCTTTCTACTACAAATCATATGTGTATAAACTTATCTAATTTTATATCGATTTATAACGGATAAGGAATAATTCCCACTGAGGACAACAGTCAAATTGAGGAACAAATTATTTGTATATTCTGACTTCCCCATGGCTAGGGAAACGCGGCCCGGGGACGCCCTATGAAAAGACTGGAGTTAAAATATGATTAAATATGTAAAAAACGCTATAAAATTCGCTGAATCCTTAAAGACATGAACTTGACTGTCACAATATTTGATATTTATGTTTTTGTTTTCGCGTTTATAAAACCCATGTTTGTCTGTACAGAGTCTCAAGGAATATTTAGTGACACGAGCTATTGATGCACCACAGGAATATGTCAAAATGTTTGCGTATGGAATGGAAGTTACCACTGCAGACAATATTTCGAACGTAATTAATATTAATGTACTTTTTAACGACTTTGACTATGTAAACTTGATAAGAATTACTACAAGACCGGTGATTTGGCCACTTTAGCCTGTACTTCAAATAAAGTCGACTTCTTTTCCTTTACACCAAACAGTTTATGAAGTAAAATTAACTATCATCTAAATTTTTAATCCATACATACATAATCCAAGTGATATAAATAAGTTAAATAGCCTAATATTTTTGATGTTGCATCTTTGAAAGTTTGATGTTAACATACCTATTCACATTTACATTAAAAAAAACTCGCGCAATATGTGTATAAGTAAACAAGTAATAATTCATTTATGTAAATAAGTAGTAAAGCTTGATTGTTACATACATTTCTTTCTTTTTTCTTTCTCTTAACCATTATCAAAGTCGTCCGTTTTTAATCTATCCAGATTTTTGAATAATAGTTTACACGCTGATTAACATCTGAACTTTACAACCTAAAATAAAACTGCATTCGATGAATGGTACACTTGTCAGTATTTTGTCTTGATTACTGGACTGACTTTTTTACATATCCATCCAACGTATGGATCACTTTTCTTTTCAAACAACTGAACTGTCGACATCAACAATATTGTATCCAAATTAACAAGTAAACAACGATAGCACCCAGTTATACTCTCATACTTTGAACGCACGACCTCCGGCTTGTGAACCGAAGGCCAAGGAATTGAAACCAAGCATACTACATGACAGTAAAATTTAAGTTCCTTATATTAAAGGTAAGGGTCCTGTACAGTCCGATGCATTACGACAATAGCGCGGCGCCGCGTTCTCTCGCGCGCGCTTTCACTGCTCTCCTGCGACATTACACAGGCGTGCTCGATGCCACAATTCAGGTCACTGATAACCCGCTTGCTCTGGATCTGACGTGTGTGAGGATCATTGCCAATATTTTTATATACCTTTTTTAAGCAGTAGGTACCCCTTTACAAGGAATCGCCTGGTGTAGTACTTCCTCGATGCCTATTCCTGGCGCAAAATAGTAGTTTGTTAACACTACTGTTTTCGGTTTGAAGGTCATCGTTGCCAGTGATTTTACTGGGCAAAAGAGACATAACATGTCTTGCCTCAGGACTGTGAGCAGATTTGTGGCGTCTTATGCTACTTTTATTATGGGAGGGCAGGTGTCAGTTACCAACAGGTGAACGTCCTGCTAGGCTCATCGCTTTAAATAATAAAAAAACACATCGCCTCCCACACAATATTATCTCAAATCGGATCTATTTTTGAGTCACCCACTCTTGATATAAGAGTTACCATAGAAGACATCGTGATATATCTATATATTATTTAATGTTTTATCGCATCTTCTTTTCAGTGGTTGATGTACGCAGCGCAGGCACCGTTGCTCACTCAATTTATGCTTATCCTAACAATTTGTCACATTACCCTAATGCCATCTAAAGAGCACGGCCTCGTAAGACATATGCAGGTTGTTACTTTATGATAGTTTTTAAAAGAAACTTACCAACTTATAATTTTTAATTTCAAATTATTTAATTCTGACGGTTTCCAGAATTTTGGGCACAATTGAATTTAATATTAATACCATCTCAAAATACAGAAATTTATTAGTTTTTATTCACGTTTCAGTGTCATACAAGAAATTTTTCTCCAATAAGGTATTGGTTAATAATGTTCATATACGATATGATGATTTATTCCATGCTTGTGGCCATCATGACGACGTTTATCGTATCCATAATTTACTTAGTGGCACCGTCACCTTATTATCAGTTCGAAGATTTCGGTACGTAAATGAACAACACACACGTAAAACTACTTTTTTATTGTTGACGAAGGCAGATGGGTATTCGGATGATGGAAAGTAGTCACCGACGCCCATGGATATCGGCAATACCAAGAGTATCAATAATGCGCTGATTACGTGATACATAAAATGTTACGTCACGTTTACCGAGGTAATAGGTTAGCAAAGGTGCCCTTTAAACCGGAACACAGTAGTGTTTTCACACTACTGCTTTGTGTCAGAAAAAGGCACCGCGGTAGTACTGCCCCAGACGGGCCACTGTAAGGAGATTCGGCGAACCTCTAGAACTTACAAACATGTAATAGTTTATATCATTCTTTATTCTTTAATATTTTTATAATATCATTGTAAAGAGATACCGTCCGTGTAGTAAAAATATAACATAAAATTTGAACAATACCTTCAGTCTATATTTTTTTTTTACATTTGGTCTTATGAATAAAAGAAAATGATATGCTCCGTTATTTATTTAGTTTATTCTATTTAGAAAGTCGAATATATGCTGATGTTTGAAGCTAATCAGCCATTCTTGCCATTGCAGTAGTTGACGTCATAATTTTTTTTATGCAAGTTAAGTTAATGTTATAATTTGAGCGAGTCCAATGATAACAGAAAAGCTGTTTTATCGGTCTTCTAGGAGTGACCGATAAAATATGTCTTAGATAAAAGAATGAAAAAAAAAAAGATTAAAATTAAATTAAAAAATATTGAAACATCGGGAGATTTATTATCATGCTGGGTAAGCTACAACCAGGAGAAAATAAAAATAAAATCCAGAAATCACTTTAACAAAATTGTATCAAAATCTGCTGGTGCCAAACCGTGTTGCCTTCGTATTTGTTGCATATCAAATGATGAATAACTTTTGGATGGCGAAAACTAATCAGAGAGTTTGATATTTTGTCGCCATATTTAACTATTTTTTGTTAATTACAAATCATAATTGGGTCTTTTATAGAATGGTATATAGCAGTTATGCGATATGTTTTATTCTAGGTATTTTCCTCTTTATTTACTTTTCGCAAAAGTTGCTCTGATAACGTTTAAATTTTAGCTATTTTGCCGCTTTTGCTGTTCGTCTATGGCGTGGGATGTATACCTCTAGCCTACGTTTTCAGTCTGGGCCCCCAAGCGGCACTCAATTCCATGATTTTCGTTATAACAAATATTGTAATAGGTAAGAGCGTTCCCATTTTTTCCATTTTGTTATGTTTAAAGGTAGGTTTTTAATGTTTTATTTTATCTTAGATGTGTTTATTGCCTACGCAGGCAGACGAGCAATCGAGCCATTTGATGGGAACTGGTCACCGACGCCCATAGACATCGGCAATACTAGTGGTATCACCAACGCGCTGCCTACCGTGAGACATAGGGTGTTAAGTCTCGTTTACCCAGTAAATACGCTGGCTAGGCTGCTCTTCAAACCGGAACACATTAGTCCAATATATAATATATGTAATAGGCACCGCACCGTAGCTAGTTGTCATTTAATGGATCACCGAGAAGTAATATCCCATTTTTAGGGCAGCAAATGGATTTCGATTAGGACGTTCTTTGCGTTTCTTACGAGCAATATTAAATCATTCACTATAACTTGTTAAGTGTGCACTTACCTGTAGTTCTGTTCTTTACCCAATAATAAAAGACTAGAGGATTTTAAACAATAGCGCAATTTTAATATAACTGTCTGTAAAAGTGATATAAAATTTAGTTCTTTCCTCTGATAACACTAAGGAACATTAGCTCTTAAGCTTGTTAGAAGTAACCCTTTTTTTATCTTATACAAGAACAGTTTTCTGTTATGATACGTGCTAATAAATGTATTTGTCATTTTATATTATAATGTCATTTTCAGGGGAGACGTCAATCATCGCCAAAGTATTGTACGGACTCAAGGACAACTACATATTGCAATTTATAAGCTTTTCACCTACGTTCAACATGGCTTACGCCTATTCTAAAATACAGAGGGTATTCCTCTACAACATGGAGTGCGTGATCTTCAAAACTAAGAATCTCTGCTTGGCTAAAACTCTACACAAGTGTTGCGGTAAAGTTGTTCCGTTTTAAAGTTTTACAGTTTATTTTATTACCGTTTACATTATTACCGTCATTAACGTTAACATAAAATATTAAAATTACTATAAAATCCGATCACACGGCACATTTTTTCGTAACATAGTATTTCGTGTTTTTTCTTCTTAAATCTCTTCTTTGACGAGAGATTTTGCCAATGTCAAGTAGATAGGATAACGGTAGAATAAATTATTGATACCTCGAGAGTAGTCGTGAAGAATGAGAATGGGAGAAAAAATTGCAGAGGTTTTTACAGTTTAATATTGAGAAATGGAATTTCGTGTTAAAATTTTGATTTTGTTTTTTTTTTTTTTTTAAGTTAACCAATTTATCTTTGAGTGTGAGATATTTACTTTTGCATAAAAACCATAATGGAAGATGTTTTTCGAAGGAAGATAGAAATATAGGCGCTTTCCGTTGGCATAGTTGATATGGAAACTAACTAGTATTCAAAATAATATTTTCGATAAACTTTGTCTCTTTCTTTAACAAAAAACTATAACTTAATATACACTTACATTAATTAGCAATACCCATATGTATACATTGTATATTTCAGAGAAATGCGGCGTCCTACAGAAATGTTTTAAAAAGAAATCCTATTTGTTGAATACGGAGAAAGGCGTATTTATAGAATTAGCGGCAATAATATCGGCAACTATCGTATTTTTTACGATATTAATTCTTTGGGAATACAAATATATACAACGACTATGTTTATGGGTTTTTAAGAAAATATTTGTATTAAAATATGCGAAAGAGAATGAGGCGCTGGGAGTTCAAAAGGAAAAGGCAGATGCTATTGAGCGATATAAATCGATTCGCAAGAAAAGTAGTATGTAATTTTAGATTTCATGAGAATTGTAAATAGCCATATATCTGATATCGATATATATTGACATATCTTGATTAGAAAATGATAAAAAGACAGTAAATATAGAGAATATAGAACTCAGTATAAATTTGTACTAAAATTGTGCTCCAAATTAAACAAAATTTTATCGAACAACATCAAGATTTAAGTCTAGTTTTATAAATGAAGTCTGATAACTAAATGTTTATATCTAATAAAAATGTTACTACTTAATAAAAAAAATGCTTTTATTGCATTAAAATTTTCAGATTTAAGGGAGAGCAATTTCGGCGAATACCTACTAGCTGTTAACGTCACAAAGGAATGCACGAACAGTTGTACGATACGGAACGTGTACTTTGGGATAGAAAGGGGACAAGTTTTAGCTCTGTCGGGTCTGATCAGCCACGGAAGGCTGCTCTTTTGCGAACTGCTCGCCGGATATAGGCTGCCCCGTGAGGGTCAGCTTTGGGCTTTGTCAACCTGGGAGCTGACGAAACATCCACATAAGGTACGACACTATGGATCTATTCGTTAATTTAATGGAATATATATAATAAGAAGAATTTGTAATTAACTTTTCATCGCATAAAAGTGATTTACGTTTAAGATCGTAAATTGTATACAATTAAGAGCAACAGCTTAACATTACGAACAGCTTAAATTATTTTTTTACATAGTACAAATTATATACTTCATATTTTATTATCAAACAATATCTATAGTGTCAGGAAAACTAGGAGGTCGTGCAAGATAGATTTATTAACACGAAAGTACAACTTGCTTCGATACAATCCAATAGAGAATGGATTAAGACTTATTTGGAAAACAGTAGGTCGCGTCTGATTCGAAACAAAGGATACATTGTTGTATAGCGGTTCGATTTGAATATGATACATGATAAACAAATATTGACAATTGCATCGGACTCTCGTTGTAGAATAGTGTTTTTTTTTATACAATAAGGATTTTTATTGTTACCATATAATAAAATAAGGATTAAATATATTTAATTGGAAATCTTTTTATTTTTAGTATGCCAGTCAGGTAGCATTCTGTTCTGATAGAAATCCTCTACCGCCATGGATGACCATTTTCGATGCTCTGAAGCTAATTGCCATATTACGAGGTGTGCCAAAGAGTTACGCAAAAAGCGAGGTGATGAATTTCATTGATGCCCTAGGTTAGTCTCTTTAGTCCTATATTTTTGATTCATTTATCTTTTTAACTTTATGTTATTACAAAAAAACCTTCAAGGCTTCTTAAGGGAATTTAAAATGTAGTCTTTGTATGTTAAACATGCGAACACTATTTCTTTCTCTTTCTTAGATTTCATTAAGGGTGCATTCCCTCACCTTTTTGCTTGTACAGTGTTGGCTTCAACAACCCAAATTAGTTTGGCCGTTAAGATCACGAGAAACATTATATTCAAATTTCATTAAATATTCTGCCATGTAACTACTATACACGCACCCACGCCTAAAGTTCATTCTGCCACACCTACCACACCTTAAAATCGGCTTGCAGCCAGTGATGCTCAAAAATTTATCGTAGAACCTCTTAACTACTACAATGGAAACTTTACTGCAACTTAAAATATGTACTACAAAAGGCTGAAGTCACGTGAAATCGGTGTACGTGCCGACTAGTTTCGGCCTATCGGAAGTTCTACATCAGGACGAGTTGGATAACTTCACGGTCACTTCCGTCTCGCACTGCTCTAGTACATATTTTAAGTACAATGTCTCACGATAGTTCTAATAGTATAATTTACTGCATATGTAAACATTCTCTCAACTGATATACCGTAAACATTTCCAGAGTTGCAAGACGAAATGGGAAAGATCGTTGGGGATCTGCAACCGACGGTTCGCACTCGAGTTCATTTTTTGCGGCAGCATTAGTCGGTGCACCACCTATCTTGGTCTTGGACGAGTTTACTGCATACCAGAAGTTTTCGGTCAGACGCGCCATGTACTTTATACTCCGGCAGTTGACTATGAGAGGTCACGCTGTTTACATTAGTTCGAGCAGGTTATACCCTTTAAATGAAATTAACCCAAATAAGATATTAAAGGATGGCAGGACCCCTTTTTACAGGAGACCGTCCAGGGCGGTGCCTATTTCTACCGCAAAGCGCTAGTGTAAAAATATTACAGTGTTGTGGTCTGAAGGGCACCGTAGCCGGCGTATTTACTGAGCAAACGGACTTGACATCGTATGTTTTGCGGTACGCAGCCCGTCGATGATATCCCTGGTATTGCCAATATTCATGGGTTGTGGCATATTAAGTTCCAACGAGATTATCAACCAATAAATGTGCTTAACAGTTTATTTATAATAGAGTCTATCTCATACGGCCAGTTTAAGATTAGCATTCAGTTTTACATATAATAATAGATGATTAACAATAATATTGATGAAGTTGTTGTGTATAATTAACATGTTTTTGTTTACGGGGCGACACACACTGTTAAGTCTACTTCAATACTAATCTCTACTCTTTTAATATCTTTTTAGTGTGGAAAGTCACATGCCGCTGAGCAGTCGTCTAGCAATTTTGGTTAACCGTCTGATATACGACCTAGATAAGGTAGACTTGTGCCGTTATGCATAAAGGGGATTTAAACCGTTTTGTCTGCATTTCTTCAGTGACGATATCAAACTCAAGCATAAAGGCAGATTATCCCTCGGTCTTCTGTATAATCTGCCGCAGCGTAAATATGTGGTCTATGGTACTAAAGCCTTTTCGAAATCCAGCCTGTTCGGGTGGCTGGAAGTCTACTAGTCTGGAAGCGAGACGATTCAAGATGACTCTCGAGAACAGGACATAAACGCGGCTCAGAAGGGAAATCGGTCTGTAGTTCTTCAAGAGGCTTTTATCACCTTTCTTGAAGAACAGCACCACCAAACTTCTGCTCCACGCTTCTGGCGTAATACCATCCTGTAGGACGAAATTAAAGAGCCTCTGAAGGACTACAAGCATTGGTTCGCCACTCGCTTTCAGAAGCTCTGCTGTAATTCCGTCCGCACCAGTGCTTTGCGTTCTAAGTTTTGCGAGAGCCATTCGTATCTCGCTCAGACTGACTTCCGGGATATTTTCGAGATGTGCCGGATGCTTTGCCTTGGTCGTCACTCGCTTCAGTAAGCGGTTCCGACAACGATGTGTACAGCTGTCCATAGAATCTCTCGATCTCACTCAAAACTTCTGGTCTACCGGAGATGACGGCCCCACGATCGGTCTTCAACTTAGTTAGCTGGCTTTGCCCAACAGACAGATCTCTAGCGAAGACTTTAGAACCTTGGTTCCGTTCAATCGCCTCTTTAATACGACGTGTATTAAAGATGCGCAAGTCATGCCGCATACACTTGGAGATCTGTCTATTTAGCTGCCTGTAGCTTAACATGTCAGAAGAAGACTGTAGCCGCATCTTCCGTCTTGTTTCCATAAGGTTCAGAGTGTGATCAGAGAGTTTTTGGGTTCTAGGATTGCGGTGCGCCTTGTAGAACCTAGTACCCACAGTACGGACAGTTTCCACGAGCTTAGCGTTAATTTCGTCCACAGTGCTGCAAGTGTCTAGGCATTGGAAGCGATTATTAAGCTCGAGCTGAAAGCTTTCGGCATTAAGGATATGGGCACGAGACGGACGTAGCGTGGACTTTATCAGACGAGACCTTTCCAGCCTGATGTTAAGATTTAATGTGCCTCTAAAGTCGGTGATCATGCCGGTTTTAACCCTTGTGATCACAGAAACATTATTAAATATTTGGCGTTTGGTCGTCATAATAAAGTCAATCTCGTTTTGACGGAACCATCGGGGCTGATCCAGGTCCACTTCCTGTGGGCTGCTTTTAAAGAAAGAATTCATCATAAAGAGACCTTCTTTCTCCATGAAGTCAGCCAGTAGTTGCCCTTGGGTTCCGTTGCCTACTCCAAAATTGCCCACTCGCAGCTCATCGTCTTGTCTTTTGCCTAGTTTTGCGTTAAGTCCCCATCAGCACCATATATTGAGCTTTAGAGGAATGTATGGCTCGTGAGATGTCCTCATACATTGCCTCACCTCATCATCGAGTGTGTCGATGTTGGTGCATATACCGTATGACCTTCAGCGAATACCGTTTCGATATTCTAAGAATAAGGTAAGCAACCCTTGACGACACACTTTCGATTTTAACAATGTTGCTAATGAGAGACTTGCGGACGATAAATCCGACACCTCCTTGGGACAGTTGGTCGACCTCGCGGTGGTAAAACAAGTTGCCGGATTCAAGGATTATTGTATCCTCCCCCTGTCTTCGGACTTCGGATAATCCTATTATATCCCATCGCAACTTGTTCACCACCTCTTCCAGCTCCGTCATTCTCTCGTCGGTCCTCAATGTTCGTGCGTTGTATGTTACCAGGTCCAGTCGTCATTGTTGGTAGCCGAATCCCACCCGGGATTCTTAGCACCCCTGCCCCGCCGTTACCATGACCACTACCGTAGCCAGGAATAGCAGAGCTGCCGGGGACTGGGGGCCGTACATCACTGACACACTTCATTGGGGGGGTTTTGCCATAGTTGCCACGCCTGGCAAGCGGGTTGGCAACCGCAGTCATTTCCAGATCCTTTTCACCTTCAACGCTGCTGCCCATTGATGGTCTCGGGATTTTAGGATCTGAAAGCGGAGATGTTTATCCCGCCATCTGTCGGACGCCACTGAATAGATTTGCAGTAGTAGCTTTATCCCGTAGTCGCCTCTTACGACACCCAAGGGAAGAGATGGGGAGGCTGAATTCTTATGCCGCAGCCCCACAGCCCATCCGCAGCCCCACAGCCAGCATTTTAAATGTCAACTACTAAATAAAAATGTTACTACTTAATAAAAAATTGCTTTTATTGCATTAAAATTTTCAGATTTAAGGGAGAGCAGTTTCGGCGAATACCTACTAGCTATTAACATCACAAAGGAATGCACGAACAGTTGTACGATACGGAACGTGTACTTTGGGATAGAAAGGGGACAAGTTTTAGCTCTGTCGGGTCTGATTAGCCATGGAAGGCTGCTCTTTTGCGAACTGCTCGCCGGATATAGGCTGCCCCGTGAGGGTCAGCTTTGGGCTTTGTCAACCTGGGAGCTGACGAAACATCCACATAAGGTACGACGCTATGGATATATTCATATTTAATGGAATATATAATAAGAAGAGTATGTACTCAACTTTCATCACATAAAAGTGATTTACGTTTAAGATCGTAAATTGTATACAATTAATAGAAACAGCTTAACATTACGAGTTGTATAAAAATTATTTTTTACATAGTACAAATTATACACTTCATTTTATATCATCAAACAATACCTATAGTGTCAGGAAAACCATGAGGTCGCAAGATAGATTTATTGACACGAAAGTACAACTTGCTTCGATACAATCCAATAGAGAATGGATTTAGACTTGTTTGGAAAACAATAGGTCGCGTCTGACCTCGAAACAAAAGATATACATTGTTGAATAGCGGCTCGATTTGAATATGGAGTAAATAAAAACTCCTTTAACGCCCCTCAAAGCGATACTCGTCTAGCAATCTGTTTTTCGATGCCCAAGTAATTAAGACAGTTCCAATGTTTGGGACTGGTTAGCCCTTGTGAGCACGTCTGCTGGCATCTTCTCAGTTGGCAGTTACTCCAGACCCATGCGTCTGTTACGCGATTGATATTGATATTCGAACTTTAACGAAAGACAACTTTGATACGTGGAAGATCCACATGAGAGCTCTTCCCATAACCTGTCAGGAAAACCAGGAGGTCGCGCAAGATAGATTTATTAACACGAAAGTACAACTTGCTTCGGTACAATCCAATAGAGAACTGATTTGGACTTATTTGGAAAACAATAGGTCGCGTCTGATTCGAAACAAAAGATATGCGTTGTTTAAGAGCGGTTCGGTTTGAATAAGGAGTAAACATAAAAACTTCTTTTATCATATAGATAAACAAATATTGACAATTGTATCGAGAATAGTGTTTTTTTTATTATAATAAGGATTTTAATTGTTACCACAATATAAAATCAGGATTAAATATGTTTAATTGGAAATCTTTTATTTTAGTATGCCAGTCAGGTAGATTCTGTTCTGATAGAAACTTCACGCCTTGGATGACCATTTCGATGCTCTGAGCTAATTGCCATTACGAGGTGTAGCAAAGAGTTACGCAAAAAGCAGGTGATGAATTTTATTGATGCCCTAGGTGAGTCTCTCTTAGTCGTATTATTTGATTCATTTAACTTAACTTTATGTTATTACAAAAAACCTTCAAGGCTTCTTAAGGAATTTAAAATGTGTCTTGTATGTTGAACATGCGAACACTATTTCTTTCTCTTTCTTAGATTTCATTAAGGTGCATTCCTCACCTTTTGTTAGTACTAGTTGGCTTCAACAACCCAAATTAGTTTGGCCATTAAGATCACGAGAACATTATATTCAAATTTCCATTTAATAGTCTGCCATGTAACTACACACACGCACTACGCCTTAAGTTCATTCTACCACACCTACCACACCTTAAAATCGGCTCGCAGCCAGTGATGCTCAAAATTTATCATAGAACCCTTATACAATGGAAACTTACTGCAACTTAAAATATATACTACAAAAGGCTGAAGTCACGTAAATCGATGTAGGTGCTGACTGTTTCGGACCCATCGGTAGTCCTACATCAGGCGATTTGGATAACTTCACGGTCACTTCCGTCTCGCACTGCTCTAGTACATATTTTAGTGCAATGTCTCACGATAGTTCTAATAGTATAATTAACGGCATCTGTAAACATTCTCTCAATTGATATACCGTAAACATTTTCAGAGTTGCAAGACGAAATGGGAAAGATCGTTGGGGATATGCAACCCACGGTTCGCACTCGAGTTCATTTCGCGGCAGCATTAGTCGGTGCACCACCTATCTTGGTCTTGGACGAGTTTACTGCATACCAGAAGTTTTCGGTCAGACGCGCCATGTACTTTATACTCCGGCAGTTGACTATGAGAGGTCACGCTGTTTACATTAGTTCGAGCAGGTTATACCCTTTAAATGAAATTAACCAAATAAGCCGTCCAGAGCGGTGCCTATTTCTACCGCAAAGCGCTAGTGTAAAAATATTACAGTGTTTTGTCTGAAAGAACCAGCGGCGTATTTATGAGCAAACGGACTTTAACATCGTATGTTTTGCGTAGGCAACCCGTCGATGACATCCCTGGTATTTAAATTCATGGGCGGTAGGTTGGCATAATTAAGTTCCAACGAGATTATAAACCGATAAAGTGCTTAAAGTTTATTTATAACAGAGTCTATCTCATATACGACTCTAACGGCCAGTTTAAGATGAGCAATCAGTTTTAATGTAATAATAGATGATTAACAATAATATTGGGTGAAGTTGTTGTATAATTAAATGTTTTTGTTTTAGGGGCACCAAAAGTTCCGGGACTTAAAAATCTCTACTTTTAATATTTTTTGGGTGGAATGCTTCAACATTTCGTATGTTCTTGAAACTTGTTGTCGCCCATCCATCGCCTTCACAGCACTGAAACAATTAAATTAAGCTTTAGTAGTTAATATACCTTTTCCTCTTTACTTAACACTGACCAGAGCAATTCCACTTTCTGCCAAAGGAGTATTACATAACTAAATATTAAAGTACCTTGAGGGGTAAGTAGTATGTGCATTACTGTCAACTATACCATACATAAGAGTAAGGGTATCCTTGACACATCTTATGCTGCCTTTCTAGGGCAGGAAGCATTGCCTACAGGTAAAAGTCCTGTTATATATACAAAATGAAAAATCTTTACATTTACACTTCTCTTCTAGTGACTTTCAAAACAATTTTAAAATTAAATATAGGTACTCAAAAACTAAAATTTAACAATATTAACCAGAAATTACAACTACAAAAATGTTTTATCTTCAAAGTAGGTTAGAATGAGGTTAATTTTGTTAAAATATACTAAAACTATATTTATATTCAACTGCAGCTCAAGAGATCAACTGCAACTGTAGATCAATGTTCATCAGAGTTTAATAAAGCATTAATTCAATAAACATTCTTAGAATTTGAATTTCAAAATCAGTTCTTATTCTTTTATTAATTAAAATGGCTCCACCAATAGTTACTAGATGATTTTCAAAATCAGTTAAAGTAAAAGGGTAATTCTTTACAAACGGGCACTCGTGTTTACTCATCAAAAATTATTAACTAAAAGGTAATGTTATTTGATTACATGTGTAAAGCAAAACCTCTGGGAAAGTCTTAGTTTTTAAAATAAAAATAAATTGATGTAGAGAATTTTACTATCGCAAGTCAACCATATTGATATGGTTTGATAAATATTACGTCAAAATTGCCAACATGAGAAAATGAAAATTTAAAAAATTGACTGATAAAAAATTATATAAATTATCGAAAAAAGATAAATAAAACAATTATAAGTAACTAACTGAAAATGTTTATCTTTTAAGTACAATTACACACGCAATAGAAAATACGCAGTAAATGGAGGATTTTAATTTATTGTTTTTAATATTTGTAGTGGTATAATAAATAACCATTACATACATATGGTAATGGTATAATAAATAATAAAATTATAAAACTTTTAATGCTCAAATGGACATTTAACATAAATACTACTGATGGATTATTATTTAAGTTCCATAATTTCGTTTCTCTAAAAATATATTAACTATAATTGAATGCTAGATACGAGTGCACAGTCACTTTATCATGCTCTGTAATTTATTGTCGGTTTTAGCGAATCTTGTTTATTTAAGTATCAAGTGTTTTAAATGTGCTCCGCCAGAAGATTTGCTCGTCACCAGCACACAGCGGAGTGAGGGACTCGCTCTTGCACTCGACCTTCACTTCACTCGGGATGTCGATGGCTTCCCGCTTTTATTTTGCACTCTAGGGGTAGGGAAGACTAGTACCTCATGGAGTTTGGGTGCTCCGATATTATGTCTATGACGTAGTAATAATAAAAAAATCCATTTTAAATGGACTAATGTTCGTTTTAAATAATTTTGGTTTTTAATTATCAATATTTATACAATTATCTTAATATATATATATATAAGTTTATTGTAAAGTCTTGTGGAATTCTACATAAAGAAGTATTTTGATGACTTATTCAAAATAATGCGGATACTGTCATATGTACTGTAAATTTTTATACTTTATTTTATATTATGTTTTAGTGGTAGTGCTTCCATACAAATTATAAAATATTTTTTTTTTTCTTAAAAATTAAGACTTGCAGCAATTTCTTATTACAGGTATATGTTAAAATATTATTACCTACCAAATTAAATATAATTTACTAAGCAAATACGCGTGCCCGTTTTGTAAAGAAATAAAACCTTTTATGATAATAAATCAGGAGGTAATCAATAGGGGATAGAAGTAAATTGTATATTACCCGAGTGCATATTCAACATCGTAGCATCTTCCCTGTAACTCATTCTGCAACTTGGTAACCTCCACTCTTCTCTCAACCATTGGCGGAAGGGCTTTTCTAACATGTTCTTGTAACCTGTACAGTGCCAATGAAGGCTCATTAGCCACTATGTGCATATTCTCTGATATTCTTTCAGCCGCTAAAAAAACGATGATTAAATATTTATTTATCCGCTCTGACTTGGGTACACATTATAAATATTGCACGAAATTAACACACCTTTCCTAGCTTTAGTCTCTAGCTCAGAATCACCCTGATAAACAAATGCCATCTTAATAAAATTGAGCCAGCCGGAAACAAAGATTATAGATAAGTTACAAAGAACTTGAAGCAAACTGATTTATTTATAGTACTAAACAATTATTTGTATTTTATAATAATTAATTATTACAGGGACAGTTTCTTTCGGCAACTTCACTATTTTTCACGAATGACAATTTATTTTGTTATTGGCCGTCATTAGGTGTTGCTATTTTCATAAATCGTTTTAATTGCAATAAAAGAATCTATTTTAGAGATCTGCCAACTATGCAAGATTCATTATAGTGTTATAAGTGTACACAGAAGTTCTTCCTATTCTTTGACTGTCATAGTCCAATGGGGCGGTAACCGACACGATCGTAGATCAAGCATAGAAACATCTTACTTTGCAGGCTATTTGGTGAAAAGCCCGAATGCCTTAGGATTCGAATTACCGTAGGATTCGAACTTACTACCTTCGGCTTTATTTTGATGGTCTAGTTAGGCAGACGAGCAGTCGGGCTACCAAATGAAAAATGGCCAACGACGCCCGTGGCCATCGGCAATAATGGTATTGCGATGATAATATCAACGTGCTGCCTGCCTTGAGACACAGGATGTTACGTCTCGTTTATCCAGTAAATGACCTTCAAACCGGAACATTTTAGTGTTTTCATATTACTTTTAACGCCCCCTGTAAAAAAAACACCTACCTACACATGGTTTCTAAAGCATAAGCCCTAACTACACTACGGGTTATGAAGCATTGTAGTTTATAAAGGATATAAAGTAAAAGCTTATAGCACTGGGCAACTGACTATGCAGCAAAAATAGTTTTAATTACTCAATAATTACTTTTCCCCCTACAGTTCTCATGACCTCAGAACCCATTTGCAGCAATCCTCTACTGTGGAACGTAAACGTTAACTAAAAACTACGACTGACTTGAAATACTTATATTCTAAGAATAACATGATTTTTATGATGACATTATTTTTTATATTAAACATCGTTATTCTCCTCAGCATCGTATGATTACGTATATGAGCATCATATATACTTTGAGATATTCATGAAAATCGTAAGCTGAACATTTCATAGCTGAGATAAAAGGCAGTTTAAGCGCGCCAAGAAGCACAGTAGATTAAGCATTGGTATCATTTCTCCACGTTTTTAATATTTTGGAAGCGGTTCATAAAAAGTTATAACAATATCTTAGGACAATCCATCAATTGGTAATTATGTAGATTTGAAACGGCAACATCCGTCTGCTAGACATGTAATGTCATTTGTTGTTAGAGTTCAATATCTTTATTCAAAATAGATACATTTCACTTTCTTAATGATTATCAATTGCTTACATCAATTCTATTTTTATATGGTTGGATGATTAATAATTTGGGATCATTTGTAAAACCTGAACAGTATCTAGGATATCCGCAAAGATAGCACAAATTGGAGAGTTCACTGTCACTGGTCTTGTATGATTATTTTTCACATAGTAATTTATGGGCATTCTTCCTAGCTCGTAAATTTTGGTTGGTAGCCATTAAATAAGAAGTTTAAGTTGTCCGTTCGCTAGCTCTACTTAATGTCTTTCACCAATCTATTTCGCTCCTATAGAACCCAGTCGTCTATAACTTTAGCTGTGATGCATATATTTACAAATTCAATATTGTGAGCATAGAGCATATATAAATGAAATATTAACACAAAACATTAAGTAAGTGACATATCATATCATATATGCAATAAAACCCTGTTGTTTTTCTATAGAACGAAAGAAAAAAATGTTTATTTTGTACATTAAATCAAAACAAAAAAAATATTAAAAAAAAGACAATATTAAACATAATGAACCAAAAGGGTTTCCACTCAGTGTTGAATTATGAGTTTTCGACCACTCATAAACACTTGTTTTCAGTGTATATGTATTTAAACTTTGAAGATATAGTAATACAGATAAAAATTCTCTATAATCAAGTATTCAGAAATACATAGAGTAGAGAAAAAATAATTAAATTAATCACTATAATACAATGTTTATACACACATTTTTTTCTTATATAGTTTATATTTCAAATTAAAGCAAAAAATCAATTATTTACACAATTATAATACAGAACTGTAATTTAAAACTAATAAATCAGACAGAAGTTTTACAAAAACAAATCTTTTGTATTAAAATTAATTCTTATTATGTTCACAGCCGATACAACAGAGTTTTTTTTACATAATCCATATACCAACCACCTTCACCACTCCCATTTTAGTAAGTAATTTTTAAGAAGATAGAAGCAGGCATGGGACTAGTTTTAAACAAAGCCCATTAAGCTCTTTTTATTTCCCAATGCAAAGAAAACAGAAGCAACTTATTAGTAGTGTTTATTTCATAAATAAAGTTTATAATACAATGCATATTTGTTTAAATTGTTATTGACTAGATAGTAAAGTAAAATACTACAGCATATTATTGATTACTTTTAAATAGAATTATAATATAGATGGTTTTAATAGGCAAAATATAGTATTGTATAGAAAATAAAATAATTTTCACTAAATATGTGATCAGAAGTACAACATGGTTGCTAAATTTGCATTGAACATGAAACAAATTAGTATTTTACATGAAAAATATTATAAATTGTAAAATAAACATATGTAAGGAATAGTAAATTAAATGTTTTTGTTAGTTAAATGATAAAATTGAACATTGCATTTCCATAAACACAGTGCAGTTACGTTTTTTAATACAAAGCAATTATGCGGATTATTGTTAATAAAGCAGGTAAATAAATTAGGCCAAGAATATAAGACACATCAAAAAGAATGATTTTGTCAACAGGCACATCAATTTGCCAAGCAAATTATTCAAAGATTATAACGTTTTGACATATCCAATTTGCAATAACAAAATATGAACAAAGAGAATGACAGTACTTACATTGAAAATTATAAAATCCAGAATAAAACCAATGAACCTTAAGTTTGTAAACAACAGTGATCATTTTAAAAGTAAGTAATTCAAATTGTTTTCTGTTGGGTTGCAGAAACACCATACACCTATTTATCTACTTGCCTTCTTATTAAGATTACATAATAACTCTTGTATAGAGAAAATACTGTTAAATTAAGTCATACAAATTACTAATGAAGGGTTGTGTGTGATCTTTGCAACTCATTATTAGAGCCTCTGGCATGAGCCATCATGTTTTCTATCCTATTAGTGGTTTCCCTAACCATAGAGAAATCTGAAAGATCAGGTAAATCTAAAACTATGTGGGCAGAGAGACGTTTATAGACAGAATTTGTATCCTTTTTATTTCTCCTATTTTCTTCATATTTTAATTGTTGCTTTAAATATATAGATTGTTTCAACATTTCTGTTATGTTCTTGAAACTTGTTGTCGCTCCATCCATTGCCTTCACAGCACTGAAACAATTAAATTAAGCTTTTAGTAATTAATATACCTTTTCCTCTTTTTTACTCAACACAGACCAGAGCAATACCACTTTCCACCACAAAGGAGTATTACGTAACTAAATATTAAAGTACCTTGAGGGGTAAGTAGTATGTGCAATTACTGTCAACAATACCATACATAAGAGTAAGAGTATCCTTGATGTTCCAAGGATACCCTTACTCTGACATAAGATGTGTCTTATGCTGCCTTTCTAGGGCAGGAAGCATTGCCTTACAGGTAAAAGTCCTGTTATATTCACAAAATATAAAATCTTTACATTTACACTTCTCTTCTAGTGTTTTTTTTTTATTAATGTTTGTTGTCGCTTTTAGCGAATCATTATATTACATGCAATAAGTTTATTTTATAATTTTAATGTTAATAAATGTATTGTAAAGGGTTCAAGGTCTTGATACCATGCCATATGTTATTAAAAAAATGTGTCTTAAAAATAGGCGGCAACTTAATGAAAATATAGCCATAAAAATAACATCAAGAAACAAAATGGCTCCATGTAGTGTAAAATAGCTAAGTATGTAAATATTAACATAATATGTGGGTAAATAATTAGAAATGGATCCTGTGCAGTGCTAAATTAAATTAGTCTTGTGGTATTCTATATAAAGAATTATTTTGGTGATTTATTCAAAATAATGCGGATACTGTAAATTTTCAATCTTTATTCTTTTTTATTATGTTTTTAGTGGTAATGCTATCCATACAATTATAAAATATTTTTTTTATGTTTCTTAAAAATTAAGACTCGCAGCAATTTCTTATTACAGGTATATGATTAAATATTTTATAATTACCTACCAAATTAAATATAATTTACTAAGCAAATACGCGTGCCCGTTTTGTAAAGAAATAAAACCTTTTATGGTAATAAATCAGGACGTAATCAATAGGGGATAAAAGTAAATTGTGTATTACCCGAGTGCATATTCAACATCGTAGCATCTTCCCTGTAACTCATTCTGCAACTTGGTAACCTCCACTCTTCTCTCAACCATTGGCGGAAGGGCTTTTCTAACATGTTCTTGTAACCTGTACAGTGCCAATGAAGGCTCATTAGCCACTATGTGCATATTCTCTGATATTCTTTCAGCCGCTAAAAAAACGATGATTAAATATTTATTTATCCGCTCTGACTTGGGTACACATTATAAATATTGCACGAAATTAACACACCTTTCCTAGCTTTAGTCTCTAGCTCAGAATCACCCTGATAAACAAATGCCATCTTAATAAAATTGAGCCAGCCGGAAACAAAGATTATAGATAAGTTACAAAGAACTTGAAGCAAACTGATTTATTTATAGTACTAAACAATTATTTGTATTTTATAATAAATAATTATTACAGGGGCAGTTTCTTTCGGCAACTTCACTATTTTTCACGAATGACAATTTATTTTGTTATTGGCCGTCATTAGGTGTTGCTATTTTCATAAATCGTTTTAATTGCAATAAAAGAATCTATTTTAGAGATCTGCCAACTATGCAAGATTCATTATAGTGTTATAAGTGTACACAGTAGTTCTTCCTATTCTTTGACTGTCATAGTCCAATGGGGCGGTAACCGACACGATCGTAGATCAAGCATAGAAACATCTTACTTTGCAAGCTATTTGGTGAAAAGCCCGAATGCCTGAGGATTCGAACTTACTACCTTCGGTTTTAATTTGATGGTCTAGTTAGGCAGACAAGCAGTCGGGCCACCAAATGAAAAATGGCCAACGACGCCCGTGGCCATCGGCAACAATGGTATTGTGATGATAATATCAACGTGCTGCCTGCCTTGAGACACAGGATGTTACGTCTCGTTTATCCAGTAAATGACCTTCAAACCGGAACATTTTAGTGTTTTCATATTACTTTTAACGCCCCTGTAAAAAAAAAACACCTACTATCTACACATGGTTTCTGAAGCATAAGCCCTAACTACACTTCGGGTTATGAAGCATTGTAGTTTATAAAGGATATAAAGTAAGAGCGTATAGCACTGGGCAACTGACAATGTAGCAAAAATAGTTTTAATTACTCAATAATTACTTTTCCCCCTACATTTCTCATGACCTCAGAACCCATTTGCAGCAATCCTCTACTGTGGAACGTAAACGTTAACTATAAACTACGACTGACTTGAAATACTTATATTCTAAGAATAACATGATTTTTATGATGACATTATTTTTTATATAAAACATCGTTATTCTCCTCAGCATCGTATGATTACGTATCTGAGCATCATATATACTTTGAGATATTCATGAAAATCGTAAGCTGAACATTTCATTGCTGACATAAAGGGCAGTTTAAGCGCGCCAAGAAGCACAGTAGATTAAGCATTGGTATCATTTCTCTACGTTTTTTTAATATTTCGGAAGCGGTTCATAAAAAGTTATAACAACGATCAGAATTCGCTATTACATTTAACTTATTTGGATAAAAGTTCGTACAATCATTGCTAGGAGTAATTAATAAGTCACAGACGATCAAATTCTTTAAATGAAATTATGAAATGTCAGTAATAACAATGACTGAGGGTAGCTGTCAAAATAAAATGACGTTAATGTTATCAATAAGTTTTGTTGTCTTTATCAAAATAAAAACCTAACTTCTGTTATCAGCAATGTTAATTGTCGTTGTGATGCAACCAAGTTCCGGGCCACAGATCTAAAGTTCAGTAACATTTTATACTTCGACAAGGTAGTTATCCTTTACTTATTTCCCAATTTGTTACATTTGATGTCGGTGGCATTATTTTATACAAAATGGAATTTTTATTTAAGATTGTGAGTACAAATTATTATCTAATTACTATATATTGCCTAATCGTGGCGAGTAAAAGTGAGTAATAAGTTAACTGCCGCCGGGTTACTTAATGTAATTTTTTCACATAAATTAAGATTATAAAATGTATCAATTTCAACATAACTTAATCGACGTGTAAATTGTCTGTAAACAAACCATTGTTAACCATGTAGTTACAAAAAAAATTGCTATCCTAAAAAGTCCTATTAAAAAAAAACTATTTATTATATTATGTCTAAGACTAATTAAAATATATAAAATTCAATATCTATCTTATATGAATCTATTTATCTTATATGAATCAACATTAGGATATTTTATATATTTATCTATTTGTATCAGTTTGCACATTCTGTACAGTACCTGTTCAAATTAAATATTTATATATTTTCTATTTTCAGGGATTTCAACTAATGGGGAATACACTAGGAACAGTTTTAAATCCAATGTTTCCAATAAAATGTCTGCTAAAGAGTTATTCATTATGTATTTTAGTGGTTGATGTAATATGGGTTGTTGTTAACACAAACTATGCAATACTACAAGCTGTTTATGGATTTTTTAATCCTCCACCATTAAAATCCTTGCAACTTGAGACTGCACTGGTGAGTAGAAAACTATAAAATAATGTGTTGCACACTTACACTAAAATTTGTAATTGTTAGTCATGCCTTCGATATAGATTTAAAATACTGCACAATAAACAGATTCATTATGGTTTGGAAATATAAACCCACAATTATGTCTAATATTCAAGCTTATGGCCTAAATACAATTTTTAATTTTTTATGTAGGGTAACTGTATAAATCGTTCCAGGAATGTAAGTTACTATAACATACTGCATGCAAATAGGATTTTAATATTCTTTATTAAACAAGACTTCTTACATGCTCCATATCATAGAAAATTTATATACATATTCCTACTTTTTTTTAAACTTAATAAAAGAAATTAAGGCTCCTGATATCCTTAATTTCTCTAATTTTTATACTTTACTCTTATTTTTGCTAAATGATTTTACAAATATTAATTAATTTTCCAACCCCTGCACTTCTTATTTCTTATATTTTGTATTAGACCCATACTGTAGTAATGCAGAGATATGTGCACTAAATTATTTTTTTTTCTGCAAATAATTACAATCAATAAGTTACTCTTGGTGAAGTCATTGTAACTAAAAGAAGAATTTTAAAAATATTTTATTTTATTATAATAATATTTTACTACCTAATGTTTCAAACACTTAAAGGCAGCAAGCATTTCAATTTTAAAAAATAAACTTTTTACTTTTCCAGATTATTGGATCTGGAAGAGGTGTTGGTCGCCAGATAGCTATACAATTGGCTGAACAGGGGACTGTAGTTTTGTGTGTTGACAAAAATGTTACCAACAATGAGGACACTGTAAAAACTATTAAAAGCAATGGTGGGACTGCATATATTTATGAATGTGATATAATAAAAAAGGATAATGTCACTGCAATGTCAGAACAAGTGAAAAGGGACATAGGATTTGTCAGCATGTTATTCTACTGCTGTGGAATACCCAGTCCTCGTTCATTAATGACAGAACCACCTCAAGACATACATGAAACTTTGGATTTAACTTTGACTTCTTATTTTTGGGTAAGATATAAAACATCTACAGGAAATCAGATTCTTAACTGTTTTTAATTCTAAAGTTCATGTGCAACCTATATTTTTGTCTACTTTTGGTACAGTTTAAATTTATTTTATAGGGTATTTAAAATATAATGTTCATTTCAATGTTATCTCTATAAGCTTTGTAAAGATAAAATCCAAATAAATGAGATAAAACTAATAAAAAACAAGTACAATTTAATTCTGTCTTTGTTTATTTAAATACACAAATAATTTTTAAAGGAAATAGACAATTCTTAAAGACTTTAAAGACAGTTTTTATTTTAGGTCTTTTATAATTAGTTGTTGTTTGATATGGTCTAATAATATAAGACATTGAAATTATCATTTTCCTTTTAGCTTATAGAACAATTTATGCCTGAGATGAAAGCAAAGAACCATGGCCACATAGTGGCACTGACTTCTGTTGCTGGCTTAAGTTACATCAAGGACCAAATGCCCCTGAGTGTTGCGCAGTTTGCTGTTCAAGGGCTGGCTGAGTCTCTAATGGAGCACTTAAGAATTAATAAGACTGATGGAGTGTATGTGACTCTTACACACATATACCCTTTTATTGTTGAGGAAAGCTCTGATTTAAGGCTAAGGTAATGCCTTTGTTAGTGCAGACTGTAATTTCATTATTTTATAAAAGTATGAAACAGTTATTGCCTCCGTAGCCTAGGGGTTAGGCTAGAAACCGGAGGTCGTGGGTTCGAATCCTGCGGGGACTCAACAGTTTTGCATGTGTCACTTGTTATATGAAGTGTCTAGGGCACATGGGTAAGATCACCACCAACCCGCATTTGACCAGCGTGGTGGAATGCGGTCCAAAAAGCCCCTAAACGGAGAAGGCGTTGTGCATTACGGGAGGCCTATGTCCTACAGCACAAGGCTGATGATGATGAAACAGTTAGGCCACATATTTGACCAACATGGTACTTATAATTAAATCATATACCTATAACCTAACAATGTTATATCTATACCTAGTCATATTGTTTAACTGATGATAGAATTGAGCTTTATACTGTTTAAGGGCCTTATTTGAATACCCATTACCAATGCACAAAAAGGTACTTGGTATATTACCTAGGCTTTAAGAATTTAAGACTTTAGTATAAAGATTTTTTTGTACAATAGTAATGGACACTAAAAAGCTCATGCATTGCTTGCATCTTAGTGTAGACATTTAATAATAAATATTATTTTTCAGGATATCAAGCTACTTTGGTACAATCACTCCTAAAAACGCAGCTAAGTCAATCTTGGACAGTGTACGACGCAACTATCCTGAGGCATCTGTACCTAAGCATTTGTTATGCCTGGGTCACATTCTTAGAATTTTACCGAGGAAAGCAACAATATTAATTCAGGGATCTTCTGGACACAGGGGTAGATTTTGCATAAGTACTGCGCATATTAGCCACAATCTTGAGTTGAGTTAATTGATTCATATATAGTTTAATTGTACAAAAAATACATATGGCTGATAATTTTACATATTATATTCAAGTATACTAATGGATAAGAATAGAATGAAATATATTTAACTTATTATTTAACTTATTATAGATAACATTCATGCAGTATTATAACGACGACGCAATTTGTGTAGTATTATTATGAGTTTGTAAATAATATTAGTGGCATAGGACAAATACACTGTTGTTGAAAATATAGGTTTATGACCACATAAATTTTTTGCTCATTTGCTTTTATGATTGTCATAGTTATTGAACAATTTTGTGCTGTAAAAACTTCGAAATTCTTACAGAATACCATTATCTAAGAAGCAGTTTTCAGCAAAACTATTTAATTAAGAAACCTTTCTGAACTTTTTAACTATTTGTGAACATAATACTTGAAATGTCAATTTTTTATATTATTACTTATTTTACATTCCAATTGTTTATAATGTTATTGAGAATGAGTTTTTGATATACAAAATAAAATAATATATGCAGGAAATTTGTTGTCTTATTTTTAATGTCCTGATGTAACTTTAACTTCTATGCTTTTAAATATTTAAAATTAGTTTTTCTAAAGTGCATTGCTATTTAAATAAAAGTAAGTAGTATTTTGTATTATTTATGTGTTTCGTAACATTTGACACTATTAAATAAAATGGCTACGGATTTTATCGTGTTTATTTTACCAGCGGCCGTGGTCACGGGGTAGACTACCCCCGGCCTACCGGCCGCTGGAAAGTGTTCGAAACGTCGGGAATTTAAAATGTAAAATAAACGCGATAAAATCCGTAAAGTAATTTTATTTAATAATGTATAATATTCGCGCAAGCAATAGAAATAATTATGTGTTTATTTTACATTTTTAATTCCCGACGTCTACCCCACGGCCGCTTATTTAATAATGTATAGTTTTCTTGTAAACAAAAGAAATTTTATACTATATTCGATAAGTTAAAATAAAAATATAGGCATTGAATGGTTTTTTTTCTTACTGGTAATGTATTTGTGAAAGCAGTTTATTTTTGCCGACGGTAGCGCCACCAATTTGGCACTTCTGTTTTCCGTTTAAGCGATTGTTACTGTTTTCCTTTAAAAGAAATCCGAAACTTTCTATGAAAACTGTTAAGTGGTGTTTAGTGTTTTATATTGTGTCAAAACTTGTTCCAGTTTAAGAGAAATCGTGTAAATTTTATGTGTTGAATTACGCAATAAGAGGTTTAAGAGTAAGTTACATATGACAAATTTTAGCGCAGTCTGACACAGTCGATCGATATAACAAAATAAATGTGTTTTGTTGACTTTTTTGTCTTTAAAATAAATAAAATACCTCGTTACATGTTAGTAAAAAAATAGAAGTGTTAGTTACAGTCTTTTTTAAAACAAGTCTGACGAGCTTTCTTTCATTGTGCTTTTGAGCTTTTGATATGAATCCTGTACATATATACATTTTATGTATTATCTTCGTGAATGTAATGTTTCAAATAATTAATAGTATTAACGAATACTATAACTTAAAACTATTTGATTTTTGTGTATTTTCCTAAATTAAAGAAATACTTAATTATAAAATAATTAATAGAATTGAAATAAATTACTGAAAGAATTTATTACAACGTGTTTAATACATAAATATTTATCATTTAGCTATAATGGATAACATACTTATAAGTCTGGGCTTTTTTAATTTTATTATATTATTGGTGTAACACCATTTGTTAATATTATGGTAATAGTTTTTATGGTTAATAACATTTAAACAAAATTATAAATATTATCATTGAGTATGAATAAAGAAATAATCTATTAGAAAGAAAATTTATAGGGTAAGTTCTGTTGCCATGGTAACAAAAAACAATACAAACCTAAAGCCAAGTCATTAATTCTTTAAGAAAAGCTGCAGTCAGTACCATTTTAAAAATTAGCATTCATAATTCATGTGTGAATAATACTATGCTCAATTTATAAAACAAAAAATACCTTAATTATTTCAACATGTAAATAAAATGTGTAGCTGATGCAAAATATTCTTTTAACTATAAAAGGCAAGAAAAGATAAATGTTCATTTGCAACTTTCTAGGAACAATATTTAGAAAGTCTTGGTAAGCATATATTATATGCTAAAGGCAAATAATACAATTTATTTGCTTTCTTGCGATAGATCATGGTATTATTTCAGTAATTCTAGGGAGGTTTTAAGGAAATATAGTATAGTGCAACCTGTACGCTGGTACAGAAAACTTGTCATGGTGATGAACACATAACTTTAGAGATTTATTTCTAATATGTTGGTAGAGTAAGTAGTAAAAGAAAGATACAGGTAGTTAATATAATTTTGATACTGTTGTTTTTGTTTTTATGAAAAACATTAATGATTTTATAATTTGTAACATATATAAACAAACAGGCTAGTAGATAAATGTACCAATGAATGTTGTAACGATTCAAATTTTAGTTTTTTTTCTCTCTGTTGGTTTGCACTATCAAACTGCAGTGAATTTTGAAATTTACAAATATATGAATAAGAACATGCATAAGGGATAACAGAGTAAAAAATATGTCTATGACTGTAAAACTACTATATTTAAATAGTAATTTGCACAATGAGGTGCTTTACAACATTTTTTAAACAAAATTTTAGATAACTATTTAATTTGTGTCTGTGGATAAAATTATAAAAATACACTTTTGCTCATTCTACATTGACCTTTGAATTTTGTTTTTAATAGGAGACAATTTTATCCAGTAGTTTTTTTTATACATTTCTGCTGATCTTGTCTACCAGTTACTTGAAAGAGGATGTAATTGAAAGGCTAGTAGGCCGTAATGACGTTTATAAAATTGTAATATTGGTGTTTACTCACCAAATACGCCTATGCATTGAGGAGACATAAATAAAACCTATTAAGTTTACTTTTAAGTCTCATAATAACTACACCAATTTTAACTATTTATTTCTGTTATATAACTGTTAAAATTAGTAGATTACAGTATTAAAGTAGTCAAGTTGCTTTTGAGAACAGAAACCTCTCTTGTAACTCTTGTAATTAGGGGTTCAAATAAGACAAATTTACCAATTACTTCATATTAAATTCTTTAATTGAATCATAAACATGATACTAGCCGCTCATAATATTAAACCAGTTAATCACATACCTGCTATTTAAAAAAAACCGTCAAAAGATTAGATAAACGATTATCTGTATATAAAATTTCTGTACCGTTCTCTCTTCTCTCTTTCGGATCATAACTAAAGCGCTTTAATTATCATCCGAAAGTCGTTAGCGAATGCGTAATACTTTTAACCCCGGGATTATTTGGCGATATTATGTATGATTCTTCGATCGATGATTAATCGCTTCTAACGATTGGAACCATTAGCGAGCTTTTTTGTTAATTTCATAAGACGCGTCGCTTTCGGATTATCGATATTCGGTTACGGTTAATCGATTATTCGTTGTATCTCTATATTGGGGCGCAGTTTTTTTATGCTATTTTCTATATAAAAGCGGTGTTGCCATTGTAACGCGCAATCAATACGATTTTTGTTCGATGTCCTAAATTTATGTGCACTCTTTGTGATTGCACTATTCTTGGCAGTTGATTATTGTACGACGAAATGGAATGATCGATTAGCATTTAAATAATAAGTTATTATGTTTATTGTATACAAGCGATGTTAGTTTTTCTGTCGTGTCATAACTGATTTTCGGTTCGGTATACATTAACTTAGCTTAATATTTTTGGAAAGGCTAGCATGTTAAAATAATTTCTTTTCTTTTATTGGTCGGGGATATTGTTTCTATCTTATTAATGATCATATATGAATAACTGACCATTAGACAAACGGTGATTTACTCATCAATGTATATCTATACTAACATTATAAAGACGGAAGATTTGCATTTTTGTGTGTATGTTTATAATGACTAAACTAGAAAACCAACGCGCCAATTTTACAAAATTCTATTAGTATGGTGGTGACCATGTACCTATTAGCTATTATTTTCATTTTCATTTTCATTTATAAAAAATAAAATGATATCTCCAGAGTAATAACAATAATAAAACTTATTACATACAAATAACAAAGCAACGACTAATAGTGCTGAAGCCGCCGAGTTCTAAAACTATGACACTTTAATCGTAGTGAAGTCAAAAATAATTTACGTAGGTTTATATGTACATAGCTTTACGCAATAGAAACTTTCACGCGCTCTTTGATAGTCATGTATTCTCGAATGTTCGGAACGAATTTAATACGACTTTCCCTTCCAATAAATTTGCCCTATAATGGTGTTCGCAAACTATTCGCCGTATTCAATTTACCGACAAAATCAACTCAAAGTACACATTTGGTGATAGTGATGTGGCTCGAGGTCAGCTATTTTATATTTTGTGGATTAAAAAGAAACATTTTAAATTGAAAGAATTACGTATTTTTTATTTGATATTTAATCCTCCACGATTCGAGAACAGTTTATTGCTGGACATAGGCATTCCATAATCGACGCCTTTAATTCCTCCATCAGGGGGTTTTTGGACCGTATCCCACTACACTGATCCAGTGCAGGTTGGTGAGTGGACCGTCTGTTTACGGGCTCATCCGACGCATGCATCATTTTACTCTTCAAACAATTAGGTGATCGGCCCAAATTGTCCTAACCAACCAGAAAATAACGATAATACTAAGCTGTTTCGCCGCGGGATTTGAATTTTTTTTATGGCATACGCAGGCAGACGACCAGTCGGGCCACCTGATGGGAAGTGATCACCGACGCCCATAGACATTAGCAATACCAGTGGTATCGCCAACGCGCTGCCTACCGTGAGACATAGGATGTTAAGTCTCGTTTACCCAGTAAATACACTGGCTACGGTGCCCTTCAAACCGGGACACAGTATTGTTTTTACACTACTGCTTCGCGGCAGAATTAGGCACCGCGGTGGTACCCGCCAGACAGGGGACCTACCACCGGTTACGACTTCCCGTTTATAAAGCAAGGCCCAATACCGCTAGACCACGGAGGTGGTTTAGCTATTATATGCATATTGTTAATAACTTCTATAAATACAATTCTACATTTGTAATAATCATCTTGTAAGCTTTATCTTATTACATTTAATTTTTTGCAAAATTTCCACGTGTTTTGTTTTAAGTATAAACGCCAATATTAGATAAATTTAGCACGTAGTCATCTAGCTCTGCTCTTGAACCCACTCAATTATTATCTATCGATAGATATGCGATGTTTACGCAAGTCAAAAGTGCCGTCGTATCACGTTGTTTATCGATAAAAATTTCAACACGTCCCTTAAGAGCACGGCGTAGTACCGAGGCCCTTCACGCGCGATGTACCGTGGAGATATTTCTTGGATATTTTCTAAACCGTCATCTTACGAGAGTTGAGTAAATCGAAAGGGGGATCGCTGTACTCTATAGGATACGTTTCATGCGTGTGCAAAATAAGCTTCTGTGTATCTTATATAGGCACGCACACTGAAGAGATATTGTACCTCTTCCTAATTTAAAAGTTATCAAGATCTAAGCGGAAGCTATATTTTGAAGTGAGATCATTTTTCACAGAAAACTAGTTTTTTTTTACCAGCGTGAAAGTAAAATGTTGTATTCAGTAATATAGTTCATGAAATAATTCGTCGGTGGATTAAAAAAATGGCACTTATCTATTGGAGAAATGTGCCTTACATGATCCTATATGAGCGAAATGAGGTATGGAGTTCACATAAACAATGTATGTACGTACCCATGAAATGGCGTTCTACGTCTAGCAGTTGTTATGTGCCACAACAAGTTACGTCATTAACATTAATTGCTATTAACAGAGGTATAACATAATCAATTTAGTTGATGATGTGTTGAACCCTTTTTGATTTACAATGTAATATGATAAACTACGAAAACCACACAAATTAATATAACATAGGCCACTCTCATACATTGCTCGGTCCACCAAACGGTGTTCAAGGACAGTAATGAAATCCTTGAGAACACGAGTAGCTGAGCCATGCCATGCATCCTTTTGACTTTAAACCTAGTTACCTCATCTATTAGCTAATCGCCGCTAGTAAATCATGATACAAGTCTCTTGTACATATTTCTGTTCATCTATCTCTCTAGAAGGCATCTCAGCATTTCCGGTGCGCTTTTAAACTGAGAAGATTTTCTTTTTATATTATTTCCGCGGAAGTTTTAAAAGGCTTCGAGTGTACCCGCAGGTGGGGCCGCGATCGCATCTCGAGTGTTATATACGAACAATATCCCACTCGAGGGCGTCTTATTCAGAAGCGGGTTCTTATTCTATGCGGATGGCTGTTTGCAACTTTAATAATCTCATTTTTGTCTCAAGGCGTCCCCCCGCTGTACGTTGCTTTTATGATCGGATAGCGAGATAAAACGGAGTCGGTTTGACCTCACTTTATATGGAAAGATATTTATAGATTTTGTGTTTTCTGCGTATGTTTAGTGCCATGCTGTAGCACGACTTACTATATTATTTGTTTGACGGTGATAAACGACATTAACTAACACCTTGATAGTATTTATATCCGATTATTTATAACGCAGTTTCATTAGAATCGTCATATATTTTGTTTTACGATTGCGTTTGTTATCAAATACAGTGCAAGTAGTAGTAACCTGTGGTACTGGCTTCCCACGATCATAATGTTGCTAAGTTCGTGTAAATGTATTGCCTGTATTGTATAAATTAATATTGTTGTTGTAGTTTTGTCCACTTTATAAGAAGTCTCTGTTAGGGTTAAATTTATCGTGGAAAAGGTCTGAGTAGTGGCGATGGACATGATTAAAAATATGTTTAAATATTCGTTAATAACATGTTGTAGCACTGTTTTTCTGGCTATCAGAGAATCTGAAAGTAAATTGCGATAAAAAAATACTTTTATTTGCAGTAAACCAGATACAGTTCAGTTAATCACTTGCTGTTAAAATAATTAAATGAATAATTCAGACGCTTAAATTAATCAATCTGTATAAGACTGTGCTAAACGTATACAGTTCCCACGCGAAGTACCATTCAATAAGCTAAATTAAAACTTTAAGGTGGTTCTTCTTTACCGGCTTTACTAGTTTTATAATGAAATAAACTTGTTTTATATATTTTTAATTAAACTAGTTTAGTAGACTAATAGCCTAAACTGGACGTCGTGGGTTCGAATCCTGCGGGGACTCAACAAATTTTCATTGTTGTTTCTAGTTGGGCCGATCACCCAATTGTCTGATAAGTAAGATGATCCATGCGTCGGATGGGCATGTAAAAAGTCGGTCCACCCACCAACCCGCATTGGACCAGCGTGGTGGGGTACGGTCCGAAACCCCCTAATGGATAGGGGTGTCTTAAAGGAGGCCTATGTCCAGCAGTGGACTATCACAGGCTGATGATGAGTTGATGATGAGTAGACTAAACAACGCGTTACGTTTTGCCGCCATTCAGTTGACATGCGTCTTCGTTTATGTTATTACTAACCTTTTATATGAAATTATGCCACATATTTTACCTCGGTTCTGTTGAATAAGGATTATCTACAATCAAGGCACATTTGTTCCAATGCAAGTTATGATAAAAGAGAACTGAAACTTTTAAATAGTTTATCCTTTATGTAGTCGGTACAGGGTTAGATTAAACACGCATTGGGCCCAGTCGCAGGTGCACTGGTACGCTTTCTCTCGGAACGGCTAGACTTGAATATAAATTCGCCATTATCCCGACATGAACCTTAAACTGGCTCCTTTATCACACGCTCGCCTGCCCATTTAAATCTACCATTATTTACGGGTTACCATTTACAAGTTTACGATTACACCTGCTAATCGGATAATCGGCTATTTAGATATATTTATATTGGTATGAAGATTATGTGTCTACCTTCCTACAGAACACACGACTTTTTTCATTACCTTCAGAATGAGATGATCCATGCGTCGGATGGGCATGTAGAAAGTCGGTCCACCTATCGACCCGCATTGGACCAGCGTGGTGGGATACGGTCCAAACCCGCTAATGGATAGGGCTGTATTAGGGGAGGACTATGTCCAGCAGTGGACTAAAACAGGCTGATGATGTATGTATGATGTATGTTCCTTCAGAAGGCCAAAATAGTAGGCTCTATATTGTATATGTTAATTGAAATATATCTAACTAGAGGAAAACATCAGTTTTATTTAGCTATCTTATATATTATCTATATATATCTTAGTTCGAGGTCACTTTAGAATCGATATGGTAATGTGGTAAAATTTGCAATTATAAATACGTCGCGCCGATTTGTCAGGATGTCAGTTAAGCTTGTCGGCATCGTAAGCGTTATTTTATTTTTAGAAAAAATCGGTGTAAATAGTGTATGTTCGAAGAATAGCAAAGAATCTTAAGCCATTGTTTGTGGCTTGTGGCTTTTGTTGCAGAACTTTATATTTCAATATGAGTATTTATTTCAAAAGCGATATGTGCTTAACTATGTTATTATTAGTGTCCGACCGAAACTGTTTTCCGGCCGAAACCGAAACCGAAACGAAAGTTCGGCTAGTGGCTTCAGTTTGCGCTTGAAACCGAAACCGAAACCGAAACTCACGTGATCAAATATAAAATTCTTAAAATACTAAACTATGGAGTTTTTATGCCTATTATTTCGCTTTATTTTAGTCATGGAATGCAGACAGTATATTATACGTGTGGTAATCGTTTACTTAGTTGCTAATAATATTTTTAAGTAACAAAATATTTAAAATATATATTTTTTTCAAATAAACTCTTATGCAATATGAGTTATTAATAAATAAATTAATAATTATGACTGTTGCATTAAAGACTAAGTATTGATAAGAAAATTGAAAATAAAATGATTAATACTTGGTTTGTATTTGTAGTTCGAGGGGGATCAAAAGTTGAAAAAGAGATAGAATATTATGACTATGATAGCTTAACCTTTATTTTTCTACATAATCTCCGGAGGTCCACTCAACACACCTAAGTTCACATGTTCCAAGTTTCCAATGCCAAGGTCCAACGGCATCGTTTACTGTTATATATAGTTTGAAACGTGTTCCTCATTAAGTATTGTATCAATTTGGAGAGAAGATGAAAAATAGCTAGGCGCCAGATTTGGTGAATAGGGGTCGTCGACCAATTGTACGCTAGAATGCTGAACGGTGGCATCGCTAATCGCCAACCTATGCGCCGGTACTGTTGTCAAGATGAAACAGGTCGCCCGTTCAAAGTTTGCTCTTTTATCATTGACGGCATTTCTCAACCTCGGTATTAAAGCTGCATAATCTGTAATGCTGCCTCCGTAGCCTAGTGGTATGGGCGTGTCTCTTTAGAACTGGAGGTCGTGGGTTCGAATCCTACGGGTACGCAACAATTTTCATTGTTGTTTCTAGTTGGTTAGGGAAATTTGGGCCGATCACCCAATTGTTGAAAAGTCAAGATGATCCATGCGTCGGATGGGCATGTAAAAGTCGGTCCACCCACCAACCCGCATTGGACCAGCGTGGTGGATACGGTCCAAACCCCTAATGGATAGGGTGTATTAGGAGGCCAATGTCCAGCAGTGGACTAACAAAGGCTGATGATGATGATGATTTACGCTCCAGGTAATCAATCGACAATGTCACTGTTCTGAGTCCCAAAATATTGAGGCTATACCTGGCCAGGCAATATACCACGGCCACGGCATCATCCGGGTTCGTCCATTGTCATAAAACTAGATTTAAATTTTTAGAATCTTTTTAAAACTTGCCCAACGATATCTTCGAATTGTTAAGTCGATTTTTTTCTGATTCTCGGCACCCATCATGTGGAGACTTTTCTCATATTCAAAATTTGTGTCATATCGTTGAGTATCTCTATATGAAATGCTCTGTTTCGTGGATTAGGTATCAGATGGTAATTCTTTAATCGCTAAAACAGTTTTTCGAATATGCCAGCATATTGTTATTGTTTCTGTTGATTACGGGCTTCGATGGACGGCTGCTAACCATGTTCGTCTTCCGTGTACGTTCTCCCTACTCCAAATTAAAAGCCCACTTTGCGACAATTGATTAGACAGAGCAGTCTCTTCTCATGTTGCCTTTGAGCCACAATAAATCTCTTGCATTGTTAACTTTTATAACAGTGGTTTTTAATAACAAGATCGCACTTGGTTTCTCTTTTTCGAGAACATTCCCACACACTACATTCCGAAAGTAAGTAAGAGACTAATAGATTTATTTATTAACACAACAAGTATCTGAGCTACGCTTTCCAGTATTAGTTGTATTTATTTTTGGTTACCAAGGAGATATATTTTGTTTTCACTACTATTTGTTTCCTACTCGTCTTTCTAAAAGAATCATCAATTTCTTTTGTCAAACTTGGAATGTTTGTCTGAACAAAAATCGACTGATAAGCTCGATTGTAGCAATGATACATTCAACTTCTACTATTTTGAAATTGAAAACACTTTGAAACCAGTTTCGGTTTGGCAAAGTTTCGGCCAAATTTGGCTCGAAACCGAAACTGCGGCGAAACTGATTTTGGCCGAAACTCGGCTGAAACGAAACCGAAACCGAAAGTTCGGTCGGACACAGTTATTAAACAAACTGTATGTTACAGAAGTGTTTTGATTGTAAAAAAGTTTTTAGCTTACGTGAAGGGAAAAACATTTGATGTTATTTGTTTTGGCAGAAGTAGGGTTAAAATAAAAAACTATTTCACATCAAATCTCCGTAAATCAATCATAATGTTTAAAGAAGTTTCCTTATATACGTCATTAAGTTTTATGTACTGAATAAGCGACGTGTAACATCCCCATAACATATTTCAGGCCCAAAACCGTGTTTTGCTCGTTTCGCCGATGGGCGTAAAGTTAATCCTTTTTCGGCCGAAAAAAATTAAAAAGAGCAAAACATGAAAACATCCCGCAATTGAGCGCACCCTTCTTGATTAATATTGACGTATGCGGGACGTGTTGCCGTGGCGATGCTCCATATGGTGTGAAACTTTGGACGCACAGGAGTGTTTTCTTGCTAGTCACGTGAACAATTAAAGTTGCCCCGGGGGGACGCTTTAGCGCATTTGTTTATAGGTTGTTGTGCTGCAAGGGTTTAATATTGATAATATTTTTAAAGGGGATCCTTTGTTACAAAACACCCCGCCTGGGGTTGTTCGCGATGTCTATTCTGCCGCATATCAGTTGTGTGTAAATACTTATGCTTTCCGGTTTGGAGGCCACCGTTGCCAGCGTAATAATGTGGGTATACGAGACATAACATCTCATGTCTCAGGTGACGGATTTTAAGCTAACGCTGCTTTTTTATAAAATTTTCTTGACATACATAACATAACCCTTGTGTCCACTTGGAATGGCTCCCTAATACACCCTATCCATTGGGTTTGACCGTATCCACCGCTGGTCCAATGCGGGTTGGTGGTGGACCGACTTTACATGCCATCCACGCATGGATCATCTATTTTCAGACAGGTATCGGCCCAATTCTAACCAACTTAGGAAACAAATGAAAATTTGTTATCCTCCAGGATTCCGAACCCACGACCTCGGTTTCTGCCACAGCATAGCCTGGCTGGGGGCGTCCACCGCCCTATACCGACTGGCTAGGAGGCAGTCAAAAATAAAATTTTTCATTACAAACATTCAATGTTTTATAAAATAAATCTTGATTTTATTAACATTTGTTATTTAATATATTTTGGTTAATTGCGAAACTACCGATCAAGTTTCAGCCTTGACTTCTTATAAAGACCAGACGAGCTGGGCATTCACCTGCGGAATAATATGAGACGTGGAACGCTCAACGATTTTGTTCGCCAGTTTGAGAAGACTTGTCGCGTTTGCAGATTGAACTACTTAGTTGCATTTTCATCTAAATGCAAAACAGTATTGCTTCCAAACAAATTCTTTGCGGCGAAAAAATTTGGTTCTTACTATTGCATCCTATACGTGATTATAGGAAGTCTTTTGCAAGATCATATAATTGAGTTGTTAAAATATGACTATGAATTGGTACCATGTTCATGAATGGTATGATGGTAACCTTTAATATTGTAATTAATACATATATACTGTAGGGTGGTCCTTATTTAGGGTTTGTCCGAATTAATTTTCACGATAGTCCTAAATCGGATGTAAATCTATTGATATAAATTCACTTTAGTTATAACTCTTTTTGGTTTATTACATAAATTAGAAATAATTCAGACAAACCATTAAAGACACCCCAGTATGTAACGATAAAGATTACATTGTAAAATGTTTATAACATTGAATAGAGTTTGATGAAAATAGCGTGTTGTATATGTATATATGCAATGGAACCTTGTACACCAAATATATTTTCTTATTACATTACGATAACGAGGACATGCTATGTATTAGCCTCTTAATATATTCAATATTAGGCTTAATAAGATTGTAGCATACGTGAAATTATACGAGGAGACGATTGTTACATTCTCGAGGTTACGTTCTAATGAAATAATTAATTGTAATAACTGTTCAAATATTATTTATAACCGTTGTTGATTGTCTAGACAACGAAAATTGTCGGAAAAATAAAAAATAAAGAGTCTGTGTCACCGTTTTAAAATGATTAAAATGTGATATATAGGTAACCAAGTGATATAACATAAGCATTTTTTTTTTAATTTTTGTCTGTCTTTCTGTCTGTCTTCTTTGGGTAATATGTACAATGCTAAGTCAGTTTTAACGAGACTTTCACTAGAAATAGCTTATATAATTGGAACTTTTTTTTGTTTTTTGTTGTATAAAAGTAATATATATATACGCGGATAAAGTCGCGGGCTACAGCTTGTTACACATAAATTAGGTTGCTTGTAATGTATAGAAGTAGCATATATAGTACATTAGTGACTATCTACTACACTAGTTGTATTAGTAGTTTATTGCTATTTTTTGCTTATCTATTATGTATGTATATATGTCTCTTATCTAGTTTCTTTGTTGTTTATCACAATATATTAAGGGTATTCCTAAAGACATTTCAAAAGTTATTTCGGCGCGTTTCACGCAGTACTATGATAAATTACAACCAGCCTCTCCGAGATTAATTATTGGTAAGTCGCCGACAGAAGGCTTGTTAAGGTGAAACGCCGGTGGCTTACAGATTCACAAAGTCACTCCGTCGGCTGTTATATAATTTGAGATTATCATATTTTGTCGTTGAGATTATTAAGAGCTTAGTAATTTAATAAAATAATAGTCAACGATAATTATTGTTTTGAGTTCAATTGTTTCCGTGACGAATAGTTGACGAGTTTATTACGGAAAGTTGTTTGAAATATACCGAGAGAGGTCTTATCTTCTAATAATTTTAGTGTGAGTGAACTTTTCAGGCGTGCATTTTTGTTTCGTTTTCCATACAAATTAACTGTTTAAATTCACCTAACAATTGCACGTATACATCTTATTATTTTGTTTTAAAGCAGTTGTATAATTGAAAACTGCAATATACCTTTTAAGTTTACTATTATTTTACAATTTACCTAAATGATATAGACTTTGGGGTTTGGGACTTATGGGTTACTAACCCATAAAAATTATGTTATTTAATAGCGCTTGGTTTCATACAATCGAACGCTATACGCACGGCCATATGGCAATGTTGTGGGTTACGTTATTTACGAGTACTGTCTACGTGTCAAAGTCAAATTTAAAAACATTATTGGCCCAAGGCTGGGCATAGGCCTCTATCTACGCCATAAAAGTTTATGAAAGCCACTGTTGGCATTCTAGAGAGTTGTGACAAAGCGCTCTAGTTATAAAATGGGGAGTTATTTTCAGTAGGCTGCCCGCACTTTTGTTCCGCCACTACATTGTGCAGCGACCCATATGACGATGGTTTTGTTATGGTCCGCGCGTTAGCCTGATTACACTTTGATTGTGCAGAATTTTGAGATATTCATTGTCGTTTAATCTGATTTAATAAATCTGATGGTGAAATGGCTTAATTGTTAATAATAAAGTTGCTGATATAATTATAAGTTCATAATTATAAAAGAAAGTTAACCTGTTGTAGTTTTTTGCGAATGTCGATAATTTTATTTGTAATTAGTGAATGACATCTGTCTGTCGGTATAACGATAATTCTGTAGTTTTTGTGCAGTAAATCAATTCGGTTGCATTGCAATTAGAATGATTTAATGTTTAATCTAATGATGAAAAATGATTTCAGTGAGTTTTAATGTTTTGTAATAATCTTTTATTTTATGTTATGAAACAAATACATTTAAATATAATTTATTATGGCCCGTTAATCACACATATAACTTAATATAAATCCCAAAAGCATTAAAATATTAGATGATCTTATTTAACGTAAAATCTCTGCTAAAATACGTAAAGGCGTTTCAAAAACATATAAGGGATTTCTAGTTGTTTTTAAGATTTCAAAATGAATCTTACGTAACAGTTTCGTGGGAAATGTAAACTATTATGAGAATCCGTTTCACCGTTGCATTTTTGTAAAAATTTTAGTCCGCTCAAGTAATATTGAGCGACTGAAAACTTTCAGGTTCAGAAGAATTTCAGAGTATGCGTTACGGGTGTAGTCTTCATGTCCGCCTAGTACTTGTTATGCATTACTTGATGCTTAATGTTCAGTACAATTTATTATTATTTCTCGTAAGTACGGCGAACGGAGTTGGGCTGCTTTATTGCTGTCTGGTTTTTAAGCACTTGCAGTATTGGACACAAAATAAGATGTAGTGCCGTTTTTACGGTCGTTGCGAAGCGTTTCGTATTATAGTTTTTAAATTTTAATTGTTGCTCTTCTGTTCTGTATATATGTTATGTAATTTTTCAGGGACTTCCACTTGTGTCCATTTGATGCGTCTTACGGGCAAAATGCTTTTTAAGACGATATGGTTTTAGGTCTCATATGAGAGATTGAACGGGAGAGTACTAAAGATCTAAACTAATTATAATAGGCAATTTTTGATTATTTCAGAAAAATACGATTTTTTAATATTACGTGTCACTGTCTGTAAGAGATATGCGCTCTTTCGCTGTAGTATTTTGCTAAGTAATTCTCTGGTAGCGCTTTTTAAATATTGAACGACATTAAAAATTTGAAAGGTCAATGTTTCGGAGGCGTCGCGCGCTTTTTATCGCTTGTGCGACGTTTTCCCGCCGTTTCGGTAGTCCGTAATGCTCTTTACGGCTTTCGGAGCGAAATCGCGATTGCTGTATGTTTATGTGGGTCGTTAAAAATATTTAATCCCCTTCAGGAAACATCGATGCCCTCTGGAGGAAATATTGGAGTTATGCTGGAATGTATTTTGTCCTTATTTATTTCGCATCGTTGGCTATTTATCGGTACCAGTCAGTGTTGCCTTTATTTTGATAGATGTGATATGATAGGTTGGTTAATGATCAGATATTATTGTAGGGCAAATGTAAGTGTACAACCTTTACACATTTAACCTGGTTCTGAATGATACCGCTTTTCCAATTGAAATTTCTTCTTTGTTCTAAGTAGTTTTTCATCCCTCGATACTAAGTTCTAATTAATTTGTGGAGATTTTTAAACGAAAGGCGCTGTTGTAACCCCATATAAAGCATTTTATAGTATATTTTGCACTTAATTTTGAAAGTAGGGTTCGATCGCCCTTTTCTCTCGACCCATTCAATATTCTGTATATTGAATCGCTCATTCCGACGCGACGATCTGGATAATTGTTAATTTTGTTGGATTTCGAGGTATTGATGGTGGGGCTTTGGAATCGTTTTATTTTATTAATGGAATTCCTTGGGTACGGTGAATTTAGCAGTTCTCAATATATGGTGTATATTTCAAACAGATTTAAGCAAAATAACAATTTGGAATTTTTTTCACTTTTATTTTGTGATATCATGGCTGTATCATACATAGGTTTTTTAAATTTAAAACAATCTATCATTACGATATATAAGACTTTTTAGATTCATCAATATATAATTCATCATTTTTATTGTAAAAATAACAAACGTACATAGATCCTCTCGCATAAACTTTCATCCGCATTTGTAAGATTTCTATGTTAAAAATAATTTAATGTGTTACGATCGAAAATGCTGATTAGATTAAAGCCAAAAAATTGCCGTAGCAATAAAAATCTGCTTTAAAAATCGTAGGGGATTAAAAGGAATTATATCCAAATTGTGTAAATTGCGGCGGCGAAATTGTACCACCTTCCCGCTGTAATGCCATTTGCGCTGACTCGATCTTTGGGCCCCCAATTAGCCGGCCCATGGGCGTGCTCCTCCCTTGGACCGCGTAATAAATTGTTTTAGGAAACACCCGCAAGATTAATAGTGCGGTGGACAAGGCTCGGTTTAAACGGAACGAGCACTTTGAGCCGTTGAATTAATTTGACGGAAGCACAGCGTACAGTGCCACTTGCAGACTACTATGAGCATATAATTGGAAAAACAGAAGCTTTAGGATATAGGCACAACACCATCCCTATCAGAGCCTAACGATAAAGACTTGGATTTAACGTTTTTAATGTATCCCGAAGTAGCCTTGTGTGCTGTCGCTTTTTTCTTATAAATTTATTGTCTAAGACAGTCCAATCAATGAGCGACAATCACCTTATTAAAACGTGATACATCGCAAACTTCTCCGTTGCTATGGGTAACATTGTTTATGTCAATTTCAAGTCTCATTTAGGTATAGCGCTAATCTATGTAGATCTACGATTACTATATGGCTGGTAACGCACATACCTCATTATTACAAATCAATACTTGTTAGACGCATCCGGGTACCGGAAAATATCTTGTTTTCTTAAATGTACTATGAGGAAAACGTTGCCCAATTACCTATGTCAGAAGGGAAGAGTCAAAGACTTTAACGACATCGGGTCATTAAGATGGCTAAATAATGAGAGTTCGTTCTTCCATTCTGCTTTTATTTATTGTGTCCTTATAATTTTATAACAATTACTGCATCTTTAATATATATATCAAAGAATTGTCTAGGGAATTATGCCGGACGGGCATTTATTTTACACTTTTAATTTCCGACGTTTAGAACACTTCCAAAGTGTTAGTTATTAGGTGCTTAAATGTAAAATAAACGCTAAAAATCCGTTAAAAGTCCTTTTTATTAAATAATGTAAGTATCATTCGCGTAAACAAAAGAGTCAATTATGTAACTTTAATATTTGTTTCTAACACCCTTTAAAAGATTGTTAAAATATACTGTTTACATTTTTACTAAGTTTATTTTACTATTGCACAAATTTGTTAGGTTCATACCAGCGTAATTTCATCTGTTGGAGTCCGATGTGTCCATAAAAAATGTTTTAAAACTTTCCAATTTCAAAAATACGAACCGATCACAAGTTCTTTGGTAACACATACATACATCATCAGCCTGTGATAGTCCACTGCTGGACATAGGCCTTGATAATACTTTAAAGTATTTGGCTTCTTATTGTACGGGCCTTTTGTGTCGAATTAAACGTTGCAACAACCTTGATGTTGAAATACAGGTTCTGTGAATTTAAGAGCAGGCCGTAACAGGACGGGCAGATGTCTTGGCTGACATTTTTCGCATTAAATTACGCGCCCTTTTTCATGTTTATCTTATATAAAATCAGAGTGTGGCGTGTCAAAACATGTTTATGCCATTTAATAATCTTGTGTCAGATTACTTGTTGGATAGTCTGGAAAGTATGTTATGTTGTGTGTATAAATTTGGATGGAAATAATTTCGAAATTTTATTGTTGCTGTATCTATTTAGATAATTATTTATGGAATAATAATTTTCATTTCCAATTGCTAATTGTTGTTTATTATAGGTTTTTCAATAAAATTTGGTTTTGATTGATGAGTGACCGAATAATTTGCACTACTGTAAACTATTTTAGTTCTACTGGCACATAAATGCTCAAGAAGCCCAATAAACCTCAAAATTGTTTTAATCCGCGTTAATCCTGCTGCAAACCGTTCGTTTTATTTTAAGATAGAAAGCTAAGTTTAAAATAAGCAGAGCTTAAGTCATAACCAACTGCTTTGTTTTTAACATTATTCTATTATATTCAGTTGTAGCATGCTTTGTCAACATATTATTAAATTAGCAATTGTTTAGAATCGAAAGTTTGCATGCCAAACTTGTGACCTTGAACTGTGTCTATATCATTAAGTTACAGGTTCATGTATGGTCTATACGCTATTTTAGATGCACCAATTTGCGTTTACCATCCATCCTTAAAACTATCCCATGTGAAATTACGACTTATACGTATTTCCATGTAACGCCATGAATATCCAGTCGAATCGGACCTTTTCCAGCGTCCACGCCTAACATTCGACCTTCATCAGTCCCGACGTGACCTAAGGACGAGGCGCTAAGTAATTGGCGGAGAGACGTGGCAGGTGGCGTGTATCTGGCGGACGGTGATAAATAACCTCGGAATAATCCCCCCCCGAGAGAATATTATCATTCACCTTATTATGAGCCGACCGCTGGAATGGGTCTCGGCGAGAATTCTTCGCGCACTACTATTTATATATCTTTGTGTAGATAACCAATCTAAAAGATTTTTCTGTTTGTTTGGTGTAATGGTTTTGTTACATCGTTGCTTTTTGTATGGTTAGAGTTGGTTGGATTGTCGACGGATAGTGATTTTTAAGAGGCAGGATGGCAGAAGCTTTAAAAAAAGCAATACACAAAACCTTATCTGTCAAATCATATGATTCGAGCTTTGTGAAAGCAAATCACATTATTTAAATTATAATTAAAAAATATATAATCATGGTTTGACTCCGGGGATGGAGATGCCAAATGAATCCTTACGTTTAATAAATAAATTCTTATCTTATGTGAATCTTAAAATGCGCTACACTTCCTCTGATAGGTTTTAACTTATCAGGACGCTTTACGCCAGGCTGTAATCCAAACATATTTTTTCAATGATATGTAGGCCATAACCATAACAGATTTTTTTTTCGCCATTTTTTTAAAATACCGATGTAAACTTTTCTATACTTGGTCGTCACCTAATCTCTTTTATATAAGCCAAAATAAATAAATTACTGATTTCATACAGACAAAGTCGCGGGCAAATGGTAGAACAACATAATAATAAGGCAGCCTGCCAGTTTTCCTTTTCCCAATTTCGACTAACGATTCGCGTTTGTGCGATAGCCTATCTAGTTGTCTATTATTTTTCGCCCGACGAAGCTTGGCTCTGTGCTCCAATTATTATGAGAGCCCTTTTTTATCTGTTCTTAAATACAATAACTAGTCTAAAAAGATTTTCATGTTTATTTCTTTTAACTTTCTGCACAGATACAGATATGCTAAGGCGAGTTTAATGCCGAAGGCATGCATTCAAGACAAACAAAAATTAATCGATATGACGATTTTTTTACGTTTTTACTTGGGTTACATAAAATTTCCAACCTTACTTAACAAAACTAAAGAAGTATCCAAAATTAAAGTAAACTTCGTTACAGAAATAACATATGTAAGAAATTGCTTTTACGTATGTAGAGTTTAAGTGTTTCTAAGAAACTCGATATAGATATCTTTTTCAGAACGAATTTTACACTTCACACATCCAAAAAGGGAAAAAATCTATATAAATATCGTGGAACGAAGTAACCCACAAATAGTAACACATTCGCGTCTTATTCCTAGCGTCTATATTGATGATTTGTTACTGGTAGGTCAGTAACTCGGCGGCAATTCTCTAACAGCAACATTATATCAATTTCCATATTATACCTGGCTTTTGTAAAGTTATTCATACGCAAGTTTTAAAATACTAGCATGAAATAGATGAGACCTAGAAGTACACTAGCTTTTGTAATAACGCCATGAAATATTTGTAAATAGAGGGTGTGTTTTATTTTATCCTTTGCGTGGACAAGGAATGGACATCACGGATATGATAGATGGTGCACTTAAATAAATGTCGCCTATTTTGAGAGATGGCCCCAGGGGTGAACGCCCCCCGCGTTTCGTTCCCTTTGCGCGTTAATCATTCCCGTTTGAGTGCTAAAACTTGTCACGCGCCCCGATTATTTCCTGCTGATAATGTTGTAATGTTCCCTGTTAATAGTTGTATGTTGAATTGTTATTGTTCATCGTGTGTCCTTTGTTTATTGATTTAAACTTGTACGGTATTGATGTAAGTTGGGCCGTTTAGGGCGGTATCACCGCGGTGCCTATTTCCGCCGAAAGAAGTTGTATGAAAACGCTACTGTGTTCAGGTTGTAAGGGCATTAACATCCTTTGTCTCGCTGTAGACAGCGCGTTGGTGATACCACCGGTATTGCCAATGTCTATGGGTGTGGATGACCACTTCCCGTCAGGTGGCCCAACTGCTCGTCTGCCTGCGCAGCTAATAAAAATAAAATATAACGTAATATAACATATAACATTAAACTAGACACTTGGTAGCCATCTATTGGTAGTGGCAGTTCATTTCAAAGAAAGATAGATAGGGCAATATAGTTACATAAAGGACTGTAAAAGTGATACTTTTCAATTAAACACTGTTGTTACGTAAATTTTAATTATTGAAATTACCATGTAAAGCTAACAGAGCTTACTATACCCATTAAAAAGTGTGGTTTACGTAAACAGATATGTCAAACACTTATCTCACCAAGAGCGAACGCGTCCTTATTGGTAGACCGCCGCCATGTTCAAACTTCACGCGATGTTTAACCAATGAGAGAGCTCGACGTTTTTACGTTTACGTGAGTTACATCGCTTATTTGTCTGATTTTTACAACATTAGTAGGAATATATTTGTTGTATATTAAATATAAAAATCATTTAACGTCCTACATCTTTTTTAAAGGAAGCAAAACAAAAGATCTCCCCTCTATTTAATCGTGCGGAAAATGGCTTCTCTCATTGTGTCCGAAACAATTGGCAACTCTTATTCCGAACGTAATTATTCCTTCGAGTTGAATTATTCCTCTTTGGTGACATGTAATTTGTGATCGTCAATTTGAGCGGTAATAGGTACACCGCTGGTCAAAAATTTGAGACGATAAATTTAAATATTTTGTTTAGGGTAATGTGTGCACACCTGTATTTTCTATGATAAAGTATTGTTGTATTTTCTATGGTTGTTTCATACTTTTGAATGGTAGTGTCATCATCATCAGCCCTGTGCTAATCCACTGCTGGACATGGGCCTCATAAAGCACGCTTTCTACATATGTGGGCCGTATCCCAACGGTAGTGTAGCAAATTGTAATTACTGTCATCAGTTTTTGATTTCAATTTTAGTTCGTCTTGTATATTAATATCATAATTATTATACATTACATTTTGTACAATTTTATTGCTACTATTAACTTTACAATAATACGTTTGAATTTTACGAACTATTGAAAATTCAACATTTTCTATTTAAAAAATTATGTAAATAGACTATGAGAAAGTTATTAGTGAGATAACTACGATGGCTTACAAAGCAAATGTATATACCTTATGTTCCTATGACAAATAAACAAAACACTTTCTGAATATTACTTTTATTTACGTGATTATTATACATATCGAATCCACTAATTGGGATTTTTCGTGTTATTAAATATACTTATTCCTGACGTTTCGATCTTTTATAAAACTCTTTCTATTATATTTTTAATTAACGATGCCCATAGCTTGACAGGGTGCAATACTGATATCCGTAAAATAGTATATATGAATTATACATATAAACCTTTCTCTTTAATCACTCAATCTTTTAAAAATACCGTATCGAAATCTGTATGCGTATTGTTAAAGATTTAAGCATACATAGGGACATAAGGACAGAGAAAGCGACTTAGTTTTATACTATGTAGTGAAACGTCATTAGACAACGGAACTACTTTAATATCAAACCTTCCTATTCTATATATAAATTATATTTAGTCAAATTAAAGCGACAGATTCAGAACTATTTACAAAGCCCGAAGTTCCGTTAAAGTTATTTTTAATATGCAATACAGTATGAAGGCTTGAATATTTATGAGGGGCACTCGTAAATTCCGTATCGAGTGGCGATAAGTCCTTGCAGTTGGCATTCCAAAGTAACATTGAATTTATTGGTCTCGCCAGTCGGTGCGAGATTAAGTGACAGTAGACGGCAGGATTAACTTAACAATACTTTGAGCGCCATCTCTGTTGTAGACTGCTTGACATTTATTAATAAACTAGCTGTTGCGCGAACATGTGGCTATATAGAATAGGTATAATTATGTTTGGCAAAAGCACTAGTTTCAAGTAAAGTAGCCTTCGACACTCCCGGTTACTTCGGCTATCGTCCAATGAAAGTCCCGTCGAATTTGGACAGTCATTCCAGAGAACCAGAACAAACAGACAGACAGACGAATATTAAAAAAAATCTTGTCTTGTTATATGTATCGGTTGTGTATCGCAATGCAATGATTTTCAAAAGGTTATTTTGTTGTTAGAAACAGACATTCCAATTTATTTGTAGACGAGCAATCGGTATATTTTAGCATTTCTATGCCTTTGTTACTCAGCCTATAGCCTATGTTATAGGCTGAGTAATATATACTATAGCCCATGTTACTCAAGAATACTACAGTATTCTGGTAGTGAAAGAAAATTTTATATCCTTTTAGAAGTTTTGCAGCCTATTCGGAACAAACATATATGCCCTTTTTGTAATATTAGTTTTGAATACGATGTTATCCGTAAATAAATAAGTTTGGCGCTTAAAATAGTTTAATTAGTAGTCTAAAGGTTGGTGGTTAATTGTTTTCGTTTTTCTTTACAGTTTGGTGCTAAATTGGATTCGGTGCGCCTCATTGTACAGGTAAGAAAGTCAATATATCGGGAATTGAACTATTTACTTACTTTGAAAGCTTCAATCAAGGTTGAATTATTTTATGATCAAAAAATTGATTACATAATCTTAAATAATACTTGACACAATTGTTTAAAAATTTTATGTTTTTATGGTTAATAAAAGTGATTTTTTTACTATCAAATCTCATTTTTCTTTAGGTATTTATGCAATTTTTTGAACATTTCAGACTGCATATAATTAAAAGTGTCGGTGCACATCTACATCTCAAACATTTGTATATCTTACCAATACAATTGTATGCGCTTGATTACATAAACAGATTATGATTAAATTGATTGAGCAAGCTTGTTATACTCAATTTGTATTCAGTTACCATAATGTTGCCTTGAATTACAATGTACACTTTGATCAAGCCTGATCATGTAATCAAATTATGAGCGCCGTCTGTGATTGTGAATATAATTAAGGAAATGATTATTGTTAATTGTTTGTATATCCATATATATACTTCTACATTGCCTCCGTAGCCTAGTGGTAACAAATATTCATTATTTCCAAGTTGGTTAGGGAAATTTAGGCAGATCAGCCCATGCGTCGGGTGGGCTTTTAAAAAGTCGGTCCACCCACCAATCCGCATTGGACCAGCATGGTGGATAAGGTGCAAATTCCCCTCAAAAGAAGAAGGCGCGCAATAGGGAAGGCCTATGTCCAGCTGTGGACTAATACAGGCTGATTATGATTATACTTATACACACCGCCATCACGCACACAGCATACACCACGTATGTTTCACTTAGGCAGAGTTACGCCAGTCGGCTTATTTATCATAACTTTCTGAGAACACTATCGATATATAAAACATTTCGTTTTTACAGTACATAAGTATTGTAATTCTATTTGTAAATTTCTAGTGAAGCGCTAGTATTAAAGAACAGTATACAAAAAACTTATTAACCTAATATACGCAGCTTTCGCAATATAAAACCCACAAATAGCTTACAGAACGTAATTCGAAAATCGCCCATATTTCAAATCATGAAGTGTTAAAACCTTTCACCGTCTTACATTCCGCGTTCAATTCCGCTCTGCAGTGCGATTCCTTTCTATTCCTCTATGCGTCTTTTATATCGTATGAAGTCGTTGAAATAAATTCGAAATAGTTTTAAGCATGTCACATTAAGCTTGCACCACGCTGGGGATTTCAAATTCCGTGAGAGCTCTTAACGGGGAAGAGTTTTAATGTGCCCCGGGCTCGACGCTCTTTTGTAAAAGAATAATGGACGCCCCTGTCCCGGTAGGAGCTTTTACGCATTAAACGTATTTAAGCGACAGTTGTGTAAAGCAAAATCTTATCATGTTACATTTAATTATTGAATGGATACAAGATGATCTAAATCACACGGTGACAAACGTAAAAGTATTAAATTGTAAAATTAAGTCAAACTTAAACATATAACGATTATGTGTGTAGGTATTTATGATATAAATAATAGTGGGGCTCCTAACATATTTTATGCTGATCTTTTGCTAATACTGAACTAAATTTAAAAGATTGAAGCGTTTGGCTAGTTAGTAAAGTAAGTTATGATTAACTAGCTGATACCCGCGATTTTGTCCGCGTGGAATAGAAGAAACATCCTCGAGGTGTATAAATACTGCATTGTATAATATAAATAAGATGTTATAACTGTATGCGTCTGGTGTAAGACACTAAGTTTCATAGCTATAGCTTCTACGGTGACGAATTTACACATCGATCTATGTGTAAATCTTGGAAATGCGTTTCAACCCCTAGCTTCACCCCGCACAGAAACTACAAAGTTTCTAAAAACACCTCCAGAAACTACGATTTATCGTTTTATGTTGAACGAAACGTTTCTCATAAAATTTAATCTCATATTTTAACCCTTTCGACCATTAAAGTAACAAATTTCATAGAAATCGGTTCAATGGTTGATAAAGTAAAAACAGACAGACAGACAAACAGACATTTCGCATATATAATATTAGTATGGATAATACAGTTTTTACGAATTTTATCGCATTTATTTATATTTTACAATTATTTAAAATTCAGCTGGTCCCGTGACCATGGATGCCGTGAAGGGTTTGATATGTCAGGTATAATTTTAATTAATTGTAAAGTAATTATACGATATGAAATCCGTAAAAACGGTATTTTTTTATTATGTGTAGTATTCCGTAAAGACAGCAAACTTTTTTATCCCTGGACTCATCTAAGCTATATTTAAAAGCGTAAATAATCGTATTAGATTAGAATTCCTATTTTCTTCATGACCCATTTCACCTGTTGCCGATATATATTTTACCTAATGAAAATAAAAATGTTTATAAATAACTATTGTACGTGGGTGGTTTGTTGTCTCTCCAATGTGCGCAAAGAAACATTGTTTTCACTTTATTGTTTATTCTGTCCTCTGTTAAATAAATATAAACAATTATTTAAGCTTTGTTACAAAACATTGAAGTCTTCAAGAATACAAAAGGGTCGTTGAGTTTATGAATTTCTCTTACTTTGTGTACGCTTCGAGTCCACCTGATTAACTCTTATAGCGTTCAAAGGTAATAACGACACAAAACGTGACTGCAGTTCTATGAAATGTTTATTTCTTTGACAAATTGCGTTCATTTATTTCTATCGTATTATTATTGATAACTACAAACGCGTCTCTATGTTGACAACCGAGTGATAACGTTGTTAAGTAAATAGGTTATCATCAGCTTATGTTAGTCCACTGCTGGACATAGGCCTCCCCTAATGCAAGCCTTCTCCATTAGCTGGTTTTTAGATCGTATCCCACCACGCTTGCCCAATTCGCGTTGGTGGGTGGACCGACTTTTTACATGCCCATCCGACGCATCGTCATCTTACTTTTCAGAGAATTGGGTGATCGGCCCATTGTCCTAACCAACCAGAAAACAACAATAACACTAAGTTGCTTCTCCGCGGGATTCGAACCCACGACCTCCGATTTATAAAGCAAGGGCCGATACAACTAGGCCCCGGAGGTATCGGTATACGATCTAATATTGAATTGTAAGGAAATTCAAATATCTTTATTCAACATAGAAGCATTGCACTTACTTATTGATTGTCAAGAATGCTTCTACCGGTTCGGAAAAGGACGCCTCTCACCTAAGAGCCGGCGAACGAAACTCAGCGGGACTTTTTTGTCACCTCTTACAATGAGATTAATACATTAAACAAATTTGAATATTACGGATACTGCAAAGTTAATATTTCGTAAGAAAAGTCACATTGCTCTACTTAATTGTACTTATCAGTCATACTGGTACGTAAGTGGTCAAAGTTTAATTTTTCATTCAAAGGACATTCATTGTTACAAAAATACGAGTAATATAAACAAACAAGTCAATGTTACATTAAAAGCATTATGTTTTGTTTGTTTTGTTTTAATGAATTTTTCTGTATACCTCTAAGATACAGATATATATTTGTCCAAAACATCTCATTGAGGGATAATCGTGTTGTTCGGTCCATTCTCTTTGTTCTCCCCCTAAAATCTTTTCGGCGAACGATTGCGACATCGCTAATTACATTGCCTCAGTTAATTATGGAACGAAACGTAGTGAACGTTTCGTTATAACAAAACGACTAACTTTGTCCCAGTTCCCCAAAGGAGGCTTTTGTTTTGCTGTGATTTGCTAACGCTTTGGTAGGGTGGGTTTGAATCAGTTTAAAAAATACGAAAAAATATTATTTTGTAATTTAAAACCAAATTTGTATGTTTACATCGAAACATACTAATCGCTCGGGAAAGTAAGAGAATGAAATTATTCTGTTGAATAATTCTTGTTGTATTTGTTAAAGTTTTGAAGGCTAATATTTAATATGCCATACATAGCGTTTTTTATCGTGAGAATATAATTAGTTATATACAAACGGTATGTTAAGTCGCTCTCTACTACTTCCAAAAAAGTAGTTACAGTTTTGTAAAATAGTATTAATTTAATATGAAAACGTAGAACAAGTCCTACATTTTTAATTATATCTTTGAAAATGTTTAATTAAATTTTCCATGCAAGTCCAGCTATTTGTCCGAAAATTGTGATAGTAAAGTTTAGATATAATAGAACAGCGCTGTTCTAGCTATTAAATTATTTTAAAGGTCTAATCGAGTCATGCTGGCCCACTGCATCCTTATCTCAGCATGCTAATTGGATACTATAAGACGGCAAGTACTGTTCAGTCGCTCTCATCTACCAAAGGGCCTTAGTTTGTAATGTATAGGATATTAGTAAACGTTGAACAGTCCCTCTTTAAATTATATCTTTGAAAAGTTATTAATTCCACAGAGCACGAGATCCAATTGTCAAAATTGGTAAAATAAAGTTGATATGTTCAGCTATATAATATTAATCTAGCTTAATCGAGCCGTGCAGCCTAGCCTCCGGTAGCCTGATTACAGGCTGCTGCACTAAGTAGAAAGCCAGAGGCTCACTGGGCCTTTGAATTGGACATGTGGACCTGCAGTCAAATCTTCATGTTTTAGTTGTTTCAGAGACATTGGGATCCCAGTCAAATAGTTGAAAAGTAGAATCCAAGTCAATGCAGTAAAGTCGATAACCCACAACCTGCATTGGACCGTAGCAGTGTAAGGGATGGCCTAAAATCCTAGGGATCGTGGTCGATTGGGGGACTCTCATTCCATGGCAGTGGACTCATCACATGCTGATATGAAATGATGATCCATGGTCAATGGCTAGTTCAACACGCATTGACCAGCGTGTTGAACGGTCAAAATCCTAGTAAAGGTTTCAGAGCATAGTCCACATGATATCACGGCTATATAATATTACTTAGTAACAGTGTTTAAGATAATAACGTTCAGTCAATAGCTTACTACGTGTGTAACTCAGTATCTCTCGTGACGTAAAAACTTGACTTACCGCGTATCCACGTTTCCGTTCTTCCGGTCAACAATGAGACCCCCGCAGATTATGCACTCAAATCGCCATTAAGACCTCAAGACCACTAGTACGTACATATAAAAGTGCAACCCCTCAATTTGTATGAAGCACGCACGCATTTAATACGAGCCAGTGTCATAATCAAGGCGGCACTTAACCGCGTTGGGCCTCCATTTGCAATGCGGCTTAAAGTCCCGCCAGGTGACCCCGTTATGAATCACTTATAGGGAAATGGGTTATGCATTCGGCTTTTAACTAAGCCGTAAGCGGTGTTTCTTTCGCTCCTTTGAGGGTGGGCCTTTTGATTGCACTCAGTACTATATAGGCTTGAAGTTTACAACTGCACTTAGTGTTGAATGTAATTATTTAATTTTTGAAGCAATCTATTTGGAATTGAAAATTATTAATGAAATTTTATAGGATCACTTTGACGTTACTTTAATAAACTTAGACCTTCAATGTAATAAAGCTGAGTTATAATATCTGTGTGGGCAAACCTACGGAACGTTGAAAGTAAGGGAACAGTGTTTTGATTCTGTACTTGGATTTCTAGCTTTTAGATTAATAGTAAACCCAAATTACATACCGGTTCGAAAAAAATATACGTGGACGCTGAAAAGTTTCTCAAACGTTTAAAGTGTTGTTAACTTAATGCAGCTTATCCAAATTAAACAATGAATATTAAATATTAAATAAAAATTACAATATTTACATCAATTCCGAATATACATTGACTAGGTATAGGTAAAATTTAAAAATCTATATAGCAGTTGTGTCACCTAATAAATATTTGTTTAGATACATAAAATACTTTTAAATTTTGTAATATTTGATTTTACTATTAAAAAATAGTTTCGGTATCGGTGGATTAAATATTCCACGCCAACATTTTAACTAAGTAACAGAGTTAAAAAATTAACATGCAGTAATTCGATCACGTAATTCCTTGATAGCCTTGAAACTTCGTGGTTAGGATACATTATCCAGTTGAGTCATGCTGCCGAAGGTTGAAATTTAAGCCTTTTTTAAAATACGGGCTTATTCGCCTGTAATATCGTTTTAGGTTGCTATCGTCTTGAACTGTTACGCTTAGCGGACACGAGATGGACGTTTCGATGCTATGTTTTTAAAATATAGTTGTTATAGAAAAGACGTTATTACATTTTGAAGAATTTGAAGCTAAAAAAAAGGTTACAAATATGTAGCCACATTTTAAAGATAGCATTGTAGCACTCGGGTCCATAAGAAAGAGATGGATAAGACAAAACTATGTCGATTATTGTGAACATAGTATGAATTTACTGTGTACGCTTTAATAAAAACTGAAGCTTTCTATTTTTAAACAAATAACAACGTTTTTTGTAACTTTCCCGCATTTTAAACGGACTTATGGTAGTAATCACGACTACGAAATGTTATCTCGCTGAATGGGAGCGCTCGCCGCGTCCGGTTCTCGAATGTTCCATTTCCAGGAACCTCCTTCGACGCAACAATGCGACAAATGGGAAAGTTTGAAAGCGCAACTCGTTAGAGCACGTTTGGCCGGTAGCTTCTTCTTTTTCTGCCTGAGGAATATCTTGTACCGTATATATTTATGATGGGGGTCTATAGGTATATATTTATGAGCCTTTTAGTGTGAAATGGAAGGTGGAGGGAGAACGACGAAAAACTGTCTTGAGAGCCCGCTCTGATTTCTGCTTTAAAGCTGTAACACGAAGGTACGTAATTCTGTTTTTTTTGAGAGGCTACTCGGTAATGAACTTTTAAGTTTGTTACTAAATTATGATGTGTCTGAACTTGTATTTCCCGTAAGGGCATGATTAATTCATATGTTAATTTCGGTTTTGATGGTTCATGGCATAACTTTCAGTTGAAAATGTGTTCAGTCAACTTTGGTATGTTTTAACGGTTCGAACAAAAAGTAATAATCGACGCTTATCAGCACCCAAAAATCTAGCGAAGTTTTTAAAGTATCGTATTGATTTTATTGAAAGGGATTTTTTCTGGAAACAAAATTTGTTTTGATAGAGCTATATATATAGAATTTTTACATATATATAAATTATATGGCTGATTTACATATTATAAAATATATTGGGAACTTGTTAGACGTTTGATTCAATAAAACGCTAGGATTGTTTGGTAAGGAACGGAGAAAAACGAATTATGTTTCGCAAGCGATGTGTTTTAAAGTTTCGTTTTTGACATTAATAAATTCATAAGTAATCTTATTTTGACTCGGGATACAATCTATCTGCCAAAGAAAATTAAGCACAAAGTAGCTACATTGTTGGCATATAACATTAATAGTGACAATGCAGTTTTTAATAGATTTTCTATTAATGCTGAGGATAATACTTTTTTAGTAACGTAAGGTTGACAACAGAGAACACAATATCTAATTGTATAAATATGTTTTATCAAAATATAAATCGCTTCTCTGGCAAAGTTCTAGATATAGAATTATTAATTTAAAAAAAGATAATGCAGATGTTTTGTGCTTTACTGAGTGAGACACGGCTTAAAAATGTGTCATTTGCCTTAAAAAACTATTCAGTTGCCAGTATATTCAACCGAGTGACTGCTATTGGAGGTGGATTCCTTATATTACACAAAAATTGTTTTAAATTTAAAGAAAGGAAGGACATCACAGCATACTCGGTTGAACGACAATGTGAGATTGCTTGTGCAGAAAGTGAACAGTACATATTTTATGTGACCTCCTCTGGTGATGTTGAGATTATTATATTGTTATGGAGGATGCTCTAAGAATAATTATTAACTCAAAGAATCATATTGTTGTATGTGGAGACTTTTATTATGACGATCTAACTGATTCACCGCACACATTGCAGTTTTTAACTCTATTTAAAAGCTTCAATCTTCAATGTGTGTTTAATGAACCAACTAGATTAACACCATCTTGTGCCTCTTGTATTGATAATGTGTTTGTAAATTGTAAAATTATAGATCAGGCTGTCTTAAGCGGTATTCGTTCAGATCATAAAGCCTTAAAAATACAGATCCCTTTAAGTACTCCTATAAGTAACTTTCCTATCTTGTATAGACCTATTACCAGGAACAGAATAAAACAATTTAAGTATAATGTAAAAGCTAAGCTTCCAAACCTAAAATTGACTTTGGATCCTGATAAAGACTTTGGAGCATTGTCTAATATTATTTCCAGTGAATACAATGCTGTTTTTACTAAGAAAGTTATTACAAGTAATAAAAACTGAATTTCAGGGCTTCTAGGAATTAGGCGTACCAGGGATTATTTATATCTATTATACGATAAAAAAATCATGTAACATCTAATGTAAAATTCCATAACTATGTGACAACATACTCAAAAATATTTAAAAGTTTGCTGATGGCAAGGCAATGTATTTAAACATAAATAAAGTCCTCTCTAATAAAATCAAGACTACCTGGCAAATTATAAATACGGAAACAGGAAGAAACACAAAACAGAGGAATGATCTAGAAATAAATATACAGGTAAAACTGTATAAGAAAAGCCTGAGGTAGCTAATGAGTTCCAAAATTATCACAAACATAGCTCATGAAACTAGAAAACACTTAAATTCTAGTTCTGATTCAGCCTTATCACACCTAAAACAATTGGATAGACAATGTTCGGATTTTAATTTTTAATCTAGCCCTGAAATAGAATAGTGAAGGTATTTAAAAAATAAATAAAAATAAAACATGAAGACTTATGAGGTTTATCAACATGGGCAATAAATTAAATAATTCAAGATATATCCCATATTGCATGTTATATAATGCATCTATAAGTACTTTAGATTCCACAGTTAATGAAATTCGGTAAAATAGTACCATGTCTTTGAATCGGTTGGACAGCTATATTGAAATTATAGACCTATCTCTTAGCTGCAGCACTGAGTAAAATTTTCGAAAAAATTATGTTAAGAACAACTGTAGACACTTTCCAAACATGATATTTTAAGTGATCACAATTTGGCTTTACCAGAGGTAGATCAATATTAAATGCCGGTATAAAGTTAGTCTCTCATGTTCTGAGGGTGTGGGAGGATCGCTGTGATTCTATTGGAATCTGTCTGTGATCTTTTTAGGGCCTTTGACTATGTGCAGCATGACATATTAAGCAATAGGCTAAAGTATCTTCTTGCCTACGCAATAGAAAGCAATACTAAGTTATCTTCTTACCTACGCAATAGAAAGCAATATGTAAACGTAAATGACACTCTGTCATCTGACTTCCTTGTGCTTTGGGTGTTCCTCAAGGATCAATTTTGGGACCTTTCTGTTCCTGGTCTATATAAATGACTTCTCTGGTAGTGAGGGCTGTCCGAGAATGTCCTTTTGCAGATGACACTTTCTACTGCTATAGGTAAATAAATGACCATAACGTTAGATACAAATAGCAATTTATTTGATCAAACTGGTTATGCTCCCAAACGCGAATAATACAAATGTTACTTTACTCTTTGTAGCTTGCGGTGTTTCAAAATGTTGGAACTTCGATGGGTCATTACCCTGTATACGAAAGCTCTATACATTTCTGGATTTCTAATTGATTCCAAGATGAGATGAAGGACAATTGATATGACAAACTCTCAAAACTAGTACTAGCAACTACCAATGCGATTAGGTCATTGACTGACTGAGGCATCTGCAAAACTAGTTTATTGACATGGTACTTTCACAGCTTATATGTCCTTGGATTATTGATTCAGGATCTAGCTGGTTTGAACACAATATTTATAACTCAAAACTAAGCTGTTAGGGCAATCTCACAGTTTGGGTTCAGGGAATCTTTGACGAATGTTTTAATAAAACTGAAATTTTCCTCTATCATATTTGTAAATATTATGTATCGACTAAATGGATTCAAGCGTTTGTAAAAATATTTAAGCAACAGGCTTAGAAATCGAATTGAGTCCTAGAGTACCCAGATTTAGACTGACCAGGACAATAAATTTTTAATGTTATAATAGTATAAGAATTGTATAATAAATTAAATGCTGCAAAACGAATTGAATTATTCGAGCTTTCGTAAAGTTGTCAAAACAACGCTTATAGAAAAGCCTACTATTCTGATTATAAATTATATTGAGGACCAAGATGTGTGGAAATAGTTTATATTCTGCGCTTACTAATCCCCTGGTAACTTAAAAAAATGTATTGGTAAAATTTTGTAAATACTAATATTAAAAAAAAAGACTGCAGAGTTTCTTGCCGGTTCTTCTCTGGGGTCTAAGTTTTGTGAACCGGTCGTAAATGGATAATTTTGACGTTCATAAGTGCTCAGTAGAGCCTAAATTGAATTAATAATTTTGAGTTTGACTTTGAAAAAGTGCGTTGCTGTTATAAGTAGTACAGTGACTTTGACTTTTTACATGACGCATGGAACATCTTACTTTTCAGACACTTGGCACAATTTGACCTAGCCAACCAGGAAACAACGATAACACAAATAATAAATCTACATGAGCCTTTTATAAAGTCTTAGATATCGGTCCAACCTATCCGATTCGTACTTAAGTGACGACCTCTTACTGTCGGAATATATTAGAATTTTAGAGGGCCATCACATTTTTTACCGCTTCGCTAACGTTTTTTAATGATCGGTTATTATTTTGCAGCATTTACAGTTTTCTCCTGCCTATAAAGTTTTTTATCGATTGCAAAATGTGCTAAACTTTTTTTTAGTAATGAACATAAATTAAAGGTCCGCCTGGGTTTGTACCACCGCGGTGCCAATTTCTGCCCCAAAGCAGTAGTGTGTTTCGGTTTGGAGGGCACCGTGGCCAGCGTATTTACTGGGTAAACAAGACTAAACATACTAGGTCTCTTGTTAGGCAGCGCATTGGTGATACCTCTAGTATTGCCAATGTCCATTGGCGTCGGTGACCATTTTTCATCACTTGGTCCGACTGCTCTTCTGCCTGCGTAGTCAATTAAAGAAATTAGTTCTGGCTCTCTGGGATTGTGTCGGCTCTTCCAAAGAGCTAGAACAAATAGACAAATATTAAAAAAATGTTTTGTTATTTGTACCGATGATATATAACTATGTACCTAATCTTTTAATAACGGTAATTTTAATGTTTCTTACAGACATTCTAATTTTATTTATTTATGTAAATATAGTTTTTATAAGATATTTAGTTGCGTTACATCTTTAGATTATCTAATTTAAGATACATCAACATACTAACAATGACCGGTATTATTTCGAATTGTTACAAATGTAACTTAAAGGTACAAAAATCATAATTCATAAAGCAATTAAAATAATCTGTACACGCTTATATGATTGTTGTGTCTTAAAAGTGAGAGCATGACGGATACATGCCCATCCAACAAGTCGGTCCGCTCACCAACCCGCATTGGACCAGGGTGGTAGGATACGGTCCATAAACCCCCTTAGGAGAAGGCGTGCATAAGTTTATTGGTGGTAGGTCCTCTTTTACTGGGGACTGTCTGGGTAGATCACCCCGGTGCCTATTTCTGCCGCATAGCAGTAGTGTGAAAACACGTCTGTGTTCCGGTTTGAAGGGCACCGTAGCCAGCGTATTTACTGGGTAAAAGAGATTTAAAATCCTATGTCTTACGGTAGGCAGCGCGTTGGCGATACCACTGGTATTGTCAATGTTTATGGGCGTCGGTGACCACTTCCTATCCGGTGGCCTGACTACTCCTCTGCCGTGAAGGCAATAAAAAAAAAGGGGAGGCCGATGTCCAGCTGTGAACTAACACAGGCTGACAATGATGATATATAATTGTAATATCTTTTCGTAATAATTATCCATTTATTTGGTTGTAATTGCAACTAGGTATTTGAAAACGAGTTCAAAAGTCATAATTTTGACTTACGTTTTGTTATCCCATTGTTTAGCTTTACACAGCAAACAAGAATGGGGTTTTGATTACGCTTGCAACAATGGGTTTACCCCCGTCGGTTATAAACTTGGTAGGGTCCCCGGATTCAAATTTAACTAGGCATAAAATTTTAGTTTTGTTTAATATTTGTCGACTGTTATAAATGTTGGCTTTGTGAAGTTACATTGCAACCCTATATTTATAGCCAAGGCGAAAGTAAAGTATCGAATTAGTTTAGTTTTACAATTCGGTTTTAGTCTACGATTTGGACATGTATGTGTGTGCAATTTCCGCCCCACCTTGACATAGTAAATGTATTTATGATAAGGTTCTAAGATTAAGGTTTTGCTGTTATTTGACTATGCTCAATATGATAACGATGTATTTTTTATATCTTGGTATCCCTTACCAGGAAGGTGAAATTCATGATTTTGTTTGATATAAAAATCCTTTTAGTTTACTCTTTGGCATGACCATACTTGTTGCAGCCCGGTTACAATATCCGAGAACGCTGCGGTGTCTTTTTCTGACGAAATGCAGTAATGTACAAATATTGCTGTGATTTTTCTACGGCAGGCATTTTTCATGAAAAACCTTGTATCATTAGAATAATACCGCCACCGCTTATCACCCACTAGCAACTACCCAACCCCCCTTGTGGGTGGAATTTCGTTAAATCCGTTTTTAGCTGACCTCTACTCGGCGAAAGGAATATTCCTACCAAATTTCAAGTCGCTATGCCTTATGGTTCCAGAGATATCGTGATATAGGTGGGAATCGCTTTTATATATATAGATAGATAGGAAGTATCGACATATTCAATATGTTTAAGGCGAAAAGCTCTGTTTCGTTCTCATTTTATTGAATCGTTGCTGGCTTAATAAAATAAATGTGAGATATTATAAATATAGAATAAACATTGAATACGTATGCGTACAATTTATTTTACTGAACAGCTTATCACGATGAGCTTAAAGCGCTTTACGAGGAAAAGCAAAACGGAAGTTAACAGCTCATTAACCTGCGAGCGGAATTACAGCTGTTAAAATATGAAACTCGTTCAGCTGCAAAGCGCTTCCCGGCTTTGCTACTGCGTCATCTGTTTTCCGTTCCATTTCCAGTGCTTATCTGTTATAAAAGCGAGGGACGACATGTCGGTGTGTGTGTTTTTTTTTAATTTTTTGGTGCGTTTGTTTGAAACAGAAACGGACATGATTGCTGTTTCGTTTATTTTTTTGTAGTAGTAGTTGCGAATGGAAAATTTTAGTGTTGTCTGCTACGTAATTAAAAAGTGAAGTGTACGATATAATTTTGTTGATGGTGACATTAGTTCGTTAGAAGAGGTTTTTAGAGTTAAATTAGTAATTAGATATAGAGTCCGAAAATATACATAACAAAATAGTGATAAACGTTTAAATACCTTATATCTTATCTAATACCTGATGATTAACTATGATATATATATAAATAAATAGCTGTTAGTTAGTCTCGCTAAAACTCGAGAACGGCTCAACCGATTTGGCTAATTTTGACCTTGAATTAATTGTGAAATGAGAAAAAAGGTAGTGGTTAACATTTTTGTCTTTGTCTAAGCTCTTTAAAGTTGTTTTTTAAGAATTCTTCCGTTGCTACTACTTGTCACTAAGACAGAATGTACTCTGTCGCTTGTCCATTATTAGTGGTCAAGGATCCGTAAGTAGGATCTTTAAATGAAGTAAAATAATAAAAATATAGGTCAGCTATAGGAGTAGCTGTATTCAAATTTAATCAAGAATGTAATCACTACTTGAACACTAGTACTAACTTTCTGACCAATTAGAAGTCTAGTTTATCGCGTGATTTTGCATATAATTTATCCTGAACCGTTACTCTGCGAGTCCGCTGCATATTTGCGTCGATAAACTTGCTTATGCCGAACCCGTGCAACCCGTTCTCGGTGGCTTTGGTCGACCGGGGACTAACTGGGTTAGTCTTACGGTCTGCGCTCTCGTTATGAGACTTTGAGCTGTTTAGTCTTTGCTTTTCGGTGCCGGATAATTCAAAATTGTATTGGATGTCGGCAAATTTGGATGGACGAACGGATGCAATGAGTTTACTGAACAGGGCTGGTATGAAATTCGTTTGATACTTTTTTGTATTTAAAAATGTAATACGATGAAAGAGACTAACAAATTCACTTTTTATAGAGTATAGCTGGAGACAGTCCGAAAGTAAATTAGATATTTGGGTGGAATACGTTTATTTTAGGTTTACAGGAGACCGTCTGGTGGGTACCACGCGGTGCCTTTTTCTGCCCGAAGCAGTAGTGTGAAACACTGCTGTGTTCCGGTTTAAGGGCACCGTAGCCAGCTATTTACTGGGTAAACGAGACTTAACCTATGTCTCACGGTAGGCAGCGCGTTGGCGATACCATTGGTATTGCCCATGTCATGGTGTCGGTGACCACTTTCCATCAGGTGGCCTGACTGCTCGTCTGCTGCGTAAGCCATAAAAAAAGAAAGAGACTTTAATAATATTGCCTGAGTGTGGCTACGTAGAAGTTGATAAAATAGATTATATTATTTGTTTAAGAAACATCTTCCTGTCTCAGTTATAATCTATCTATGTAACAATATTGCTATTATATTGCAAATTCACCCACGAAACTTGTTAGAAAACTAATTAAGGATACTTTGAACCGATAAAAATAACTAGCTACTTTTAATATCGCCGCCGTGCAATAACTCGCTTAGGAGATATCGCGCCTCACCGCTATCTTTCCGTGATTCAATTAAGCCTTTGCCCCAGAGCAGGGGTAAGTGAAAACTTTGCGCTCAGCACAGGTACGAGTTTGCGCTTTGTTCACAGGAAGCGAGTTTTGAGGAAGTCCGTGTCTGTGTTCTGGGTGTGCTCGAACTTGTTGTACTGTGTACATGTACGACGCAGTTGCATAGAGGCCCATTACTATTGTACAGGCTGTTGTACATAAGGTGAAGCTGGTATTGTGTTGCACATTGTTCTTTATACGACTGTTTGTTGTTTTGTGAAATACCAAATTAGTCATTATGATGTTTGATGAAATTATTTGAATGGAGTTAATCGCGTTTATTTATGTAAGCAGATGTTTAGTATGTGTCATGACCTCGACCGCAGTAACGCGCTTGAAATGTCGGATGTTAAAATATAATTCAAAATTTAACCCCAGAGACCATACCATCCCTGTCCCCTGCAGCCAAGGAGGAATCGCGGGGGACGAGGAGTGTCGGTATTCCGTAAGCCGCTCCCCCTATCCTCCGCGACTCGGCGGGGCTGTACCGCTGATGCGGTGTGGAGGGGCCGTGGAAGGAGGGGACATTCGGCATGGTGTCGTCTGTCGTCCTTTATTTCGTGAAGGTGTATTATACGCATTAAATAATTTAAAAAGACCGCGTTTGGGAAGACGGAGTGTTGGTCGACCTCCGACCAGATGAGATGGCGATCTCCGTGCAGTACCCGGTTTAGGTGTGGAGTCGAGTAACAGGGGATCGGTCGTCTTGGCGCTTATTAAAAAAAGCCTATGTCCATCATTGGACTGTAAAGAATGATAATGAATACGCATACATCAAAGTAATATTAACACAAGATGTATTTGCCGACTTTACTTTTGTCATTGCTAATTGGTTAAATTTATGACGCCTACTCCTACAAAGTCCTCGTATTTTTGACAACAAAAACTATTTGACAACTAACGTTGTATTTATTTGATATTGTTCAGGATCTTTTTGTCTTACATTGAAACGAGCAAGAAAGAATTACTTAAATAAAAAATTATATACGTTACAATCCAAGAAACATGTACACAATATCACGTTTAAACATTTAACTATCGTTGATGGGTTTGTGAAGTTATCAACTACCGTAGTTCGACTAGTTGTTTCATTGGAATTGGATCTGTTTCTGACAATCGTTTTGTGATGAACGTTTAGTTAAGTTCGATACTTCAAAACTTTTGTTATATCTTTCGTATTTAATAAAGAACTTATTAATCGTTGCCAAAAAATAACAAGCTTTTGGGTAGCGCTTTTGACAATTTTTCAGAAATTCAGAAGTTAGATGACTGTACTAGAAGAGATTTTAGTTTCTGCATTTAAAGGCATAAATTTTAGCCATATTTATTCATACAGTTAGTGAATGATACGAAAGCTTTGCATTTGACAGTTTCCTTTGAGTCTGAACAAGAATACGCACTTAACCTAAGTGTTTTCTCATTATTTAAAGCAATTTAAAATTTATGGGTCGTTTAATTTTTTTAATAATTATTTTTGTTGACTATTTTGTAGTCAGTTAGCCTTAGCGAGCAAGTATAAATAAAAAAAAAGTTTTTCATTTAATACCAGTATGGCTCGTGTCGGTTCTTGTTTTATCTCAACTTGTATAAGAATTTTTGTGTAATTTCCTTACAAATTTCTGGTATTAATATTTGAATAGAGAAAGAATTAATCCTCTCTTTAATCTCTGCATCAGACTGGCAGAAAATGCAAGTGACATTAAGTCAGCCTCTGTACCTACACTAAGTCCAAAAAGTTTACATAAATAAATAAACTCGAATATCCCAACAGTCGAGAAATTAAGTGATTTTCTATATATGTTTTGTAAATAGCCTATGATCACATCACTTACAGTATCTGCGAATTTATACCAAATACTACATATCGATTTATTAGTAGGAGTGCATTCAACGTTCGCGTGCATACATAACGGTAGTTGATGTGCCCCCTGGAACGGTACAAGCCTGTTCGAAGGCTGATACACCGTTAGTTGCTATGGCAAAGCTCTCGTAATGATGTCTCGATCGAAGTTATTTGTGAAGCGGCACAGACGACTGACGGTTTATTCGTATGTATTGGTGTTCATTGATATAGAATGTATGCTTGTTATAGATAGTATGTTGGTACATATTTTGTTTTATTCTTCGTTTTGATTTAAAGATTTGAATTATATTGGCAGTAGTTATTGAAAAAAGTTTTCAAGGGTAGCAACGGAGCTTTTTGTCAGCCTTCCTCTCTATTTGCTATGCCTGCCCTGTCTAAATAAAGTGAAGTTATTCTAAATAAGGTATTGAAATCTATCATCATCATCGTCACCGGCCTGTGATATCCACTGCTGGACATAGGCCTCCCCTAATACACCCCCATCCATTGGGGGTTTTGGACCGTATCCTGCCACGCTGGTCCAATGCGGGTTGGTTGGTGGACCGACTTTTTACATGCTTATTGAAATCGATTAAAGTTAATTGGGTGTCGTAATACTTTTTCCCTTTAATTTACTCGATTGTTTGAGTCTTTTTTAGTACTCTACAATATTAATTTATTTTTGCAAACTCGCTGTCTGAACTATCTATATGTTTAACCCTATGTCCTATTACGAAAAGTTTATATTTTTTGATGGTATTCTAGTAAAAATTAAACTTACTTTTTTGACGCTAAAAAGCAATTTGCACTTTCATATTGAAAAACGTGATTCATCCAAATCGGTCGGAATTAATTGACCCGTTAAATTGTAAACTGGTTAGCGCATGTTACAAAACATTTTATGGTAGCCTTGTGAAATGATTTTGGTACTTTACTGTATTTACATCATTATTGCTGGCGTATGTATTTGACGACTTCACCGCCCACTTGATGGCGGATCTAACGCAAACACAGATCCGCAGTACATGTGCGATTAGTCAATTGCCAATCCGCCTGCTCAGCGTGACAATTATGACCAACTTTTTTTTATTGGCGCCGTCTTGGCGTTATATTAAAAAATATTTCGTGTTTATTGCTTTATCATCACCATCGGCCTGCGATAGTCCACTGCTGGACATAGACTTCCCCAAATGCATGCCTTCTCCATCGGGGGATTTTTGGACCGTATCCCACCACCAAGTTGGTCCAATGCGGGTTGTTGGGTGGACCGGCTTTTTACATGCCCTCTCGACGCATGGTTCATATTTCTTTTCAGACAATTGGGGATCGGCCCAAATTACCCTAACCAACTAGGAAAAAACAATGAAAATTTGTTGAGACCTCGTAGGATTCGAACCCACGGCCTCCGTTTCTAAAGCACATGCCCTCGCCACTTGGCTTCGGGGGCAGTATACATTTAATACTTTATAATAATAATAATTTTTAGGAAATTATTACTGTGTAAAAATATAAATAATGAAAGTTATTTTAAACGAAGTTTGTTGCGACTCATAAACGAAACACAGTTTATTTTGCTCGCGATTTATCTGATGCAAGGGAACAACGTTGCGCCGATCATTAGCTTGGTAAAGACCCCTCCTAACGATTGTAAATGAAACGTTACAGATGGCAGCAAAAGGAAAAGACCCGCGCCACGTTTGTGTTCCCTCCCGCCTTAATGCTATAAATATTTGAGAGATGTCGACGTTAATTCAGTTGAGGTGATGCTCTCGGAAATACTTTGAAAGGTATTAAGGCAGGGGGTTGCGAATTTGTACAGTTTTGTAAAAAACTTGAAATGTGACATTATTTAGCTACGTTTTGAGGGTTGGCTTGTAACGCTCTATTCTTATGGATGTTGGAGGAAATAACACTTTGATATTTCATTGTGCCGCTAAATAGTTAACTAAATCCTTAAGCTTTTAGTAAGAGCGTAGGCTATTTATATAAATATCAGTAACACCGATTATAACTGCCTGTCAAATAGTAATGTCTCTAAATGATCGATTTTCTGATTTTGTCTGTCAAATTAACTACAATAAGTTGACGTCTATGTAAGATTAATATGATATACTTTAACTTGAGTTGAAAAATACGATGTTACGTAAAATCTTTTTCTTTTTTTCGTATTTGTTTTATTTGAAGTGTAAATAACTGCATATAATTAAGAAAGAACCTAATTTTTTTACTAATCTGTCTGATTAGTTGGACTTGTCAATCTGGAACAGTTAGCATGTCTTTTTTCCAAATATAAGAACAATTACTCAAATTGTTAGTTATGTTTAGCCTTATATATTTGCAATACGTTTGTGTCATACGTCCAATTACGCGTGTAATCCGGGCGGGACCACCGTATAGTGAAGCGGTAGGGGCTAGTTGCTATTTCGTCCCATTTGCGCCGGTCTGTAATTTACGCGAAACTGCAAACAGGTAACATATTAACTTGATTCCTGCTCCGTCGAAAATTATAGTGTGCGTTGTTCGTGGAAACTGGGCTCGTTTTGCAGTCAGTTCATGCTGGACGAAGCGAGAATTGTTCAGTTTATAACGAATTATTGAAATAGCTCTTATAACTGTTGAATAAGGCACATATTTTTGATTTGGCTTTGTGCTTCATTAGGGTAATGGACTGTACGGTGTGGAGGTGTTGGCAATTGCATTGAAAATGTTGCACATGATGTAGTTGTTTTATACCTTTTACTTATTTCTTTAAACGATTGGTGCTGCATAAGGTCAAATGCAGTGATTTACTAATGGAATGACGGAGGGTACCCCGTGAGCTTTCAGTGATTTCACTATTCGAAATGTTGGGTAAAATGTCGGTTTCAATTTTAGATGGAAATCATTGGAGACATATAATAAATAAAATGCCTTTATTTCGTAAAAGATTTAACATTCTATGTATCTATCTAAGTCAGTGTTATGAAACTAGGTTTAATCTATGTTAGTATAATCTTTCTTAATGATATTATAATAATATCCTGTATGTGTTTTATAATAATAATTTATATTTTTATGTCTCTTTTTTTTTTTTTTTAAATTAGTTACTGGAACCTCCAGATATGGGTAAAGGATATTTTGGATTAGAGACATATATTGGATAAAGGCAAATTTTGAAAGATTTCAGATTGTAGGAATACAATGGGACTACGAAATATAGCTTGTTTATATTGTTACCAAAATAGCCAAGAATTTGGATAACTAGGATAACCTAAGAGTGTCTCAACCAGATTAAAATAAAGTAAGCTTTCAGTATAAGAACGAGAAGTAGAAGGAATAAGAATTACAGCTGAAAAGTTTTATACAACATAGATCTGAATTCAACATCTGTTTTCAATCGTGAACAAGTAACTTAATTAATATTGTAATTTTAACTGACATTTAAGAAAATTGAAACGATGAAATGTTTCTGAAAGGTCTCATCGTGATAATTAACCACAGCGGAGGCTATTTTGGGATTAAGGTCATTTGGAAAAGGCTAATTTAAGCTTTCAGCGGTTCGCGTGAGCCGAGCTTTCATATCAATAGCGGCTTTACTCGCAAACTACTAGTTGTAGTTTTCATTTCTGAATACCATACCGGTAAATTTAGGAGAAAGTAGTGATTATTATATTCGCCAAGATATTCTTTGAAAAACTAGATAAAATGATGTATTTTCGTTCATTTGCTATAGAAACATTCTAGACATATAGCAATCTATGTTTTGCTGCCGTACTAAGCTCAGTAAACATCTAAACCGGAACACATAAATTTTTAAATACAGCAGTTTTGCACTACTCTGAAATATTTCAGTAAATATGAATATATTATTAAATTAACCGAACTTATTTTTGGGCGTCTCATAGAGAAGCTCGGAACACTTGAGAATTTTAGATTGACATACCTAAATGTAAAATAATTAACAATATTACTACAACATCATATGTTGTTCTGGCGTATAATCATGTCTGTAAAATTTTATCAATAGCCGTGAAGTATTTTATTAGTTCTAGAAAAACAAAAAAATAATTCAGACAAACTTTCGCAATTATAGCGTCAGTAGGCTATTTACATTTTATCCGTATCAAGCTTTGCATGCAAGCTGTTCCATTATTTTAATATAAAGAGGAACGCTGCAGGATTGAAGCCCATTGTCTCGTACAATGGCTTTCAAACGGCGAAGATTTTTATAAACTTTTGTCCTCCGCCTGCCATTGTTTGTCCTTGCAATGGTTATAAATAGCAATTAACAGAGACAATGGCCTGTTTGAGAGAAATCCTATGTCCGTGTACAGGACAATGGCCGGCACCTAATTAATGCTTATGGTATGCGTGGTTTTGGTTAATCGTTATGGTAGTGTATTTTATGTCTACAATAAGTCAGTACAGTAAAGGACTTAGAACAAAATAGGGTGTAATAACATTGCGAGGTGGTGGATTCCTTATTACTGGGCGTCAGGGCCGCCGACGCGGTTTTCTTTCTGCTGAAAAGCGGTAGAGTGAAAACACTACCGTGTTTTGGTTTAAATGGCACTGTAACCAGCGTATTCACTGGGCAATCTTGTAACATCCTATGTCTCATCGGTCGGTAGCGAGTTGGTGATACCCCTGGCATTGCCGATGTCAATGGCTGTTGATAACCACTTGCCATCAGTTGGCCCAACTTCTGGTCTGCCTTCGTATGCAAATAAAAAAATGTCATAACCATCATCGTCGTCATCGTTAACTAAAATAAGTTGGATAGTAGGCTGGAACCTGTAAATCACGATTTACAGCCACAGAAGCAAATGCAGTATATTCGCTTAACGTTTAATTAAAACACATACACTGCAGCTATTCGGTACTTATAACATTATTTATATGTATCACTTTACTATCAGCGTGTTCATTAATATGACCCTCAAAGATTAGCTAATCCCTGTGCTGTACTGCCTCTAGCAAGACGGCTTGGTAATATAAACCAGGGCTCAAATTAAAATTATTATTTATGGTTGTTTTGTATTAATCGCATTTACATTGGCGCTGTTTCTTTACTTTAAATAAATAAATAAATAAAACCTAAAGTATAGCTCATAAAGTGAGCATTTGATGCCTCGTTATCTTTTTGGTTCCAACTTGTAACACTTTGTAATCTTATCCACGATCACCGTTGTGACGCTGATTGCCGATACACTTATATACTTAAGCACTTGAAATAACGTTATCAACTAATGTACGCGTTTGGGTAAACGCACTAGGTAGCCGATACGTAACTGTGTAATATTTGAAACGCTCTTTATTTTGCTATAAAACTTAAAACTGTGCCTCATCATCATCATCATCATCAGCCTGTGTTATTCCATTGCTGAACGTAAGTGTTCCCTTATGCACGCCTTCTCCGTTAAGGTTTTTTTGACCGTATCCCACCACGCAGGTCCAATGCGGGTTGGTAGGTGAACCGACTTTTTACATGCCCATCCAAGACATGGTTCATGTTACTTTTTAGACAATTGGGTAATCGGCCAATTGTCCTAACCAACTAGGAAACACCTTAGAAAAGTACTTGAGTCCTCGCAGAATTCGAACCCAGGACCCCCGGTTTCTATAGCACAAGCCCATACAAATAACATACGGAGGCAGTAAAACTGTGCCTACATAAGGTAAGTAAGGTTTGGAATTCATAAAGTCTTGTGTAAAATTCCATTTGCCCTGTTGTCGTCGAATATGTTAGTTCAGTTGTGCAGTTGGGAATTGTACTAAAACCTCAATGATAAAATGCTATCGATATGTAAGCAATGTTTTAACGATCTATTGATTAATACTTGACACGTTCCTATTATTTAATGTTATTAATAAAATGTAAAACATGTACAGAATAAGAAAATTCATTGCCGTGAAATGAAAAGTCTTTTGGAGTTTTCTACAATTTATTATTTGATGCTAGTTTTTAATAAGCTCTAGTGTTATTTACAAAACATTAAAGTCATATTTAGAAGCTGCCACATACAAATATTATTAATAATTTCATTACCACCTTGATTAAAAAAAAAACTCAGCCTCCTCTACCGGATTTGAGCTGAAAGCGCTCGAAAGCCCTCAGAGCTAAATGCCGCCGTTCAAACAAAAGCGCCGCTGCAACGTTAGGGCGCTTTAACTCAGTACAGATTGAAGTTGTTCTAATTATGATCGGCAAAGTTTCCGTTCGGGCCTCTCCTCCATTATTGTTGTCTGTGGATTCTCTTTTCTGTGTGATTAATACAGAATTATTGTTACTTAGATGTGTTTACTTATAAAATGGTGAGAAATCTAATTAATTTTTCAAACCGTGGGTTTTTCGATTTTTTTTTAATTACTAATAACGTAGTTTCTAGCCTTACAGCTTTTTAGTAGCCTAAACAGTTGATTTAACTATCCAAGGTTTTGTCTTTTTTATGTCCGAGATTTCGTTTCGGAAACCGTTTTTAGGTCAGTGTTAGTGTCAAATAAATTATTATAGTAAAGGCTATGGTCACTTACTTTTTAAAACCTCTTTATTTAATCATTTTACTTTTTACTTTCACTTTATTATGGCAACAAACAGTCATTACAAAAATATTATATGGTTTATATTACCGAAGATAAAATATATAGCTTATTTCTAATATGTAAACATATCTTAAATTAACGCATATATTATATAACTAATTACCAACTACCTTATACTAGATACAAGTCTTAAATTCAATGTACGAAAGATGAAAGAGGTCTAAATCTGAGAAATACTCATTGTACAAGTGCGGTAGTCGAGAGGTGAAACAATTTCTTGTATATTTATAATGAAATCAGTGAGGAACAAAAATATTTTTGGGACGTGAGGGCTGAATTAACTTTTAATAAATGTTATACAGCTGCAAACGGAAACTGTCTCTGACAGTCGATTCTAAAATATAACTCGTATTAAGTGACGTGGTCGTAATAACAATTTTATTGCACTCCCGGCGCAATCGTGCACTATCGTATTTCAAAAGTGTATCTCCAGGAAATATAGTGCTCACCCCGCCGACACTCGACGCTTTGACTTGTTGTAAATTCAATTGCAGGAATTTAATTCCGATCCGTGGATGCGCCCGAAGGAAACGCCCCGAGCTATGGGCGAAACTCATTTATCAAAGAATCCATTGGCGCGGTATGGAGGTGTCGGTAGTACAGTCGGCTGGAATATGCCGCCTAGATAATGCGACTCGGCGGCAATTTGTCGGATGGTTTATTGTGGTCGGTTTGCGACTTTTGCCATGCGATCGTAGAATTTTAAAGGTTATTTGTTTTGAGTACACTTCTGGATTAGCTTATTTCTTCTTCTTAGATTTACCGAGATATATACTCGTAGTTATATACCGTGACCATAGATTAGCAAAGGATCTGAGATGTAGGATCCGAGAAAATTATGTTTGAAAATATTAACTACTTTAAGTTAACTTACTACTTGTTTAATCATCTTTTAGTAATATTTTAAAACGTTTGTCTTTGCTGGTGATAGCTTTTGTTATGTTCTAATAGCAAATACTTTTACCAATACTTAAGTTGGTTCTAATGGAAACGATTTTGATTGAAGAACAGTAACCTCAATTATTTACTTGAATAGCTTTTTTAGAATTTATCATTGATTACATGACGAAGGGAGAAGATTATAAGGCAACTGTAGTAACTTGTACAAAAGATAAGTATTTCTCAATTTATTAAGCACTTAAAAATCGTTTAGTGTTATTTTTATCGCCTCCTCAAATTGTTATCCTTTTTGAAGTCACATTAGACTTTGACGCAATACGACTATCTAAAGCTATTAGGGAAATGCTTTTAAGTATGACAATACATCATTATGTCCAATTATAGAATGTACGTTATACTTCTGTTGTTTTTGGTCATTCATTGAAATCAGTGTAAAAAAAATTAAAATAAAGTGTTAATTGCTTGCTTTTTAGCTTCTAAAACAAATCTTCATTTGTGGTACGTGAGTTAGAAAATTATTTTTCATTTTAAAATAGTGATTTAGTCCAAAACCAAATGAATTTTGCTTATAAAATTACTTTAAATAGACAATACAAAAATTTTATGGCTACTGTAGCTATTAAAGCTTTGGTGAATGATGTATTTTTACTTTAATATTTTACAAATATCACGTGCCTATTCATTAATTGTTTCAAATTTGCAAAGACTGGTGTTTGCATTTATTAACATTTGAATGACTCTTGATATTAAATTTATGTTTATGTCTAGCGAAATAATGGGAAATAGTTTTATGCTCTATTTAATATCATGGATTTCGTAAAACATAAAGGATAAAACGAAATAAATGAATTTTTAGATAATTATATACCTAAAAATGTTTCATAGAATTTATAACTATACAACTAAGGCTTATTCTAAAATAAAGGAAGTCACTGGATGGTGTCGGGGGGCGTTGTGAAATTCATTTATCTTCCATTTCAAGTTTTTGATTGAATGAAAGTGTCAGTAATGGACTTTGTGATGCAGCCGAGAAAAATGACTGCTCTTTAATATTGATGCAGCCTTTGTTTTAGCCCTAGATATATTCATTTTGTAGGTTATCTTTTTGTATTTATTGCCATCTTTTCGATATTTATTTTAAAATAATTGCAGGTTATTAAAAATTTTTGTTTTGCATAATTTTTTTATAAGTTTTTTTTTCAATAAAGATCTATTTAAAACCGTTACAAAATATTCGATTATTATTTTTTAAGTAAGCTGTTTTTTGCCTATTAATGTGGTTTCGCAAAGGTGGGTCGCATGAATTAATTTAAATTAATAGTTACTAATGCAATGTAATTATTTAAAAGAATTTTTTTAAGTTCTAAGTAATCCGCAAATGCAACCAAAATACTAATTTAAATGTGTAAACTGACTATTCGTGATAGCCCACGAAAGGAGGCTATATAGCGTTGTTTATCGGATTCTAGTCTATTAACCTTATTTTTAATTTATTTTATTATAAATATTATATAGTAGTATGCAGTTACCCCTAATCATTGTCCCGGTTCTTTTGACAGTTATTAACAATTAAAAAATACGAAGTACTTCTTATGTAATTAAAATTATTATTAAGAAAACTGACCGAAAAGTGTTATAATCATCATCACTCAGCCTGTGATAGTCCACTGCTGGACATAGGCCTCCCCTAATACACTCCTTATCCATTAGGAGGGTTATGGACCGTATCCCACCATGCTGGTCCATTGCGGGTTGGTGGTTGGACCACTTTTTACATGCCCATCCAACGCATGGATCATCTTAAATCGTTATTGATAACAAATGCTAATTTTAATATTCAATTGTAAAGTGCGAGTTTGTTTTGGTACTATATAAGCAAAGGCCAATTTTTACTGAACAATAGATTTGAAAAATAAAGGTGGTGTCTAGTATTAAAGTTGATTAATATTAAGCTTGAATAATTGCTTGCTTGAGTTACTTGTTTATATTTACGTATTAATTGACATGTGTCCATTCTATAAACACTTAAATTGATTGAGAATAATAAAACACTTTAAATGTTAGTAATTCACATCAAATACATCATCAGCCTGTGTTAGTCCACTGCTGGACATAGGCCTCCTAATACTTTCCTCCTCCATTAGAGTGTTTTTGGACCGTTTGTTAGTTATTTATTTTCTCGTAAATTTCGGTGTATATTCGTGTACAAATAAACATTGTCTTTTTTCTTAGACAAACACTCCGCCTTATCACTCGCCACTCTTTTTCATTTGTAAAACTGTCAATGTGGGACCACAATTTCAGTAACGTACGCTTATTTACGCCCCCAATGTTTATTCTCCACTATCCCTCGTACGATTGATGAACTTTTTATTTTATTGCATGATCATTTTTCACTCGACGTTCGTAAACGTGCTTTTTTTCTTCTCAGGCTTATCGTGGTGGGTTTATCGTTATTTGAGACGATGAATAATGGTTTATGTTTTATTTAATTTTGGTATAGTATCCCAACAAAATGGGGGGACATGAGTAATATATTCAATTTGAAAGTGCTGTCGATGGTGGTAGTGGTACCGAAACATAAACACCCTAAGTTTAGATATCAAATCCACTAATTTACGGATTTTTCGCGTTACTAAATCTAAATCTTTGAGAGATACAGACATATACCAACTTAGTCTGCCTGTGATCATGGATGCTGAAAAGAATCCGAAACGTCGGGAATGAATATTTTAAGTAACGCGAAAAATCCGTAAATTTGTGGATTTGATATGTATAATAATCGCGTAAATAAAAGAAATAATTAGTTTAGGTTTGTCGTCCAGCATAAGTGTGCATACTCTACGGTATTCCGGTTTAAGGGATTAAGGATTGAAGGAAGCTAGTGTAACTATTGTATAACTGATATTGTTATTCAGAAGTTTATAAATTCTACTTTTTATATTTTCGTAATTTTCTTATTATTGCATTTTTTTTCGTTTTCAAATTTGGTCGTATTTTTGATAGTAAGTTTATACATTTAGTACGACAGTTTTTTATGTTTACTTATTAGTTGATTTATTTAACCTCTCAAGTCCGTTTTACAATTTCTGCGTTAAATAGATGACATAAAACTTGTACAGTTTTATCATTAGCGCTCTTGCAATGTTTACGTTTTCTCTTTACTCGGTTATTTTTTACTAAATGAAGAGCACTTTAGTATGCAAGACCCAAGTTTGAATCGTGGCTTCGAACAAAAGCTCAGCGGCGCCGAGAATTTCCTTTCGTCAGTTCGTCTGCCAACGTTTTACTGTATCTATTTAATTTTTTTGTTTTGGTCTCATATGTATGTGAAATTGCCTTTTATGGACTAATAATCGGTTGTTTTGCTTTAAACTGGGGTTGATCTCAGTGTTATGCAGTTGACAAACGCCATTAATTTAGGATATTACTAGAATTATACTTATGATGATTAGGTATAATTTGAATAGTAGGTAATGAATCAGCGTACATAGAAATCTTTTTATTTGTCTGTAAAACTCTCCATGTTGTTTAAAAATAACCACGACACTATCCTATCACTGTTTATCAAGTTCAAACCTAAACCGGACAGTAAATTTTTCTAAACTTTATTCACCCAGTGTGTATTGGTTTTATGATTATTTTTGAACTTTGTTCTGAATCACTGATTTCCTTATATTATTATTATTACAAATGTTACAGTACAAATTTACATTCCCCTCCGTCACCTTGTTTTGGTTGTTATGACAAATAATGACCACACAAAGTTGTTTCAGGCTTTATGTATACGTTTTTATATTTTTTACACCTACATTGAAAATCGATGTTTTATGTTTGTGCTTTCGTATTTTTCCCATTCCTTTACCATTATATGTGAATTTTGTTATTCGTAAAAAATGTGTCTTCAATCTAAATATAAACCAGGACGAAACTGAGGTAGATTTATATATGTAACTTTGTTTTGATCATTTTATTATCATTAAGTTATTACTTTTGTACTTCGAAAGAATACTCAGAATAATAGAGAATAAATGTTTAAAAATGAAGGATTAAAATAGTAATTACGTTTCGCGTTTTCGTATGATTTTGTCTAATGCTTCTTCGATAACATTTAGCTCGGAAGCTGTCATTTTGATGCTAAAAGATACTGTAGAGTCTTGATTTTTAATATTGTTATTTTGGCCGTTGTGGGCGATCATTTATGAGTTCTCTTTGGTGATACTCAAAAAATTGCAAACTTCCCATGAAGAGGCATCGTTAAAATATTTTTAGGAATCTCAAAGAGAGTTCCAAAAAGTAAATGACAACAACTGAACGTCTCTTATATTAAAAACACATTGAAATGGCTGACGTGACCCCGACAACAGCCACGATGTCTCGTACGGACGAGTCGATGCATAACACCACTCACCACACTAACACTATCACAGATGCACAACACTTATCACTCACGAGGTTAGTTCCGTTCGGGTAGCGGCTAACAAGGATCTACCCCGCTATATTTCAGACACGCCTTTTATACACGATCTCGGACATACATAACGTCAATATCCAAGTACCTAAGTACCCGCTTTCGAAATAGTATTCTGACTATATTTTAAAAAATGCTGTGAAAAATCGTATATCGTCGAATATTTAGCATTATATTTTGGTTACTTCAATTCCGTATAAAAGCGATTATTTTGGAATTACATATAATTGTCTAGTGATTGAAGACATTGCTTTCAAAGGAATTGTTATTAAACAGGTTAGTCATTCTCGTTGTCACAATTAATATTCCATTTTGACTGTAATTGGATTGAAAAGTAATTCGTTGATTGTAAAGTGCACTTTCGTCGAATGGACGGTGAGTGAGCACTTTACTAAATTTATGCATTAAGAGCTTTCCGTCGTTGTGTATTACAAGAGTTAAATTGTTGTGAATTTAAGCAGCTGTGAGTAAAAGGATGTTTTAGGACTGTCATGTTTTCTATGCTCGTGATGTTATTGAAACGACGATGCCAGAATTTTAAGGCATAAAAATAAGTCGGTTGTATGTAATTAGGTGTGTGATCATACACCGCCAAAATTTCGCCTTCAGTGTGTTGTGGCAGCTATATGTATCTATAATTAGGCTTTGTTTCTCTTTTTCTTTGCTCATCATTAAAAAGTTCGTAGCCAAGACTGAAACTTTAATCATAAGACAATAATAAGCGTATTGAGTTTTGTCCAATTATTTTCATCATCCTAATACACCCCTATCCATTAGGGGGTTTGGACCGTATCCCACCACGCTGGTCCAATGCGGGTTGGTGGGTGGACTGACTTTTTTACATGTCCCATCCTGACGCATGGATTCATCTTACTTTTCAGACAATAGGTGTGATCGCCCAAATTGCCCTAACAACGAGGAGAACAACAATGTAAAAAATTGTTGAGTTCCCTTGCAGTATTGAAACTCGACGACCTCGGTTTCATAAGCACAGCCATGCATAGGTACTGGAGGAGTGCCAATTATTTTACTTGAATATATTTTTCGTTGCAAAAATTATCACCAAAACTTTACCGTACCCACAACACAAGAGTCTTGTTAGATTATAAATGTATTTGGTTTACGTTCCAAGCACAATATTGCTACGTAAATCGGTCAGGAGCGGAGATGATCCGCCCAGCGCTGTCGAATGGCAGTTTTCATTAAAGCCAGCCAGTCTCCCAAATCGGATTCCGGCGACTGGCCCACGGAGATAGCTCATGCTGGAAGCATTGTGCGAGGAGAGCCGCCCACAGATATTGTTTTTAATTTCGCAGGACGTTTGTGTGCCGCTTGCATTGTTTTGTACAGCACGCTTCAGTTACTTCAGCAAGTTTTGTTAGTTCAGGTGCCTCGATATCTCGGGTCGGTGTGAGTCGATGTCAGTATTACTGAGTTCTTGTCGCCTTTTTCGTAGTAGTTCATGGTAATGTTTTCAAACAATTATTTGTTTTTTCGTACGATGTGAAACTTACGAAACTCTACTCCGTCTCAATTCTTATTTAGCTTTGATACCTCTGTTATCACTGAGGATTCTTAGGTTTTAGGCCTTTAACCCTAAGTACTTAGCGTAAGCAAAGCTTATGTTCAATTCAACAGCGCTCGTAACTTTATTCCATTCGCAAGTTTTCCCCAACTAGGACTTTATTGTTCGTCCCATGACAAGCTCCTATCTACTCTTACAACAATATTAAGCCGCTATTTTTATCTGTCATGTCGTTTGAACGTTTTCATGACGTTTCGTGTTAAAACCTTAACATTATATCTTAATAGCATTAATTAAACTAATTAAATACTTATTCTAACGAACACTAAAAATTCTTTATTTTATATTTTGAATTCTGCATTATATTTTCGAAATACAATACTGAATTTAAAAGAGAATGATATTTTGTAAATCCAAGTCTGCTAATTATTTTATACACAATATAATTTAACTTTGGTAAGACTGAGCTTCATCTGCGATCATTGCTGGGATTGAGTAACTTGTCAATCTGGTATCGCATACCGTCAGAAGCTTGTACCAGCCGAATAACTCGATTGTAACAACTTTGCATGAAAGAGTTTATTTTCGTACTACATCGTCACTTTAACATTTCACGACAAATTAATTCCTTTTCATGATATTGCGTTATATTTTGAAGTTATACTTTTTAGGCGCGTTATGAAAAATGATGAGAGTGAAATTTTAAGATGCGTGACACAAAATTAACAGTTTATAATGAAAACGGTGAAAATGTAATAAGGTCCATATTACATAGTGATAAGGTTGATTTTTGTGTAGTGATAATGGAGTTGTCGTTTTTTATTTGCGATAGTTGTTGCATAATGTGCTCTATGAGTTAGGATTAAGTTTGTTTTTGGTATATATATATATATATATATATATACCAAATTATTAATAATATATAATAATATATATATATATATATATATATATATATATATATATATATATATTAATAATATATTTTATATTATTTAAATTTATATTAAATATATTATTATATAAATACATTAATTTTTGTAATGATGTTTATTCAACTTGATATAATGGTAATATTTTTATTTATTTAATATATCAACATTGTGATTTATCTATGTAATACGCGATTTATAGTACCGCTGTACAAGTAAGCCAACATCTCTTAGGAATTCTACATTTGTAAGCAACAGATGGCGCTGAACTACCAGTTATAAGATACGACGTACGTCTTGTGAATCCATAAATTCTTAATCGAATTATTTATGATTAGTTCTTGTAAATCTATCATCTTTGATTATCTTAATTATGTTTGATTGATATTACTTACTATTTGTGAATATTAGTGAAAAAAATTGTGCTTATATACTTTTTCAAGTGCTCCAATATAATTGAGGTTAACTATCCGTATGTATTATTTATTGTATTGTAATTAATTATTTGCATGCAATTAAAACTATTTTTAATGATGCCAAAGAAGTATATCTTCTCACGCGCGTACATAAGTACACGCACCGATTTTTTTTATTATTAAATAGTTATCATACTCAAAAGAAGTTCTATAGTTATTCCAACACTTCGAGAATGACAATAGACAGTGTTGTTATAAAGAGTAATATATACGAACCGTTGTGCACTATTTCTAATTAGAATCTAGATCAAATAAGGCGCCACATCTGTTAGGTCTTGTAACTAGTCTGTGTCGCTGCGAATGTTCCATTTGTGTTTGCAATTAGATTGAAAGTACTCGGCGTGGATTTCTTGCAAAGTTCACTATTCACTTATTTCAGAAAGTTTTCAGTCTGTTTAAATTGAATTGAGGTGTCTTGAAAGGAATTAGTGTTAAGATTAGGAGACATTACATCTGTAAGGTTTTATCTTACCGTTACTATTGTTTTGATTGTGTGTGATTCAGAGAAATTATGCACTCAGCGCTACGTTTTGTGCATTTTTTTTTATTTTTAATACTTTAACAGATTAAGTTCATTGTACAAATCGATTACATAACAATTTATACATCTTTTGAATAAATTGTTTCAATGTCCTTTAACAGGCAATTAACAAACAGTAAGTGTTAAGTTCATTATAAAAGTTTATGCAAAATTGTCTAATTGTATCAGACTATATGGTCTTTAATTAAATTTACAGTAAAAATTAAAACAAATAACACGACTGAACCCCTGAGTTACTTTTAAAAAAGTGCATGTAAACACTCCTACGTGAGTTGCCTTAAATATAAAAGACACTTAATCGTCGTTTTACCCGTTCGGGGGCTAAGATATCAGAGAGAAGAATACAGACAAAGACGTCAAACTTATAAACCTTCTATTGCCTACCACGCAAACATTAAGAAAGTACAAAGGTTACAGACATACAACTTGGATCGCATTATTGATTATTATAACATTTAGTCGAATCTTCTGCTTCTCTTAGTTGAGTAAATAAATTAGGTTTTCCGCTTGCTTGTCATATTTTCTCAACTTAATAGGCCAAGGAGCTCGGCAGTAAAATTATAATATCGTCGCAATTTTAATACAAGCAAAAGGACAAATGACGGGCAGACGTAACAAGCTCCGGTTATTAAAAGCAGATGAAACGAACTGCTTTGTAATGATACCTTTATAATGCCCCACTTGTATAGCGAGACGTCAGCGGGCGATAGATTACACTTTGCGAGACGAGCTGCGTTCCGACTGTCTCGCGTTATTAGCCCGCCCAAATTAACGCTTATTTATGCGACTGGCGACTCGTTTGAATTCTGAACACTCGTGGTGGTTTTTGTAAAGGAACGTTTGTGTGTTAAAGGATATTATTGTTGTAATGACTACTTACAGATAACACACCCTGGTAATGAACTGTTAGCTCCAGGCTATTTCAAAGTAGTAAAATGTAAGGTATTATGTAAAAATTTTGTAAAATTTATTGAAAAAAGAAAAAGGGTCCGCTGAGTTTCAGCAGATCAGAAGGCTTCCATTTCCGAACCGGTGGTATATTATTTGACAATCAATAAGAAAGTGTAATGTTTCCATATTGAATAAAGATATTTGACTTTGACTTTGAATTAAAATTGGGTTTTGATATTTATTATCTGTGCTACTATTGTATCACTGGCTTGTGATGGTTCTTTTCGTTTTTGTTTTAATTTGGAATAACGTTCCACACCAGCAAAGAAGATATAGAATTGATTTGATTTGAAGTTCGCTAATAACAATCCCAAATACGAGGCCTTATAAATTTTAATCTCAAATTTGGTAGATACACAAACATTTTGTAATAAAGTTTGTTGAAATGCATTTGGCAGTCGTTTAACGCCAAATAGTTAAATAAAAAAAATAAAAACGGGTTTTTTGCAATACCTCATAAATATTTGTGAATATGTGTGAAAATATTTGAGAAAAGTTTTGTACAAAAACCTAAAAGGCACAATTGATTAATAGAATAAAATATTTACTTACTATACTAATTACGTAGTTTCCTATTTTCACACAAATACATTTTTACATAAATGTATTTTTGTTACATTTTTTAGCATATCCGAAGTTTTTTCAACAATTTCATGTTTTGAAACAATGCCGCACGTACAAACGTTGTTCAATGTGCGGATTTCAGTAAATCGCTTGAAACAAAGACACCTTGGTGTTTCCGTCCCCTTCCGGAACCCTTTTGTGTGTCGACGCCGAAGCTGGTTTGTGCCGCTGATATTTTTTTCATGCGTCTCGTGTAGGGCTGCCGATGTACCTAATATGGAAATGTTGCAATAAACTCACTAAAAACGTCAAGTTATTAAAGTCACTATTATTAAGTTTTGGTTTCGCCCCAAAAAATCCTTTCTTTTTTTTTCCTGGTTAGTTATGATATTTTAGGGTGCTTAACCTATTGCCTAAAAAAGTAAGATGGTTGATCGTTCACTAGAATAGATATGTAAAAAGACTGCTCTCTGTCAAGGCCCATTCTGACGGTCTATAAAGTACGTCAGTGACTTTTAATAGAGGTATGGACCTAAACCTTTTTGTATATAGGGATAGTAAGTGGGTGAAATCAAAAATTACTCGTCTGTGTATAAGCATCACTGGTGTGTATAGCCGTTAGAAGCTGAAACCTTGCTGAATTTTGGTAACTTGGGGTAAATAGTGAAAAAGATACAATACCGTTAGCGAATAACATGCTGGTGTTACCGCCTCTTAATATTCCTAATGAAATCCTGCTAAGGAAAGTGAATAAGACATTCAAACGGAATATCATTAAAGCATCATATTTCGTGTACAATAACATATGGTTGTTTTGGTACTTCCTTTCACTTAGGTTAGCTTTGTTCAAATTTAGCGCTTGAAGATTGAAATAAAAAATAAACTATTATATTTTAAAAAGTTGTACAGTGCGTCGGCCCTGACACAATAATGTTGTTGAGATTTTTCCCGTGTGACGGATACGCTCTCGGGGATTTATTTACCGCTGGTCTGGAAAAATTGTCGACTCGGCGGAGTGGCAACTTCTCGACGTAAGCGTAGTAAAGCGAAATCTGCATTGGCTGTTACAGTGATTGCTTCTATTCAAGCGATTTTTTTGCGAAACATTATTAGGTACAACCGTTTTATATTAGACACAAAATATGATGTTAATACTTCTTTAGGTGGTTAACGTGCTAATCTCTTGTTATGTACAATTAAAAATAAAACGCTTATTTTAATCTAATGAGTTAAACAAAATTAACTTTTTGGGAACTACGGCTTTGGCGAATATTAAGTTATTTTATTTTTGACTTTGGTTTAAAAGATGGTACTAGATTTTAATGCGGAAAACAGTTATAATATTAGTTAAGGTCACATAACATAGAAAAATAACACGAAACGTAAAAAGTAACAATTATTGGCTTGAACTACAGTTATTATTATACCGTAGATTTATAATATGGTTCTTAATAAATTTCACAATAAATTGCATCTTTGAATAGAAACTATCAAAACATGCTATTAGAGAAATCCACCTCGGAAGCTTGCAGGAGCTTGTCGCAACTTGCAGACATTTTTTTACCATTCTACTGAAGGCAACCGCAAATCGACGGTAATCGAGTTAAACGCGGCACCATCTGTACAATGGCATCGTGGATAGGACCACTTGATACCGTCGTTCGTGCAAACACTTGGTCCTCACTGAACGCTTTCACTTTGGTTTTTGTTGGAAGAATGTTTGTTTAGTGGGATATGTTGTTCCGTTGAAGACATTAAACTTAGTAGAATAGTGTAGTTGTTGAGTATGTTATGTGAGTTAATTGATGAAATGACATCAAGGAATTATGTCGGTAAAGTTATATTAGTGCTATATCTAATTTTTGTTTATTGAGTTCCATCGCTCGGTTACAGTTTTCTTTTCTGCTTTTATTTGGGAAGTTTTTTTGAAGTCTTTCTTCTGCCTTGTGTTTATATTTTGAGGTATTTTAAAAATAATCTCGGAATAATATATGGACCTGATAGTGTCTGTTGTTCTTACGATATTTTCTTATGACCCATAGTAACATAATGAATGATAATATGATAATGGTAACATAAAATATGTCAGCCGGGAAAGGCGCATTGATTTGGTGTTGTATGAAATTGTGCAACTTAAATGTTTCTTAAGAGCCTTGGTGTCTTCTCGTGACTATAAGATATCATATATGGTGTTAGTGGTAAAGTAAATTACTATTAAAATAATCTTTATGGTTTGAAAAAAGATATTCTCGTTAAGTACATAAGTATTTTTTTAATAATTATTCAGATAAAATATTATAATTTAACAAAGTTAAACTGTTACAGAACCTTTATATAAAAATGTGTGGTAATTCATTTTGTCAATGAATGTAATCAATAGTTTACTATAAATGAATGCCCAATTGTATCCCAGTATCTATTTCCTTATTTTCGTGTCAAGCGGGTGATTGTGGTATTTGATTCACACAACGATTACAGATAGCTCAGAAAACCCATTTTATTGCAATTGAAAGGGTGTCATTGTTCATTTGCGAGTTTGGTTATGGGCTACCGGGGGTATTTCATTTATACAGATTGTACTACGCCAAGTTTACAGTTTGAAATTTATGTATGCCGTCTCCTTTCCATACTTTTTCTATATCGTTTAGACGAATATTTCATATGACTTAATTTTGAAGTTGGGTATCACAACCACGGTGCCTTACGCTTCAATTCTTATGTGCAGGGCTCATGACTTACCATCAGGTAAACGTTATTCTCCTTTTATTTCTTTAATGTACCCCTACTTAATGTTATTCCATGTGAGACTTTAAAATAGGGCTGAACTAAGCTTGATTTAAGGTATGCATTTTGTTAGTCAATTTAAGGCCATTGTAAGTAAAAAGTTTCAAAGAATCACGTACCAAATGTATCTACTTTATTATATTCGGCTTGTAGTATATTTTTCATGGTAAGTTATTATTTTTTCAATACCATATCTTTAATAAGATTTTGCTACTCTGTGTATAAAAATAGCAAAGAATAGCTTCGTGAAAACTACGTAAGTTTACCTTTACTAAAACGATTTTTTCTCATCAACTCGGGTATATGAATTTTATATCTGGAATGAGGTATTTAATATTTTTTTTTCTTTTCAGGTATTAATTTAAGACCACACAAATTTGCGCCTGCCTCTGGTAAGATTCACAAGTTTCTTATTATCGGCCGACCAAGTGTTCATTTTATGTAGTGTTTTAGTAGTATAATCTCTATGTCTACCTATATCTATATATCTTTTAGTTCTATCTCAAAATTTTATTTTGGAATACAAAAAATATATTGTACGAAAACCGATCTCAGTCAGCAACATATAACTATTCGCTTCTTTCGCCTACTTCAATTTTTCTGTTTTTACAAGATTTTATGCGTCTACTTGTTGGATTAAGTGAAATTGAAAAAGTTTCTCGAAATTCGTTCTCTTGAACTATTCAATGGAATTATGGTATGGTATGGTATTTTTATTTGATTCTCCTGTATTATATTAGGTACACCTTATTTTGGGACTATATTTTTCTAACTTAATAAATTCTTGCCAGAATTTACCAGCCATATAAATAAATGGTTTTATCTTGATTCGCAGTGAGATTTGTTCGAATGATTTTCTAAGTTACTATTTAGTATTTTATTAAATCTATATCTATATGTATATATAAAAAATGTATGATATAAAAGAGATTCCCACCTATATATTGACTCATCACGAAATCTCTGGAACCATAAGGCGTAGCCACTTGACATTTGGTAGGAATATTCCTTTCACCGAGTGGAGGTTAGGTAAGAACGAATTTTACGAAATTACACCCACAAGGGGGGTCGGGGGGTTAAGTCTTGTACTCAATAAAGTGAAATAAACTAATGTTTTTTATGTTCAAACAGTTTCGCTCGTAACGTTATTTAGAATTTAGAATACAGTTTATAATTACAATTTCTTGTTATGACGTTCATTAAAAGCATGAAAACACACATACGACTTCTGTTATTACACGTTTTTACGAAAGACTTGAAACGTGTTGCAATAAAAACAAGCCTATCACAGTATTTTAAACTATTATAACCAGTACGTAGTGTAGAACTTTGTATGTAAAACATTTTTTATTAAACACCACAGCGTAACATGAACACCTGTATACAACACTGTCGGCTCTCGCTTAAAGCGCATACGAAGCAATTTGCATGATACATTGCCCGTTATATTTAACGTGAGCTTAACGGAGTTACGACTCGTCACGTCACGATTTGTGACGTGCCGTGACGTGTTTAAATGTCACCAGTTAAGCCTGACAATTTGCTGGAACCGCAGTAAAAGTTTTGCGCGTTGTGCGTCGCTTTTATGTTTAGTTACATTTTGATGATGGTAGATTTTCTGTCTGCGATTGCCACAACTACAGGGTGTTTGTGATATTCTGTTAAATTTATTTTCTTTCTTTCATTCTAGATTATTAATAAGGTTAGGTTATGGATACTATAAATTTACTTCGAAGTTCGAAATCCTAATGAATTACTTAAGACGCAGAGCTGAATATAATAATAGTTTATCCAATTATTTGTAAGAATTGAAAATTCATTAAACAGATGTCATCATCATCATCATCATCATCACCTGTAATAGTCCACTGCTGGACAAGCCTCTAATACACCTATCCATTAGAGGGTTTTTTGACGTATCCCACCAGCATGTCCAATGCGGGTTGGTGGTGACGACTTTTACATAGCCATCCGACGTATGTATCATCTGACTTTTCAGACAATTGGGTGATCGGTCAATTTGCCCTAACTGACTAGGAAACAACAATGAAAATTTCTGAGTCCCGCATGATTCGAACCCACGACCTCGGTTTCTAAGTTTCATGCCTATTACCACTGGCTAGGAGGCGTACTATGATGTATTTGTCCTAATAAATGTAACAGTTTAATTGTTAATTTAGTGTTGTGTTAACAAAGAACTAATCGCCTGTTAACAATTAGCATACCATAAGCACATTGATTAAGTTATAGCTAATTGAAAATTATTGTAAACGCGTTAGGTGTTTTCGTCATATTGCTGTACAGTTTTGTAATACACTGTCGAAATATATGTCAAATTTACTGATCTCACGTTTTATACTAATAATTTTGTTAATTATTTTTTTTTATTAGAGTCTTCTTTGTTTAGTATGAGTTTTATTTTAACGGTGAATCATACTTTTCTATGTAACGTCAAAGCTACCTTTACGATTTCGTATAATTTGGAAGTAAAAGTGAAAATATATTGTTTTATGTAAATAATTTTTTTTATTTAAGTTTAATTGGAATCTAATTTTGTTTGATATCGATAGTTCGGTATCAAATTCGAATATTATTGTCATCACTTACAGGAATACTCAAACTAAGAAATGTATAGTAAATTTTTGGTTCACATTTTTCTATGATGTATTTATTTCAAAATGTTTAGATACGGTAATTAACCAACAGTTGTCTGTTCCTTTTACTAATGCGATTTCACTGCTCGGATTACAGTTTCAACTTTATTTACAGTGCTAATAAGCCAACGGTGAAACTCAACAAGTATATTTTGTTGATCAAATGTGTATACATATTACATTGATTACCAGGTTTTTAAAAACAGTTTTTATATTCATTCCGTAAGCATAAGTGCTGAAATCGTTTCAAATCCCGAGAATTTACGTAAAACCCGTTAAAAGCGTTTTGCTTTGTGTTTTTAGCGCTAGGTGTAAATAAGAAAGAGAAAAAAACCATTATCAGCTATTTATTATTCATATCATCATAACATAGGAATTATTTTTAACTAGCTGTTGGCAGCGACTTCATCCTATCATAGAAAATTAAAATATTTATCAGTTACATCAGCTGTCTTCCAGTGAAAGTCCCGTCAAAATCGGATGAGCTATTACAGAGATAAGCTATAAGAAACAGATAGATGTACAGACAAAATTATAAAAAAATGTTATTTTGTTATATATATCTGTTATATATCACAACGCTATCATTTAAAAACGGTTTATTTAATGTTACAAACGACACATTTATTTTATTTACTTGTGTAGACAAGTTCTTGCAATATTATTAAGAAATAATAATAATAATTATTATTAATAAGTGCAACAAATAAAGTATTGTACTTCATTGTAATACATATCCAATTTATGAATGATAAGACGTTATTTTTTTCACCACTTGATTATTTCAAAATACACTAGTCACAGAATATTTATTCATTTCTTTCATAAAGAACAGCTTAAGCGAATTAATAATACATCTGCGCTTAATTCGTGAACACCGATGAGACTGTTGCATCCGCCCAATCGGAAATACGTCTGCGATATCAACAGGATTAAACAGGATCGTGGCGGGATTACAGTCCAACGATCGGCCGTTCCCGCTGCATCCCGGTAAGTGGGGTGGTACCGTTGAGATTTGCGGTTTCGTTAATAAAGATGAGGGGTGTAGGGGCGTCGTTCGTTCTGTTTGTATTACTCTGTTGTAGGGTAATTGTTGTTTTATTTATTTTCTGGTGTTTTTGATAAAGTACTTCGTTGTGTACTGCCTGTGTGAATAGTGGTAGAGTGTACGAAGTTGTGAAAATCTAGTCTTTAGGCATCTTAGTGCGTAGACATTTTTTGATTGAGTTTGCGTTTGTTTGTTAAGTTTTGTAGTATTTGAATACATTGTTTTGTCTGTTGTTATAATATAATTGTTCACTGGCAATACCAGAGATAAGGAATAAATGGGCTTTATAATAGCAATGGTACTTGTAGAAACTTAGGCGTTATACCTCTAGCGTTCTTATGCATAAATTGACACCAAATTATCAATAACTGAGGTGATTGTAACCTAATAACAACACCATAAGCATACTAAATTTATATACTATATTTTATTTATATATCTATTAAAAGACATGCCGCTATTTATATCAGTGCGAGACAGTAAGCGACCGTGAAGTTATCCCACTTGTCGGCAACAATACCGATTTCACGTGAGCTTAACCGTTTTGAATATATTTTAGTGTAATGTCTCACAAAATTTTTCATTGTTTATTACAATACAATACTTTGAGACCTTATGCTAATAAGGAAAATTGCTACCATTCTATAAAAATAACTCGTTCCAATATAGCAGTGAATAAAGTATAGCAGGTATTTAATCTACCAAACTGCATTGTATCCCAGCGCGCCCTTTCGCAATCAGCGCAAAGGCAACGGACGATAAACATGAATGGCACAACACGGCACAATGGTGGAGTTTTTAATCAATCCGCCTGTGTGTACCGACGCTCCGTGTAACTTTAACGGTTGGATCGTTAAGGGTGGTATTTGTTATGTGCTAATCGAAATGTATATTGATTTATGGGTATATTCTGTCGGTGTTTACCGTCAAATCTGTATGGAAAAGAGTCAAGTCCTTTGTTCTTTATGTTTTTGGGGTTTTTTATTGATCGAGACCTAAACCGGTGGTAGGTCCCCTTTTTACAGGAGACAGTCTGTGTGGATACCACCGCGGCGCCTATTTCTGCCGCGAAGCAGTAGTGTGAAAACGCTGCTGTGTTCCGATTTGAAGGGCACCGTAGCCAGCGTATTTACTGGATAAACGAGACTTAACACCCTATGTCTCACGGTAGGCAGCGCGTTGGCGATGCCTGTGATATTGCCACCATGTGACCACTTTCCATCAGGTGGCCCGACTGCTCGTCTGCCTGCGTATGCCATAAAAAAAAGTTGTATTATAATTAGCAAAAAATGTAACATGACATTTTGGTATTACAATGAAAGCAAGTTATCAGGTAACTTTTACGAAAACATTTAATTTTATGCAAATGTTTTATTAGTGGATAATAATTGATTTTTGAATTTCGATACTAATGTTACGAAAATTATTTTAATTAATATAATGTTAATTATTCTTATTTGATGGTGTTTGATTTGTACAGAAAACGGTATTTCTAGCAGAATATGATAAGCCGTCTTTGTCTGAGAAACATTATCTTTGCGTCTACTTGAGGTAAAATATATTCATATATAATTAAAAAATGATAGTTTTCTGACAAAAATTCGACATTAGTGTATATATTACAGAAATTGCTATTATTATAATTAAATTAAATCTTCTTTATTTTTAGGAATGTTAGGGGTTGCCATTAAAGGTTCCGACATTTTGTCCCTTATATTATAAATATATAGGCTTAAGATAAATACTCCTCAAATTAGTGAATATGGAAGGAATGATAAAGTTATTATCGTTTTCGCCATAAGTTAAATAAATATAACAATATAATTTTCCAATAATCCTCCTTTCAATAACAAGAAACAGCCGATCGTGACACAACAGCCATCCGTTTCTCAGTTACAGACTGCGTATTAATTTTAAGCGTCGCAACAGAAGCGACTCCGATGTTGACGCGGATCGCTTGGTGACGACAGATCGGTGCGCGGGTGTTATTAATTGTGAGCATTTGCATGTTATTGCTCTTGAGAGATCTGTATCGTACGAGATGTTGGTATTCGTAGTTGAGATTAAATTTTGGTTGAATCTAGAGGATTTGAGACGATATATAAGTGATTGAACAGTTATTGAATTGATTGTGATGAAGTTTCATGATTTAGTTCCCAATTGACTGTGAGGAAGTGTCAAGTTGGAGTGCGATTAATATATATAAATAATTATACTGTTTCTATTATATAATTCGATATTGAGATGTATCAAGGTTGATACGACTTACCTGTCCATTCTGCTTGTAACAAATAACATTATAATGATGAGACTCGTACTCGGACTTTACGTACTCGATTGCCCGTATTGAGATAAAAATGGTATATCTCAAATAAAAATTGCCTAACAACACTAAAAGGATGAACAACGAATGCGCAGAAACCATTAGCAATTCTAACAAAAACGTTACCCACTTTTTATCATTGGCCCTTGAAAAAAAGGCGAGGGTCGAAAGCTTTCTATTAGCTAATGACTCGATCCGTAACAATTTTTACGTACCGTTTTATATAGCACTTTTAACAATCTACGTGCGATGCAGTAAAGTGTTAACGATATGACCTCGTTCCGGGGTAACTCGTGTGCAGATTAAAAATCCCCTCGGCGCCGTTGGCGGCTGGCCGATAAAGGGACCCGCGTAATCCGTTTAACCGGTTTGTCCGCCCGCACTATTCTGCAGTTGACGTAAGTATTATTGTTGCCCGGATGAGACTTATTGCTTCTTCTCGCCTGAAAGTTTTTCTTTAGTGCTTTCCTAATTAAAAACTATGAGATGAACTAAAGTGATCCGTGTTTCAGAGTAACATTCATAAAATTAGTATGTATGTTTTCGAATAGTAGATTGTTGATTCGTGTTTTGAAAAATAGCAGCGTAAATGTTTAACATCTGTGTAAGTTTTTAATATTAAATTTTTTTACATGACGATTGATACAAATTTTAGGGATTTTATCGCTATCGCTATTGACTTTACCCTCTAGTAAATAATTAAATAAAAAATCTATCTCAATTAGTAACTTTGTAAACGTTTGATTGGTATTCGCATAAATCGTCATTTATCATTTTAATCTGCAGTTGTGAATGATTCTGATAAGAAGTCGTAACCCTAATTGACATTTAACTATTAGAACTTTTTATTGAAACATTTTCTATTAGTAAAACCGTTCGATCGGCCCCCTTTAAATAACGGCTGACAAGATTCGTGTGCATTTTAATGACACGATCCTGTGAAAGTTCCGCCGCTCTCCACCGTTCCTACGGCCGCGTCGATTGCCCTCGTTTGGTTATCGTCATGAACGCTGAACTCGGTATTGTTCGGCGTAGACACGTCGAGTCTACCGCGGAATGGTATGGCGTTCGATTCCGTACCCTACAAGACTTGTCAGCGATTTTGAGGCGTGTATCGGTATCATCTTTTCGAAGTGATCTTTGCTGATAACGTGATATATTTTGTGTAGCTCGTGCCGATATATTGAGTACAAAATTGGAAATTTTGCAAGGTTAAATGTCTAGTAGAATGTGCTAACAGTAAATTAAATATATATATATATATATATATAATATATTAATAGACATATATTAAATATAACTATTAATATATAAATGTCTATTAATATATATATATATATATATATATATTAAAAGGCAGCTTCGCAAACAGTTATCAATTGAGTCATTGTACATTGATAAATAATGTCATATTTAAGAAGTACATCCACTCACCTTATTGGTTTTTAAAGAATGTAAAAAAATGTTTTAGCATATTTTAGAGGTCTGCAATAGCAAGCGTGTAAGGAAAGAATTATAATTAAAAGAATTATAATATATACATTTCCCCCCAAAAAAGGGGAAGTGTATATGCTTATATATATTATATATCCAAATCTATTTCACAGCGGAGTCATAAAAGCAGCTACTAATGTGATCGTTTTTGACGTCGTATCCAGTGCGATTATTAGGAATAAAACATCCTGTGTTTAAGGACGGAAAGAGGATTTGCGGTATCCAATGCATAATTTCCTGTTAACAGGGGTGTACTCACACAATCGGGTGGACATTTTTAAAATTAATGTCTCCTTTCTCTTCGTCTACTTTTGTTATGTAAATATGATGTTCAGCTTTAATTATTTTTTGAAATTGTTTTTATTTCTAGATTTTTATAACTATCTGTTTGACGTATCGATTCAATTATTTAAATCGTACTAAAAAAATCAGTTTGTAACTCAATTTACGACAAAAGAATAAGTAATTGTTTTATTCTACTGAGCAGCTGGGTCAATCATAGATTCTGTATAGATGTAGTGAGACATTACATTCCTTCGGGATAACTAGGATCCTTATCTGCATCCTGAATACTGAACTGTCTATGAAAGATCTTGTTAAATAAGTGACATTTTCATATCCATTCATATGATGCTTTGTTTAGGGGCAAAGTTTAAGGTCAGAACTGTATATATATAACGAAAGAAAATCTTTTCTTGCCACATCTATAACTCAATATACGACAAAATAATGAAAAATCATATTTTTCTACATCACATCATCAGCCTTTGTTAGTCCACTGCTGGACATAGGCCTACCCTAATACACCCTATCCATTAGGGGTTTGGACCGTATTTCACAACGCTGGTCCAATGCGGGTTGGTGGGTGGACCGACTTTTCAAATGCCCATCCGACGCATAGATCATACTTCCTTTCCAGACGATTGTGTGATCGGCCCAAATTGCGCTAACCAACTAGGAAACATCAATAAAAATTTGTTGCGTCCCGCAGGATTCGAACCCACGACCTCCGGTTTCTAAGACACGCCCATACCACTAGGCTACGGAGGCAGTTAGGAGGCTATTGCAAATAATAGAGGAAATTATAAGGTGTGACATTTTGACGTTTCACATTACTTTACCATCGTATGGCGTTGTCCACTATTTAAAATTCCCCCGATCAAAGGGTGATTGACATTTAGAAATGGAGGGTGGCACACATTACATATGTATCAGGGACGTCTAGTCGGAACCAACCCCATGTTCGGACCCTTTCCGTCACGTACGAACTGGACTATGTCATACGTTTTCAACTATACTAAAGTACAGTAAGTTTACTTTGTAGACTTATTTAATTAACGGTTTAGGCGCTGTGAATTATATAATAATGTAAATGTTGTCTAATACAGCATGTTTGTAGGCTTCTGGTACAGTGGTATCAATCTGAGTATGAAAGATTGTAATTGATTTCTGTTTATTAGTAAATTTTATTGTAAACATCTGATCCTAGACATTTTATTTAACTTATTTTATCTTAATAGCATGATGCTCGTTTACTTTCCAATATCAGATTTTCCGTCGGACTATGCCTTTATATTTCCTTTCCTTTTTTTACCTAACGGGTAAAACAGGGATGATTTTTTGGGTTACAAGGGCTGGAGCCATAATGTTTATTTCTTTTCCAAAGCCTCATATTTTTATGAATTGCTAATTTTGTTACAACACTTTCTAGTTTGAAGCATATTCCTCATCCGTTTTTTTATCATCGTAATAGCATAATGGTCTTTTATATTTTACTAGTTACTACTTTTAAACCTTGTAATTATATTGGAACTTTTATTAAAAATATTTCTGTACATATAATAATGCAAGGTTTTATATAATATTTTATATAATATAGTATTTATAAAATACTTTACACTAACATAAATTATAAAATAGAATTTGATGATACAATTAATGTGTGTGCCTGTTAGTAACATGAAAATAACCCTTTTAACATTATAACATTATAACATTATCATATATAACCCGATACATATAATATTCGTGGGTTCGAATCCTGCGGGGACTCAACAAATTTTCATTGTTGTTTCCTAGTTGGTTAGGGCAATTTGGGCCGATCACCCAATTGTCTGAAAAGTAAGATGATCCATGCGTCGGATGAGCATGTAAAAAGTCGGTCCACCCACCAATCCGCATTGGACCTGCGTGGTGGGACACGGTCCAAAAACCCCCTAATGGATAGGGGTGTGTTAGGGGAGGCCTATGTCCACCAATGGACTATTACAGGCTGATGATGATGATGATGATGTGAAACCGGGAGTAAGTTAGGCTTTTACCTCGCGGGGAACATATAGTATAATAATATCGAGTGAAGTCGCAGCATTAGCTAGTTATAGCATATAGTGAACGAGGGCTAAAAGCTTTTATCTGTTTTTTTCTATGCTTGGAGTGCCAAATGATTGTTCCTCCATTGTTCGAATAATAAGAATGCGGCTTGCTTCCAGCTTTCGAAATGTCTACAAAGAGAAGGATGCGCCAAAAACCTTCGAAACGACTAATGAGAAACGAACGAGAGACAATTATTTTTAGATACTTTTTCATTACATGTTTATACAAGTCGTTGTATATGATATTTTTTTGTAATCTTTGTAATTATACTAAATGATTAATTCATGGCGCTACGATAAAATTGACTACTTCAAATTTCATTATTTATCTCCATTAATTACTTCAAAGTTATTTATTTCATTAAATACTACGTTCATAGTACTTGTTTTTAAACGTGTTTTCAAGAATCAGAATTGTTATAACATTTCGTTGACCCCTTCCCTTCCCCACAACGTGTGACGTAATTTGTGGATGGCCCTTAAAGTTTAGTATAAATAGCAGTTGTACATTTATTTCGTTGTAATAATTTAGTTACGAACGGATTAGTTACTAACACATACTAACATAGTAACGTTCAAATAAATATTATAATATTCAATAGAAGAATAGAGAGGGAATATATAAACAACACATTTAAACAATAAGAAAATTCAATATTGAATCTCGAACAGTTTATTTATGCAACGCGATACAACCAAAGCCTCTTATAAGAAAAACCGACGACATCCTTTTTACACCCGATGGCTTAATTTAAAAAGCTCTGCGGGCTTGCAACGATATGTGCGAATCGAGCGATGCTTTTTTCATTCGCGAATTGTAATCATTCGTGATGCGTACCATTCGCGAATCATTCGTTAAAGGATTACGTATATTCCGGATACAAGGGGCATACTTATCGAGTAAATTCGAAGCGTCGGAGCAAAATAAGCGTTTCCGAATGCGCGCGCTGTTCTGTTTATTTGCGTGGCATAAATCGTACAGTGAATTATCTTTATGGTGCTTATCGTATTTGGCGAGTTGTTTGAGATATGTTTTATATCTAATCTTTGTCTTTTGTGATATAAACAACAACTGTTTACAGTTGTTGTTTATCATCTTTATCGTATGCATCGATTTGAAATTAACTGTTTTTTTTATAAATATTTTATTTGATGAAACGTAGTAAGTAATATTTATTTGTTGGTCATCTATCGGTTCCCTGCTTGGCTTAAAAAGTATAAATAAAAGGTGATTTACGTTATTTCCTATTACTTACGATATATCTATCGTAAGTATTAAGCGTGATGCTCATGATTTCTTGTTACTTCATACTATAAATAAGTGATTATAATTACTAAGAGTATTTTGCTGTATTACGTTTTTTTTATCATGTGTAGTCTGTTTATTACTCTACCTGGTTGTGAAGTACACGCCCTATCTGCGTTACCATGGTAACCGTCCTGGTGCTGTCTGTAGACTCTATTGGACACATAAATTCACAACGAAGCCTCGACGCTCTAAGGCAGCATTGGCAATTACGCCTTTATTTGGAAATACTGCCTTGTACTGTCCCGGGAATATATGAATTTTGCGTACTCGTCATTTATATGTTAGAATAATATGAATAAGAAATGTAACAGTAACTCAACAGTTGATTTTATGTTATTTCTTTGATAGACGTTCACAAGAAAAATAGATGTTTGATTTATTTAATAGTACGAAAAGCTGACGCTTCTGACGGTTTTGTTTTGTTATAACTGTATATTGTGAGGTATTGTGTAGAAGAGAAAGTGTTCGTTTATACAAGTTTTAAACAGTAGTTTATTCTTCTATTTTCTTATCTTAGCGTGGTTGTTTTTCTATTATTAATTAACTATCTGTTGTCGATATATCTAATTTTTAGTCAATTTACTGATACACATTCAAAAACGCTGGAACTGACACCAACCGATTCCGATTTGGTCCGTCTAACTGTTTTTTATATAGTTATATAATTTGAAAACGTCTTCACCGACATCGATGCATATTTCGTATGTATAAAGAAGTTTGATTACTTAAACTTTGATTACATTATATCAGAGAAAAAAACTTGTTTTGAATTAATATTGTGGGATTTTAGGAGTTAAAGAAAATATCTGTCAAAAAATATATACGAACACCTACGTCTAACAGCATGCGTTCATAAGATTGATTCTTATTGACATGTGATTCTAGTTTAATATGTTTTTTAAACAGCGCAGCTTTAAGGCAATCGTTAATGGTATCTTTGGTTAGCATTGTTGTTCAAGTTTCTTTTTATTAGAACATCGATTGGCCGCATTTAAAGCGAAGCGTAGACTGCTCTAATCCGGCTAAGTATTCTGTTGGCGTAGGGCCGGGGGATTAGTCTGGCCTATCTGAAGTGCGGATGTATTTGCGAGCCGAACTTACAATGTAGCGCTCGCCGAACGTTCGAAGTAGTTTTTTTGTTCTCATTAAAACAAAGATCTGTTTAAAATGACACGAAAGAGCTATTCTTTCGTGTGTTTCCTTCCATTTATTACGCTATAACTAAGTTTTCTAAGATATATACTTCTGTGACTAGATATAAAATCTTTAGAAAGAAAGTAACTAATAAGTCTACTTATTTCTTTTTCATGCGCCTACGCTTTCTCTCACCTACCTAAAGATCGACTGGTAGATATGCATTAAGTGGCCTACATACGTTATTTACATAAGTTTAGATAAATAAATCGCAACGATACTTAATGCACTCATATTGACGTTTCTCCGTTAAAGATCAAATACTACACTGAGTTCTACAACCATGGACGGTATATGTTTTGGCGCTTTTATTTGTTCATATGCCCTGCCCAAATGAAACACATCTGTTTGTGCGTTGCGTCTTATTTACCCAGTTAAAGCACTTCTGGCACTTGCGTCGTCATACAGTTATGTGTTTTACATTATTTTCGGCACATATAAACATCACGGTGATTTTTTATATCATATACGAAGGCAGACGAAGCCTGATGGAGAGTGGACGCCGACGCCCATGGACATCGACAATACCTATAGTATAGGATGTTACGTTACGTTACGCTCGTTTATTCAGTAAATACGCCCTCTGCGGAGCCCTTCAAAACGGAACACGGTAGAGTTTCAACGTAATGCGGCAGAAATAGGCACCTCAGTAGTAACACCCCAGACGGTCCCATGTAAAAAGGAGCCCAGTGTCTACTACCGAGCCAGTAAAATGTTTAACCTTAAATGACGTTCTAACTATAATCATTACAGGATCGGCTCGTTTATATATCAGCACCTTAGCGGAACACGGATCCGATTCTGAGCCTGCACATAAAAAGTCATTCCACCCACGTCCACGTTTAAAGTGTAGCTTTATAGACGTAATCTCCTCTTTGTTTGTTCTTAAAATTAAATAAGCTAATCCTTCACTTCTCACACATAATCGACCTATCTCTATTTTGCCCTTCCTGTCTAAGAAGCTTTAGTTTTGTGTTTATAAACAACTTTCCCGCTTCATATACAGTAACAAGCTGATAAGTCCACTACAATCCGGTTTTAAACCCGGACACAGCACCACCACAGCCCTACTTAAAGTGACTGGCGATATAAAGTCTGGTATGGAAAGGACCATGGTTACAGTTCTGGTTCTTCTTGATTTTACTAACGCCTTTAATACCGTCAGTCATGAAATCCTTCTCACCATCCTGACTCATTTAATGGTCTCTGAAGAAGCACTGGAATGGTTCTCTTCATATCTTCGAGGTCGCCAACAATCGGTCAATGTTGACGAATCATCGTCACGTTGGATGGATATCGGATCTGGTGTTCCTCAAGGCGGTATTCTTTCCCCACTTCTGTTTTCTATATTTATTAATTTTATCGTCCAAGATCTTCAATGTGCGTATCATCTTTATGCCGATGACTTGCAATTGTACGCTCAAGAATCTGCTGACAAACTTTCCGAAGCTATCTTTAAGATAAACACTGACTTAGAGTCTATTAAGTTATAGTGTATCAGATTTGGGTTGTCTGTCTGGTTGTTGTTAACCCTTCAAAGTGCCAAGCAATATTGGTTGGGAGTGGACGCACTTTAAGCAAACTGGACACGACATCACTTCCTAAAATTACATTTAACAACAGCCATATTCCACTCAGTCTTGATGTAAAAAATCTGGGCTTGTTTATTGACACTACGATGAGCTGGAACACTCAAATTGCTAATGTTGTGAAGAAAGTGACAAACGTTCTGCGATGCCTTTATCGTCTTAAAAACTTTCTGCCCATTCAGAGGAAAGTCATGCTCATGCAGTCCTTAATCTTCCCGCTCATCGACTAAGGTGACGTGTGCTACTTTGACCTGAATGCAGATCACCTGAACAAACTCGACCGACTTCTGAATAACTGCATTCGATTCGTTTTCAATTTACGCAAGTATGACCACATTTCTGCATACCGTACCCAACTTCAGTGGTTACCGATTCGTCAGAGTCGCTCTTTACGAGCCCTGACCACTCTTTATTCCTTCCTAAATTATCCTATCACGTCGCCCTTTATATCTTCTTATTTTTCGTATCTATGTGATGTCAGTAACAAAAATCGTCTCCTTCAATGTCCTATTCACCGTTCTGACTTCATGCACTCTGTATTTTTTATTCAGTCTGTGCTTTTATAGAATAAGCTACCTCTCGAAATCAGGGTGGCCAAAAATTATACTTGCCGAATTTATAGTAATATCGTAATGTCTAATAATTTCTACGGATCATAATATATTCATATATTTATTAATGTAAATATTTATTTTTTAATATGTATACATATGTATCAATATCTAAATATATTATATATAATTTTATTTATTAATATGCTTATGTCAATCCAGTAACTTTTCCTTTGTTCTTTTTTCTGTGCACCTTCCCACTTATTATCTCTGCACCACCTAAAGGTTGACCAGGAGAAAATGCATGTGGCATTAAGTCCGCCTTTGTACTTTTAGTGAATAAAGAATAAATAAATAAGCTTAAAGACACGGTCAATTTTACTCTTTCTTTGTGTTTTTTTGCACGAATTTGAATGTTTTGCTTTACATGGCTTCTAGCTTTTAACAAAATCTAAATTTACAATAGAAGTATCACCTATAGGTCTTTTTATATATGTAAAGATTTTTATTTATATATGAATACACAACATAGTTATGTTGAAAACAAGAACATAAAAATTACTCACATTTAAACAGCATCCTGCGTTTGAAAGCCATTTATGTGGGAGTAAATGAACAATACTTTTAATTACTTTTAGTTCTAGATAACTAATAGTATATGTAATTAATTTAATTTTACGAAAATTCAATTCGATGTAAAGAAACAATCAAAGGGTTACTTCTTAATTATTCTCGAAACTTTATTAATTTTAAGCGAGAAATAAGACTTAGGGATCATCACACTTTTAATGTTTGACCTTCCCTGAAATTAAGGTTAATAACGAGATTTTTTATTGCGTTCCTTTTCTCCTTTTATTCTTATAAATCATTTTAAATTTAGTGATTAGTTTGCAATATTTTATATTTTTATTTGGTAATTTTGAATTTTACTGTACATTAAATATTAACAGCCTGACGTTAACTGACTCTTTGGGTTTTAAATAAATACCTTAGACTCAGGAATATCTCCTAAACACTAGTAGTTCCATGTAGAATGATGCGAAAAACTTTAGGCGTTAGATGGTAATCGGTACGCTTCTATACTTTTTGTTTCAATTTATGTGACACTTGCCAGATAAGTAACTTATTCTGTTTTTAACATACATATAAAAAAGCATATAAAGAACATATACACGACGTTGTACAGACAGTGGTTTAATGTCGGGGGTTAAGATATAATTTGATAAATCAACACGATAAAATACTCTAAAGTACTTTATCTGAATAATGGTGAGATGTATTTCAATCATACATTAACACGGGTGTCTATAACTTAACTTACGACTACCCGAAAGGATCAAAATGTACGTGTCATCGACAAATGTTTATTTGCTGTCACTTACTGCCATTAATAAACCACACATATAAAAACATATTACTTTTCAGAAGTCTGGGACAAGAAAGGCTAGATAACAGAAATATGATCAAGGAAGTGGATGTAATTTAAAATTTATAATAGCATTAAATTGATTATAAAATATCTCTACTTTTGTATATGACTTATCAATCTGCATATAAAAAATCTGATGTCGAGAACCAATTTGTAGGCCGAAAGATATTATTACTTTTTTTAATTGCAATTATTAATTTATTTTTGGACACACAAATGGACTAACGAACGACGATTGATTTATATATATATATGTGTGTTTACCGACAACTGAATGTTGGTGAATTGAACACGTTTACGCGAATATTTGCTCATTAACTCCCCTATTTGATATCATCTGACTGTTAACGATTAACGGAATGTTGTTATTAATATCATATGACGTGCTGTATGTCGGCACCGAATTGTGTCAGTAGATGGATTGTAAAGGTGATGTGTTGAAAGCAATTAACCGTCGGGATTTCATTAGCGAAAGCAATTAAGGGGACACAGCGCCATTATCAATTCGCTCCGTTCCAACATCGAAACTTAATCCCTCGGATGCCGATGTAAGTTTAGTCCGTTGAGGTTTAGGTATATCACGATGTTGGATGTATTTGGTTGTATTGATTCAGCTCGTGAGCTTTAGTAGGTGTTGTAGTTTGTTGTTTGAATCATTGTGCAGTTTTGGTTTGACTTCTTTAGTCACGGTGTTTTGGTATGTTTGTACTGTAGTGTCTGATGAAGACTGTGTTAATCGAGTATGTAAAACTGCGATGGCTGTAAGGTTGGTTATACGTTTAGGTATGATGGTCGTCCTATTTACGTTGTGGTGCCTGTAGTTAATTTTATTTTGCAGAGGTTATATTACAAAGGGCGTATATCGTATATAGGAGTTTATATATTTTAATAAGTTAAATCTAATCTGTTATTGTTTATAGATACATTATTTTATATATTGACGTAGGTCGCTTTAAATGTTATTGCGCATAAAGTTTATGACGTTACAAAAGTAAACATGAATTATATATTTTTTTAACATATGTGCGTAATATAATAAAACATTAAACAAAATTTGTAAAGTAACAATTTTTATTATGGTTCTTATGAATGACCTGGCCTTCTGATATTAAAGAAAACAACAGCTTTTACTTTGATAGACACACAGCAACGCAAATTTAGATTTGTAGAGATATTAAGTGTATGGCATCCATTTTGTATTCAAATTAATAATACACCGCTTGTTTCCTTTGAGCGCGGTTGAAGTCCGTTTTATATAATTGGCCATTAAATATTACGTGACTTTTCACATCGCGTGCGACTTAAACAGCAGGGGCTCTGAATAACACTCGCTTTTGCCTCCGGCTTTCTTTCACCAAAATATGTTATATTAACAGCATTAAAATATATCTAAAATAAAATAAATCGTATTATATACCTACAACTATTCTAAATAAACGTTATTTATCGGTAAACCTGTTACAAATACGTTTTTAATGAAATGTCATATATGAAAGATAATTAGAGTTACACTGTAGTTCTAAAGTTCAGTGCAATATTGTTTTTTACTATAAATGTTTACTTTATGTTGGCCATCTTTATTGCTCGTTACAATGCCTTTTAACTGTTGCAATATATTTTAGTCTAGTAGTTACGCTGATTTGTGCGTTCAGCAAAGCTTACTTTCTAAAAATTTGCTTAACGTATTGGAATAAATACGTTGGTATATATTAAAAAAATGAATGAAATCATGAAATCTACTTTTTAAGGATTTTTCGCGTTAGTTATTTATATTTACGTACCCGACGTTTCGGTATCTTTCCACCATCCATAATATACGCCAGACTAAGATAGGATATGCCTATTTCAACAAAAAAAAGGATTTTATAATATAAATTATAGATTGTATAATTGTCGCGTAAATGAAGAAGCAATTATTACAAAATATTTTAATAAGAGTAATAATTTGTGACAGTTGAAGAATTTTTATTATGTAACCATTTTATCATGTAGGTGAATGTAATTTAAGTTCTGTAATATTAGTTTATTACATACTTCCGTGTATATGTTGCTGCAAAACACATATCAAATATTATAAACGAAGATTATATGTTCATACGATAGAAATAAACGTAAACAGAGTTAAGATCATGTTTGTATATCTTTCAGCACGTCTCCCCCTGACTATTTAATTCGACCCCGTCTAATAAACCGTATTGGTCGCATAAATCCAGTGACGACACCGCACGGACTTGTGACGGTAATGTATCTATATACCTTCCCCTTCGTTCCCGTATTAATGAAACTTTTAAGGGTCTAGCTGTTTATTTATGTACGTTTGTGATGAAGGTTACAAGGAATGTGTACGATTGATTGTGTGAACATTATTCCTGTACCTTAGCTGAATAAGATATAGAAGAATATTATTGTAGAATTAACTATTTTAAGTGCTTGCAGTTTTTTATTGTGTTGTCTGATGTTCTTATTGATTTGTAGGCATTCCCAATATGTCGAGCTGTTGCTACGTGTAACGATATTAACAAAAAAATCTTTATTTTTTACGTCAGAATGTTAAATTAACAATATTCAAAGTCAAGTCAAAGTCAAATATCTTTATTCAATATGCAAGCGTTACACTTTCTTATTGATTGTCAAATAATCTACCACCGGTTCGGAAATGGCAGCCGCTGACCTAAGAAGAATCGGCGTAAGAAACTCAGCGGGACTTTTTTTACAATAAATTTTACAAATTTTTTACCTAATACATGACATTTTACTACTTTGAAATAGCCTGTAGCGAACAGTTTCTATCAAGTTCTATCAAGTAGTCATTACAACAATAATAATATCATTTAACACACAAACCTTTCTTTACAACTTTTTTAAATTTATCAATTTGTAGACCATATTTTTATGCTTGATACCACATTTTATACCTAAATGTGGGACATGTCTTCATGTTTATTTACATAAATCGTTATCTTATAACTAGAAAATAATCTGCGTAATAAATAGAGTGTTATTGGATGTTTCTACTCGTATCACGTATTTATTTCCAAATTAATAGTTAGCTCGGTCAACTAGTTTTTACGGTACAATCTGTGATTATTTAGTGACTAGAATATTTATGTCACCTTTTTAAGATATTTTCTTATATATGGACCACGTAGGTTGATGTCAAGTTCCAATTTTGTCCATAAATATATGTGTAAATAGAGGGCTTCGAAATATCATCCAGAATACGTCGTGTAAATTCAACACTGACACCCGTCTACTGCAATTGCGTCTCGCAAATTGTTACAATGCATGCTCTACATATCTCTTCGTTAAGGTTGTGTTTCAGCCAGGCTTCACGAAATTTATCTATGTCAACAAACATCGCCGTGGGAATGGATACATCTCTGGTTATAGTATTGCTCTTTATTGCTTCATAGTCATCATCAGCCCCTATTAGTCCACTGCTGGACAGGCCTTATTCACTGAACGCAAAGACGGCCGATCCCCTGCTACTCGCTGCCAATTGGAACCGGCTACTGCACGGAGATCGCCATCCACCCGGTCGGAGGTCGACCACAACTCCGTTTTCCTAAATTGATAATAATAATAAATACTTAATTGCTTATTAGTGCTATATTGTAGTGCATACGCCGTAGCTGTTGTCAGCGGTTAGGTCCTTCACTTTGACTAATAAAGTGAATTGTTAAACAAAGGCCCGTTAAATTTTACTAAAGAATTAGTCGTTCTATACTAAAACCTTGTACTACGTACGTTGTGTCAGTGATAAACAAAGGATTGTTTGGAGATTATGTCATCTTGATACTTTTAATAAAATGTGTTATGTGTAATGCATGTCTTTGTCTAGTTCTTGACACGTTTTGTCCTAAAATTGTATTTTCCTACATAATGCTTTCGAAACGTTGTGTAATCCTATTAAAAGATTGGCTTTAGGTATTGTGTCGGACGACTTTCAGGCAATGGGCTATCCTTTTCACCGAGTTTCTTTGTATTTCGGCTTTCTTTGGACGTTTCTCTAGTCTTTTATCTCTTAAAGCTAAGTTTCCTTTATACTGGTTAGAATATTCTTGTCCATAGCTTTAGATTTAAATATTTTGTACGAGACATTTTGTTCTAATGTTTTGGTTTCAATTTCTTTGTTTAAATTGAGTCTAAAAACAAATAACACCGATATAATCTAAAGTGAATGAAGAGGATTAACTATTTTATTTAACTAATAGTATTTTGAGATTTTAGTATTTTCATTCAAATATATATTTTATTATTATTCTTCATATTTGAATAGTCTACATTCGAAATATGGAACTAATTGTAATTTGTTCTAATGTTTTGTTTCATCTTCATTGCTTAAATGGAGTCTAAAACCAAATAAACCTCATATACAAGTAATGTAAGAGGCTAAACTATTTTAGTTGTACCTCTTTCTATTTCTTTTAGACATTTGATTTTCTTTTAAATATGACAACATTTCGAAGGTGGAATCTGGTCTATTTGTACAAAGATACTGTCTGAACTATTCCCTGCCCGAAGCATTAAATCTTTGGTTACACAACTAACATCAACCAATGAGAAAATTTTATTGCATTCTTAATCTATCTAGTTCATGATTTATCTTTGTCTAGTTTAAGTATTTTTTTGTTAATTATTGTTAACACAAATTCTGAATAGACCTATACTAAAATGCAAAATTGAAATAACTACATTTATGTGATAATTAAAGCCATTCTGCTCTCAATATGACTCTCATTGTAGTCTCTCACCTGGGAACGGGGTAATAAATTCGCTACACACTTCGTAACTACGTTAAAAGTTCATTACCCCGTGCAATATTTCCTAGAATAGAGCTCCACTTGCTTGCTCCCACCCACTACGCTTTCACGTTTATAAATTTCGTATTCTCTTTTCAGCTAGTTAATTGAAATTCATTGAACGCATCCGATGACAGATACTAATTAGTTTCTTAGAACCGCCTCCGTGGTCTAGGGGTATTGGCCCGTACTTTATAAACCGGAGGTGGTGGGTTCGAACCCTTCGGGTAAACATTTTTTTGTCATTGTAAAAAGTCGGTCCACCCACCAACCCGCATTGGGCCAGCGTGGTGGGATACGGTCCAAAAACCCCCTAATATAGAAGGCGTGTATTAGGGGAGGCTTATGTCCAGCAGTGGACTAAGAAAGGCTGATGATGATTATGAAATAGATTCTTGCGCTCGTTTTCTTTAGATATTTGTTAAAAGGTTGGTTTGATATATTTAAGCGGATTTTATACGGTTAATAATAAATTGAAAACCCTTTTGAAACCTAATATTAACTTTGAAATATTAATTTTTAATTTTTATTTATAAATTATTGTGGAGTAAACTGAAATAAAATTTTATTTTATTCTGAAATAACTCGCACGAAAAGTTATTTATATATGTATTTTAGCAATCTCAAAAGAATTTAAAAAATAAAAGGATTGCTATTATTTATCTCACTTCTGATTTTAGAAATCTCAAGAGATTTCCAAAAGTAAAATGATGACGATAACTAATCGTCTCTTATACTAAAAACATTGAAATGGCTCACGTGACCCGACAACAGACACGATGTCTCGTACGGACGAGTCGATGCATAACACCACTCAGCACACTAACACTCACAGATGCAACACTTATCACACACAGAGAGTTCCTTTCCGGGTGGCGAGCTTATACGACACTCCGTTCTATATTTTAGACCGTCTTTTAACACTATCGCACAGAGACAATACGTCAATATCGAGACTTGTATTCTCCAACTACCCACATTAGAAATAGTATTCCGACAGTATATTTATCGATATTGTGTATATTTTAAGGCGACTAACTAACTTTCTTCTTATAATCTGAATAAGCAAAAGTAATATAAGTCTGAAAAGACACAAATTTAATAGCCAGGCGGAGGATGGCAAACTTGAAAGATTATGATAGATCTTCTCGGCGGCCAACAGACTTTTAATATCGAGCCTGGCATCTTTGTCTGAGCTTCATAAAAAATATCTAGTAAGACTAAATCTAGGCTGCCGATTATGCTGCTTTTATACAGGGTCTATTTTTTTCGGCCTGTACATTCAATTTCATTTTAACAAATAAGTAGGTAAATATTTTAAGAGGTAAAAAACTTCTTATCATCTGATCGATAATTAAATATAATAACTTCGATGTTCATAAATGATTGCCCACTGATAAACTTCACCAAAGCTATAAAAATCCAAACTTGTTTCGATCACAACAATATTTCAAGCATTATTCTCCTTTCGAACCGACAATTTAAATAAGTGGTGCCAATCGGAGTCGTGCCGTGTCGCCGCGGGGTGCTTGGTGTACAGTCGTGTACATATTCTTATGCATGCAAATAAAATATTTGTTCACCTTATTGCACCGTGATAAGGTACAGTCTTTATTGAAATGTTCTGATGTCGCTTAACGTGATTGTACCTAGGACCTAGTTTCAAGAAGTACGTGGGATGAGGGCGTTACGAACACGACCGGAAGTTCAACCATTGCGACCCATTTCCTATAGATGAACTGTTAGTTTGTTAAACGTTAATTAAAGCTTAAACCTTGCTGGAAAGGGCATAAAACTATATATACGAGAGGCAAATAATACTTGGAGTTGAGCTTAATAATGTTACCGTAAGCAACAATTTGGTACATTTTCTAGCTTTCTTAGTGTTATTTGCCACTGATGTTTAAATCGCCAAGTGACAGTTGACAAAAACATTGTCACACGTACTACGCCTCGATACATAAATTTTAGTTTGTTTTAAGTTTTGAATTACTATTGTGAAGAAAAATGTTAAGATTTTATCTTTAATATTACGTTTTCTGCACGAATTCGGCATAAATTTACGGTATACTTTTAGATTCCGAGAAAGAAACATATTATTCGCAAAGGTTTTGCTTCCATTGAGCAGGGAAGTTCTTTCATACGTAAATGGCACAGAATATAAACAAAGAAACAGCTGCTCTTCAATACGAACTCGGAGCGACATGTGCGGACTCAGCTATTTCGTTATTCCATCATATGTTAATATATTATGCCTTATAAGAAAAAGCGCCCTGGCTGAGTATTCGTACGTGGAAAGTCTGCGAATGGTCTTATTTATGATAGCGTCGGGGCCCTTCCGTCTGGGTCCTTGACCTTGTCAGTCATGTATACGATATCTTTATTATAAGATACGCGAGTTCTTCGTATAACCAACTTATGATTTCCTAGTAATGAAAGCGTAGAATGTAGTAAAAGTAATAATAATGATAAGGAGTCTTGGGCGAAAAATTCATGTAGAAACGGTTTTTAAATCTCTCGAGCGTAATGTATTCGAGTGAATATCGACGTTCGATGTGTAATATTTTACCTGAGCGCCTACTGGAATAATTTTCTAAATACTGATTTACTTGGCAAAGAAAGTAATGTATAAAATATGAGTTATACAGAAGGATAACCGGTCAGGAACCTGTCTGGTTGGGCACCACCCGGTGCCTATTTCTGCGCAAGCAGTAGTGTGAAACACTACGTGTTCCGGTTTGAAGGGCACCGTAACCAGCGTATTTACTGGGTAAACGAGGCTTAACATCCTATGTCTCACGGTAGGCGGCGGATTGGTGATACCAGTATTGCCAATGTTTATGGGCGTCGGTGACCACTTTCCGATCCGATCAGGTGGCCCCGATTGCTCTTTTGCCTGCGTATGCAATAAAAAAAAGGATAGAAAATTGAGTTTTTCACGAAAATTACAGTATCCGTCGATGTCTATGGCCAGCAGTGGACTAACAAAGGCTGATGATGTATACATCATATTGTGAACGGAATTCGTTGTCTTAACTTATATTATAAAGAGGAAAGATTTGTGTTTTGAGAGCGTTTTTTAACTACCAAACTGATTTTAAATATTATTTTACTACTTGAAAGCTGTATTACCGTAAAGTAACATAAGCTATTTTTTACTTACTTCTACTTACCCAGAGAAATCCATAGCAAAAATCTAGAAATAACACTGACAGAGCTGTATTCGGGCTGCTAGTTATTAACATGTCAATAATAGCAAAGTGAAATTTCTCGTTTTTAGTGTATTATTACTAAACGATGTTTAATTTAGGTATTGTATAATTTTCAGATTGCCTGTATTCCTGAGCTGTAATTCGAGTCCGGGCAGTAACGTAAGTAAAACGTGTTTGAGAAATAAAACTTTACAAATTGTACGACATCATAAAATATGGAAGATTTACAAGAAACGAAAAATTTTTATATACGACTGATGTTTTAATTAATCTGAGTAATGTTCCATCAAAATTGCAGTTTTTGTAATATATATACAGGAAATATTGGGTGGATATTTGTTATGTTATCATATAATACAATTACTTTCACAAACTCTTGCATTGTAACTAACTAGTTTCAATAAAAACTCTTGTAAGGCGTGAATGTAACGAACAAGTTTCAATCTAACACGAAGTCAGTCTTCAAGACGCCACATTTTTCCATATAACGATATACTTTTCTATCTATACATTTAATTACGGCGCATAGCTCCGCATCCGTTCAGTGATTAACTCCCGCTGAATGACGCACCGACGACGCTTTGAAGATTAAGCTTTCTGATTAAGCCAGGTAATCGTCCGTAAGCTTCAAACACTCTTTGTGATACGCCCTGTTCGGTCTGCGATACGTGGAATGAAATATTGCAGCGATCAGTGTATTTGTTACGTGCAAATACACGTATGCGTATACTTTAACGTTGTTAGATTGACTTTAGTGCATGTTCAAATATTCTTTATTCAATTTAGATTACGTCGAGCCCTTATAAACGTCAATGTACCGTCGGTTCGAAAGTTTCACCTGTTCAAAGAAGAAGCTTAATTGACGATGATTCGGTTTTGATTAAAACAACTTGTGTTTTTTTAGTAAAATTTAACAAATCTGTAATTCAGATGTTAATTTATTTATTGTTATTGGTTATTGTTATCTATCATCATCATCTTATTTAATTGTAGCTTATGACAAAATATGACCACTAGCTAGGATTATGCTGTTTTTATATGAAGAGCCAAATGAATTGTTTATTGTAACAAATCGCAACAAAATTAATTAAATATTAAATTTTTTGGATATTCTGGGAATCTTGTTTTGAATACAAATATAGATTTATATCAATTTAATGCTACTATTTTGCGATTTAGATTTTTTAAATTGTACAGACATTATTCTAGTTCCCGCCAATGTAGCATGCATGTGAATATTTGCAATAGTTACTTTTGACTATGTTATACTTAAACTCGCCATTTCATTTAGGTAAAACCGGAAGATACTTTAACACATCACGGAAATAAAAACATTTTTCATTGGTTGTTCTCTCCTTTAACTCCAACCATAATTTATAGCCTATAACTGGGATAATCCATATTTTTAAATCCGACCATTAGTTCCGAGTATAAAAGCATTTAAGCTTTATAAAATAACTAAATAAAGCTGATGAGTCCGTAAAAAGGAAATACAGGCGCAATGCGAGAATATGTTACCGAAAACTAGAATTTATAACCAATTTCTCAACGCCCGCCACACCAGCACACACGCGCAGTATCGGTCTCCCACACACCCCAAGAACGGGCATCCATCATGGCCCCGCAATTCGCCACACGCGTAGCGATAACCGAATAAATGACCCACATCATAACTGTCAGGTGTACACGCACCACCACGTTCTACTTTAGTCTATACCGTAGCTGCACGCGGCTTGAATGATTGCACCGATTTAGAAGTTCCTTTGTTCCCCATCCGGTATACATTTCGTTCGACATGTTTTTGGTGTCGTTTGGGTGATGTCGAGTATATTTTTCACTACACGTTGAATTTTTGTTTTATTTTTACGTGTAAGAAATTTGGTTGGTCTATCGGTCACTTTACTATGAAAATAAAATTTATGTTGAACTCTTAATTTTGATATAGAACCTTGATACGATATGGAACCTCCTGAACACTCTTGATTTAATTTGGTTTTACTTTCAATTAATATTCTGTAGTCTCATTACGATTTACAGACTTTATTTAGATCTTATAAGCAATTGTAATATAGATGTTATATTATACATTTTTACAGCTTTTAATTGAGTCATGGTGAATTTGGGATTTAAACCATCTAACATGGACATTACGTTATCTTAATGTTAGTCTTTTATCTTGTAGCAAAAACGTTTTTAATTTCATATGTGATGTATGCGAAACGTACATGTTTTCAGCCTGAATATTTTCCATTAACACTGCATTTAAAATCAATCAGTCGCAGGAAATTGTCCGAACAACTAGTAATTTCATTTCCGCGTCGATTAAAAACCTATTTTCCCTCCGACAATATTTACGTACCACAGGAAAACTCCATTGAAACCGAGCGGAGCGATAACGTCGTTCGAATTAAAAACTTTCAACCCAAGATCTACTTACTACACTTTGCGTTTATAAGTTTTCTCTTGCCGGTGGCGAAGTTTCAGAACGGCCGATGTTGCGGTTATTGCGAAATGGTGGATTTCTGTGCCGCCAAGCGCTCGTTACAGCCACGCTATGGGCTTTTAAACTTATCGACGGATCGAAAGCGTTGTGTGCGAAACGGACGCCATTTGTAAATTTGTTTTGTTTTTTCTCGTTTGTGAGGCCACCAGCCAGCAAATGTTTGAATGATGAAGTTAAATTATTGAATAAAAGGACTTTACGGATTTTATTGCGTTTATTTAACCTTTTTTAATTATCGAAACGTCGCTAAACTTCAATAGTGTAATAGCGTATTCAATTATTTGTAGTATTCGCGTAAACAAAATAATTAATTATTATGAAGAGAAGTTTTCCGTATTAAATTGCGTTTGTTTTGTTGGCATTGTTTATAAAAAATATATAAAAGGAATTAGTAGGTTAGCAAAAGAAACGGTTTGATTTTTTTCTTTATTTTAAGAATGTTATAGAGTCGTGAAACAAACACATTATTAATATATTTAGGCAACTAAAAAAAGTTACTCGATCCGTTTGTTTCTCTAATGCCTTAATTGTGTTCACGACAATTTTGGACTACGTAAACACGTGTTGCTAAGAAAAGAAATAATGTTCCGTGTAAAATATAATGTTCAATTAGTCACTATCTATGTTTTACAATGTAAATCAGTATATTTGATTTCATATTGCCTGTGTAATTTTCATCGTGCATATCACTCAAATAGGTGTGTGCTCTGGATAAGGCGGGTAACGGCTGAGTGGCTTCAACGCTTGAATAATTAGTGGGGAATAATAGATCGTTCATCGCGTATACGGTGTAAAGCTTATTATTACTATGCGTCGCCATGTTGCAGTCGTTTTGTTTTCTTTTTCTCGTTTCGTTTTTTCCGTTTGTTGGTACATTTTTTTAAATTTACTACTGTACTTTGTTTTATTTTTAATTATTATGCCGCATCGCAAAAAATATCTCGTTTTATATAATACAACCACTGATTATTTTACCTGGGATTGTAGTTGACGGGCTATTTTCGCCTTTTGTTATATGTTTATTGTTTGCATATATTTAAAAGTTTGAGCTTAAAGTGTAGCGACTGGTCGATTATTAATTTAATAATATTAACGAAGACTTTCGTACTTACGTATTTTCTTTCTAGCAATGTCCATAGTTATGGAGGCGGCCTCCAACCTTACCATATATCAGTCTCTTTAACGGCCTAATTTTCTGTAGTTAACTCGAAACCAGAAAACATTAACTAAATTTAATAGATTGATTACATGCCAAGATATTTGTCGACTATCACTGCCTTGAACAATATAGTCGCCCGAACTATCTGTTGAATAAGCGGATCAGCAAATTTTGCCACAAACTATAAGTAACAACAGGAAATTTATAAAACAGTATCATTACCGAATTTTGTGCGGTAAAAAAAAAATAAATGACCAACTTTTCTTAAATACAACGCGAAGTCGCCAGTGTAATTTAGTAGCTAAATAATCTTTTGTACAATTCGCGATAGCGTTCCACCGCGTGTATGAGCTTGCTAGTTCTTTGTGGAGGCTTTATCGCATCCTCTCTCCCCGGGGACCTTACAGCGAAACGAATACGCCGTCTCGACGTCGGCCAAATCCTTGAAAATCTTATTATTGTTATTTACGACACCGCCAGGAATTTTCCTCTTCCGTCTGGGTCCTTGCCCTTGCCTCGCTCCTCGAGGCTGGGGTAAGTACGAAACGACACCTCTGTATCACCCGCTAAGTCCGGATTCACTTTCAATTTTCATCTCGTTTTATTCAGGGAGTTTATTTTTCAGTTGAAATAAGCTATGGACTGTGGTGGTGATATGTAACCGGTAACGGCATAGCTTCTAATTTCCTAGCCTTTTATTGGTAGACTGTCTGCGAGCTATTAATTACAACATGACCATATTTTCTTTAGTATTTTCTTTCTTTAGCTTTTAATTTTAATGAATTTATAATTCTTTTAATGTAAAGAAAATGAAACTGGTATATTTCGCATGCTTCCACAGCATTCTAGATCATTGGAATGTTTAAAATAAATTTAACACTTGGGTAAAACCGGCAAGTATAATTAATTGACCCAACTTTTTATTAAGCGGTCACGACTACGTCGATAGCCTTGTACTATGGAAAGAATTATATTCAGGACAAAGATGTGTAGAAATATTTCATATTCTGCACTAGAATATCCCCTGTAACTCACATATTGAAATGTATATATCTATTTTTTTTTTGCAAATAATAATAAGAGTCCACACCTAGAGTTGGAGTGATGACCAATGTGCAGGCCAGTGGCGACAGGTGGTACTGGATTTAAGGACCATTTGAAAGCTCATTATGGAGGCCTTTGTGAAGCAGTGGATTGCGTTAGGCTGATGATGATGGTATTACAATAAAAATAAATATGTATATGAATATATAACAAGAAAATCTGACCGCAGAGCGTCCTGCCGGTTCTTCTTTAGACAAACTTAAGTTTCGTAAGAGAAGAAATTATTTTTGACTGACTTCAAAACCATTAAGAGTGAACTGCCTTCTAAGGATGAATTAGGTGTAAGTAAATTTAAAGGCACTAACTTCCTATAACGACTACCTAATATCTTAGTCTTGACAACCGGGAACGACTTTTTACATGCTCATCCGAACCATGAACTCGTCATACTTTTCAGACAATCGGTCGATCGGCCCTTATTGTCCTAACCAACCAGGATTCGAACCCACAACTGAGCTTGACAGACATTAATCGACATTAATGATGTTTAACGTATATATCAGGTCTTTTTTCGTTCAGATGTAGTCGTGAGTTTTATTTGCAATGTGTGTTGCTTATAACTGTAAAATATTCCTGATGAGGATGATTCAGTTGCTCTTAATGACGTTGACTTAATAGTACACAAGCGAAGAAATTATTCAAACATCCACGTTTTGATTTCGTTTTATTTATACTAGATAAATTTGTACCATCTCAACTTTATCTAGTTTGTGTACTAGATAAAGTTGAGATGATTCGCCACTTAAAACCTAACTCCATAAACTGATGTTCTTTAAGTTTTTTCGTCTTTGATATTTTATCTTTGCTTTTATATGAAATACAATGATTGTTCCCTAGTGCAGGTCGCGTTGAATGGAATCAGGGATAAGAGAAGGGTAAGAAATTCTTCTAAGAAGGAAAACTAAATAAATGTAATCGGACAGCTTTCCTATTATTGTTTGACTCTTTATATATGAACCCTTATTTGTCTGTATTGTTATTGTCCCTTTCTGAAATATGAAAAAGATGTGAGTTTATCCGCAGCCTTGTAACCGTACAATTCAAGTAAAGGAGGACCGTACAATTCAAGGAAGTTTTACTGTTAATAAATTTACGTTATTCCTTTATTTTTTCATTTAATTATGAATGTACATTTGTTCAATGCAGACGCTTAATTATTAACTTATCCGTTATTTAATTTGTGTTAGCAGTTTGATATATCACGTTATTTTTAAAGTAAAACGTAAAAATTCGCATTCGTGGCTAAAGAAGTGTGATCGGGCGAGGTGAATGGACATTGAGAGGAAGATATACATATGATAAAATAAATATTTACATAAAAGACATTACTTGCGACTTCGTCCGCGTGTCCGCTAGGTGTAATTAAATTAACCGTACAATAACATATATATGAGGTGTCATTAACATTGTCCTTCTAAGTATTCCAAATTTCATCAAATCGGTTTAACAGTTTAGACGTTAAAGACGGACAGACAGAAGTTTGGATTTGTGGATAATTATCATGTTAAACTATATATACATGCATTTATTACATATACCGCGTTGAGCATGTAAAAAGTCGGTCCACCCACCAACCCGCACTGGACCAGCGTGGTGGGATACGGTCCAAAACCGTCTAATGGATAAGGGTGTATTAGGGAAGGCCTATGTCCAGCTGTGGACTATCACAAACTGATGATGATGATGATCATATCTACATAACTATAGTTAAATGATGTTTTGCTCCCTCCGTAGCCAAGTGGTAAGGGCGTGTGCTTTAGAAACCGGAGGTCTAGGGTACGAATCCCTTGGGGACTCAGGATGATAATGATGTTCTACTTCAGTAACGTCGTACAGTAGACTCGCACAAGAATAGAGTCGTTTAGATTTAGACATGTAGTCTATGACTTCGAATCCGCTGTAACAGGCGGTGAAGAAACCTGGCAACTTAACCGTAGCTCATAGTGACGTTAACATAACGCTGACACGCGAACCGATTACATACTGAGCTTTCGTACTAGAGGTACGCATAATTAAGTGAGAATTGGCTTTGTGCCGAACGACCGAGTGGCTTTTGGATAGCGCCTCTCGCACTCGATTAAGTAGCGAGCAATGCCTCGATGACGTCGAGGGTTGGGCCACTTGAAACGGTGACGGGTTGTGAAAAAATGTTGCGTAATTGATTACGGTCTGGATTATATAACTGATTTGTTACGTGTATAAGTTTGCTTAGTTATTTTATCGTAGGAAGAATGGATGCTGCAAGGGGTTTTTGATATCAGAATTAAAAGTTTAAAATAATTACGACAATTCCGTAAAAAGTAGCTTTAATCAATATCAATAATGATATCATTTATCGTTATCCTCGATTACGACTACGGTGGTTGACCTATATTAGATATTGGTGTCTATAATGGAGATATATTGTACAAACATCCACGCAAACATAGATGCAATTTCTTTTCCTTCACCCTTATAGCCCTGTAGTGACGGATAACCAATACAACCGCCAAGAGGGCAAACGCAAGATCTGCACTATACATGCCCGTCCGATACATGATCTTAGTTGACAGGCAATCAAGTGATCAGCCCGCATTGCCCTAACCAACTAGGAAACAACAACTAAAATCTTGAGACCCCGCGATTCGAACCCAAGCCCAAGCTGAGTCTCCGTAGCTTAAACCTTGCAGGAGTCACTGCAGGCATTTAGTTACAGTACTTTGAAATTATGTAAAAAGCAAAAGTAAGAACAGGCTATAAATGTTTTTCTTACTTCTCGACGTTGAATTTCGCAAACCTCTGAATATTGCAACCCCTTTAGCGGTGTCCGAAATTAGTTTCATTGTTTTGATCGTTTTGCATTGGAATAGTTAATAACTCGCCGAGTGGGGGCGACTTTTTGCTCTGGAAAGTTTCGAGCTGGATTAATCTCGAGCGAATATTGGGCAACGATGAGTGTCGAGTTCTCGTAGCGGGAAGAATGGTACGATTCGAGGTTTTTGCTATATATATATATATGTATATGTGGCTGAATCGAGTGAACCGTGCTTTTGGTGCTGATTATAGTGAAATAGTTTTTGTATACACTTAAGAAACTTTGGAGCAGGGCTTTGTATATCGTAAATAAAGTATTGGTAAATAAAACGTAATCTAAGTACCAATACCTGAAAAGAGGTTAGAATCCGACCACACGGCAACTGAGAAAGGTGGCTAAATGACTCATATATGCGGTTTTGTGTATATGATTAGTTGTAGTGTTGTAGTTAACCCGCACTACAAAATATTATTTTTTCGATTCAAGCGCGTTTTGCATCTGTTTTATATATATTTAGCTGCCGTTACATAAATTATTTGGACCATCCATATGTGGAAGTACTTTCATGACACTGTTTATACTAACGGGAATATTGTCTTCCATGTATTAAAGAGATACAAAAGATCACGTTTACTATTGTAAACTGTTTCACTCATGCTGTACTATTTCTCTCCTCGCCGCGACATAGTCCCGTGAGTCACTTAGTTCAGACATTGTTCCCGATAGTTATTTAGGATGTCGTCAAAACATCTTCCGTCTGGGTCCTTGACCCCTTAATGAATCTGTCTGAACTTGCACTGTCCCCTTTGGGCCTTAATATCTTTTGATGAACGATCGCCGACCGCTCCGCATACCAATAGGGGTGGGTCTTTGTTTGCTTAGCTAATTTTATGCCACCCGACGAAGCTGTTTATTGCCTCATTTACTCCGCATTGATTAAACAATCGGTTTGAAATTGCTTCGTGTTCCGATTTGAATTTATTTAGTGTAATATTTTAAATATTAATTGTGCATGTGGAAGTATTGTAAAAAAATGGGGTTTGCAAATAGTAATCGTAAATTCGATGTGCCTCATTAGAATTAGTCGACTTTTGTATTTTCACAAGTTTTCGTCGTTAACGGCGTTAACAGATGTTTAATGTAGAAAAAGTGTTGACCGATTAATGGTACTAATAAACTTCATTAATTTTGACTTTTATGTTTTTCCTGAAATTGATTTATGACAAAAACTTTATTTCGTCTTAATTAGTTGTGTTTAGTTTCATTATGGCTTATAAGCTGTTGTATAAACATTTTAAGCATTTAAGGAATATTTCTCATCATTTTGTATGTTACTCGACCATAAAACCAGTAAATTAACAGTGTCAGAAATAGAAGAAATATTCTTAACTACTCGACTTTTAGTATCGTATTTCTAAGGCGATTCCATGTCGTGTATTGAGTACACGCCTACCAATCAATGCTAGAAGGTCACATGCCGCTTCAGTCCTCTCGCGCGTCAAGGGGCATTTTTTATTGCCCCTCATAACAAAAACGCGCCTCGTTACGTTCTCGTCTTGCACACGAAAATCCAATCTGCTTTAGCATTTGCAGCGCTTCCTATTCGAATCGTGCAATCAATAATACATGTCGTTGGTATTGTTGCCCTCAATATTATATACAATGCTTTTGGTGAACTTCAATGACTTTGTTCTAGCTGTTTCTTTGGTCTCGTTGCTATGACAACGTTTGGATTTCTGGATACAAAACCTTACCAATAAGTATGCTGACAGTATGACGCCTTGATTTTAGTAGAGATTAAGATTATCTCTGGATATTAATAAGATATATTCGCTTAGTATAGCTGATCTAAATAAGATCAGCTATACTAGCAACTCAAATACCAAATAATACAATTAGCATATAAAAAACGAGATTTATACTCGATATTTTCGATGCTACAGAAACATAAGGAAAAATCTTCTTTTTGTATAATATGGTTATTTTATGCTGTGATGGGTTCGTGTCGATTTGCTTTCTCTGAAAAAAGACCACATTTACTTGTACTTTATTCAAGAGAGAATAACTCAAGTTGTCTTGAAAACATTAATGCAAATATATTCCGAGAGGAACATGACTGCACTTGTATTTGTTTATTAACAATACCGCAGCCGCATAATAATATAGTGAGAAATTGAATAAAGGTTAATCAATGTTACACACTATCTTACCAACCAGTGAGATATTGTAGTCTCAACACTCGAGCGATAGCTCTATAATACCATCATTATTGCGCCATTTGTTCCCGATGCAAATACACGCGGACCCCTCGCCCCCATAGGTCGGGACCTGCTCCCCACCCCCGTGCTAATATAATGCAAATGTGTCTTTCTCAGTCTGGAAATTTACATAGCCCCCGTATCCCGTTCCGTGCTCTTTGAGGTGTTTAGCACTTTATATTTAATATTGATGCGCCTTGTTATCGTTTGAATTGCGTTAGCTTTAAAAATTGGTTATGAATAATGTTAAAAGCTTGTAGGAATGTGATTCCTTTATTCTGCGAGTGCCTACTTTTTTTTTAAATAAAAGGATGTTCTTGACTTTTTGTATAACTATTCTGCTATGTTTGCGAGTCGAAATTGCAGTTAAAATACTTTAGGATAAGCAATCTACTTTTCAACCTTTATACATAAAAGCGCTCTATAAAAGGTTATTTAAAGCTTCGCCTGATAAATTGGCGTTCCGCGATGCATTCCTGCATAGATGCAGACTGTTTACTAGTTCAACGGTTGCATGTTCAGGTGGTTCTCGGTCGTCGCCGTGGAAATCGATGGCGTGGCGCCGTGCGGCCGTGCCGCTCGACCCCCGGCCCCGCCGTGCATCTATTAATTGCCAGCGCTCACAATCAGTGGCGCATTGTTTTATATGTAACCCGTATCATCACTCTTTTAAATGGTACTGTCTGTCCTTTATTTTCATGTTATGTGGCAATTATGATCCCCTGGTAGCTCAGTGAAAAGATATTGACAATGATTCTGGATATGATAGCGGCGATGCAATACAGTTCAGCTTGATTGTGATTTCTGAGCTTGTGGTAGCTCGTTGGCGCATTGTTTTCTATGTTACTCGATCATCACCGTTTCTGGATAGTAGTGGTTATGGAATGGACAGTATTCCATAACCAATACTATCCAGAAACGGTGTCCTTTCTTTTTAGCGTTGTGTGAGAATTCTCAGCCCCTGGTAGCTTAGTGGTACATTGTTATCTATTAATGTTGTTTAGAAATTCTGAACCCTGGTAACCCTAGTGTAATTTGTTGATAGAAAAAATGTTTCATCATACCGTTATGGTGATGCACTCTATACTTTTTGTTATGTCGGGTACTTGGCCCCTGATACCTAGCATAGTTGTTAATAGTAAGCGTACTTATTCCGTTTCTGGATATAGCAAGGGTAGTGGAATACTGTTTGTCCTTACATTTTAAAATATAAGGACACTTTGCTCCCTGCTAGGTTAGTAACGCATTGTTTTTTTATGTTGTGGCTTTAAACACCGATTTAAACATAGCAGTGGCAGTAGAATATTTTCCTTATAATGTTGAGTAAGAATTCTGAATTTTTGGTAATATAAAGAATATTAACGCAGTTTCTGGACATAGCAGTAGCGATGAGCTGCTTCCTATGATTTCTGTATAATTTTGTACAAGAATTCTATGCTTCTCATAATTTAGTGGCACATTGTTTTCTACGTCACGCGTTTCAACATCGTTTTTGCATGGTAATGTCTGTCCTTTCTTTTAATGTTCTGTGAGAGTTCTGAATTCCTTGTTGATCAGGATCTTTGTGGTTTTGTGATTTTGTGATTGTGATTGCTTAAAATGAGTTTTAAGGGGAAAAAGTGTGATACTGCCTTTTAAGTTTCGAAGTTGCGAAGAAAAAAATGAAAATGTACTTATCTATAATAGTATTTGAAATAATATAAACAAAGTATAAAGTTAAAGAAAATGAGACAAATCTCTAAACGCAACACCATACAATATGTTGTCATGTTTCCATCGAAGGTAAGGTCCATCTAAGTTTGCGTCTATCCGGACCCAAGACTGTACCGGAAACTAGCGAATTTTCAGTACATCAATCATACAGAACCATAGTAATATTGTACGGGAGGCCCGCGATCGGTATTACACTATCGTCTCGACCGTTTCATTTCTCATCGAGCATTCACAAAGAGCAACAAATCGCCTCGAAGATTCGACGCGTTGTACTATCGCGGCACAGGCGGACTGGCAAATGATTGGGAAAGGAATTTCCGTGTCGTTGACCTGACAAATGGGCACGATAAGACTAATGCCGGACCGATTTGGCGTATATTTGATATCGGACCGGACTTGCTTAGTCTTTTTGTGGACGGCCGGTTCACTGTATATACAAGTAAATCGATAATCCGTAATAACTGAAGTAATTGTTTAAATTGTGTTATGTTATTTTCTATAGAAATAGTTCTTTAACAGTTTTCTATATTAGATTATATGTTTAAATCCACAGATTGTTATGATGATTACGAGACACATTTTTGTTGTAATAAGTGCTATAGCGGGCGATTGATGTGTGATTTTTATAAATTACACATTCACAAAACTAATGAGAAATTATTGAAATTCGTTATTCATTTACATTTTATTCATGTTTTTTTTTCGTATATAAATTATGCTATCAGTCTTTGAGGTGTTATTGTGTTTAATAATGAAGCAGCACAACAACGATGTACAATTCACTCGGAAACTTGCGTAGTATTAAGTCTCGTTATTTTCTACGAAGATGCTGCCAGTACACGAGGGCGTATTTTTTAATTTTCGCCTTTGTACTTAGCTTCTCCGGCCACTGTAATGAACGGAGGCAGTGGGGCGGGTCTTTGAACTGTCTCCGTATAAACATTTGCCTTCAGTTTTTATACCATTACCGGCGAGAAGTGATGAAATAATTGCGCTCAGGTCCATTGTAGTGGAAGCGGACTGTTCTGAATTTTCATACGACGGAAGAGCTAATGAAGCGCCTGTTATGTCTGCACAATGCAGTTTTACGGGTTTTTTTTGTAAATATTTCAGCGCTGGTTAAATGAATTGGAAGTAGTGTTTTCGGCTGAATAATTTTACTTAAAATTTATAGTTTGTACGTCTGATATAATAAAAGGTATGTTTTTGTGTCGTAAAAATCTTAATAAACAATCTTACTGCAAAGTATTCCCCTATTTTGAGACAAATTAACACTCATGATTCATTATTTTAGTCGTACCACGCTAGACGTTGTTACAATATTATGTAAATATGTAAGTTTTATTCTATTAGGTATTTACATTTAAACCTATAAAAGTCTCAACAGTTTATCGTAATATACGTTTAGGAACCAATAATTACTAAGCACATTTCAATTACTGATTACAATATTAACTAACAGGCTGTTAAAACGATGAATTGCATAAACCGTGTGGTGTACTTGTGTGTGTGTCGTACCAGGCCTGCTCGCGGTCGGTACGGAAGCGGACCGGAATCGATGCCGGTACGGGGGGCCGACGACCGCCGTACCCCATAGGTCGCATGCCCTCTCGGTACGGAATACATTAGCGGTTTCATTAGTGATGGGACACTAACCGAGTTTGCTCTGTCAACAGTAACGCGCGGCGACACGGTCGTTATACCCGACCGATTAAGGAATTTTTTCTGATAATTATGGTATTCGTATGTAAAAAGAGTTTTAATTTGTTTTCATATTAATCAATAGGATGATCGGCATTTTAATATTACTTGTTTCATTTTCTCAGAGCGATTGGCTTCTGACTATACTCGAAGAGTAGACCGTACTCAATAGATGGATTAGTAACAGTTAATGTTGAGGCATGTCCTGTGTTGATTGTCAATGTTGTCTCGCGAATTGAGATCTATTTATTCTATGGCCATCAATCGAGTAGATCGTTATTATCCTTAGAATATAGCTATTAGACATATTGCTAACCAACGAGAACAGCGATATTCATAAAGTGTTCACGAGATTCGAACCACTGTTAACAATAAGTTAATACGCAAGATCGCCGTCGCAACCCCTGTTACCTGGTATTCAAAGGATTTAATTTATCAGTTATACTCGCATAGTTATTAACGGATATCTTTGCCGAGTAACGAAACCACTTGTTAGATATCGTGAGTACCACCCACGAGATGGAGTGACGACCTCTGCAAATGTGCAGGAAGTTAACGGATGCAGGTGGCGTTGGATCGTACCTGGCGGTTCTTGGGCGAGGCCTATGTCCAGTAGTGGACTTTGTAATGCTGATATGATGATGACAATAATGAAAAGGAGTTCATCATCCGGTTTAATTTACGCTTAGCAGCAATTTTATATTTTTCAACGAAGCGATTCTTGGAGCGAAAGTATTATGTAGGATTAATAGGTAAAATGGTACAATTCTTGCTATAAAATCATCTTTCAAGATGAAAAGAAAAAGGATAAGAAAATGATTGCTTTCTTAAGTACCGGCAATAAAAATTCGACTTTGAGACTAATGAATCCGCTAATGAAACCTCGAAGCGGTCGAATAAGACTTTTTTTTTCAGTTATCTTCTGATAATCGTTTAACTTTTAGTGGCCGGATGTTGAAAAATATTTTATGCTTAATGTAATGCTTTTAGAAAAAAGATTTTAATATAATAACGCGTACCAAAGCTATGCATATTTTTACATGTGTGATAATGATTACGAGTGATTAAAGTTATCGCTATTAATTTTTATTAAAATTATATTAAACATAATAACTAGTTGTATTTGCAACAGTAGCCACGCCTGTGTCATCAAATTAATTTTCTCGATGAACTTGTTTTTTTTTTAAATAGGCGAAAAACTCAAGGTATTTTTGCGTTGCATTAAAATTTACGCTGTTACTCGGTTTTTTAGTTCTCGAGCGTCAAAAACTTCGTAAAGTGTTTGAGGTGCGAGACGGGACATTTCAAAAGACTTTCTTGACCTACTCCCAGTTCATTATTATAGTATTACAGCGTCTCTGAAGAATCATGAATGGGGCAAAATGTTTTTCTTTAAATTAAACATCCCTTCATGGAGAGGCTTTGGCTTTGCTTTGCATCTGTCGTTTGCAAAATGACAAGCAATTTGTGGAGTCTAATTAATGTAGCAATAACGAGAAGCATTCTGTCATAATAATGCTTTATTCCTCCCTAATTTAAAACCCCTAATGGATAGGGGTGTATTAGGGGAGGCCTATGTCCAGCAGTGGAATATCACAGGGTGATGATGATGATGATGATGATCATAAAGATCAGCACGAGTATTATTCCGAATATAGTACTTACTATATTTTTATTATTATTTTTCTTATATTTATTTTATTTATATATATGTTTCGGAAACTAGTAATAGGATTTAGTATTTCTGCAACTGCACGTAGAATCCAAAGACAACAAGAACTGCTTTTGACTAATGTTCTGAATAAAAAAGTGTCAATTGATTTAAAGAATAATACACAATTGTGTTGACTTGTAACTTGGTCATTAATATGATTTTATATGATTTGATTGAAGCTAATTAAATGAAATTACGGCAGATTTATTATTGTAGATTATTTCACGTAAGGTCCAAAAATCTCCTAATGCAAAGGGGTGTATTAGGGGAGGCCTATGTCCAGCAGTGGACTATCATAGGCTGATGATGATTTCACGTAAAAATAGTATTGTGAAATAAAATTTGAATGATGAGGTCGTCCCATGCTTTATGCAAAAAATTTTCTTTACTTTTTATAAAAAAAATCCGTGAACATTAGAACGCCGTGAAGGACGATCGAGATAAAATTACGACGCTGATTTGCAAATGAGGTCGAGTGGCGTTTCCGCGCACTTGATTATAACCTTTTTGCTTGCGCCTGTAATATTGATTGGAGCCTTTTAATACTTTATCAAAGGATCCGGTGCATGTCTCAGAGGCGTTAAGATCGGATCAACGTTTTTTATCGAAATAACTTTTCAATACCTTAGCTAGTATTTTATAAGTATCTGTTTGATATTTAATTGCCTCCGGGGTCTAGCGGTATTGGCCCTAGCTTTATAAACCGGAGGTCGTGCGTTTGATCCCGCGAGGAAACAACTTTGTGGTATCGTTGTGTTTCGATTGATTAGGACAATTAGGGCTGATCACCCAATTGTCTGAAAAGAAACATGATCAATGCGTATGATGGGAATGTAAAAGTCGGTCCACTCAACAATCCGGTACTCACAATTTGGTACAGAGTGATGGGATACGGTTTAAAAACTAATGGAGAAGGCGTGTATCAGGGAGGCCGCCAGCAGTGGACTAACAGAGGCTCATGATGATGGTGATGATATTAACATTTTAATTGTGCTCTATTCGCGAGTTTTATGCTGTTTTTACTTATAATTAACAATATATCGAGTAATTTGTTTACATACACTACATGAGTAAGTATTAAGAACTTATTAGCTAAAGGTTTCTAAAATGACTTGCTTGGTATATGTCAGATGGTCAACATTGGTCCCGAAATAGCGAATGGGTAAAAGCGAAATGGCTATATCTCTCTGCCTCGTCTCGGTTATTTTTAGTGAAAATAACAGTGCACCGGCAGGGTTTTAATATTCATGAAAGTGGTAGGACGAGCGCAGCACTAAAATTTTGTTATTGTGCAACGGGAGACGGTACAAAGTTTTCACCACTATGCGTTAAGTTTTCATTTGCCCGCGAATTGCAATTATATTGTTTGTTCTAACGTTTGACCGCAGTTTTGTGTAGTCGGCTGTATATGTTAATATTGTAGCTGCCACCTAAATGCATTAATGTATGGTAAACGATCATTTAGATGGTATAATTACTGTTTAATTAGGTGCGTACTTACCGTGTGTTTGGTGGTGAATCAAAATATATTGAAGTAATTGGTACAATTTACATTGGCTGCTCAATTTTTATGGCTTATAATTTCTTTATTCGTCTGCACTAAAGTTATCTTCATTGTATAGGTTCGTATCTATACGGAAATTGGTGATTTTTGTGCTTAAAGATATAATCTCTGGTAACAAAAAGTTATGTCTTTCATACCGTAAATTCTTTTAGTTATTTATTTTAGCATATTCCGTTTAAAAACATAGTTTACAATAATGCGACCAATGTATCAGTATTGACATTGGAACTAGATGAAATCATTCAATCTAAGAGCAACTTGGTTCTTCAAATGAAGCTAGTTTCAATAAACGATATGTTTCTATAGAGACAGCTTTTCCGAAAATATAGTTTGTCGACGATCATTGTCGCCGCTGTTTGCACGAAGATTACACAAATACCACCTCCGTTGCGGTCTCGGTGCATATACATTGGCTCATTATCGATCGTCATTCGCGAAACGGTGGTGTCGGGTTCGAATCGATGTCTACGATGCCGGTCGTCAACCGCGCTGGCCCCCCGTGTTGTGTGATTCCGTTCAGCGACGTAATAATTTCCTGATTACGCCGTGTGCCTATGTATCGAGGTACGGATAGTGTGGAATAGCTAGGCATCTACTGGACTGTGCTTTCGGTAGATTCGTGTGGTTAGAACTTGGAAAGGAATACGTAGCCTAATACTACTGGGTAGAAGAAGCGTAACATTGTAAGGTGGAAGCGGATTTGTTTACCTTCGCCTTTCTTTATACCTAAGGCAGCTAATTAATGGCGCTGTACGTAAAGCTTCCAGTTGGTGTTCGCCGAAATATGAATGGCATACGTTAAAGCGCTTTCACTGTTTGATATTAGACTTAGTGTACATAAATTCCGAATCTTATTCGGCTTTGGTGTTTTGAATGCATCATCATTTGTAATGAAATTGAATAAACAAATTCTTAATTTCTGTAACTGCCTCCATAGCCAGGTGGTATGGGCGTGTGCTTTAGAATCCGGAGGTCGTGGGTTCGAATCCTGCGGGGACTCAACAAACTTTCATTGTTGTTTCCTAGTTGGTAAGGGCAATTAGGGCCGATAACCCAATTGTCTGAAAAGTAAGATGGTCCATGCGTCGGATGGGCATGTAAAATGTCGGTCCTCCCACCAACCCGCATTGGGCCAGCGTGATTGGATACGGTCAAAAACCCCCCAATGGACAGGGTTGTATTAGGGGAAGCCTTTGTCCAGCAGTGGACTATCACAGGCACATAATGATGATTATGAATGTCTGTTATGCGTTATTTTTTATTGTTCGTTTATTGAAAAATACTAACACAACATTCTGTTGGTTTACCCGCACCTTTACAATATGTGTAGGCGCGTGTACGTAATGCGGCGATCGTTCCTTCCGTTTGATGCGAGTGACATTTTAGTAATGCGATTCGCAGACGAACTAGAATACGTGTTTGTTATTGTTTCACCGGGCAAGCAATTTATTATTTGGTGTGTGTTACTTGTTTTCACGTTTAGCCGGTATTTTTGTTTGTACTTATTAAAAAGAAATGCCTTTGAACAACTTACATTAATTTAAAACAGTTTGTTACCCTTAACTCATTTTGTATAGGGGCATATATTGGCTGTGTTATATAGTCCGTTTTGGGGGTAATGTTTTACAATTTTCCGCCTGGGCAATATATTTAATCCTTAGTGTTGTCCCGGAGTTTTGGTAGACTAAAGCGAACAAAGTTTTTTTATATACTTTGTGACTTTAGTTATATGTATATCTGACTATATTTGTGTACCATATTTAGGCGAATATATGATTGATTGATTGTATCTTAATTTAAGGCTCTTGCCCTACTTTTAATTACAGCTTTAATTACCTATATTAATAAGTTTAATCAACGCAAAAATTGCTAACCTATTTTGCATCGTTGAACCGGTAATTACACTAGCTATAGATACCTGTGAAACCAAAACAGCGTAGTGTTTGCACACTAGTGGTTGTTTAATATCTTCTAATTCTTAATACAAGTACCAAGAATTATTTTAAAAATTTTTTATCAGCCTACAATAAACGTTAATAATAACACTACATTTGCGTAGTTATCTTAAATATGACTTTTAACGTTTGAGGTATTTGCTCCAAAAATTGCCTTGTTTTTTTTCATTCAAGTTTACTTAGTGGAAAATCAAGTTGATTAATTAAGTTATAACCATCTAGGGGTTTGAGAATCTCGTTTTCTCCGTGAGTTATCGTTATCGTTTGCAGACCGGGTAGTCTATAAATCGAGTCACCGTCTCAAATCAATATTTGCGAAGCCCCGAGAGAGCGAATGATGCTTTGTTCTTCAAATCAGAACTGGCGCTCGATTGATTTCGGTTGTGCTCTCGTTTCGACATTTCCTGGGATTCGCGTTGTGTGTTTTGATGTTATTTCTTTTTTTTTAAAGATGGCTGACAAGTTTTGTTTGATGCTTATGCTTGAGGAAATCGTTGTGAACGTTAATATTCGATGATTGTTTAATCGATGTCGGAAACAGAGAGTAAATTTTGAAACGTAACGTGTAAATTTTTTAACCACTCGGAAAATACGACGTTTGCGCCGTTAAACTTGATTGCTAGCACACTAACACCCTTCCATTGTTTGGATTGCTCTTTTGACTCTTGTGTATCCCAGTTTAGTTTAAAATAACAAATTGCCTTAATAATGCCGAGGATCATACCCGTACATAAACTTAAAATTTGCTGTTGTTCGTCTTTTTGTACGATCATCGACAAACGTGTCACCCATGCCGGCATCTTTGTCCTATCCAAATTGTCGTGCAAGATTTTATGTTCGTCCTTAGGGGAGCTATCGGCCTAGTTCACGCATCTTCTCTCGGCGGCCGTCGAGCACGATACCATAGACTTCTTCAACATTATCCTCAGTAGTTATTTCGATCAAGTTACCGTATTATGGATTATTAGATGTGCTAGACCGACTGTGCTTAAAATCATTTAACCAGTTATATATGGTTTTTATTGGTAGCAGGTCCCCTTTTCGAGGACCGTCTGGGTTGGTGCCACCGCGCTGCCTATTTCTGCCGCTAAGCAGTAGTGTGAAAACACTGCTGTGTTCCTGTTCGAAGGCACCGTAGCCAGCATATTTATTGGGTAAACGAGACTTAACATCATATGGCTCACGGTAGGCAGCGATGCGAAGCCAATATCCATAGGCGTCGTCGACCACTTCCCATCAGGTGGGCCAACTGCTCGTCTGCCTGCGTAGTCAATAAAAAAAATGGTCTGCATCTTGTTAGTGTTATGAACAGAAACAAGTTTGGTCTTAAAGCTAATTGATGAAAAATTCCTATAACTTGACCAACTACAATTATGGTTGATATAGATACGGTTTTATTTCTTGTGTAGATATTAGAATAATTTATATTAATTATTGTTCTGAGTAATAAATGAATTTTTAATTTTTTTAATTTTAATAGTTTATATAATTGCATTATTTGTCCTGTTTCTGTCACCATCTTTTGTAGGAAAACGGACCCTATGACAAACATAAGTAGCAAACCTTAATGTTATATGGGATTTGGGTCTAAAAACCCCCTAATGGAGAAGACGTGCATTAGGGAAGGCCTATGTCCAGCAGTGGACTAACACAGGCTGATGATGATGATGAAAGTTACATTACAAAGTGTTCATATGGTTAATCACGGATGAAATTTGTTATATTTTCGGTCCGTGACGGCGCTTCCAACATGTATTTTCCATCAATTACACATTTTTCTTTTTGCCTTCTCTCTATCTTGTACAAACTCGTTTCACTAAAATGAAAAAATATATAAAGTTTTAAAAGCTCAAATCCGTTCAAGATACTACAAAACTCCCCTACTACAAAAGTCCCCTTTTTTACATGGGACCGTCTGGGTGGGTACCACCGCGGTGCCTATTTCTACCGCAAAGCAGTAGTGTGAAAACACTACTGCGTTCCGGTTTGAGGGGTACCGTAGCCAGCGTAATTACTGGGTAAACGAGACTTAACATCCCGTGTCTCACGGTGGGCGGCGCGTTGGTGATACCAGTGTTGCCAATGTCTATGGGCGTCGGTGACCACTTTTCATCAGGTGGGCCGACTGCTCGTTTGCCTGCGTTTGCAATAAAAAAAAAACTTTTGCTTTTGGTAACGACTTGAATTTAACGATATAGATTTAGCTTTATCTAAAAAATATAAAGTTATTGAGTGTTATCTACTGATTAGTTAACTTGAAAAGTCCTTTCAAGTTTAATTGTGTTTTCATATTGCTATTGATCAATACTCCGTGTGTATATTTATATAAATATACTCACACCGATAAAAATTGTATACGATATAAGTATAGAGTATACAGTTCACACCTTATTTATTTATTTTGCTAAGTGCTGCACGCACTGAAAATTGCAATACTTATTTTGATCTAATCAAAACCTTTATATCAATTTATTTAAAGCAAACCTCTTAAATTTGTGTACCTACGTTATACATAAAAAAGAGTAAATTATGCCATTTATGATGTATTTATTAGGTTCGGTAACACATGACGATTAAACGTATTTAATGTACAATACTTGGTGTCATAATTTCCTCTCGTTATTACAGTACTTTGTTGATTTGCCATGGCAACAATTAACGAGTTGACAATGTTACGAAACTATTGGATAATTGGTTTGTTAACCATCTCCCCGAACAGAATCAGAGTCTGTGCAAAGTTTGTTCGTAATAACTCATTGTACGTGAAGAGACATCCCAAGATAAAGGGGGCAGATTATTTACTAGTAAGTAGTTTAGCTTGATTCAATATTCCCAACATGGATTGTATTAAGATCATATTTAGGTGATTTTATAAACATTTGATGTGTAATGTTATTGTTTGATTTTCCTGCATTCATTATTTTTTAAAGTTATTTAATGATTGCACTAAAGAAATAAAACCGTTAACTCGTATACATATTTAATTTGGATAACTAGATAAATATGTACTAGAGCGTAGGGAATTAGTTAAAGTTACTGTTTTCATGTCAATTTTCTTTTTATCGGCGAATGGAGATTAAAAAACCTTTTACTTACCGGTGTTGTTATTTGACAATTATTAACGGACGCTTTAGCGTTTACGTTTTCTCGGAGATACTGTATTAGATACGAATCTGTTACGATACTTTAAATTAAATCCTTATACATTAAACTATATATTTATACTCAATCATTTGTCTTTGAGTCAGTTTGTAAGAAAAAAGAAGAGAAATGTTATATGTTTTCGGCCCCAACAATATTTTTGACGTTTCAATACAAATGTCTTACACATATGCTGTGTTTGTTTTTCGTATCATCTCGTAAGATAGTGTTGTTGCGTTCTCTCGCACAAAAACCATGTCTATATTTGGCGGCGCGTGCAACACGTCCATTGTGCGGGGACGGGCGTAAGAAATGTGGAAATGTATTCGCGAAAATTTACCACGCGTTAAGTTGTTTTTTATACAATACAAATGCGTAATAACTATCGCATATTTTGCATACGAATGTACCTTATGTGATGTGAAATTCGTTTAGAAACGTCATGTTATTATGTATGTCGTTGGCGTTACAAAGGGTTGGATGTTATTCCGCTTGAGTCGAACCTTAAGAATAAAGTATAGCAATATATGACTATTAAATATACATAAAGAAATTAAATACAGTGTTCATGATTATAATCTCACTGGCCAGTTACTTAATTATGAAAGAGGTGATACACCACAATGACATTAATATCCATTTTAATATTTCCTTTCACCCAACGGTTAAGAAAAAAACAATTAAATTACATGATCGTTTCTTAGTGGTTTTATATCATCTATACTAGATCACCAATTTTCTAAAGTCAATTTAATAACAGCTTTTATCCGTCCACTGCTGGGCAAAGCCCGTTTTAAAGTGAACGCCAAATCGGCCGATTACTTGCTACTCGCTGCCAACTTGAACCGGCTTCTGCACAGAGAGGTATCCCACCGGGAGTCGACTAACGCGTCCCGTCTTCCGAACGCGGCCTCTACTTAACTTACTTAACTAGAACCTTATTAGCCCATCGACCATCAGTTTTTCTGACCACATTTAAAGTCGTTTAGAAACACTAAATAAATTGTAGTTATTGCTTGCTTTGAAAAAAATATTCGATTGAGCGTTGGAGACTGTAAATGCTTCGAGCGGTGTCCGATGATCGGAGGTATGATGCGACGCGTATATCGATGCGGTCACAACGCTGACCCGGAAGTTTGATTCGAAGGATGTCAATTGTTTCCTCAATGACAAACGTTTGACAATTGCAATGCGAAGCAGCTTTGAAGTCATTTATTGTTTTATCACTAACATCCTCACTTTAACAAGGTAAAAAGGCGAAATGGCGATAACACTGTAAGTTGCTTATTAGATAGCCGTAAAGCGTCCACTACTCTACGTTAATACGAAATTTTCGTTGCCATGGGCTACCATGTTTGCCAAGACAACTTTTTATTCTAATTTGAAATGTAACATTACGAGTTTGTGTGGTGTATACGCACCTCAATTCGAATCCATCCCCAACGCAGGGCCGCCGCGCATGCGCCAACCGCCGCCCTCCGCAGTCCGTCACCCCACCGGCTGAGGGTAGCACGTCGCCAGTACAACCCTGACCGTCCGCAGTGACGTTCGCGTGTTATCGCAACCTGTTATAGCAACGTGCTATAACAGCGGCCCATAATAGCAGTGACACAGTGATTCGGTGACAGCCACACGTTGATGGATACCGTTATACCCGACCGTTTGTTCCACGTGTGATGTAAGTTTGACCGCTATCCGGGTCAGCTGTGAACCCTCTTTTATGCAACGCCTGTTAATAAAGCCTTCCGGTTTAATTGTACTTTTCTCTAGATTGTTGTTAATTTAGTGCTTGTTCTGTAATTTACCGTGTATATGGATAGTTATAGCGGTGTGATATTGTAACGCTCTTGCCGAAATTGTACACGTCGTGTCGTGTTTGTCTGGTATATTTTATATTAGTTCATTTGAACTAGTACACCGAGGGCCGTTTGAGCGACGTGGTCAATTTCATACGCACGTAATACATGTCAGTGTCACGTAACACGTTTCTGTCAATCGGCTACGGATTATGAAACTGGAATTGACGTAGCGAATGAATTTTTCATTGGATTTCGTTGGTATGGATGTTTTATTGATCTACGTGTAGTTGCCGTTTTGATTTATATTAAAACGAACGAAAAGTTGTGAAGTAGGTTATTTCAGCCTTTGTCTGCTTGTGAAAAAAACAAGGTCGCCAGTAGCCAATTGGCAGATCGATTGACACGCTAGCCGTACGAAAATATATCTGTATCACTTTTTATAATACTCTACTAAGCTTGTAGTTTATAGAACCGTATAACAATTTCAAATAATATAAATGTACTTATATAGATTACATAAGCTTTAGACTGTAAAACAGTTAACAATTAGCGAAACAATTGCCTGCACGAAATTCTAAAACTGAAGTTTCCAAACGTTTGTAATAGAGCTTCGTCATCGTGGCATTACATAGCTTTCGGCAACGTTGAAACAGTTTTAATAAGCGATCCAACGGATTCAGATTAAAACCGTGCACGTAACGAAGGGTATTCGTGAAAAGAAAGAGCGGCCCGCGCCGGGAATCGAACGGCCTGACCCTATTCGGCTTCCAGGCACGATCGGCGTACGGGGGGGGAGTTTCGAAATGCGAGCAATAAACGCCGATAGCGGAATACCGAGCCTTATTGTACGACACTATGCAATAGTTCGGTTTATTTAGTGTACTGGATTTACGTCAATAATTCGAGATATGATTTGACACTGAATACTTTGGCTGTCATTTTTACATTGATTAAAAAAAATATTTTAAAGGTTTATCGAATTGGTAGGAGTTAATGGCGATAGCGGAAAACCGGACATTATTGTGCAACACTTTGCCTTTGAATGTTTTATAGAGTTTATTATGTACTGGATTTACGTGAAATGGCTGTAATTATTAAACTGATTAAAACAAAACAAACATTTAAAAACTGACTCGAACTTGTAGCAATTAATGTCGACTGTGGAATTCTGACCGTTATTGTACAACACTATGCTATAGTTTATTACGTACTGTCTTTACCAGAATAAGTGATTAACTTAACACTTAATTTGAAATGAATTTATTCATTTATTTATTTCCATATTTTAACGGCTCTATTTTTTGATAGTTAGGCGTTGTATGCTTATTTATATAATAATAAGTAATTTGAAAACTGGCTCGAAATAAATGTCTATGTGGAATACAAGCTTATATTGTATAGCAGCGACTTGTAACTGAGTAGCGGGATACTGAAGCATAAGAAACCGATAGCCCATTAAGTCTTTATTGTGCAACATTTTGTAATATAGAGTTTATTATATTATTGTTTTGCTAAAGTGTGTTAAAAAAAGGTTTGTTGAGTTCTAAAGTCTGCTAGGCACCCGATTTCATATTATATTGACAAACTGAATAATTCCGAAACAGTTCAGTCACGAATTAATTTTAACAGTCAATAAATTTTCTCAGAAGAAACAAATGTCTATTTTGCTCTGTTGATATTCGATCAATTTTGATTGGATAAAATTTCATGTTAAAATTATATCTTATTTCAAAATTCATTACATATTTACGTGTCCAATCAAACGGATTATATCTTCAGTTTGTTCTGTGATTGTAAAGAGATTGTTATAAACCTATGTTTTTTCGTGAGTCTATTGATGGAGTGACGACATTCGGAAAGTGGCCGATGCGGGCTGGATGACAATAGTCAAAGATCAGAAGCGGTGGCGTGGGGAGGCCTACGTCCAGCTGTGGCTGATGATGATAATACAATTTAAGTATTATATTTTTAACAATAGAAATGTATCAAAACAAATTACCAAAACACTGATATATCATATGGATAACATTCATGACGATGTCATAAATTACACAGCCAGCATTAGAAATATGTTAGACGTAAGGACTCGTTCTGAATACCGTTTGACTGTAAGGGGTGGATTGTAAATGGTTTTGTAAGGTGCAGTCACGTACCATGCTAATGGCTAAATTATATTACATCTTTTTAGGTTTCGCAAATATGTCTTCGGAGGTTGATATTGAACTTTATATCGGTACACGTATGACTCATACAGGCACGATCAGCGTTGTGGGTATAGTTACCGATTTGGTTTTTGAGTTGTCTTGTTTCGTTTCTACAGATAATTATTATTGTCTTCCTTTAAACGTATTTATTTTAAGATCTGTATAATGCTATGAGATATTCTTCTATAGCCCATTAAATTGCTAAGTTTTTGCTAGATTTCGAGTTTTTATTATTCACAAACTTTCGCATCAATAATATTGATTAGGATTCTGAAAGGCCCTTAGAATTCATACTTATATGGTATGCTGGTACAATCCTAAGGTATTTTTTAAATGAATTCTATCACCTTACTTTGCAAAAGTAAACTTTAAATTGTAACTTGATGTATTTTCGATATTATTATATTATTTCGGTTGTATTCTCTCAACGCTTCATGTTGTTTCTGAGTACATTACATAACAAATTGTATCCAATCTTTTAGACGCCGCTCTATGTTTCAGCTTAATATATTTGATTTTGTTAACTTTCCTTTCTTTGCTGTTTATTGGGACTTTTTAACTAATCATTGCCGACACATGATATCGGTCTGCGTTGATTGGACTTTATTAAATCAATCAAGAGTCATTCCTTTCTCCTCTCCCGCGGTAATCGAATTGTATCGCTGGCGTTCACCGTTAATTGAATGATAGTCAACGTGGATTTCGTTCTCGATTTCCATTCATCTCTCATTCGTTCATCGGACAGCGTCGTAATTCTTAATGATTCCAATTGGTTTCGTTTAAAATTTCGATGCACTCAAACGAGTGAGGATTTAATACGGCCGTTTTTAATTTATGTATCGTAGAACGTTTTTATTAACAATTGATATTGTGCTGATTTTAATTGTCAAACGAAAAGAAGTTTTCACTATGTAAATTGTGTATATATTGATATGTTGCTAAGAAACTAAATTAGGTGATGCTGTGTCTTTTGTGTTGACACAGCATTCGAAGCGTCACCCTCTCAGTTTTGCTGTTTTCGATTTACCACAGCAAAGTGAGTATCAGTATTTGTGATGTCCGGTAATGCTGCTACATTTATCCAAGAAAATGTCCTTTTATTTTCGCCAAAAAACAACAATTTGTTGAAACATCAATTTCAATTTTAAAAATTATACCGACGAAACGGTATTCTAAAAGATTGACTTTAGAGATGAGTTCATCGAAGCCTTTAACAAACATATCAAGATATTATTTAATTTATCCATTACGTATCGTACGTAACGGATCAATTATAAATATGATAAGATCAATGGAGGATTTATATAAAAACCAATGCGTAACTCGGTAATAATAATATGTCTATAATGTTATTTTCTTACACATTATACCATAACTCGTTTAAATAATGTTACCATTATTAATTATAGCGTAGTAAATGTTGATTTAGTTGTTATTGGTCATCTTATACTGCAGATTTTACGATTTAGCGTTCTAAAGTATGCCAGTGTAAGCTTGTTAGACGATTTATCTAACTGCAGCTGGTCCCTCGGATCGCTTAAGCTGATCCGTTTCCTGGACAAGTTTAAGTTATCCTTTGACAAATTATCTGTTCCGTTGCACTGCGCCGGCCACTCGGTTTGGTCGGACGTCTGAATGCTCTGCGGAGTTGTAGGTTATACCCGGTCGGCTGCCTCTGAATCACCCAAGTGTTTATTTATAGATTAAGTGTATTATCACTGCATAGTATAAAGCAAAGTCGCTTTCTTTTACTATATCCCTATGTATGCCTAAGTCTTTCGAAGTACGCATCGGATTTCGATAGGCGTTTTTAATAGATTAGAGTGATTGAGGAAGTATATATGTGTAACGTAAGCTTATTATTATTGTAGGTATATTTTCTTTCAGTAAAGCTCCCGTGCGAAGCAGGGACGGGTCGCTAGTTTATTAATATATTACGTATAAATGCGTGTTTGTTTATTGAATAATGCACTGAATACTGTAACTTAATCTACCGTAGAACGGCTTTAAGCTAAAGGCTTTAATGGTTATTGTGATGTCGTTTTTGTGATATATATACCTTACGCCATGATATTTATGAATCATGAGTCACTGAAATGTTTACAAATATCATATCACTAGTTTAAATTGCAAAACTATGTATGTAAACTTTTTGTAATAAATCGAGAACCGTTTTTTCCATTCGGCATGATTCATCGGACAATTTTAAAGTTCGATGGAGCTCTCGCGTTCCTCCCCACACTAATCAACTACATTAATCCCGACGGGGATACTATCTTCCCCTCCATGGGGCCCATGCCGATTATATAATTCAGGCGTGAGTAATCATAATTTGTATCCCTTCAAACTGTTACTATTCTGACTCATCCGATTCCAACTCACGGCAATGACATGGCGTCACTGCCAGTATAGAGCTATGAAAACGCCATATTATGTCAATGGCGTTTTAATCGCTTTCTAGTATACATCAGTGAAATAAAGAGGAACTTTGAGTTAATTCTTATTGACTTTGATAGATAATCAAGATGCCAATCGCCACGGACGTCAACTTCGCTATGAGTCACAATTCTTACATCAAGTAACCAATGAGATTGAAACACGCATATTGATAGCGTTAAGTTGCTACGACTGAGGTTGTTTACGAATGTTTTATGCATACAGTCATAGCAAATGCACACGGACATATGTAATCGAGATAATAGTTTACTATAACGTCGACTTGTTCTTACGTTTGATTTCATTTGCGACTAGTCATAATTTATCACCGTTTAGCCTACTGATAAGTTACAGTAGGCTAAACGGTGATAAACTTTGCTTCGCCCAAATTATAATTTTAGGCTAATTTTTATGACCGATAACTTAAAAAAATATCATAGTTTATTGAATGTTTTATTTACGCGAAAACAAGTAACCATTGAATACGCGGATTCTTATCTAGTTTTCATAAGTGGATAGACGCAACCAAATCTGTTAAATTTTTTTTTTCAATCATTGTAAGATCATTTATGCACGAGATAAATATTTATCATGAAAAAATCTGCTCATCTCTGTTGATTTCAGTGTAGGCGGAAATTAAAAGTGCTGATTATTTTTTAATTTCTTTTTGTTTTGCACCAAAGCGTTGAAGTAAAACGTGGGAAAAAAAGGGTTAATGGCAATGTCGTGAAACGTCGAAGAGCAGTATTTAAAACACTCGAAACTTTTTCATTACGAAAACTGCTACTGTATAAGTGTGCTCGTTTAAAAAGTTTTTAATAAAATTTTCTTCACTTTCCCTCTTTCTCTCTTTCTCGTATAAACGAACTCTCGAATTATAAAATTCTTGTTCCGTTTTACGTAACATTAAACGCTGCGAGGCGATAGCAGATTTTTGAAACCTTCAATAAAGAACGTCGGTTCTTTGTTTCACCACTACAGGGGGATGAGCGGTGGTTGGATTGGTATAAAATGAAATTAGTCTATTCGAGCTCGTCATAGATAGTGGTTGATTTTAAAAATTGTTTATTGATTTGTCTCATATCTTTTTATGTTTAATTTTGCATCGATATCTAAATTAACATCTTAAAGAGCAAAATATGAATTGTACCTAGTATAAAACTCGTTTTAAATATCCGTTATTTAAAATATTTGGTTTTAAACAATGTAACTTAACTAAACCTAATATTTTATCGCTCTATGTTTTGTGGTCCCGACTCTAAATATTTGACTAGGATGAATCATTTTGTTCTAAACGAACACATTTACATGTTGTTTAATATAATCTGAGACAAATATTCCTCAGTTGTGTGAAAGGTGGCTTTGATGAGTTTTACCTTTTGCATATAAACATTTGACACGGTCGGCTCTCAATTCGGTAGTACAATTCTGAGAATGGGCTTGCTTCCTTTAACGATCGACCTTTGATACATTTGATGCTTTACTCTTGCTCTGTATGTTTGCTTTATCTCACGTTATTTACGTATTCTGTTTGCGGTGTACATCAATTCACACAAGCAGATACTTGATACCGTCCAAGCCTTTGGCCGAGTTATTTTTCATGTTATAAAAGTAGCCTATAAATCTAATATAAATATACAATATCTTAAAAATGATATTACTTTTCCAGCACTGAAAAAATATTTCAACTCGTTTAAATTTTTCGGAGACTATCGAAAACGAACAAATCTTTCCCCTATATAATATTTGTAAAGATAATGACGTGTCTGCCTTATTTATCAGATTGTGATTAGTAAATAATATATAGGCAACGGTTATTACAAACCAAAAAAAAAATGCTGTTGTTATTTAGGCAGAAATGCAAGTTATATAGGTCCTTCGTATTATATGTACTACTTATTACTAAGAATCTATGTGCGACGCTTCCGTATTCACTATGCCCTTCGTATAACATATTTTGATCCAAGGAAAAGTTTAGAGTAATCATAAGCCTAACTACAGCTTATTAATCAATTATCAATCGCAATTTGACCACTGAACTGAACGTCTATTTCTAGTTGAGTTGCAGCGGTTTGTTTCTTTCAGATCCATTTATATTTCCCGTTGGAATTGTGCAACACCGTAATTCGAAACGACCCCTTGCTAATCAACGGAATTCGAAATCCCCATAGAATAAGATTCCGTCTCACCCCAAACGTTGAGGGAGCGATCTAGCGGCTTAATATTATTACCGACGGTGCATGACTCATTTTAATCTCATAGAATGAGCGCTGTGAGTCATTCGTATTTAATACGGGAATGCAAAAGAAAATTTATTTTTTCCATGAAAAAAAAAATACCATTTATTTGCTTTGAGGTAGTGACTAAATGTTATCTAAAATTAATATTATAAAAAGGAAGGAATATACCTAATGATTTTAGAAAATATTTTGGCAATACTTCCTTGCCAAGCTACGTTATCATTGAGTACCCTAGGCTTTAGAAAAAAATAAGAATCCTTAGAAATTTATACTTTCGCCTACTCAAAAAATTTGCCATGAAATGTTTTCAATTTCATTTAATCATCTTTTTATACGCCTTAATGTTATAATTGTCTACATCTGCAAACCCGGGATGGGTGTTTGGTAACAAATGATGACGTGACTGTCTTTTCCAAGGACATCATAGCGTTCACAGCCTTGTAGTTGGACCCTTATGTGAGGACTTTAAAGTGTGACAGCTGTTGTCGTATATGTAATGATTCTTATTTCTTCGTTCCTCACAAACGCTGTTATGGTTTTTTATTTATTGGGATAAAGAGCTAACGCGTTCGTAACTACATTTGTGTAATGTATTGCACGGCTTTGTTTTTAAATCAGACGTCTGTAGGTTTTTGTTTTAATATCTTATTTAATTTAGTTAACTACATTAACGTTTAATTCAGATACAAGCTGTTGCTGTTGCTGTCGAGCGACTTCGTCTGCTTTGTCATTTATTGTTCTAAAAAAAAGTAGTTAAAGTTACTCCCAGTTATATCAGCTCTCTTTTAGTGAAACACCCGTCAAAATTGAACCAGCCATTGATCAGAATAAATAGACAGAATTTATTTCATATGTTTGTCATATGTACCGGTATACCACCTCACAGCTATATAGTATTTATTTACAAACAGTTTTAATCTTTTAAACAAACACTCGAATTTTGTTTACTTGTATTAATTTTTCACGAAAGCATTGTTACCGTATTTATCTAAGTTTCAAACACTTCCTTGTTCTTGTGCGTTTTTATTACACATTGTATGTACACTCGTTACGCTATCCCCGTATTATCTCTAGACCCGTCATTATTAGCCACTTTGTCGCTCCGATATGAAGCCGTGCGGATTTCCCCGCGGCTTTTGTGACAACGTTTGGGGCTGGATGTACGTAAAATCTTCAATCTTACGTTGTTTGTTCTTACTAACTTTGTTCGACGTCACCTTTAATGATATTGTGTAATCAACGTCACAGTTGTATATGTGATGTCCATGGTAATGGAGTTATTAACCGCCTCCGTGATCTAGCGGTATTGGCCCTTGCTTTATAAACCGGTGGTCGTCGGTTCGAGTCCCGCAGGGAAACAACTTTGTGTTATTGTTGTTTTCTTGTTGGTTAGGACAATTTGGGCCGATTACCCGATTGTCTGAATAGTAAGATAAGTTGCGTAAGATGGGCATGTAAAAAATCGATCCACCTATCAACCCACATTCGAACAGCGTGGTGGGATACGGTCCAAAAACCCCCGAATGGAGAAGGCGTGCATTAGGGGAGGCCTGTGCCCAGCCGTGGACTAACACATGCTGATTATGAATGTAGTTTAGGCAACGTTTTTTAGCTTTATTTTAATCAGAGCCAAAGCCAGTAAAAAAAACTATGTTACTTAATTCTATGTGAAATATTTTGATGGAAAATCGATCTGCAAGTACGAGCGCCAACTTTTGTTAGCCGCCATTTTGTCGCTGTTAAAAAAAATAGTATATTTTTTGTTTTTCACAGTTTTGTTTAAATCTGTTGGTTATTTACAAATGAACTTGATAATGAATATCGTTTGTTACTTAGAGTAGTTTTTCCTCGTTAATTAACATACAATACTGTTTAAAGAATCTTGTGTCAGCGTATTACAATTTGTCTTAACATTAGCGGCTTAGTCATTAAGATATTTTTTATATGTTAATAACTAAGCATATATAATAAGCTCGGTTTATTGTTAAGGCACTATGTTACTTTTGCATTTCATTGCCGATTGCTATTTCAATTTATATATGTTATATTTGTGCGACCCCACCGCATGACGGCGGATCTGCCTTACTTAATGATCTGACTTAATGCGCCTGCTCAGCGTGGCAACTACGAGCAACTTTTTTTTAATAGACGCAAACAAGATCGGCCGCCTTGGCGTTTATTAAAAAAGGCCTATGTCCAGCAGTGGACTCCTAAAGGCTATTTATGATGATGATGATATATTCATCACACAAAAGACACATAATCATCGGTATATTTTATATGTATTTTGATGGCAAATAAAGATTTCATTTTTAATAAACATTGTTTCTTTTAAGCAACAAATAATTTGTTCCTCCTCCACGCCAGTGCGTTCCTTTACTTGAAACGTGAATATTATTTTTTCGCCCGCCTAATATCCCAGGGGAATGGAGATCCCGTATTTCGTTCGCGCTTCCATCTCTCTTACACGGCTAATGGAATGGATGAATTCCCCCTGACAATAACGAAATTTTAGCATAAAGTTGCCGTCTAATGTATATAATAATGATTTTTGATACTGCCTGAAAACTTTTGTTGTTTTTTTTTTGAAATTTAAATATAAAAAATACTTTACCTTTAAAGTTATATTTTACTTTAACACGAGTATAAAAATGTAAATCGAAGATGATAAGCGTTTGTACTTTCGTTGTACTTCGTATGAAGAAATATTTTGTAGAACGCCGATGACTGCAGTGAAACTGATAGGCACTAGAAAAGTAACTAACTAGTACTAGAAAACTATTGCTAAAATCTCCCATTAAATAAAAAGATATTCTAAAAAGCACTAAAACTACTAATTGGTAGTAACAGGTTTAAAGTTAGTTTAATATACTTATTTGCGTTTATATTCGCGTTTCATAACAGTCTGAACATAGCGGTGTTATAGAGTCAAAAACCTATATCTTCAGTTCAAAGTTTAGTTAAATTTTTAACTGAAAATGTCATAGTTTTTATATCTCTGAATTTATTCGACTACTGCATGCCGAAATAGGTGCAAATGCCAGAATTTAATCAGAAATAAAGCTTTTGGTGATATCAAAAAAGTAAAGTAATTATGGAATTGAGGTCCGTTTTCTTTGAGGTTGCTTTGTGTTGTTGGTCTTTTATGTAAGAAATATATGATTATAATGAACTGTTCATACAGTTGCCTTTTTATACTGCCATTGCATGTTCGTAATTAGGGTAGTTCAAGTTAATCAATTAAAAACCGTACAAAAGTTGCAGTAATGATTCTATAGCAAGAGTTTTCTACGATTATGTGGATTACAATGTATAAAATTAATTGAGCATTGAAATGTAAATTTCCACCATAATTTGTTCTTTAAATTTCATCGAAAATAGCATTCGTTCGTTTTTTTTTGCTCTTCCCTCAAAGGTAATTTGTGTTTATACGCGAAATTGGGGCGAGCCCTAATTTTAAAACAAAGAATAAATTACGTTAATGGCCCCATAATACCCTCTAAGACTGGTGAAATGTAATTTTTGCGCCGACACCGCTACGAGCATTCCCCGTATAAATTAATAAGTGTGATCTTTCGCGTTTTCGCCGTTCCCACTGCCGCCATATTTATTCTCGGTACAAATTCGTATTCAGTTTCGACTCCAGAGATGTCGTTACGTTTTGCAATCGTAAACAACAGGTAGGGGTTTATGTAATGACGTTCGTTCGGTTAGGTTTAATGTTATTTTTATGTGTATTCTGCGATTTTATGTACATATGTCTCGGCGAATCTATTTTTCTCATTATTATTCAATTTTATTTTGTAGTATACACAAAAGGTTGTTAGTTGGTACAGGTGTAGTGTAGTTAAATACAATTGTTGAGATGATATTTCAAAAACATATATAATAAATTACCAACTCTTAGCTTGTTTGACACGATAAAATAGTGATAGAAATAAAAACGTTTAGTTTTATTTTTAATTCTACTGCAATTCATATTAAACTTCAGGTTTAATATGGAAGACGTTCTACGTAAGCATTCGGAATCGGATTAGAAATGAATGAATGTACCCCACTTTAGGCAGAAGGGGGTTGCAACCCCCACACCTTACGGCTACGGAGGGGTGTTTTGTTGCATTAGCCATTTGCTCGAAGGGTTTTCAAATACCTCAGTTAAACGTTGGATTGTGGTCAATTATCGTAATTTATATGTGTATTAATATGAGGTATATTACCTTTGTTTTGATCCATCTGTTGTTATGTTTTAAGTTAATCTTAATGTATGTACAAATTAATAATAATTATCAACTTTAACAAGATAAAACATAATTTTTTACATTATTACAAGATGAAATGATAGTTTTTTTCTTTTTAATGTTATTTTATCAACTACAATGAAAAAGAGACATTTTATTTTAATATGTATCTCCGAAATTATTGCATCGAAGTTTATATATTTAAACAAAGAGGGAGCCATTTCCAGTGTTTTGTTCTTTCTATCTTTGTAATAGAAAATAAATTAACCGTGTTTGTAGTGAGCAAACAACGGCTTCAATGGGGGAACTATTAAATCAATATCGCAGTCCATTTGCTTCTTCACAAGGCGTGTGATGTGTATTTTTAAAAGTATATAAATATATAACTACTCAAAAATATAATATAATGCTTAGTTACTTAGTATATAATAATTAATTACTTTATTATTATTTTCAATATACCTGATATTGAAATATTTCTTGCCATCGTTTAAAGTTAACTTATAAATTCAAGTAAATAAAGTAAAAGTAATTATTTCTGTGGATTCAAAAAGCCTAAGTACTTTTTTATTATTTTTTTCCTTATAACACATTTTTCACTTCACTTTGATTGCATTCGTTTTGCTGAAGTTACAGAATTAATAGCGAGATTAATTGATAAATTACTGTGATATCATCACGGCTCGATAAATTACAATTAAGTTGTAATATTTCTTTAATTTTGGTGTAATATTGATTACTATACATAAAAAATCCTTAAAACATTTTTACGGATTCTTCGCGTTAGTTATATATGGGCCATTGCATCATCGCGGGCGCAACGTTTAGACGCCTGTTTTAGTTTATCCTTATTAAATAATAAACATTTTAAACAAGATTAGTGTTTGAAACACTAAATATTAATATTTTCTCTTTATATTACCTAACAACAATTTTCAGTATTCGTTTCAGTATCCATGATCGTAAGTAGACTTAGGTGGGATGTGTCTGTATCTCGATAAAATATATATAAAAGTTTAATAAGTTCTTTATATAAGATAAAAATATTAACTGTATACATTTAAACAAATGAATATTAGAGTTCTCAACTAAGCTTTGGCAGCGCTTTAACCAAACTATATAACGAACAACAAACTGTACAGTGTACAGCGGTTAATGATCAAGCCATTAACGACTGTTGCGAGTTGGCAGACTTTGGCCGCTGCGGTGGAAATTTTCCATGTACTCTATCCCCGTTTCCACTATTTGGTCGAAAACAGGACTTGAATCGGATGTGGCTTTGAAAATAACACAGCTGTGAAAGCCTCAGTGCTGTCTCGTATTGTTTCTTTCAAAATTATATTTAAAATAGTATTTAATTTGGTTTTGATCGAATAGATTTGAAAGACGTGGGTGGACACTCTGTGTTTTGTGTAATATACTGGATTGGTTGTGTATTTTAATAATTTTCATGTTATTTTCTGATTGTTTCAGGTAAGTCCACACTCGCATGCATGTGCCGACGCATAGGTTGATTAGCTGGTAAGACATTATAAGTATATATATTTTAAATTGGAACATCTTATATATAAGTGAAGGACGTCTTAAACTCATACTTATCATTAATATTTTTGTAACAATAATTGTTAGATCTAAATTACTGTTAAAATACATTGTTTTGTTCCGAAACAGTATGTAAGTATCTTACAGCTAAGAAGACATATATACCATCGCATTCATAATCTATACATAGTGTAAAACAAATTCGCTTTTGCAGTCTGTCTGTACCTAGGTATGCTTAAATATTGATAAGTAAGCAACGCATTTTAAAGCGTTTTTTTTGTATATATAGAGTGGTTCAAGAATAAGGTTTTTATAATACTTACATGATATTGGCGAGAAACTGATAAATTTGGAGGTCTCTAATGTGTTGTCGTAAATAAACACATTTTTGATCTTTAATAGATAAATCAAAGTAATATACAACTTTAAAAACATCAACAAAAATGTCCGCAATGGTATATATCTCTTATTAAAAAAAAACCTTTTTTTATTTTTAACAGTTTACGCAAAAATGGCTTATTTACGAAGTAATTTTAAGCGATACAGCATTAATCCTTATCTAGTTAGGTATTATCCGTTTAGTATAAATCTTGGCTAGTAATTAATATAACAAGTCTATTTAGCAAACCAGAAAGAATTTTTTGAAATGAAAAAATTGCAATAAACTTTTGTCTTAATCAATTTGTCGCGTTGTTTTACGTGGAACGTCTTTCAATTGAGGTGAAGAGCCTCTTGGAACTTCTATGGGCTGCCAATAAAACAGCAATAAAGGTGTTTGGGAGTTGAGGGTAATTGTATTATGCACGCATAAAATACTTTGTTTTACGTTAATTGTTCAATGAAATACAAATTTTCGATCGTTTTTGTCAATTCAATACAATTTAAAATTCGTAAGGAGCGTGGTTTAATAGCCTAGGTGATAAATATTACATTTAAAATCGATCGTCTGAATCAAAAAATATATAAACTTTTCTTTGCACAGTACATAACCTCTATATAATACACTCGTAGCTTTTAATCATTCTACATGTTCTCTTATCGCCCTAGGGCAAGAGCTACGACTGTCTGCTACTTCATCTGTTAATTCTACGCTATAACGTAGTGCCAAGCGTAGCATACGACGAGCTACGAACTTCGTAGCACCTCGGCTACGTGCGCTTATGTTAATTATGACGTTAGTCGCGTCCTGTTAACATAGGCCCGAGCAGAATGTTTGCCCCGGGCACACAGCCGCTCGGGGGGACATGAGCGTAATTCACCTGAAAGCCCCTATCAGCTAATGTCATTTTGTAATGACCCGTTACCCGGGACGCGGGACGGACGGGAGTGGAAATTATGGTAATTTGTTTTCGTTTAATTTCTTTTTTTATTTTGTAACGGAATATTTATTAGAAATTATAGCAGTAGAATAAGCAGTGGCGCCTTCGCATTTATATTGCGATGACTTATTGATTAGTTTCATATTGTAACGGGCTGAAAATTTTGTAGAACCTAATGAGAGTGAAATATATTTTATCTAAATTCAAATATTTAACCGTAAAGCTGAAAAATATTTATGTATGAAAGATACTCCTGTATATTTCGGTTACGTGCTTTTGTATGCGGTTTTAATAATATACAATATGTCGATATGTAATATTCTTGCATTTTTTCCTTTTAGTAGTAAAATGAAATAGCTACCGTTAAAATGTATATGTACGTGTGAAGCTCATATAATAAGAACAAATAATCCAGCGATAAAAGCATTCGGGTAAATCTCGTTCGATCCCGTTAATTAACTGCTCCCTTAATGTACTCCCAAGGTGTAAAGTTCAATTAACATTTTATGATATCGATGCCTGAAGGCTTGAAAGGTTTGAACCCGGGACACGTTTGTAGAGCTTTTTTTTATTACGTAACAATTTTTATTTATATTAAGCTTTGCAAAACGTTTTAAGTGTCTGCAAAACATCTATACCTTACAGTATTACCTTTTGGGAGTAAGTTATACACTTGCTGATGAAAATATATGAAATTACAAGCTGACGCCCGTGACTTAATGCGCTTAGTTAATGTAAACATTCTCTAACTAAGCCAAACTTAAGTAGCCTAAGTTACTTGCTGTTTCATCAGCTATCTTTTAGTGGTAAGTCCTTTAAAAATCGTACCAGTCGTTCTATAAATTAGCCAGACTTGAGAGACAGATGGATTGGTATTTTTTTTATTGCTAACGCAGGCAGACGAGCAGTCAGGCCACCTGATGGAAAGTGCTCACCGATACCCAGCCATTGGCAATACTGGTATCACCAACGCGCTGCCTACCGTGAGACATAGTTTACATACAATGTTAAGTCGCGTTTACCCAGTAAATACGCTGGTCGGTGCCTCTTCAAACCAGAACACATTAGTGTTTTCACACTACTGCTTTTGCGGTAGAAATAGGCACCCTGGTGGTACCAATCCTGACGGTCCCATGTAAAGGGACCTACTACCGTGGTTTTTAGCTTTTAGCGCTTCTCTATATTTTATAGTATCATCAAAGCAGTTGATCTATTTTTCTATGTGCATTTATTTGAAAAAAGCTTATTCAAAACAAAGCATTTTGACGCTCTTATCTGTTACATCGTACGCGCAAAATTAACAGTTGTTGGAAAATATAAGCTCAATACTACTGATAACAGATAAGCCCGTTACGCAGTCATTGTATTATCCTTTGTAGTGCGTATTAAAGTGGATTGTTTTTTTAGATAACTATTATTTTATGAAATTGGGAATTGTGATAGCAGCGGCTTATACTTATTTAATACTGTTATTTGAAAAGATATAAGTTCCGTAGTTCGCTAGTGTTTGTTGATATAGACGTTTATTGCGTCGTAAATTATTCCATGACCATGGTGCATTATCACAATTAAAACGTTAAAAATTAGAAATAGTCTTAATTTACTTTTCAAAAGCGTTTCAACTTTAAAAAGTGCTTAGAAAAGTCCGTAGTTTTAATACCACGCTAGGTTAGTTAGGCTACCGTCATCTTCACTTTCTTTCTACGTAGCCTATTTTCCCAAATCCTAGTAAAGTTTGTATCAAAATTAGTTATTTGTAACAAGAGTGACCTCGATAACTGCGTTAACCTTTAAAAGATCAAATTACATATATATTGAAAAAAATTCAGGGCCTGAAATCAACAAACGTTACATTCGTCTATTGTAAAATAGTTTTAAAGTATGTTGCCCCTTATAAACCTAATAAATTGCTTCCATTTAAACGGCTCGGACCGAACCTTACGAATGCGCGAGGCCGAACCGGACCCATATTTGCTTAACATGTTTTGTTTACAACCCAAATCCTTTGATCCTCGTTTTGATTTCATATCAAATGTAAGCATCACCCATCGGACATTCCTTTTACGAGCAACGTTCATCAAGAGATTAGAGTCATCGTTAGAGTAAAAATTTACGCTTTAATAGTTGAAACATGTTGCCGTTGATTGTTTTCAACGTATGAATAGTGTACGTGCGTTTTGTTGTTGGTATTTTCGCTAATAACGCCTCGATGCTTTTTGAAATCAGTAATTAATTAAAGTTATATGATAAGTAATTTTTACACGATAACTATAACTTAACTCGAAAGTGTTTATGCAACAAAAACTTTTTGTTTGTAAGAGTATGATGATAATTTGTAGAGTAACAACGATTCTTCTTCTTCTCTTCTTGAGTGCCGGTAGGTCCCCTTTTACAAGGGCAAAAGCAAAAGCAAAGGAGAAGTGTGAAAACACTACCGTGTTTCGGTTTAAAGGACACCGTTGCAAGCGTATTTACTGAGTAAACGAGACGTAACATCCTATGTCACTACGTAGGCAGCGCGTACGTAGTGTCGATCCCCTAGTATTATCGACGTTATTGGGTGTTAGTGACCACTTTCCATCAGGTGGCCCGACTGCTCGTCTGCCTCCGTATGTAAAGAAAAAAAACTTCTAAATTACTAGCTAAATAAAAAAGAATATATATCTTAAATGAAACATCTTTCTAAGAAAATGTTACGAGGACGCGTACTAATATCGCGATATATAAATTTTAATGACATCCTACCACCTTTACGCTTTTCCGTTGAAGTTTCCGCCGGATGCCCCGCCGAGTGCTAATTGTAATTATGACGTCACAATATGGCCGCCTGACAGTGCCGAGATGGATTGTTTGCGAGGCGCCAACACGTAACTAGCTCTCGTGTGCAGAATGCAGTCAATTTTGGTGTACCGCTAACGTTACATGTTAGGGTAAAACCTTTCAGTTGCATTTTAGGGTAAAATATGTCAATTACGTTCTAGGGTATAACCTGTCAGTGTGCACAGAAAAGGTTTTTGAAGTTAACGTAATTTGACAAATAGGTTATCGTTGCATATTGTTGCCCTGTTATAACATTAGAAATTCGAAAATGGAACGTGTGTTTTTTTGTATTTTAGAATAAGTGTTTACAGTTAACGAACATAAATATGAATAGTGCTGTTTATAAATTATGTCACGTACAGTTGTATATTTTGTTATGGTGACATCTGTTCATTATGAAATTATTATTGTTTCCTACATGAGACCATTTCGAGGACTCTTTAAGGACTTAGGCTTGTCTACTAGTTTATTAAGTAGCTAGTAAGCCATTTGTAAAGTACGAACAAATCTTCTAGTATCTTGACTAATTATTAATATTTACGCTTATAATTTTATTTTTGCCATTGCGGTATGCGACTCATTCTGAGCAGTAAATTGGAGCGTACCACATGGGTCGGACCGTAAAATTTTATGTAATGTCCAAAGTATGTATTACTTGTTTTTTATTACTATAGACTTGTTTTTATTACTAACTTGATGTACGAAAATAGCTTTCTATAAGTTTTTATGGATGCGACATTGTGGATGTCATTTGTGTCGGTCGTAGTTGGTACATGCCGAGTAATATTGATGTTTTATTACTACTCTTTAATCAAAAAAATTACAGAACGCATGGTATCGGTGTCATTACAATGAAACATAAAAAAGTCGGGTTTCTTATATTGATAATACTGATGCACGTTATTGAATAAAAGGACTTTTTACAGATTTTATCGCGTTTATTTAACAAATTTAAATTCCTGACGTTTCGAACACTTTCCAGCGGCCGTGATAGTCTACCCTGTGACCGTCGGGATAAAATCCTTAAAACATCCTTTAATTCAATAATGTGTAGTATTTGAAACAAAAGAATTGATTATATTATACTGATGCAGTTTGCCCTATTAAGAAATTTTATTCAAGTTTTCTTTTTTGCTATTTACAAACTACTTAAACTTACATTATACTTTCATATTACGAATAAATGTAACGAATGCATTCGTTACATTCTACTTCTGGGGGCATTGTCAGCAGAATCCGGTGCAAATAAACTACTTTTACAGTGAAAATGGCAGATGAGCTTGGATAGATGCCAGTCGTCTGACATGTATGGCACTGTTCGAGATATGAACACCGCTTGTATCATCTTGTTCTACATAGTGCTGTAAATGTTTTTCTTAACTTTACAAATCATCTATTTGTGTGAAATTTATGTTTCATATTAAAATATGCTATATATACTTTTTGTTGTTAATGCAATGAAATATAAGCTTTGATAATTTTTTAATGAAATATAGGTGACTATTTGAAATACAGTAATGTTAAAGCAAAACATATAGAAGAACTGTAAGTCATTAGATAGTCGACCGCCTCCGTGGCGTAGCGGTATAGGCCCTTGCTTTATAAAACGGAGGTCTTGGGTTGTAATCCCGGGGAGAAACAACTTTGTGTTATCGTTGTTTTTTGATTTGTTAGGCCTAGGTTATTTGGGCGGATCACCCAATTGTCTGAAAAGTAAGATGATCCATGCGTCGGATGGGCATGTAGAAAGCTCGGGCCACCTACCTAACCGCATTGGACAAGCGGTACAAAAACCCCCAAATGGGGACGTACATTAGGGAAGGCCTATGCCCAGCCGTGGACTAAAACGAGATGAAGCATTAGAATGTAAACTATAAGTAAATATAAATATAAAGTTTCAGTTAGTTCCAGTTCTAATCTAATGAGTATGTAAATGTCTGTTAAACTACGCCACATTTGGTTTATGTATGAAAAAAGTACTCAAAGACAAATAAGGGAACGTATTGTAAAATTTATTTAGAAACAATATACGTAAATATAAAAAAATGAACAACAGCTGTTCATATGTTGTTTTTATACATTGTCAGTTGCATCATCGAAAATTGTAATATCGGCAGACTTGACATGTACTTTCAATAAGTTAAAGCAACAGAATACCTTTACGTGTTCGAGTAAAAGTAATGTTCAATTTCAAACAGTACCGCTTTCACCTGAAGGGTTACTATATGTGTCGCAAATTTAATTAAACCGTTCACTTCTACAGCGTTATGTTTGTTTGTTCATTCTAATCGAGTTGTTGTATTGAACAATTAGCGACACGCTTAATTTGTGTTTGGTTTTAATCACACAAAGATTTGTTTTGTTATTACGGGAGGCTTACGTGTTACGTGCGCGACGTGAATTGTAACACGTATCTGTTACGTGAAACGATTTATGTTTCGCTACGTGTTTTATTGAAATTTGACGGTTAGTTTCACTATTCGCTATTCGACAGTTCGGTTCTTAAATTAATAGTTTCATAACTGTGGTCTTGTTGGTGAGCGTCGACGTCGTGGCAACTAGATAACTAAGACTAAGGAACTAGATAACTAAGACTTCGATGTTATATTTAGTTACAAAGTAGTGTACATTTATGTTTAATCTGGTTTGAAGTGCAGTGCTTTTCAAAGAAGGAACGCGAGTTTTGTATTAAAGGGACTGTCAGTGTCTATTAAAAAAAAAGTATTTTTGCTCCGGGAAGCTTTCGATGAACTTTATCCGTTAGACGTCACTGCTAACTAAAGGCTTGATAGGATTAAGAAGTATCGGTTTATAGAGATAGGCTGTAAGCCTATTCCTTGAAAACAATATCCCTTGGACTCATAGTACAGCTTTATCAAATAAAATGTATTATATCATCTATATCATCATCATCATCATCATCAGTCTGTGATAGTCCACTGCTGGACATAGGCCTCCCCTAATACACCTCCTATCCATTAGAGGGTTTTGGACCGTATCCCACCACGCTGGTCCAATGCGGTTGGTGGTGGACCGACTTTTACATGCCCATCCGACGCATGGATCATCTACTTTTCAGACAATTGGGTGATCGGCCCAAATTGCTCCTAACAACTAGGAAACAACAATGAAAATTTGTTGAGTCCCGCAGGATTCGAACCCACGACCTCCGGTTTCTAAGCCACACGCCTATACCACTAGGCTACGGAGGCAGTTATCTATAAGTTATCTATAAGCCTAATTATAAATATATTTATTGAATAAGACTGCAAAATATTATGTGGCAAAATTTACGTGGCATAAAAAAAAATCGCAAAAAAGAAATATGTTATCCATAAAAAGTACACAATTTGTTTAATGTTAAATGATTGATAACGATGGGTATTTAGCGATGCGCCTGTACAAGACTCGCTGCTAGCTTAAGTTTTTTTTTATAGGATAACATTCATTATTAACAAATAACGCAAATTGATTAAAGAATATAAATTGAATGTTTGATTTTTGCCGTTTTTTTTTAATTTTATCCTTCATCTAAGAACGGTCAATCTGTACATTACTACGGCAGTCAGTTTTCCGGCTGTATAGCTTTCAAAGGGGTAGTAGACGTGGGTTTCAGATGCACTTTCGATTCAGTGCAGTCTAATCGAGGATTGTATCGTCCGTTTGTGGATGTTGTCGCCCAGTTTATTTAGTTGGGTGATAGCATTCGGTTGGAAGCACCTTAATGGAACGGATCAGTGAATGGACAGTTTAGGCTTTAAGCTTGTGTCGTGCGACACGGTTTACGCCCTGGTGTCGTTTCGTATCATATGATATGTTATGTCTAGTCTCCAATGGTGGTTTTTTAACGTAATAGACATACGTGTGATAAAATCGAATTAGTTTTAATGTTAACAATCTCTGGATGGTACAACTATACCCAAACGAGATATGGTGTTAATGTATATCATAGAACTAGTTTCCTAAATTACTTCAATGAGAAATGTACTAAAAATGTTTTCTTGAAGTTTGCAATTCAAAATGTACATAGTAGCTATTTAAGACATAAAACTTTTGCTTTTTAAAACCTTTTAATAATTATACAAAAAGAAAAGGACATACGTACATTCATGTTCTGTATTTTAATAGCACCATATAGAACTCCAGATAAGTAATTAACCGTTCATATGCAAGAATATGCAAATTATAATATCGTACAATCCACTCTGAGCTCTATTCAGCTGACATTGGTGGCTGTTGTAAGGACGCCTAGATGCATGCATCTGGGTCAAGCGGCCTGATAGCTCAGTTTTCCCTACGTTCAGATAACCGACGAGTGGGTCGCGTGAGATTAAGTGACCATCGTCAGTTGGAGGATGCTGACTGCTCACTTGGTATATGTGCTGAATCGACTCGGTGATGAATTGATTGTGATCTTTTATTTTAAAAATGGTGATGTATTGATGAGTTTCTTCACCGTGTTATTGATGATTCAATTTATGTTTTTCGATTGGTTCTTGTTATCGTTTTATTTGATAGTGAATTAAATATTGACTGAGCCGTAAGTTACCTTTGTTTGTTCGATAGTGTTCTGTGTATGATGACGAATTAAACGTAAAATATTTACGTGTAGGTTTGTCACATGATATTGTTGAGAGTCGTTAATCTGTTATTAAGGTTAAAACTTTATAAAAATTGCAATGGTACGCTGTATTTAACAGTATAAATTTACATTCGTCAACACCGTATAGGCCAAATAAAAGTGCCATCCGTAAAAGTATACAGTAGCCAATTTAAGTTCGGAATTGATGTTAACAAAGTAAAGAAATAAAGACATTTATCATCTTTTATTTAACGTTTTCGTTGTTTCCGAATTATTAACCACGTAGTTACAGTTACAGTACTGACTGACTCGGCTTCATGGATTATTTTGTACATAAATTTCCTAGTCTAATCTTCAAAAACGATAGTACAGACTTATTCCAAGCAAAAGAAAAACACACCACTGGTAACATTTTCTATACAGCTATTTCCTAGTATTTCTTTTCAGTTGCTTATACTCTATTACGCATTCCAGTTCTGTCGCCGGCAAGTAGGTATTCAGGTCCCTCGCATATCGCCCCGGTCTAAATCTGAATTTCAGATCGGAATTTCTATCCGACCCCGCCATTGTTGGGCCACGTCAATAGTTTAATTACAATAACTCACGTGTTGAGCATTCTATTGTGAAACGCAATCTGGTTTGTGCGTGCATTGCAGCTGGCCGTTATTGATTGTCTCTCGTGCGGTCGTCGTGGGCTAATCTCGCGGGGTCATATTTGAGCGTGATTTGAATTTGAAAATTGCGCCGAAATCTATTGTCATAATGGCAGTAACCTGTTATGTAGGTTAGCAGATAATATAAAATGGCCTACGATGGCTATTTGACGTGAAATACTTTATTAAACATGCCATAAGTTGTAAGTTTCTTTGTAGGATAATTCTTGGAATATTGCTCATATTATAATATGCATTTTGTCGTGTCCGTTTATTAATACGGTCGAAATGATGACATGCTTGTGATTGTTTTATTGACGGTTTTGAGAACTTTGTTGATTGGTTTCGAAAAAGACGTAATGATGTAAGAAGGATTAAAATTGGCAACATTATTAACCATTTTCATTGTGTTAAAGTTACTTCTTTCTAAATGGTAATAAAAATAATAGCTTTATTATATTCCTTATTTACTTGACATCATTATTTCAGCAGAAAACTATGGAAGTTAAGATTAAATATCATTCTTCATTTGTATTTTGCCTATTTAAAATTTGTGTGTATGGAAATAACTCAATTAATATCTCTCTAATAATATTGTATATTTAAATTGTTAGATTTGTAGTTCTCGTAGCCAATTAAAAGTTTTCTCTATGAGTTCCTAGTTTAGTAAATACAATGGGCCACATATACAAGGAGGCGGCCCATTGTATTTGTTTTCATACGCCCCAATCCTTCAGTGCAATGTATTGTAGATACAATAAGGGAAACAACTGTGATGGGAAACCGTGAATATTGGATACCGCTGTCACTTGAAATTCTTGTTGTGTTTTGTTTCCTACAACATGTTTTCGTAATCCTTTTCCTGGATTGCGATAACATGTGAATCTTACATACTGTGCCACATGTTACGTTGCGAAATACAATAGTTTCACTGGCCACTTTTAGTCTAGTCTTTAACCGTTTTAACTGTTTTTAACAGCTAGGGCGGATATCTTGCTATATAAGTATATTTATTTATATATGTATATTAATTTTAAGTACTTATTTTAGTTGTCATTGTATTAAATTGAAAAAAAAAATGAAAAATTAAGTAAAAAAAGCTGTATTCGATGTAGGTAGATCCATCAGCAATCATGGTTCATGCGACCAAGTAACTTTATACCTACAGTGCCAACCTTTATACGGTGACTGAAATTTTTATTATCGTAATGAAAAATAACTTAATTGCCATTGAAAAATCAAGCCGCTTCACTTGATTTGCCATGATCAATTGGGCGTTGAAAAAAGTTTTCAATGAGTATCGAAAGCGAGTACCACATACGCTTTCTTTTAACTGAGATGTGATCCATAAATTTAGTTTCTTCACAAAAAAACGCATGCTATTTTTTTGCATATATGTTAATGATGATTAGAATTTCTATTCAATTTATATAAAGTCTAATGACTTAAACTCAGTCAACCCATTCCTGACCTTTTTAGTGAAAAGTACGAAAGATCAATTGTCGCGAATGACGTAGAATTTCTTTAGGCATCTAATGCTTTGTTCCTTTCGAATAATAAACGACGACGTATCAGTACACGTCTCTTTATTTACTTCCGAAAGGGGTAAAATATATGAGTTGTAAAAAATAAAATAAAAAAATTTTGAGGTCAAAACTTTATAATTATAAAATGTAGATGCTTTGACCGCATAAACATAAAAGAACAGAAAAATATAAATGTGATATCAACAGGAACTCGAGTTAGAATTATATTTAAAATGACTGTAGTTATCACGATTTTTATTATAAATATGTATTTTTATGCACAAAAAATTTTTTAACAAATAAAATAATTATATTTACTATAATAATTCTGAATGATAAGAAAGATAAGTACTACTACGTAGCATTGCACTAATCATTTATTCAGACACGGGTTGACATGTTGCTACGCACAATAATAGCGAAGCAGTGGAAGGCACTTGATTGTTACCGTGCCTACGCCAGATGATTGTCTCCTAGCTTGTGTCTACGCCTCTACGTTGCTACGACACGTAGAGCCATTGGTGCTCTACGTCGTAGCACAATACTAGAAACAACGGCGGCCGACCTCAAGGCATGCGACATTCGTTACGCGGTCAACGACCCCGCCTCCCGACTGTAGTCTACTCAAGTAGAATGTGCCCGCGCGTTTGTCACCTTTCGCACTCATTGTGCTGCGAGTGCATTATGCGACGCGCATTCCCTAATGAAGTGGAATTCATTCGAATTTATACACGCTGAGTCTAGTATTGTATAGATAGTACATTGCTAGAGTGTGTCTGTTTCAAGGTAGCGTTATGTATGTGTGTAGTTTTTGTGTGTTTGTGTGTAAAACTCTGTAAATTTAAAAACATGTTTCATAAATAGTAAACGGATAGGAATATATTTTTAGTGCTAAAATTTTAAATATGTCAATATTATTGTAAAATTTCTGTTATTTTCTCGTTTCAGCATACAACTTCATAAAAAAAATATAATAAATCAAAATATTTACACGTTACAAATTATTAATTTACGGTAATCGATAATTTTGGCTCGCTGATTAAATATTTATAATTTAAGATTATGTTTCTTCATTCATACGTTATTCGTTCCATACGTTCTTCATTTCATACGTTACATATTAAACGGGAAATATGCATAGTCTTTTCAATGTAATAACTTTGTAATAACATTTCTCTAGATAATATTAGTAGTTTCGTTTTGTAAGCAAAACTGTTATAACATGCATAGCATTGATCAGACTTAATGAGCATGTAACAATGATATACCGTGATAGTTTCCACGGTTAAAACGTGATCACGAAACTTGTTCTACCGGTTTAATTAGTCGCCACCGTTTATTAGACAATATCGTCTCGGCGACTGGAAAGTTTGAACATCACTGCCAAGTGGTACCGTCGCGGACTGGGACCATTTGGAAGAGGGTGAGTTTGACACGTTATGGTCATTGCATCTCGGACCGAATTCGATGTCAAATTAGCCGTTGTGTGGGGTATTGGGAATACTTAGAGGATTTATTTTAATTGATCATGTCACTGATACATTTTCTGGAACTTTTTATGCAAGTATAGGTTACTCATTTTGCTTGCGATGTTATTTATGCACAATTTTTAAGTATGTTGTTGTGATTCGGTAGAACCTCCTCAGTTGTCTAGTATTGCCCTTGCTTTATAAACAGGAGGTCGTGGGTTCGAATTCCGCGGGGTCACAACTTTGTGTTATCACTGTTTTCCGGTTGGTTAGAACATTTTGAGCCGATCATCCAAGTTGTCTGAAAAGTAAGAAGATCAATGCGTCGGATGGGCATGTAAAAATCTGGTTCAATATACGGGATGGGATGCGGTCCACAGAGTGAGTCATTTGTCCAGCAGTGGACTAACATAGACAATAAAGAAGTTGATGCTGATGATTCAATCAAAAAGTAGGATAACCTATCAAGCCTTTTGTTTAAGTTTTTTATATTTTATCCAACGGCTTTTAGTTACAATTTAGTTATGATGAAATCAATACTGACGTATTGATTTCATAGATCATAACTACTTAAAACGATTAAGGAACTTAGTAAGGTTTTTTTACATATATATTAGATTAGAAAAGATCTCTAACATTCTTTTCACGCAGATAGAATATTTTTTCTATCCCCATATTCAGTATCAATCTAGGACTGTTGGAGGTCACATCGCGGTTACAAAACAAAGGTGTTCTTATTATATAAAAAGCTATCACTATCTGGGCGGGCGGCAGAATTAGCCGAGCGTATAATTGTCGTGGCGCACGGCGCCCGCGAATATTGCCTCCGGGGGGCGGGAAAGTTTGGTCGTAGCCAGCAGATGCCGTCGACTCGGGGGCGTTTGGCGCGTTTTAGTGGAAAACTTGAACGGGCTGAACTCGCGTGTCGCGTCGAGTGGGCTGTTTGAGTTGGTTAACTTTCTTTTTTGGCTTTTTTTTGTACCCTTGGGTACTTTGAGTGTCGGGCCCTTGTTGGTCGTGAGTTTTGAAGATTTAGCATGTTCCGAATTTGTATTGACATGTCTAAATGGATAGTGTAAGCTCTTGTTTAAAAATAATTTAATGGTTAAACGTTTTACAGATTATGAATTGTGTATACCGGAAAATTATTAAAATTTCACTATCCAAAAAGATATAAGTAATAGAAATTTGAATATATTTTTTTCGCGACAAAATGGCAAACGTGTTTTTATATACAATTCGGTAAAATATATAAAACCTACCTTACATAACCGTATAATAAAGTATTCCTGCACTTTAATTAATAATTATTATTTTACATTATAGAGAAAAAGGTCACTGGTGTCATTTCAGTTTATAACTGAATATATTTGTGTTGCCAAGTTTGTAATATAATCACGATTGCTAGTGTACCAGTTAATTGGAATCGAGATGTAGAATAACCAAGTTAAAATGAGGCAAAAGTATCATTTTTAATTCTTTGGTCTGCTTCATTTATTATTCCGCTGACGATCGAGCCAAAGGCGTCGTTATATTAAAATGCCTAATTAACTGCCTCCACAGTGGGCGGTGTGAGCTAGATGAGAATAGCTGAAGAAAGAAAGAAGGTGGAAAATCAAAGTCAAAGTCAAATATCCTTTATTTATGGAAGAATTAATTTCTTATTGATTGTCAAACCTACCACCGGTTGAAATGGAAGCCTTTGACCTGAGAAGAACCGGCAGAAACTCAGGGACTTTTTTTTTTCTTTTCTTCAATAAATTTTACAAAACTTTTTACAAAAACCATACATTTTACATTTGAAATAGCCTGGAGGAAATTCATTACCAGGGTGTGTTATCTTCAAGTAGTCTTAAATAATAATATCCTTTACACACAAAACGTTCCTTTACAACTTTTTTAAATTTATTTTAAGAAAAAGCTGAACGTTTTCTGGTATTTATTTAAAGATATAATTGTCCCTGAAAATTTCATCTTCTTCGGGCCTAGTTTTTTAAGAACATAATTTGTTATTCCTATTTATATTATGTGTGTCAAATGTTTTACAAAATCATTTTTATTTTTATGAACAAACATAATATTTTCAAATATGTATTGAGAAAAAAGTCATTACATTAATTTCTGTAAACATTTTTCTCAGCGATTCTTTGGGACCCAGGTTATAGACTGCTCGAATCGCTCTTTTTGAATTATAAAATAGTATTAATATCAGTCTGGTTTCCCACAGTAGAATGCCATAAGACATTATACTGTGAAAATAACTAAAATATACTAAACGGGCTGTCTCAACATCGGTTAATTGTCTAATTTTTTTGACTGCATAAGCGCTGAGCTAAGTTTACTCGCCAGTCTATGAACACGAGGGCCCCATTGCAGTTTAGAATCTATTGTGATGCTGAGAAATACAGTGCAATGTACGTAGTCTAGCGCTTTCCTCACGACCACATCACACCCAGCTTGAGGAACATTAGGAGTTGTAAACCTTATACATTTAGTTTTATTTTGTTTAACAATAAATTATTTGCACTAAACCAGTATTTTACTTTTGAGAGGGTATTATTTACATCGTCATTTTGCAAAGTACGTCGTTTTATTCTAAATATTAAAGAAGTATCATCAGCAACAATACAATCTCGTTATTGTTCTCAACCTGTGTGGTAGGTCATTAATATAGACCAGGAAGAGAAAAGGCCCCAAAATAGATCCTGTGGGACTCCATACCTACCTGCGTCCTGGAGATCTCTTGCCGTTCACGTCAACCTCTGAGTTCGAAGTCAGAAGGTCGAGTGCGGCATTTTGACACCATAGTGGCTTAATTTCCTGACCAAAGTATCATGATGTACACAGTCAAATGCTTTGGTTAAGTCACAGAAGACACCTAATGCATCGTGTGACCTTCCCATGCCTCAAATATAGTCTTAATAAGATGGACACCTGCATCGGTTGTAGAACGACCTCGTGTAAAACCATACTGTTTGTTATTAGCATATTATGAGAGTTAAAATGGCGTGTATCAGGGTATGCCTGTGTCCACTAGTGGACTGACACAGGCTGATAGATAATGATGACGATGATGAACTGCCTACGTAGCCTTGTGGTATGGGCTCGCGCTTTGGAAACCATATGTCGCGGGTTCGAATCCAGCGGGGACTCAGTAACTTTTTAATGTTGTTTCCTAGTTGGTTAGGACAATCCCTAACCTCGGGTGATCGACTAGTCAGGGCAATCCCTAACTAGTCGATCACCCGATTGCCATATCGGATGAGCCTTTAAAAAGTCTGTCCTGCGTCTTATCTTTCTCCGGTCGTGTCGGTTGTCAGTCCCATCGGGCTTTGAGAGTATAAAGAAATAGAGAGTGTCGCTTGTGTTTTCGCGTACACTTGTGCACCATAATATCTCCTACGTAGTACGCTGATCTCTAATATAGATCGGCTGTTATCAAAAATGGCTAACAGTTATTTTAAAGATCTTTTAGGACTAAACTTAAATTAAATCCCTACTAATTCAGAAATTATTTCAGCATTGAATTTGTAATGTGATAAATTATTCCCGCAAACGGTAATGAGTTAATAATTTTATGGCTGTTCAAATTTTATCGACGTAAGCGCCACCGGGTCCTGATATTAATGATTTATTTGACGTTGACAAATTGCCAGAAGTTGAATTTGATTACAAAATAATGTAACATTTATTTAATTGTCATATTAAAACATAAATCTGTGACTGGTTGAATGGACAGCTTTATCGCAATGTAAAGCTTTTCATAGGTTTTCCTATTGCATAATTCGTAGACAATTTAGAATTTTGTATTATCGATCCTATCGGAAATGTAAGTGTATTAAGCGAGTAAATATTACTTGCATATTTAACTAGACTGTCGACTGCATGATTTTTGTATCATAGTTATTAGAAATCAATTTCAAGGAGCTACACTCGAGAAGTATAAAATTACAAAACTTTAATAAAAAATTACACAATCCGAGAGAGCAAAACTAAATAAAATAACTAAAGTACGCTTTAAACCTGATACACGACGTTTAGAAATATCAATTGCTGTTTTATTTGATTGACAATTTTTTTTTGTTTTCGAACAATTCGCTTCTCGCAGTAGCAAAATAAGTAACATATTCTCTTTTTTGTTTTAATGACTCTGAAGTCGATATTTTCTGTCGGAAATCGCCATTAAGCTGGTTCTTACGTGTACAAAAGTAACATACCAACAACTCCCAAATCTCAAAATGAAATTGTAAAAAAAATAACGTATGGTAGATGACTCATCTTTAATACCAATTTCATTAAAGCTTATAGCTTTTTAGATTATTTTTTAATATCATCTCGCGCGAGGGTAGTAATGGTCTATTCGGCAAACAATAAAGCCGATGATAAGGATTAACTGCGCGCATATTTAACCGTATACTCGGCGAGTTGCACGAAGTAATGTTGTTTTATTAAGGATATTTGGGTAATAATATACGTTGTGGGCCGTAACGGGCCTAACGAATGGCCCTTTTTTTGGTTTCGATGGATAAGCAGAATGTTAGCAGTGGCATTATTAAATGTATTCATTATTCTTGTCTCGGACCACTATTCCGATTATTTTTTCGGTCATTATGTTTTCATTATTATTTATTCACATCATCATCATACATCGGCCATGTGCTTCCACTGCTGGACATAGGCCTCTCCAACTGCACGCATGTGATGGTAAATGCTCTAAACCGAGGTCTGCGAGGTAACTGCGGACAAAATTTTCATTGTTGTTTCCTAGTTGGTTAGGCAATTTGTCTGAAAAGTAAGATGATCCATGCGTCGGATGGGCATGTAAAAAGTCGGTCCACCCACCAACCGCATTGGACCAGCGTGGTGGGATACGGTCCAAAACCCCCCAATGGATAGGAGTGAAATAGGGGAGGCCTATGTCCAGCAGTGGACTATTACAGGCTGATGATGATGATTTAAGTACTGTCTAGTGGTCAAACATTTTAAGGCAATAGGAAGCAGTGTACTTTGTAGCCCAAAACTACATGACTCAATTCACTCGTAGTGTATATCTCTCAAAAACTATGTTAACAATTTTAGAGCAACTCTTATCGAAAAATACACAGTAATTAAAAAAAAATCAAAATCAGAGAATAACACTCTGATTTTTGGTTTTTTTGAAAACAAAAGGGCAGAAACATTTGTTTTGGCCCATCGTATATTTCCTGTTTTGTATCAGAATTTATACAAATAACAAAGGTTATCATACCATTAAGCGTATCCAGGGGTCACAGTGAATAGTTGACACACGTTTGCACTCAGCACCGTGTTATGTAAATTGAATTTTCGAGCGGGCGCCGAGCACAGAAGTTGGTTATAACGCTCTCAGTACTACATCGTGGAAGTGTCGAGGACGAACGTAGTGGCATCTGGCGGGTCGAGTGTACTGAAGGACTCGCCTCGTATTCGACGCCGAATGTTACGAGATTGAGGCGAGATAGATGCAAGCTTGCGACACGGTTGACTGACGAACGGTGTGCAGAATTGACAGTGAAATTTTGTTTTTAGCTGGTTTTCATTTCCTTTATCAATCATCATCATTAGCCTGTGCTAGTCCACTGCTGGACATAGGCCTCCCCAATTGCACGCCTTCTCGTTAGGGTTTCTGAACCGTATCCACGCTGGTCCAATAACGGTTGGTGGGTGAGCTTTTATCAATACATAGGTCTATTAATGTGAATAATAAAACGGAACTTCATTGGCCGCGACCATTACATCGCATTTTCTTTCTGTATCTGCTCAGAATCAGGAAATAGATTCCTCGTTGTGATCCAAATAGTTTCTTTTTTCTCTTTAGTAGGACGCAGATGCATCGATCGAAAATTTAATCTTCAGCCGTACTCACTTGACTAAAACCTCGAGAAATATAGTGATTTTCTGACCATTTCTAAAAAAGTTTGACTCGTTAAAGAAGCTTAAATCATAATATTTTGACTTAAATATTTTTTGGCTAAATAATTTTATTACAATATTATTCTAAATCCTAAATTTTACAATTAATTTCCTTTACAGCATATTATTTTCTTTATAAAGATGTATTGAAACTGAAGCTTGATTTTCATTTCGAGTGTATTAAAAGGACCAGGACAGACAAAACCCATTCGGCGCGTCGGAATAAAAACTTGACACCCGTATGAAACATGAAAAAATCCGCACGTAACCGACGTACAAACACAACCACCAACCAGGGGAGAATAAAACGAAAAACAATCGGTTGTCGGGCGCCATCGCCCCCTCCTCCCCCATGCGGCCCTGGTACACGGCGGATTATAATTCCCTTAGCGGGCTAAAAGCTCTCATTTCGCTCAAAACCTTTCGAATGAAGCAATAAAAATGTTGCCGACGCCGCCGCCATGCACGTGTTGCGGTTGCCTTTCATTCGGCCGACGCTTTTGTTTATTTTTCTTTTTTTTTGTATTTTTCGCGACGCGGACTCGTGCTGGCGAAAAACAAATGTCTGCGCGTCGAAAAAACAAGTATTCTTTCGAATTTGGAACCCGTGATGGCATGCTGGCTCTTGTGAAAGGAAATATGGGCATTGTTCGAATTGCGGACGTGTGACGTCACGCGACGCCGAGTCGGCATAACAGAATAGGCAGTACGTCTGATATCAAAATGAATCAAAGTTCTATTTAATAGTAGTGGTTGGTCTCTCTAATGGTTACATCTTTGTTATTTTCCATGATTTTGATTGAGTTATACGTAATACGAGTACGCTTAGAATTGTGTGTTTTGTTTCTAAAGTTATTTGATTCGAGATTCCAAAAAAATTACATTACTGTTTCTCACTTTTATGTCTCTTTTTTAGGAAAGTGCCTCTTTAAAACAGTTTCAATGTTTTATGTTGCATTGCAACCTATTTCTGTACTATTTATTGGGTGGGAGTGGGCGTTTTATATTTTTATTGCAAACAAGCGGATTTATCATTTTGTTTTAATTTTGGGTGGAATAAGCTTTGTTATATAATTTTACAAATTGGCACATTCGACCGGTTTTAGTGATTATTTCCTTGTGTAATTAGTTTAGGCTTTTTAAATGTAAACCACTATTGGCTTTAAAATCTACTTAAATATGATGACAATTATTGTACTTTGTTACAATTATTTTAGTGAATTTATGGCATTCGAGAGCCAGAACAAGAATAAGGTTTGCAATAGCCAAGCAAATGACAAAATTCGTTTCATTATCAGGACCCTGTAATTATAGAGATTGTTTTACATATTATAATAAAATTTTATTAATTATTTAATAGTAAACTGTCTCACATATATATGTGAAATATTATAGGAGATTTAATATCGACATATCTTTGGAAATACAATGTAAGTTTGTTTATAGTTGAGAACACGAGTGCTCCGAAATCAAAACTTGTTTAATAACCACCAAGCATCAGAAGATGACAGTGGGTCTATTATAGTGAGTTGATTAATTTTGCTACATTCAATCTCAAAGCTTCTTGAGACAGTTTATGTCAAGAGCTTCTTAGAAATAGGTACGTCTGCTAATTATATGTCAAATGCCCTAGATCATCTCTATCGAAATGACATTTTAAACAGTTGTTCACAAAGTTTTAATAATAATCTATGAATTATATATTTTGAAGAGTTATCAATATGCTTATAAAATATTCAATTGTTCATAGTTAAAATATGTGTATATTAATAAATTAATTAATTATTTATACTTCAATTGGCTAATGATCGCGTTTATATAGTGCACTCATAATGTATATAAATACTAAAAGATTTGAACAGTGTGTTAATAATAAACAAGTGTTAATAATATTATTAAAACATGCTGTGTAACATAGGAACGAATTATCAGTGTATAAAACCTAAGGTAGCAACCTAATAGTATGGGCTTGCGGTTTACGAAACTAACGGTCATAGGTTCGAATGACGCGAGGAATTATAACAAATTTGCCTTATATTGATTTATTTTTACGATTGCCTGTAAAGTAAGATGATTCATGTGTCGGATGGGCATGTATAAATTTATTGCGGTCGTGTCGGTTATCTGTCCCAACGCACTACAAGGGTGATGGAAGAGTAGCGCACCTGTGTTTGCACGTACACTATGATATCTCTTCTCGACTGCCTCCGTAGCCTAGTGGTAAGGGCGTGTGCTTTAGAAACCGGAGGTCGTGTGTTTGTATCCTGCGGGGTCTCAACAATTTTTTATTGTTGTTTCCTAGTTGGTTAGGGCAATTTGGGCTGATCACCCAATCGTCTGAAATGTAAGATGATCCATGCGTCGGATGGCCACGTAAAAAATCGGTCCTGCGCCTTTCTTTCTACAGTCGTTTATCCGTCCCATCGTTCTTATAAAGGAACAGGGAGTGCGCCTGAATTTGCGCGTAAACTTGTGTACTATAATATCTCCTGCGTAGTTGGCTGATTGCTAATATAGATTTGCCGCCGTAGTCTCGACTGGACAACATTATTATTATTATATCTCTTGCGTAGATGTTTTACCTTACGTGAGACCAGCCACCGTACTCGTGAATTACGACAATACGTTTAGGAAAACATAGTGTTGGTTGACCCGCGACCAGGTGATCTCCGTGCAGTAGCCAGTTCCAGTTGGGAGCGAGTAACGAGTAGTAGAGTAGGGATCGGCCGTCTTAGCGTTCATTGAGAAAGGCCTATGTCCAACAGTGGACTTTTAGAAGCTGATAATAATGATGATGATGACTCACTTGTTTTATTTTGTATGTGTTAATTTTTTTTCATATTGAGCTTGTATGAACGATGCTTTGTTTATTTAGTTTTAATTAATATTATTTATGCATTGCTGATAATATTTTTTTGTTACAGGTATGTATTGCCAGAATAAGACATAATCTTGAAAGAGGTATTAACACTTATTAAATACTTAGGGGAAGAATATTTAAGATTGTCCTTAATTTAACGATCATAAATCATTTTAGCTTATATTCTTAAAAGGTGTAATAGACTTCTTGAATTTTTAAACTAAAAATGTAGCTTCAGTAGTGTAGGTAATCCTATAATTATTAAAAGCTTTCTTAAGGCGGTAATTACATTATTATTAATAATGATAGATGACGCTGATAATGGATATGTTTGTGGCGTTATCCATCATAGCATTGTAGTCACTAATTATAGCCAAATTTATATTGTTACAGCAAAGTAGATATCGAAATAAAAAGGAAAATACCGAAATAATTATCAACAACTTAGAAAAGCGTGATTTTCTTATGTAATTAAATGTCTAATATTCTGTTAAAATGTTGGTATCATACCTTCAAATCATACCTGGCCAAAAGAGATGCTGAAATTATGTATACAATGTTACCAAAGCAACCAAGTGGCTTAGTCATCTGTACTAATAGTTTATGTAGCAATTGATCTTTAAGAACGATAGATGATACTACTTTGTTGCTATATGTTATTTATACTTAATTGTTTGTTTTTTTTTATATCACTACATAGTATAAAACAAAGTCGCTTTCTCTGTCCCATATCCATTTGTGTGCTTAAATCTTTCAAACTACCCAGCGGATTTCGATGCGGTTTTTTTTAAATAGATAGAGTAACGTTTATATGTATATATATAACACATGCTTAATATTGTAGGTATATTTTCTATCAGAAACAAGGTTTACGGATTTGATAAAGTTTTGATTTGATTGGTTGAAAGATTTGATTCTTTCGTAATGGTTAGGTTAAACCAAAATACGCACATACTTTAACTTATCTTTTTTTCATTCAATGAAATGCGTTCGTGTTTCTTAACACTTTAACTTACATAAAAACACGCGTCAATTGTTATGTTACCAAAAATAAATTAATATGATATTTTAAACAATACGAATTCTAACTTTATGTGAAGTAACAGTCTGACGGACTTTATCGGGATTAATTACATTAGTTTTTTTAATATATCCAATGTATCAGTCACGGGACGGACTCTTAAGTTTAAAATTAAACGCGTCAAACATTGTTTATAAGAGCATAGCCATTTTTATCTTCAACGAACAAAAACGCTGCGTTAAGGAATCCAATTAAAACGAAAAGCAATTTTAGATTTGTATTGGGCGGCCACGGAGAAAAAAAAAGGAAATCAGATGGGAATCGAACAGGGACGCGTTTGAATTACGCGATATTTTCGTATCATCGGCATCGTCGGAGGCCGTGGAAAAAAAAAAAAATAAATAACCAACGTGTGGGGCTTGCGGCGGGCAGCTGTGCCCGGAGTATTACCGCTAATTGAATTGTATTCCCGGCGTTCCATTCGTCGGTGTTCCCTGTGGAATGTTCTGGAGGGAATGCGATGGAATTGTCTAGACGGTGGTAATGCTACCGTTACTTTTGTAAGCATACAAATCTGGAATAGTCGATCGAGAAACTCATATTAGTATACTACGATTGCTGTATTTCATATTTTTGCATTTTTTGTCTTCGATACATTGAACATGCTAACAACAACCGATTAAAAGTAAACAGTTTACTTCAAAAACTGTTTAATACAAATAAATAGCAGAACCCAATAAGATCTAGAAGCTACTTTTAGACACAAAATCTCGTTGGTACCTAAACGATGCTCTAATTTGTGGAAAACTACGTGAAGGTTGTTGTTTAAACGTACTACAGTCTAAACGCGTCTCGTGTTTGTGCGATGTTTACATAGATTTGAAAACCGCTTGACGGTTGTATGTAAATTTTTTACAGGAAACCGTCCGGGGAAGTCCCGATGCCTATTTCTACCACAAAGCGGTAGTGTATGTACACAACCGTTTAACAAATAATAGGGCACCATAGCTAGCGTAATTACTGGGTAATAGAGTCCACATACTACGCCTCAAGATCGCAAGTGGTGTAGCATCTTACTCTGTGTCTCTTATCGTATCACTTGCCATCAATTCTTGCTATACGTCGCGTGAATTTTAAAAATATTCTTATATGTAAATTCGTAAAATTCTTTCTTTCGACAATATTCGTAGTCTTATGAATATCGTCCAACAATATATCGTCGTAGAAAACCGATCGTGTAACGTGAAATATGGACGTCTGTAAAATAAAATTGCCCGGAGACGAAAGTATTCCCGCTTTTTCGCGTCACATATTGGCACTGCCCGTTACTTTTTAGGTATCTCGTAAGGATACATCGAATAACTGTTTCGTATTCGGTATGTAACGTTACGTCCCTCTTTACACTTTTTTATAAATAGCTATTCGTATTTTTATGTGACGCGACGGACTTTATATTTATGTCTTACGACAAAAGTGTTACTTTTTGTTTCGTTACATATAATGTGTTTCGGTTGCTTTGTATACCATCAGCAAAACTGAAGAGAATTAAAAAAGGTGTTAAAAATGTGTATTATTTGCACAATTACTCACGATATGCAAATTCTATTATTGCAATCGTAATCACCTAAACTCTTTCTTATCACTGCATAGTATAAACAAAGTCGCTTTCTCTCTCCATATGTCCCTATATATGCTTAAATCTTTAAAAATTCGCATTGGATTTTGATGCCGATATTTTAATAGATAGAGTGATTAAAGAGGAATGTTTATATGTATAATTCATACATAATATTCTTGAGAAACGCTGATAAATTTATATATGTTTCAAATAAGCATCATAGTAATTTTTTATAAAACGCATGGTCATGTATAACGAGTTTTAATATCTAGTTTTTCATCGTACGCCGCGCGTAATTGAAATTCCACGCGATTGTTTATCGACATTGGCAGTTTCGGGTCAATTATTAACGATTTTATCGCATTTGTATACGATGCGACGTGTCGTCAAAAGGAAATATATTTTATATTATAAATGATATATATATATTAATTTTCAGAGTGAGTGGATTTATTATTAATACCGTATATAAAGGAAATACGTACATAATTTTATAGTTCGCAAATTTTTGCTAAATTGTTTCTATTTTAAGTAAATCTGAAAATTACTTTTACAATAATATGTTATGCTTGAGATTTTATATACATTTTTATGTTTTTTGTTGATATGTTCTATTCGAATGTTTCAGGTTTTAAAATTTCCTATTAAGAGTTCTCCATATAAGCATTTTTATGGTTAATTTTTTTGCTGTTCGTTAACATTTTGCAATCATCAATTATAAATGGCATCAATTTAAAATAATTAAAAAATAAAATTATAGGTCGTTTGGAATCTCTATCTCTTTAATGACTTACGTGAACCTATCTCGAAGTGGCTGACTTTTTACTCTTGTCATCTCTATATAGTTCCGGTTTAAAATTTTACATTTAAAAAATTATTGTGGGTAACAACTATTATATGTTGTAACAGTATAAAATCAGAAAAATGTTCCATTCTCTCCAAAAAAGCTTTCCCTCAGTAATAAATAAACAGCAATTATCTTGCCTTGATAATTAAAAAAAGGCAAAGAATATGTATTAAAAGAAAATTTTACGGGATTTAATATCTTTTTATTCCCCGGGAATGGTAAAGGGACTCCTGTCGTCATTAGTATTAATTATGATCTGTCACAAGTTGAGCAGGAAATGCCCGACTTGCGCACTTTTTTTATAAACAATTAATTCTCGTGACATTAAAAAATTCACAAGGCAACTTTGCTGCACGCCACCCTTCGCAATTAATTAAAAGTAAGGGTTGGTTATTCTGTTTTACGAATGCAATTTGCTTATGTGAGTCACTATGGGTTAATGGGTAGGGAAGAGAACCTTTATTCTTTTCTAGTTCACGATTAATTAGAATGTATAAGACGTATCAAATAACACGCTGTTTGTGTTTTGTTTGATGTCGCATCTCTAATTACTTCTAACAGTGGGTAAGGAAGAAGCTCAGTTGACAGACTTATCTATATATATATAAAAGAGATTCCCACCTATATATTGACTCATCACGATATCTCTGGAACCATAAGGCCTGCATTGAAATTTGGTAGGAACATATGCCAATTTTGACAAAATCTCCATTTGGGTTGCGGGTCTAGCTAGTAATATATGAATAAAGGGAAGAGATCTGTATTTAAAAGTTTTAAGACCTTCTATTATGTTCTGTCCTATTGACGAATGTTCTTGAAGGTCCACTTTTACAGGGGGTTTAGCTCGAGCGGATCTTTCACGGCGTTCTAATCAGCCGCAAATCATTATGCAGAAACATACGTGTTTGTTTAGCGCACCGAGCCAGCGAATTAATGGCGCAGGTAAATGAGACGTACCATCCTAGGACTACCGGTAGGCAGCGAAATGATGATATCATTGGTATTGCTATTATCTATTGTTTTCGGTGACCACTGGCCAGACTGCTCGTCTTCCTTCGTGGACAATGAAAAAAATGCACATAGAGAATAAACTAACATCTGGTTTCATCTATGTTTATATGAAAGAGATAAAATTTTAAAGATAAATTAGGTTTAGATGAAATTTACATAGTCTATAATATAACATGCCGTCAGTCGTAAAGCGACGGCCTAATCTTATTGAGTGATATAGAATTCCTATTATGAAAGGAATTCGAAACTAGTTTATTAATCAACCGATAGAATCTGTGTCGTATGCATATTGCATTTCAATTGTGATTCCTCATAATCTCTTTGAAATGCTAATTTAGGAACATACACTACAGTGGGAAATGGTGTAGGCATGTACGAAAATTTGCTTTATCTGAAATGCTCGCATATGTTTTATCTCTTTTAGATATTATTTTTATTAACTACGCAGGCAGACGGGCAGTCGGGCCACCTGATGGGATGCGGTCACCGGCGTCCCATGGATTGGCAATACAGTGGTATCGCCAACGCGCCGCCTACCGTGAGACAGGGTGATAAGTCTAGTTTACCCGTAAATACGCTGGCTACGGTGTCCTTTAAACTGAAACACAGCAGTGTTTTTACACTACTGCTTTGCGGCAGTAATAGGCACCGCGGTGGTACCTACCCAGACATTCCCTTGTAAAAAAGGGAGACAAAGGAGACAAATCACCAGATTGATAATATTTTTTCCTTATCTAGCAGTCTTTTGCTGGAGGAAAATTATATTATTAAGCAAAATTATTGTGATAAAATGAACCTACAATAAAAAAAAGTAAAGACGTCTCCTACACGCAATAACTATTGGCAATTAGTAAAGTTGAAGATATATTTCTGTAGGATAATTTTAATTTATGTATATATACAAAAAAAAATTGGTGTTTCTGTTTGTAATATCATAACTAACCGTTATTAAACGATATATATTATGTTGTGTTGTCAAAAATGACTTGTTTTAAATTTTTAAATATTGTCTATTTGTTATGATTAATCTTTGGATGTAATGACTTGTCCGATTTTTACATGACTATGCTTTTATAACTGACAGTACTTAGGCCACTTTTTCTGGAAAAAAGTATAAGATTTTTTTAATGCTATGGCGCTATGCTTCTATGATTTACGCGGATGAAGTCACGTGGCAGCTTAGTGTTTACATTAAAACTTTTCGATGCATCTATCATCCTACAATACGTTTTAAGTTTGTTCCTTTCAGATGTAAGTCCGCAATACAGCGGAGAATCAACCAGACATATGCGGCAAATATCTTTCCCATTTCTATTCGATGCACAAACAAATATAAAGCGCGACTCGCGTATGCTCTTGTGAGTTCGCGTCTATTGTCTTTTATGTTTCAGTTAACCGGCGTTGTTTGATATTGTTGTGTGAACAAAGGCTTCGTTTTTCTGTTTGTAGAAAAAAAAGTTACTTTATATTATTTAGTTAAGGGAAATTTTGTTATATTTTTTTATTTCCTACTTGCGTTTGAAGTTTAGGTCAAATCGCGAAAGAAACGTTGCGGCAATTTTTTTTATATTTTGTGTAAAGATTATTATTTTATGTATGATATAAAATTGTGTTGATTCATTAACGCTTATGCTGAGGCATAAAGTACACAAATTTAATGCATTTAAGGTCAAAAAGCGTTGTAGCTAGGTTGAAACAACTTTATAACTAAGTTAACGGGTTTAATTCAAATACATTTAGGTTATAATTGTAATAAACATCAGTTCGCTTCGCACATTTGTCAAATCACATATTCAAATATGACGCTTGAAATCTTAACAACGAGTACTATACGCCCAAATAATACGATTCTCCACCACCCTTATCTCGATACGTCCGCACAAACAGCACACAAATAATTCCCTGCAATAAAGCTACGATAACAGCTAAACAAAGTCTCGCGCAGTTCCGTCCTACGGCACCGTCCCCGTGTACACAATCTAATAAGGCCCTCACCTTACTGAAAGCACCCATCTACCTTTGGTACCCTTCGGATGAAGCAATAAACGCGCAACAACCCCCACCCACGCGGATCCGCTAATATTTAATGGACGGGTTGTTACTGCCGTTCGTTTAACAATTGTAGATAAGATGTGTGTGTTAGGTTTCATGTGAGTTAATGTGTATGTGATATGGTTTGTTCGTTGATGGAACGGAGATGGAGTTGGGTTTTATTAGCGTTCGAAAGGTTGACGAAACCACGGTTTCGAATAATAAGTATTAATATGGATATCGTTTAGTGTGTGAATTTTTCATTGATCAATGACAAAAGTAATGTAAAAGTTAGAGATAGCGAATGCATAAATGGAGTTTTGGGTTCATATTAAAATATATGATATTAGGGTTAATTGTTTCAATGGTTTATCCATTGAGTTATTTGAATATAATTTAATATAATCTAATGTTCGTTATTTATGTATCAAAGCTTAATATTTCATCAAACTTTTTGAGGATCTCTACTGCTAAAAAGGCCACAGGATTTACTTATACAGCCTCTTTTGCGACGCGGAGCTCTCTCGGATATATATAATATTTGACACTATGCAATATTGAATGACGAGAACACACATATATAAATATCGTGTGAAGAGAAATTCGAAATGTCAATAGACGCTTATAAATAATGCCCTTTAAACACGAATGCCTAAGAGAATCTTTTGTTTGGAAAATGTCAAGGTTATCGCCTTCTCTCCCTTGGCTGGGCCAACGGCTTGGGTGCGATCGTTACAATCGGGGATTATTGGAGCTGTTGAGTTTGTTACAGCCTGATGCGTGCACTTGTATTGTGCTCTTTAGGGGCACTGATGCGCGGTAAAATATTCCAAAACTCTTATGCATCGCAGATTAATAATAATAATAATAATGTCCTCCTAGTCGATTTCGACTATGGCGGCCGGTCTATATTAAAAAGCAACCAACTGCGCAGGAGATATTATAGTGCACAAGTGTACGCGCGAACACAGGTGCCTTATTCCTATTCCTTTATATTCTCAACGTCTGATGGGTCGGATAACCGACACCACCGGAGAGAGATAAATTTTTACATGCCTATTTGACGCATAGATCATCTTACTTCACAGGCATTTGGATTATCAGCCCGCGTTACCCTAACCAACTAGAAAACAACAATGCAGATTCGAACCCATGACCTCAGGTTTGAGAAGCACAATTTTATCCTCTGAAATTAGCACAGCAGTATTAGTGCTTAAATCAGAATATTAAGATTCGTCCCTTCAATATTTAATACGTGGCTATGTATACCTATAGTTTCACAATAAACATAGTAAAATACATGTCATTATTAAAAATTAAACATTTAGAAAAAAAGTAATGATGAAAAATCCCTTTTCGTTGCCAGTTTAGAAAGTAAACAGTATTAAAGTTAATTCCTCCCCGACGCTTACTTATTTCACGCCAAAGTATTATCTCAACAACCATAACGGTGAATAACGGCTCAGGGGCAATTCATTATGCGACGTTGGATGTATATAAGGGTTGGCTTCTTTGTGATGTTAATGCGAAAGAATTCAGGAGTACGTCGGAACTTTTAGACAGCTTGTTCCTAGAAGTCCCTCCTACTGGCATATTAGCGTCGTCAACTCACTCTAATTTATTCGTGATACGGGTGCACATCTTAGTAATAATAAATATGTGTTAATCTTTATGTCTGTTTGAATTTTTAATTATAAATAATACAATTTCGTGGATTATATCTAAAGATAGAAAAATATTTACTACCATACAAACACAACAATACATAACAATTTAATATAAGTTTGATGCACCAAAATGGTTTCAACTCAGCGTAATTTCACAACAAAATTTAAAAACTTATTTTCAGTGAAACCAATAGAATGTAATACATGAAAATATTTTACAAACAATTAATAGTAGGCTTAAAATTAACAATAGAGTATTACAATAGTGGAACAAAGAAATATACAATATAATAAAAAGACACCGGTGGTATGTCCCCTATTTACAGGAGACCGTCTGGGTGGGTACCACCGCGGTGCCTATTTCTGCCGCGAAGCAGTAGTGTGAAAACACTGCTGCGTTCCGGTTTGAAGGGCACCGTAGCCAGCGTATTTACTGGGTAAACAATACTTAACACCCTATGTCTCACGGTAGGCAGCGCGTCGGTGATACCACTGGTATTGTCAACGTCTATGGGTATCAGTGACCACTTCCCATCAGGTGGCCCGACTGCTCGTCTGCCTGCGTATGCCATAAAAAAAAGGCAAAGGCAAAATTTTCTAGGAAATAAATAAGCAAAAATAATAATAATAAATTGTATATGTGTGTCGTACAGTGCCAGTGTATAGTTAGTTTGACGAAAGTTTTAGAGATTAATTTGCCATTAGCTCAAGTGCCAGATTTTTGTGAAGAAAGCAAAAACTTTTTAAACTGCTATTTAAATGAATTTACCGATTTAAAGTTTCTTGTATCGCGTTTAGTTACTTTACAATTATTTATTAGTCTCACTCTGGGCAGGTTTTGAAACGTCGGGTATCATTTTAAATTATTGTAAAGCAATTAAACGAGATTAAATCAGGGAAACCCTATCATTTATCTTGTATAGTATTCGCATGAGCATTGAAGTATCAAGTTGAGAATTTTTGATGTAAAAGCCTTTTATGCCATTCAATAACAAAGTTCGGCTATTCGATTCTGATGACTTATCCATCATCCTCATCATCTGCCTGTGATAGTCCAATGCTGGACATAGGCCTTCCCTAACACACCCCTATCCATTAGGGGGTTTATACCGTATCCCACCACGCTGGTCCAATGCGCGTTGGTGGGTGGACCGACTTTTTACATGCCCATCCGACGCATGGATCATCTTACTTTTCAGACAATTGGGTGATCGGCCCAAATTGCCCTAACCAACTAGGAAACAACGATGAAAATTTGTTTCCCCGCAGGATTCGATCCCACGACCTCCGGTTTCTAAAGCACACGCCCTTACCACTAGGCTACGAAGGCAATTTTTATTTGGATGTATATAAAACAATGTCATAGGTAAATGATTTTAAAACACTTTGATACTACATTCGAACAGGTTATCTGCTATTTCAAGAGGTCAACATAGTTTTGATTTGTACATGTTTACATTTAAGTACTGGATGGACTTTGCTGAAACTTTGTGAGTGCTTTTTCATAGCACTCTTTGCATAGTGGTTGAGGACAACACTAACACAAAAAGTCGTGCGACGATGCTCCACGTTATACTGTTTCTCTCAAACGCGTAGCTAGATCTATAGTAATTTATAATTAAACTGTCAATAAAAAGAAAAGTTATGTTATAAGATGGTTCTAGAAACAATTATGATAAATATTTTTTTAAGAGGGCTAGTGCTTAAGGAAAATGGTCATTACATGTAGCCCTTGGATAATTAAAAAAACCTTTGATGTTTCAAAAAGGGATTGATTTATTTTTTATGTCTGTAGTCGTTTTTAAAGTTATTCTAAAGTATATGAAGCTTAATTCAAAGCGTGCTTTAACTTTTTTTGTAAACTAAATATTTTTGCTAAATAAGAAAGAGGTATAGAAATTATCGTCGTGTTCTTTATAAAAATCATAGCATAGTTTGCATAGCATACTATTATTAAATTATCTTTGTTATGACCAATAGAAAAGGTAATAAATGAAGCAGCATCATCACACATGCCGCATTTATTATATATCTAGAAATAAATTGGGTCGTTTTTTCTTCTGTAACTATAGACTCTAAGTAGGATATTAAATATTCTTAAAGCATCGAGAGCGAAACTTACCACCGCTATGGACTTTAATTAAGTTGACGTTTCACGGGGGCCCGGGCAGTTAGTGCCCCGGTCTATGGTTGTTTGTCGCGAAGTTAATGAATTAATGTGTTAATTACCAAACTTTGCGCGCGGTCGATTCGGTGCCGAGACCGAAGTTTGTTACGCGAGCGGGGTATACTTGTCGCATCGCATTGTTATATTGCCGTCGATTCTGTTTGGTTGTGTATTCAAGGCGGATGGGTATCGAGTCTTGAAATCGTCACATGTGGAATACGAGGTGATGTTTTCCTCGTGTTTGCTCGTGGTATTTGTTTTCTATATGTGTATGTTTAAATTACTAAACGTATATGTGGAGTTCTATTGGTGTTGAGTTGCGAATATGCTTTGTTGTTTTTGTTATGTTTAATGTTTTGGAAGGTGGAAGGTTCTCTATGTTCGGGGAAATGTCCAAGATATTTATCACCGCAGGACTTTATTTCGGGTATAACTTATGGTTTAAGGTGCCAATAATTTACCTGACAAAATGTATAAGGTATATTGACTCTAAGAATCCACGCGCATTTGTTTAAAAACGAATTTCGGTTTCATTTATGTATTTACAGAAGCCTTACTTAATACTTATTAAGAATTGTAATGAATTGTAAATGAAGTTTCAATATCGTTTATTCCACAAGACAAAGGATCAAATTTTACTTACTTTAGAAGTTATTCCTCAACGACCTCAAAATCCCTTTTCTTAGTATTCTTAAATCACTCGGTATTGTGTCCACTTCTTGAAATCGATAACTCTGGTATTGTTTTGCACTTAAATAAATTATTTTTAGTTTAAAAGAAAGAAACGTGTCAAATCGTACAAGCATAAAAAACCGTATAATCTGTATTTGGAAAATATATATATATATATATATATATATATAATATATATATATATATATATATATATATATATATATATAAATCTCAATTCACCAAATCAGACTTGGAACATATTTATGTTACCCATGGCAACTAAGTAGAGATGAGATATTTTTATTGTATAAAGCGAAAGGTTAAACAGGTCGTTCACCTGCTGATTAGTGACGCGCCCTGCCTATAATAATAACAGAGTTATCCAAATCTGCTTACCGCCCCGTGATATGGGGTATTACATCTCGACCACGTAGTTACTGAAATTACGTTGGCTACGGTGCCTTACAAGCCGGAACAGGGTAGTGATTATACACACCACTGATTTGTGACAGAGGTAGTCACCCCGGTAATACCATCCCCAATGGTCCTTTGTTAAAAGACAGACAAACCACCTTTAACCATTTTCTTTCTTATTGATGAATTGTCAACGTTATGTCACTTAATCGGTAACAGTCCACTAATAACAAATTCATATGTGCGATGCCGCTTTGTTGCTGTGGGTTACAATTTTAACGCTTATTCAAAATACAATTGATTCGGCTAAACAATTAATTTAAAGATAACATAGGTTAGAAAACAAAACAAATTTAAAGATTACTTTTAATACCTACTAATGAATAAATATTCGAAAACAGCAATCCTTTATCTACTACCCTTATCTTGCGCTTTAGTTAGTTTGATATAAATGCGTACTAATAATTTTGTAAAACCAAACTGATTTCATATTAACTGGCTTCGTAGCCTAGTGGTATGGGCGTGTGCTTTAGAAACTGGAGGTCGTGAGTGCAAATCCTGCGGGACTTACTAAATGTTCATCTTTGTTTCGTAGATGGATAGGGCAATTTGGGCCGATCACCCAATTGTAAGATGATACATGCGTCGGATGGGCATGTCAAAATTGGGTCCACCCACCAATTCGCATTGGACCAGCGTGGTGGGATACAGTCCAAAACCCCCTAATGGATAGGAGTGTATTAGGGGAGGCCTACGTCCAGTAGTGGACTATCACAGGCTGATGATGATGAAACTAGTTTTACACATGAATATTATTGCCTGACTTTTAATTATTACTATTAACGTAATTAGATCCTTTCAAAAATTCTAAGAAAGTTCCTTGTTATCAACATTTAAACAGACCACCAGTGAATTGGCTGTGAGCTCATTTGGGCAGGATAATGTTACGTAGATTCAGTTACAAGGAATGTTTAATAAGGTTTTCCTTTACATTTTACATACAACGCCGAAAGACTTATAAATTGGAGGAAATAAATCCTCCAGTTTCAAATGAAGACCTTGAAATTGTAGAACAATAAAACGTGTGTACGCAAAGCAGGCGATTATTTCGTTAGCCTTGTTTAAAGATCGTAGAATATTATTATAGCTATTAACAAGCTATAATATTGTTATAGCTATTAACGAACCTAGCGCACATCTCATCATATCACAGTCATAGCTCGAAATTTTGGTAATTACAGTGTATATTCAACATTGTTAAATTACAGCTTGTATCGTTTAATAATTTTATAAAATTCTTAACATATAAAACCTTTTCGATTGCACATGGTCACAGAAAATTTAGTCTGTTCAATGTTACTCATTTGTCAGCTCTTATGATTCAAGATTTTCTCAACTTCCATTCAATGAACTTTAACACTTCACTTTAACTTTCCCGTAGCGCGCGATAGGAACAACGAAATTTAATTAAACATTTATGTTATAGCTGTTGATTGATAGTGATATGTTCTAAGAGGTGTGTGAATCGTTTGTAAATTTTGTTACACTCCAATTTATGAAGCTATATAAGACAGAAACTAAAACCGTTTATAGAGTTAAAATCTCTCAGTACAAGTACTGTTTAGTCCCGATAATAATTAATGTTTTCAATTTATATTTCCAGTAATTGCCTCAAGTTATTATGGAGACGGCTTTAACATAAACAGTAACAAGCTTGTTTCATATAAACAACAGTTTTTGCGAAGAGCGCCCTTCGTCTGATTTCTATAACCCAAGAAGTAAACTGCAATCGATGCATGGATTAATTTAAAGTAAACCTTAATATTTAATATATCTATTTTTAGATCGTCGATCTCATGCAGGTAAGATGAATCAATCTTACTTTTCAGGCAATCGAGTCACCAGCTCCCTATGCCTTTGCCGTCTAGAAATCGAAATCAAAAAATTTTTGAGTGTTGTGTGATTCGAATCCATGATCTCCGTTTTATGAAACATGGCCAACACACGATTACAAAGTTGGATGGAACACCATACGATTACAAAGTTAAAAGCAATACATTTATTAGCGTACTTATAAGTAAATTAATTAATAGTTTCTATTTTGTAGTATTTTATGTACTTTTGCCACTATTATATTGTGTTTAAATTATTTTTATCAACCAACTAGAACTAACTAATCTAGTAAACAACAATGAAAAATTTTGTGTCCCGCAAGGATTCTGAAACCCACGACCTCGGTTTCTAGCATCACGCCTGATACCACTAGCTGGAGCAGTTAGGTCCCCTAGAAAATATTATAATGAAATAAAAAGGTTGTGTCTTGTGCTTGATGAACAGTGTTACTCAAGCTTTATGCGAACATCGAACTCTTTACAAAAATGTTACATGGTAAGTATTGAAAAATTGTGCAGCGATAAACAAAATATGTTTCGAAACAAATACAGTTATTTCGTAATTTTGATTTGATCCCTTTCTAATCAAAAATTACAACCATTGTGCTTTCGATCAATAACCAATCAAGGGCTCATTCCGTATATAATAGCCGTACATTTCCGTGAATTGATTAATCTATTAGTAGATATCTCCTAACTCTAATCCATATAATGTCGAGTAGATCTTATGTTACAGGTGCACAATTGTTCGAATATTAGTATAATTATTTCTATTGCTTGCGTGAATATTTATCATTAAAATAAAATTACTTTTACGATTTTATCAGCGTATTTTACATTTTAATTCCGACTTTCGAATTTGTAGCCGTGGTCACGTAGACTGCCCGTGACCAGCCTATATATAAATCGCGATAAATCTGTAAGTAATTTATTTAATAATGTAATATTAGTAATTTGTTTCAGGATTATGTAGTTAACGTTTCGATTTTGATTTAATTTGATGGCATCTTACGGAATATAATAAATGTACATTTTGTACAGGAAGTACTGCTGAAAAAAAAGAATTAAAGAGTTTCTAAGCGTTTTATTAATTGTACCTAAGGCCAATAAGAACATTTCTTTGTTTTATATAATGGCAACAGTGATAACATGTTTTAATAAGTAGCGACAAAGTAAATCACAATGCAAGTAGAAACATTGTTTAAAATGTGCTCAGTCCTATTAATGGACGCTTTATGAGTAATTTTAACTAGTAAGTAATTTAAAACATCGGGCTAGTAATTTAGATTTACCACGGAGTTTTATTTATATGAACTCTTTTACCATTTTTACTTGCTAAAGCTTTCAATAAGTTGTTAAAGGCGAAGCCTCTAGATCAACGATTAGAAAGCCTTCAAATGCGCAAGTGCCTATAAAATCACTGTTTTGATTTCGGGTTAAAAATTTATGTATTAATACTTTGGGCTAAGAGTATTTCTGAGTGCAATCATTAGTATTACAATCAGGCGGTGTAAAAGCTAGAAGTTATTAGACCTCATTTCAACAAATGGTCGGTAGTGAATTACGCACATCCTACGAAACGGTGAAAGTATGAAGGTACATAATAAGTTTTTTGTCTAATTCTGTTTTTAAATCTGCTTACAAGCTTTTTTTTAGGTGCATAAATAAATTCTAGACTTTAACATTGAAAACACGGAAACTAATTAAAGTAAAACGTGCCTAAAATTTCTCTACGCGCTACGCGTCGGAACTCGCTCGCGCCCGTCGAGTGCCCAACACCGCGATATTTGCGCCGTTAAAAAGCAATTGTGAGAGATTTATTTGAAAAGCGTGACTGCGCCGCCCATTCATTAGCCCCGCCGCCCGCCCGCCCTACAGACGATGATTTATGTGACGTTGACTGATTGCACTTGCATCACGCAATTGCCCGTTCAGACGCTCGTGAAATATTTGTGCGCATATTGAATAGAAAACGCTTCGCGTCTGCGAATCCGCGGTGAAGTGTTCGTTTTTAATATATATGTAGGCCTACTGATACAGTGTGGTGCATATCGTTTAAACAGTCGTCACAATATCAATTATCTACATACCATATGACACACGTAGCTTAAAAGTATAATATAAAAATCAATATGTTCGAAGTATTCAAGATACGCGTCAATCATGTTGAAGATTCTCAATGCCGAATTGTTGATAAAATAACAAGTTCGCTTTGCGAAAAACATAAATACTGCTGATAGCAATTTTGCACCTCCTTAAAACAGAAGGCCTACAATTGATTTTTTTTTATTGTTAACCGTTATGATTTTATTAAAATATTAATCGGTAATGCTCAAAACAATTATTACGTGTATCGATGCCAAAAGTTATTAAATGAAATCGGTCTGAAGAAATTCAATAGTGTTGTAATTAAGCATTAGCCGAAATAGCTATATATTTAGTTGTCGAGAGAGTAGCAATAAATTTCCTGAGATGAACACATCACCAGAAGCGAAAAGCGTCCATTAGGTCAAGAGCTAGCTCGTGTCAAGAACTACAGCCTAACTTATTTCAACGGATGTTACTTACTTGACTGTTCATCTTATAATTAATTATACATATATGGCTTTATACAGATCTAACATAAAAGGAACGAGCAAATAAAACGTGACGTATAAACGTTCTTTTGTCAAAATTATACATTTAAATGTAGCTTAAGTTTGTTATAAAGCTATAAAGATACGTTGACCCAAATAATGTTCCTTCAATTTTGTTAACTGCAATTATATTCTGACGTAACCTAATAACTTCATCGTTATGTTATCACTACAGTTAATGTAGTCGTTCGAATTTTTACGATCACACTGAATATTTATTAAAAGTCTGTCCCTAATATATTATTAATCCATTACAATTATCCCCGCACGGATATTAATATTACTCACAGGATTTTAATTTTAATTTCCACACGGAGACTATTCAGCGTTCGTAGCTCCGAGAAAATATCCGTAGCACGTAAATGTTACGGGCTACGCGATGTGCTACGCCGCAACGCGAATTCGCTCTACGGGTGAACCGCAAACGTCATAAACATAATGTTGTAGCAGACAGATGCGCTACTCTATTTGTATATATTTAAAGTGATTATAATTTGGTTGATGTGTAACATTTGGTGTGTTCGGTTTGAGGCGAAATAATTCAAAATCCTTCTTCTCGGTAAGAAACATGTACCTTATTTGTAAATATGATTTGATCAGTTCTTGTGGTTTAGTTTGTGTGCTACATACAAATATATAAGCAAACATATTAATGGCAAGCAATACATTACGTTCGTAAAATGCGGTGTAATGCGAATTGTCGAATATTTTTAAAAGCACTTCAGGCACACAGTGTTACAAGTTTTAGCCCCAATCGTCGCTTTGGAAATCAATAAATTATTAAGATGCATTGCATGTTATTACATGTTATAAAAATTATGCACATAGCTCATGCTTAAAGAAGTCTCTTAAGAAAATTTTGAAGTGCAAGTCTTTATTATTATCTGAAAATAAATAGATTATAATATGCAGTATTCACACTAAACTAACAGCTTATTTTGATATTAAAAAAAATATTTTTACATTAGTTTTTTTCTCGGCACATATCAGTAGGGTATGTCTTTTTTATTTCCAGATGCTTATTACTTGAATACTCTTTAAATAAACAAATAATTTTCTTAACGATTATATCCACATTGCGCTTAATATAAATTCTAAGTACGTAGACACTTGCTGGCTCGAGAGAGGCAAAGACACGTTAAGATGTATGAGTTTGTAGTTATGTTATCAAATGGACCAAGTTTGTGTACGAAGAAGCTTCTCGTATATGTGTGTGTGTGTGTTCCTTTAGGAAGAATTTCGTAATGAGAACGTCTAGACATAACTGGTGCCTACGGAGTAATGATTTATGTGTTTAGTTTTCGTAACGTTTTTTGTAGCTTCGCTTGTATTATTATTTTATTACGGTAATGGGATGTACTTTTAATAGAGAATTATCGCGTTACGACCTTGTGCATAATTGCCATCTCAATTTTATGATTTCATTAGCACAGTTTTTAACCAGTATAATGTCTACAATTAAATCAGTATCATTATAAAACTGCAAAAAGTTTTCACCAAAACAATTTTATAAGTAATTCATCATCATCATCGTCATCATCATTGTCAGCCCGTGGTAGTCTACTGCTGAACATAGGTCTCACCTAATGCACGCCATATAAGTAATTGTTAATAATGTATTAAGCATATATACTATTTGCCAAATTAATATTAACATAAAAGAAACTAACTTTATATTTTATTTATATTGGTGATTAATGACTCGTAAGTAATTATTTTCAAAACCAATTAGGCTTAATTCCGATTTTATTTGCATTTTGTAGCATACCCTTATCTGTGTTTAATGTAAAATTTATATGAAAAAGCTTTTTTTATTTTAGGGTCATAAATATCTCTATTTAAATAAACGCCTTTCTTCCATTTCATACCTTTGCCGTACTTATTTGCCGAGTTCCTTAATTGTACGCATTTTCGTTGAGCATAAATCGTTATTAAAATTTACAGTGTCAAGCTCGCGCTTACTCTTAATTGTAATGAATTTACCTTTAAAGGATTATTACGTTTATAATATTTCTCGTGGTGTATTTTAATTAACCACTTTTCTGTTTTATTGTGATTCAACGTATCTCTAATATAACTAATGTATAATGTGTATTTATAGTATGTGTTTTAATAAGTCACAAAGTTTGATTTCTTCAACAATGACGAATTTCCGTGTAAGGTTTCATCTCTTGTTTCATCCACCACCACCCTTTCAACAAATTTTTCCGCTAAAATAAGAAGCGTTGGTCCTATCTTAGAATTTATTTTACCTATATATCAAATTTCGTCAAAACAAGCTTAATCGTTTAGACGGTAAAGATGGATAAACATAGTATCCATATTAATACGAATATTAACTAAGAATACATTAAAGTCATAGTAATACTTTCGTTGCATTACCAAAACGTTGGAGTCAACATTGAAAGAACACTATTTATCTACCACGGACTTTATTTTAATAATGTTATAAGTAATATTAAATTAATTAGCTTCTTTGACCGACTTTGACGTATTTATTACATCAATTTAATTACAATAATTATGGCAGATTAACCAAAAAAAATAGGTATATGATACTATTATCATAGTCCATTCATGATACTGTGATTATAGTCCATGTGTTCGTAAAGTGTTGCCAAATGCCAGTGATTCGTTTCGCCATTCGGCGCGTTTAAGCGCGGCTCATTGTCTGTTGGCATCTGAGTCGCAAAGTCTAGCGGGCAAATGGGCCTGGAGGGTTGCCACTAGCGTCGCATTAGCGGCACTATGAATGCCCGATATCGTTCAGATAAACGGCTGCAATGTCCCCTTTGTAATGCATCGCGGCTTCAGCACAGTAACTGGTACCACCAGACCGTCTGGAGTGGTAATGGAATCGCGCGTCTCTACGCCGTCGAAAGCTTTTAGCTTTAATGGCCGGAGTAAGATTGGGTTGGTTTTGTGAGTCTAGTTGTCGCTGTTAGTGCAGATGTTAATGTATAAATTACGTTGATAACTCTTTAGTGGTGTTAAATTGATTTTTATAACGCTTGATTAATCTTTTGGGTGTTTATTAAGTGGTCGTTTTATTTATTTTATTTTAAGTAGCGTTATATTCATAATATGACTGCCTTCGTAGCCTAGTGGTATAGGCGTGTGGCTTAGAAACCGGAGGTCGTGGGTTCGAATCCTGCGGGGACTCAATAAATTTTCATTGTTGTTTCTAGTTGGTTAGGCAATTTGGGCCGATCACCCAATTGTCTGAAAAGTAAGATGATCCATGCGTCGGATGGGCATGTAAAAGTCGGTCCGTCAACCCGCATTGGACCAGCGTGGTGGGATACGGTCCAAAACCCTAATGGATAGGGTGTATTAGGAGGCCTATGTCCAGCAGTGGACTATCACAGGCTGATGATGATAATGATGATGATATTTATAAATTACTGTGAATGGTATATCAAAGTAATATATTTAATCGTTACAAAACTTGTTGCATATAAATGGGTGAAATGCCCTTGGTATCAAGTCTGAAGTTATATTGTATTTGTTCAGGGTCTTAAAAACATATCAATAGATTTTTTCGGTTTTTTTTCTGATGAAAATCAAACCTGCAATTTCTTTACTTCAGCTAAAGCCAGTACCACTATACCAAATGGATCGTTAAACTTTAAATTCTCTTTCTCTGATAGGGTTCATATTTCCCTTTTATATTAAGATATTGACAAACGGAAGACTAGCAATAACACACGCGGGGGACCTAGTATACTTAATTTAATTTAACTGCACTTTAGATGTCATCTTCTATAAGTTATTAAGCTTTGGTGGACCGAGTAATGCTTTGTTCAAACAATTTACGTTTATAATTCTCGTCGGCAAGGCAAACGCTGCACAAGCGATTTAAAGGACATTCTAGCTCCCCTTTGGCTTAGCTTTATGTAATTATATGAAAGCGTTTATTCGAAGCAGGCTTTAGTCTGATTTATCACGGTGTTAAATTAAATTTATCACGCCAAATTATTAAGTAAATAGACGGTGAAAATGTTACAGTGGCCTTTTTCATCGTGTATGCTGTTAAAAATATGTAATTAAAAGGTAAATACGATAATTCACGAAAGTTTTTGGTCCCTTTTTACACTCGTCTGTTTTATAAAGAATCAATGGAAAACACCACTCGGTTATAGAAATGTTATTTCAATTAATACGGTTATTTTCATTTCTTATTTATTTATTCAAATAATTAGTTTCTTGATATATATTTTTGTAGTATTAAATGCAGCCTACGTTGCTCAGTAATAATGTAGTATTTTTATTGGCTACAGAATTTTTAAAATCGATCGAGCTTGTGTGTATATCCAAACCATTAAAAAATAGAAATCTTTCTTTTACAAGCTTTTTTATTACATAATTTCATACAATTAGCTAAACGAATTATTCCATCTCTTGGCGATGAGCTTGTGTGTTAGCGTCCTGCTTCAGTTGCGCAAGCTATGAACTTATTTTCTGATCTCAGTTCATAAGGATGGATCGTAAAGCAGTGATTCATTGAAAATTTTGGTGTGATCACTAGATACTAAAAAAACTTTAAAATAATTTATATTACCTTCTATTGATCAAAAACTGTGTTACTTTAACAGTTTTTAAATGCACATATATATTAGCATAACATACAAAGACATGCACACTCTTTCTACTTTCAAATGTGAAGGTTATCTTTTGAAATTACATTGAATGAATGACTATTCGTATGAATTGTGATGAGAGCTATTGAGAGCAACATCTCTGTAGAGGTAACATGTAAAAGCATTTAATGTGAATGTACATGTGACACAGTTTCAGAGAAGTACACCTAAACGAGTGGTATTGTATAAATGTAAACACAATCAGATAATTCTCAATTAAGAAAGTGTCTTCTTTGTTCTTTGTTTTTATCTTAAGATGATTTAATGTGGAGTTCAAAGCGAGATAAATTCAATGTAAACGCTTAACTTATAGCTAAAAGCAAAAGCTTACAGTATTTAGCTCCTAAAATTCTCAAGCTGTTGACACATGGCATAATATATATGTATTAATAAGTAGTATCCTCATGAGCTTTTTTTTAAATTGTGACGGAAACACCTGTTGGGTTATTCATCATCATCGTCATCAACAGCCTACTGCTGGATAAACTCCTCGCCTCGCCTACTCCATTAGCGGGTATTTGGACCGTAACCCACCACGCTGGTCCAATGCAGTTGTTCAGTTGTTAACATCAACTAATTTATAAGAAATAGCAAATGCTAGCAGGCGCATTATTATACATATTCGTACTATATATAACGATGCCTGTCACTTTTTGATTTTACTAAAAGAACACGCTTATGATAAGTGCAAAATTTTGTTACAACGCTTTAATATTTTTTTTTCTTCTTACTTATAGGCTAATTTCAGAAGTTAACTATTATATTTAAAGGTTGATTACGCCATAATATATACTACGATAAAATACGATGTCTTATTTTACATTATACATAAATTAGAAATAGCGACAGTAGACTTAGAATGCTATGCCTAGAGACAAATTAAGTGCGAGTGACGTAAAGCGTGAACCCGTCCTGTCAAATTTTCGGCTCGAATGAATCTAGTGTAATGTTAATATGCTAAAATAATTCACATAAGCATCACGAATCCGGGACAAGCGCTGTTTGTTTGCGTCTGACACCAATTACTTTTGACAAGTACTTACTATTTAGACAGTGTTCATGTTACGAAGGCGATTACATGATTTCATTTCTTTGTGTGCCCCAATATAGTAAGTGTGACAAATTTATTTTATAAACAATTATGTTTATAATTAACTAGTTGTCCTGGCAGGCTTCGTACTACCTCGATCGATAATAAAAGATGTAAAGTTTTGTATAAGATATATTAATGTACATAAAAATAAATGTGATGTGTAGCAAATTTACTTATTAGTTAAATTAAGTACTATGTGACTTAACTTAAGTGAAATTAAGCCTATTTTACACTCATTTATTTCTTTTTCAATTTCGAGAAGTTTTTTTTTTATATTTACTCTACTCATAAACCTTTCCCTGGACTTCCACAACTATTCTAGATAAATAGACCAAAATTAGCAAAATTAGTTCAGTCGTCTTGAGTTTTAGCGGGACTAACGAACAGCAATTCATTTATATTTTAATATATATATTATATTTTATGTATATATTGTATTGCAAATTTGTTCACGACGATCACGGTAGTCGATTATTCTTCAACATCTTACCTCAATCATACTGAGCATACGGAAACAATTATTACAAACGGCCCGCAAAGTAACACGAAAATAGAAAAAAAAACACGCTCGCGCTCACACGAGATACTCTTTTATTTGCTTAATTTCATTCACACAAAACGTTTGCGATAAAAGCTTATGCGAGAACTCGTGCATTACCTTGTACAAATACGAACGGGGCAATTTTTAATTTCGCATGTTTTTTCACCGATTTAATTGAAGTATCGTGTTTCATTAAAAAATAGGCATGCGTTGGGGACATTTTCATTGTAGTACACGAAATGTTTTATGGTTATTTCGTTCAAATGCTAAATTTAACTTGCTAATCGTAACTGGGATACGGTCCAAAACCCCCTATTGCATAGGGGTGTATTAGGGGAGGCCTATCTCCAGCTGTGGACAATCACAGGCTGATGATGCAATGAGACAGTGCCTCTCAATATAGAAAAGTCACGAGTCTATTAAAACACACATTGTTAAAACGTGGTTTGCATGTTGTAGCTTTAGCAAGGAATGTTTTCGTTTTCGAATCTGAATGCTGTTTGTTTGATGTATAAAATGCAAAACAAAGTTGTATACGATATATAAGTTATGTGTCGCAAAATAGACAACAACACCTTTGAGATCTGTAAAATATGGGAAAACGGTGCTATTATTATTTAAGTAAAATTACCGAAATATTGTTTAAATGGCTTGAAAAATACTGTCGGAACGTTGCTATGGTTCATTGAGTAAGCACCGATTAAATTATTATTTTTTACAATCCTCTCAAAAGCATAAGAAAATGGGAGGTGTATAATTTCAGTTGTTATAATCACGAAAATGGAATGACCACGTCCTATTAACCTCTGTGCAATTGTTTGACAGTTTCGGACCGGCCTAATCCGGCCGGAGGCTAACTTTAAACAAAGACGGAAAAGTAATTTATTTGTGAGAATTACTGAGAACTCTCCGCAGAGCTTAACTAAGGCGCAAGACGGATTTAGTTGAAAAAATAAACGTTGATGTAAATGAGAATTTCGTTTATATTATACACTTTTATAAAAATTAAGAAAGTGGTGAAGAATAGAGTGTATTAAGGTATTATACATTTCTTGGCAAATAATACTGGCTTCATACAAAGTATGTTATCAAGATGTTTTTGTAGTATGTAACTACATGCTACATTTGATTACATTATTTATAAATTCTAAATATTTTTAGACCTTCCATCTCTTTCAGTAACTTTAAAAGATGGAAGCTAAAAGTATGTTATGTAATAATCGTTAACTTGGTGGCTTCATTCGTAGGAAGTCGCATAAAAAGAGTTGCCTCTGTACGTAAGCACTTTTTCCGTAACTTCTGTTTCTTTTAACAGTTAAGTAGCTCGTCAGCTTTAATATTAATCAGCTACACAAAACTCAACTCTTAAAATTAAAATACCAACTAGCAGTTCCGAATATGAGCTTGTATAATTATCGAACCTGTTAAAGGTTCCCCTACCACGCCTTTTTTACAGAGGTTCGCCCGAGAGATACCACCGCTATGCCTATTCCTGCAATATAACGGGTGGGTAAATACTAGTAGATGTCCGTTCGCTACGTTTAGACATTTTATATATATATATGTATATATATACTGGTCTTGTTCCGCATTTTCATAACCTAGACATGTCACTTACTGTCACAAGAGCCTCCTGCTCATCTCGTCGTTGTATCAAGTTAAAATTATAAATAAATAAATAAAAGCTCCCTTAGCTACAGATTTGTATTATTGTAGAATAATCATAGATTTGACAACCCTGTTTCACATAAATATGAAGTTATAAAAATCCTAATAACTCAAGTGTTTTTGTTAAGCTCTATACACGTGACACTGCTCCATAGCGTTTCCCGAGCAGTTGAAATAACCTATCTAACTTATATATATAAATACATACTCAATACTTAAATTGGTGTTATTTTACGTATTCTTGTGCTTTAACAGAAATCTTTATAAATTCCCGGTCTATGTGGTTTTTTTATGATTGCCTTAAAATTTGTATCATTTTTATAGAGAGAGTTAATAGTCACGTGAAGGAAGGACTTGCAGATATAGATTAAACCAATTTTATCATTTGTCATGTATTTGTGTACGTAAGATATATTTTAAGTGCAAATAATGAACACTAAAAACATATCAGAGGCCCAATTTTCAATTTTGGCAATTTTCCATCTAAAAATTAATATCCCTAAAGTTTTAGCACATTATTTTGTATATAAATGCAGACGATGTTGATAGCTTTCGATATTAGGTATACATGGGAACGCGTCTGAAGTTTCCCGTGAAAGGACACGCGCAAAGTTATCGTTGTGATTCAATAACTCGTCGAAATTTTATTTACGACCTCATATCCCGCACCGAGTTACTTTGTATGCAGCACCTTTCTCGGGGAAATTTCCGATGTATACATAAATTTTCTGCCCGTGTTATATTATTTTTTAGTTTTATGCGATGTCCTCTGGTGTAGTAACTTATACAAAGACCTAACGTTTTGACACATACAGAGTTAGAATTTATCATGTAAAATTTTAAAATAAATTAGCTTAGGTCCTGTGTTGCAAAATGAAAAGTCAGTCAGTTAATTGTTATTTTCTTTTAACTGAAAGATAAAAAAAAACAACAGTAATCAGTCTAATTCCTAAAGTCTCTGTTTATGTAGCAATCGTCAAACCAATATACCCGAAGTTATAAATGTGTACATATTAACAAGAATATTTTACATCTTTTTACTTGTTATTTTTATCTAACACGTTGAATAAAATAATTTAAAGATTATAGTCTGCCTTCACCCAATATGTTTCCGTTTAATGTTATGCTAGAAAAAATATGAACAACGGATTAACGTGCATCTAACATTACGCAGTTTTGCTGAACGTTAACGAAATTAAAAAGCCAGCTACCTCGAATATAATTTCTCAGGTTTTTGTGTATTCCGTCAAAACTTTCTGTAAGATGTGATTTCTGTACAAGATACTTGGATTTACAAATTACTTGCAATGTTAACTTATCAGCTGGATGGACCATCAAACGTAACCGTAGTTTCTTTATGCATAATATAATATCATAAAGTACTATTAAGGTTTTATGTTGATATAAAAGGAAACATTGGTCTTAGGAAGATAAAAATTGAACGTCCTCAAGAGCCTGCAATATATTACAACACATAAGCTTCAATTTTACCAAACCCTAATAATCAACCAAAAACGTAGAATATTGTATTATATCGGTAAAACAAAGCGATGATTTGTTTCCATTATTTTCTAGCATTGCTTTTGGTGTTGGAGTCGATAAAAATTTATATTTAAACGTTAGATAAATAGCAATATACATTTGAAGTCATAACTAATATTTTTATTCTAAATAATCCTTTAATTCAAGATGCACTTATTATACGATTGTATTTGTTTTAGATATTTTTCTCAATGCAAAATATTTCGAGGGATTTATTTCTCTGTGTCAGGAATTAAAACTGTCGATTGCGATTGCTTGAATTCTTTATTTAGTCGAGCAAAATTGTTTTTATCGGTATTGTAATCACCAGTGTTATTAAGGCTACAGCACTGTAAATGACTTTTAAAATTGTGTAATATACTCAGGAAATAGTATGCTCGTTCACGTTTTGTTTAACATAAGATGATAATTGTATACTTAACATTACATTATTTATGGATTGTATTAATTTTTTGTCGAACATGGTCCTGATAAGTTCCTTTCGCGAGTAATGTATAGGTCAGAGGCGCCCTATTCCGAACCAGTGGTAGCATTGTTGATAATTAATAAGCAAGTGTAGTACTTCTATTTCTTTTCTTTAACTGCCTCCGTAGACTAGTGGGTATGGGCGTTGGTCAGAAACCGAGGTCGTCCTCGGTTCGATTCCTAAAAAGTTGTAAAGGAACGTTTGTGTGTTAAAGGATATTATTGTTGTAATGACTACTTGATAGATAACACACCCTGGTAATGAACTGTTCGCTCCAGGCTATTTCAAAGTAGTAAAATGTAAGGTTTTATGTAAAAGTTTTGTAAAATTTATAGAAGAAAAAGGAAAAAGAAAAAGTCCCGTAAGTTTCTTACGCCGGTTCTTCTCAGGTCAGAGGCTTCATTTCCGAACCGGTGGTAGATTATTTGACAATCAATAAGAAAGTGTAATGCTTCCATATTGAATAAAGATATTTGACTTTGACTTTGGAGGCATATGTCCAGCAGTGGACTATCACAGGCTGATGATAATTATACTAAATACTTCTCCGTCGAACAATTATATTTGAATTATAATATGGAAGTACTACCTAAGCATTATCACAATACCTCGTAACACCTGAAAGTCAATAATGCCTTTGCGTTCGCGATAAATTCCCCGCTGTTGAGATTTCGCCTCTGGGAATTTATTACGCCGCAGATGAAAGGGATTCCCCGAGCGAATATCGGTTAAGTGACGTTTACAAACTCTTGTATAGGGTGGATTAATGTCTAGCAGGTGAGTACTGTCAGTCTTGTTCGTGGCATTGTGTAAGGCTTTATTTCGCGATTACATTACTATATAACAGTATATAAAAAGTACTGTTGTGCATTGTTTAGGGTTTAATTATTGTATGCCAATATTTTTTTAAGTACAAATTTTTAACGCTTTTTTAAGTACAAAGTATAAAATTCTTGGTTAGTTATTATTCGGCTGTCTGGAAAGGTAACATATTTATGGGGGGGGGGGGGGGTTATTAAATATAATTATGAATTGTGGAGGTTTATCGAGAACAAGTGAATTCGTGAAATTTGTTGTAGAGTTCTTGCATAGAACAAAAAGTAATAAGAATACTATGTTTTAGAAATCCCAAAGAGCAATCCAAAATGTAAAAATGATGACAATAACAGAACGTCTCTTATACTAAAAAAATTGAAATGGCTCACGAGACCCCGACAACTGCCACGATGTCTCGCACGGACGAGTCGATGCATAATACCACTCAACACACGAACACTATCCCAGATGCACAACACTTATAACACACGAGGAGAGTTCCAAGGATCTGGCAATCCTGTATTTCAGACCCGTCTTTTATACACGATCTCGGTTAGACATAACGTCAATATCGAGACTTATTTTCTCGAATTACCCGCATTAGAAATAGTATTCCGAGATCTGTTTACAAAGAGCATTTTTTTATAATTTACCTTGATTCAATGATGATATTTTAACTTCGTCAATAATATTACTTATGGTGTTGTAAGTTTTTGATCAGCTTAGAATTATTGTACGTGATATTATTAACATTTGCGTTTTGTTGCTTCTAGTTCTAATATTATTATAACAAAAATTGAGTCGCTATAGTGAAAACAAAAAGAGTTTTCTTTAGGTGATTCGTCTCACGAAAGTTTTTATTTTTAAAGAATAAAAATTTTAGATAAGCAATGCATTTTTTTTATATCTTACCCAAATACATGGTCTAAAACGATTAAAAACACGCTTTAATATAGAACTTCCTGACTTAAGCATATCGCTTCTTTCGTACGTAATGAAACGGTGCTTCATACTCGAGCAGACACTTGCTGGAAAGGCTTTGCTGCATATTTTTAAAGAAAAACCCCACTTTACGGTCACATCACAGCGCAGTTATAAACACCGGCAATTTCCCAAGCGGGGGCCCGTCGCCGGCGGTATGGAAAAGCGGCGATTGCATTCGAAGAAAAACTTTTAATTGCTCACCTCTTCAGCGGCTCTTTGTTCGAGCGGGTTAACGTATTATGAGGGTTTGTGTTTCATTAGCAGTTTCCTTATTCAATAACAGCGGGATAGTGTTGATAAGTTGGTGTTGTTCGACGCGTTAAAATGAACGTCGGTTAAATGTAATGCATAATGTTTCTCAATGTATATTGATCTTTTTGAAGTGATGATGTCATGTCATTATCTGGTCATTGCTTTCGGGTAGTTTATTTTTAGACTTACTGTGTATTTTGTATTTCTTCATCATCATCATCATCATCATCATCATCATCATCATCATCATCATCAGCCTGTGATAGTCCACTGCTGGACATAGGCCTCCCCTAATACACCCCTATTATCCATTAGGGGGTTTTGGACCGTATCCCACCACGCTGGTCCAATGCGGGTTGGTGGGTGGACCGACTTTTTACATGCCCATCCGACGCATGGATCATCTTACTTTTCAGGGTGGGGTGATCGGCCCAAATTGCCCTAACCAACTAAGAAACAACAATGAAAATTTGTTGAGTCCCCGCAGGATTCGAACCCACGACCTCCGGTTTCTAAAGCACACGCCCATACCACTAGGCTACGGAGGCAGTCATTTATTCTTAGGATATTTCATAACTCTTATTTTTCGTAACACGTGATATTATGTTGTGCTATGGCTTAAGCCCATGGAGCAACAACAAATGTTATATATTTTAGGATACTATCGTGTCTAAATTTATAATTGGCAGTTCGATTGACATTGAAATTAATGTAACTGCCCTAGAGTAAGTGGTGGAATTATAATCAATTCCATTGTAGACGCTAATAATATTGTCTATGTTATGTATCCTTTTTATACGTACGTACGTAATAGTATAAAAGTATTTGATCACACCCGTCGATCTAAGTTGAGTAAAAGTTACTTTCTAAGATTGAGATTTTTAGTCCGGAATAATCTGGGATCTGGCCCGATTTTCGCTTTAGCATCTACAGTCGCACCCGCCAAAGGGTCAAAAGATAGAGCTCCGAAGAAATAGAGCGCGTCTAGGAATCGCCTCGAAAAATTTAAAAGGCACGCTAATGAGGGAGCGGGAATAAGAAATTAAAACTCAGCGTGGAGCTGTGCCGCACCATTAACCTAGATTGCATTGCTGTGCTCGTTTAACTCTCTTCTCTTTCGTGACTCAGTTTCCTCGCAGGGTTTTCGGGTCGAAGGCCACTTAACGATTATTTAATAATAATAATAATGTCCTCCTAGTCGAATCCGATTACGGCGGCCGATCTTTGTTAGAGATCAACCACATGCACAGGAGATATCAAAGTACACAAGTGTGTGCGACAAACACAGACGCGCTCCCTCTTCCTTCTCTCTTTAGTCCGATGGGACGTATAACCTACGCAACCACAAGATTCGAACCCACGGCCTCCGATTTCTAAAGCATACGCCATTACCACTAGGCTACGGAGGCAGTTTCGATGACTTAGGCAATGATGAATGCGTAGGCTTTTAATTAGACAAAGGCTGATTATAAGCCTACTAGTTTTTGTGTCATCAAATACGGTCGTGTCGTATCATCGTCTCATACATAAAATATTGACGTCAGTAATGTTATTTAGCAATTTTAAAAAAGATCTTAATTTAGCGGGTATTAAAAGTAAGCTGAGATATAAAAATGAGCTTATGAAAAAATATTTTAATTTTTTTTTAATCAAGTCTGTCTGTGACTACCACTATTGATGAAAAGCGCTCGAAAAACTGACTTTTTTTTTAAGACCATTGCAGGGATCGTAATAAATCGTGTAAATTTAAATATACATAAACGCTATAAAATCTGTAAAACTACATTTATTCAAAACGTCATAAAATAGCTTATAATAAAGAAAAATACGCAAGCTTAAAATTTTATATTGTCGAAGAACAACACAACGGACGCACAACACGACCGGTCGGGCACATCGATAACTTTCCCCGAGTGGCAGTGATCCGGATTGTTTAATTTTAATTAGCTGCAAAGCGCGCCCCGTGTGGAATTCACAACGGCACAGTTTGCGGCCATTGTTTGCGCGAAGTAAACGGGGAAATGATCCAGGCTCAATTCGGCCGACGGCGGCGCGTGTTGTTATGTACGGAGAGTGGTGATAAAGCGACGCTTGACCGGCGCGCGAACGGGTTGGAAAATTAGGTTGTATCGTTGTGGAGAATACTCCCACATTATTGGGTTTTTTTTTTTATAGTGTTATAAATATTTATCGTATTCAATCCACTTTTTGTGGATTATTCGCGTTGTTCTTTGTATTTAACTGACGTTTCGGACTCTTTCCCTGATCACAGGTCTGTCAGATTTTTTTAATTAAAATTGGACTAACCTTTCATTTTATTTTCTTACCATTCATTGCTATTGTCAGAATAACTTAAATTGATATTTTCGATCTGATAGGACGTGAATGTTGGGAATTTAAATTGTAAAATAAACGCGATAAAATCCATAAAAGTACTTTTATTTAATAATGTGTAGTATTCGCGTAAACAAAGGTATAGATAAGTTTATATCACCAGATAATACTACTATATTTTTAACGTTAAACCTTTTTATTATTTTTATGAAGTCTTTTATAGTTTTATTTCGTTCTTTAAAAAAATGCAATTTTTACTGAGTGGATTTTGGATTTTATGTGACCAAAAATCCAAAGATGAAATTTTAACCCTGAATAAAATAAATAACGAGTGCAAATATATAAACTTTAAAATTGTCCAATACACACGTATACCAGTTTACACCTAAAAGTCTTCCAACGGCTGTGAATTTCGAACAAACTTTCTTCTCGATCCGTATTCATACAATCAAAGTAATCGTCCTGCCAGTGTCCCTTTTCGATTTACCCGGACTTCAATAAGCGTCAGTGTCTCACTTGAAGGACATCGGGCCACGTGAAAGTTCCCGGGCGGGTCAAAACGTTCGAGGGGGGTTACAACGTAACGCCGTAATACGAAGCCGTCACGGAAATCGTATTAATATTCAGAGGTTACGACACGTGCGTCCCCCGCCGAACCCTGAAGGGTGTCATACACTGAATAGGCCGAGCGTGAAATGTAACAAGTTAACAAAACTTTTCTATAACTTCTAAAAGTAGAGGGGTTGCATTTTACAAGGGACCGTCTACAGAATCATGACCGCGAGGACTCGTATTTGCTAGTAAGAAGTAGTGTAACAATACTACTTCGTTTCGGGTTGAAAAGCATCGTACACGGCGTAAATGCAGGGTAAATTAAACGTAAAGAACCAAATATCAAAGCAGCGTGAGTCTTAAATTTCTTATGAGCTGGCTCTTATTTAACATCATTGCGAGTACAGAATGCAGTTTGTTACTTGCTTAAACGCGGTTAAAGTAACTCAAATGCTCGTCGTTGTTTCTTTACCGTTTAGTATTACCGAAAGTTCGGCGAACCTTTCATCACAGCCCACGCTCGCTAGTGTATCCGCACTTTTACCTGAAAGTTCGAGAGTACACTGGGAAAACTAAATTTCCCCACTACTAAAGTGTCACTCCTTCTCTCTTGTCACGGTATCTTGAAGCACAAAGCGCTGCATTCCTCTTTTTACGGGGCCACTCGGCGGGCGTATTCGAAGTTTCCACTCCCGCGGCACTAGACTTGGCAAATTTGCATCTAAATTTAAAGCGCATTCTCTGCTTTAAGGGGACGGGCCGTTGGATGTCAGGGCTGCATCTGAAATTGGGACAAGGCGAGTTGAATAATTCATATTATTTTTATACCTTGCCTTTGCAGCTGAGACGTTGCCATTCCTCTAGAGTGATTCAGTTACGGTTCATAGTTAATGTCATATTCACAGTTTCATAGTTAGTTGAAGTCCAAACAACCCCAATGTTTATCTCGCCGCTCATAATAGTATAAATAATCTCATAATAGTGAGAACTCCTCCTCCGTAGCCTAGTGGTATAGGCGTGTGCTTTAGAAACCGGGGGTCGTCGGCATGAATCATACGGGGACTCAACAAATTTTCATTGTTGTTTCCTAGTTGGTTAGGGCAATTTGGGCCGATCACCCAATTGTCTGAAAAGTAGGATGATACATGCGTCGGATGGGCATGTAAAAGTCGGTCCACCCACCAACCCGCATTGGACCAGGGTGGTGGGATATTGTCTAAAACCCCCCTAATGGATAGGGGTGCATTAGGGGAGGCTTATGTCCAGCAGTGGACTATCACTGACTGATGATGTTGAATAGTAGATCTTTTATTTGTATCAGATTTAACATAAACATTTTTGTTACAGGTCTAAAGCGGAAATAATGCTGAAGAAAGGTTAGTGTTATCTCTGTGAGTAACGTAAAGATAATGCCATGTATTTTTGTATGTTGAATGAAAACTTTAATGAATGAAGTTTATAATGGTAGCTTAAAATTAATTTATTGCAAAAATATTATATATTTAGATATATAATGTTTAAATTCTGTCGTCGTAATACTTGAATCCTCATTTTAAAGGAAATATAAGCCGTTTCTCTACATATAACAACTTAGTAATGTGTCTTAAATTATATTTTTGTTGAACTTAATACCGCGCGAGGCTTATGCGTAACATTTGACTTATACACGAACACGTATACACATTTTCTGGGGCTTTTTGCTGTATATATTTTATATTTAACACACGTAACTGATAAAAATAACACCTACCTCTCTCACGCCTTTGACAAACAATGCAAAAACAATGAATGACAGGGTAAATAACATTTTAGTCAGTAATATTGATTTATATTAATTATATATCTCAAATATAAATTAACATATACATTAATAAACATCTTTGATTTTTACGCGTAAATAAAATTGGCATTACATAGAGTTAAGCAAAGAGCTACAATTTGACAACTTAACTAACCAATAGCTATGTTGGCAAATTGTAATTTTTTATGGTGTTCGTCTCTACTCTCTTAGCATAATAAAATATGGCTATATGTTATTATTATTACATTATAGTTGTCACTTAAAAATGAGTACGGTTTTGTGTGTATCAAATAGAACAGCATAATGTACAGAAATACTCCTCGATTTACAAAAAATAAAGTACATTTAAAATAAACCGTAAAAATGTAGAATCAACACAACTTTGCACTTTACTTTAACATAGGTATTTCAAATTGCCGTTGAATCAGTTTTCAAACAGATCACTCCGATCCTATTTAGTCAAAATATTAGTATTTATAATAACAATAATAATTTCACAGAATGGTTTACACTTATCTTAAGCATGTTTTCTTAGCGTATTTAGATGTTAATCGAAAATAGTTACCTTGGCATGCTGTTTTGAACATAATAGCAAATCGTTATGAGAGATCGAATGACATGTTCTTCATTTTCTTGTAGAGTTTGTTGGTAGATCACAGAATGACTTAGAGATTTAGAGCAATTTGTGGTTTGTACCTTCTATCCTTACTATTGTATGTTATTGTCCGGGATATTTAGGACGGATTTGTACAAAAAAATATTTTTTATATATATATACAAACAAGATGCAGTAACTATAAATATATATTAAAATTCATTTTAAGTTGAAAAAAGCTTATAATTCTAAGTAATTTTTAGCATAGAAAAGTATGTTCAGTAAAACCAGCTGTGTATTACTTTACACCGAAAAGGTAACTTATAAAAATGCACACATTTCCTGCTGGCTGAATGCCAGCCTTTATGTAAAGTATCAAACATTCGCGCTACATGTATCTCGTTGTAGGAAGAGAAAGAAAATTCAACTTCCGGATCGTGTTGTAAAACCGATTGCTTCGTATTTTTACGGTTTCCAGTCATTCGCGTCGATGGATCGTATGACGCTTTTACCGTCGGACGTAAACTAGACGACGAAATCTTGCCAAATGCCCATGTTCAGGTTTGCCGAATAGATTATTCCTCATTCTGATTCTGATCTGATGATATTGTTTACGGTGTTCACGATGTCTTTTTGCTCGTGAAAGTCGTCGTTTCTTATCGGTGCCCCTTTAGATTTTATGTTATTTATAAGATTTAATAGTATTTTTATCCACATCTCGATTATCGTTTGATTCGGGTTTTGTACGTATAAAATTTCAATGACAAAGATTTTGGGTTTGTAATGGAATTGTTAGTGTAAATTGACTGTAAAACTTAAAAATAACATTTGTACGCAACCAGATAATGCTGTTTTCTTTCAAGAAAATTATATGCTATTCGTACTAAACATTCCCGAGTAGCATAAGGATGGATGTTATTTTATAATTGGAAAATGGTTTCATTCAGGGAAAGTGTACGGGTTATTTCGAAGTCAGAAGGCTTCTAAAACGGACAAAGAAACGCTTTTGCAGTTTTCTGCGATCCTCCCTGTGCTGATCTCCGAAGAGGAGATTTGGTCCATGTATATCTTGTTTAAAACAGAATTTCCGTAAAGTTTAAACGGGTAGCTAAAGAAGCTTTCTTGGTCGCACAGTTAAGACATCGGCTAATTGAAGGCAACGACAACCGAAATCCGCTTTTTATGTGCTGTCCGATTATTCTACTAGCAACAATAGCACGAAGTTGTTTTGTTTGCAACGTCTGATTGCAAAACAAGGGCCAATGCAACAAGACCGCTCGGACAGCTTTATAGCTCTTTAAAAGAGCGTTTAAAAACACCAGCTAAATAAGCTCGCATTTTAAACGCGGATTGATCGTTAAAAAATACACTCGCGTCTCCGGTGCCGTTTTAAAAAGCGCTTCTCGGCCCCGAATGTAACGACTGCTCCGTGCGGGCACTGTCGCGTTTAGCGCCGCACGAGGGCTCTTAATTACTTGCCTATTGCAGGTTTTATTTTTTTAATTCGAAGTAACAAGCCTTCCTGCGTCGGAGGTTTCGAATGATGCGGCTTATTGCTGAATTTGTGATTTTTGCGGTGATTTATTCACCGCGTAATTATCTCTACTAATATTATGAATGAGGGCAAAGGTTTGCTTTTTCTTCGTTAATAATAGGCTCCGAAAATACTGAACCGTTTGATAGTTTCTCTATCAAAAGTGAAACGTATTTTATATATATATATATTGCTGTATAAAGATAATTTTTGTTTTATTTTATTTTTTATTTTTGTTACGGCCTTAAAGGTTTAATAATAAATAAGGTTCTACAATCTACAAAGAAAAAATCTTTATTTGGGAAAACCATCCGGTCCGTATTTAGACATGCAGACCTTTCGACCCACGTCCAAAACGTAATTGGAAAAAAGTAGACTCAAGAGTTGACAAGCTTTCGCCTTCGCAACTTTCTTGACCCGAATTTATTAATTTCTTCCGAATATAAAATATTTATCTTTCATACGATATACTTTTTCATGAATAATTTCGGCGAAAGCTTTAAAAACAGATACAGTTGAGACTCTATTTATGTCTTAATTATAAAATCTAATTTTCGGGAAATTAAGAATTATGTAGAAGTAGTGGATTTGAAGAACAGATTTTTTACAACTGCTTAGCTGCTGCTGGCCTTTCAAATTATCGTTAAATATTTAAATTAAATTAACAACTGCCTCTGTAGCCTAGTGGTGTGCTTTAGAAAGTGGAGGTCTTGGGCTCGAATCCTGCGGGGACTATACAAATTTTCATTGTTGTTTCTAGTTGGTTAGGGCAATTTGGGCCGATCAATACCAACCATTTTTTGAAACAATCGGATGGGCATGTATAAAGTCGGTACCAGCGATACGGTCCAAAAACCCCCTAATGGAGGAGACGTGCATTAAGGGGGGCCTACGTCCAGCAGTGGACTAACTTAAGTTGATGATGTATGTATTTAATTTAAATATCATATTTCGTTGAGATAAACTCTAGCACAGTTGCCCATAAGTAACAGCAGTCGATTTACAAAACGTTGTGTTGATTCGAATCAAGATGAAGCTTAATTGTAGTGGGCTATACCAAACAATAACTAATCTTGACAGCTTAGGTAGTGTGTGTGTGTGTGTGTAGGATGGGCATGTAAAAATATTGCATTACTTGATAACACAAAAACATCTATGGCAATTGTTATTGAATATAAACAAAATTTTAACAAAAACAAACCGACTTCTGATCGATTGGCGTCATATTGAGCTATTAATTGTCCATTTGTTGAGCAATAGTAATGTAAATTTCTGACTTATTCAATTTTTTCATGGATGCCACTGTCAGAACTGGACCAAATTGCTATGAGACCAAACGGAAAGCACCAGCTTTCAATTAAAAAAAAGAACATCCAATCGGTTACCCAGGCAAAAGTTCTGAGGTAACAATCATAAAAAAATACAGACGAATTGAGAACCTCCTCCTTTTGGAGTCGGTTAAAAAGGACTTTTAACGGATTTTATCGAAGTTTATTTTCAGTTTTAATTCCAGACGTTTTGAAACTTTCCAACAGCCGTGGTCACGGGACAGACCGAGATTTCATTCGTCGTGTAGCCAGTGCTAAAGCGGAAATGAATCGAAATTATAACAAAACTTTTAGTCTGCACTCCGGCTTATGTAAAATTAACTTATTAGATCATTACAGCCGGCAGTGGTTGTATGCTTGTAAGCAGGTTGTAAAGCCCCACTATCACCTCTACTGAAAATTGGCTGTTGTCTTATCTCAATAGCCCCACGGATCATCCTTGGTAAGAATCGGTGTTCTTTATCGATGATTTGTAATCGATCAAATCTTATGTAATGGTTTGGGTGATTTAAATTTAAACACACATAACGCAATAAAATCCGTTAAAAGTCCTTGTATTTATTAATGTGTAGTATTTGCGTGAAGAAAAGGATTAATTAAATGGCACTTTTAAAGGACTTTGGTCCTATCAGGTATCCTTTACTGCTGAATTTATTATTAGTTTCATTTTATATTTTAATTGTGATTAGGTTTAGCCTATAATATAAATTCTCATATGCGAGCTCTCACTAAATGAACTCGGTTGAATACAATAACTTCGATTTATGCGCCGGTTCACCGCTGCCCCGTTTAGCATAAATTGCGTAGAGTATACATGGAAGGTAAGGTCGCTTAAATCCTATCCCAGTAATAAATTGCGACCCTCGAATCCCTTACATTTATTTATTTACGAGTTAAATTATTGGGCATAGGTTATTCCATTCGTTTTATTTCCACTGTGCCACATTTGCCGAGAATAACGCGAGACAAATTGTCCCATGAATAAAATCCGAAATGTTATATTAGTAGTATGCTATTTCAATTTCTTAAACGTTTTATTAATGCAAAGTTCTAGTTCAACCACTATTCCCATGATTATAGTACGTTTGGCCATCTTCTGCAATACATTATGGTTGTCGAATATTAATTTTTCATAACAAAACGTTGAAACTCAAGTTTGCACGTTTTGATTAACATTACAAAGGGAGTATTGGGATTGCTAACGAAGTAATTCTACCGCAAAGAAACGTAGCGATCACTTGTTCTAAGAATAGTGTATGTGAACTGAAAGCACCTTACTATATCTAATAAAGGCAAGGGGATATAATATATATGTATCATAACTAATAAGATTTATACCGCTTTCTGGTATTTTTATAATTTTGTGCAATCATTTAAGTTTAATGGTTTTTTTTTTCGCTTTTATAGAATCTTAAACGGCCTCAAAATTGTGTCTTTTTGATAAACAATGAAAGTTTATAGCAATTGAATAGTTAGTCATGTTCACTCTCATTACATCGTACACTACTAGTTTTAGTTAATTTTAAACGAAAAAAATAAAGCCCCCTCACTCGTTCGATGCCGTGCCCTTTGAATGTTGTCTCAAATGTCAGAATGAATCATCGAGGCCGTTGCCCTCTTAGGCCGATCGGCTGATAGACAGTTTTAATTAGGTTGTATTCATGAGTCGAAGCTGAATAGATAAACCGTAAATGATTTACACTGAAGACAATAAGAAGAAAATTTATCGTACCATAAGCGATGATAAAATTTTTTAATTATTGGAGTATATCAATTTTAATTTTGATTAAATACGTACGTACGAAAGTGGTTTTTAAAATAGTCTTGAGTAATTTTCGAATAATAACAACTCTAAGTAATGGGCGGAAACGTTATTATGGAATAATTTCACTCTAAATGATTACAAAAAAACTGTCCCTATAAAGTTCTTTGAGGCGTCCTTTTGCAAATCAGTGGTAGCGTTGTTGTCAATTATTATTTTTAATTCCCTAATGCGTTGAAACGCTTCTACGTTTAATAAAGAGTTTCGAAATTCCTTATAAAGTTGTATTTTCGCATTGTCACTGAAATTGTTAATGCGGGCCAGGTAAACGACACCCTCGTCCCCATTCAATCGCATAAATTGGCTTTTAATTACTCCGGAGCCAGTTCAGCCATTTTTCGAAATTCATTAACTAACTAGAATTCGAACCCGCGCCACTCTAATTGGCGGAGCGGAGAACAGCTCATTGCCTCAAAAGAACCAACGTTCCACTTTCACTTTCGTTAATTAATGATAATTTAGGGGGTGCCAGTGGAAATGTATTGTTTCTCTGTCTAAATTATAATCTCAGTGCGACTGAGTGCCGTTTGAGATATTTATTGTTTATTTTCTGTTGTTGGTCTGTATTGGTATCATGCATAAAAGGCTAATGTCAAACTGGAAAAGCGCCTTATTGAATGGTACGTATTGATGCGACACTTTTTTGTTCATTAAAATGTGAGACGTTTAAGATGGTTGTCCTCGCGGACTCGATATAAGCGGTAAACAAAAGTGTTCTTGCTACTGCTTTGCGGTAAAAACTGCGGTCTGATCTAGTCGGTTACCAGTAAAAAGAACAACTACCACAGTTAAGGCCTGATAGACATTCGGTTCCTGCTTTTTATACAAAAACTATTTGCTATATATTTTGGGGGAAAAAATAAAGCTATAGAAACTATGAACACGTACGCAAATCGCACGACTAATAACGTTTACATTTTTTTGTGTAACGTTGAGGTGACTCCTCAACGTTTTATGCCCGTTTTTAAATTAAAACAAACATCAAAAAGCCTATTCAATTGACGGGGGTGAATAAAAACTAATTGCTCCGACGTCACTACAATCGCCAACAAAGTGTACTGCTTGTACTTTAAATCAGGGGTCGGCACATTGGTGTCGGCGTAAATAATGTCCCCTAACAGCACTGTACACATAAAGCACAGTGGCTAGTGGCGACGGCCGGTACGTCGTCCGTGGCAATAAAACCTTTCGTATAAATCTACGCTCGCAAGGAGTCGCGGCGTTTGGCCCTTGCGTGTCGGCGCTTTTGTTGTTGGGCCACGAAAACGAGGCGGGCCGATGGTATCATAAAATTTTAAATTATCGGGGTGTACTACATTACAGTCTGTATAGACTACTTAAATTTTGCGGATATATACCGTAGTCTATTCAAAGGGTGTTAAAATACAGGTTTTACAAAGAACACTAAAATGACAGCTAAGCCAGCAGCTCTGATAATAAAAACTTATATTTTTGTAACATACGTATGCTTAGTAGTAAATGCTTAGGCGTTTCATTTGCATTTTCGTAAAGTTCGTTTTACAGTCTATTAAACAACAATAAAAATAAACAGTGGCATCGGTTGTTTGTGGCATCAGTTCTCCAGCGTCTCTCCACGTCACCCGCTCTCGCTGTTTTAGTGGCCGCGCCGCTAATGCGATATCGATCGGGCAGTTTGGCAGCGAGCGGTTACGGTCGGTGCCATGCGGCACACGTCATCGCCCCCCTCCCTCCTCCCCTACGGCTAATGCCAAAACGGTGTCCGTGGATCGTTTGCGAACGAACTGCGGCGCAAGTTTGCACGATTGCGGTGCTGAATTCGAAACGATAGTGTCGATACGAAGCGCACGTTCCAACCGGCTCGATTCTCGATTTCGCCACGTCTGCCTTTGAACTACGCCGACGTGGTAGATTCGCCGAATCTACCATGTCGGCGGATGAAAAGTTGGTGGTGACCTATAAAGTTGTCGCTACAATGAGTATACAAAATGACTCGACTGAAATAAAAAATACCGTTTGATGGTGAAAAAAGTTGTAAACAGTGGCACATTGAAATATGGCGTCAATCAATGAAAGCTGTTTTTCCTATCTGAGTTTTAAGGATTTATTTTATATTGAGTATATTAGGATTGTTACTGAGTTTCATTTGGCTAAACTAGAGTAAATATATTACTTTGAATAACAATTACTATGGATACGGTTGGCGACTACGAAATTATTGATTAAAGTCTATCCGTAAATAGAAAGCTGAATCGATAAGGAGAAGTTTTGTCAACGCTCACTACAACTGTCGATATTCGTTTATCTAATTAACGGCTGATTCATTTACCAGCAGAAAACGACAGAATATAATTCCTTTAATACTTATTCATTATTATTGATTCTGATTGATTGAATTAAAGGAAACTAGTCGCTAAAATTCAAGATAATAATGAAGGTCTGACAATCAAAAATTGATAACAACAACACGTCCTGATATGCACCAATAAGGGTTAGATACGTTTTAAGTCATACATATAAATAAAATTAACTTTATTCGCTTGAATATGAAGAAACAATTGTTATTCTTACTGACTTAAAATAGCCCGAAGGTAACATTGTAACCCTACATTGCGTGTCGGTTTATTACGTCGAATCGTTACTGTGACGCGGTAGGCCTCGTGATGTTAATCTTACCCGTTTTAGTAAATTGTATTGACCTGAATTACTAATAAGTAATAACTTGACGTAACTTAGAAAATGGGTATTAATGTACACACTTCAGCTCCTTGACCGAAGCCGTTTTGTTTAGGGTAGCTTAAACTGACTCACGGTGTTAGTTCATTGTGGGACATAGGTCTCCCCTAAGGCACGTCCATTATCTATTAGGGGCTTTTAAACCGTATCCCAATATGCGTGCCCAATGCGGGTTGGTGGACCGACTTTTTACATGCCCGCCTGACGCAGGATCATCTTACTTGTTAGGCAATTGGGTGATCGGCCCAAATTGCCCTAACCAACAAGAAAACAACGATAACATAAAGTTGTTTTCTGCGCCGGAAGCGAACCCACGAACTCCGGTTTATAAAGCAAGGGCCAATACCGCTAGATAACGGAGGAGGTACATCTATATTACCATAACTTATTCAAATAACTACACAAGTATGTAAAAATGTGTTTTAATACTTTATTGTCAGCCATTTCGAAATAAATAGTTCATACAGTTGTCTCTTTTCACTACTCTGTGGTTAGAATTACCTACTTGAACGTTAAAAATGCATATAATATACATTTAGGTAATATAAATAATATAATACATATCAAAATATCATGGAATTATTGAAAGCCAAGTTTAAATTTACACCATGAAATTAAACATTAAATTTCTAATCTTAATTCAACTATTGCGTGAATACTGCGTCTAATTGTACACAAACATGTCTTAAGTACATATGTGTGTTAACATTTTTGCTACATAAATTGAACTCGTAACAAAAAATTACCAAATTAGGTAACCTTAAAACAAGGTACTGGTGACACCGATTTTTAAAATGACATAGCATAAAAGTATTAAAAAAATAATCTATAATGTAAATAATAAAAGTAAAAGGCATAATATGCATATACCAAAGATATTTTAATTGCTTGTATTATGTACATATATCAAAATAGAAAATAAACACATCATTATCTCTAGCGGTAATGTAATGATAACAGCATTATCAATGTAATTTATTTAAGCACCAGAAACACAGCACATATCATAATCGCAAACAATCACGTATATCCCCAAGAGATGCCACACTGTACAGCGCGGGCTTTATCTAAACTATTATATACATATAACTTACACAATAATATTTCGAATGCACACACGACCAGTTTCGATGCGATGCGACAAGTATGTCCTTATAAAGTGTGGCGGTGGCGCCGTCGTGCGACAAGTTTATATATACACACATGCGACGAGCTTATTTATACACGCGTGCGATAAGCTCGTCCGCGGTACAGAACACAAGCGCTAAGCGGGTGGCGTGTGCCGTCAGAGGCGGAGGCGGTGTGAGCGAGGCGACGCGATGAGCGCGGGCGCGCTGCGGGCGGGCGGCGCGGGCGACTCTACGCCCGGCTCCGACCACGGCGACCGCATCACTCGCCTCTTCCCCAAGTGCCGACCGAGGAACATGCAGCACCAGCACGATAGGTAACACACACATACACACACACAAGCACATACACTCACACATACACTTATGAACACAAATATGCATACACTTGCATACGCACACCCGCGTTCGAAGTTCCCTGTTCAGTTTTTTTACGCTAGAGCATATTTATTAGCCAGTAATGCTCGGATTTTTTTATTTGATACAAATATTTCTCGTCAATCATCTCATCTTGTCAAACTCAAAATAGTTTCTCAATACTTCCATGACCGGTTTTTTTAGTTAAATTTTAGTTGTTAGGACTTTCCACCCAACCACGTACACTACTGTGACAGTCCCTACAGATCACGTACTTTTTTATTATGATACAATTTTTGTTTATTGTCATAACCGAAAGTTAAAAGTTCAAATGTACGCGAATATGTACGCGTAAGCCACATAGAGAATCCTTAGCTTAGGAAAGAAGCTGTCGTTAATTTAATTTTCTGCGTCAAAAGATTCATTCCTGTTGACGTTATTGTACTTTTTACGTTAATTTTATATGGAAAATTAAATATATTCTAAGCATATCCGTTGGAACACGCATATTTCAATAAAATTATAGCCGATGTTTGAAATACTATTAAATAGTTGATTAAAAATAATATAATAATAAATCCATAAAGTGGTTTCATTAAATTATATCTGCTATTTGCATAAAAATTAAAGAGTAATTGAATTATAAAATCACACTTAGTCACGCAGTTTTATTTCCTAGAAAAAAGCTTGAATTAAATTCAGCTTTTCCGTTTAAAAACATTTTTCAATACATTATTTTACACAGACACAAAAAATGTAATAGGAAAATTCAGCATTCGCTTGGAGCTCACACACGCATTAAGCCTTTTAGTGGAATCCTTTTGAGCTTTCGTTATGCTTTGTGATAACTGGTGACACTTTAACAGCGTCAAGGATAAATAACATTCCACCTCGTTTTTTTAAATAAAAAAGATAGTAATAAATAATGATATATAATATATATACGTTACTACATGTAATTAAATACACATCAAAATGACATATATTCGTAACAGATTTTTTTTATGGATACGCAGGCAGACGAGCAGTCGGGCCACCTGATGGGAAGTGATCACGACACCCATAGACATTAGCAATACCAGTGGTATCGCCAACGCGCTGCCTACCGTGTGATATAGGATGTTAAGTCTCGTTTACCCAGTAAATACGCTGGCTACGGTGCCTTCAATCGGAACACAGTAGTGTTTCACACCTACTGCTTCGCGGCAGAAATAGGCACCGCGGTGGTCTCGCCCAGGCGGTCTCCTGTAAACAGGGACCTACCACCGGTAAAACAGGGACATACTTTTAAACATAACCTGCAATTGTAAAAACTTGATTACTTAAGTTTGAATAAAAACTTATATGTAACATGACCTTCAATTATTTTTGTTACCGCCAATTCCTAAACCAATCAGGCAGTATTTAAAAATCTCGTAGTAAGAAAATGCTTGATTCGGATATGTGAATTAAATTATATTAGAGATAGTTCTTAATCTTTATTGCGGCTTTGACGATATCTTTTTTAACCGATGAATGGCAATCATTAATGCAGTGATTTGGTAGGAATGTCAAGTAGACCAGTATTTTTTGAACAGAACTCAGCTGGTGTTTAGACTCAAGTGAGGCAAATATTTTATCATATTACGTGCATAATTCAGAGTGCAACTACTTTTAAACTAGTACAAAGTAATAATAAAATGGCTTTGAGTTTTTTGTTACTTTATGCAAATTACTGCTACGTGTTTAATGCTTTAATACTGCTCATATTTAAGTATCAAGTCGAGTTTAAAATAATCCACTAACTAAACTACCTTCCCTCTGTTCGTTTGAACTAGTGCAATCCAAAAAGACGTTCGTAGCACGTCACGTAATCGCAGGTTCGCGTGCCTCTACGCCGCTGACTTATGGCCGTTGAAGCGTAGCGCGGCGTAGCGTCGAGCGTAGCGCCGTTGTTTAATTACATGTGCCGCCTTCATTAAAGTCCGTAGCACCCGCTAGCTCCTTTAAATTGGTCCACCGAGGTCGTAAAGCGCACGCTCATTCGCCTTTCGAGTTGTGCGCGATTACAATTACCATGTGACGTGAGTTTCGGGAGGATTTATCGTCACCCGTTTAGTGTAATCGTGTGTAATTTAGATGGTGATGTGACTCGTTAGACGTCTAGCTTTTATGTGGCGGGTCGTCGGTTCGTATGTGACATGTGTGATGTGTGTGATGTAATATTTATTTGTTTTAATTTTAAGCATAGTAGATAATATATATACGGTTATATTTATTTATCTTACTAATTATTGGCTTAAACATTCCATTATACACACGCTGAGTGAATAGCTACAATCTTTTGCAAAACGTAGGAATATTATCGCTTGAAATGAAAAAATAAAAAAGTATATTATGGTATATATAGGCAACTTTATGTTAAACGAAGAAAGCCCTGTACAATGAAATGGAGCTGTTTAAACTACCCCGGCTACAATCAACCTTGCGTGCACTAATCTAAACTTTTAGGGTTTTAGTTTATTGTTAATGGCTTGCGACGCAAGTTATAGGCTTTGTATGTTATATTGCTTGTGAATTTCAGCTTATAGGGCTCGTAAGCTTTGTTTTGTGTGTTTTGGTTAGTTGCCATATTATTTACCTTGTCACGTGATTTCTTTAACCTTATGAAGGGAGTTGTTATTTATTCGTAGACAATTAGAAGGAAGATTTGTTCAATAAGTACTGCACGTAGTCAATCGAGCAGCTTTATGACATATAAAAAAGGTTACAACGTTTTACAACAACCAATAGTACTGATGTAACTTATTTGTGTCCATTACTATGAATATTATGTTACCGAATGAGCTAACATTATCTTGAAAATGGTAGTAAAGTATTAAAATAGTTAATCAGAATGAACATTTTAGGCTGAAATAAAAAATATAGCATATACATAGAGATATTGCGTTCACATAGGGGTCAGCTTTGGTAAGTTCTGTGCTCTTATAAAAAAAATATTTAAATATTATAGATGAGTACATGTATGATGTAGTTGCATGCATACAATATAACTAAGCTTGGATCGCTGTTAGTTTATTACCATACGTGTGCCGGAGATATGCAAATGATGCATGTTTTTGCACAGGCTGAGTTCCGGCTTCGAAGGCCGCGAGATGAACAACATCAATAACGCCTCCTCGGACGAGGAGCGCGCAGATGGCCAGCTGGTCATCCTCAATTCGAAAGGTGGTACATACAAGCTGAGAGATTCTAGGTGAGAACTGAATTGGTTGAAACTAGGGTTAAAATCTAGACATATTTATACATTATATTACACATTATGCACTACATACATTTCATGCCGTATTATTGAACTTGACTCCCTACTGTTATTCTCTCTCTTCCTAGCTATGAATCCCACATGGTGGTGGGGTCAGCTTTCCTTGTTTTTCTCCTCCAATTCACTCTATCCCTGATGTCGGCTTCAGGAACCTGACATTCACTCATGTCCCTCAGCACTACATCTTTCCACCTCGTCTTCGGTCTTCCTCAGGTCTTTTCCGGGGATGGAAATTGCAGTGCTGAGTTTCCTATATAGTCCAGCGTCTTCGTTTCACGTGGCCATACCATCGCAGCCTCTCTCCTGCATTTTATCGGCGATGTCGCGCACACCCAAGCTACCTTCACGTACTCGTTGCGGATCCTCACTACGCATCATCATAGCATCTTCATTTATTTATTTATATATTTTTTTTGACTCCCTACTGTTAATATTATACAAAAACCAATGTATTATATATATCTATATTAAATATATCTATATAAAATTAAGAAGATTAGTATACACTTTCAACACATATATTGTCTTGAAATAATTAATAAAATATTTGGTAAAGTAATTTAGGACTTTAGGATTTACGGAATCACTTTTAAATTAATAATTTGTTTTGAAAATAAATGACAAGTGGTAGTTGACTTTTATAGTTTTTTAAATTTCCTGGAGCACATTACCGAACAGGTTATAAAAACGGACACCAAACTGACAATATCACATTATTTCAATTTCAATCAATTATTGTTGATATTTTCCACGATATTTCACTATGATGACGGATAATATCCTTATCCCGTGGTCATCATAGACTATGTTGGTGTTGAAATGTTATGGTGAAGTTATCTCGCACTGTCGTAGGATAATCGAGATAGCGGGTGGTCGGGAGCTTTACTCGCAGAGCAGGACTAAGGCTGTCCGCAAGTTGCGCCACAGCGGCACACACAAGCACAATCTGAGGAACAAGCGGGCACCGGCCAAGGATCCTATAGACTACGCGGAAAACGTAAACAATGAGGTGAGTGAAACGATCATAGAATTTATATTTGTAAACGTCTGTATTAAGCTGTTTATCTCTCTTATTGTGAAGGAGAGGCTCTCTATCATTTTTAAATTCAATTCCTTTGGATTATATGAACTTTATATGAACATGAACTCCTGTTCATATTACAAACGCAAGCAAAAATAAATGTGGCGTAGGTGTTAATGTGGCCTAAACAAGGGATATTATGTTTTTTTTCCTATTGATTATATTGGCTAGGGTGCCATTTAAATCAAATCTTCCTGTGGTGTGTTGGCGGTCCCCTTTTTGACTTCAAATGACCTCGATACAATACATTCACTATTGGGTAAACCAATTGCCGATTCTAATTGCTATTAATGTAGTCAAACTAAATATGATTCACGTTGTTAACAACCGTCCTTGAAGAATCGAGCGGTCGAAATGGAGCTAGCGGCGGAGCTTGGCATCTGGGCCGCCGCTGGGGCTGGGAGTTTCGCCCCTACGTGGGCTGGGAACTCCCGGCACCCATGGCCCCTGAGTAACAGACTAAGGGGAGTCTTTTACGTAACTACAGGGGCCGAGACGAAGGGGCATTAGTTCGAGGCGCCCAGAGATAGGCAGATGGCCGTAGGGCCAAGATGGGGCTGCTTCGGCAGCCAGCGCTGGTGGGGTTGCAGATGAGTGTAAGCATGTTCCTGTGACCCCACCCTAAAGGCGTCAGGAAGGAACAACGTGGTGGTTTTAGTCGGTGCGAGTCCGACATAACCCGTCTTTGCCCTTGTGAGGGCGGGTATGCGTGGGCATTTCCACCATACAGTTTGTTTAGAAGCCGTGCAATGTTTAAAATTTAATATCGAATCCTATACAGTTTATTCCAGCATTTAAAACATCTTTGTTTCCTGAAAGATACCTCTACACCGGATCATCAGCGAGCCGAAAAGGATGATATCCCGCCACACGTCCGCCACGTACACGAACGGCGACGGCGGCATGGGCATACCGAGGAACAGCTCGCCGATCCTCGACCCTCACAAGAAGGCGGACATCAGCACAAAGGGCAGCCCCATCGCGGTGGTGGCGGACGGCGAGGTGGTGGTCTTCGACGATAGCGAAGGATGGAAAGGTGACTCGCGTCATTTGCTTGATATAAATACCAGTTTCATCTTGTGTGTTTGGCTTTTGTTCTTATGTGAGGTGGTTATAATGTTTTCATAAAAATTTAAGATTATTTGTTTTTGCGTGACCTTTTTTTTAACGATTCTATTATTAAATCTGATACCAATTACAGTCCTTGTTTAATATTCGTTATTTTTTAAAATAATGGATTACTTTTGACTAACTTTGTCTAAGCTAATAAATATAATTGAAAATTACTCTTATTGTATTTGATCTTAAACGTTTTCTTTAAAGTAGAACAGGCAAGTATTTTTTAGTCTATCATGTTTTGTTTTTGCAAGTGATGTTTTTAATGTCACTTTAGGTATTAATGTAAGATAAAATTAAATGATATATCAGAAATGGGATTGTGAACGAAATGTGGAAGTTATTTCAATAATGAGTTTGTAATCAATCTAAGAAAAAAGCAATAGTTTCGAAAAAAAAAAAGTTCATCCTCCATTAGGTGTTATATTAAAATGTACACTGATTTTAATTAAAAACATGTAATAGCTATTAAAGTCCGCATATAAACGATGCACTCTCATTCTTTTTATTTGTTCGTAGCTAGTAAGCTAAACGATGTAGTAACTGGTTTCTCTCCTTTTTATTTTTCAGTGATATTGAATTCTGTGTCCCTAGGTATGAGGACGGAAACGTTAAAGGAACACGACCAAAGACACGTACAGGAACACGAACAGGAACAGGAACAGGACCAGGAAACGGAACCGGAACCGGACACGGAAGTGATCACCGTGCCGGATGTGAGTGACGACGAGATGGACGCGTGCGCGAGGACATTGGACGTGGTGAAGGTGAACGGTGACAGCGGTGGTAGAGGTGGTGTTGGCGGTGGTGAGATGAGTGGCAGCGGTAGCTGTGCCAGTGGCGACAGCGCTGAGAGTGACGGTAGCCACGCGTGGGCGTCCGGTGACGATGACAGAAACCGGGTGACGAGGCTGATTGGTGAACTGCCCATCGCCGAGTATGAGGGATCGCCGAGGAGGTATGGAGTGGGACAGAAGCCCAGTCGGTCGCCGAGACCGGGATTCCCACAGGTGGGTTCATGTTCTACTATTTCACTAATGTTTGAGTGTGAAAGCTTGTGGGAATGGATGTATGTTTCATAAACTTTGACAAAGAAAATACTTGATGGATTTGACTGAAACTTTATAATAACATGGCATAACAATATTTATTGGTTGCAATTTATAAACATGATATACTGTCAATAAATCGAAATATAACAAAAAGTGTTACGTGTGTTATGGTACATTAAACCATGAACCAACCATATTCCGATGTGCATAGCAAAAGTCTGGGTTTGCGTACTTATATCAATATTATAAATTACCACACTGCCACGAACCTAGTATATATATCTTAGCTCTTTATGAAAGCTTATCTTGTGTAAGCAGAACGTTCACCTGACGGCACTTGAAATGCTCTGCCCATAGAATCGCAAGATGCACTGTATGACGCCACGTGTCCACTAGCTACCTCGAGACATTACTAGTTACGTACCGTTTGCACAGTGATGCTGGCCACGGTGCCCTTCAAACTTTTCAGTGACATAGTTTTTATATTGCATGCTGGCTACAGCCGATAGAGATTTTTAGATTCTGATACTACGAAGGTTTAGGCCGGAAGCTGCTATAGCATTTTTGCTATCTGTTAATGCATCTCTTCATTTAATGCCTTCTCTCGTTTTTTCAGAGGGTAGTAACGGAGAGCCGCGAGGTCTCACCGCCGCCGAGTTCCGCCTTCGACTATTTGTACGAGTTCTCGGAGACGCGCAAGGTGTTGGAGGAGTTCTTCAGGTGTCCCGCTATGCCCGGTCATACTCAGCTCAGCGCCAATGATGAGATCGTCAACTTCCAGGCAAGTATATGATAAGACAATGTTTCTTTCAAACGAAACTGTGGATTGAGAAGCACGATATGTGGAAAGGCGAAGTGTACGTTATGTATATGGACTTGGGGACTCAATTTTGCTTGATATTATTCTATGAAAACAGGTCAAATAGCTTACTATAACGGCACCCGAGTACTTTTTAGGGTAGGCAGGAATTATTTGAATTTCTTTTATTGATGAAGAAAAAACACCAAAAGTCACTATGTTAGATGTCCCGTTCAGGTGCATTTTGCCACACGTACTATCAATAATATTTTGAACATTAAAATCTTGCTAATTCTTTTTTTTAAATCGAGATTTTAAATATGTCTTAAACGTAAATTTTACAAGTGCAAGTTTATTACAGGCCTGTTGTTTCTCCTGCTATATTGTTCCAGACCAGAAGCACCGAAAACAAATAGTAAAAATAAGCTTAATTGCTTGATTATAACATATTGTGTAAGTTTTAGAGTTATGTGCCACAAAATTTGATAATAATATTATTCGAAATCTAGTGTGCGTAAGCATAATTTCGATAGTGTTCATAAAGTTGATTTTTTCTCTCCAGGATTTGGATTACGAGCTGAGGCGACAAACGCAGGAGTGTCCTTCCGAGAACGGTATCGAGGAGGGCAGCGACTCCGACTGGCCCCACATCGCGGACACGCTCGACTCGCCCCACGCCACCCACAACCACACCAACTTCCTGGGGCTGCAGGTACTGGTGGATGCTGATTTTTGTTGATGCAGTACCGAATGATCTGACCTTTTATTGACGATTGAGCTGATGGCTTCAATAATTACTACCTGGAGGCAGCGAGTGCTTCGTCGGACTCTTTGTCCGATAAGTTTTATTTGCCACTATTTTTAGGCTTTGTATCTACACGCGTTTTTGTCCTTCGTTTACAAAAAATTATCCCTTTAATTTTGGCCCCGCTGTAGTCAAGAAGTTTATCGAGGTGTAATTCCATTTAAGAAATTGTAGAAACGTATTTCGTTTTGTCCTAAAATAATTATTTCTCCATTTCCAGCAACAGAACTCCCGCTATCCGGCGCCCGACGTGTCAGCACTGCGTGCCGACAGCGACTGCGGCTCGCCTGCGACACGTAACGCCCTGCGCGACATCCGCGACTCGCGCGACATCCGCGACCTCCGCGACATGCTCGAATCACGCGACACGCGAGACCTACGTGACCTGCTGGAGTCGCGTGACACTCGTGACCTGCGCGACTTGCTCGAGTCACGTGACACTCGTGATCTGCGTGACCTGCTAGAGTCCCGCGAAACGCGCGACTTGCGCGAAATGCTCGAGACACGAGACGTGCTCGATACACGCGACATTGAAACACGTGACGTGCGCGACATGGAGACGCGAGATGTCGCCGATTTAGGCGACCAGCGAATCCCGTTTGCGATGTCATCGGCAGCCAGCGATACGGCCAGCGATCTATCGCTCGCTATTATGGAGAGCGAGCTGTCTGAGATGAAAGGTAATAATTATAACGGTCGACAATTAATTGCATTATTAGGACATTTTAAACCTTGCAATTTCTCATCTAATATAAATCATACCAGACTCGACCTCAATTCCATATTAGCTGAGAGCTTACTTTGTGTTACTCGTGCATTGACCATTAGGCATTATTGGCCTAAGAGAATTTAAAAACGAATAGCAATCCTTCAGCAATAAGGCTTTCATTAGCTGATAAAAAAAAGTAGTAACGGCTGTTCTACCAAAAATGAAGATTCGATAAAGAAATATGTGTATTTTTTCCGATTATATACCGAAAAAGAAAAATTGCAGAAAGTGGTTGGTAAGCTCTTATTATATTTGTTAGCTTCAATTAAATTCTTAAATTCCAGCTCGTTGTTATCTTTTCAGTCCAGTTAGACCCGAACCGGGTCGTGGTGACCCACCTGCCGATAGTCGAGGACGGCCTCTCGTCGGGTCACGCTTCTGACAATGACAATAATAATCAGGTAAGATCTAAACATCTCTATGAAAAGTAAAAATCTGTATTAGCATTATTGGTAATTTCTGACTATTCTTTGTTCGACGTACATGCTTTTATGCTATATTATATATATTCCTACTTTGAATTTGATGACCATCTTTTCATTCACTTTAAGTTTTATCAACTAAAATACTGTAAAAATAGCCAATAATGTTATAAATACTTGTTTGTAGACGTGAAACGAATGTTTAAATAGACAGCGATAATCGCAAAAAGAATTTTGTAATTATAACTTCGTATGAATATTGAGGTCTCAAGTAAGATCTAGATTATACATGAATTAAATGTAACGGTTGAATGTTACGTTGAGTAATGAAATTAATTACAGTTTGTTGATGTCACCTAAAGATAATATTCAACGCGTTCGCTTACAGAATTCTTCGGTGATCATAGAGGAAATAGTGGAGAACGGAACGAACGCCGACGCACTAATATTGACCGACGCCGACTTGCATTCACTGGATCTGTTGGGTAACTATCAATATTGTTTAATTAAAAAAACATTATTACTTAAATAGGATAAAGTACCTCTACTGTGTGTAGTATTGGCGTTCATTTTGCAAACGGTTTTATTTTATACTGTGGTACGAAACTTTTTGTCAACTACATTTTTTGATCAAAGATGGTTGCCTCCGTAGCCTAGTCGTGAGGGCGTGTGCTTGAGAAACTAGAGGTAGTGGGTTCGAATCCTGCGGGGAAATAACTTAGTGTTATCGTTGTTTTCTGTGTATTGGGTGACCAATTGTTTGAAAAGTAAGATGATCCATACGTCGGATAGGCGTGTATAACAGTTGGTCTACCCACCAACCTGCATTGGACCAGCATGGTGGGATACGGTCCAGAAACCCCTAATGGAGAAGGCGTGCAGTAGAAGAAGTAGGGGAGGCCTATGTTCAGCAGTTGACTACCACTGATGATGATAAGATATTGCTCAGAGTATTGCCTAACGGTCTTTATATCAACGTGGAAAGTGAAAAATTAAGATATTCCTGAGGTAAATGGCCAGTTCTCCTCTTACTTGAAAGAAAATTATTTCAGTTTACAGTATGTAGAAAATGCCTAAATCGTCTCATACCATTGAATAGACCTATTAAACAATAGATTTCTAAACTGTTCCCGTGACCGTTACATAGTTTAGTTTACGACGTGTAGTATTTTAATGACAAAACAAAAAATATAATGAAAAATAATAAACCAAACAGCGTGTTCGGGACCGCCGCCGCCGGCGCCTGCGCCTCACCGCCCGCCCGTCGAGCACGCCGTGACGTCACACGTGGCACACGTCCCGCACGCCGCGCACACGCCCCACGTGACGCACTCGCCGCACTCGCCGCACGTGGCCCACGTGGCCCACGCGCCGCACGCCGCGCACGCCGCCCACGGCACGCACACGCCGCACCTGCACGCGCCACACGAGGACGTGTATCCACCACGGTGAGAAGATTTAGCTAATTTCCAATACGATGCGTTTCACTGTATGAATTATCAACTAACACTTTAGTGTACGCACTCAGTTGGCAATAACTACATAGTTAAGTGCCGTCGTTAATCAATCCATCGTGAGGTTTTAACTAAGTGATAAAAGTTTACGAAATCGTTACAATGTTAATATACAAAATAGCATCAATGCTTATAGATTTCACTGGTAACCTATCATATCGTAGGACTAATTAGAACGCTATACGATTTAGCGCCATTACAGTTACTCTTATACCAGATCGTAATTGTATCAACTATTTGACTTTATATAAATTAATAGCTATTATAGACACGATGAATTATATTTTATTGCATTAGTTATTTTGTGAATTATGTGTAGTGAGAATGAAATATTCTGTTTTTGTGTATGTGATTTGTACAATAATATTTATTTATCACATTTCAGAAAAAGGCCATCGTCGGCCCAAAGCACGGATTCAGTTGAAATCAAACAAGCCAGCGGAGATGAAGGTAAGTTAAATTGTAAGAACTCATGTAAGAATTAGTTTGTAACGGATAAAAGGTTATTTTTATAACGGCATATTACTGACCATGATCGGCCTTTTAATAAAAATGGTATCGTCGCACCCATCGAATAATTTCGTAAAGTACTGTTTCTTAAAATTCTGCATCTATGGGCCCTGTTACACCTTGTTAATTTTTTTTGGAATTTTTTTACGTATGAATACAGAGATAATTTATTTTACCGGATCGTTCATTTATTATGTGTTTAATAAAACGAAAATACTTTATTACACGTTAAAAATAGAAACATTTAAAACAGTAAATTGAAAAAAAAAACAAACTTTATTATGACATATAACGATCTCAATCATCATTAGCCTCTGTTTGTCCACTGCTGGTAAAAGGCCTCCCCTTCTGCACGCCTCCTCCATTAGGGGACTTTTGGACCATATCCCACCACGCTGGTCCAATGCGGGTAGGTGGGTGGACTGACTTTACGTGCCCGTGTTTATGCCCATGAGACGCATGGATCATCTTACTTTTCAGACAATTGGTTGATCGGCCCATATTGATCTAACCAACTAGGAAACAACAATGCAAATTTGTTGAGTCCTCGCAGGATTCAAATCCTTGACCTCCGGTTTCTAGAGCACACGCCTTACCAGTAGGCTACGAAGGCAGTTTCTTTAATAAATAAAAAGTTATAAAAGAAAAACAGTTCTTGGCTTCTTCTGGTAAATTAGATGAGGGGGCGATGATAATATGATCAATATTAACAAATTACTATTTAAAACCAGTAACAAACAACAATTTTACTCCTGTGCTATGACATAATACGGAATGCAGATACATATATGGATATCAGTAGAAAATTTTTATTTTTAAGATGAAAGTTCTATAAAATATTACTGAAAATTGGCTTGGATTATATGAACATTAGATTAAACTCCGTTTTCAGATGAAGCAGACACTGATTTGGAGACGGACAGGCTTCTTGGGCAGCAAAGAACGGACGATCAGGGATTCTTCGACGATAAAGTGAGTGAAGGAATGATTTACAATTAAATAAGAGGCAGTTTTGTAACATTAAAAGAATTTGTTTTATAACATTTTCATTTTAAAATAATGTACTAATTTTAGGCATTTACTCACGTTTCTTTTAGATTTTTCAGACACGTTTTATATTTCTCTGTCATCGTCTTGTAAGCATTTTGAAATGAACTTATAAGATTTTGTTTATAATTTGAATTGAATAATCATTGCTTGGATGCATGGAATTATGCTCGCCACAAGTTTTAGGTGAATCTAATCCGATAATTAATAAGAGAATAAACTCTGGAACACTACTGGTAGATTAACAAAATAATTTCTTGACTGTTGTTATCGAAGCACAGGTTATAAATTTTATGTTCAATATAGTTATATGACAATGAAACGCTTCACGCGAAAGTGTATCCAACGCACACTATCAGTAAAAGAATCGAAAATAATGAATATAAAAATAATGTTAGTTAAAAAAAAAGTTTATTTAAAAAATATAATTTAGGCTATAGATCAAAATAATAATGTTGGAAAATTTAGACAATAAACAATTGTTATTCAAAATTCTTTAAACAAGTGAAATATAATACTCAGAATTTTGCTTACATTTCTATCTATGTTACGAGTTGTTAGTTAAGTCACGATGTTCAAATATTTATTCTTCCATAATATTAATAGTCTAACCGGAATGAGTCCATCGTAATAAGCGGTAATTCAAAATTCCTGATTGACAATATCACATGATTCATTAGCTGTTTTCCTTATAGTAAATAATACACCCATTGTTGAATAGAATAAAATTCTACGTGGAATATATATGTTTGACTTGAACGAATGACAAAAGTCGTTATCAACTTAGCGGCTATTATATTTTATTGGTAGCAAGCAATTAGTACATAACATTAAATAGTAAAATATGTCTTAAGTCATAATAATAAGACGTAATTTCGCTTGTATGAGTCACCGCCTTGCGCGTGCGCAATCGAAATTTATATGACGCAAACTCGACCTTGCTCTCTTATTATACGAATGGACAAAGATTAAGCGAAGTGTAGATCGGACATTTTAATTTTATGCGTCTATTGTATTGGTTTTTTGATACGCTAATTGAACTGCCTTGATTTTGAATGTATATTGTAAATTTTTAACAATATAATGTGAAAATATAACTGCGTAAATATCAATGCGTTTAAATCACACGGCACACATACTCAAGTTTTCTATTTTACTAGAGTGTAAAAAAATTTATTAAATATTTGATTAAATACTTTATTATAAGTGTCCCGTTTCGTAATTTTCTTACTCTTAATTGGCTATTATTTATTCTTTTGCGTAATAGTAAAAAAGAAATATTTACAAAAAAGTCTACAAATTTGGGCAACGAAATTAATCTTTGACGCCAACGTATGTGGGACGCGTGGGTAGACTGGCCGGCTAGTATTGGCATTCATTATCATAACGCGCTGTGAACATATGCGCGTGTTTATTTTTCTCTGATAACACCTTTATCGATATTCGACCGGACGCTACGAAAGTGACTGCGAAGTATCTAAATTAATCGATAGTTATGACCGACACTAGTGACGAACGCTCGATAAAAGGCGAAACATGTGTGATGAGAGCGATTCGCTTGTGATTCAAGATCAAAACGTCGGGTGCAATGCGGATAATAGTGACGTTCTGGATAGTGATGTGCCGTGTGCGGTCGGTGTTAGTGACGTGAATGAGTGTGTCGATAATGATGTTAGGGATGCGCCTGTTTCGAAGGAAATGGCGATTTGGATAGAAATCCTGATGTTTCTGATGATATAGTATGTGATGAAACTATTTCTCGTGGTGAAAATGATGAGGTATTTTTGATTTTTTATGATGCGAAACTTTTATTGATATTTTTCGGTTAAAATATTTATGATATTTTCTTATACAAGAGTATTAAGCGGCCTTAGTATGGTAACATGTTTGAAAAAAATTATATTTACTCTGACTAAAACAATATATAACAACAACATATGGTCTGATGATGTCAAACTAAATAGGTTTCCTTTTAAAATATTAAATTTCAAAGCAAAAGCTCTAATGCATTGTCCTCTTGTATGATTTTTAACCGACTTCAAAACAAGGAGGTGGTTCTCATTTCCTTTGATCAATTTTTTTTAAGTCTGTTACCTCAGAACACCTGGGTGAACCGATTTGGATGTTTTTTTTTATTTGAAAGCTGGTGCTTCCCGTTTGGTTCCATAGCAATTTGGTCCAGTTCTGACAGTGGTATCTATGAAAAAATTTAATAAGTCTGAAATTTACATTAACTATGTGCTCAACAAATGGACAATTAATAGCTTTATATCACGCCAATCATTTTAACGTCGGTTTGCTTTTTTTTAAATTTTTTTATATTCTTTTTCGTAAGGAAAGCAATTATTGTACCAAGTTTAAAATTAAATTTCTTTTGGGGATGCACAAATTCGAGACACAGAGTCGACTCCAATTTTGCTCTATTCCAGTACTCTATAGAGTTATGTTAGGCTATTTTAATCCCTAGGTTAAATAAATTCTATAGAATTAGTTAAGATGTATTAAAATTATAGTAATGACCAATTTTATTGCACACTAGTATTAGTAAAGACTTTATTTATTTAGGTTGTGACGCCATTGAAAAAAATCACTACAAAAATTTTGTGTTATTTAGTCGTTATTATAGGGTTATTTTAAGTTTAAATACTTTTTTTGTCAAACGACCTTTAAGCTCAGGTTGTGTAAAGCATAACTTATAAAACAATGACGAGAATTAACTGAGTATCACTCAAAAAGTAAATCAAAGTTACCCAATAAGCATTAGAACACTAAAAAGAAATGCGTGGTAGCCTGTAGGGCTAAGGTAATAGGGCTGTGCGTAGGGTTGTGGCTAACGTGGTGATGCGTCCAGGGTTGGCGCAAGCCCAAGTCGCGAACCGTGATGCCGGCCGGCGGCGGTGGGGGAGGCCGCTCGCCCCACTCGCACGACGCACCCCTGGACGCGACCGAGGAGGGCCTGCACGCGGCCAAGGTGCGTGAGTTCACGCACAGCCCTGGTTTTGCTCATCATCTGTCGTTACCCATCGATATTCTTATCCATAATCGATACTCTCATCCATAATCGATACTTTCATTCATAATTAATATTCTCGCCCATAATCGTTACTTTCTTCCCTAATTTATACTTTGGTCAATAATTGATACTTTCATCCATGATTGATACATTCATCTATAATCGATACTTTTATCGTAAATTGCTATTTTCGCCCATAATTGATACTATCATCCATAATTGATACGTTTCTCCATACATTTATCCACAGTCGATACTCTTACCCATAATCAATCCTCTCATTATAATACTTTTGCCTATTATCGATACTTTTACTCATAGATGTTTTACTCATTAGCGCGCGCATTTTGGCCTGATCACAAAAAATGTCAGACCTTAATAAAAAATTGCCTTTTTGTACTTTTCAATTACTCTCATCTGTATAAAAACTTCGTCCAATCATTTAAATTGCACAACCTCTCCCGCATGTTGTTGTACTTTTGACAGTTCTATTTTACCTCATGGTAGTGATATGTGTGATATCTCGACCCATAACTCTCTTTTTAATCGTATTCAGATTTTGAAAGATTCCGTATTTAAAATAAATATACTGTGTTTTCTATTGTAAGATCCATTGTTTTCTTTTAAAAATTGTTTATTGACTCCGTTAAAGACATCTATGGTTTATGTGACTAATCGAACAATATTTACGGGTTTATCCGACTTTGGACGATTAAGAGCTTCTTTGCGTCCTATAAAATAAACCTTTATAGTCCTAGTTTCGTTTTTAATCGAGATGTTGCTACTAACGTTGCTCATCTTCTATACCCAAATCACGACCCAAATTTTTGAACAGCTGTGACTTCTTAAAATACTTTTATTTTTCTTTTAAAGTCTATGAATCTTGGTTAAGTAGTTAAAGTGGTAATCTCACCCAGTCATTCTTTTATCATCATCATCATCATCGTCAGCAGCCTCCATGCGTCCAATGCTGGATATAGCCTTTTCCAATGAACGCCGGAACGGCCGATCCCTTGTTACTCTCTGCCAACTTGAACCGGTCACTGTACGGAGATCGCCATCCCACCTGGGTGGGAGTTTGACCAACGCTCCGTCTTCAAGGACCACTTCAGACCTTCTTCTGACTGTATCACCGACCCACTGCCACTTCAACGAGCTTATTCTTTTCACTGCCATTTATTATCTTTATTTATATAGTTTTTTTTTCCTTCGGCCGCCACTATACGTGGCACAATTTTTATTATAAATAATGCACTATTTAAGTTTGTATATGTTAAGCTATTTTTTCTCACGTCAATGAATTCCATTCGTCGTATTCGGTGTCGCGTCGTGTGTATGTAATAGGTGTCTTGTCGCTTGTGTTATCATTGTGAATTTTCAGAAAGCGGACATTTATTGCGTTCGTTCAATATGCGTATTTTTATTTTTAGGTTTAAATTATTTTCAACTAATTTAGATCTAACGATATTTACCTTGATTTGCAGGACAAGGACGGCAAAAAGAAAAGCAAAAATAAGGAAGGTAAGTAACTTTTCTGGAAACTCCCTTTTGAAATATTTGTATGGTATGAAATAAAGAATGTTTTAAATAGTGATATTGACACGTTTAACTAATTTATTATTTAATACGCTTGCCTTTTTGGGACCCTCATGGTAAGTGTTGAAGATAATGTTTTCATTGTAAAATAAAGTACTGTTGTGCTCCTTATTTCCGCTTCTATCATACGTACACTAGTATTATTGGGAAATTATGGTTGACTACAATTATTGAGCTTTTTTAAAAGTTGTAAATATTTTCTTGACTGATTTTCACATTTGCATGACTCCTATTCAGCACTGTTTTGGATTAATATCCTCTTATATAGAGGTCTTATGAAAATCGGTGGTAGGTTCCCTGCACCGGTGGTAGGTCCCCTGTTTACAGGAGACCGTCTGGGTGGGTATCACCGCGTTGCCTATTTCTGCCGCGAAGCAGTAGTGTGAAAACACTGATGTGTTCCGGTTTGAAGGGCACCGTAGCCAGCGTATTAACTGGGTAAATGAGACTTAACATCCTATGTCTCCCGGTAGGCAGCGCGTTGGCGATACCACTGGTATTGCTAATGTCTATGGGCGTCAGTGATCACTGTCCATCAGGTGGCCCGACTGCGCGTCTGCCTGCGCATGCCATAAAAAATTCTAATCCGCGGCGAAACAGCGTAGCATTATCGTTATTTTCTGGTTAGGACAATTGGGCCGATCTCCCAATTGTTTGAAGAGTAAAATGATGCATGCGTCGGATGAGCCCGTAAACAGACGGCCCACTCACCAACCTGCATTGGATCAGTGTAGTGGGATACGGTCCAAAAACCACTGGTATTGCTAATGTCTATGGGCGTAAGCCATAAAAAAAATTGGGTTTACCATCAGTTAAAAAATGCCTGTTCAGAGAAAAACTAACAAAAAACTCAATGCAGACAAAGTGCATTGCGTTTTTATTAGGCATCTAAATCACCGAGTGCTCCAAACCTAAAACTATTACTATTTTTGCTATCAAAATGCCTGTACTTTTACTATTTTTCTTGTAGGTTAATGGTCTCATGAATGTCGTCAGCTTATTACCATAGTTTTTACGCTATTTATGTTTATTTTACATGTGCAATTTGTTATATTACTTTACAGATCCTTCAGTGCTAATAGAGGGCGTGTTATTCCGAGCACGCTATCTCGGCTCCACGCAGCTGGCTTGCGAGGGCCAGCCGACGAAAGCGACGAGGATGCTACAGGCTGAGGAGGCCGTATCAAGGATTAAGGTATTACTTCATATGATTCGATAGACCGATATCTTCCATTGATTCAATTTGAACTGTTGTCCCTAAACTAACGTTCTTTTAACATTTGGTAATGGTTGAAAAAATAATGATCTAGAAACATGCACTTTTAATAACTCACTGATAGCTAATGATCTTAAAACTTCCAGGATCTTTTGCTGTAATTAACAAATATATTCAGAATGATTTATTCTTATACTCAATTCAAACGTATTTATAAATAAAATGTGCCACTAACAGTATCTTTATTAATGTATATTTATAAATGTTATTGCTTTATCGTTATATTAATTGTTTTATTGTTTATACTGGCAGTGGCACGATAAACAAAAGGAAACACTGATACATGATTGCATTTTAATGTTTCTTCTTTAATCTTCCAATACACTTAACGTATAACTTTGAACGACATGCATTCTCATAATCGTGAAGGCAAATTACCATTTGCCAGTGTGAATCGGTACCTTTATATAAATACTATATATATTATGTAGTTGTGTTCTATTCGGAGCATGAAATTACCTACCACTGTGTGTTGCACCCACGGCTGTATATTGGCTGAATGTTTATTAAAAAATTACAGGAATAACAAACTGTTACTATTTGTAATCACTCTAACATAAACCTTATTTTCAATGTCATACGGTCCAAAATATTAAATTCATCGAGTCAGTTACCTTTGTCTCTTTTGCTCGTGTAATTTCATGCTCACTAGGTTTAGTGTTTGAGAATGCTAGTGGGATATCCTATCTCTCTCTCTCTCTCTGTCCTCACATCCTGAATTAAACTTGCCAGTTTGTTACTATTAGTACCGATGAGAACGTGTGATCTAGTGGATGCTCCGATACTTGTACCGCATCGAGTGATGCCAGACCGTTTAAGCTCGTATTTACATCGCATTAGAGTTATTTTTTCAGTGCCACCCCTCACCCCAACCCCGTCTCAAGAGAATTCGGACCCCCGTATTGGCCGGCTAGCCTCCTATGGGTTCCGCTTGTTCCGCTTGACGCAACGCTTTGTATTGTTTGTTTCCCCCTTGTGTTGTTCAAAGGTAAGTGTTGCTAGTGTCGAATGGATCGTTTGGTTTGAGCATGCTTGCGCGGCTGTGAGCTACGAAGAAGCTGTGTCCTATTATGCGTCAGTGTCGAAGGAAAATTGTGCACGCAATTCGATTAAGGGTGACGGTAAAACTGCGCGTACACAGTTCTCCACTCTTTTAGTAACATTAGGTATAACAAGCATCTTTAACAATCAACCTGGACAAAACTTTGAAAAGAATAAAAAAGAAAATAAACATTTACAATATCGGTTCACAATCGATGCATACCTAGTTGCATATTGCGTCAATAGATGGCGTGCACAATATTCTGCTTGGTAAAAAATAATAACGTCCCAATTCGCCCGTCACCCCATCTTTTCTTATCGTAATGAGTAATAGCCAATATTGATTCAGCTTGCCCTATCACTGTCGCGGCATACGTGAACTATGCAGTTTACCGAGCGCGTTTCAAGGCACACTTGGCTTCGTCGCTCGTAACTATATGTCATTTATGTCATCCATTACGCACTAAAGCATGATACGACCCGATTCACACCGGCTAATGTTGCCAACACAAAGCAGGTACGCACACGGTCGAAGCTTTGCGCCTGCGCACGATATTGTACCCAATTGTTATACGGTTAAGGTTGATTTCGAATCGCCCGCTTCTCACATATCTACCATTATCGACCCGTGTTCGGGTTCGTTTTGCTTGCTTTCGCTCCGATATCGGGTTTATAGGGTATTTATAACGATGACGTCATTTTCGATTTGGCTTTTAACATCTTGAAGGATATTTTATGAGCGGAATTGACATTCGTTGATTCATTCATTGTTACGCTTGCCTGTAAGTAATTACCAACGCTTTGCCGGGGCAGGAGTTTGTACACGGTACTCGCTGATTGGAATGCTTGGCTTTCGGTAATTGGTTGAGAATGGGGATTTAAATTATAGGGGGCATTAGTGGATATTTTGAATTCAATATTAAGTATTAATTATCTACCAGCTTAACTTACAAAAGCTTTTATTGATCGCAAGCTTAAAATGTTGGAACATTTTAAGTCTGCATTACATTTTTTGTATTTACAAACATTTGGAACAATTTGCTATCCGTGATGTAACAAAAGTCAAATTTTTGAATGTAATGTAGACATTGCAATCTACTTGTGTTAAAAATAAATAGGTTAATTATTATTTTAAAAAAAATCTTAATGCGATAAAGCCGAAACATTTACAAAATTAACTGATTTTCCCATAAAGTTCGATTGTAGTCTTCATAACACTTGTTTTATAAAGTACGGTTTATTTGATGTCATTGATTACTAAACAGTGCAGGAATAGGAGGGTACATAACACCACTGCTACCTAATATTCTAATTAAAATATTTAAGTTATTCGGTCGAACAGTTTGGTCGAATTACAACTGCTCGCGTCGGCGCACAAGAAATTAATTTTACAAGAAGAAAAGAGATAATTGAACAGTTTTGAGAACATAATTTTTTCGTTTCAGTATTAAAAGCTATACACTCGGTTTTGAAAACAAAGGGTGCTTTTCGTGCGTTGAAAATCTCATCGCTAGCTTTACTTATATTTGATATGAACCAAAGAAAAGATATAATTGGTCGCTGATGGCGTTGTTACTACATAATCACTTTGTGATTGACGTATGATTTGATTGAGTTCATCAATACGAAAGCGATGGCGTTGTTATTACGTTATGAATGACGTATGATTTGATGGAGTTCATCAATATGAACGCCTCTTCGTTTTAATATGTTACACCAATTCAGTTATATCAATAGTGGTCGGGCTCTAAGCCACATGTATAGGTCAAAATAAAAACGACAGTTTTCCATAGGTTATGTTATATCGTCTTTAGGCTCAGCTATAGATTGGTTGGGTTTGTAAGATTGTCGGGTAAATTTTGTGTTTAGGCATAGCCATTTTAATCGAGATTGAAAACATGGTTTGCTATGGGTTATATCATATAAATTCTAATTTAAACATAGCTACAGATTAGTAATGTTTATAAGGCAGTCGGGTAAATTTTGTGTGCAGTGTTAGCAATATTGGATGAGGAAAATTTATGGCTTTCTATAGATTTGAATTGTATGATATACATATCAATTCCATCTTTAGGTTCAGCTATAGATAGGTTAACATCTTACAAGGTGGTCGAGTATATTCCGTTTTTAGGCTCAGATATAGATTGGTTGATACTGTAAGATTTTATCGGGTACTTCAATAAATAATCAATCCTAAAAATGGTTGATTATTTCATGTAATTGAAATCGGACGAGCAAGCAAGACACGGTATGTGGGGGCGCGGGCGTAACGGCGTCGCGTGGGCACTTGGGATTGCGGGAGGCTAGCCGGTGTTGTCCCAACAGTGGGGCTGCGATGGGCCGTACTCGGGCGTGTACGCGGCACCGGCGGCGGTGTTCCGTCTCACGTACCTCGGCTCCGTGGAGGTGGACGAGGACTCGAGGCGGCGGAAGAGGCGCCCCAAAAAGCACATGGTGGAGGAGGCGGTCACCAAGATCAAGGTTGCGTTCGCGTATTGATTCGCTCGTTTTAGGGTGAATAGGGATTTCGTTATGAGAGAGTTTAGACTACACGAATGTATAATAAATATATTGGATTACTATGTTGGCATACACGATAGACATTGATAGGCAATGATAATGGCCTTAGTCGAGGCATGAAAACTGTAATGGCATAACACTCGTGATATTTTCAATTCTAAATTATATAGGAGACCGTTAGCAAAAAGAGCTGGACTGGACAATGTTTGTACAGTCATAAAATGAATGAAAAAATATTGGCGTAAGAAGAATTCGGGGCAGATTATTTAAAGATTGAAAGACCATTCGACTTATATTTTACAATTGCAAGTTAGCTCATATTGCATTTCCTAAATAATAAGGCCCGTCCATCCACAAATTCACAATTAAACTCGGCTATTCCATTTGGATACTTTTTGGTTGGAGAAGCTAAATACCGGTCTCTCTGCGATTTATTTTCTAATATTTGATTGACTTTTGAAAAAATATTATGACCTCAAGACGATAAGAAAAAAAAATAAAAGAACGGTTTTAGGCGAAGTGACCATATGAAAGATGGCTTACGTGATGAGTACGCTGCACGCTGTATAACAAAAATAGAGAAACTTTTTTAGTTGACGTAAAAGAGTTTTTGTTATACAGATCCTAACTTTACGTCAATATTTAAATATACGATATCATAGACTGTCTTCTAGGTTAAAAAATTATTATACATGACCGTCACTTATAAATTCAAACTTGAATCTGATTCGTACCACGTGTATCGTAGTAAACTGTTTAAAAAAAAGCGTTCAACTAATTTCTCGGTAGATATATAAATTAAAAGAATAATTAGAAATGCAACGATGCCGAGATGGTATGCTTTCAAGTAATTAGTAAAATAAACTCATACCCTTATAAAAATCTCACTAGCCTTCTCCAACTATACTATTTTATTTTTCTGAACGCCTTGACATGGTTTCGGCTTCTTTTTATTATTTTCTAACATGATTACTAATAATGTTTGAATGTAATTTCCCTTCGCTATCATTGGATGTCAACAGGCTTTGGTAAGTTTTTTTTCGTCTTATTCACTTTTGTTTTATATAGTGATGAGCTTCACTAAATACTACGTGGTGGAAAGCAACGTTCATGCTCACAAATAATAATGTTATAGTGTACATTTTTTATTGTGTTGCCGATTACTATTGAATCATAATTATTATTAATAATAATTAATAATAAACGATTACTATAATTATTTTTTTATATCAGTTGCCTTATTATTTATTACTTTTACATCTGATTAATTTTGATTTTTTGATGATTTTTCATTGTTTTTCTTTGTATATCTAATGTTAATTTTTTTTTAAAAGCACTTTACATTCGTACTGAAATCGAATCACATTAAAACAGTGAACGCACATAACGATCTGTACTGTGGTAAATGGTTCAGTATGCTTTTATGTTGCTTATACGTAATTACTTTCGAATGTTTTAATATAATTTCTGCTACTAAGCTTATTTGCAATCCAATTTACAAAAGAAAACTCTTGTATCTTAAAAGTCCAATAAAATTCTAAAATCAAATCATACCTCCTAATTTCGAGTGATATCCAATTGCGAACACTAGATTTTTAAGCGATTATGTAATGTTAAGTAGCAAATTTCTAGTTTTCTTATAGAGAACTATTGTTTACAGGCACCAGAGGGTGAGAACCAGCCGAGTACCGAAGTGGATCTGTTCATATCTACGGAAAAGATAATGGTCTTGAACACTGAACTGAAAGAGATCATGATGGACCACGCTCTCAGAACGATCTCGTATATAGCGGATATTGGGGACTTGGTAGTTCTAATGGCAAGAAGGAGATTTGTGCCCCACGAGAGCGACTCAGATCAGCCGAAATTGAACCGTACGCCCAAGATGATATGTCACGTTTTCGAAAGCGAAGAGGTGAGTGGTTTTGAGTGTCTATTAGTTTTAAGTTGTTAGATTGTAAAAGCGAAATCAAGTAACTGGATAACCAAAATCACAGGTCAAATTGTAATGACAATAAAATGCAAAGCGTTCTAATTTGTTTTGCGACAATGCCTGAACAGAGGTTCAAGCTCTTGTCTAATCTATTTAGGTATAGGTGTAAACAACGTACCTGATGGTATCCATAGTGGTCATGGTGTTTATTCCATCGATGTCGGCATTGAGTCTTTAATATTGCACTGAAGTTTACCTAATTTAGACTATAAATGGATGTCTACTGTCACGCATGTTAGCGAAGTTTCTTTGTACATCCCGCATTCTTATTTTTGAATTGTCACCAAGGCGTCCGGTGCGATCTTTGTGACCGTAACCTAATAACAAGGTCATAAGTACGACGCCGTTTCGTTAGTTTGTTTACTTTGGGTCAATTATAATGAGAATATACCATACGTACGCAGTGACCAATAGTGACGTCATGGCGTAGTACCTATTTACTTTTGTGACCGAAATCTTGAATTAGACAAAGCGCAATATTGTTTAATTTTAATGTTATTTAATTAGTTTTTGGGTTACGCAATAATTTTAATTTTATCTTTTTAACGTTCTATTCTTCCTTCGTGTGTTTTGATATATGACTTGCATTGTTTCTACATCCATTGTTTAAATGTTTGCGCAACATTGGTTAATGTAAAAGAGACATACCTTACGCAAAAGTCAACTCTTACTTCAATTTTACCAGCATATTAGGAGATATACATTTGAGATGACTAATGCATTCACGCGTTATACATATTTTCTTTAACTAACAAGATCATTTCTTTTGACTTCAGGCACAGTTCATAGCTCAGTCGATCGGTCAGGCATTCCAAGTGGCCTACATGGAGTTCCTCAAAGCGAACGGCATCGAAGACCACAGCTTCGTCAAGGAGATGGACTACCAGGAGGTGCTGAACAGCCAGGAGATATTCGGGGACGAGCTGCAGATGTTTGCCAAGAAGGAGCTCCAGAAGGAGGTGGTGGTGCCGAAGACCAAGGGCGAGATCTTGGGCGTGGTGGTGGTGGAGTCCGGTTGGGGATCCATGCTGCCCACTGTTGTGATAGCCAATCTGGCGCCGGCTGGGGCGGCGGCACGTTGTGGGCAGCTTAATATAGGTAAGGTGGTACTTTAAGTTTGTTTTTTTTTTGCTTTGCTGGTCAGTGTTAAAAGAGTTTGAGGTGGTAGGTCCTTTCTTTATAGGCGATCGTCTGAGGCAGTACTAGCACGTACCTTATGATATAGTACGGTATACTGAAGTAGGCATACGAGTTACTACTTAATCCTCATCAGCCTGTGCTAGTCCACTGCTGGACATAGGCCTCCCCTAATACACCCCTATCCATTAGGGAGTTTCTGGACCGTATGCCACCACGCTGGTCCAATGCGGGGAATATAAACTACGCATGGATCGGTTTTGATGGGATTTACATTTTTAATAGATAGAGTGAATGGAGAGAGAAAATTGATAAATTTATATTATATCCCATAGATTTTACAGTTATCAGTATTGCACCCGTGCGGAGCCAAGGCGGGTCGCTAGTGATAAATATAAAGAGCGCAAAAAATCCGTAAAAATTTAAGTTTAATATGCAATGTACTTGTGGCGTAGGGAAGTGATGACCGCACCACCCACTTGACAGCGGATCTGCTTACGCTAAGTAAGAAGATGAGTCCAGTGCAATCGATTAGTCAATCCGTGCTCAATGCCTATGAGCAACTCTTTTTATTGGACGCCATTAAGATCGACCGTCTTGGCGTTCATTAAAAAGGCCTTGGTCCAGCAGTGGACTGCTAAAGGCTGTTTATAATGATGATTGTGAACATGTCAAATAATCACGTACATAAGGTATAATCAAATAATAATAGTGTCATAAGCAGTTCGATACAAGCGTAACTTTTCTCTTTCAGGTGAGACCAAATAATAGCGATAAACGGCGTAAGCCTGGTGGGATTGCCGTTATCAACGTGTCAGACGTACATAAAGAATTCGAAGAACCAGACTGTGGTGAAACTGACGGTGGTGCCTTGCGCTCCCGTGGTCGAGGTCAAGATAAAACGACCGGATACCAAGTACCAGCTAGGGTTCAGTGTACAGAACGGTGTGGTAAGTAATGATTCATTGATATGAGTTAGAGAAAGTGTGTAGAGTTATCTATCAATCTTTTCCCAATATAACCTTTTTGTTTGTGGTCAAATAAAGGTAAGTTTTGACCAAATAAAACTGAATAATCGGTTTTGAATGCTAAATAAGTTTTAGTAGCCTCTATCAAATTTGATTAAGGTTTTGAAGCCCTAAACTTAACGAGCTATCAGAGTCGCTATTTTCATTTTAAATCCAGAGTCATAGGAAATCGCGTTTTTGCATTGGGACTTTCCTAACACTTAATGTTTATTTATAGTTTTTTAGTTGATAGATATAAGACGGTTAAGAAGTGACGCTATAAGTACTTGAGGAACAGCCTTCTCTGTTTGAAATACATTAGGAATTGTTCGTTTACTTCGATTGCTCTATATTGACAACTAATAAAAATATCTTACATTCTGCAAAACTTTTTCCTATGATATAATACGCAGCCAAACAATACCTACCATATTATTGTATTATCTAGCTCATAATATATGTTTTTTATATACCAAAGTTAAATATCTTTATTACACGTTTAAGCAAAACACATTACTTTCGTTCGGTTCAGAACTAAAAGCTTCAGTCCTGGAAAACCGTGTGATACCCTCAGCAGGCTCCTTCTAGCTGTCTTTTTATTCCTTATATTTACAGTTATATAATAAGCGTAATATAAAAACTTTCTATAATATAAAACTTGTAATCCTGCGTAGATCTGCAGCTTACTCCGCGGCGGCATAGCGGAGCGGGGTGGCGTGAGGGTGGGCCACAGAATCATCGAGATCAACTCCCAGAGCGTGGTGGCGGTTCCCCACGAGCGGATCGTCAACCTGTTGGCCACGTCCGTGGGCGAGGTACTGTATCTGGTGTGGACCCTCGCTTCGCTAACTAGCAGTCGTAGGTTCCAGTCCTGCGAGGTCACTAAGTTTATGGTATCATTGTTTTATAAATCACTAGCGACCCCCCATACCCCCCTTGTGGGTGAAATTTCGTAAAATCCGTTCTTAGCTGACCTCTACTCGGCAAAAGGAATATTCCTATTAATTTTCAAGTCGCTACGCCTTATAGTTCCAGAGATATCGTGATGAGTCAATATATAGGTGGGAATCTCTTTATATATATAAATTAACATGTTTTTTCGCTTACGTAAAACTGAAAAAATGTAATTTACCCTTTGGGTTATGGATGGTCAGATGCCGTTCGGTCATTCGGAGTCCTTACGTCAAGCGGGATCGTCATAATAGTATTATAGCTTAATTATCCAATTAAGGATTTTATGTCCAGTAAAAGTCCAAAGTACGGCAGTGGTAGTGATCTCATACCTGCCTTGGGTCGTTCAACTTTCCATTACTGTTATCTACTTGGTTTAGGAAATGCAGTTTGGTGACTATTTTGCCCCAAAGTAATATGTACAAACCAATATGATTGTTAATATTTACTTTCCCATCCCATCCCATAGAGTTAAGGAAACTAGAGGTAGTTGTGCATCTATACTGGCTGATATCTAATATATTTTAGCAACAATTTTAAAATCCGCTAGGAGGACGTAACTTGTAAAGTTATAATTATTTTTGCAGATACTAATGAAGACGATGCCGACGTCCATGTTCCGCCTGCTGACCGGCCAGGAGAACCCGGTGTTCATTTAGGCGCCCTCGACCGCCGTACTAAAGTGCCTGCTTGCGTTCACGCGATTCCGCACGCGACAGCTGGGCCGGAGGTAACCCACTCCCACTATCCTATAATCCCACGTCTCATTCTCTCTTTCCACATTGTCTTTCATTGTCAGCTTTCCTGTCATCATTGATATCAATTTATTTTTCATTCTCTTGTTCCTGTCATCTCGTTATTACTCTGTCCCATTACTTGAATCTCATACTCCGTTTTTAAACTATGTCCTTCTTTTATTTCAAGAATGTTTTATAAGACAAGACCAGCAATTACGGTAGATTAAGTTTGATTAATAGATATTTAATGTAATGGTCCGTAAGTTCAGATGCCACACGAAAATGTACTTAATTTAAGTACTTTTTTTTTAAATATTGAATAATTTTCATCAACTGTTTCCGATGTTCGCTTATGAACATCTTTAAAATTATAAATATATATAAAACTTATACACAATATGTAATTCGAAATACGATAAATAGCTTTTTCTATGTGCATGTCACATAAATGTCCTTCAGCATTATTTAGCTCTATTTGACTAGAACATTGTTTAAAATTTAATTCAAAAATCAAATCAATTCTTGATCGCGCCATCTCACTCTATACTATAATCATCCTCAAATCCAGTATTTTAATAACAAATTCGAAAATCCCAAAAAAAAAAAAACACCAATCCCCTACGGCGGGGTCTAATATTATTTTTGTACTCTATATTCGGAACGGAGATATTTTCAAATAAAGCAACACTCGCCCAGCTGTCGCTCAGATACTCGATAATACACATTTGTACTGATTCGTTACCCGTTCGATTCGCTTAAAATTCGCTTACGTCGCTAATTATAAGGTTAGTCGGATAAAAACGTATATTAAAACGCTTCATACTTGCTATCGGCAATTGCTCGTGTGCGTTTGACATCGTCTCGAATCGCTTTTAATTTTTTTAAATACTAGCGTAAGTCCTTCAGTTGTACGGAGCTTATATCGATATCCGATCGAGTTGTAGATATCGTTCCTCGAATAAGCGATTGACTATAGCAAGTGGAAACGCATTCGATATGTCACCACACTGTCACATATTCCATTGGACGATCGATTGTAACTGTAAATTAATTATAATAAATGCCCACTCATATCCGCTTAGATATTTTACGATATGGTTATTATACTGATTATCTGCCATCTTTTTAGTTTGTAAGGGTGAATGTTCGTGAGGTCGTTTGTCCTCTGAAACTTCGGCATGTCATTGCCATAGACTATATCGATTTCGCCTCGTATCGTAGACATTTAAGTGTTTTTATAAAATGTTGCCATATTCTTTTATAGTTATAATTTTAAATCGTCGGTTCGTTGCATTCTTATCTGCCATTCCATTATTATTTGTTATTTTTTTTAACGTTACTCTTATCATTTGATTTTGTTCAGTTGCCTTTTTACTTTGACTATCACGAGATACAAAGTCGGCACCATAGTTCAAATCATTTCTTACGTCTTATAAGTATATGTATAGCTGATTAAATTAAGTGCGGTTTTCGTTACGACTGCAGTGTTGACGTCTACATAAATACTGAAAGATTATGCAATAAATATTTAAATGGCAACATCATGGTAGTTTTATAATCTGTCCACGCTGCAGTTGACAAAAACCGGTTACAATAACGCGTATCTGCCACTTTATCAAGGTGTTAAGTGAGTCTAAGCCTGCGGGCATTAGCTCCGACCGCAAGTGATCGTATTGAATAAAATGAATTGATTAGTAGGTATAGGAGAGGACGAACAAATCATTATCTCGTGTAGCGTTCTCAAAAGATATGTCATATTTTGTAAATTTTATAGTGTGGCTATAGCATTACTATATAATCTATATTAATATGTATGTCCTGTTCTTAGCTAAGCTTAGCGCTCTGAGGACGAGTTTTTACGTTTATTTATATATATGTCAAAGAAAAATACCTATGTATAATTAAATTGAATATTGTGTAATTGTAAACAAACTACGTATCTCTCTTACGAACCCGCTTCGATCTATATATCCCTATCAAATTTTAATGCTTTCCAAATGTTTAGGTAAACTTCTTTCCATTTCACACCGAGTCTGTAACCTTTTGTCTAACGGCCGGTGTCATTCTTTATATATTACATTAAAATAGATCAAATTAATTTTGATTTAATATGTATTTCGCCGTTATTTTAAACTACTCAATCGGTTGTTAAAAATCATAATTTATGGATAATTAAAAGTTGTTTTTTTTATTATTGTCATTTCATAATAAATGAACATAAAAACGTTGGGAATGATTACAAAAAGCTCGTAACTGACTGAGAACGAATGTTAACAAAATAATGATTATCTTATAACCGATTACGCCATTTTACCTAAATATATTCACTGTAAAGCTTAACAACAAAAGAATCTGTCAACTTGACAGGGACTGTCGTAAAAAAATGTCTCAGGATATTTTTCATTTTTTACTTTTAATTCAAAGTCTCGTTAACAGAAAATGCAGTTTATTTCACCCATTGCTCCTTTTCACAAACACCGGTCGACATTTCCTTTCTCTTATTTCGAGAGCTGTACGTCGAAGTGAATTTAGGTATACAACCTGATGTGTAATTTTATATTGCTAGCTGTTGTGAATAAGATTTATTTACATTGAAAAGAAATAAGTAAATGAAATAAAAAAAAAACAGATAATAAATAGCGTTTATCGTGAAAGCTGGTATATGGTAGGTACACTGTAACATGTGAAATAACTATTGTTGTTCTCATTTTTAAGAGTATTATTCTAGTCTGCATTAAAGTTAAGAATAAACTGAACAAACTGATCTTTGTGTGTTTTATTCCCCTATAACCCTGGTGTCGAAACAGTTTGGTAGATGTCGCTCTCAGAGAACATTCTTTAAGTAGATGGGTGAAGATTTATAATAGTAAAGTTTTTGTGATATGAATTGTCATTCCAGTAGATACAGAATATTACGAGAAGGCATGACGAAGAAATAATGGAAAATGATAAACTCTATAACACTCTCTGCGACGTATTTATATATACTGGATAGAGAAAAACTTAAATCTTAATGAGAAAAGAGGGATTTATTTTTAAACCACAGTCTAAGCGAAACAATACACTATAGTATTAAAATAAACTGTCTTTGTTGTTATTTACTTGTGTTGTATGATTTTACTTTTTTACTCCACTAGCGCCACCACAAAGAGTAAATACTGCAATTCTGCAAATTTGTAAAGATGACTAGAACTAGAAGAGGTTATATAAGGATTCCCTTTTACTTTTGCAGCATATTTAACAGGATTTTTGACAACATATTTAGCAGAATACTAGATAGGACATACTGCCTTCGTAGCCTAGTGGTATGGTCGTGTGCTTTAGAAACCGGAGGTCGTGGGTTCGAATCCTGCGAGGATTCAACAAATTTTCATTGTTGTTTCCATTCTTTTTAATAATTCTAGATATTCGATTTAATTGCTGTTTGAAATAATGAATCTTTAGTACTTAACACTGTCTTACTTTGACGAAATTGTCGAGTTCAACACTTCATTAAATATGATTTCGTTTTGGGAATCAGAATTATAATTTTTAACCGAGAGATACATTGTTGCACTTCTTAAAAGGGTGCGTAGTTGCCACGTTCAGCGGGAAGGTTGGCAATAGTAGTTCCTGCTGCCCGTTGCTGGTCACAGCACTTGATGATCAGTGATGGAGCGACGTCGTGCGCATGTGAAGCTGCGGATGCAGGCGGCAAAGGATCGTAGCTCTTCGTGGCTCATGCAGGAGGCCTATGTTCAGCAGTGGATTTTGTTAGGCTGTTATGATGATGGACGATACATTTTAACTAAATCTTCTTGTATGGCTTTAATTTACTTTTAGATAGCAGCAAAGCAAGTATATTGCCACTATTGTTAAGTAATTGGGTTGAACGCTATAACTAACCAATCGAAAGCATCTAATGATGATGCGTCCTACCTTTGTGTTGTATCGATATATTTATCCGTGATAATAATTTGATACATTTTTTTCCTCTCTACTGTTCGATTAACCAGTCTCAATAGATATGAATTTATTTCGTGTTCATGACCGATTAAGAATAAATTGTAGTATTTTATCAATTTTTCTTGCTGATACCGTGAAAGATTCTATATTTGTTATAAGGTCAAGATTCAAGGTTTAATCTCTTTCTTCTTTTTAACTATTTTTATCATCCTATGATATATTTATGTATATATTCTGGTTTTAACAACAAAACGTCCAGTACGTTTACCTAGTGGTACGTGGTACGCCCTGCTCTCAATAAAAGCATCGTAAGGCGGAACAAAGCTGCTGAATTCCTTGAGACGTGAGATGTTACGTCTCGATTACGCAGATTTACCGAATTACGCTGGCTATGGTGCCCATCAAACAGGAAGGCAGTAGTTTGTGCACACCACTGATTTGCGGCAGAAATGGGCAACACGGCGGTATCACCCCAGACGGTCTCTTGTAATAAGACCTAAATTCTTATAAAATACTGCTTAAAGCAGTAAAGTTTTAAATCGTTTCTCGTCTCGTAACAGAAATATCCTTTACTTTCCAAGATAATACAAAGTCATATTAGAACCGTTATATTTGTAGCCTTTACGTGACCTGTTAGCGTGGGCTTTGTTCGGTCTTTGTTTTTCAAAGTAGTAACTTCTCACCGACCTCGTCGCGGAAATGCCGATCGGGTAAGCTATCGTCAAATCCTGGTATGTTGAACGTAAATATGGAAGTCTATCTTATCTGTAAACTTATTAATAACCAATCGATTTATTAGTATAGAAAGAAGCATTTAACAATTCCTAACATCTTGTTACTACAGGCATCATTGATGTTCGGTTTTTAATCCTCTTTACAAGTAATATATGCAAAGTAGTTTTTGTCTTAATATATAAGTCAATATGTAATTATTATTAACAGTAACAATGAAGCCAACGATTGGAGTCTTGTACAGAATCATTGCTAGGTATTTCCAGGCACTATTCAGTAGCGGCCTTATGGCTTCAGGCCTTGTGATGTATTTTAATAACTTCTATCCGCGTGGTAATTCTTTGCAGGTTTCTCCTCTCTCTCTTATAAAGGAAATAAATGACTACTAGTTTGCTTGTTGAAAGCAGTTACGTACAAACTTTATTTCCAGTGTGATCGGTAACTATGCTTATGAATTTATTTTAAAATACGTGGAATATAAATGTCAGAAAGTTTCGATAACCCTAAAAAAGGTTATCGTCCTACTTTCTCACGTAGATTCGTGCCGGCTATGCTTAAAGTTAGTGGATGATGCTTTTTTGTGACATAGCTAGTTTTGGGACAGTGGATTCATAGTAAACAGAAACTAGTTTTATAGATCTTATCACTTTTTTAATTTACTGTTTATCTTTGATGTTTAGTAATTCACAGTATCCGTTGTAACTCCTATAACCCCCTGTATGTTATGAAATCAGATATATTTTTTCATTCATTTTATTTAATGATGTTTGTCACAGATTCGGACATTTCAGAAATTTACCTCAAACTTTTACAGCGTTGGTAGACATTGTATTTATTACCATATTCAAGAGCGCTCGCTCCGAAGTTTTTTCAGGCACAGTGAATACAGAAGCATGCAAATTAGTGTGGCCACGTTTTGCATTGCATAGTTCTAGGACAAACACTCAATGGCTTCATGCACGCGTCGCTCTAGGCTGACTTATTTCATCACAATGCTCAAGATCTTTTTGTTGTCACTGTAATCCAATTAAGCTGGATTTATTAATAAAACGACTTCTATAAATGATTTAAACATGCTCTTCGAAAGGTAAGTTTAAATAGGTAACTATGGCTTGCTAAATATGACAATAATTCATGATTTCATAAGTTCTTTTTCGTTTTCATAAGCCATGATTTGTTCAGTTTCGTCGGCGATGTTAACGTATACAGTTGAAGTATGCGCATATTCTTCTTTTTAGCCACGTAGCACTGAGCGCTGCAATAAATTTACACATATCTTTTATAAACGCTATGCGTTCCTCTTGTTTTTCACAACTTCTGAGCCAAAGTGATGTAAATATCGATTACGACTTAAAAATCTCAATAGTGAGGCTACCAAAGTTTATTAGGAAAATATTTTTTTTAATCAAGATATTCTATCTCTTTGTTTTCGACTGATGGTTAAATTCGGCTAAATACTTTATATTGGTTATGGTATAATTACCAATGGTAAAGCCAATATTTTAATTACGCAAATCTAATACGCGTCTTTCTAAGACAACAGTCAAGATAAATGGTTGGCATTTGGGGGTGCTTGACCTTTAGATAAAAATTGTTTAGTGGCCACGTATTTTGAGAGATTTTCCAGTTTTATGTGCACTATCTAAACTGCCTCCGTAACCTAGTGGTATAGGCGTGTGCTTTAGAAACCGGAGGTCGTGGGCTTGAATTCTGCGGGGACTCAATAAATTTTTGTTGTTGTTTCCGAGTTGGTTAGGACAATTTGGGTCGATCACCCAATAAAAATAATAAGTCGGTCCACCCAACAACCCGCTTTGGAGCAGCGTGCATAAGGAGACACCATGTCCAGCAGTGGACTAACACATGATGCTGATGATGATCTAACATCTGCCTATAATGAGAATAGTTACAAAAATAAAAAAAAGTAATATCTTAGAGACCAGTCAATTCAACTAGTTCTATAATGAACGATACTGTTTTTAAATTATTCCCACAGTTGATAAGAGTACGATGTATTCATTGCATAATAGTCAATTATTATGCTAGAACTGTTATACAATAATGTGGAAGTACCAATGCAAAATATCACTTTAGGACGCTGTATCGTGTATATAATTAAAATTGATTATATTCTTCTTTATGTTGAAAGCCTTGACTACAATCGAAACCTGGAACCCATGGTAAGTCCCATTAATACCGTGGAATATAATATATGACTGGTATAAAAGCCAATCCTGAGGTCTGTTGAAGATAAGTCACCGATAGCAGTTGCCCAGTGTGTCTCAAACTCGGTCACCAACGTTGATAAACCATCCATCCATCTATATAAATTGTAGAGAAATAACACACGCTAATATTCCACTACTGAGAAAGACGTTTAGATGAACCAGATATAGAAAGAATTCCAAAACGAATCCTTGTGGAACTCCTTTGACGCCATATAATCCCGAAGTTTAACGTCTTTTATTTCTACAAAGTACTACTTGTTTATGAAATATGATGAAAATCCTCTATACTTTTCCAATAACTCAATATATTTTTATATCTTGTCGTGGCGCGACACTTCGTCCCGTAAAAATCGCACCAACCATTCCAGAGCCTGAACAAACAGACATACCAAAAGATTTGTTACATGTATCAGTTATATATTAAAATGTAATGATTTAAAAACTGTAATTTTTATGTTGCAAACAGACACTCAAATTTTATTTAGAAGAGCTCATATAGATATGTAAACACATTATACAAATATAATATATCAAGTTAAATATAAGATAATTGCTGATTTTGGCCAACATATATACTTGTATATGTCCTTATAACTCTCTTTTTTATATTTGTGAAGTTTCTTCGGTTGTTATCGCCTATTGAATTGAAAATATAAAAAATGTATCACAGTTATTGAGTAAAGGCAATTATGACATTTGACTCAGAAATTGGGCGATTGGTGACCTAATGCTTCTCACATATTTATTAATTTCCAAGAAAATGCTCAACAATGATGTTAACCAGGTATTGCCTATGTCAATGGCCGTTGGTGACCACTTTCCATCAGGTGGGCCGACTCTTTGTCTGCCTTCATATGAAAATTTATAAAAAATCTGCAGTAGCTAGGAATCCAAAGATCTAAATAGTTTTAAAACATTATTTTAGTTTTATTTTTATGTAGTTACATAAACCTTGTTTGTTATACGGCTTTAATTTGCTCAATTTAAACCTCCTAAGATTGCAAATCGTCATAGATAAAATATGATGTATTATGACTGCAATGCTGTATTCATACTATTACTTCTGTATAGTATACTATTGACCAGTATATTATATCATATTATGCAAACTGCATTAATAAGTATCAGATTTGCAATTTTCGTATGAAACAGAACTGTTTTTGAGTTTGTATTATTTTGTAGAAAAAAAATTGCCCAAAAGAAAATACGTCAAATCTGTAAACAGCAGTGAAATCTAAATATTAAATTATTTATTGATGTGTTAATACAGACATTGCAAATAAAAGAGAAGTACACCTAATTTCTTTACCTCTTTGATAAACACAAACATAATGTTTATGTAAATATATCATGCAGAATAAATTTCCTTACTATACTTTAACTTACTTAACTTTAAGCTTTTTCCCAGTTATATAAGGTTTGTTGGTAACAGTTTTTCAGCAGAATGATTAGCATGATAAGAATGATATAGCTATAATTGAACAAAAGAGGATCATCTGACATTCTTTAATAACACATATAACTTTCGCCGGTATACTGATTTTACAGGCAACCAATTTTTTTTTTTATTATTTGGATAATCCATCCATATTTCCCCAAGAAAAGAATCTGTATTACCTATAACAAAATATTCTAAAGAAAATTTCAATATTTTTCATACTTGATATCAATGAAAATATATCCTGTAATCCTTTGCCGCTGACAAAGTAAGAAAGAAGTAAACAGCTATTAAAAGTGCTAATAAATCTTCTGATGCTGATTTTTATCTTTTCTTGATTTTCATGCACCATTGCCACATGTATCATAAGATGAAAGATCTATCCATATTATTTATATATAGAGACAAGATTGAAAAGTAGCTAACCGCTACAAATTTGAACACAAAATCTTCACTTTAGAACAATTGCTTTATGCTGAAACCTTAAAAAAGGGTTCTTTGCCTAAACCGTCGAATCAGGTTTAACATAATTTATAGCCGACATGTGAAAAGCTTCCACTAATAGCTTTCATCTTACAACTTGAATTTGTATCTGTTTATGGACAAAGTTAGTACATATGCCTAATTCTGACCTATACCATTTAAAAACTACATGATCCAGTTTGAAGAGTAACCACCTTTTTAATGAGATCATATAGAGACTACTAGTAGAAAAAAAAGTTTAAAATGCCATATTAGAAATCAATTACCATCAAGTCATTCTCATCATTTTAGAACTTCCCACAATAAAATGTTTAGCTAAAATTTGATAGCTTAAGATCAATTTTTAATACATTTTAATGAAGCATAGCACATTTAAATGTGCAACTGCTGTATTTTTGTTAAATCTACAAATAAACTTTGACTGAGGTTCTTAAAATGTGTTATTTATGTCACCTAAATAGTAAGCATGTACAGAATGATGATTTAAATAAAATAATTTTAGCTTTTGTTTTATTATGTATTTTGAAGTTTGCTCACAAAGCCAAATTAAATTTACATAAATACAATTTATTGATAACTTTTTATACAAGAAGTAAATAGTACACAAAAGATTCACAATCAAATCATGCTCATGGGAGTTTAATAATGAGGAAATAAATTACCTAAACTCTTTATTAGCTTGCTATAAAAAAAGGAAACATGTTCAGTATCACTAGAGATCGGCAAACTGATAAAATATTATATTATATTCCAGCACATTTTGCACCCAAACAGATGTGACAAAGGCGTTGAATTTTGTGACAATATGCACTATCCTTTGTATAAAATTAACCAAATCTGATAACCATGAAATATATACATTTAAGTCTTCTGATATTCCATATTCACTATTTTTTAATTATAGTAAAAAAATATGCATACCTAATATCATAACGAAGCTACAAGTGAGGGGGTAAACAATGGGGGGCAGGGTCGGACAGAGCCGGGCGCTGAGGCGAGGCTATGTAGAAATGCTATAGGTTAACCAGCAGGCGGCGGCCGCGCGCCCAGCCGTCGCCCGCCCGTACACCAATCTCTTCACAATTGTCTCTTCACAAGTTACTCAGGCTAGGTGTAACATAACTTGCACTCTTAGAATCATGATATTATTTATTACGTTCGTCCCCTTCGAGTCGCGCGCGTGGGATAGGCACTGATGGGTGCGTGCAGGCAGCGCGGGGCACGCGGCCGCTCAGTTGTCCATAGCATATCTCCGTGTCCACTCCTTCGCGTTTCGAATCGCTTCACTCTCATTGACCTTCCACAGCTCGGCGACGTCGTTCGCAAGCGGGTCGTCGGGGTTCGGTGCGGACAGCAACGCCTGGATCGAAAGCAGCACCGTGCGGATCTGTAGAGCGGGGCTCCACTTGTCCTTTAATATATCCAGGCATATGCGACCCAGCCGGTCTATGTTCGGATGGTATATTTTCGTAATAAACCTAACCTTAGGCGCCGACATCGGGTAGTCCTCTGGCAGGAAAAGTTCTAATTTGAATAGTCCTCCTTCGAAGGGCGAATCTTCCGGGCCGGTAACGATTACGTGGAAATAGCGGGCATTGTTCTCACTTGGTACTGCGCTAATTCCCGGTACGGGTTCCTGCATAAGGCGCTGTGTCTCTTTGATTATTCTACGTGGTAGGGCTGCCATCTTATATATGCGGTCTAGCGCAATTTGACAAATGAAAGCAGGTAATCATATAATTAGAAAAATATCAAACTGTCTTTGCACTGCACCTGTTTATAGCAATTTCTGAGGCACAATTTCTATATAAACAAAATTATAACAGCATTTTAGCTATAGTTTTTCTGAAAACGAAACTACAAAAGCGAAGGTAATGTACCAACTTCAATTTTTCTCAACTATAGATAATATAGATTTCGATACCAGAAACAAGAAGGTATCACATCATTATGTTAAGGTAAAAGTCACTCGCTGTACAGCCAGGTTATAAGAAAAATTAAGGCTGTTATAACAAAAAAGAAAAAGCGAATGTTTCTTTCAAACACTAATTCATTTTATTTTAATAAAAATATTAGTTTTTTGTTACCTTTCAAGAGATATCGATATTATAATGAAGTTCATTAGTTCAACATAATATTTCTTAAGGCATTATATTTAGAAAAATAAAAACATTCATAGCAGAAAATGTTTAAATTTGATTTTTGTTGGTAGTTTTAGAAAATACAGAACTAAATCATTGTGATTACATTACATAAGACGTGACATAGCAATATTGTAGGTTGTTTATGGTGTTTTAGAGCTTAGTATAACGGAGTTAATAAATAATATTTCATTTTACTATATTTTCATATAACTAATATATTCCGAATATTTTAATATTAGATTAGTCATAGCTATATCTTTTTGTCATATGTATATAACTTTATTAAAACGCCATCTTTGTAAGTGTGCACAAAACATTGTTTTGCATGAGCATAACTTTTATTTGCTTTGAATAAAATAACGGCATTACGGCACTATTGTAGGACACTTTGAACAGCAATTTCGTACAGATTTATTGACGACCAGGCTTCGTGAACTTCTATATCTAATTATTTTTTTTATGCGAATGCGTTTCGTCGATCAAATCTGATGTAATGGTTTAGATAATTTAAAGTGTGGTCACATTGCCAACTTTTTACGAGTCTCTACTCGGACTTTTATGGCGTTATAGAACCATGAGTCTGAAGGTCTGCCGACTTGTTGGGTCTTTTATGTTTAATGTCAGCTATATGTTCCTTTACGCGGGTTTCTATTGCTCGCTGTTTGTCCAATATATAAGTCACAGTCATTTATTTTGACTCGGATGTTATGCTTTCAGGCTCTTGTTTTTGGTAAGCTTCATCTAACACAGAGTTCGCGGACAGCTCCCGTCCCCACGAACTAGGTGGCCAACATTTTTTGCTAATAAATAAATGAGGGTTACACGTACAGTAGGTACGTGGGTTTGGCATTTATTTATCATTTATCTCCTAAGGATCGTCGAAGATCGGTTTACGAATCAGGACGCCGACGGTCTGGCGAATGTAGAATTTTTCAGCGTATCTCTACAATTATGTATAAGTTGTACATATAAACCTCTTCAATCATTCTATCTATTAAAAAAAAACCGCATCGAAATCCGTTGCGTACTTTTGAAGATTTAAGCATACATAAGGATATAGGGACAGAGAAAGCGGCTTTGTTTTATACTATGTAATGATAATTATCGCTATTTATAATTAATGGATACGGTCCAAACACCCCCTCATGAATAGGAGTGTATTGGGGAGGCCTATGTCCAGCAGTGGACTATCACAGGCTGAAGATGTTGATAATTATATTTGAAGTGTATATTTGTAACATTAAAATAACATTGTGTTAAATTGCAATAAATAAATAATTACCAAAAACGTATGTCTGTTCTGGCTAATCTCTGGAATTCGCTGCTAAAATCACCGTTACGCAAGAGTCTTAGAGCAAGTTTTGCGCAGTAAATGGCAAGCAAAGCATATACACTGCCGTGACAAAAATCTCACGTTGGCGTCCAGGGTTTTGGCCCCTGCTTTACAAACCGGGGGTCCTGGGTTAGGGTTTGTTATATCTTTATTTATATATACCCGGTTTCTTAGAGTATTGTGGGTCAGTCAATCATTCGCCCGTAAGTAAATAATATGTATGCTCCGGATAAAAGTCTTGGCATTGGCAAATTGCGTTTAATGAGGTCTTTCTTATACCATAGACCATATTCCTTTCAAGAATTGTCTATACAGTGAGGAAGCTATTTCTGCTATCTGTCGCCTGAAATGTTTCGGAAGTCTGTCTTCTGTCAGTTTGTAATGATGCCTTTAGACCTCATTATTTGACACATGAGACAATTTCGCTCCCCATTCGTTTGTTCATTTGCCTCTTATTAATCATGACCTTAGTGTTGATATATTTATGGCTTGCCTTATCGCGCGAGGGGCCATGTTTAGAATATAAAGAATTATTAAGATCTGGCGGTAGGTCAAATTAGCAATCCATGTAAAAGAAAATCTCTGTGCGCTCGTGACCATGGATGCTGCATTGTGCCGGAAGGTAAGATTACAAATTTAAAATAAACTTGATAAATATTTTACAATTCTCTTTCATTTATGATATACAGACTTCAAGAACGAGACACTTAAAGATCATTTGGGTAAATATACTATGGATAAGCTCTACAGTTATTTAATTTCTCTTTAGTTATTAAACTAATAATGGACCATATCCGGTTACTATCCCTTTTTAGTACTAGTGTTTAAGAAATTAAAAAATCAATCAATGTTTCTAATTATATATTTAAATTGACACAAGATAAGAAATTAAATTGTGATTAATCACATAACATACCGATCAATTAAAAGTAAAGATGTTTGGAATTTCCATTTTTATCCTTAGATGTTTTTCATGTGTTGTATTACGTCACTGTAGATTTAACGTGCGCAATTGACGACATATACGGTTCGTGGCTTTGACCTTTATTAAAGATGCTTTCTTGTATCAGACATTTTTTGTTACTAATAAACGGAATGCTTAATCATAACAGTTAATTGTTTTTAATAATAAATAAGATCTGTGAAACGAGGATGAAACTTATTGTTAAGCGTACCTATTTGTTATATAATAAACGGTAGAGCTTTTTAAAAGGTAATCTCCGTACAGATTTACGATTTTTTTTTCAATGAAGGCAGACGAGCATTCGGGCCACCTGATGGAAATTGGTCACCGCAGCCATGGACATCGGGAATACCAGGGGTATTACCAATGCTTCCTACGTGAGACATAAGATGTAACATCTCGTTTACCCAGTAAATATGCTGGCTAAGGTGCCCTTCAAACCGGAACAAAGTAGTATTTTACATACTACTGCTTTGCGGAAGAGACAAGCACCGTATCAGCACTTGGGTGGGGGTTTTTAATCTATCTATCGTGGTTTTAATCTATCCAGTTTCACATAAATAACACTTTTAACGTTAAGCACCAATGCTGGTATCCGATCTCCACAACCTAAAGGTCCGGCACGGGTTTTATGCATGGTCATCAGACGCATGGATCATATTACTATACAAGCAACTGATTGGTCCATATTGCCAGAGCAAACCAGGAAAAAATCATAACACAAGGTTGTCTTCCGCAGTATTTGCTTTTTTTATGGCATACGCAGGCAGACGAGTAGTCGGGCCACCTGATGGTAAGTGGTCACCGACGCCTATAGACATTGGCAATACCAGTGGTATCACCAACGCGCTGCCTACCGTGAGACATAGGGTGTTAAGTCTCGTTTACCCAGGAACACAGTAGTGTTTTCACACTACTGCTTCGCGGCAGGAATAGGCACCGCGGTGGTACCCGCCCAGACGGTCTCCTGTAAAAAGGGGACCTACCACCGGTTGCTTAAATTGTTTATTACAAAATAAAGGCTTGTTGAAAACTTGTATGTAAATAAAATGCAAGAGACATATTCGTAAGTATTAAAATTCTTAGGCAAATTATTAATGACACACGATATTGAAATTGGAAGTCGATTGAGTTAAGACATTAATTAAATGAATGTAGCAACAGTGTAGGTATGGTTACAATAAATACGGACAAAATAGGACCCAGCGTCGTACTTATGACACTATTAATAGTCGACTGTCACTCATTGATTGACATGTTAATTTGTTCACATATACTCTTAATATAAATGGCCTAAACTATAGATGGAAGACTTTATTGGATCTAATATATATAGGTACATATAAATGGAACTAAGACCTGTTGCTGAGTATATTCACTAATCATAACATATATATATATTTTACGTGACACGTTGTTTTACTCGATGGGTTCGTAAACTACCAAACGGATTGTAATAAAATTTGCAAACGCGTAGTTTGATCCAATTTGGGGTATAGGACACATTAGATCTCAATTCATAGTTGCAATTTTGTTTTATTACTCTTTTTTCTATTATTATTCGACAGTTTAAATACCCTAGCTCCGGGTACACACACGAAATTGGCGTAATCTGTTAATAGATTTCTGTTATAATTCGATAGATGGCGATGAACATATGATACAAACGCGGCAAAAAATTAACTACTGAAAGTCCGCCATTTCTATTGCTTTCGACAAGCGTTACAAAAACACCGCCAACTTATCAAAACGAAAATTCAGTTATTGAATAATAATGTTTTTTAAACCATTTATAACTAGTACGTTTCTATCATCTATACTCTATACAAATAAATAAAATTAGAGTGTCTGTTCATAACATCGAAATAACCGTTTTTGAATGATTGCTTTTGATATATCCCTGATTCATATAACAAAACAATGTTTTATAAAATTTTTCTCTGTCTATCCGTCTGTTTGTTCTGGGCAATCTCTGGAATGGCTGGTACTATTTATGGGCTGATGATACTTGGTGTAACTTAGCTACTTTAAAAAATAAATCGAAAAATATTTTTCTCATTACATTAGTCGCGTGCACCAGTTTATTACGCTAGACTATTTTGTCAGTGTCACAGAGGGGCATATTTATGAGATGGGTATACAGCGAATTATTGCGTTCTGACCCGCCTGCCTAAAATTTATTAGCTTACACAGCATGCAATGAAGAGTGCAGTGGCTACATGGGATACTGCAATTAAAATCAATTAAAGATGCCATCATAATCTATCATTGAATAATATAAAAAGAACTATCTATTGCCTAGTGGTATAGGTTCGAATCTTTCGGGGACACTACTTTGGGTTATCTTTGTTTTTTGGCTGTTTAAGGAAATATAGGCTGGTCCATCGTCTCATAATCCATTTACACCCAGTCAACCTTTGGATTAGAGGTCAAATGCGGGCTCCTTCGGAAGATGGATTGCTTCGCGTGAAAATGTTTTTCAGGGTGGAATACAAAAGGACGCGTTTTGGATCTCATTGTTTAAGATGTTAGGTTATAACTTGAAGTTTAATGTGAATTTTTGAATTTCCAGAAGAAGTATTTAATATAAGCTTTGTCATCTACAAATGTTGCATCGTTCGGAAATACCGAATCCTGCTTGCAGTGGCTTACTACTAACATATTATAGAATGAATGGGCTTATTTTATTTCATGCAAAATTGACGTAATCAATTTAAATTTACAACATCGATCTTTATATAAAGCATTGTCTTTTTGTGGTAAATAATACGTTAATGCTTATACAATAAAAGGAATCATTAGAAAAGGACGAAAGCTTTTCTGATATTTCATCGCATAGTTTCCACACGAGTGCTCTGTCCTGAGTATTTATGCTCTTAACAATCAGTATAACGCCGGTGACACTTTTTAAATCTTTATTTATTAGTTAGGGTTTTTTATCTATTAAGACCCATCAAACCCATCGTAACTAAACATACAGCATAAATTAGAAATTACATAATAATACTAAAAATACAGATAGTGTAGATATAGAGAGGTGGCAGTTCAATTATTTATATGATTTTAATTTATATATTGTAATATAGCTATTGTTATACATTTGAAATGGGCAAGCTGAGGCATGTTTGCATAAAACCAACATTTAACTTATTTATTTTTAATTGCTTATTTAGTGTATCTATATATATCTCTTTTGTCATGGTTTTTTAACATTTCATCAAGACATGTACTGCGTTGTTTACAAGTATCACGATAGGCTGAATCTGCTTTACTTATTAGATGTTCATTCTTTCTAGATGCGATGTGTCCTACTCTAATAGCTAAATTTAACAAATATTTACTTAATTTATAGGAGGCAAAGCATAGCTTTGAAGAGGCTTAAATTGTGTCGTTTTATACCAGATGTTATATAATAGTTTATACCTTGCCGCTGCATTAAACTCTCTTTCATTTTTCACTTGCCACACAAGAAATTATTGGATGAAAGTTGTTTTTAAAATTGATTGAGACTGTTAATTAAAATAATAATACTTTAATTCCGACTTATTGTCGACAATCGAGAAAAAATCATTGACGTACGTAGCCCAGCGGTACGGCGCCGTGGCTTGCTCTGTTGAAATCAGAGGTCGTGAGTTCGAATCCTGCGAGGACTGAACAACTTTTCTTTATTGCTTCCTAATTGGTTAGAGTAATAGGGCTGATCAGCCTTATTACTGATTGCTAAATGATCCATGCGCCTGATAGGCATGTCAAACATCAGCTCTGCGCTTTTTTTAGACGAGCAGTTGGGCCACCTGATGTGAAGTGGATTGTAATAGACATCGGTAATACTAGTGGTGTCACTAACGCGCTGCCTACCGTGAGACATAGGATGTTAAGTAATTCGTTTACCTAGTAAATACCCAGGCTACGGTGCCCTTCAAATCGGAACACAGTAGTGTTTTCACACTACTGCTTCGCGGCAGAAATAGGCACCGCGGTGGTACAAACCCAGACGGTCCCTTGTAAAAAGGAGACATACCACCAGTAGATGATCTCTCCCCAGTCGTTTTAGTTATTCGTCCCATCGGACCATGACAGTAAAAGAAGATTATGTACTTCACACATGTGTTTTCGTGTACACGTATGCACTTTAACATCTTCTACGTAGTTGTAATCGGCTTGGAAAGATTATTATTATTTTGAATTTAGCCTATAAAAAAAACGAGAACAATTAGTACTATTTTTAGATATAAATTCTAAATTGAATCACTTGAATTGAACACACACACGTAATATTATATAGTCTCATAGATGTTTCACTTTATTTCTAATAATTGTTTCTTGTTTTCTAATCACAGAGGAAAACATTAACTTGTCAAACTTGTTTCGTTTTTTGTTTGCTTTTTGTGAAACCGACTTACTTTTTATTAAAATGAAGTCAGAAGCATATAAAAAAATTGTACGCATCTTGTCTCTAGGGGTCATCTCCACATTTTTTTGTCTAGTATAAAATGAATATTATATGTAATAAATCCACACATCTTGCATTATGTTATTAAAAATTTAAATACTTATTTTTGTAAAGAAAATATAAAATGTTGGAACATCTTTTTATCATAAATAGAAAAGACATGTACTAATTATAATTATAACATGAAAAAACGTTTTTTAAAGAATATATTTAGATAAAAAATATTCTGTAAAAAATGAATCTATGCAAATGTTTTTTAACAGAATAAAGAATAATAAAAAAAGGAAGACAATCGAGAAAAATCATAGACGTTGATAGGATAAAAACATTTATAGTACTAATTAACTATCCTTTAGTAACTAAAGGATTTTTTTTATGCCAGAACAAACGCAAAATGGGAAACCAGGACAGGAAACTCGACGACGTCAGCGAATTATCAATCTTTGTTGTCATTAAGGATTCCCCCGCGTCAAATGTGTTTTATATATATACTCCAAACACGCAAAAAACGTTACTTCAAACAGCGCTTCAACGCTGAATCTTGTCTCGTGGACCAAATTTTGTGTTCACGTTTTGTATAAAATAAAAGGTTAGTGATCAGAATAGTGACAGCATGTTTAGTGATCACAACGCAATGTGGAGCAGTATATTTGTGTTTGGACTTACCTTGCTTGTGTGTCATACGGGAGCATGTGAGTAACTTGTCTACTGAAGATTAGATAAATGCTGTGTTTATATTATTCTTTTAAAGTAATTAATAAACACGAGCTCGTTAATTAAAGCTAATTTTGTGGTCGACCTACTTTCGAGCGGTGTCTGCAAATATAATACATTTGTTTTAGTAGATAAGAAATTGTGAAAGTGTTCTTTCGGTAGTGTTACGCTCGATAAATATGAATTGTGATTATAATAAAAATCTGTTTCAATTAACACTGATAGCGGTTGCAATTTAGGACAATGACTCAAGAGATTTAAATATATATTTTTTTTATTAATACGGTGCGCAGTTTCGCGTGGATCGACTTCATTGCGGATATTCGTGCTGAGAAAATTTAAATAAAATTAAATATTCTATTCAACTTTGATTTGGAACTACATAAATTCAATAACACTTATTACGAAGACATTATTACAAGAGGATTTGTATTCTTGAAAAAATTACCTTTGGTATTTTTAATGAGAATACTAATATTAATTTTAATAATTAATTTTGATTTCCAGTGGATTCGGAAAAATGCAAAATACCGCCACAAGAGAAGCACTGCATAATTGTCTCAGTATTAAACAGGTTGCCTTTTAGAATACGGTGAGTAATATAATATATTAATCGATTATGTTAATTATTGTATGTTTGCATAATTTATAATTCTGTCGGGAGAATTTTATTTGATCAATCACTAAAAATTATGGACTGTTATTATTATTCAAATTAAATGGAATTCGTTTAGTTCTACTACTGTTAATTGATTTACTGACAATATTTAAAAAACATTGTAATATAAAAAATACCTGTGAAATGATCTAACGTGAATAACGCTTACAGCCTTCTGTCACTATATCATATAATAACTCTGAACGCTATACCGTAATTTTTGAGCGGTACATTTGGTCAGTACGTGAGTAAATGGAATTTCTCAGGTACAAGTGACCAATTATTGACTTGGATTTCCTACGTTGAAAGAATTTATGGCTTTTGGTACTTTACCTATCTGTATCTTCTACCTGTTTATTTATAGAAAAGAATTGAACAGTAATAAATAACCTGTATTACTTCTTCAATTACCGGCAAATATACGATTTGCACTAATGACATAGCAACAACCTTATAAGCGTTATTTCCTTGGGTTATTTTATAGGTATTTTTATCCTTGGGCTTATAGTCTAGACGTTCTGGTTTTTTCCTATCATTTCTCTCAAGCATTTAGGCACCGATTTAATGATTATTATTATACAAAAGCCTTAGTATTTAAAATTATAATAATCTGTGATGCGTTCGCTTCAGATATTACTTCGATTGGGAAGCGCAAGAGTGTGTATTTATGAGATGGGCGTCTTACTGTAGGCCGCCTAAAGGTGCAAACAACTTTGAGAGTTACTACCGATGCAGAGACGAATGCAGTGGCTGGGCCTGATTAAGGACCAGGATGTGGTGATAGTACTTACTTATTCCTAATCTCAACCTAGATCAAGAGCTTATCTGATCTATACGTACAAAGCAGCTTATAGTGGAAATGCGTAAAGGTTTTTTGCGAATGCAATGAGGTGGTCATTAGGCATTGTGCCACGAATACGCAATATTTTTACTGATTATTTTCTATTGTTGTTTATTTCCACAAGTTTATTTATTTATTGTATAGTTAAGATTTTATTTGCTGCCGTATTATTAATGTGATAATTAAATTATTGACTACAAAATGTAGTGTTTTTTTTTTCTTTTATTTCACTCTTGTCTATTGTTAGACACCCCTACCAATAATTTCCCAAAAACAATTTTATTCATCTTCGTCTTAATGCTTTCACATTATTGCTGCACTGTTTATACAATTATCTAATTGTCATATATGCATCGAAAGTCTGTATAAGCATTCCTGTTGGTAGCATAAATTGAGGATGATCACAATACAAATTAAGTAAACTGCAATTAGATGGTCGTATTGGATGTCAAGAATAAAGTATAATATATTCTCTGCATTTAAAAACAGTTTGACAACTACTTGATTTTTAATCGGGACATTTCTATCATACTATGAGAGAAACCATGTTATTGTAATATTTAGGCTCTTGCCGGTTCCTCCTTTGGGACAGAATAAAATTTTCAAACCAGTAGTATTTTTAAAATTCACAAGAGCTTTTAGAGTTTATATTATTACAGAATTTGAATAGCTTTAAAGAGCAGTAATGATCCCAATGCTGGTCTAGAAAACCAGGATGGATTTTAAATATCTATTCGAAGCATGGATCGTCATCTCTCATTACTGTTTTTATAGTTATTATAGTTTGTACAACACTACAAGATCTACGATAATACTAATATAGTACCATCGAAATCAAAGCCACGACACGACATATTGTAGATAAGAAATCATTTTTAATATGAAGTAAAATTTTCGTACATATGGTTCATGCTTCCATCACTTCCCTATAGGGAAGTAATTCAATAATAGTTTATGTCGGACCATAAACAATTTTTACACCTGATGCAGAATTTTCTGTCAACATTTCAATATTTACGATAGTTACTGAATTTTATGGCCATGCTACTTTACGATCGATCAGGAAAAATTTTAGGTGTATTTCACTCATAAAGGAAATGTGAGTTTTTGTCGTATAAGCTTTTTATCAATATTGAAGGTAATCTGTTAAAATGAAAGCTTGCCTCGGTTACAAATTAGAAGTAAACTGTTTGATAACGCACATAAGTAATTTTATAGTTTACGCGAATACTATTCAGTATTGAATACAAGGAATTTTTACGGATTTTATCGCGTTTCGCGCTGGAAAGTGTCTTAACGTCGGGAATTTATAAGAACCGTAGCGATAAAATTCGTAAAAAGTCCTTTTGTTCAATAATGTACATTAGATATTACTGCCTCCGTAGCCTAGTGGTATGGGCGTGTGCTTTAGAAACTGGAGGTCGTGGTTCGAATCCTGCGGGACGCAACAAATTTTCATTGTTGTTTCCTAGTTGGTTAGGCAATTTGGGCCGATCACCCAATTGTCTGAAATTAAGATGATCCATGCGTCGGATGGGCATGTAAAAGTCGGTCCACCACCAACCGCACTGGACCAGCGTGGTGGGTTACGTCCAAACCCTAATGGATAGGGATTGTATTAGGGAGGCCTATGTCCAGCAGTGGACTAACAAAGGCTGATGATGTGATGAGTTGTTATAACTGTTTGCGATTTTTTTCTTTTTTTTAAGAGCATTTAAGTAATGTTGGCCATGTTCATAAATGGTAATGTTGATTATGTTTTGTTTAATGATTAGTGTCACGATTTGAATTGTAATTATAATTAAATTACTGGATCCTGTGCACGCTGCAAGGTTATGGTTAGCAGAAATTATATATTTTCCAATGAAAAATATTTCAAACAATATTATTAGGAGAGTGACTTAATTATTGTGATTTAACAATGATTATTACGCGATAATTAAATCAAATTAACAGTATCTATAGCCCTTGTTACTTCGAAATGTCTGTTTTTTTTATTTTAATTGGGTCCTTAGATTCCTCATTAAACCGAAAACCTTTATACGAATTGGATTCTTTTTAGTTGCAATAATACGAATCATCCCAGAAAGAAATTGTTCTTTTTCAAGCATGTGAAGTCTTTGACTTGCTAATTAATAATTCTTTTGTTTACTTAATTACTTTATAATATTAAAGAAAAAGGAAATTTTAAGGACTTTATCGCGGTTATTTACATATTTAATTACATTTTACTAAAGTTAACCCTGCCTAATTTTGATTTATTTCTTAACACCAGCAAAGATTATCATTTATGAAATATTTGTAAACAATGATGACCTTGACCAATTAAAAATATTTGTCAAGATCAATTCAATCTCTAAAGGAAGAATATGAAGAATTCGAGTGTTAAACGCATAGAAAACCATGTCCCGGCAACTTAAATTAAGTATTTAGAAATTCTAACATATTTATATTAGTACATGCTGGAATATCGTGATCTTCATAAACATTACTACCTATTTGTTAATCGTAATAAAATGTATATGGATTATAGAGGGAGGGAGATATACTTATTAATTTTAAACATAGTAAATCATATCTATTCCGTGGAATGTCAACTCTCGGTTACTTGTAACACATCATCATCATCAGCCTGTGTTAGTCCACTACTGGACACAGGCCTCCAATAATGCACGCCTTCTCCGTTAGGGGCATTTGGACCGTATCCCACCACGCTGCTCCAATGCGGGTTGGTGGGTGGACCGACATTTTATATGCGCATCCGACGCATCGATCATTTTACTTTTCAGATCGACTGGGCGATCGACCCAAATTGTCCTGACCAACCAGAAAACAACAATAACACAAAGTTGTTTCCCCGCGAGATTCGAACCCACGACATCCGGTTTATAAAGCAAGGGCCAATACCGCTAGGCCACGGAGGCGGTTGTAACAGTATGCTTTCTGTAAAAAGCGCATATGTACTTCTATTCCTTGCTATTTGTCCGTATAATAAGATTTGTAATTGATTTATAACTTGCGGCTGTAATATAATAACAGAGTTTCATAGCTCCAAGGATTTCCCGCAACTAACCGTATCAGAACTAGAAAGTTAGATTAGATTAGACCTACAGATTACAATCATAAATATCGCCTAAAACAGTTAGATTAAGTAAAGGGGAGCATTTCGATAAGTATATCTGTATTATTTTGGAGCTTATAATGCTTAGTGTAAAAGAAGAAATACTTTGTGTTATTCAAAAATGATAATTCTCGTATAGATATGGATTAATTATTATTTCACATAATTATTTATTTAAATACTATTATAATATCAAATTCTTTTAAAGGGTTATAAGGTAAGTCTAAATATAAAAGGGTTATAAGGGTATAAAAGGCACACTATGTAATAAAAAACTCACATATATTTTGTATACTATTTTTTAAATATATGGTATTATTATATATTTGGTATTATTCAAGCCCAGCCGCTACATTCATCTCTGCAACGGTGTTCACTTTCAAAGTTGTTGATACCGGGCAGCGGGAGGATGCAATGGTTCGCCCACCTTATTAATATGCACTTCTGCGAATCCCAATTGAAGAAGTATCTAAAGATAACAGATATATAATAAGGTTACATTAAAATGTGTAGTACATACAAATAAAATTTGATGCAATGTAGCTAAACAACTTTGATGAAAGCTGATGACAGCTTCCGTAATATACAAAAAACCTGCATCTTCTCCTGTCTATTGCTTTGCAACTTATATATAAAGTAAAACATGTATTTTTGCAAGTGTTCACGAAAACATAAATTCATTTAACTCGTTTAGGTGGCTATGAATATCTTAGGCCTAATTTATTTAATCCCCAAATATAGATTGAGAAATATTAGCTTGAGAGATAATTGTTTCTTCATAATTTATATTTATTGAAACACAAATAAAACGTAGAACCTGATATATTTTATGTTCTGACAGTGATATTATATGGATATTTTACTCTTCAATCGATGAGTAGTTTAAGTAAATTCGTGTGTATAATTAGACAATTAAAACTTCCGTGAGATATTGCACTAAAAGTATGTTCTATAAACGTGCTGAAATCACGTGTAACCGGTATTAGTCATATTTCACGGTCGCTTCCCGTTTCGCACGTGTGCGACCGGAAGTGGCCATAAAATTATCTAGGTCCGAAACTAGGCGGCACCAATACCGATTTCACGTGCAGAAATAGATTGTTGAATACATTTTTGTACATATGATATTTATTCTAATAGTTTTTTAGGCATTATATGGATAAAAAAAAGCTTACCGTTCGGTGTGTGGCCACCTGTGTTTCACGACAGACTCGATAATGCAGTGCCACTCCGCTGGTGGTATTTTACACTTCTCCGAATCCACTGAATACAAAATGGAGTTTAATTTATAAGGTAAATGCGATAACTGTGCTGCTTATAGTTATGCTAAATTTAAAAGTTTTAAGTAATTATTTTAACCGAATGCAACGATGACACCACGTCATCAGCGATTTTACAGATGAATCACTCTGATGTTGTGTCAATAACTGGTTCTAATTTGGATGCTCCTCTAATAAAAACCCCTAAATCACTAAGGATTATTAAAACCATAGACGTAAATGATAAATAAATAATATGGTAATGTGAATACGTAAAACCTTCGCCGCACTAAACAGTTGAACCACCTTTTTAAAACGAAGCTTTAAGGTTATTGTATAATTATTTAGGTAAAAAATGTATTAAATCTTAAATAGACCTTGAACTACATAATATAATTCAATTTAAACATTTAGCAATATAGGCAATCATAGTGTCATCTTATCCGACAAATATAAGCCATCGACACAAGATATGTAATAATGCCCTAGTTTGTGCATAAACGAGTGCGCTCCATAAAGTCTTACAATCCGGTGGGCTGAATAACCAACACTAACAGACTGAGATCGTTTGATTTAGTATATGACTTCTCATTCAGGTAATCGAGTGACTTATCAACGAATCTAAACACAGTTGTTTATACCAGCAGGGTTTTAACCTACGACCCTAGGTTCCAAAGCCCAGCCCGTAACGCTAGGCTACCGAGTCAACTCACAACATATATTCATGTATTCTAGACACGTAATACATTACTACTTTTAAACCACGAGTAGGCAAACATTTTTATTGATCTGATAAAAATTCATAACAATATTTAACTAAAACGATTTACGTAAAATGAAATTTTATAAACAATGGCGTACGTGCGCCGTCAACATTCCGTATCTTTAACGACGAGCGAAGGAATCCCGAGTAGCGTCATAAAACAGATAAAAAATATTAATACTCACATGATGTTGTATTTACAATTAATAATGAAAAACCACAGATAAGCAGACGAACACTCAACATTGCGTTCGATGTATAAAGAGGTTATCGTTTCGCGATTATCGCTTTTATAAAACTGTTTCTTGTTATCAATAGGTGTATTAATAATGGGGCTGTGTTTGTGAATTATATGTTACATATGGCCTAAAACGAGACACCAGATTGTGTGCTCTATGGCTATATGGTTATATGTGTATGTTTTTTTATATGTTTTGATGTTATTTTGATTGTAATTGTCATATATTCGTGGTAACGAGGGTTTTACTATTTTTTTTTTCATGAAAGGTCAATTATGGCATGCTTAGAGCTGGATACACTAAGAATGCCACAATATCTATATATTATTTTTTTATACTTTATATTTATTGAAATATGCTTTAAATAAGCATCTGGTAAGCGATGCGCTCTGACTATAAGAAACGTAGGTTAGTATGTCACTAGCCCTTTCCTAGCAGCTAAATATAATACTTAGTTGGTAGAACTTTATTTATATCTTAATAATATTGATTGGAAATTAAATTTTCTTTTATTACAATCGTCATTTTGTGCTAAAAAATTTAGAAGCTAGTCGTAAAAATATCATTTCGTCAAAATGTTCTGATCTCGACTGCGTTTGTAAAAGTCTCACATACTTTTCTAATCGATTTATTATAAGCTGAAAACAAATACTTAATTATTTTAATTCTTATCTGAAATATTAATTTCTACCGTGAATATTTCTCTTTTACTATGAAAATATATTACACAAATCGTGTTTTAAAATGTTCTTACAAAGAAAACTTTAGACTTTTATTGACACAGGCTTATCGTTTATCCTAATGTCGATTAATCGTAACTCGATGTTTCAAAAGCTTTACGGTTGGATACCATAGATTCATACAAATTCCACGTATTACATAGGATAGTACGCTTATCACTTCGAATTTCAAATTACTAGATAGTCAGAAATATAAAAAAAAACATATTTCAATAAAAATATGCATCCATATGAAAAGTATTTATGCAATTAATAAATGGTATTTTGTATTATAAAAATGATAGTAACTAATTTAAGACACGAAAGTACAAAGGTATGTAATGAAATTATCTTACTTTTGCGCAAGTGTTATAGCTTAAACGGCATCTGTTATTTGTAAAATTTATTATTACGGTAAAAGGTTAAATAACCGCATTGACAGGATTGTAGGTTCATCCTTAAAATACACAGCAATATTAATCATAATGGACGCGTTTTGCATTATTTATGTATAAATGTATGTTATGTGTGTTACAATAAGTAAAATTTAGTCGATCCATGCATAATTATCACATGAGAATAAGCTAGCCCTATTATTTGTGATATTTCTATGATAATTCATTATCATAGAAATACTTTTAGGATTTTTTTAGTACATATTATAACTGCTTCAAATCTATTTGATTTCATTTTAATTTATGACGTATAGATAGAGTAATCCTTAAGATAAATTCTCTCAATTGTTTGCTCTCATTCATCTTGTAAAAGACCATTTTTCTATTGTCTATCGGAATAAGGTAAATGGTTTTTCCTGCGTCGATGGTCCTTTGTCCTTAGTAAATAATTTCTCAACAGAATTTCTGAGCCGCGTTACTTGAGGTAATTTTTTATTATTTATTATTGTTTAATCTATGACCAAATCTACATTTCCACGTTCTGTGAATGAAGCGATAAAAGAACTAAACGCTTTGTCTGAGTAATCGTTGGGCCCTAATTATAACGAATTCTTGAGACGCCATAAGCCTGCTACCTATAAACATTTTACAATACTTCTGTCTTATAATAACATTCATCATCATCATCAGCCTGTGTTGGTCCACTGTTGGACTAACACAGGCTGATGATGCCTTGCCTTACCTAATGCACGCCTTCTCTATTAGAGGGTTTTCGGAACGTATCTCACCACGCTGGTCCAATACGTGTTGGTCGTAGGTAACATTAGATAGCCATATTACGGATTTATTTCGATTGAATCCGTGTCCGTAAAGTCGTATTATTCACATTATATAAAAACAATTTGCATCCTAATCCGTATCTGCATTAATTATTGTGGATTTCTTACGAGTACGGATGCGGCTTCATAGCTACAATTCAGAGATGTTGCGGATGCGAGTTTTGACATACGCTGATTTTTAAAGGCTCACATCCACGAATTCGGATGCATAGGCAAATTTCAAAACTTATTACATTTTTTTTTTATTTTTATATTTGTAAATATTTATGCTGACGTATTAGCTATTTTTTTAATGAATTTCACACGCTGCTTGCATGATAATGGTCTGATATAAATCCAGCTGCTTCTTTTGTCTTGGCAATGACGCTGGTGGTATAAATTGTGAGGTCCCTACATTACCTTTGTTAATACGAAAAAAAAATTGCATGGAAGAAATTAAGAGTGGTAAGTAAAAAATGCCAGAATTGAATGGAATATGATCACTTAAATGAAAAATATTAAGATAGGGACTATTTGTCAATAAATAATTAAATTTCGTTTTGTATAAAATTAGTATAAGTTTCACAGTCTATATTTCTTACAGACACAGAACGGAATAAAACAAGAACCGGCGTAAAAACTCACCGGGATTTTTTTTATTATAAACACTTATTTAGTTTTGAATACTATTGTGAACTAATATTGTAGCAACATTGTTGTGCAGTGGTAACTTTATTTGTATTATAAATTATATGTTTCTCTAAAAAATTATAATTACAAGTAATAAATTTTGTGCATAATTAACCACAAAAGCATTATTGATAAGGACTGATAGACCGTAGATGACTCTCCGCGTGTAATAGTCATATTGAATTATTATTTGATGCAATATTATTATTATTTTATGTTATTATAGATAACTCCTTGATTATCATTCCCGGCAGGTTTCGAACCCACAACCTCCGGTTTCTAAAGCACACGTCCTTACTTTTAGGCTACGGAGGCAGTCAAACAATAAAGCTTACGTCTGAAAAATAATATGTGTTGTATTACGCCAAATAACAACGTTTCATATCGTCATAAAACTTATCCTTTCAATTTGTAGGTAAGAATTAGCGCCAAAACGAGTAATAATGAAAAAGAAATTTACCGACTGTTTTAACCATATTTATTAATAAAATATTGAAGATTTCTTATGACACGTCCTGCAACGTCAAGATAATGAAAAGCTTCATTAGAAAAAATTCAAAAAGTTAAGAAGAAAAAAGTTATAAAACTGTTATACGTCTTTATAAGCTAAGAAAAACGTAAATAACAAAAATGTTTTCAATTGATGTGAAAAAATATTAAAACTATATATTTTTTAAATTAGTTAAAAAAAGAAAAATTTGAATATATAACTGCATAATAGAAAAAAAACGATAATACAAAAATAAAATAAATCAAAATTAAATAATTAATTACTGACGAAGTTCTTAAGACAGTTTAAAGAAATAAAAAAAGCGCCCCGCCGTAACAGCTTTTAGCTGCCGTGACCAGGATTCGAACCTGGGTTACTACGGCCACAACGTAGGGTCCTAACCACTAGACGATCACGGCTATCGAGGCTTACTGACTTAATAGCGAATATTTCGTCGGAATCCATGTAATAACGAAACATAATAGAAATCGTATCGAATTTCGTCTCAGTACTTTTTTGGTCACACCAAAGCCATTAGAAGCCAGAAGGTTGGTAGATTGAACAATAGTAAAAGAGCGCTCAAAATAACGCATTCTGGTTTGAAGGACACGACTATTTTAGTAACAGGTTAAACGAAACTTCTGATAATGCGGTGATATTTGAGTTTTTATGCTTTTTAAATCGCATGATTCAAGAACATTATTTTTACACGTTATGTTACATACGTGAAGTAAAAATTAATTAATTTATGTCCGAGTACTTCAAAACATTTTACTATTTTCAGATTTTTTACATATTTTTTTAAAAAGAGCTAACAGCAACATTACTTTCTTTTCATCCAAAGAGGGAATAATAATAAGTCGACTTATGGCCCAGGGGTTCGCCATCGCTTCCTAATTGGAAATCGTGGGTTAAAGCCGCGGAGGAATTGCTTTGTTGTTTCCTATTCTTTTAAAACAATTTGTTAGTAGAATTATATGCGTGCATTTTCAGAATGTTTTCTTGGTTTTGTTTTGTTTTCTATGTTCGGTTTTTTTGTTTTTATGTTTAACCAATTGGTAAAAAAAATGATATTATTTCTTTCAATGAAAGTAATGTTGTTGAATCCAGATAAATGCTATGCTTTATTCATAAATAAGGAATTTTCAAAATGTCGTTGCTTAACTTCTAAAGTCATTTTATTTAATATTGTAAAGTTTTCTACGGTTTGATAGAAAATTTATCTCTATATTGACTTACGACATAATAATACATGACGTTATGAAGATGTGGAAAATATCGGGCAATTTTTTCAGCAATCTATGTACTTTGGACATTTCTTAAGTTTAGTTAGGGTTTTATGTAGCCATAATCGTTTATTCTAAAACTCAGAAAAAAGAAGCAAAATATTTGAGAGCTGTAGAAAATTTGTATAATTTCATTTGCTCGCAGTTACTAATACTATTTTCGTAATTTAAAGTATTGCAAAGTAGGAAAAATCTGAGTGTTTTTACTAAATAATCAAGGACATATCATAAGCGGGCCGTGAGACCTGTAAACTTCTGCATTTCATTAATGCTGCATTAATAAATGTACATTTACATAAATATCCTATTTAACCAACGAACGTAAACAAAGAAACGCCGAGCAAAGAAGCGCCGTCGAACGTATGTCATCATCATCATAATCATCAGCCTGTAATAGTCCACTGCTGGACATAGGCCTCCCCTAATACACGCCGTTCCATTAGGGGGTTTTGGTCCGTATCCCACCACGCTGGTCAAATGCGGGTTATAAAAGTTTAGTGTCACATGGAGATTGACATCTTGGTGATAATTCACCAATAAGGACGCCATGGATTACAATTTTCATATATATTTCGAGTATGTATTGTCCAAACTTTAGGTTTAACATTTTCTAAGTCCATTATTTTTTTCAGGACAGACGAATAGAGAGCGATATTGAAAGATAAATAGACTTCCATTATTTTCACAAACGAATGCCAAAGGCGCACTCGATTGTTTGCTCTTATCTTTAACGTCCATTTTTCTATTGTCGCTTTAAGTAAAATAAGACGAATGTATTCTTAGTATCTTTTAAAAGAAATTATTATTGCAAGTAGTATGATTTCGTTTAAAAATATAATTATTTTTGCTATTTTATCCACACTAAGTTAGACATTTTATGGATCTGACTAAATATGAATAAAGTAAACTGATTCGAATAATACTTAAAGAGGTAGCAGTGACTATTTCGTTCTTCTTTGCAATTTTTTTTCAATTCTTATGAACTGTTTGCGGTCACAATTTGTTGACAGTTATGCTAACAGTTAAATGGAAGGTGGTACATCAAACTAGAGAAAAAGTGCACTCAAATTATTGCGTTCTGGTTTGTAGGACGGCATCCGTTTCAGTTATGTAGTAGTAGGTTGTAGGGTTGAATGGTGGAGAGTCGATTTGTGATGCCCATAAAGCTGCTTGATATTAGACTATTCTTAATATAAGGCATGAAACTCGCAAAAAGAAAAAAATTATCATACTGATGAATTAAATAAATAATATTATCTTCTGATTTTTTTAAAGATTCCTCTTTGGATCTTGACATTGACATCCGATAAGCATCGGAACAACCGTACCTTTGGGCTTAGTTCACTTTTAGATGACGTAAAGTAAAAGCTATGTTATCAGAATATTAGTACTACGAATTTAAAAAAACTCCCTGGCGGGGAATCGTACCCCGGTCTCCCGCGTGGCAGGTGGGGATACTTACCACTATTCTACCAAGGACTGTTTTGAACACCAAAAAGAACAAATGATGAAAAATGTTTCATGAAAAAAAAAATATTTGCTTGATTTTATTAACACGATTAAATTTTATTTAGAAATCAATTTATCTGGCAATAACTGAATTGACAACTATACTTATTGATTATGATCTTAACAATAATATTATTTTATTTGCCGATTTGACGTACTTAAAAACCGTAAATTCCTTTACCATTTCTAAATACTTAAATCATCAAATTGAGATAGCAGAGTGTTTCAATAAGTAATTTTTGCAAGTTATTAACAATATTCGTCATAGCAAAAATTATAATCAAAATTGAACAATAATCAAACAAAGGTATTAAAGTAAATAACGAATTTGTACTTGAAACTGTTTGCTCTAAATTTATAACTTATTATATAATATAATCCAAAGCAATGGAGCGGCTTCATACATCTAGCGTTATTTTTAAAGTATTCTGAGTAGCGATCAAGGTGTCTGCTTTTTTATACTTATGTACATCATCAGCCTGTGTTAGTCCGCTGCTGGACATAGGCCAACCCTAGTGCACGCCTCCTCCACTAGGGGGTTTTTGGACCGTATCCCGCCACGCAGATCTAATGCGGGTTGGTGGGTGGACCGACTTTTTGGATGCCCATCCGAAGCATGGATCATCTTACTTTTCAAACAATTCTGTCGCCCAAATTGCCCTAACCAACTAGAAAACAACAATGAAAATTTTGTCTAGAAATTGAGTCCCCGCAGGATTCGAACCCACGACCTCCGGCAGTTTACACTTGCTCCGTGCTGCGCGCTTTAGAAACCGGAGGTCGATGGTTCGAATTCAGCGGGGCCTGAACTACTTTCCTAAGTTGTTTCACATTTGTTAGGCAATGCCGGCTGATGGCCTAAGTGCCTATAAAATAAGATGATACATGCGTCGGAGGGAGATGTAAAAGGTCCGTCCTAGGCCTTATCTCTTTCCAGTCGTGTCGGTTATCCGTCCCATCGGGCTTTGAGAGTATAAAGGAACAGGGAGTGCGCCTAAGTTTGCTGTCACACTTGTAAACGAGTCAACGTCGATTTAATGTAATAACGATAATCCGCAAGTATTTTTTAATGTTATCTTCGGCTGATCTCTAATATAGATCGGCCGTCTTAGTCGGAATCGACTAGGAGGATATGATAATTGCCTAAAACAAAAACAAACGAATTAGCGAAACCTTTAAATTATAATACAATAAGTATGTTTTTATTAAGCTATGTTATTACTTATATCCACGTCTTCGTTTTATTAAATTAAATAAACTTTTCTTTATTCGTTTACGGATTTGATTAGCTCTAAGTTCTAACTCTATTATGAATCAACACATATTGATATTACAAATGTATAATTAAAGTATAGAATCTTGATACTATCAACCGTTTGAGACGAATAATAATGCGCGAGCGGTAAAATTGAACTGATTGTTAATTCAATTTTTCCCATTAAACTGATTTCGCTGTGATTTTAATTAAAATGATGTAAATATTTCGATAGTGATCACTGAAATGCGACAGGGACGAGGTCAGGGTGCGGCTAACAGCCCGCCCGCCTAACGCTAATTACAGTGTATTTTTTATTAGAGGGCCAAAAAAGTCCAGATCATTATTTACTAGTTTATTTACTTATATTTGATTTAAATTATTTCAATATATAGTTGTTGATATTGGTAAATTGATTATTATTGATTAAATTACATTTGAGATTGATCACTCGTTTTTACCGTATTGATTCACAGATGTGTAACCATTTGATGAATTCTGTCATATGTATTAACTATTTTGTAAATTCGATCTGTAAAACATTAGTCATCAGTCTCCAAGAGACTATTAGTTGTGTGAACAGCCGTAAATATTTCTCGAACCCTGCTTTACGCTGAGCCAGAATGATAAAATTTAGAAACAAAACTCAGGCGAAACTGAAAATAAGGTCTTTATGCGAGGCATAACATAGTAAAAAATAAAAGGTTGTGAGTTTTACAAATCAACTTTCCCGAAATGCTTTTCGTTCATTATTTCATAGGTGCACACAATTTTGCTGAGGTGTCACAATTTTTCAAACAAATTTTATTCTTCGACTCATTAATTTTACTACACATGCAATATTAGGATAAATTAATTATAATATTTTTTTTTTGACGCACATTTAATAAACTTCCCAATCTAAAGCCTCTGTTTAACATTACTCTGTAACGTTCACACCCTAATCCGAAACGTATACTTTTCCCAACGCCAGTGCTTTGTACCAGTCGCGGCAACAGGCTGACTATTACAAGTCAAAGTCGAACAATCACTATTTCAATTTGCAATTGCATAGGCATCGTCTGGACGGTACATCGGGGATGGGGAACAAAATAGTGACGTTCACGGAACAGCAGTTGGAGGACTATCAGGTATAAGTCAAGAAATTTTCATGTCACCGATATTGTCTCTTTCTGTAATGAAACGGACACTAAAATTTATTTTTTACGTTATTATACGTTAAAGTTCAGGACTTCAAATATATTACTTGTATAATTGGCTATGGAAACAGTTTCATCATCATCATAATCATCAGCCTGTGTTAGTCCACTGCTGGACACAGGCCTTCACTTCGCATGTATGCCTACGTAATTAGGGGGTCTTAGGACCGTATCTCACCACGCAGGTCCAATGCGGGATGGTGGGTGGACCGATTTTTACATGCCCACCCGGATGGATCATCTTACTTTTAGACACTTGGGTGATAGGCCCTAATTGCCCTAACCAAATAGGAAACTACAATGAACATTTGTTGAGTCCCCGCAGGATTCGCACCATGACCTCCCGTTTCTAAAGCACATGCCCTTACCACTAGACTACGAAGGCAGGGGCAGTATTATTTATTCAATAATATGTTTACAAAATTTAAATACTCAACTTAGATATTTAACAGTTAGCTACAGGTTAGAACATAAATTCTATCAATTGTAGTGGCACAGTGGCTTTAGATACAATGGAAAACATGTTAAGGTTTTTAAATCTCTTTTAACGTAAACTTGACTTTAACGATTATCTCAATAAGCCAAATGGTCGAATAGAAAAGTGTGTTTTTCTAAGTCTTTGTGTACACTTTTAATCTCTACATGTTTTATCCTTTCTCCGTTGTATTTAGAATGTATTTTAAAAATAAATACTCGAAATAGAATACATTAAATTAACACGAACAAAGTGCAAATTAGGGATAACAAAGAAAACATTGCTGCTAACAGTAATTAGTGACTTTTTGCTACAGCTTACTTTTTCATTTTTGTTCGGCGAACTCGCTAATGGCAGTTAAAAGATTTCTTTTCAGAGCTTAATAGTAGTTTAAATAATTAAGGTAACATCATAATGACGATAGAAAACATCGCGAATTTCTTTCAGTCTGACCTTTTGCTATTTGTAAATTTTACATTAATTAAACGAATTTTTTTATAGACAAAGTTAAGACAAAATGTTTAATTTTAAATAACTTTTACACATTTTGATTTGGTATATTGACACTTTATTTGCATAAAAAATTAGTGTTTTAGCCTATTATGCTATTAAAAAGTATTATTATTCTATAGATAATGTGAATGTTATTTATCCTGTGTGTATATAATATGTATGTTATTAAGGTATGCGATTACAAATAGAGAATTGATCAACCAAATTTTAATTTTATAAAATTTTGTAGATAACCTTTAATCAGGAAATAATGTAAGACATAAAATTTATAAAAACATGTTTAATTAACGAACAGGACTGTACATTTTTTACAAGAAAGGAAATACTGAGGTAAGTACTAATGTAAAATACCTTTTTTATACTTTAAGTGTATTTATTTCTCTTAGTTAGTTATATGGGTTTCCAGAGCAAATTTACCATTATGGTTTATATTAGTAAGCCGTGCTTATATTGACATCATTAAAATGTTATGTTTACATATCAAAATTTCAACTTTATTTACCACAATCCAATATGTTCATCGTCATCAGCCTGTGTTAGTCCACTGAGGGACGTAGCCTTCGCGATTAGGTAGTTTTTGGACCGTATCTCACCACACTAGTCCAATGCGGGTTGGTGGGTGGACCGACTTTTTACATGCCCATCCGACGCATTGATTATCTTACTTTTGACAATTGTGTGATCGGCCTAAATTGCCTAAGCAACAAGGATACAACAATGAAACTTCGTTGAGTCCCGGCATTATTCGAACTCACGACCTCCGGATTCTAAAGCACACGCCCTTACCACTAGGCTACGGAGGTAGTGCATTCTATATGTCACAATCAGAATATTCTATTACGTTATCTCAAGAAGCTATAATTAGTTTTAATTATTGATAGTGTTATACTGCAATAATCGAATAGTTTTCATATTTGTATAGCACATTCATAAGTAGATTTACCCTTCTATTTATAACAGATAAGCTGTCGTCCGCGACTTCATCTGCGTAGTAATTTTCTTATGTTTACGCCCCCGCAATCCCCTTCGGTGAGGGATTTTGAAAACCCGTTCTTAGCTAATGTCTACTTGGCAAAAGAAATATTCGTACCAAATTTCAAGTCAATTTGCCTTATAGCTTCAGAGATATCGTGATAAGTGAGTTGAAATAAATATATATATATATACACTTATATATGTAATTTATAAACTCGACATTAAATTTACACGTGTAAGGCATTAAGGAGTATTAATCAAGGATCACGTGTTTTCCGAAGTCTTACAACCGGTATCCACGCGTAAAGAGATCGATGTCTTAATCCTTTGGCATTACGTAATATATTTGCACAATGGAACAAAGATTGTTCATAAACATCCTTTTTAATATATATTCCGGCATGAGCATAAGCAATGCATTGTTAGGCCGTAAATCAGATAGGGAACCCTGAAACATACTCGTCTATATATGTCTTTTTTGCCTAAAAACGCTGGCTATGGTGTCGTACAAATCGGAACATTTGGGTTATGTCAATATTAGTCACAAGCACAAAAAAAATTATCTATTGTTAGTCAGTGAAGGACCTCACTGAATAGAGTATACTTAGAGATATTTTAACTTTAGGGCTTCCTACATATAATGGCTATCTTATATATAGAAACCGATCATTAAGCTTACCGATTATCTTAATTTACAGGTGTTTCAGTTACTTGCCGACATTATCCTTGCTAACTAGGAGAAATAATCAAAATAAGATTACAAAGTACTATCTGGATTTTTTAGCAAACGCTAGTTTCACTAAACGATTGTTGCCTAAAATAAGATATGCACTACGTTTAGAAACAAAAAGTTTCTAACTAGAGGTATCTAAATCCACACAATGTCATATGACTTTATGTGTGAAGTTTCCATTAGTTGTTAAAACATACGAAAATACAACATAAATGTATAGAATATCTTATCATATACAGTTTGAGATATATATTAATCTCTCACTACTGTTATGTAATCCGTCGAGAATTGAATTTGTGTGTAATCATGCCCAAACTGTAATATAAGCCTGAGTGTGTATATAGTTATAATATCAACTACAATATTATGCAATGTCTGGTAAATTTGTGGAACATATTAATTTGTAACATAATTTGATGTCTCGAGTATAAATATATTTAGTAACATAGTGATAGCAATTAGATTAAAATTTAGACTAAACTAGCAATGTGATTTATCTGTAATTTATAAGATAGGTACAGCTTATATATTTTTGTTATTATATGAAATAAGAGAACGTTTACCTGACGCTAAACAGTACATTTTGCCGGAAATAAATATAACATAAGATTCATTCTTTTACGTTTTTGTTTAACCAGTAATAACGCCATAAAGTTCTTAACACTGACGCTCAACAATGCGACTACAGGTCTCTGCAGGCCAACCAAAAGAGATATCAGGAAAGAAGGAAGTTTGGAATCATAGAAGTTTTGCTATCAGAGGGAATTTGTTCATCAACAGCATAATTTTATTAACCAAATCTGTTGGGAGTCCGTTAAAGCAATGGATAATAATAGAGGATATAGATATAAAGCGTCTTTTGAGTCTTTTTTAAGTGAATTTGTGTTATTATAGGTAAATATAAAAAACTATTTTCGGTAATACAAATACTTTATTTAATAAATGTTGACGACAGCTGTCACGAGGAGGGTTGTATTGCGTCATTTACGTAAATTGAAGGCCTTAGCCAATAGTGATGGCGATTACGTAAATATTTCATATTGAATCCTTTTAGGATCTTGTAATATTATTCTGATATTATTCCTTACACTGTTATTATAACTAATAATAAATTTCAACTTCTTTTCTGCTCTCATCTTTAATGCATTTAAAGAATTAATTGTAATTTATTAAATGGTGATAAATTTATTAACACAGAGTATTCAAGCGATTCAGAGAAGTGAACCCGGACCTTATCCCGAAGCGAATGACCGAAAACCAAGCTCACACAATAGCCGTACCGGTGGAGGAAATAGAAAAATTGCCTGAACTTAAGGTATAAAAATTGAAAAGTGAAAAGCTGTGAAAAAATTAGATTATTAACCGATGTGGAGACAGCTCGTTTAGTATATTTTAGCTATTTTCATAGTATTATGTCTTATGGCATTCTACTGTGGGAAATGCGGCAGATACTAATACGATCTTTGTCCTCCAAAAACGCGCAATTCTGCAGTCTATAACCTGGGCCCCAAAGAATCATTAAGAAAGTTGTTCACTGAAATAAAAATAATGACCTTTAGTTCTCAATACATATTTGAAAATTTAATGTATGTGAAAAAAATAGAAATGATTTCCTAAGACATTGTGATGCACATAACATAGATACAAGGAACAAACTTAATCTAATTCTTCCAGCAACGGGATTGCGAAGAATAAGTAAGTCTTTATGGGACAATGTATACGTTTTACAACAAAATCCCAGTAAACGTTCAGAATTTAACTATTAATAAATTTAAAAAAGTAGTCAAGGAACGTTTATGTGTTAAAGGTTATTACGATATTAATGAATTTTTAAAAGATAACACAGCCTGGTAATGGAATGCTCGCTCCAGGTCCTGTTTCAAAATTGCATAATATGTAATGTCCAATTATCAAAATGTTTGTTATTTTTAAAGATGACATAAAAATAGCCCTGAGTTTCTTTCCTTGGTTCTTCTCAGGTCTGTGGCGTCCTTTTCCGAACCGGTGGTAGTGTGTTTGACAATCAATAGCAAGTGTAAACTTCTATATTGAATAAAGATATTTGAATTTGAATTAATTTGAATTTATACATAAGACCGTTCCTAGCGATTTTTCTTCGTTGAACTGAAAAACAGTTTAAACGAAGAGCTACAAGGATCTAAAATTTAAAGAATAAACTAACATAGGATAGACAAATAAGATCTCAGTTAATTTAAAAGCTTAGACATTGCTTTGATAACAAGAATCGACTTTCTACGTGCACTTTTAACGCATTGATAACCTACTACCCAGGTAACAAAGTTTACGATAGCACAAAGTTGTTTCCCCATAGGGTTAACACAAAAATCGATTTGCAAATTATAAACGACAAAGGCAATGTTATTCGCATTCATTTTTGCATGTTCAATACACATTATTGATATTCATGCAACACGCTAACATGCATGCGTCCTTAACAAGCAATGTATAACAACGTTTACTTTATATGGTTTTACATCACTAAATATAGTTTAGCCAAGTTAGACTCGAAATAGATGCAAAAAAAATAGTGCTTTGTAACGAAATAGCGTCATTTAAGGTTAATATCGATGAATTGTCACCGAGCTGTCCATCACGGAGTGACAGTCAACTAATAATAACACCAATGTGCAACCTCCCCTTCTTTGCTACGTCAACAGCCTGTGTTAATCCACTGCTGGACATAGACCTCGCCTCATGCACGCATTCTGTATTGGGGGATTTGGACCGTATCCAAACGCGCTGGTCCAATGCGGGTTGGTGGGTGCACCGACTTTTTACATACACATCCGACGCGTGGATCATCTTACTTTTCAGATAATTGGGTGACCGGCTCAAATTGTCCGGACCAAGCAGAAAACAACGATAACACTAAGTTGTTTCCCCGCAGACGAACTCCGGTTTATAAAGCTAGCAGTGTATATTATAAATGTATATTTATGTAAACATACATATAATTACACATTTTATGCAATAAAATGAACTGTTAAAATATTCTTAAGCAGTGTTGTGGAAATTGTGTCGCGTATGAAACTTAATATTGCAGGAGAATCCTTTTAAGCGGCGCATATGTCAGGTTTTCTCGCATGATGGCTCCGGAAATCTGACGTTCGAGGATTTCCTTGATATGATGTCGGTTTTCAGCGAGGCCGCTCCACGCGATATTAAGGCTTGGTAAGAATTTTAATGTTGCTTTATTAATTTTAAAATTGCATGTATTTATTTTTGTCACTAACTTCTGACGGTCAATTCTAATATCCCCCGCGTTATATTTAGATTTTTGAAATAGATTTTCCTAGAGTAAAATAGTCTATGTTGCTCAAGCTGAATGTAGCTTTCTAATTGAGTTGAATCATTACAAACATACACATAATAATACAAATCTTTCCTCTTTATATTATTAGTATAGAGATTTAATATTTAGAGATGTTACCACGCAGTTTCATTTCAATGTATTCTGTAATTTATTTTAGTGACTCGATCATCGTATTGTAGATAACATATAAAAAAAGTAACGTAATTTTGACATATGCGCTGTAGAGCCTTTTTACTTTTACAAAGAATCGAAATCCATAGACTTTCTTGCAAGTTAGAATAATCTGTTAGGGGTTTTATTAATTTTCATGTATGCAGGTACGCCTTCAGGATTTACGACCTGGACGATGACATGTACATTGGGCGCGAGGATCTTCTGGAGGCAACTCGACTCCTCACAAAGGACGAGCTGCATCCTCAGGAGCGTGATGAGATTGTCGCCAGCGTCCTGGACGAGGCTGACGTCGATGGAGACGGTCGGCTCTCCTTCATGGACTTCGAGCATGTTGTCGTTCGGGCACCGGATTTCCTGTCAACATTCCACATTAGAGTATAAAGGACATAAACTACATAGACAAAAACTGATTGAGTGTACTTTTTGTATTGTTTGTTTATAACTTTTCAGTACATTAAAAGTTTTACCGAGAAAAAGTGTGAATTCAGTATTAGATATTGCAATGACATGCGCGTGTATTTTTTATTGCTATTTGATATTGTGAAAAACTTAAAAGCGAATATTATTTAATATGTTTCTATAATATTATTATGACAATCAAAACAGGAAGAGGATCAGCCTCCAGTTAAACATTTAATTATTTTATAATACGCAATAAAAATAAATAAATAGTGAAGTAATAGAAGAGAATAGTATTTTTTCCAGTAAAGGCTGGTCATTGCAAAATACACAAGCACAGTCTAAAACACACATACGGTTTATATTCGTCTACGTAAAAAGTAAATGAATAATATGAATATATATAAGTCTACGTACAAACAAGGCAGTGTGAAATTAAAACCAAAGGGAATTTTCCGCCTTGAATGATTTTATTACAATAAAGATTTTGGCCTGAGGAATTCTTTTGAACATGGTTTTGCACAAGGAAAGGAAAAACTTTTTGAATAACGGCTATAAATTGTTTTCAATGCGGTGGTAGAAGATAAAGCATTCTTGGTTTTAATTTGAAATGATCCAAAATGTTTATAGCTCTTAGTATGTAGTCCGGTTTCAAGTTTTAAAGTTTTAGAAAACGTTATTTTAATTTAATAAAACAATGTTACTTAAAGTTTTTACACAATAGGTTCGAGCAAAATATAAAAAAAAACTTTGTTACTTTAGCAAATATTTTACCTTTTAGGACACTAATAGCTAGTTAAAGAATATTGACTTCGGCAATGTAACTTTACCTTTAAAAGGCATGTGTATATATCGGGCTTTGCCATAAGTAAAACTTTTTTACACCAATACAATTTTTTAGCACACTACAAATATTTTCTGATTTTACGGTATTACTTCCAATCGCCATCAGACGAATGACATGTAACAATAACTGGCCGATAACAAAAGCTTAGCCTAGCCTTAAATTTAATCCAAGAGGGAGGGGGAAGAAATGAAAAAGTGTCATCACTACATAATTTATATATTTACATATTTAACAAAGTAGCATCGCTTCGGACTGTCTATATTTATGCTTAAATTAATAAAACTACGGATTTTAAACTGTTTTTTTTAAAGATACAACGACTTAAAAGATAGGTTTAAAAGAGTAATATAGCCATACCCAACAGAAACTCTGATAAATTAAAAGGTTTCTAATGAGATGTCGTGAAAGCGCAAAATAATGTGTATAAACAGAAAGAATGTGTTTATACTCATTATTTTGCGTTTTCACTGCAAACACTGTTTAATAGGGTTTAATTTGCATATCATCGTCAGCCTGTGCTAGCCCACTGCTGGACATAGGCCTTCCCTAATACACCACCTTCTCAATATACGGTTTTTGGACCGTATTTCACCACGCTGGTCAGATACGGGTTGGTGGGTGGACCTACTTTTTTCATGCCTATTCGACGCATAGAACATCTTACTTTTCTTACAATTGGGGGATCGGCCCAAATTGCCCAAACCAACTAGGAAACAACATTGAAAATTTGTTTTGTCCCCCCAGGATTCGAACCCACGACCTCTGGTTTATAAAGCACACGCCCTTACCACTAGTATACCAATGGTATAATTTTAAAGTGTACGCCTAAACTACATAAACCCTAAAATACGTTAATATTTAATGATCTCACAGGAATAGACACTAAAAATTGCGTGTAAGAATTACGAAAAATTATAATGGATTATTTACGAAAAGATATTAAATGTAATTTCATGATATATGTTATATAAAAAAAAATCGCTTATTATTACCGAAGGTGAGCAGTTAAACCGGGGACGGTATTGTCTTTGCATTACTGGAGGTCGTTGGTTCTGAGCCCTGCGGAGACCCAACTCAGCGTTTTAGTACTTTTCGGGCATGTAAAAATCGGTCCACCCACCAACCCACATTGGACCAGCGTGATGGGATACGGTTCAAAAGTCCCCAAATTAAAAAGGCGTGCTTTAGGTGGGTGGTGGGCATGTTCAACAGTGGACTAACAAATACAAGCCGATTAACCTAATTGTCATAAAAGTAAGATGATCACTAAAAAGTTAATCCATTGGTGGTTGTGTAAGGACCTCAGTGAGTAGAACTAGATCTTAAATATTTATCGAATGTTTCTTACAGCTGTCGATTTCAACGCCAGTAGCTGTAGTTATCTTCATTAAACAAGCCGAAACCATGATAACAAGAAAATAACTAGTAAGAAGAAGATTCTTCCTGCGGCTCAATACTTCGCAGCTATAAAGCACGTAACATTACGTCTTGGCTTTGTACAGTATATTGTGAATAAAAGCATTTGTTGCGAGTTTTTCTGTGTTTATTTTATATTTTGAATTCCGACATTTTGAACACTTTCCAGCGGCCGAGGTCGCAGGGCGGACTGAGATGTCTTGCGTTTAGTTGCCAGTGCTAAAATCCGTAATGAGGCCTTTTATTCAATTGTAAGTAATATTCGCGTAAACAAAAGAATTAGTTGTGTACTGTCAAGTTTTAACAACTACTACTTCAAGAACGGCTCACTATAAATGTATATACTATATTATATATTTTTTAGGAATACTAAAGTATTTTTAGTATGACTGCGTCTATAAAAATATCTTCTTTGAATGCATATATTATTATATTACTACGTAATTATAATCCCTCAAGATGTTGCAAATGGTCCGCTCATTAATAATGGACTTCATTTATTATTCAGTCACAGTTTATGTCATGGGCTCACCGTTCATTAAGACAGGTTAGATTATTTCGCCTGCTCATGAATTATTAAGGGCCGTCATCTAAGAGTGTTGTAGAATAGAGTTTCAAAAAACAAAGTTACTTCAGCATATTCGTTTTTTTCTTTACCTCTAACTCCGTTCGTGTATTTACGCGTACTTAAGGTTAAGTCTATTAAAGTAAATTTAAGTCAAATGAAAAAAACATTTCAAGATTCTTTTTTTTATCCAATTTTCAAACTTATTTCTCGAAATTACATGGCAATAGAAAAAAAATCTTAACATGTGGATAGTGTCTGTAGTAAAGAAACGATCTAAAATAGAAATCAATATAAATAAATATTAAGGGAGGACACAACCATCCAGCCAATAAGCAAACAAAGCTTATTCAGTATATTTGTTCATATAATTGCAACTAGATGACTGATAAATAACTTACTTTTCTTTTGGAAACACTATGTTTCAACACCATATTTATGCCGTGATCTTTGCAATATTTTTGGAATCGAACCCACATTCTCCGGCGCAATATAAGGATCATTAAAACTACGTAAAGATCGTCAGTAAGTAAAATACTTACAAAATAAACAAAACACTCATAACCTAAGGCTACCAACCACTAAAATTTGGTTTTACATTATACAACTGGGACAGATATTCCAATGGAATACTAAAACTAAAATAACTAATAATTAATATTGAAACTGAACAACCGATAACCATCATATATTTGAATACGTGTCGTTTAAAGTTTAATGAAATTTAAACCACATGAATAATTACAGTGTAACTTTTTAGTATTACATTGTTTTATATCGAAATTTTAACCATGTTTACGCTAGTTAACACGATGAATAATTGTCGAAGGTTAGAAACACAATATATTGTTGAACACAAATAGTGTTCTTATACCATGTATGTCTAGAAAAACAAAAATGATTTCATGAATATAAGCCGTATGTTACGACGAAAAATTCGGATTAAGTTAAAGAGAATCTGCAAAATATGACGAATAAGGCTTATTCAGAACTTTTAAACCAATAAAGGAAAAGGATCTTAATTATACCCGAACAAATTAAAGGTTTATTATATTGCTTATTATAGTTATGATGAGCATTTTACACGTATTTGAAAAAAGAAAACTCATATAGAAAATCAAACTAGATTTTTACTCTCGTACGTCCATTGTGTATTATTTCATTATTTTGCTGAGTACAACAAAGACTTACTTAAACTACCGTTTAATTAATTGTAATTGGCAATAAGCGAGGGCTATCACGTGGATAATTAGGCCGTGCTCGAGTCCTGTTTTCAGGAATTACGTTGGGGACTAAGTACTACAATTCTGTAATTGCCAATCAGGCTGCTGTTGTAAAACATTATTGACACTATAGGGTCGCTTAAATACTCAATATTATGAAGCTTGTATTTATGGAAGAAAACTAAAAACTCGGGGAACGAATTAAAAATATTTTTGTGTATACGTGTAGTTGATAAGATTAAGAATAAGCATTTAAAATATAGGTAATAACATATTAACAAACCCACTATTATAAAGAAGAAGCAAATCATTTCGCGTAAAAACTGTTATTCGGGTAAATTTCGATGGATTAAAGCTTATCCCATGATAATTTGGGTAAAAGTCTAGGAAAAATAATATTTGAAAGCATAAAAAATAAAAATATATCATTCTACAACTCCGATACAAGCAAAAATATCATGCGCAAGTAAATAAGAATATAAATAAAATATTCGTTTTAGCCGGTGCATAAACAACGCAGAATTGCCAGAGTCCATTCAATTTTATTAATTTTTCCACAAAAGCTTGAACGATAATTAAATTCATGCTCAAACATTTTTTATTCAATTTAGTTCTACGTCCATTTACTACCGAAAAAACGCATATCACCACATATCGTTCTTAATCATATGTTTAGTACTGTAATTGGCTTTTTAATTTATGTTGCCTTTGAGTATATTACTGTTACAGTCTTGTTTTCTAACAAAACAATTAGCAAATTAAGTAAAGCGCTAAAAAATAATATACGCGCACGAATTAGTAATGTAATCAGACAGGATCACAATAATAACCTCTTTAATTATGCGTGGGTGCTTAACGAAAGAGCTTGTTAACAGGAGTAATTTAAGAGAAGGTCTGTAGCCATAAACTCGATCAGGGTTTCATTCAAGACCTAACTTCAATAATCGGCCATTTACGTATAACTAACATTCTTGTATGTATAGCGCAACAAGGAATTTAAATTCAAACTCTATTATCTTAACTCTATAATAAAATAATAAAAAAATTGTGGTTAAACATCTATCTTTTGCTGGCTCTTTTTAAATAAGTTTTGCACCGACTAAGAATGACATTTGTTTATTGTTTCTATGTAAAAGCAATAGGTACTAAGCATAACTGTATACAGATCAAAAATATATATTCCTTAAGCTTGAAAATTTATCATTAACATTATAGTAAAAAAATAAGATATTAGATCTCGTATTTCAAAATAGCGCTATTATTTTCTTATGAGTAAATAACATAACCTTTTTCAATTATTACATAAAAATTCTATTTCAAATCGTAATATACTAAGCCGCTATATTACAAGCTTATTAATGTACAGTAAAGCCAAAGGCTTTAATAGTTATGAAAGTTTATCTTTCTCCATGCACACAACACAAGTTCAGCACAAACAATCGAACACACACTATCACTTTACAATTATATCTCGTATTGATTTAGGGAAAACATTTAAAAATAAACACCACAAACTTGTTAAATTTCTTTCATGAGATTTAAATAATTGTTCTATGATGTAACGCTTATTGTGACTACCATAAAATTAAAAGCCGAACATTTCTTCTTAATGTGGATAAATATTTGTGTTAATCTTTTCCTGATCCGACAACAACTATATATATAATATAATGGGCCCATTATAATATAGAGTCAATTTTGTTTTATGTAACAGTAAGCTTACGTGTTTAATTAACTCCGTCTATGATTTATCTCGTATACCTGCTGCTGTAGATTTATGTTAAGCCTTTTTCTATGAATGACGCAGCGAGGTCTTTTCCTTGAGATTAACCATGTTGTCGGTTTCCGTTAAGGACATAAGTAAGTTAAGATCTCTCAAATAATTTTTATCTGGTATAGTAATATCGTTCATAACTCTTTTATATACATACATACATAAGTTTCCGCCTTTGCTTTATTAATACGTAGAAATATTCTAAATAGTTCGATGTAAATAATATTATATTCATTACGTAGTGTCGATCTATTGATATCAACAACATAACATTTGTATGTTGTTAAATATCTTTGACATTAATATCAAATACTGATCTGATACTGAACTGCACTGATTTTTTGGCAATGAAACGAAGATTTCACGAATACTTTTATTCTTATTTTATATATATATATATATATATATATATAAATAGTAAATAATAATATATATATATATTTTTCTGTTCAGATGTACCATGTGAAGATAATAATATTTAACGACAATAAACTAAACCTAATATTTATATCATAAGTTAATAATAAGTAACTATTAATAAAACGTAACAAGGCAACCCGATGGATAATTTTACCAAACTAATTATGTACACCTGTAGATTTTGTGTTGTATACTTTGCTGTTACCCGCTGAGGCGGCGTAATCTGACCCCGGATAATTCAAACTTTTGCTGAGTTTTATAATAGCAAATGTTATGCCGACCTGACTTTTATCAATGCTTATTCTTAACAGGTACATGCATTAATGCACACCTCAATAAAATCTATGTTTTTTAAAGACTTATTGTGAATATGATTTAAAAATAAAAGATAATATGTCAAATACACTTAGGATACGAATTTAATAGATTTTCTTTCCTTGTATGAAGGTAATTCTATCCGTTACTAATGAAGTGAAACTCACACCCTTATTTGCTTTTACCCAAAAGGTGTCTCTGAGCGGGATATAAACCCAACTAGCACTTAAATAATATTTTCACCCAGAGCGACTGTGATCTGTCCTTCATAATCTAAAATTATAACCTCGCACTATATAAGTGAGTAAGATATCAGTTTGCTCAAAGACACCGACATCCTGTGCCTCGCAAAGTTTTTCTAGATAGGTAATCCTAGTATCTACTTTAAAAAAGCTAGCCGAGGTATACATTTCAACTGAAGTTGTGAATTTTTGAAATATTTTTGGTATCATAATTAAAATAATCAACTTTTAACAAGTATTTTGATTTAACATCTAAAAATATATTTGGTATAATCATAAATACTTTTATTGGTCTGTATTTCTTTTTAATCAATTGAAGAGACGGATGGGCAGGGGTTCACCTAATGGTTAGTTAGAACCCTGCGTATTAGAAATGCAGCACAAGGCGCCACAAATCCACCAACCAACCAAGTTTTCACACATGCTACAATGCTCTTAAACCGGAAGACGGTAGTGTTCCAACACTACTGATTTCCGGCAAGCACTTCGGTGGTTCTCTTTTAATCGTTTCCCCTTTTAAAGGATACCTGGCACCTTTAAAATAAATTATATGAATTCGTTTACGCATAACAGTTATACCAGTAGCGTTTGAATTATTTTACGCGATAATTACGTCTAGTAAAATACAAGTGGCTTTAATGCAGTTTTACAGACCGGTACTGTTTATTAAGAAAAACAAAAATTACTTAGGATCTTGTCACTAGAGTTATTTTCAAGATATAAATAAAACGAATTCATCAACTGACTACGAGTAATGTCGGTTGCTTTTAATATTTTTAATTTACAAATTTTGTACTACTTAGAAGTTAAAATTTAATTGCAATCATCAGCATTGTTAGCAGAAATTCATGTAAAGCAAGGTAAGTTAAGTACAATTTTTTGCAAATGTCGAGAAGAGGGTAACTAAATTAGTTTAGTTTAGTTTTAATAAAGTAAAATTAGTGAATCCTCAAGTTTTTATTATTAAAAAGGAGCAGTTTTACGTGGTAAATAAGTTTCTCTATTAACTTATCCAGATAATGGCTTTTACTCGTTGATTAATATTTACGTGTACAGTGGTTACAGCGAGCCATCTTTGGCAGTTTTCAGTTAAACTTAGAAAAATGTAACGAAAATAATGTAGGTATAATAGGTAAATATAATTATAATCCGAGGGAAAACTTTTTCAATTATTCTACGTAAAGTTCTAATGTACGTTTCTCGAGATTATAGCGCATTTTAACCCATTTTTACTAAAAGACGATATATACGCAGAAATTTTGGTTGCAGTAAAATATGGTAAACATTGTAATAAGTAATTGTAATGAGAGGCAGAATAACTCAAGGCTTGACGTTATATTAGCTCATTACTCATGTTTAACGCTAAAAAGTTTATGATATATTGAAAACTCCCAAAAGAACAAGCTTAAACAATTTTTTTAAATTCCTGTTAAACAATTATATTTCAAAACCATATGACCATTGAGATACAGACATATACCAACTTAGTCTACCCGTGATCATGGATGCTAGAAAGAATCTGAAACGTCGGGAATAAATATATATAACTAACGCGAAAAATCCGTAAATTAGTGAATTTTATATACATAAAAGAGTTTTATTTTTGTTTTTGTTTGTCTTTAATTAAACATTATATGTTATGGGAAGTCAAATTTAATTTTTTTAGGTTGTGGAGGTCAGATGCCAGTCGCACTGCGTACAAACTGTTATTGAAGTTAACCTGCATGGATACATGCGGCCCCATGATAACTTGGCCCGTGCCTAGTTGAAAGATGTCTGTATATATTATTTGAATAATCTCATTTCATAGTTTAATGGATTAATTAACAAAAGGTGTTTGTATAATTTAAAGATTTATGCTTGTGTGTTTAAATTATTAATTTATTTAACTCTTATTTTTTTTGTCCTGTGTATATAGTGAAATAGATTTGTATGTATGAGAAAATGTAATTCCACTCAATTTAATAACAAAAGGAAAATAATGCGCATCGATTCTACATAGCGAGTGATAAACAATTGCATTTCTACGAGCAAATTTAATACCACAAACACTGATGTCATTTATTTTTGCGATCCCTCTGGACAAATTATTCAATTACGAAGCGTCGTAACGTAAACAGCGGTTTACGTGATGTAACGTACTCTTATATATGTACTAGCTCATCCATGCAATTTATTGCTTACAAAAACTGCAATTTTGAATTATTTTTCCTTCATACACCGCTCCAAATAGGTGTCAGAGTTTATACAGACAGGTTAAATATACATTTATAAGTCTTCCTTAATAGATTATCCGTTAATGATGAAATCTTGACTTTTATATTAATGTACGACTTCCATCCATGCCATTATCGACATTGATATAATGGCTGAACGTAGAAAACTAGCCTTTTTGTAATTTAGTATACATATAGTAAGTTAAATAAAGGCAAAGGCAAGTAGTTAGTACATAAAGGCTAGGTTACTACTTTTTTCTTATTGTCTACGCAGGCAGACAAGCAGTCGGGCCACCTGATGGAAAGTGAGAAGTGGACACCCATAGATATCGGCAATACTGGTATTACCAACGCGCTGCCTACTATAAGACACAGGATGTTAATGCTCGTTTACCCAGTAAATACGCTGGCTACGGTGCCCTTCAAACCGGAGAACAGTAGTGTTACCACCCTACTGCTTTGCGGCAGAAATAGGCACAGTGGTGGTACCAACACAGACGGTCCCCTGTAAAGGGGTTCTACCACCAGTGAACTACTTAAGTTTACCATTTTAATTCTGAATTAAAAACAAAATCCTGCCCGATATATGATATGCTAAAACCAATATCCAAATAAGAACTATAAAATAACGATAGTTTTCTTTGAAAATGTGGTTAATTAACGTTGTTTGCAAGCAACAGAAGCTCACCATTCTGATAAATGAACTGTTTAAAATATTTGGTGTCACTGAATGTACATCTCAGATCAATCAGAGACCTTAGTCAGGTCCTTGACAAGGGACGCTTCTAGTGATACGTCGACTTAATTGGAATGAAAGACATCTGACTTTTGTTGTATCGTAAAATCTTAACTTAAACATTGAAATGGCTCACGTGACCCCGACAACAGCCACGATGTCTCGTACGGACGAGTCGATGCATAACACCACTCACCACACTAACACACACTATCACAGATGCACAACACTTATCACACACGAGGAGAGTTCCGTTCAGGGTATAGGCTTATACGAAGCTCTCGCGCTATATTCTAGACCAACAAACAGAGGGACAAAACGTCAATATCTGAACTACTTTTTTCAAAGTACCACGCCAGCAATAGAAGTATTCTGACTATATTTTAATTAGGGCCTAAAAGTTATACTTAAAAAAATTACTAGGTATATCAAGTAATAATCAAGTAATTTGTCAAGTAATGTCAAAGCGGTCTCGACTTTGGTAATTAAAAAATCATTGGTGAAATTCACATTGGTACCCCGTGTGTTGTCCAAGTCCATGGGTCTTTCGTCTTTCTATCAGGTGGCCTGACTGTTCGTCTCCTTCCATTGGCAATAAAAAAGCTTCAGTAAACTTATCCTTTATATGAGCACGAAAAGCCTAAAGAGCAATGCATTGTTTACTGTTGCTATGATAATAATCTGCTTTATATTTTTAAAATATGGCCTAAAAATAGAGTTAGAAATTAGAATTCCTTACAAAGAAACGTTTGCATTTTTACAAATGCTTCGGGTAAAATGTGTTTTTAAATTAACTAAAAGTGTACTGGGCAACTGAGTACCATTTTTTTTATTGAGTTCAACAAAATATACATTCTCACTTTTCAGTTGTTTCCATATTAATAAGTAAAGTATAAAATAACGTTCAAAAGGCAAAACAAGCTTTCAATTTTCAGATTATGTTGTTTTTAATAAGCCGCCGCCGTGGTTTAGAGGTATCCGTCATTGTTTATTAGCCCCAGGCTAAGGTGTGGGTTCGATCCCGCGGGGAAACAACGGCGAATAGCTTAGTGAAAGAAGATGTTGATTCTAAAGTAAAACACAAATATATTGGAAACATGGCAATTACTTTAAAATATTCTTAAGAATAAAAATGTATAAAAACTCTTAGAACTGTCTAAAAGTTAATAAAATAGATGTCAAAAACCGGTCTACACAATATAATAGTTTCAAAATTAATTCACATGCTATCTTTGCTGTGTGCGTAACCGTATTAATGTACATTAAAAACACTAAATAAATTCAAATAATCAGTATTTATGCTAATTGATGATTTGTTATTTGATGTTATTGTGAACATTTAACTATTACAAATAGTAAAAAAAGTATATGAAGTACTTTGAGGAGGAAAATAGTGTTTGTCATATGACTGGAAAGTAATTGTCAAAGGAAACTACTGACAGTGTTAAAACTTTACGATCGAAATAAGTTTAAGCAAACTTTTGCTGTTGAACAACTTTTATAAATTTGCTTATTCTCGAATAAGCTTGTAAAAGTTTTTTCGAAACGTTATTAAAACGCTTGAACTTATAGAAGAAAAGAGTTTAATAAGTCTGAAGTTATAAAGTAGTTCCAGCGACTGGTTTCATTTGCTCAATTTCTAATAATTGTGATAACTCAAAATAACGCAACAAGCTTTTATTAGAGCCAAATTTACACTGTACATTATTGATAAAAGTATAACATAGGTACATTAAATAAATAATTACAGTGTTTAATATCAAAAATTAACTGAAACGAAGTTTATATTCAGATTTACATTTTTTAATTATTGTAAACCCTTTTCAGTATTAAACATCATCTCATTATCAGAGGGCAGTTTCTTCAAAAATATTATCTTTTGATTTAATGAGTCAAATCATAAAATTTTAAATATTACACTTTATACTAGTAACAACATTCGTTGATTTTTATAGTGGATTTAAAGATTTCTTTAAGATATTACTAATGTTGGCTGCTGGTAGATATTTCATTTTCATTGCTAAAAACATGCAAATTAAAAATATACCTATGAACACTAAATTATAAATAAATATCCTTAGCTTTGGTTGTTATTTCACAAAAATTACAGTTCTTGAGTTCCTAACAAATAAAACTTCCTTCGTGGCCTAGCGGCATTAGCCCTTGCTTTATAAACCGGAAGTCATGGTTTCGAATCACGCGGGAAAGAGTTTTGCGTTATTGTTGTTTACTGGTTAGGACAATATGATCCGATCATGGAAAGGTTTTGACCGTCGAGACCATATTTGGCAGTCGTTTTAGGATGCCAGAGCCTTCTATTTAATGAAAATTACTTGATCCTTAGAACGGAGTTTTCTTTTAGGTTTCAGAGGTCAAATGCTAGTCGTTTTGCGTAAAAACCATACCGATATGTTTGTAATTCATTTCATTGCAAGGATTAAAAATTTACCGCCCTGCTATATAAAAACAAGGAATATTGTTCGCATCGGATCATGACTTTTCTCTGACATTTTATACATCGTCGTAATGTGGCACTTTATCTCTTTAGGTTTAACGACATTCTACCTGGGAGAAAAATTTTTTGGGCCACGTGAAGTTTACCCGAAATAAAATATTTTTTTTCGCATTCGCTTTCATAATGTAACAATGTCGCGAGCGAACTATCAATATTTAGGCATAATGTAAACATTGGAGGATCATAGTTCAAAACAATGTATTGGAAATGTGGAAGATATAGTAATGTATATCTTACATATCATGAATATATGAATAACATATATATGTTATTCTTATGATCACGTAAGGCTGTCATGATGGCAAACTGAAAACAATATATAATCATTATTCATCATAAAATAACTGCCTACAAAAATTGCTTACTGCTTCAAGAGCGTTGCTTTATAAAACAAGTTAAAGAAAGTGTTGCTGTTTAACAACTAAAATGTTGCTCAATAGCAACTCTTTATTATACTTTTACCTTCTTTGCTTCAATAGCTTCTCAAGAGATTTTACTTTTTTGTTCTTTGGATTTCGTTAGAATACTAATGACCACTTAATTTTATTATTTGTTTTTACAACGTGAAGATTTATTTAGCTTCAAATCCAAGTTGGTGTTAAATGATTGACACATACAATTATAAGTCCAAATTTATATTATTTTATGCAGTAAGTATCAATATATCTTGCAGTCATTTCTTCTACACCACGCGGAAATCCCGTAACAGTTAGTAATAAAATAATTAATTACAAACTTTTGGTCCTATAATATATCATCGCATATGACTTTTCTGCGAAGTATCAGAAATTTTAGCATTAAGGTACCTGTTATCGGTAAGTATTCGCATTATTCTTCTCGGGATATAATTTATTGGCGCTTATAAAGTTCTAAGCAAAAGAAATTTGTTATTTTACAACTTTAATCGTATTGATGTATAGCAAAACTTAAATATAAAGTTTCAAATAATTATTGAATCCTTAATATGTTTTTAATGGTTTTGTTTAATCTCGAAAGCTTTAATTGTTTTTTTGGGTTTTTCGCACGGGTTACCGAAAATAGGATTAAAGCTGAATCTTACAATAAAGAAACTGTATCATGAATCATCATCATCATCATCGTCATCATCAGCCTTTGACAGTCCACTGCTGGATATAGGTCTCCCCTAATACACCCCTATCCATTAGGGGGGTTTTGGACCGTATCCCACCACGCTGGTCCAATGCGGATTGGTGGGTGGACCGATTTTTACATACCCCTCCGACGCATGGATCATCTTACTTTTCACACAAATGGGTGATCGGCCCAAATTGCCCTAACCAACTAGGAAACAACAATGAAAATTTGTTGAGTCCCCGCAGGATTCGAACCCACGACCTCGTATCAGTTCTACAGTTTGGATTTACTTATTACTTCTAGCTTCTTCTCAGGGTCCATGGTTATGGGACAAACTAAATTCTTAAGCGTCATGAGATCAGTTATTCTGACTACCGTCAATTATGAATGTGAAAATTATTTAGTCCGATTTATGTATACTGAGCTGACAGTATCTAGTCCTGCGTTGTTGATGTAAATAGGTTGAATTTTTGTAAATAATATCCAACAATCGACTCTTTTAATTAAGGATGTTTATCAATAAAGGAACTTGAAAGTACCCAAAAGATATTTTTTGTTTTGCTAAAATTGTCGCAATGAAATTGTTATGTCTTAAAAATAAGAACGAGAAGCCAACAATAAAAATTAGTATATTAATTATTTTTTTTTTATGGCTTACGCAGACAGACGAGCAGTCGGGCCACCTGATGGAAAGTGGTCACCGACACCCATAGACATTGGCAATACCAATGGCATCGCCAACGCGCTGCCTACCGTGTGACATAGGGTGTTAAGTCTCGTTTACCCAGTAAATACGCTGGCTACGGTGCCCTTCAAACCGGAACACAGCAGTGTTTTCACACTACTGCTTCGCGGCAGAAATAGGCACCGCGGTGGTACCCAGACGGTCTCCTGTAAACAGGGGACCTACCACCATTTAATTGTGTAATTTAATTTTATTTATTCTAAGAAACATTAGAAAGAAGAAAATGTTTCTTTCTTTCTAATTTATAGTTGTATTACTGGCCAAAAATAAAATATTAATCCTATATTTACGGTCTGTATGGTAAATTTTTAGGTTTACGTTATAAGGGTTTATCCTTCTACTGTCCTACTAGAATTATTACTGTAATATTATTTATAATTTATTTATTATAATCTAATAAATACAAAAATTTGTGAAGATGGATATATGTTATTCTTTCACGCAAATACTACTTAATAGATTTTTATGAAACTTTACACTATAAATTTTTTTCAAATCAGAATAACTTATAGCCTAGTAAATTGTAGTTTATTCAAAAACAATAAAAAGTGTAGAAAACATCTACCATCGGCGAGCTAAAGCAGTACTAACAGCAAAAACCTTTGTATTTTTAAACACATGTAAAGATTTTAATCACAAATCACAATCACCACGCGGGTGAAACCTATATTTGAATTCGAGATATTTGTAATGTCGAAAAGCTCTTTACGACCAAAAGATTTTGATTCCAATGAACTTTTTATAAAAAAGAGTTACCATCAAAGCTCTCATTTTAACGTAAAAATTTTTGGTAAAAATATGATAAATAACGTTTAGACTAAAAGAAATGTGCAAATTTATTATGTCATAAACATTCGCTAAAATTCGAGCAACATTTTTCTTTTATCATAAAGCTGATCCTTTTACGCCATTTGTTACACAACTTAGAACAATCATACTGGGATTAAGTAGTCTGGGATTCGAATACGAAATTAATGTGAAACTACATATCATACGCCCACGTTGCCTACACGCCCCAGGCTTCTTCCTTACTATTAAGGCTCGGAGCAATGCTGGTGTTATTTAAGATGCTTTATTGACTTGTTTATTACACCATTAAGGCAAAGTTCAATTAAATTCATTAATAAGGATAATGTAAAATTAAAGTTAAAAAACTTATTAACGTGTACATAGATTAATGGCATAAAAATATGCGATCATACTCCTCAAGTTACACACTCTACACATCTTCACAATATACTTATGTAAATCTTACGGTATTTTCTTTTAAAAAATGTCAGTCTAGCGAAATTAGTGCTGTATTTACACTATTAGATTTAAACCTGCGCTTTATTAATTTTGCGCAGTTAGTAAATGAACTGTTCGTGCGTTAATACTCTTTTTGCATCTCTCTGATATTAAGTCTGCCTCTGTGCTTTTAAATAATAATTATATAAAAATATAGTTTGTTATAGCTAACTGGTTACTGCGTATAAAATGCAAAACTTCAGGAACTATAGCAATTTATATGTTATATTCTCACTCGTCGGTTATAACTAAAGTAGTGTTATAGAACAATCTCGTTGGTTACGTATTGGGAAAAGAAACTGTAACCAAACGAATATTAGGTAATGTGAAATATTGATATGCCTAAGGCTATTGCTCTATTCAGATTCGAGCCAAATGTTTCCTAGTGTACTTATCTATTATTTATTAAATCAGTCAGTACACTAGTTGAGCAAAAGTACGTATTCATTGGATCATTTATTACTTCATATCTTCGTAACCACAGAGAATAATATTGCCTCTAAAGCTGAAAAATAACGTTGCTCATGGAATTCTATGGAGTGATCAAACTTTTTATACTTACTACAAAACAAAAAGAAAGATTGTACTAAAAATTCAAATCCCTAAATATACATTATTTAATGGAAATTAAAACATAGCTGTTTAATTAGCAACAGCTAGTATTTAATTAAAAAACAAAAAAAAAAAAGTATTTATAACATAATATGTCTGAAAACCATAAATTTTTGTTATCTAACACAAATTGTTGTAATAATATTTCTTCATATTTTATTTGTTTTGTAGGAAGGCGGTAGAAGTATCATAATCTAAACGAGAAGGATAGTTCCTGAGATATCCTTTTGTCTGGGTAAGAAGTAATGGCTGCAATAATAAACAGCCCAGAGCATTTAATTTCCTGTTTTCATATTTATTGACTATTTATTAGTATTGCTATAAATCAACTACGATTAAAGTTGCAAAAGAATAAGTTTCTTTTGCTTAGAACTTTATAAGCGCCAATAAATTATACCTTTAGAAGAATAATGCAAATTGATAGAGATTTTTAATACTTTATTTTATTACTAACCGTTTCCCGCGAATACCGCCTGATATAGGAGCCATGATTGCAAGGTGTATTGACATATATTGAATATCATTAAATATAAGATCGGTGTTATAAGTGTATGTGTCTATGTAAAGTACAGAGTTTGATTTAGCTTCGACAAATTCTATGACGTATTGACACATTGGGAAATCAATGTGTAAATTCGTGTAAATCCCCATCGCAGTCCCTTGTTAATCGCTGTACAACTTGAAATTAAAAAATGGATCTAGCAATATACCATTTATTGCTCGCTTCAAATAATAAGAGACAATTTTTTATTGTCATACATTCAACAATGACGTATTTTCATATAAGCTTACATCCGCTATTTAACTACTTTTATCGCAATAAATAATAGCCTACGTCGTTTCTTGAATTTAATTCAAAATTTAACCAAATTTCATAGAAATTGTGTTATTGGTTTAGATGGTAAAGCCTGACAGACAGACTGACGGACAGGCAGAGTTACTTGCTCATTTATAATATAAGTATGGATTAATTTAAGCCAAAAAAAAGAGTGAAACCGAAGGGCGAAGCTTGTTTATGAAATAAATTAAAAATCATCAAAAATGCATCAACCTAACAAGTTTAGTTAGAAGGACTAATGGATCGATAATTAGTAATTAATACATATATTTAGAATACTTCTTATGAATACCGAAATTAAATAATTTTCAATGGGTTCAAGCTAAAATACTTTACATTACAAGAATACATAATAAAATTAATCGAAGATAAGGTTTTTGTACGATATCTGAAGACTAAAAACGTAAAATCTCTCGAGAAGCAAAGAAAGAAAAAGTTAAATAAAGAGTTTTCTTCAACTTTTTTATGAAGTAACGTCAAAGTGTATACAGTTTCCTTAGGCAGTTATTTTATGATGAATAATGATGAGATTTGTATTTTTTTCACTCCGTCGCATATGTATGTTGTATGTGATGGCCATAAGCATGTCTTTATTGATAATATACAATATAATTGATAGCAAACTTTATTCCTTTTATAACTAAAAATCATCTCCAAATTTCCAATACTTTGTTTTGAATTATGATGAAAGGCTGTTTCGTTTGCGGCATTGTTTCATTTTTACCTAATATGTTAATAAAGCTACGATTCGTAATGAAAATATTAAACAAAATATTGATTATACGCAACTAGTTGCTCAGTATACTTTTATGAAGTATGTGATTATTTTTCTTTTTGATTTATTGGTGATTTTACGGGCGGAAACTATGGGAGATCTATAATATGAAACATCAACCTCTGTCCTTTTAATAATATTAAATATTACCGTACTATTTAATTCTCTTTTAAAGAATCAATCAAATTTCAATCTTAAAAGTTTTTTTCTATGTATGCAACATTTTCAATTGATTAAAGTATGTTAGAAAAAGTGTTTTTTCACTTAACAAAAAGAAAAAGACCACCGCCAACTAAATTATCGGAAATTCGAATAAATTGTTTTATTTTGTGTAAACTTCAAGCGCCCCAAAAATCTCCCGGGTACAAGGTCGTTAAACTTATGACATAAAGTGATAATTACGACGGTGTTATACATCGACAACCACAATGACAGAGAAAAACTATGATCCGATGAAAACAAAATTTTCATCATTTTTATATTCCGAAACCTAAAAGAAAACTCCGTTCTAAGGATGAAGTAATTTTCATTAAATTCAAGGCTCTGATATTCTTAAAACTGCCAAATATGGTCTTGACAACCAGAACTTTTCCATGCCTATCCGAATTTTGGTTAGACGATTGGGTGATTGGGTCATATCGTCCTCACCAGGAAACATCAATAACAGAAAAATGTTTCCCGCGGAGAATAAGCCGGTCATGGTTCCGAACCTCGACCTCCGGCTTATAAAGCAAAGGCTACTACCGCTAAAGTGAAGGCAGGTTTTAGTGGACTCAAGAACTGTACATTTGTGAAGTAACAACCAAAGCTATATTAATTTAAAATTTAGTGTTAATAGGTAAATTTTTATTATATTTTTTTAGGAATGATAATAAAATATCTTCTAGCAGCCAACATCAGTAATATTTCCAAAAAACTCTTTAAAACTATTATAAAAATTAATGAATGCTGTAAGTAGTATATAGTGTAATATTTAACATTTTTTGATTTGACTTATTAATAGAGAGATAATATTTCAAAGAAACTGCCCTCAGTTAATGAGATGACGTTCATTACTCAGAAGGGTTTACTTTAATTAAAAAATGTAAATCCAAGTAAAAACTTATTTTTTTGATTATTTAATTTTTTAATTCATTAATACGTTTTACCAACAAAGCTAACTTTAAATTAATTTTGTCTATTATATTGTAGACCGGTTTTGAACCATTTTATAAACCAGTTCTAAGGTTTTTATACATTTTTTCTTAAGGATATCTTAAAGTTCCCATTTTCCAAATATTCGTGTTTTACTTTAGAATCGTACATCATCAACATCTTCTTCCACTTATCTACTTACCGTTGTTTCCCCGAGGGAACCCGACCGGTTTGTTTTAAACCCCGGTTTATATCCCGGATACCTCTAGGCCACGGCGGTGGCTTATTGTCAACGACATAACCTCAAAATTAAAAGCTTGTTTTGCCTTTTTGAATTTATTCTTAACTTTCTTATTTTTTATGGATACAATTGAAAATGAGAATGAATTTTGTTAATTAATTTAAAAAAATGGTCTGGTAACCCCGTAAAGTTTTAGTTAATTTAAAAATACTTTTTATCCCAAGCAATTGTAAGGACGCAAACGTTTCCTATGGTACGTTTTTAAAGTAAATTTAAACTTATTATTAAAGAAAATAAACATGATTGCTCTTCAGGCTTATTGTGCTCATATGAAGGATATGCTTACTAAAGTTTTCTTTATTGCCAACGAAGGCTGACAAACAGTCGGGCCACCTGATAAAAAGCGGTCACAGACGCCCATAGACTTGGACAATACCCGGGGTACCACCAATGTGCTGCCTGAATGTGACATAGGATTTAACGTCTCGTTAACCCAATAAATATTACGGTGCCCGTCCAGAACACCCTTGTATATTCTGCGGTACAAATAAACCGACGGTACTTTGGCGGCCTCCTATCAAAAAACGTTGCCTTCAAAAGTTTCTTGATTTACCTGTTCGGAAAAAAACTATTTTTTGTCATACTCTTAATTATTTTCATTAAAATATTTCGACAATTCAATAAAAAATCCTCCAATCAAACACCACACTGTTAGTAATTCAGAGTTTGGTTTTCATTACGCCTAATAAACGTGTAAAGCGAATAATCTTCTATTTAATATCGTCGCGGATATGTTGTTTTATTTTATACAATAAATATTTTAGATTAGGTATGTTAGATTTCGCAGTAATAATATAAGATTCATCATCATTATAAACAGCCTTTAGCAGTCCTTTTCAATGAACGCCAAGATCGTCTAAACATATATAATATATGATTATGTACTATATATTATACATCTAATATTCAAATATTGTTTATTTCTTTCCAAAGATTTAATCAGTATGCTTCGAACTTACTACGCAGCTCCGCAAAAGGTTTACTAAGACACGTGACCAATTTCAGTAAGCATATTAAAATTGAGACCGCCTCGACATTGGTGATTAAAAAATCAACAGATATACCTGGTTTCTTAACTTTTTTTTAGTATAACTTTTATCCTAAATTAAAATATAGTCAGAATACGACTTCAATTGCGGGTAGTTTGAGAAAAGTAGTTTAGATATTGACGTTTTGTCTCTCTGCGACAGTGTCTAAAAGACGGACCTGAAATATACAGATTTTTATGTCTCATTTAGCTCTTAAGCCTCTTTTACCTAGTTTATTACATTATACACATGAAGGTTAATTATACACATATCATCTGTATCAAACAACGTTAATTAACCACATTTTCAAAGTGAATTGTCGTTACTTTAGTTCCTATTTGGGTATTGGTTTTGGTATATCATATATTAGGCAGGTTTTTGTCATTAATACCGAATTAAAATAGTAAATCTAAGTAGTAACCTAGCCTTTATGTATTTACTACTTGCCTTTGCCTTTATTTAACTTACTACATGTATAGTAAATTACAAAAAGGCTAGTTTACTACACTCAGGCATTATATCAGATATGGCAATAATGCCATGGATGGAAGTCATATGGTAATAAAAATGTCAAGATTTGATCATTAACAGAGGATCCTTTAAGGAAAATTAATAAATTTGTAGTAAATCTGTGTCTATTTAAACTCTGATACTATTTGGAGAGGTGTGTGCTGAAAAATAATCCAAAACTGAAGCTTTTGAACAATAAATTGTATGGATGAGCTGGTACATACACAGAGTACCTAATATCACGTAAACAGCGTCGTAATTGGACAATTTGTTGCCAGTGGGATCGCAAAAAGTGTCATCTTATGTTTGTATAACAGTTGCTCGTACAATTGCAATTTTTTATTACTGTAGAATTTATACTCATTTTTAACCTTTTTTATCAAATGGAGTGAAAAATTGTTTTCAGAATGTGTTCGTACATCGATTTATACATATAAATCTATTTCACTATATACATACGACAAAAAATTATTAGTTAAATAAAATATTAAACTATAATGATTAAAAACACACAAAGCGTATTTCTTGAATTAGACAAACACTCATTGATAATTAATCCATTAAAACTATAAAATAAGATTATTCAAGTAATATATTAAATACATGTTTCTGGCTAGGCACTATTCTAAGTTATCATGGGGTCGGCTTCTAATCCATCCAGATTTACTTGAATAACAGTTTTTATGCTTACAGTCTTGCATCTGACCTCAACGACCCCAAGAGTAAACTCAATTCTAAAGATGAGGAAGCTGTCAATAAATTTTGAAGGCACTGACTTCCTTAAACACATATTGTATGTATAAAGACTAACAAAAATAAATATAAAACACTTTTACATGATTTTGACATGCACTTTTTTTTACAGGAATTCCTACAAAAAATTGCGATAATCGTTGCTTGAGCTTGTTTTTTCGGAAATTTTTAATACTTTACTGTAAACTTGTTGGTGTTAAACCATATTAATGAATAATTATAATAAGTAATGAACTAGTACAAATTCAAGTCTTAAGTTATTCTATCTTTAATTACAATTACGTGTTACAATATTTAACACATTTTACTGAGAGCAACATAATTCAACTTTTAAGATTACATAAACTCTAGGGTAAAATTCTGCGTATAATGTTTTCTTTGAGTGAAATATGAGTTTTAATCTCGAGCAAACTTTAAAACTTTACGTAGAGTAATTGAGAAAGGTTTTACTATGATTATAATTATATGAAAACGCTTTAAGTTTATAATAAGCCTGAATTATTTTCCCCAATGTTTTTACAAGTTTTACCTAAAAACTGCCAAGATAGTGGTGCTCGCTCTATGTATTGTACACGTAAGTTTTAATCAACGAGTAAAATTTATTTTCTGGATATGTAAATAGCATACGCAGCAGACGAGCAGTCGGGCCACCTGATGGGAAGTGGTCACCGACACCCATTGACGTTGACAATACCAGTGGTATCGCCGACGCGCTGCCTACCGTGAGACATAGGGTGTTAAGTCTTGTTTACCAGTAAATACGCTTGCTCGGTGCCCTTTAAACTGGAATGCAGCAGTGTTTTCACACTACTGCTTCGGCAGAAATAGACACCGTGGTGGTACCACCAGAGCTGCTCCTTTTATTAATAAAAACTGGAACATACACTAATCTAGCTTAGCTGAACTAAACCTAACTAAATTGGTTACCATCTTCTCGACGTTTGCAAAAAATTTGCACTTCACTTAGCTTGCTTCAGATGAATTTCTGCTTATGCTAGATGATGGCAATTCAATTTCGAGTTAAAGTTAAAAAGTCAGGTAAAAATGAGTAACTTAAAAATATTACGGGCAACCGACATATGGGCAGTTAATAAATTCGTGATATTTATATGTTAAAAATTGCTCTGTAGGTAAGATCCCAAGCAGTTTTCGTTTTTCTTCAATAGAACTGTGCAATGGCACACTGTATTTTTAACACATGTAATTATTGTGTAAAATAATTCGAATATAAAACTTCTAACTGTTGTCTGTAAAATAAATCTCGCAATACAATTTTTTTCTTTTTTTTGATGGATCTTGTGCTCTGGGGAGTAAACCTTTTAGAACATAACCGGGTGTGGGGGGGCCCGTTGCCACAGGCGCGTTTCCCCGTAAGTGATTTAACGCACCAAGGGCCCCCAGACGGGAGCCTCGGCTGGGCCGTCACTTTCTGGTACCGTTAGCATGCTGAATCGAGGGCTGCCCAGGTAGGCCAACGCCTTGGCTCGATTCAGACGCTTTGGAAGGATAATACACAAGCTAGAAGAGCTCTATCTAAACTTTACTACCACTTCTTTAAGCGTTGGCGCTGGCAGAAGAAGTGGCGCAAAAACTCCAGCAACGCTCCTATCTAAAATGGTGTTAGGCTACAGTGTCATATAGCAAAGGGTGTGTAAGTTCGACCACACCGGCGGGGCCGATGTCATGAATGAGTGTGTTTGTTCTCACACTTTAAGTGTAGGGGTGTCTGCTACGCCTAGTGTACCTATGCCTTAAGGGCGTTTATTAAATTCTAGTATTTTACAAGTAAGGAAAACCTAGCCATTGAGTCGCCGGCGGCGCGGCGAATCATCTGCTGCTTGATTGAATTCATCTAAATCAAAGAGATCTAGTGATTTTAAGAATGACGCGCAATTTTTGCCAGTGCTGCCATTGCTATGGCTATTTGAGGCGGCGGCGGGCCGCTGTGCGCTCGAGTCGGCTCCAGCACTGGCTGTTGCCATGCGGGCGGAACTGCCAAGCGTTGGAAGGACGGAGCGGTGGGAATGCGGTGTTATTGGAGGATTGGGTGGAACTCTGCGTTTTGGTGCCTAAGGGCAGCCGAGGTAGTTGGCCGTGTTGCCGAGATTGCGGCAGTTTATGCACGCAGGAGGTTCGTAGGTGGCGAGGACTTCTTTGTCCTTGGGTCTGGGTCAGGAGGCTGTGCCGTGATCTTCGAGACCGAATACCTGGCAGTTATGACACTGCCTGGAAGACCGTTGGAATGCGGCCACTCAAAAGTGAAACGGCCGATCCCAGACATTTGATCTATGTCGTAAATGCGCTTGCCTTCCTTTGAGCGCTCTAGCGTAATCAGCAACATACCGTACGGGCCTTTGGTGCGTGGGTGGTACTGCGTTGTACCGAAAGGGCGGGAATATTTAATTTTTGATAGCCGAAGCTATCTCGGAGCAAAGGGATTCCCTAGAGCGTCCTTGACCACTGTCCTTAGTACGCGCTCGTCCGGGAGCGCAGATGTATCTGTTGGTGTTCTTTTCCTAGGGAATAATGTCACCTTCCTGAAATCATCTGAATTTTCTAAGTAGCGCAATAAATCGCAACCGCGATAACGTCAACGGTGCGACAAAAGGCTCTATGAGCGCAGGTCCACTCATAAAACGCAGATGGCGCAGCGTGACGATTTCACGTAAGTGGACAATGAAGACTGCGTGGCGAGCTCTGGAGACTTCAGCTGTTCGGTCACTTTAATAAATATAAGAGGTGGAGACTCTTACGAATATCTTTTTACGATATACAAAAATTGTCTTGTAACGGTTTAATAGCAATAATAAAAATAATTCTTTTTTGTGCATGCGCGAACAGACAAGCAGTCAGGGCCACCTGATGGAAAGTGGTCACCGACACCCATACACAGTGGCAATAAAGGTGTCACCAACCGCTGCCTACCGTGAGACGTAGGATGTTAAGTCTCGTTTACCGTAAATGACGCTGGCTCGGTGCCCTTCAAACCGAAACACAGTAGTGTTTTCACACTACTGCTTTGCGGTAGAAATAGGCACCGCGGTGGTATCCACCCAGACGGTCCCCTGTAAAAAGAGACCTACCACCGGTTAAAATTAAATCATATCCCGTATAGAGCCCCCTTGAGGGTGAAAAGCAAATAATGGTGTGAATTTCACTTTATTTGTAACACATAGTAATGCCTGATTACAAAGAAATAAAACCTATTTAAATCACTATCCTGTGTGTATTCGATAATTTCTGGTTTTGAAAAAATCATTTCACACTTGAAATAACATTGATTTTTTGTGTTGTGTATTACCAACAAAATGTATGTACCTGTTAAAAATAAGAATTTATGATGGTCAGGTCAGCTAATATAAAACTCTGCAAAAGTTTGAATCATCCGGGCTCTGACCCTAGCTTTTCCGCCGCATTAGCACGTAAAGTTAAAATAAACAACTCAAAGAGCTATACAGGTGTACATAATTACTTTGGCAAAATTTTCCATTGAGTTACCAAATATACCATTTACGTTTTATTATAATTTTAATATATGTTTTAATTAATACATGTAAAATTTTGTTATCTTCACATTCTACATCGGAACAGAAATATGTCGTATAGCACAGTAATTCGTAAAGGATATTTTTGAATCATAATTTATTAAAAGTGAAAGAATTATGAAATCTTTGTTTTCAATGCAATATTCAGAGAAGTTAAGTTGAAATCCTTCATGTGTATTTCAAATATCTATATTGTTATCAATATACTTAATATTAAATCGTTATAATAATAAGGGCTGTTTAAGGGTGGGCCGATCACCCAATTGTCTGAAAATTAGATGATCCATGCTCGGATGGGCATTAAAGGTCGGTCCACCCACCAACCCGCATTGGACCAGCGTGGTGGATACGGTCAAACCCTAATGGATGGGAGGCCTATGTCCAGCAGTGGACTAAAACGGGCTGATGATGTGATGTTATGATACATAATAAATATAATTTTCTTTTCACCGTAACATTTTCAGGTATTAATACAGCAAAGATGGAAGCTTATGTCAGTAAATAAAAAACGCTTTGAATAGTATAACTATAGAATAAATACACAGACATACGACAAACCAAATCCAGTTCAAATATGATTTGAAACATCTCAACTTACTTAAATCCCTAACGGAAACAACATTGATTAATCTCTCTAGCAGAAGACGTCGCTGCGTCAGCGTTTCATAGAAAAGGGCTCACCATAAATCTACAGCGGCAGGTATACGGAGAGATAAATCATAGACGGAGTTAATTAAACACGTAAGCTTAATATTACATAAGACAAAATTTACTCAATATTATAAAGGATCAACTAAATTTAATATATACCTCTTGTCAACACTTGAGTTATGATTATCATAGTAAAACAAAATTTCAGCTTTTAATTTTATCAAAATTACAGTTAGTGTAACATCATAGAACAATCAAAGGTAAAAACCAATACAATTAATAAAACATCTGCAAACTGTGTCAATATTATAAAGCGTGAGAGTGTATTTGATAGCTTGTGCGCGCTAACCCAATGATAAATCTTTGGAATATAATATTATTATGGTTTCCTTTTAAGGTTTTATTCTAAAAATAATAATTTCACCTTTTGTGTAAGGTTAAGTTAAATCTTAGCCCGAAGCGACTATTCCACGTTGATGAAATCATTGGAAAAAGCTAGTTTTAATGCCATGTAGGCAGAAATAAAAACTTTCTTTAATTATTAATGTTATTATAGCATTATTATAGGTTTATGATTTTGTAATTCCATGCGCCCATAACCAACAGCTTAGTTAATTACAAACTAAAACAAAAAAACAGTTTTGTAGTGGTATAATTGCGAAACGGTATTTTTAAAATTAAAACAATCATTTATTCAAGATTACCGTGGTAGGTTCCTGTTTACAAAGACCGCTGTTGGGTACCGCCGCGGTACCTTTTCTGCCATGAACATAGGTGAAAATAGTGCTTGTTCGGTTTAAAGGCACCTAGCCATGGCATATTCCTGGTAAAGCTGGACTTAGCATCATATGTCTCGCAGTGGCAGCGCGTTGGCGATACCACTGGTAATGCTAATCTATAGGCATCGGTGATCATATATCGCATCAGGTGCGAACTGCTCGTCTGCCTGCGTAAAAAAAAATTAGGTATATAACACTTTGATAACTTCCTCTTTTACTTTAATTTTTTATAATGAATTTTAGTTTTATTATTATTTTTTATATTAATATTTGAATCTATATTTGCTGTTTTGGACTAACTCATAAACGATATAAACTGTATAGGAAGTCGACCTGAGGATAAAACTTTAAATTCATTACATAACTTACAGTACTAATATATTTCTCATTAGTCGAAATCAATCATATGGGTTTACTAGTGGAATTAGTTATAGGTACTTAAAGATATGTGCATAAATATATAACCATTTTGCCCAATACAAGACGCGGTTTCCACCAAATAAAATATTTTTAGTTTTATCTTTTAAGGTATTCATTTACTCAAAATGTCATATATTACACGTTTTATGAACATAGAATCATGAATTTTTAAAATGCATTAACATTATTCTTAACTTACTTTTTACTACCTAAAATGAGAAGTTTATTTAGGATTGATTCCTAAATTGCTAATTGGTTATAATTTTTTCGTATTGAAAATATAATATTACTATTGATGTTAAATCATAATTCATTATCAAATATGTTTTACACTCAACTTAAAAACAATTTTTTTTAAATCCAGCAAAGAAAAGTTGCTAAACAACAAAACTTTTAATATTTTTTCTGATAGAAGACCAAACCACTTTTGGCGACAGACATTTTAGGATAATTTTAAGGTCCTTTCTACTTTATACATACAAGAATGTTAGTCGATACGAAAATGGCACACTTAATGAAGTTAGGTCTTGAATGAAACACTGATCGAGTTCATGGCCGCAGACCTTCTCTTTAAATTGCTCCTAACAAGCTCTTTCGTTAACTGTAATTTTGTTATAACACCCACGCATAATTGAAGGTGTTATTATTCTTATACTGTCTAATAATTTGATTAATACGTGCGAGTATATTAAAATCTTCTAGTTGAAGCTTGTAGCGCCTTAATTATCTTCTTATCGTCCTCTTAAAAAAATAACTACCACCGTAATATATGTAAATCCAAAATTAATTAAAATTCCAATAAAATTAAAGTCGATATGCGATAAAATATGTAACTTTTGGTATAAAATGAGCTAAGAACTAAGTTAAATACAAAAAAATTAACTAGGATTTGAATATCGTCCATTATAATCGACTTAACATATGGCTAAAGAGTAAAGCTCCTCATAAAACGAGTGGAGGTTAAATGAAGAGAAGGAGGAGGAGGCTTTCATCGGGCACGGAGTGAGTGAGTGACGTATTATATACGATTAATATAATCCCACCAACCCACATTGGACCAGCGTGGTGGGATACGGTCCAAAAACCCTCTAATGGATAAAAATCTTATTAATTCGTTACCTGAGTTTTTAATTTTCTTCGATAATCACATGCTTAATAAAACGAAGTACTTAAGCGACCCTATATTGTCAATAATGTTTCATGACAGCAGCCTGATTGGCAATTACAAATTGTAACATTAGTCTAACTAATTCACAAAACAGGACTCGACACGCCTAATTATCCATGATAGCCTCGCTTTACATTACAATTAATTAATAGCAGTTGTATACGTTGGTTTCACTTCGAAAAATAATGTAATAATCTGCACAAATATAAAAAAAAACATATTAACTGTTATAATTTAAAGATCACATTTTACAAGACAAGACAAGATTAATCGCATATTTATCGTGGGTTCATGTAAAATGTAAACAAGAATGAAAACTGAGCACGACTGCAAGTGGCCTACACTAAACTGATAAATGTTGCATTTGAAGTACGGCTAGACAGAACTAAAACTATCGTTTTACATTAAAAGCCTCTAAATCTACTTCAACTAAGTCGTAAGCTCAATGTCTAGGGACTGACTATGGTGCGTTGCCTGGCCTATTCTTTTAGACATTTTTCTTCCAGACGTTTGGATGGATGATTGAACCTCTACTAGCAATAGGCAACTAGCGGTTTGAAGATTGTATGTCTTTATCTATGTCCATAAAGGAAACATTGTCTCGGTACAAATTGCTTGCAAAGCTGTTGATTAGAATTAGATTGTAAACGAGCAAAAGAAATTTGGCTTTGCAGTTAAATCTTAACCAAAATCTTTATCTTTATTTCTGGCGAGCAAGTCTTGGAACTAGATAAACTGCATACATATAGATTACTAAAAAGTAGAAAGAGGCCTTTCTATAAAGAAATTGTAACAAGAAACATAAATTTAATTATTTATACATGAAGTTTATAATTGTAGATTTGATTACTTATAACGTAAAACGAAGCAAAAAAAGTTTTCACCAATATTAAGAAAATATTGAATCCTAAAGAAATTTTTCGATATACTGAAGAGCCTACTATTTTATAAATGTTGGCGACAGCTGTCACGGGTAGGGTCAAGTTACGTCATTAACCTAGACTGGAGGTCTTATCTGATAGTAATGGCCGACTGCGTAAATATTTTTATTGAATTCATAATACAATGAGAATACTAATACTGTACCTTGTACATTTTTACACAATTATTATACAAGGGATATGTCTTAAACTCCCCTGGTAGCTAAAAATTAATATACTAATAAAATTTTGTAAATACTGTTAATAAAAAAATATTCATATGAATATTTAAAAAAAAAGACCGCAGTTTCTTGCCGGCTATTCTTTGGAAAGGTCTGAGTTGTTTGAACCGTTGGTAAATTTTTGACGTTCATAAATGCTCATTAGAGCCTTAATTACCTTAAATTTCCAAAAAAAATAAGACTTCTTGGCAACATACTCATTTAAATGTTGAAATTAACTTTGACTGATAATTAATTTTCCAAACAGTTTCCAAGTAGTATTACACTAATTTAACGGTCAAAGACTAAAGATATGACCGGCGCACTGCCACTTCTGCTTACTAATCCAGTAGGCTATATCAGTGACTCTGGTTCTCTGATGGATCTACACCTATAGCAACATAATAGCGTCGTACGTTTGGCGTTCATATAAGTTGATAATCGCTTAGTGGTTGAAATTTGATAATAAAAATCAGAAAACCCACTTACTCTTTGGATAATGTCTAGCTGCATGTCAACAACTGCCATTGCACATAAATGAAAAAGTTCGTATGTTGAACCATTATTTTCAATTCTCAGGCTGGACAAAAGATCAAAATTGTAAATAAATAGGTAGTTATTATTTAATTGTTATTTGATGATAAGAAAAGAATAATAAGCTTTAGCACTGCGCACTGATTGTAAAGTTTTATTTAATTAGAAAGATCAATGCTCAAAAATTTGTAATAAAATTCAGTTTTCAAAGAAAAAGCTGATGGTTAACTGAGTAATTAGAATTGCTTTTGTATACTATTTCATGTTTTTTATCATTGTTAAAGTACAAGAGACAAACAAAACAATTTATAAGAAGTTTGGGATATTTATAAATAAATTTAGGACATATTTTGCTTTAATTAAAAATATTAATTTTGTCACAACGGTCACAATCCGGAAAAATATTTTTTTCTTCTTACCTACTACTTTTAAATATAAGCATCCAATATTATATTACAAAGTGAGTGAGCGATGTTAAATTGTTAGTTAGGCAGAATATTGAATTAGCATTCTCCATATCATGACTACAGTTAGTGTCTCGAACGAACGAACGTTTCGAGACAGGTAATTAGTGTGTCGGTATCAAATTAAAAAAAAAAACAGCCATTGCCGTGACCGAGTGGTTTCCACCATTGGTTTATAAAACAAAGGTCGTCAAATCTCGCGGGCGGAAACGTCATTTTTATTATCGTTGTTTTCTGATTAAGTAGAAACATATGGGCCGATCACTTCATTTTCTGAAAAATACGAGAGCTTATGAAATAATGCTTCCCATTAATATGTAATAAATATGGTTTCGTAGTCAAGAGCAATCTTTGGCTGACCGATTCCTCCTAGCTTCTTCGCGGTTGAACCAAACCACAGCCACATAATAAGCCATAAAACGTAGAAACCTACCGGAGACCTTTATATAAAAAATGTCCCAGTTAAACCTATGTAAAAAATAAGTGATTTCGATGTTCATAAAAATGGACTAAATATTTGTATTATTTTTAGACTAACTTATCGACTTTTTGAACTTAACTTGTCGATTTGATGATTTTTGATTACTTAAATAAACAAGCTTCTTCCAGCGGTTTCACTCATATCGCAATGGTAAGTTTTGGTAATAAAGATTACACGTTATATATTTGTGAGACCGTAAGTATTTGCAGTACGCGCTGCAATGGCTCGCAGATCCCAGTTATTTGGACACTTATTTTGAATAGCACACACTATAATATAACGAATTACTCATTATTTAGTTTTACCTTTTACACGTAGTTTTTGCCGGAAAGGTGACAAACATGTAAACGTTTTGAAAAATTAAAGTAAAATATAAGTATTTCATTCGAATTATTCTTCTATAAGTATAATTTGCGTTTATAAAGTTCTAAGCAAAAGCAATTTATTCTTATATAACTTTAATCGTAGTTGATTTATAGCTAAATACTGAGACTAAAATATGACGTAAAACGTTTTAAAGTATTATCGAATTACATAATGTTTTGATAGTTTTGTTAAATTTTTAAAAGTTTAATTGTTTTTTACGTTTTTTGGTAAGTTTTCGTTGCTAGCTTAAATAGGGTAAAAGTATATTATGTTTTAAGATATTTAATAAAGGAATTGTAGCATGAGTAGTACAGAAATATTAAGGCAGGAAATTAAATGCTCTGGCATGTTCGTTATTGCATCTGGTGTTAGTCTTACTCAGACAAAATTATATCTCAGAAACTATCTTCATCGTTTGTATTATGATACGTCTACCAATTTTCCAGGAAACAAACTAAATATGAAGAAATATTATTAGAAGACAATGCCTTAGAGTTTAAAATGTATGCTTTTCAAAAAGATTGTACCATAAATACTTGTTCACCTGATAATTATATTAGCTTCATATTTTTTTACAACAAGTACGTACATTTACTTGTACTTAATTGATTGAAACGAGGAGAGGAGCGACGTTCACCTGATGGTAAGGGATGCGCCTAGCCCTTCAAACAAATCGGCTCGCTGTCTTGAGACTGAGGATTTTACGTGTTTCTTACCCATTTACCGTAACCGTAATTACGCTATATATATAGCGTAATTACTGGTTAGTAAGCTGAAGTGGCTGTGGGCCGGTCGGCCGGTGGAAATAAGCCGCAGAACTGACGACCGCTGGAGTCGGAAAGTTCTGGAGTGGAGACCGAGACCCAGCAAACGTAGTGTAGGACGCCCAGGGGCAAGATGGAGTGAAGATTCGCATAGTGGCCGGTGTATGCTGGATGAAAATAGCCGAAGATCTAAAGCGGTGGCGTGCTGCATTAGGGGAGGCCTATGTCTAGCAGTGAACTGACACAGGCTGATGATCAATGACGTATTTCGTAATTCATCGTCATCATCAAACAGTAGCGTTTATACACTACCGATTTGCAGCAAAAATAAGAACAGCAGTAGTTCTTTTCCAGGCGGTCCCTTGTAAATTAGACACTATTAATAACTTTCGTGTCAACGTTACGTGAAAACAGTAAATCTACTACTTGCCATAACGTATACTTTTATAAAGTAAATTGTTATCTCAAAAATATGACGTTAATATCGCGAGTAATGTCATTGTTATGTCAACTAGTATTTATAATCCAACCAATGGGTTGACCCAATGGTTCAGGTATTTTATTAAATAGTACTTCCTCCTTGTTACTATCGATATTTATTTTATGTTCAGTTCAGTTTCAGTTTATAACATATTTCTTATCTTGTCGATACCTTTGTTATATTTTATAAAATATTTTTTCTATTGCATCATACATCGCCTGTAATAGTCCACTGCTGGACATAGGCCTCCCCTAATACATCCCTATCCATTAAGGGGTTTTGGACCGTATCTCACTACGCTGGTCTAATGCGGGTTGGTAAATTAAACGCGATTAATTCGTAAAGTCGTTTATTAAATTATTGTAATATTTGAGTACATGCATACATAATATGCAGTTTTTTCAAACTTCTCTTTGGTTTTGTAATGAGTGTCATAAGTTTTATTATGTCATAGTATTTTTACAACAGCTATATTTTTCTCTTTTCATGCATCATTATTCTCTTATTACGATACCACACAACCAGATTAATGTATGTGGTTATGAAGACATATAATAATAAATACACCAATAAATACGTTCGTTTGCTCAACCAGTGTACTGACTGACTTAATAAATAATAGACAAGTACACTAGGAAACATTTGGCTCGAGTTTGAATAGAGCAATAGCCTTAGGCATGTCAATATTTCACATTATCTAATACTCGTTTGGTTACAGTTTGTTGTTTCCTCTATACAAATATTTAAGCAATGCAATTGGTTCATAACACTATTTTAGGTACAAACGACGAGTGAGAATATAACATGTAAGTGTTGATTTTTTAAGTTACTAATCCTTTACATTTAATAAGCAGGTAGTAACAAGTTACCTGTGTAAATACAATTTTAGAACCTATACATAGGATGGACATGTATAAAGAGAGCGTTATATTATTCTTTTTTCACGAATAGTTAATTTAGTAAGCACAACAAAGCGCAATTTTAAAATGGTGCAACTTCAAATCTGACACTTTAACTTTAGCGCCAATTTAATTAACTATTTTTTAAAGGAATATACCGTAAGTACAACATATATTGTGATAACTTAGGGACTATGATAAGGTATTTTAAGACAGGCATTAACACACGTGTCACGGCATGTCACTTTAAACACGCGGTCCTAATTTTAATACGAAATAAAATTAACATCGGCTTAATGGTACACCTATTCAAATAGGGTAAAAGATCTTATATGACACCAGCATTGCTCCAAGCCTTAATAGTATGGAAGGGGCCTAGGGCGTGTGGCCAACGTGGGCGTATGATATGTAGCTTGAGATTTCGTATTCGAATCCTAGACTACTTTATATAAGTATCATTGTTCTAAGTTATGTTATAAATAGCGTTAGAGGATTGGCTTTACGATAAGACAACTATGTTATTTGCTCAAATTTTTGTTTTACATGTCACACTTTAAAGAGGAGTTACAAGTTCAAGTTGTATGTATATAATATATTTGTCCATTAATCTATTTTTGTGCTTGCTATTTTACGTTTTTAACAAAAAAGTGTTTGATAAACGTTTACTTATAAGCTCGTCATGTAAATCCAAATTTAAAAACTGTATTATTTTATACAAGTATACCATGTTGCATATGTAACTAATAAATAATTTTATTTTCCTTTCTCTCAGACTCTTTTATATCAAAAGTTTGTTCCTTGAAAGGCAATAAAATTGTTGGAAGGTTTCTTAAATAGATTCTGTCAGACTATATACTTACTAATATTATTTATGTCGCTAGTTTGAAAACTCTTACTGTATTAACGTAAAATGTCTAGACAAGTGGTTTGACTTTCTCGAATTAAAAAGTTCAAAAGTTTAAGTGCAGCCATACCAAGATTTGTGTACTATTTTAAATATTGATTTCATATGCATGCTTTTATTACAGTACTAAGAAAATGTTCAATATATAGTAAACATTTCTAAAATCAATATTATAATAAAAGTCTATCAGACCTTCAGGTAATGGTAAATATAAACCATTAAATGTGTTTATTAATATATTCCTTAAATAAAAAATAAAACTTTGGACAGAATTAGAGTTTTAAACGTTTTTTCACGAACTATCTTATTAAATATATTTAAGAGTTTAAAATATGCACCGTTTTAAAATGTGTTGCCAAAATGCATACAAAATGTCTTTCTCTACGTTCATAAACGCTTTTCCCTATAATCCTCTTATGTTCTCGGTAAAAGTGAAACCAAAATGTTTTATGCTTTATTCGACGAATTATTTATTGCTTACATAAACGAAGTGGCGTCAGAGCTTACAATCGAATAGAATATTCATTGCAGAGAATCAAAGAGGATTAATTTTCTACAAACAGAAACTTTTAGTTACACTTTATTTGATTATTATAAAAAAACTGGGCATAAACATTAAGCATAAGCAAAATTACGCCAGGTGTCGGATGAACACTTCCCTATGTCCAGCAGTGGAATAACACAGGCCGATGATGATACCAATACCGCTAGGCCACAGGGGCGGCCATAATATAACCGAGTATTATTAAAAAAAAGAATAAATGACTACAAGACAAAATTTTGCGAAAAATGAAGCTTTGTTTATTACTTTATATGGTTGATCCAATTTTTCTACTTAAAACCGATTTTCAGTTACGTAATCACTGAGGAATTTTATAAAGTTCCTTCAATTTACGAAATTTAGGGATTAATGTTCTTTGCCAATTATTTATTTCATGTATAACCAAAATACTTACGATCGTTTCCGATAATTGAACTATTCTTCTGGATATATCTTTTATAGAGAGAAATAGCTAAACCTTTATTATCCATAACTTCAGTTTCATAGTCGCGATACAGTTTTGTCTGACGACAGATAAATAATTTGAAATAATGAGAAGTTTGTCTCAGGATCGATGCTTACGAAACAACTTAGTAAATAGTAAGATTGTCAGATTACTAATTTCAATGAAGATCTTCATAAATAAACAAACTGCTACTTAGAATATATAACTTTAATTATATAAACTGAGGACATTTTACAAGTATTTGATGAAAGTTTTTATAGGGCCTGTATAGTAAGAACGTTACAGTTCTAGTACAATAATTCCTTTGACCGTCATAAATATGTTATTGTTGAGGCAACAGATATACTTTTATGAGTGTAATGGAAATTTGTACACTCAGAAATAATGGACCCTCTGCCGCCCGCGGTTGTGTTGTCTTATAAGTAATAAAATCGTATTAAGTACTCTACATAATACATCAAATATAGGGGGAAAAAGCAGAAAATAATAATACAGATGTTATTTAAGTTATCTAATCAATACATTGTCCCATTAACTTGCCCTTTTTGTTATGTTGTAGCCACTGATCTTAGGAGTGGCTCTTTATACCATAGTTTGATTAAAGTTTCTTATCCTAGGAAAAAAATTATATCATAATCGTGTAAGTATTATTTAATGAGAAATGATTAGAAGTTTGGCAGTTGTGAGCGTAGTAACTAAAGTACTGTGACGAGTATTAATTTCATGGCACAGTCTCGGCATCAAATAGGCATAATTAATAATGCCTATATAAATTCTTTTACCAACCGAATGTTGTCATGAGCGTTTGAATCTGTTTCGTCAGAATATAGCTTACATATCATGTTCTAGTATTACAGAGCTAGTAAAACTTCCCAAATTCGTTAACTAATTTAGAAGATAATGAAAATGAGTGCTTGTTTAAGATGACCTGATTTAAGCGATTTTTCATGAAAGGTATTTTTAGGAATCTCACCATTTTTGAACCTTTATCTGAATATGGTATTTTAATGATTTCCGATATGTTGCGATACTATAATTTAAGTACAAAAGAAAATTTAATGCAAAAGATGTAGTTTGTTTCGTCGTCGCCGTCGTCGTTTCAGCCTGTTAGAGCGCACTGTTGAGCATAGGCCTCCCCCATAAGTCGTCAAGAGGTACGATCCTGTGCTACCTGTATCCATTACAAAACAACTTATGAATAAAAAAAATGTGGATCTATGTTATTTTGTTCGTTTCAAACGTAAAAAAACAAATTACGCTTATTTCATTGCAACAGTCGAGTACTTCTCATACACAAATTTCATGCTTTTGAACGCAATTACCTCCGCATTGTAGGGCGAGATTCCAAGCTTAGCGCTTTAAGTCAAGTGCAAATTAGTTTCTATTTACCAACAGCGAGAAGAAAGTAATCTAATCCTAAGAGGGCTTTAACCTAGTAGTTTCTTAATACTATAAAAACATCAGCAATATTATGCAGCTTTTTCCACGTTAATGTAGCATGGTTTAACAAATATACAGAATAAAATATTCTTAATAGCTGTTGCATTAATTCGGTTTGGTTTGGGAAATATTTTAAGTATGTTTCTATTACCATAATTTTTAACATCAATCAATATATAAAATATACCCTAAAAACAAGCAAGTTCCTTGGCATTTTAAGTATGTTGAAGGTGTATCCAGATAAGAACATTAAATGGTTTCAAGCAAACCTGTGATTTCTAAAGAGCAAAGGTTTGTATTTTGTAATAAACTAAAAATTACTCGACTAATTCAAAAATTACTATTTGCCAAAAATATTTCCATATGAAGGTATGCTCCTTCTTATATTCCAACGAATTCCAAATTCATCGATCCTGGCGCGACGTGGCCCTCGCGGGCCAGTTCTCTCCGGGGCCGTCGTTTTAGGTGCCGTGCTGGAGCAAACAGCATGGGCACCCCTATTGAAGTCTTTCTCTGGGCGGGCCCAGGCTCAGTGTAAGGGGGGAAGGTTGCGCGCGTAAGCCACTACGCCGCCCTAGCCTTATTTTGCAGATAGCCAGGGCGTTAGCCTCCCTGTCCCTTTCTGCGGCATTCTTCCAAGTCATCACGTCTTCGAAGAACGCAAAAACGGCGCCCCACGACCTTTCACTATCTAACATTCTACGCACTACAGCAGGAAGCGAACACACACTACCCAGCTCTCAGCGTTGCTCAATCCGGACTGGGCACTCCTCCAGCGCGTGCTGGGCCGTGTTCTCCGCACTTACGGCACGGTGGCACAGGGAGTAAAACTACTAAGTTAACCTTACCTATATATCTTGTTATGTATGATAGAACGTATAATGTATAATCACTATTGTGCTCCGGTTTGTAGAGCACCGTATGGCAAGACTATAGCAATCTATCCATCATCTTTTTTCATGATCTTATCACATATTAGTAAGAATATTAAATTTGATTGAAATCCTATGGCGTATGTTAACAATTAGTCTCTGTAAAGCATGTAGTGCAAAGTTAATATTGAAAATTAACAGTTACTTTTTATGCGAAGTTACTGCTCTTTGATGTAAAGTTGATCAACAAAAATATGACATAAACAACAAAGAATTAAAAAAGTTAACTTGCTTTGAATCTCACTAAAAATATTTTTAACTTTCAATCATAAGAGGTAATTGTTACAATATTTGATGTTTTTATTTTTGTCGAGTATACATTTGCAAAACAACATAAAAGACACAACAACAACACAAAACAACCGTATAGTATTTTTTATTTTTATTATTAGTACCGAATACTACCTCTATTCCAAAAATTTATTGAATGTGTTGTATAAAACTTTTATTTTAGTACATTAAAGAGGTCATGACAGCGAGCGAAAAGGGCCGGGAATTCTAATTACCCTCATTTCAACATTTAACTCTGTAATAATTGTCCATAGTTCCGTAAGCAACTTATGTTTTTGGGAGAGATAGTAAAACGTTATAATGGGTTACTACCTTTTTTATTATACTTTATAATTTAAAATTGTATATTATAAGTTAAAATAATATAACATATTATGAGTCTTTAAACGAACATGTTCTCCCGAGGCCGGTCAGTGTTGATGGCATTACTCTCTAAGTTGTCAGTGAGTATGTGTACCTCGGGCATAGTTGGAGCTACAGCTTCGAGAGGGAAGCCAATAGGAGGATTCAGTCTGGCTGGGCAGCATTTAGGAAGCTAAGCAACGTTCTGACGTAAGGAAGCAACAACGCCGCTCATACCACAATTTTTCAAGATGTAAGTCTTAAATCAATGCCTTCTCCCGTCGTGTCGTTATCTAAGCTCACCGGCCACTTTGCGAATACATATTACAAATATGAATAATTATTTAACGCAGTTTTTGAACTTCGGCATTTCGTACATTTCTTGATTCTGTAGTACATTTTAATACAATTTTGTAATATAATTGAATATTTATATATAATCTATATGAATAAATAAAGTTGGATTGTTAGTTTGTAACATTAAATTACCATTTTAATGAGTACATTGTAATATATAACCTGTTTCTAAATTGTTATATAAAAACTTTCGTCTATTTATCTATGAAATAGCTGAAAGATAGCTGAAGGAACTGGAAGTAATTAATGCTACTTAAAAAAATATATATATTATTTTTTAATATTACGCGGATGAGGTCACAGGCATCAGCTAGTTCAGTATATTTTTTTATTAAAAAGTTATCATAATAACTTTTGAACAAAGGTTTTATATTGCTACTTACGATACTGACTTAAAATATATTCCTTTAGTGAGAGGCCGTTCTAATATTATCTTGAAATAACCAAAAAAATAATACCAACAGAGACGATACGCCCCATGGAGCGGTAAAGTTTACGTTCACGTTTGTCCAATTGGCAAGTTGTTTTCTACTGATTTTCGTGATCACAGGGGAACTTTGATTTGATAGAAGCTTAATACAGCGCCCTAAGTTATCGTAACTTCGTTAATAGACAGTTGTCCTTCGACAATCTTTCAATAGATCGTGAGATATTTACTAGTTATGGTCTTCCTTCGATTTGTCAAGCGGGTATCATAGAAAAGTACGTAATTTCATTGCAATATACATATTTTAAATTTGTGGACCAGTCGAACCGTAAGTGTCCAAGTCTCGGCACCGTAGGTCAAAACAGGTAGGACACTGATCGAAGACTTTCGATTTGAGGCACTGTGGGATGGGTGACGAGAAAACTCGACAGAAGCTTATGAAAGCTGCCAGCCAGTCAGATCCTTCTGTTGACCTCCCCTCAAAGTTGTTTCTACCTAGTTGGAGCGTTTGCCTAGGTACTCCAGAAACCCTTCGAGGCGTGCATCAATTGTGATCGTCCCGGATCAACGTGCTCGTTAAACATGACCTTGGTTTTACCCAGTTCATCCGGAGACCGATGCGTGCAGAAAGATTCAGCCAGGCTTGCTTTCTGCAGGTCCTTTGCGGTCTCAGCCATGATGACGATATCGTCCGCAAATCGCAGATGTGAGATGTACTCGCCGTTCACATTTATGCCGTGTCCTTCCCAGTTGAGCGTCCTGAACATGTCCTCAAAGGCGGCGGAGAACAATTTCGGAGACATGACGTCTCCTTGTCTCACACCGCGGTGCAGGGGATAGGTTCAGTCTGCCCACTTGGACTACGACAGACATAGTGGCGGCGTTGTACAGACATCTCAGCATCTCGATATATCGCCAATCAATTTGGCACCGCTGTAAGGACTCGAGGAAGACCAGGTCTCGATGGAGTCAAAGCCTTCTCAAAGTCCACAAATCCATGCACAGGGGCTGGTTATACTCAAGTGTCTTCTGTATAACCTGCCTCACTGTATGGATGTGGTCTATGGTGCTGTAACCCTCCGAAACCCGGCCTGTTCTCGAGGCTGCGCTTCGTCGAGTTTTGTGCAAGACGATTCGAGATGACCCTCGAAAACAACTTATAGACATGACTCAGGAGCGACATTGGCCGATAGTTCTTCAAAGGGTTTTATCACCTTTTTGAAGAACAATACGACAAACCCTATGCCATGCCTCAGGAGTTCTCCCGGAGAAGGGCAGAGTTAAATAGACGACGGAGTCTCTTCAGCACCGGTTTACCAGCGGCCTTCAGAAGCTCCGTCGTGACTCCGTCCTCTCCCGGGGCTTTTCCATTTTGAAGTTGCTCAAGAGCCCCCTCGATTTCGTCTAGGCCGATTTCTGGAAGATCCTCCGACACATGGCGGGTAAGAGTGGCTCGAGAATCCTTCTCATCCGGCTCCGGGTGTGCCGAATGCGACGCGTATAACTGGCTGTAAAAGTTTTCAACCTCCGAGAGAACCTCTGGTCTCGAAGCGACGACTTCTCCGTTCTCTTTGGCTATGCTCGGAGTATCTCTGAAGGACCGCATCAGAAATAACGTGATCCGTCAGAGAACCAAAATCACTGACATAGCCCACCGGATTAGTAAGCTGAAGTGGCAGTGGGCCGGTCATATAAGCCGCAGAACTGACGACCGCTGGAGTCGAAAAGTTCTGGAGTGGAGACCGAGGCTCGGCAAACGTAGTGTAGGACGCCCTGCGGCAAGATGGAGTGACGACATTCGCAAAGTGGCCGGTGTGGGCTGGATGAGAATAGCCGAAGATAGGAAGCGGTGGCGTGCATTAGGGGAGGCCTATGTCCAGCAGTGGACTAGCGCAGGCTGATGATGATGATGATGATGATATATTTTATTATTTTTATTTTAGTATTTATTTTTATTTACCGCCCCCGTGTTCTAGCGGCATTGGCTTTTGCTTTATAAACCGGAGTTCGTGGGTTCAAATCCCGCGGGAAAACAACATTGTGTTATTCTTGTTTTCTGGTTGGTTAGGAAAAAATAAGCCGATCTCCTGATTGTCTGAAAAATAAGATAATCCATATGTAGAATTGACATGTAAAGAGTTGGTCCACTCACCAACCGGCATTAGATAAGGTACGGTCCAAAAACCCACTGATAGAGAAGACGTGCATTAGGGCATGTCCAGCAGTGGACTAACACAGGCTGATGATGAAGATTATTTAGCCATATAATATATGAATATATAGCCTTATGATGCATAATATTATTGATTATAAATATATTTTCATCCTATTCTTATTGTGCCATAGCTTACTGTATTATTCGACTTTTCGGGCTGTTATTTATTGATTTCCATCGTCTTTCATCTGCCTATGTTAGTACTGCCTATGTTGCACGTAGGCTTCCCCTAATCTTTGCCTTCTCCATTAAGGTGTTTTTTGACCGTATCCCTGTATTTTTTTATTTATATGATTGAAACTTATCAAGAAAGTACTACACTACTACTACAATAAAATCCGTATCAGTGTAATAATAGATTATTAGAAACAGTAACGAGGAGTTTATATATATAATACTTATATAAGTATGGATCAGTTAAATAGAAGGGCAGAACTTAAAATGTGACAATGAATAATGTCTTTTGAGAATTGCTATGTTAATTAATACTTTTGTCAATATTTGTAAATTGAATAAAAAAAACTATACCAGTCCTGAACAATAGCTGTAATTTCATACGCACAATACATTTGTGAACATACCTTTAGCGAGCGATCTGGATGCATGGTCTAACGTAAGGTTCAAAATATGCAAATATAATATGACCCTGTACTAGATCATCTACAATATATATTGTAGATAACGTTTAATCATATCCCATTGTTCAAAAACAATTTTATACAAATTATAAAGTACAATCCACCCTATCCGTCCTAATCAAAGTGGTAAAAATGGTTTAGATATTTCGGGTTCACAATTCATTCAAAATTGCCGTCTGAAATTTGCTTGATAGAATAATATCTATAAAGACGTCAAATTAATTTCACGGTTATCTAGTAAGTATAATCAAAAATAACGAATGATCATTTAATTAATTATGAGATTTATAATGAGCAACACAAAAAAAATAATCTGCTTTTTAATGTATGGTTTAGCCAATTTAAACTAGGAATAGATGGTAAAAAAGTGATCTAGAGTAAGGAGAGAGTTGTACACAGTAATACCCGACAATTCATTTAAATTAAAAAATACAAGTAAATTAATACAATGGAGTAGACAGATAAAGGCTGCTGATTTTGATGATGATAAAAACACAAAGGTAAAATGAAACCTCCGGTTTTTTAAGCGAAAACCGATACCACTAGGCTACGGAGGCGGTTTATATTCCCACACATATATTAATTTAAAATGGAAATATAAATGCTTTTGTAGACATAATTAATTATCCAAGATCTTTGAAATATAATTAACCAACCTAACCCTTTGTTGTATAAGATTAATTAACACCTTTCATAAATATAAGATGAAAAGAGGATATAGAAAACATTCATCAATCATTCTGTAAAGTTATCGACATACCCACCATGTGTTTAATTTACAAACAACGAATGACATATTCATTGCATGTTATTGTTTGGTGGGCACCGTTTACGTTAACTAGGCAAAAGAAAAGAAGAATCGTAAGTCTCATAATGCTTGTGTCGATCGTGTCATTTCCTTTAAAAAAATGAGTAAATAAAAAGGTAATTTTATAAAGCTTGTTATTTTGGTTTGTATTTGCATCTCAAATTCTATATAAAAATCTGGTTCTGAAAAAAAAATCGGAATAAGGTTACACATAAAATATATGTGTTTGTTCCCGTGACCGCGCTATTTTCAGTATGTTCGGAATTATAATCATTTTCATTTTGATTATATAAAAATTACAAACATCACGATAATTATCTAGCTCTTCGATTAGTTTTTTGTGATGTATATATGTATAGAAAGGGTCTCTCGTAAATCTGCGATAAAAGTCGTATGAAACAAATTAATCATCGAAAGATATAATTAAAATTGTAAACTTAACAGTTATTCAAATAACATTTTCATCCTTATTAAAAAGAAACATTAAAAACACGTTTTGAAATGCTTAAGTATTTAAGCATAGTTTATGCATGGGATTTTACATAAATAGATGCTAAATAAATAAAGGGTAACTTATGCAAAAATACATAATTTCGGTCGTTCAATTTTATATAACATCCGTTATTAAAAGAGTAATAAACAAATTATCAAAGTAATTAATTTTTTTTCTATTTAAACTAATTAAGTTAGTTCTCCTAATCAAATAACACAGATTTTGGATTAAGTGTGTGTATTTCTTGTATTAAACTTATTGTTGACGTGCTAAAAAAAACTATTGTGGATTAAGAATATTCAGAAGACATTTGATTATAAAGCACAAAGTTGAAGGTCTTTACGCATTTAATTATTAGAGTAATAAATGTCTGCTATTAATTACAAATTTCAAGGGCATATATATTTCAAATAATGCACAATTCATGTTTTCATTAAACATTATATTTGTCTCTATGATTCTGTAATATGGATATGTTACATAACCATATGTGGATACATAAATTATTTACTAGAACTTTTATTATCTTAAGCCTAAGTATATATGATCGAAACGTGTTGCGGATTAATTGTCTTATTATTATCATCGAAAGTAGAAAATTATTATGATATTATTACATTATCGACATCAGTACGGTTATTGTTTGCCATGTCCCCAACATGACCGTACCACTAGGCTACGGAGGCAGTTCTATTGTTAGTGTGTGCATAAAATGTTATGAACATTATACCATATTATACCATATTATTATATTATATACTAGCGACCCGCCCTTGCTATGCTCATGGGAAATATGCCTACAATATTAAGAATGTACATAAAACCTTCCTTTTCAATCACTATCTATTAAAAAAACTGCATCGAAATACGTTGCGTAGTTGGAAAAATTTAAACGTACATAGGGATATAGGGACAAAGATAGCGACTTTATTTTATACTATTTTGTGATTTCGGAACTGCCTCCGTAGCCTAGTGGTATGGGCGTATGCTTTAGAAACCGGAGGTCGCGGGTTCGAATCCTGCGGGAACGCAACAAATTTTCATTGTTGTTTCCTAGTTGGTTAGGGCAATTTGGGCCGATCACCCAATTGTCTGAAAAGAAAGATGATCCATGCGTCGGATGGGAATTTAATATATGGGGATTTAAAATACGGGTGCAGAAATCACGGGGCAATTAATTCGCTGGTATTGCGTAAACTGGCTCTGTATTGTTTGAAGTCACTGATATTTTTTTGTTAAAAATTTACTTGTCACCTTAAAGTTTATTGAAATGTAGAACATATGCAACGTAATACTCAAGTCCGCTTTCCGTTTGAGACATTGGGTGTTGTATCTACTCTAAAAGTAATTTAAAATTTAAATATTTTGATAAAACAATCAATCAAATGTAAGCGTTAGATGTCATTTATTCCAATCAAGTTAGCATACCGTTGAACATGACCCTTTTCATCAAATAGGTGTAGACGTAGACGTGGATTGATCGACATGAAATATTTGGAATTTCATGCAAAACATATTGTTTAACATTGTTTATTTAACATATTAAATCTTATGCTATTAAGTGGAAACTTTATTTTGACGGTTTTGGAAATTTAAAGAGACAGTGTCAGTGCATAAAATATTTACAACAAGCGCGATAAATCCGTTTTAAATTATATTAATTTTGAATAGTAATTGCCTAAATATTATTTAAAATCTTTCGTGATAAGGCTATAATAACTTTTCTTGGCTATAATCATTTTTCGTATAATATATACAAATGTGAAACTCCTTTTTGTTAATGTTTTACAAAGATCTCTCCACTTCATAAGATAAAAATAAATGAATACAAATGTGTTTTGGGCACATGTAACACCCTTTTCTTTAACCAAAACTTAGTTTTTACAAAATAATCACGAGAATAACTATCGACAGTTAAAAATTAAATTTACGTAACAAGCAATGCAACTAAACACTGAAACATTAATTAAAACTTAGATTGAAATTTTTGCAAATACCATTATCTTCGCATGAAATATAGTTTCTTAATATGCAATATTCGCAAACATTGTACGCGAGACTTTGCAGAGATTAATTGCGAAAGTTCTAGGTATGATCTGATACCGACTTATTTGAGGCAACTATAATAAAAAAATATTTATTAAACCGTTAAGGCAGTAGCTTAACGGTTTTATCAGTAATTTCCCCTGCAAGTTCCTTAAAACTCGTATATATATGACAATACACCGTCTCATTAAAGTGCCGATAATGTGTTTCGGAATATTATACAAATTACATGAATATTAAGTACAATATTTAGAATCGCGTATAATATACTGGCCGTGATACGTCGCCGATAGAGTCCTAATTGAATATACTATTTGTCAAGTCAAAACTTCAATAGTTAGCTTCTTATCTTGGTAAAATGAGTTTTCAGGATTAAAGTTTTTAATCTTTTAGCAACCAGACAGACTCATTTATGTTGCACTGTACCATATTCTGTATAACTTGCTAGCAGGTGAAAATTGTGCTTGCCTTATTACTTATTATAATATAACAAATTTGCAACGAATAAAAAGTTTCCCTGTAGACATAACAATAATAAAAAATGTTATGACATAATTTTTCCACAGTGACAAAGTATATTTTTATTACAGATAAAATAACCAATTCAGTTAAATTTTATACACAGGAGCTATTTGATAAAATCTCTTTGTTACGTCATATTTTTTAAAGCTTGCTTTGGGAAATATCAAAACATAATTTTAATTGAGTGGACTCGGGCAAACGCTGCGTTGTTTTCCCGCCGGTCGTAACAAGAGTTCTCCACAGAGGTTTGAAATGTGTTTTTAGTATTCACGAGCTTTAGTATATTAAAACCGTATTTGGCATTTAAATTTTTACTAATACGGAATATTTAATAGAAGCCAGGCTTTATCTTTGCTAGAAAGAGGGATATAATACTTTAAAGTAAATGTATTAAACTTGCCAATTGATCAAAAACACTACTACTGTTTCAGAGTAGCCCGCCTCGGAACTCAGAAGGACCGTTTAAAGATGCTATTCAGGATATTTTTCGTCATCTTTTTCTATTTATTTTTGTTCACTAAACGAGCAACTGTCATTATACATATTTTTATTTGTATTTAAAAAACTTGGGTTGAGCGTAACTATTTTCTTAGATTACAAAGTTGTGTAATTTAAAAAAAATGTTAAAGTTACAAAGAACGATCTTTGACAACATTTTTATATTTTATTAATGGTTTTATTGAATCGGGATTTTATTGTAGATAGAAAAAAAAACGTTATCCGATAAAAGATTTTCTTTGCAGTCCAATTAATACAAAACATTTTATTAAGACAACACACTACACGCGTCACTTTTGTTTGCTTCTAGAATGACGAAAAGCTTTAAGTATTCAACAGGCAGTGTAACAACTTGACAGAGATATTCTTACAGTACGGCGACAAGAACCCGAATTCATGAACGCCGATTGTGCAGCCGTATTTACACGTCTCGTCTGACACGTCACCAAAGAAGAAGTTGCTTAACCCGTATTCTTATTTAGATTCGATTCCATCGCATTTGCATTAACATTTCTCATAGTAAAGTCTTATTTTTAAATGTTGTATTCTGACGTACGAATAAAGATATGTTATTTTAAAAATCTATAGTTAGGTTGAATTATATTTAATAAGTACACGTATTGTCAGCTGCAAACTTTGCCAAGAAATTGTTTGTCCAAACAGAGCAGAAAGCACCGCAAATAACATAACTGTTTACTGCATTTGCTATTCGAACGTAGTAACTTGAAAATTGTAGTATTTTCTTTAAAATACCGTTCAGGAAAGTGCGCAGTGAAGATGAAGTAGTATTGCACCGAAATTTATATACGAACATATCAGCCATCTTTGGCATTATTTTAAGAAACAGATTCCACAAATATGGATGCGTTAAAAATAATATTTTAACTACTTATATGTAAAATAATATTGGTAAGTATTTACATGGATGAGTAAAGCCGACGATCGGAAGTGTGGCATGCATTAGGCGAGGCCTATGTCCAGCAGTGGACTGACACAGGCTGATGATGATGATGATGACGATAATGATGAAGTATTTACAATACTGAGGCCCCGTTTACACGCTTATTTGTCCCATACAAATAAGCATAGAAAAATGGGGCTTCGATCTCTGAATATATTTTAAGATTTAAAATTCCGAAACATTCAAAGTATTACATATACAATCAGCAGCAATCAGCAATCTAAAGTCAAAAAAAGCATATTGATTAAATTCAAAATCAATTTAGATTATTCTTTTTCGTAACCTAAGTGAAAAATTACTTTAAAAGTTTGTTGTTTAACATTAAACCTTTTTAGCGAACAAAACTGTTTAACATTCATTTGTAAATCTTTTCTAAAATATTTAAAAAACACACGAATGTATGTAATCCTTCCAATTTTAAATGTCCATAGAAGCGTGTTTTCGACCTAAGCATTTATAATCGTTGCGTTTAATAATTAATGAGCTACAAGTATGTTTCGCGTCATCTTCATTTTCAAAAATAAACATCACCACGCAGGTAATCGGAGTGAAGCTAATACATCATATATGCACATATAAAATGGAGGTAAAATAGCACAGAAAAGTAGGTCAAAGCACAGGTGTCCAATAACAAATTTAAGTTGGTACGGTCCCATCTTAAGTTTAAATCAAATAACACTTTCCCTTTGACCGTCAAATTAGTGTAAGAAACTCTGCGGTCTTCTTTAAAGTATTCATATGTATATTTTTTTAATAACAGGATTTACTAATTTGATTAATATATTAGTTTTTAGGTACCACGAGAGTTTAAGCATATCCCTTGCTTAATTTTATTTATATCCCTTGTATAAACATGTACAAGGTATAGTATTAGTATTCTAGTTGTAGTACAAATTCAATAAAAATATTTTCGCAATCGGCCATTTATATCAGATAGAGACCTCCAATCGAGGTTAATGACGTAACTCAACCCTACCCGTGACAGATGTCGCCAACATTTATAAAATAAAGTAGGCTCTTCAGTGTATCGAAAAATTGCTTTCGGATTCAATATTTTCTAAATATTGGCAAAATAGTTTTTATGTTTTGTTATTCGTAATAAGTAATCAATTCTACAATTATAAACATCATGTATAAATTAATAAATTTTGTTTATTGTTACAATCTCTTTATAGGCTTTTTCTACTTTTTGTAATTCATAATATGTACGCAGTTTATTATACCTTCAAGACTTGCTCGCCATAAGTAAAAAATAAAGATTTTGGTTAAGATTTAACAGGCAAAGGCAACATTTCTTTGCCTCGTTTACAATCTTTTTTGTAAAACAGCTTGGAAGCAATATGCACCGCGATAATATTTCCTTTATCGACATAGAAGATGCAACCTTCAAAACGTTAGTTACCAATTCCTAGTAGAGGTTCAATCATCATCCAAATGTCTGGAAGATAAAAATGTCTAAAAAGAAATGGTAGCCAAGGCAACGTACCGTAGTCACGTCCCTCAGTCATGAGGTTACGACGAAGAAGAAGTAGCAGGGGCGCCTGTTACTGTAAAACGATAGTTTTCGTTGTATTTAGCCGTGCTTCAAAAGCACCATTTATCAGTTTAGTGTTGTCCACTCTCAAGCATGCCAAGTTTTTGTTCTTGTTTACGTTTTACATTGCATTTACGATTAATCTTGTATTTTTATATAACGTCTCTGTAGCCTAGTATGGGCCTGAATGGGCTTGCGCTTTTGAAATCCTGTGGGGACTTAACAACTTTTATGTTGTTTTTAATAGTTGGTTAGGGCAATGAGGCCTTATCGCCCGATTGCCTGTAATGTAAGATGATCCATGCGTCGGATGGGTATGTAAGAAGTCGTTCCTGCGCCTTATCGCACTCCGGTTGTGTCGGTTAGCCGTCCATTTGGGCTTTGAGATTATAAAGGAATAGGGAATGCACCTGTGTTTCTGCGTATATTTGTGCACTATAATATCGCCCCGTAGTTAGCTGTCCTATTATATAGAACGGCCGTAATCGTAATCGACTAATTGAACATTATTATTATTATTTTCATATAATATAAAGTTTTAAGAACCGTTAAGCATTAATCAAAAAGAGCGTTCAAAGAACTCAAGAAGACGACTGAAGCATAATATACCTGTAATGACTTAAAATAATTACCCAGGTAGTTGTAAACGTAGTGACATTCTAAAATTATAGTCACTATCAAATCAGCTAAATAAACTTTTTAAGATGAACAGAGAGAGGAGTAATACTTAATTCATTGAAGGAATCTATTGTAAAATATGTAAAAAACTGAAGAGCTCACGTTCCAATTATAATTCCATAGAAGTCTTGTTTTGCTAAGTAGTTTATAATGTCAGCCTTGTAATAATTAATGGTAGGTTGCTATTTTCGGTCATCTTCTTTGTAAAAGGACATAGTGCCTGTTTCATCACCAAGGTAATCTGAATTGATAATACATCAGTACTATATCAAGCTATCATAAATGAGCTAAAATGACAATTATTTAAGTAGGTAAACGACAAAGTCAAATTTATTATAATGATTTAATAGGTACAGTCTTGCATCATTCTGATGATTTAATATCAATCATGAACAGCTTTCCTTATGACATGTCAAAATATTAGTGAAACTCTAAGTGTCTTTTATAAGTATTCATATGTTATTAATCTGAAGATTCCAATAAAAAGGATATACACTGACATCTAATTGAAACTTAATAGCTCGCAAACGGGTTGCGAAAATTAGGCCCTAGTGTCGGTGAAGTATAACTGCACTGGCTGTGAAAGGGTCTTATTCTATATCTCCGTTGCAAAAAGATGTACAGCTGTATAAATTAAGTACTTCCAGTTCGTGTGAACAAATTCAGGCCAAAATGGATCTTCGCAACTCGGCCGATATTATATCGATAAGACTCATGAAGTGGTGACGTAGCCAGAGCCCGTACCGGACAGATGCTGCCAGCATGTAGTAGTAAAATAAAGTGGAGGCTCTTCGGTGCGTCGAAAAATTGTAGCCGGTTCAATGTGTTTCGGTCTAAATATTGGCAGAAAGCGACAGTGTCATAGGCGTCGACCGATGTGCCTTACTCGTGGCCAGCTGCACAGAGCGAGAGTTTGAGCGTCACTGAATATCCTATGCGCCCGGAAACAATACCGTGAATACAATTTGGGCTATGGCCTGCACCACCGTAAGCCGACGTTTGCACATTTTGTAATCTCCACTAAGTCAGTTACCGAGCTTTATTACTACCTAGCTCCTCGCTCGCCAGAAGTATAGGAATCAGAGCTTGGTACAGGATTTAGGCAAAGCCAAACCATTTGCTTCCTCGTTTCAGACTTTTTGTAAAAGGCTTCGAGGCAACTGGCCCGCGAGAATATTCCTTACGACATGAAATGCGAAGCCTCAGAGACTGTTGTTAGGCCATGTGCCTAGTGAGTTCAATCATCATCCAATGGTCTGGAACCGTACAATGTCACACGGAGGGGAACTGTGACGCTGAAGGCGGTGCTGTGATTGTTACGGTCCCTCAGCATCGAGGATGTGAAGAAGGTAGCAGGCTTCGTTCACGCCTGTAACGATATTGTCGTTGTTTTAGCGTCTTCCCCAACAGCATCTCTAGCCAGTTTAGGTTGTACATAGGCATGCCAAGTATTGGCCTGTTCATTACATTGCATTACGACCTAATCCTGTGCTTTGAGTCATGGTCTCAGCCAATATGGCTAAATGGGTCATGCGTTGAATCGCTGCGGGGACTAGACAACTTGTTAAGTGCTGGTAATAGTGGTGAGGCGGCAATGTACGTCGTGCGTCGGTTTCTGCGTTGCCATCGTAACGTTAGATGTCAGGGGAGGCATGAAATCGTCCGGACGCAATGTACGAGGTGTGTGACGCGTCCATTACCGGGCAAACGTCTCTCAAATGCACTGTGGTTGTTCGGCGTATGTGTGCTTAATTCCGCGGAGTTAGCCGTCCCACCTTGAAGGCCGAATGAGATCGACTCATTGAAGCCATTATACTCCGGAGATTTCGGACACTTTATAATGAGGGGTAATCGCACCGCCGGTTACGATGGCATCAAACGGACGCGCTGGCAAGACTGGCCAAGAGAGCCCTGAGCCCAGAGTGAAGGCGATGTTTTGCCTCTGGTAAGCCTTACAAAGGTGGAAGACAGGCAGGCTACGTCCTCATCTAAAAGAGGCGTCCTGCGACTGCCTCCGACCAAGCCGATCGATGTTGGACGATGAAAAACTCTTGAGAGATTGCAGAGGGGAATACTTTATCGTCCAGCACTGAAGCACGTCGGCCCAATTGCAGGAGGTAGCTTTACAAAGGCTCGGCTGAAGTTCACGCGGTGTTCAAGGTCAGGTCCTTGACAGGATGGGTTTAGGGGTTGAAGGTTTTAATTGGCGTCCACTATCGCTCGGAAGAGGTGCCAGCCTGGTCGACACGCTGAAGATCTATGTATCGGGTGACCTTGTTTCCGCCGCAGCGCAGTGATGTTGGTGAGCAACATGGGAGCTAGCCGTCCTGCTTTTGAGGACGATGGCCGGAAGGAGCCGTCGGAAAGGGACAGGGTGGTCAACACCCCTTGGCTATTCGCAGAGTAAGGCACGCGCAAGAATGGCGTACGGAACCTTCCCCTGAACGAGCCCTGGGCTGCCGAGGGTGCCACCAGAAAGAGGCTCAAGAGGGAGCGCCGTGCTGTTTGTTCCGGCACGGTGCTCCCTCTTGAGCTCTTCTAAAGCGACGGTCCGGGTGTCCCAACACACCCGGAGAGAAGAGGCCCGAGAGAGGCGAGGGCCACGTCGCGCCGGGTCGCCGAAGACTGTCTCAGCGCCCGCGACCCCGGCTACAGCGACACGAGAAAGGAACAACCGTTGGTTTTTAGTGGGTATACCGGCCGCTCCATCTTGGTCCGGGGAGCCCCACATATCCCTGCTGCCCCCTCACTTTGGCGGCGGGGAATCCGTAAGCTGTAATTTTCCAACGGCAAACAAAAAAAAAGACCGACACAGGCTGACCGACACGTTGATGAAGTGACATTCCTTACTAAATTTCTATCTTTTCCTTTACTCGGATATACGAGGTGTGTTCAAAAAGTATCGCGAATTTCGAATTTCGATTTTTTCGTGGCGTTATGTTGGTAATCATGTCTCTCACTTATGCCGACAAGCGCGGCCATTTTGAATGTTCACTTAATTGTTGATAGCTGCTTTGCTTGCACGTGTTTTGGATCGTCTTCGATTATACCTATTCAAAAAAATGGATCAAAGAACCTGTATCAAATTTTGTGATAAAAAAATGATTTTTTGAAGTGCTTCTAAGATTGGAAAAACCGTTGACACAAGTGTATAATACGTGTATAATATAGTTACATAGTTAATAAAGTTACAATAATTATTTTATAAGTCATCATCATAATCATCAATTTGTATGTAGAGAAAGTAAATTTATATCTGTTATTTAGATATCAATTCGAAAGCTCTCATTTTCAACTGTCTGTTGTTAGCGTTGGGAATAGGCAGTTGACCTCCGTCATAGCATGACGGGACCCTTAATTGCAATTTCGATTATTAAATGGCATTCTAATTTAGAATAATCGATTGACTGAAGTAAGAAATTTTAATTAGTTATGAGATTCAATAACATAAGCATAAATATATTTTTTACTCAACTTAATTAAACGTAAACAAAATAACGTGACCGACCCATAACGAAACAGTGTTTTACGAAATGTATAAGGTTTATAACTCCTAATGTTCCTCAAGCTGGGTGTGATGTGGTCGTAGATGGAAAAGCGCTAGACAACGTAGGTTCCACTGTATTTATCGTAGACTTCATGACAATAGATTCTCAACTGCAATGGGGCCCTCATATTAATATACTGGTGAGTAAACTTAGCTCAGCGGCTTATGCAGTCAAAAAAATAGACAACTAACCGATGTTGAGACAGCCCGTTTAGTATATTTTAGTTATTTTAACAGTATAATGTCGTATGGCATTCTACTGTGGGGAATAGCGGCTGATATAAATACTATTTTCGTAATTCAAAGGAGAATGATTCGAGCAGTCTCAGTCAAGAATCGCTGAGAAAAATATTTACAGAAATCATTGGAATGACTGTTCTTTCTCAATGCATATTTGAAAATATTATGTATGTTAATAAACATAAAAATGGTTTTGTAAAACATTTGTGACACACAAATAATGCTTTTATGTTATTAAATACTAGGAATAAAAATAATTTTGTTCTTTCAAAAACAAGACTCCAAAGAACAATAAAATCTTTCATGGAACTATGTATATTCTTCTACAATAAAATCCCAATGACTACTTGATACATAATACACCTTGGTCATGAACTGTTCGCTCCAGGCTATTTCAAAGTAGTATGTATAAATTTTGTAAAATTAGGTAGATAATTTGACAATCAATAATAAAGTGTAATGCTTCTATATTGAATAAAGATATTTGACTTTGACTTTGAGTGAGTTAGCATAAAATTTTACCTCACAAAATATCAATCTAGAGGATTGAAATCAAAAAGATGTTATGGTCATCTTACGTCACTGAATAACAAAAAATAAACGTAAAGCTAATTACCAGAGTTTGCATTCCGCCATTGCCTTCAGGTATTGTCTGCTAAGCCTCTTATTAAATTGAATGTGTAATAGATATATGCTTAATGCTCAATTTTTGCGTCGAATATGTTAGTAGCCGATCTTTGTTGCAGGGGAAACATTACTAAATGTGAGATGTAATTAAATACCAAACTGTTATAATATATTATAGATGCAAATTATCTCCAAAGTCACAAAGTATGAAACTGAAACAAGAATAAATCATAATTTGAACCATATCATGTGCAATATTGATCGTGTGACGTATTTTGCGAACAGAGAACGTCGTTCCATATTCAATAGAAGTCGTCGCTTGTAAACATAATCGCGTTGCATATTCCGTTTGCGTTTGACCTGAATATTCAAAACGTCTCTGTTCAGATCATGCTTATTTCGACTGATGTTGTACCATTGCTTCATTTCCTTGCTTTGATTGAAAAATGTTGTTTGGCACACCGTGATTTGACGTTATAATCGTCATCATAATATGCATATTATAAAACCAAATCATTTTGCTTCCATCCGTCGTGTGCTTAAACCTTCAAAACTACCCAACACATTTTAAAGATGGTTTTATTTTATTAAATAGAAAGTTTACAAAGCTAATAACAATTTAAAACTTTTTTAAACTGTTTTTGAAATTACTAAAATACATCTAAAAGTAAATAGACATTGAAAAATTTTACAGTACATACATTAAAACATTATGACGTAGTATTGTTTCGAATGGTAAAGTAATAGAATGCTACATAATTTTATAACCTCTAATGCAATGAATGCTATAGCATTAGCGTCGTTAATTTTATCTGCAAAAGAATAATAAACACCTTATACAATGCCTAATATGCATCATAGCTTTTCGGAAAAGTGTCCTTAAAAACAGAACAATAATAAAGTCCTTCTAGTCGATTCCGACTACGGCGGCCGATCTATATTAGAGGTCAGCCAACTATGCACAGGTGACACACTCCCTATTTTTTGTTCTCTCAAAGCCCAATGGCCATGACCGACTTTTTACATGCCCATCCGACCTATGAACCACCTTGCTTCTCAGGCAATTTAGTGATGGGCCAAATTGTCCTAATCAAGCAAAAAACAACGGTAGCACAAAGTTGTATCCCCGAGGGATTTGAATCCACAGCCTCCGGTTTATAAAGCAAGCCTAATACCGTCAGATCATGGCAGGGTTACTCTACACCAATAAACTTTCATAATATGGTAAAACAATAGTTTTTTTTGATGACATCTATAGGCTCACTAGTAAATAAAGTTGTTGACGTGGTGACGCTTGCCGTGGACAGGTTAGCCAGCTATACTGAGTATATATATTATATATATAATGCTAGTAAAGTGTAAGATTGCCTCATAAAGTTCGACGTTTTTTTTACTATGATATTCAATACAAACGTATTGACGTTTTAGAATTATAACGAGTATGTTTTCAAATTTATATAATATTATGATCATTATTTAAATTGTTGTAATAATATTATATATGCTGATAGTGATAACTCATGAAAGATTGATAAGATGATCAACTTGTGCAAAGGATGTGAGCTTACTAAATCACTTTGCTATACTAGTCGATGACAAAATCATCAACAGAAGTCGTATTTTTCAAGTGTCTATAAAGTAATTATTAATTTTTATATTTAACTATTATATTCATAACTAATTATATAGTTACAAAATTATATTACGAGTAATGTTTATATAAATTTATTAATTTATTTTAAACATTATTTAATTCTGTAATAATATTATCTTCTCATTTCATTACACACGATGTTTTACATTTGCCAGGTCTACGTCGTTTTTACCATATTAAATTCTTAATCAAAGGTATGAGTAATAAATAATTTTACATTTATTTCATCAATATTGAGGTATTGATGAAAATGGCTAAGTTTGCAACAATAATATATATATATTTTATATGAACGGTTCATATCAATATATTACTTTTGAAGACATTCTTTACGTTAATTATGAGAGTATTCCGAAACTTAATGCGATATTGAAAACTCTTTGAGAATTCCAAACACGAGAAATGTTCGTCTTCTCACCGAGTTTATTAACGTGTAGGCGTTACGTCATACGCCTACAAAGTGCTTCATACATTGCGCCATTAGTAAACCATATGTTGTCTGCATACTATCAACTGCCGTATTTGAGTTGATAAATCACTACTACTGTCTACTACTGCAATTGTGTATATGTATGCTATGTCAGTATTTAGTAGATTTGAGTTTTACGTTTAAAATCAAAGCTTAACTGTTGCTTAATCACTGTTATTTTGTAAGTACAATAACAATTGTGTGTATATGTGGGTACCTATCCTTTAGTAAATATGAGTTTCACATTGAAAATCAAAGCTAAAGTATAGCTTAATCACTACTATTGTATACTATTGCCCTTTTGTGTCTGTATGGGTATCAATTTTTCAGTAGATTTGAGTTTTACATCTTTAAATCAAAGCTCAAGTGTCACTCAGTCGCTAACTTTTGCAATATGTGTATACGATATGCTAGTATTTAGCTGATTTAAGTTTTACGTTTAAAATCAAATTTTAAGGGTTTGCTTAATTATTACTATTGTTTACTATTGCAATTGTGTGAATTTGTGGGTGTCAGTTTGTAAGAATATTTGAGTTTAACGTTTAAAATCTAAGCTGAAGTGTTGCTTTAACATATAAATCAAGAAATACGCAGACCTAAAGTTTTGATTGTAAACGAAATAAAATTGATTAAATTAGCTGACACAGTAATGTATGATTAAGTCTAGAATATCTGACAATATCATTGTTTATTATAGAATTAATCAGCTAGTGTTTTTATTTACATTTAATTGGAAATACATACATAATTGAATTATTTAATTCAATGGTTTGAACTTAATCAGCAATTTGATGACGCAGATGACCTGTTTGAACGCGTGCTGTAACCGCATTTAACATTGACCTATTAAATTATTAATATTATATTCGAACTTATTATTCATAATATGAAGCAATTAAATTTGCAAAATTTGTAAAATATTTATAAAAAGTTTTATTATTTCCGTTTTATTTTTTGTTTAAGAATTTAACATGATCCGGAACTAATTTTGTTCGTATATTAAATAAATAAATATGTAATTTTTGTAAATTTAGTGTAAAATGCCTAGTGTTTTAATATAAAAAATACTCTTTATAAATATGAGTTATAAAGTGGGCAGACTGAGCCTATCCCCCTGCACCGTGGTGTGAGACAAGGAGACGTCATGTCTCCGAAATTGTTCTCCGCCGCGCGAGGAATGTTTAGGGACGCTCAACTGGGAAGGACACGGCATAAATGTGAACGGCGAGTACATCACTCACACTGCGATTTGCGGACGATATCGTCATCATGGCTGAGACCGCTAAGGACCTGCAAAAAATGGTGCAAAGCCTGGCTAAATCTTTGTACGCATCGGTCTCCGGATGAACTTGGGTAAAACCAAGGTCATGTTTAACGAGCTACAGTTGATCCGGGACCGATCACATGACAGGCACCTCCCTCGAAGTTGTTTCGAGTACGTTTACCTTTTTTTTTTTTTTTTGCCGTTGGAAAATCCAGTTACGATGATTCCCCGCCGCCAAAGTGAGGGGCAGCGAGGATATGTGGGCTCCCGGACCAAGATGGAGCGGCGGTATACCCACTCAAAAACCAACGGTTGTTCCTTTCTCTTGTCGCTGTAGCCGGGGCCGCGGGCGCTGATGACAGTCTTCGGCGACCCCGGCGCGACGTGGCCCTCGCCTCTTTCGGGCCTCTTCTCACCGGGTGTGTTGGGACACCCGGAACGTCAGCTATTTGAGGCGCCGTGCCGGAACAAACAGCACGGCGCCCTCTGAGCCCTTCTCTGGGCGGCGGCACCTCTGCCGGCCGCCCAGGGCTTCAAGTGTCAGGGAAGGTTGCGCGCTACGCCACTCTTCGGCGCCCTGGCCTTCTTCTGCGGATAGCCAGGGCGCTCTCGGCCTCCCTGTCCCTTTCCGCGGCCTCCTTCCGGGCCATCACGTCCTCGCAAAAAGCAAGGACGGCGCCCCACGACCTTTCGCTCTCTAGCATCCTGCGTACTACAGCAGGGAAGCGAAGGTCGCCCACGACACTACGCAGCTCTCGGCGTTGCTCGACCCAGGCTGGGCACTCTTCCAGCGCGTGTTGGGCCGTCTTCGGCACATACGCCACAGTGGTGGCACTCTCGTAGGCTCCCTATCCGGCACACGCGGCACAGGTACCTCCGAAACAGCCGTGTCCGAGAGAACCTGCGTGTCGCGGAATGTTAGGAGCCGTGTCCTCTTCTAGCCACCACTTTAGAACGGGCGTATGCTTCTATGGTTTGACGGCCGGCGCTGGGGTGCTCCAGCCGCAGCTCCCACTCCTGTATTGCTAGGAGCGCAATTCTTCTGCGCCCCTTATTTCTTCCGGGTGGCCTGCAGCCCCGAGACCTCGCCTCCTCGCGCCAGAAAAACAGTGACGCGAGAATTTCTGCGTCTAGGTCCCAGGGCAAGGAGCCAGCCATCAGGCACGCCGCCTCGCCGGAGATGGTCCGATAGCCCCGTACGGCCCGGATCGCCAACACCCTCTGGGTCCTCCTTAGTACTGCTGTACTCTCCTTTTGGAGGGTGTCGGCCCACACGGGTGCCCCGTACAGGACCATGGACCTAACGACCCCGGCGTACAGGCGGCGACAGGAGCTGCTGGGTCCTCCAGTATTGGGGAGCAGTCTGCCGAGAGCTGCCGCTGCTCTCGCCACTCTAGGCGCGAGGCGCTCAAAATGGGCGCAAAACTTCCATCGGCGGTCAAGGACTAGGCCGAGATACTTCATTGTCGGCTTGACGTCGACGCGGACGCCGCAAACGATAATGTGGGCGTCCGCAGGTGGCGCGTTCCGAGGCCCGTAAAAGTAAAGGGCCTCGGACTTTTCGAGCGCCACCTCTAGTCCTAGCCGCCGGATGCGCCCAATTACTTGAGCGACCCCGGCAGTGGCGAGAATCGCAGCCCTGCGAAAATTGGTGCCACGGGCGGTGACGAGGGTGTCGTCCGCGTAACAAGTGACGTCGACACCCTCGATGTTGCCGCCACGTAGCACCCAATCAAAACCTACGTTCCACAGAAGCGGTCCCAACACCGACCCCTGTGGAACTCCACACGACACCTCGATGGTCCGGAGCCCATCTCGGCACGGGAACTCGACACGTCGATGCGACAGGTAGGCCCCGATCACCTTTGCAGGTAAGGAGGCACCCGTGGTATCGGAGCGCCTCCTTTATGCAGGCCCAGGGAGGTGTTGAAAGCGTTGGCGATGTCGAGTGACACCGCCATAACCCTCACCCGGACACCGCATCCTGCGTCAGGGACCTGACCACAGCACCGCGTGGACGGTCGACCGGCCCCTTGCGGAAGCCATGCTGCCACTCCGCCAGATTTGGACCGACGTGCTCCAGGTGCTGGACGATGCGGGCGCCACGATTCTCTCAAAGAGTTTTCCCACATCGTCCAACAGCACGATCGGCCTGTAGGCGGAGAGCGAGTCCGCAGGACGCCCCTCCTTTTGGATGAGGACGAGTCTGCCTGTCTTCCACCTCTGTGGTATTAAGGCTTGAGCCAGACAGGCAGAGAACATCGTCCTCACTCTGGGCTCCAGGGCGTCCCCTAGGGCCAGCGTTCAGCGCGTCCTCGGAATGCCATCGGGACCCGGGGCGGTGCGTTTGCCCCTCATTTTAAGAAGGGCTGCACCGAACTCTCCCGGGCTGACTTCTGGCGCTTCCGGGACTGGGTCGACCTCATCCGTGCCATTTGGGACCATCGAAGGTGCCGTGTCTCCTCGCTGTGGGAATAAAGCCTCGAGCGATAGCCGCAACCAACTGCGGCGCCAGACTCTCGAGTGAGCAAGGGCCCAAGGACGAAGCCTATTCATCACCATTTTATAGGCCGCCCCACGGGTCACCGTCCAGCGCCGCTAACAACTCCTCCCAGCGCGGCGATCGCCTCGGCTATTCCCACTTTGAGAGCCATCCTTTGCTGCTGAAAGAGGCGAGCAATCGGCCTCCGGGCGGGTCTCTGCGCCGTCGTCCCCGACAACGGGTGTACTGGCGCCGTGCCACGATGCACTCTCTGCGCATCGCGGCAATTTCTGGATTCCACCAGTACACCCGGCGTTTAGGAGGGAGACGTTTGGCCCGGGACATCGACGCGTCACACACCTGTGTCATTGCGTCCCGGAGCCATTGTGCCTCCCCCTCCACATCGACAATGTTGGGCGCAGAAACCCACGACTGCACTATTGCCGCCTCCTTCAGCAGCTCTCGGTCCAGGCTTCCGAGGCGCCACCTGGGGCCGTCGTCCCTCGGGGTCCGGCCAGGGCCGGTATAGGTGTTTTGGAGGGCGGAGACCCTGAATCGGATGTAACGATGTTCCGACAGGGTCTCAACGCCCGTCACGACCTTCTAGCCCTGTATACGGCGAGCCAGGCGCGGGCAGCGAACGATACATCAACGATCGACCGCCCTGGGCTCGTAACTACGTGTTTACCGAACCCCTGTTTAGGACCGACAGCCCGACCTCCAGGAGCCACTCCTCCAGTGTCCTTCCCCGTGCGTCTGCGCAGGTGAACCCTCAGCCGGTGATTTGGCGTTGAGATCCCCGCGACCAGCACAGGAAGGGTCCGTAAGAACGGATCAGTGACCCCAGTCGGTCTAGGTAGCCCTCGAAGTCGAGCGAGAGATCTGTTGGGAGAAAAGTACGCTGAAACGACACAATTTCTCCCAACAGGCGCCGACGAAGCCTGGACCTTTCTTCACGTCCCTCGGTTGAGGGGACCCCGCAGCAGTCCCACAGACCACTGCCGCAGTGTCGGCCAGGGTCCCCGGCCCAGTTATTGCCGGGGGAACGTAACAGGTTCCGACACTACGGCCACCTGATCGACCACTGCGCCATGCTCTGATACAACAGATCCTGAGCTCTGGCGCAGTGGTTCAGATTGTCTGCAGGATGCTCAGCGTGGCCATCTTTATTGGATGGCCATTTGAGTCCCTCAGCCGAAGCGCTGGGCTTGGGCACCTGGCTTCAAGCCCAGGCCTCACCTGTGTTCCGCCGCCTCCTATCAGGTTTGGGTGCAGGCCGCACTCCCAACTTGTGGCCAGCCGGTTTGTTAGCCGCGGCGCACAGGATGCAGTGCGCGCGGCCTCGCAGCCTCTGCTCTGGTGGCCCAGCTGGCCACAGCGGTAACAGGCACTGCTGCGGTCGACGCCCGCTGACACTGCTCCGCTACGGCCCTATTTCGAGGCACCGGAAGCAGCGCATCGGACGCGCCGCAAGCAGTTTGATCCTGCACCGAGCACCACCGATTAGAGGCGCCCACCACCAATTATTTTCTTGGTGGCTGCAATAGGGCAGTTACCACTACTCCACCGAGACCGGACCGGTCCCGGCGGATTTCTCCGACCTTTACGGAGGTGACCGGGCAGCTGCCTTTTTGCGCTACCGCCTCAGCCACCTCCGTCTTTTCCACCGAATCATCCAGGCCCGAGATGCGAAGATCCGCGCACTTTTCGGCCTGGATATTGTACACTTCTGGGCCAACCAATTGGCGAGCTTTTCAGCCATTGGTTGGCCTTTTCTCCGCTGGCGGCCCCCGGAACCTGGAGGATCCGGGCCCCCGTTGCCGCATGGCGGAAACGGAGGCCATCGATGCCGATATCCTCCAGTTTGCATTTCTTTTTGGCATCTTGGAGGATGTCGGCATACGTGACCCTTTCTTCGCTGCGCCCGGCTGCAGCTGATCACTACAGCCGAACGAGCTAGGGGCCAAGTTTCCGCACCTCCTTGCCGGTGTCACTTTTGGACCAGCACCTGGTTTGGCAGCTTTGGGGCGCGCCACGCGTCCACCCATCCGTGGACTGCCCTGGTGCCGCCGTTGCTGCGCTTTGCGTGGCGCTGGTCGAACCCGCCTGGTGGTCCGGGGCCTTCTTCTTCCCTTTAGCCTTCCTTTTGGGAAGACTTGAGGGGCCCATCCTTCAGCGTCTCGGTCCTTTGCCGCTGGGTAACCGGCGCTGACGCAGTGAGGGCAGCAGGGGGCAGGGACAGCAGGGGCAGCAGCTGGCTTCACCACTGCCGCAAACGTTAGCACCTTTTATCGGCGGCAGCGGTGGACGAGCCGCTCTCGGCAGGAGGCGGTCCGCTATATCATCGCGGTGGGCCTGAAACATTGTCCCACCATGTCCTGATGAGGCGCCTCGGATTTGTTCCGAAACCGTAGGCAATCCTCAACGTGGACATCGCTCTAGCGGCAGCCTTCAACTGCCGGTTTTCTTCGAGAGGCCGCAGACGCCGCACTTCCTCTTCTAGCGCTTCCACCCTGGCTACAGAGCTTTTTGTCAGCTGCATATTTCTTTATTTCAGCTGACTGCGTGGAGCGGCTAATAACATCCACCGTCATTTTACGGCGGAGGAGCACTTTCAGGGGCACGGACGTAGTGCCCTTAAGGTTGCCTGGACTTTGATGGCAACCTGGGAGATGATGCTCGATTTCTGAGCGCCATCTCCTTGCATCCTCCGCCGTTAAGGCATCCTCATCTACGGCCTCTTCTCCCTCCGAGCAGCCTCATTATTTCTTCGAGCGTGCGGTCCTTCTCCGCACGCCTCTGCCCTTGAGCTTTCTGTTTTTGACAGCAGGACAGATCAGTGGTAAAGTCCTGCTGGCTGCCGCTTCTCGACCGCGATCTCGAAGCAGTGTGGTTTGACGTTTCAGGAAACGCCCGCGTTCATCTCTTGAAGGGAGAAGCAGGTCGCCCTCTTCTTCCGCGCCACTCACCTTTTGCGCTGGCTGGTCCTCTCGCCAGAACACTCACTTTGAGTGCCAGCCGTATCCTCCTTGTGCGCTTTCGATAAAATTTGGGGCATACCCTAGCGCCTTTCACCATCAGAGAGCCGGCCTCACCGGTCCGCGCCTCTCTTTTCATTACGTCCTTCCGATAGGCTATCGTTGTCCGTTGTCATGCCGTTGTCATCGTTGATGTCGATTTTGCTCCTTGTTTTTGTTTGATTTAATGTCCCAATAAATCCCACGAATATTAGGTAAGAAGTCCACCGGGCCAGGGACCATGTAGCACCGGTAACCCCTAAATACGCCTGGGGCGGATTCCCAGGTGGCTGCTAATGGCTGGTGTAACGTTCCAGCCGCTTTGAGCACCTCGACGCCACGTACCACAACGCCGAGATCAACGGTTTTTAGAGAGGTTGTTCCTCGCGGTCCGGCCAACGAGCAGGACCCTCAGCACTGCTGCAGGCCGCGAGACGTGATCCACGACACCACAGACAGGCCGAGATCGCCCGGTGTTCGGCAAAGCCGAGTGACAAATACCGAACGAATTCACACCGTCCCCTCTCGGGACTTCCATCCATCTCTGACTTTACCCTTTGTCCAATCCCACACACACAATTCATACTTTTGTCTTCATACCTTTGTCTTTCATATCATGCTCGGCGAGGCTCTGACGCACCTGCAGGTAGACTGCTGCATCCCGTGTTCCTCTTAACAAAGAGGGGTACCGGGAGCGAGGGTCTGAGGCCCGCCACGACAGGCTACACCTCGGGAGCAACTCCCTCGCTCACATCTCCACCCTTTAACGGAGCAGAGACGCAGCACCCCTGTCGTTTCTGTCCGCGCCGGCTAGCGTACCACTCCATATCTGGGGCGTCGCCCTATCCGCAACCTGGGACGCGCGGATGGGAGATCTGACAACTCCACACGGGGAGTACGTTTACCTAGGGCAAGCTGCTCCAACAGGTAAAACAACTTTGAGGGGAGGCCACAGAAGATTCGGCGGCTGGCAGTTTCATAGTTCGTCGACTTTCTCGTCACCCATCCCACAGTGCCTCAAATCGAAGTTTGATCAGTGCGTCCTACCGTTTTGGACCTACGGTTCTGAGACTCTGGACACTTACGGTTCGACTGGTCCATAAATTCTAAAGTCGCTCAGCGAGCTATGGAGAGGGCTATGTGGAGTATCTCTGAAGGACGCATCAGAAATGACGTGATCCGTCAGAGAACCAAATCACGCGACATAGCCCACCGGATTAGTAAGCTGAAGTGGCAGTGGGCCTGTCATATAAGCTCGCAGAACTGACGACCGCTGGAGTCGAAAAGTTCTGGAGTGGAGACCGAGGCTCGGCAAACGTAGTGTAGGACGCCCTGCGGCAAGATGGAGTGACGACATTCGCAAAATGGCCGGTGTGGGCTGGATGAGAATAGCCGAAGATCGGAAGCGGTGGCGTGCATTAGGGGAGGCCTATGTCCAGCAGTGGACTAACACAGGCTGATGATGATGATGATGATGATAAATATGAGGAATAGTGCACCTAAAATCAACGCCGGCACTTTTTATAACATTAATTTATTATAACATTTTTATGTTAAAAAAATGAAAACGTCAAAATTAATTTTATTAAAATATTTTTCTTATTGTCAGATAGCATTTTATCACAAAATAATTTATCTTTTAATTAAAAATAGAGTTTGTTATAAACGTTTATATATGGTAAAGATAATAAAAAGAATTTATAAAAATTTGACATCAACATATAACAACATCAAAACTGTTTAGTAAAATATCTATAAAGCCTAATAAACTAGCCTTTCTGAGTTTTAATTAAAATATAACTTAATGAAACTGCTGGAAAATAAAATTAGTTTTTACGATTCGTAGTTGTTCAAATAATTTAATAAAACGATAAACTGCCTCGGTAAACTTTAAGTGAATCTGCAAATATCATTGTTTATTATAGAATTAATTAAATATCATTGTTTATTATGGAAATAACTTTTCAGATTAGAATAGAGAGCATCTGTGCTCTAATAAGATATCTTTAAAATATATTACCTAATTGTTAATAACCAAGAATATTAGTAGGAATAATAACTAGAGAGGTAGGACTATTAGTAGGTAGACTTACTGTAGAATCCCTCAGTAAAAAAATCTGCCTATTTACTTTTTATTTATTTATTACTTTGAGGCAGATTTTTGCAAAAAAATGGCACGAAACACAATAAAATAACACATTCTTTTTAATAAATTCTCGAATTAAGGGAAAACATTATTATTGATCTCCTGAAGGATTACCCTTGTCGTTACGGTAGGATAAGAAAGAGTTAAACAGAAACATGCGATAATAAAAAAAATTGTATCAAATAAATATGACCTACTTCTAACAGCGTATCATGAACTATTTTACGCAATATAAGCGGTAAAAACGTGCTCTCCGTACGAAATGCGTTACGTTTTATGCCTCCGCATTTTAAATCTCTGATAGATTTTAAGTTATTTATTTAACCAAAACGTCGTCTACTACACACGTTTAATGTACATAGAATGAAGAATTATTTTAATGCAATAACTTTTATGTGAACTTTGTGAAACTGAAGCTTAAATGAGCTTTTGCAATTTTTTGAAAATATTTACATTCAAATACTTTTTGTGCGCTATTTTTAAAACATAGATTACATAGAACATTGCGGACTTTATTGTTGGTCAATTCAAGAATGACAATTATGAATAACAAATATATATAGCAAGCGTAAACTTCTATAATAAATAATGGTACTAGAATTCGAATGTAACTCCAGATTTATATTATGTACCATCTGTAGTTTTTTTTTATTATATATATGGGAGCGATATTGTTATTTTATTATAATTATACAGGATAATTACATTTGAAACGGTTAAAACCGGATGGAATTCAATGCGCCGCCATATTGTTATACAGCCGATGATGACACTTTGGTGTTCGTACATAAACCCATCGGCACCTAATCCGTGTGCATTATTGTTGTTCTTTTTACTATAGGTATCATTTGCTGTGTGAAAATCATTAAAAGTTGGTAATATTATTTTATATTACTACAAACTAACTCGCCTACAATATCTAGCCATTCTAATAATCTAGATATAACTATGGAGTTGAACTATATGTCTTATATTGTGTTAGTTTACTTGCAGTTAAAATAACGAGAAATATTTTTCGCTATTATTTAATAATAGTTACTGTACAACAAGTCTTAATAAAAACAATATGTGATTATAAAAAGCAGTTACGCATTGTATCTTAAGTATAGAATGAAAAATAAATTACCCATGATAATAAGGTAGACTTTAGTATAACTCTTTTTGATATTTGATATAATATATAATACTACACAATATAATTATACTTTGTACTATTATATTAACTCATTGCATCTCGGTATTATGTTATCTGTTACAATAACATTAGCTTTGCTTACGCTACACCAAGCGTAATATCCTGCAGATGACGTACTTATACTTGAACAAGTCGTATCATGCATCATACTGTCATATCTCAGCTGCACTCTGTATATTATCTATAGCATAACAGAGTCATCAAGAAATATATTCCGTTTAATAATTTACTAAGAGTAAATTACTGGAGACTATGTAGAAATTTTTTATTTATTTTTCTACATAGTCTCCTTGTGACTCTTCATAGTATAGATATGTAATATAAATATTACTTTTTTAAATATTAACGAGTTATATAATGAGAGAAGTAATCTATAGAAAGAGCGTAATTTTTATTTAATATAACAATGTTACTATAAAGTTTGTACACAGTTCTGTAAAAATATAAAGAAATACTTTAGCAAATATTTAAATTTTTAGGACACTTATTGCTAGTTACAGAATATCAAACTCGGCAATGTAACTTTACCTTTAAAAGGCACGTGTTTAAAATTTCCCGTCAAGGTCTACTATCGGGGCTCAGTCATTTTTATAATTTTTTTACGTCGATAATTTATTTTATGCATACTACAAATATTTTCTGATTATACTGTACTTTTTCCAATCGCCATCAGAGCAATGATAGGCTGGAATACCTGGACGATTACAAAAGCCTAATTTTAACGTAATCGAAGAGAGTGGAGGAGGATATAATAAGGTGTCATCTCTAGTATTTAACAAATTCGCTTTGTTCTGACCGTCCTTAAATCGTTCAATCTACGGATTTTAAACTGTTTTTTTAATGATACAGCGACTTATAAGAAAGGTTTATAAGTGTAATATAGCTATAATACCCAACAGAAACTCTGATAAATTAAAAGGTTTCTAATGTGATTTCGTTATAAACACATTCTTTTGCGTTTTCAATGCAAACACTGGGTTCACGTGATAAATCAAACAAATAGTTTAATTTGTCTCGTGGGGTTTAATTTGCATATCATCATCAGCCCGTCAGTTAGTCCACTGCTGGACACAGGCCTCCCCTAATGCACCGCCTTCTCAATATGGGGTTTTTGGCCCGTATCCCCACGCTGTCCGATGAGGGTTGGTGGGTGGACCGGCTTTTTACTTTAATTTTTAATATAAAAGATGTCACGCGTTTTGATGTGCTAGAATCCGTAAAAAGGCCTTTTATTAAATTGTGAGGAATATTCGCGTAAACAAAATAATTAAAAATGTATAGTAAAGTTTTAATAAGTACTATCAAGAACGACACACTTTGAATGTATATAATATAATTTTCTTTGAATAAATTACTAGGTAATTATAATCAAACAAACACACGTAGATTTACGCCATCAATTTCCCATTTCAGTTTGACAGCGTACGCCATGAAAATTCAAATCGATGACATTTAATCCCTCAAGATGTTGCAAATGGTCCCGCTCATTAATAATGGAATTCATTTATTATTCAGCCAGAGTTTATGACATGGGCTCACAGTGCATTAAGACAGGTTGAATTATTAAGGGCCGTCATATAAGAGTGTTATAGAATAGAGTTTCAAAAACCAAAGTTACTTCAGCATATTCGTTTTTTTCTTTACCCCTAACTCCGTTCGTGTATTTACGCGTACTTTAGGTTAAGTTTATTAAAGTAAATTTAAGTCACATGAAAAAAATATTTAAAGCTTTTTTTTTATCCAATTTTCAAAGTTATTGCTCGAAGTTTCATGGAAATTAAAAAAGAAATCTTTCCATGTGGATACTGTCTGTAGTAAAGAAAAGATCTAAAATAAAAATAAAAAAAATAAAATTAAAATTTGGTTTTACATTATACAACTGGGACAGATATTCCAATGAAAAACTAAAACTAAAATAACTGATTATTAATATTGAAACTGAACAACCGGTAACCAACATATATTTGAATACCTGTCGTTTAATGTTTAATGAAACTAAAACCACATGAATATTATAGTCAAATACACATTTACACGTATTTCAAAAAATAAAACTGACAAAGAAAATCAAACTAGATTTTTACTCTCGTACGTCTCATTGTGTATTAATTATTTCATTATTTTGCTAAGTAAAACAAAGACTTAGGTAAACTATCGTTTAATTAATTGTAATTGGCAATAAGCGAGGGTTATCACGTGGATAATTAGGCCGTGCTCGAGTCCTGTTTTCTGGAATTACGTTCGGGACTAAGTGCTAGAAATCTGTAATTGCCAATCAGGCCGTTGTTATGAAACATTATTAACAATATAGGGTCGCTTACGTACTTAATAATAAGAAGCTTGTTATTGTAAAAATAAATTTAAACTCAGTGAACGAATATATAAGAATTTTGTGTATACGTATAGTTGATAATATTAAGAATGAGCATTAAAAATTTGAGTAAAATATAAAAACGAATCCACTATAACGAAGGTAAGAAGCAATTCACTCCGCGTAAAAACTGTTATTCGGATAAATTTTAATGGATTAAGGCTTACCCAATGATAAATTTGGTAAAAGTCTTAGAAATACATGAGTACCCGATTACTCATTGGTTAAAATATTTCTTAAACTATATTTAGCCTGAGGAAAACAATCACTGTAAGTATAAAAAATAAAAATATATTATTTTACGACGCTGATAAATCACAAACAAAAATGTCATTAGTAAGTCAAATATTTGTTTTAACGGCGGGTTATCAACGCAAAAATGCAGAGTCCGCTCAATTTAATTAATGTTTCCATAACCCACATAGCAAGCTTTTAAAATGTAACTGTATAAAAAGGTTTGTATAGAAGGTCCTTTTCACAAATTTTCAGCTATATAAGAGTTTAACATGATTTGTGTTCCTAGTAGAATAAAGATAATTAAAAGCTTAATTCCATGAGATAAATAACGAAAATTTGAATTTTGAATTTGGCATTATAAATGACATTTTAAATTAATTCAAAATTAAGTTATAAAAAGAATGTTAATCTAAGGTAAGATGCAACAATTTGTTATGAATTGATATGTTTATTATTCTTAAACACACTTTTGGATGAATATATTTTACATACGTCACTCGGTACACGATAAAAGCCTCTTCCTCCTTCTCCTTCACTTCATTTAACCTCCACTCGTATTATGAAGAGCTTTACTCGTTAGCCATATTTTAAGTCGATTACAATGAACGATATTCAATTTTTAAGTTCTCTATTTTCTATTCAATTTAGTTCTACGACCATTTACTATCAAAAGTTACACATTTAATCATACATGATTTATTAATCGTATGGGTATTAGAGTAATTGGCTTTTTAATAAATTTTAAGTACACATGTACCTATTACTGTGGTAGTTATGTTTTTAAAGAACAATAAGGCAATTAAGTAACGCGCTACAGCTTAAAATATAAGATATCTAAATCATCATGATCATCATCAGCCTGTGATAGTCCACTGCAGAACATAGGCCTCCCCTAATTCACCCCTATCCATGAGGGGTTTGGGCGGTATCCCACATCACACAGATATCTATATACTCGCACGTATTAATAACATAAGCAGACATGATCACAATAATAACACCTTTAATTATGCGTGGGTGTTATAACAAAGTTAGGGTTAACGAAAGAGCTTTTTGGGAGTAATTTAAAGAGAAAGTTTGGGGGCAATAACCTGATCGGGGTTTCATTCAAGATCTAACTTCATTAAGTGTGCCATTTATGTATCCACTAACATATTTGTATATGCAGCCCAATAAGGAATTACAATTAAAAACGAAATCTATCTTCTTAAGTTTATAAAAAATAACAAAAACCTTGTCGTCGACAACTTTGTTTTGGTGGCTCTTCTAGAATAAGTTTTGCACCGACTAAGAATTACATCTGTTTATTCTTTATATGTAAAAAGCAAGAGTATTATTATTAGTAATTAATAACTGTATACAGATTTATAAAAATATATATTCCTTAAGCTTAAAAATTTATCATTTAAATTAAAGTAAAAAAAAGGAGTTATTAAGATAGATCTAGTAATTTCAAAATAGCGGTATTATCTTTTTATGAGTAAATAACATAACCCTTTCGCAATTATTAAATAACAAAAAATTGCTATTTCAAATCGTAATATACAAGGGTGGTCTGAAAAGTTTCCGACCTCAACTCAAAGATGGCGCCACTCGTTAATGAAAGCTAGTGAATGTAGTTGTGCATATTTTAACAGTTCCTCACCAAAGTTTCGGCCATTTTGGAGGCGCAGTTTTTAGTTGACAGTCGTTTGAGTGAGTACAAGTGAGTGTTTTTGTAAAAATAGAAAAATTGAGTATCGAGCTGTTATTAAATTTTTGTTTTTGAAAGGCGATACGCTCTAGCAAATCAAAGATGAGATGAACTCTATGTATGGGGACTCTGCACCATCATTTACCTCAGTAAAATTTTGGCCAGCTGAATTTAAACGTGGCCGTAGAGCTTAGAGACGATGAACGTTCGGGACGTCCAAAAACTGCAACTACTGACGATAACATTGCTAAAGTTCACAAAGTGGTGTTGAACGACCGCCGAATTAAAGTGAGAGAGATAGCAGAGGTTATGTAAATGTCAAAGAACGTATTTGTCACGTATTAAATCAAGATTTAGACATAGAAAGCTGTCCGAACGTTGGGTGCCGGGTTGGCTTACATTAGACCAAAAACATGTTTGAACGAACATTTCCGAAGCTCTGTTGGCGCAGTTTAGGTCAATAAATCCGAGTTTTGCCGCGATTAATTACTGTAGATGAAACTTGGAAACACCATTATACGTCCGAAGCAAAGCTACCGTCAAAACAGTGGACTGCAAAGGAAACCAGCCCAAAAAGCAAAACTGTTTTTCGGCTAGGAAAGTGATGGCGACTGTTTTTGGGATAATCATGGAGTTATTCTTTATCGATTATCTTCAAAAGGAAAAACCATTACGAGAGCATATACGCATCATTACTTGACGAGTTGAAGGAACAAATTGCGGAAAAACGGCCACATTTGCAGAAAAAAAATCCTGTTTCACCAAGACAACGCACCGTCTCACACCTCAAGCGGTTGCCATGGCAAAATCCACGAGTTACTGGATTCAACTGCTTGACCATCGACTTCTTTTTGTTCCCTCATTAAACCTTGCACTCGGAGGCAAAGATTTTCGTCAAATGAGGAGGCAATCACCTTTGTAAACAGTTATTTTGTAGAGAAAACACGCAATCTATTTGGCAACTGCCTCCGTAGCCTAGTGGAACTGCCTCGAGCCTATGGTATAGGCGTGATGCTTTAGAATCCGGAGGTCGTGGGTTCGAATCCTCGGGGACTCAACAAATTTTCATTGTTGTTTCCTAGTTGCTAGGGCAATTTGGGCCGATCACCCATTTGTCTGAAAAGTAAGATGATCCATGCGTCGGATGGGCATGTAAAGTCGGTCCACCACCAACCGCATTGGACCAGCGTGGTGGGATACGGTCCGAAAACCCCTAATGGATAGGGGTGTATTAGGAGGCCTATGTCCAGCAGTGGACTATCAAAGGCTGATGATGATGATGCCTATTTGGACGCGTAACAGAGATGGGAGCATCGCTGGGAGAAGTGTGTAGAGTTACAAGGAGACTATGTAGAAAAATAAAGATAAAAGTAAGAAAATAATCTTTAATCATTGTTAGGTCGGAAACTATTTAGACCACCCTCGTACTATCCGCTATATTACAAGCTTATTAACGTAAAATATAGCCATATACTTAAATAGTTAAAAAAAGTTTACATTTATCCATACACACAACACAAGTTCTGCACAAACAATCAAACACACACTATCACTTTACAATTATATCTCGTATTGGTTTATGGAAGGCATTTAATAATAAACAGCACGAACCTGTTAAATTTCTTTCATGAGATTTTAATAAATCTTCTATAATCTGATTGTAATAAAATTAAATGCCGATAATTTGTTCTTAATGTGAATGAAAATCAAAATTTTTATCTGGATATGGCTTATGTGTGTTCTATGTATAGTTTTATCGTTCAAAGATCTTTTATATACATAGGTACAAAAGTTTTCGCCTTTGCTTTCTTCATACGTAAAAATGTTCTAAATAGTTCGATGTAAATAAAATTATATTCATTTTGTAGGTATATCGTTTTAATATTGAGTATATTAATAACGACGTACATACTTGAAATATATAATGAAGGCTTTACTGAACTTCACTCATGTTATTTGCAGTGAAAAGAAGATTTCACGAATCTTTTGCATTGAATTTAAAAATAGCTAGGTTATGCGACACTTATCTGTTCAGATGAACCATGTGAAGATAATAATATTTAGCAACAATGAACTAAACTCAATATTTATTTTAAAAGTTACTAATAAATAAAAACGTAGCAAGGCAACCCGATGGAAAATGTAACTAAAGTAATTATGTACACCTGTAGCCTTTAGTGTTGTATATTTTGATTTTACCTGCCGAGGCGGCCGCGAATGATTCAAACTTTTCACATCATCAGCCTGTGTTAGTCCACTGCTGGACATAGACCTCCCCTAATATACCCCTATCCATTAACAAAATCAAACCTATCCATTAAGGGATTTGGACCGTATCCATGAGTGATTTAAAACATAAGTGAGAAAAATCTCGAAAGATAGAGGTTAGGCTACGTTGAACCCAAAATATATAATTAGGAAATCGTTGCCTTCAAAATTTACTGACGACTAATTTATCCTTAAAATGCGCATTATTCTTTGAGTTGTGGAGGTCAGATGCCCGTCGCTCTTCGTAAAAACTGTTATTCAGGTGAATCAGGATCAATAAAAATGGGTCATGATAACTTGGAATAGTGGTTCGGTGAAAAAAATCTTTATATTTTACTTGTATAATCTTATTTCATAGTTGAAATGAATTAATTAACATGCTTTATGTGATTTAAATTGTTGTAATTAAATAATCTATTTGACTTTATTTTTAACTTATATTTATTTCTTTACGTATGAGTGGAATAAAATATATTTTTATGTATAAATCACTGTACGAACAGAATGTGAGGACAATCTTCCACTCCATTTGATAAAAATGTTTAAAAATGCGCATTAATTCTACAGTGATAAAGAATTGCATTTCTACGAGCAACTGTAATACCACCATAAACAAAAGATGACACTTTCGTTTTGCTATCCCGCTGGCAACAAATTATCCAATTAAGACGCTGTTTACGTGATATTAGGTACTCTTGGTTCATCCACGCAATTTATTTTTTACAAAAACTTTACGTTTGGATTATTTTTCAATTATACACCGCTCCAAATAGTGCGATAATTTATGTAAACACAGGTTTACTCTAAATTTATAGATTTTTCCCAATAGATCCTCCGTTTATTACATCTGATATAATAGTTGAATGTATACTTATGACATAACGTTAATAATCAGCCTGTTATAGTCCACTGCCGGACATAGGCCAAATATAGCCTATCCATTAGGGGGTTTTCGACCGTATCCCACCACGCTGGTCCAATGCGGGTTGGTGGGTGGACCGACTTTTTACATGCCCATCCGACGCATGGATCATCTTACTTTTCAGACAATGGGGTGATTAACCTACATTGCCCTAACTAACTAGGAAACAACAATAAAAATTTGTTGACTCCCCGCGGGGTTCGAACCCACGACCTCCGGTTTCTAAAGCACACGCCCTTACCACTAGACTACGGAGGCAGTTCATAAGCTCACCTTTCTGATAAATGAACTGAATAAAATATTTGGTCACTCAATGTACGTCTAAGACCAATCAGTCACCTTAGTCAGGTCCTCTGTTCACCTCCTTGATCCTTAATTTGTTCCATGACAAGGGACGCGTCTGGCGATATGTCAGCTTAATTAGAATAAATGACATCCGATTTTTGTTGTATCGTTATAAATCTGAATCGTTAAATTATTTAAAAAATAGTTAGTCGTCATTTTAAAAAACAAAATGGGATTATGAGATTAATATATAATATTTTAATGTAGGGCTACAAGTTATACTCAAAGTATCATTAAAAACGCTATGCTGTGTTATAAAAGTTACTGTATAATAAACCAAATAAATTTAAATTATAAGAATTCTAATTATCTTCACCGATACGACGTTAAAATATTTATAGTTTGTTTACCTCAATAAGAAAATTTTGGAAAAATTAGTTTTAGATATTCAAATTTCTTCATTAAATTAAGGTTCTGTAGAGCTCGTATGAACGTCAATCTACGAAAATATTAAATTCATCCAAAACTAACAAACAGTTCTTTAGGAATAGAAGAAATATAGAAACAAATTAAATATAAAAATACATTTAAATTCGATTGTTCGTATCGACAGTAAAAGACAAGTTGACTTTTCTTATCAAAGTTCTGTATTTTATAAATGAATGATTTCTAATTTAAAAGGGAGCTTTATTTTCAGTTGTTAAAAGATAGCATAGTGGCTAATACAATCAGTGCAAACTAAAAGCATAGAATTTATAAGTTTGTCTACATACAATTATTTCTTTTATTTACGCGACTATTATACATATCAAATCCACTAATTTACGGATTTTTCGCGTTAGATTCATTCCCGACGTTTCGGACTCTTTCCAGAATACATGATGACGGGACCATTTATAAAGCATGACCTCAAGCATTGTGATGATGAAATCTTAATATTAATCTGCGAAATCTAATATTCTAATCACCAAATTTATGTTGAAATAAACCAATTTTTTTCGATTACTAATGATGATAACCTTTACTTATTAATTACTATGAAAATCTGAATTCAACTGTCAGATTGATGAAATTTATTAATTGTTCAAAATAATAATTTATTTTGATTAAAACAATGAAAGATTGACACTTATCAGTCTTAATTGTTTCTGTACAGGAAACCATCTTATGAACTTTAGAAGTGGTGGGTCTTTGATTGGAGGAGTTCTTGATACTTGTCGAAACTAATTTTCAATTTGAAAAACAATGCAAGCGAACTACTAGTTAATTGAACTTCATCCTAGTCCAGGTAATGTAATCCTGGGTATGTCTATCCATAGAGCGTGGCGATCCTTTCATCAGGGGCGAGTTCCCTGGCTCAGTAAACACAAGCTTATTAAACTTATCTTTCAAGGGCACAAACAGCGTAAGAACATTGTTTACTGTACTTGTATGATCAGCTGATACTAATCCGATGATAAAAATTCTTGATAAACACTGCATTACAAAGTCATTTCATTGCTTCGGGAAAACATGTTTCTCAGGGTGGACTAACTGTTCCTGCGTTCGTTAGCTAATAAAAAGCTTTATCTAAATTATCTTTTAATGATGCACAAAAGCGTAATCTAACATCAATTAGTTTACTGTTAAACTATGATCAATGATCTATATGACTTAAATTAACTCGATGATATATTTAAAATATGCAATAAAGACATTGACGACTTAACTTAAGCTAAACGATCATGTAACAATTTAGATGTTCATTAAATTAACAATGTTTCTAAATTAACTAAATGTCACTTGTGCGTTATTATATTTCTAACTAGATAAATCACGTTTCACAATTTTGATTAATTACTATATATTTAAACTAAATTTATGGCTCGATAGCCTATGTGATCTTAAGATTACCAAAATATATTGCTGTTTAAAAAAAATATAATCATCATTCATCATATAATAACTCTCCAAGGAAACTGCTTAAACCTCGACGGTGTATATTTAAAAAAAGGCAAAGAAAGCGTCGTTTAGCAGCTTTTTAACTTTAAGTACTTTCAGCTTAAACGCATGTAAATATAAGTGATTTCGATGTTTATAAAAATTGTACAAAATATTTCTATTAATTACTTAACTTAACTTGTCGACTTGATGCGTTTTTGATGATTTTTCATTAACTAAATAAACAAGCTTCTTCCCACGGTTTCACTCATGTCGTAATAGTAATTTTTGGTAATGAAGATTACACGTAGTATATTTGTGAGACCGTAAATATTCGCAGGACGCGCTGGAATGGCTCGCAGATCCCAGTTCTTTAGACACCTATTTTGAATAGCTCACACTATATAAAACATAGCGAATAACCTATTATTAAGTTGTATTAAAAGTAACAAACATGCGAGAGTTTCCAGGAATTAATGTAAATTTTATATACTTATCCTTACTTACATATATATATATATATATATTTATTGGTAGTATACTAAAAATCTCTATTCTATAGTCTACTGCTACTACAAAACATGAGAAAGTTTTGTCCCAAGTTTTACAAAATTTTAACATTAAGGTACTTTTTAGCTCTAAGTATTTGCATTATTAGTAAATTTATGATTTTACACCTTTAATCGTAGTTAATGTATAGCAAAACTTAAATATAAAGTTTAAAATTATTATCGAATCAAAAAATGTTTTTAATGGTTTTGTTAAATCTACTACTAATAATAGAATACTAAAATAAATTGATTTTTACGTTTTCTGGTAAATGTTAGCGAAAATAGAATAAATGTTATAGAATGTTTTCAAATATTCAATAAAGGAGTTGTAGCATGAACAGTAAAGAACTATGAAGACAGGAAATTAAATGCTCTAGGCTGTTCATTATTGCAGCTGTTTCAGTCTTACCCAGACATAATGATATCTCAGAAACTATCCTTCTTGTTTATATTATGATACTACCATCTTCCTACAAAAAAACAAAAATTTATATTTTTTAAATATATTACGATATAAATACATACTTTTACATTTGTTTATTAAATAGTATTTTTAAGTAATAGTGTTCCTCGCGACTTCGTCCGCGTGGTAATATTTTTTTTTGTTTTTGAAGAAATAGCAGCGAGTTTACTGTTATGTAAAAAGCCCGTCCAAAATCAGACAAGCCATTCTAGAGATTAATCAGAACAAACAGATAGACAGACAATTTTTATACAAAATGCTGTTTGCTTATATGTATGGGTATGTCACGATGTAATCATTTGAAAACGGTTATTTTAATGTTATCGCAAAAGGCACCGCGTCTGTATATATATTTTTTAAATTGATTGAAGCGACGAGTGGGGAGAAACGATTCCGGCTTGAAGTGCACAGCCAGCTAAATTACAAGAGACAAGAAACGCAACCAGTCCAGGGCGGTGGAAGCATTTGTGGCTTCTCAAGCCAAACCATCAGGTGAACGTCTTGCTCTCTAAATAGCTTTCACCAATTAAAAAAGGTACATTTTCTACCTAAAGGTATTCGTTGTGAGGCTTGTCATCATGACCACCTTTTATCCCGATTAATTATCCCAACACATAAAATTGATAAGGTATTTTGTTACATAGCATATTTCTTCAATTTTCGACATAATAAATAAACCACTAAATACGTACTATTGCTCAACTAGTGTACTAGAAGAAGAATAATAAATAATAGATAAGTACACTAGGAAACATTTGGCTCGATTTTGAATAGAGCAATAGCCTTAGGGATGTCAGTATTTTACATTACCTAATACTCGTTTGGTTACAGCTTGTTATTTCCTCTATACAAACATTTAAGCAACGCAATTGGTCCATAACCCTATTTTATCTAATACACGACAAGAAAGAATATAACATGTAATGGTGTTTACTTTTGTTAGAATTTATTTATAGAGTGTTATTTTATTCGTTTTTCACGATTAGTTAATTAAGTAAGCACAACAAAACGCCATTTTGAAAAGGCACAAGTTTAAATCTGACACTAACTTTAATTTAAATAACTCATTTTTTAAGAAAAATACCGTAAGTACAACATATTTTGTCATAAATTAGGGAGTATGATAAGGTATTTTTATCACTGACACATGTGTCAAGACACGTCACTTAATACATGCGTTCCTGAATTTTAATACAAAATTAAATTAACTTCGGCTTAATGGTATTGCTATTTATATAGAGTTAGACAAAGCATCTTATATAACACCAGTATTGTTCCAAGCCTTAATAGTGAGGAAGGGGCCTACGGCGTATTGCCAACGATTTCGTATTCGAATCCCAGACTACTTAATAGCAGTATAGTTGTGTAAAAATCAGCTTTATGATAAGAGAAAAATTTTGTTCGAATATCTGTTTTACATATCACACGTATATAATATATTTGTCCATTAATGTATTTTGGTCTTTGCTTTTTTTTAACAAAAAAGTGTTTCATAACCGTTTTCTCATAAGGTTTAAATATATATATTAGTGAATCATTGCGACCAAAATCGCTTGCCTCGGTCTTTATGCAAAAAATAAGAGATATGGTGAAAATCATGGTTTGGCGTTAATTAAAATATATGTTACTAGCCTTACCACTTTGTTTTACCCGCGTGTTTGTGATTTTTGCTGCAGTTACTATTTTTATTTGTCAAATATCTATTAAACTGGTTATCACTAAAATTAAAAAAAAAATAGCACTAATGGAAAGCTAATGTCTATCATTTAAAATAAAAATGAACAAAATTGAGCAATTAGGTAGCATACATAAAAAAACGTATGCTCCGAATTGAGTACCTCCTTCTTTTGAAAAGGTACTACGGTACTTTTTAAGGTACAAAATTGTTCTTTCTATTCCTCGTTTACGATGCAATTTACAATCTTCAAAATTAGGTTTCTGTAACACATTGTAGCACATATAAAAGATATTTAAGAAGTTTAATAATGAACTGTCTTAAAATGGCATGCAAAAAGTCTTTCCATAATAGACGCTTTTCCATGTAATCTTCTTATGTTCTTGGTAAACGTAAAACCATAAAAGCTCGATCCTTTATTTCAGGAATTATTTATTACGACATGAACGAAGTGACATCAGAGCTTACAATCGAATAGAATATTTATTCCAGAGAATCAAAGAGCCTTAAAATTATCTACACAGAAACCTTTAAGTTACAATTTATTCCATTATTATAAAAAAAACATGGGAAATTTTAATATTAAGTAAAAGTAAGTATCACGACTTTACCGTTTATCACTCTTTTTAGAATAACATAACACGTATGTTTTTTATTTGATTTCTGATTTTTGTTTGTGAAAAAGAAAAAAGTAAAGATTTTCCTTAAAAACAAACTTGGTACAACGGGTCAAATGCTAAATAGGGATGAGTAAACAGCATTATCGACTGTCAAGTATTGTGGATAACGCCAGAATCCGACACGAAAATTAAGCACTCTGATTTCTGAGAGGAGCTTCGTAGAAAATTGTATACCAACGGACACATATACTTTTTAAATTGCCAATTGTTGTATTAGAAAACAAAACTGTAACAGACAGAAACTGTAACAAAGTAAATTAAAAAGCCAATCACAGTACTAAACATATGATTAAGAACGATATGATACGTACGACGTAGAACTAAATTGAATAAAAAAATGTTTGAGCTTGAATTTGATTATCGTTCAAGCTTTTTATAGAAAAATTAATAAAATTGAGTGGACTCTGGCGTTGAATGAAGACGAAGTGAGTGAATTCTGCGTTGTTTATGCACCGGTTAAAAGGAATATTTTATTTATATTATTATTTACTTACGCATGATATTTTTGCTTGCATCGGAGTTGTAGAATGATACATTTTTATTTTTAATACTTCAAAAATTGTTTTCAACCAATTAGTATGCATCATCATTGCATCATCAGCCTTTGATAGTCCACTGCTGACATAGGCCTCCCCTATCACAACCCTTTCCATTGGGGGTATGGACCGTATCCCACCACGCTGGTCCAATGCGGGTTGGTGGGTGGACTGACTTTTACATGCCCATCCGACGCATGGATCATCTTACTTTTCAGACAACTGGGTGATCAGCCCAAATTGCCCTAACCAACTCAGGAAACAACAATGAAAATTTGTTGTGTCCCGCAGGATTCGAACCCACGACCTCCGGTTTCTAAAGCACACGTCCATACCACTAGGCTACGGAGGCAGTTACTACTACCACAGCACTAGGCTACCAATTAGTAATCGTGTACTAATATTTTTCCCTGACTTTTACCCAAATTATCAAGGGATAGGCTTTAATCCATCGAAATTTACCCGAATAACAGTTTTCACGCAAAATGAATTGCTTCTTCTTTATAATAGTGGATTTGTTAATATGTAAGATTTTAAATAAAATTAAAATGAAATTTTTATTCATAACCTTATTTACGTGTAGTTACACGGATACACAGAAATATTTTTAATTCGTTCGCCGAGTTTTTCATTTTCTTCCATAAATACAAGCTTCATAATATTGAGTAAATAAGCGTCAATAATGTTTTACAACAGCAGCCTGATTGGCAATTACAGAATTGTAGCACATAGTCCCTGACGTAATTCCTGAAAAAAGGACGCGCACGACCTAATTATCCACGTGATAGCCCTCGCTTATTGCCAATTACAATTTATTAAATGGTAGTATACGTAAGTCTTTGTTTTACCTAGCAAAATAATGAAATAGTGTATACACAATGAGACGTACGAGAGTAAAAATCTAGTTTGATTTTCTTTGTCAGTTTTCTTTTTTGAAATACGTGTAAAATGTTCATCATAACTATAATAAGCAATATAATAAACCTTTAATTTGTTCGGGTATAATTAAGATACTTTTCCTTTATAATTGGTACAAAAATTCTGAATAAGCCTTATTCGTCATATTTAGCAGATTATTTTTAATTTAACCCGAATGTTTCGTCGTAACTGGACTTACAATCCTGAAATCATTTTTGTTTTACTGCACGTACACATATTTATTAACTATTTACTATATTAACTATTTGTGTTTAACAACATATTGTGTTTCTAAACTTCGACAATTATTTATCGTGTTAAATAGCGTAATACATTGTTAAAATTTCGGTATAAAACAATGTTATACTACAGAGTTACAGAAACTGTAATTATTTATGTGGTTCTGGTTTTATTAAACTTTAAACGACACGTATCCAAATAGAAGTTGGTTACCTGTTGTTTAGTTTCAACATTAATTATAAGTTACTTATGTGTTATGTTAAACCAAATTCTAGTGGTATGTAGCCTTAGGTTATAAGTGTTTTTGTTTATTTTGTAAGTATTTTACTTACTGACGACCTGTTTACGTAGTTTTTAATGATCCTTATATTGCGCCGGAGAATGTGGGTTCGATTACCACCAAAAATTGTATGGTAAAAATATTGATTTGAATGATGAATTTAGAAAAGAATAGAGAGTGGTAATTATTGATCTTCCTTACATTGCATACAACGCAATTATTCAAATTGTCCTATCCAAATCCAACGATTATTCAATTTTACACTCGTCTGTTACATCTGTTTCTTTCTTTATTAAAGATCTGTAAGAAAAATAAAAGTATATATGTGTCCGTTGGTATACAGTTTTCACGAAAGTTCCTCTCAGAAATCAGAGTGCTTAATTTTCGTGTCGAAATCTGGCGTTATCTATATATATAATTATCGTTATCGTTTCTATATATATAATTAGCAAATTAAGTAAAGCACTAAAACAATAATATACGCGCACGAATTAGTAATATAATCCGACAGGATCACAATCATAACATCTACAATTATGCGTGGGTGCTATAACGAAAGAGTTTGTTAACAGGAGTAATTTAAGAGAAGGTCTGTGGCCATAAACTCGATCAGGGTTTCATTCAAGACCTAACTTCATTAATCGGTCATTTACGTATCACTAATATTCTTGTATGTATAGCGCAATAAGGAATTTCAATTCAAACTAAAATCTATCATCTTAACTCTATAATAAAATAATTAAAAAAATTGAGGTTAAACAACTATCTTTTGCTGGCTCTTTTAAAATAAGTTTTGCACCGACTAAGAATGATATTTGTTTATTGTTTCTATGTAAAAAGCAATAGGTACTAAGCAATCAATAACTGTATACAGATGAAAAATATACATTCCTTAAGCTTAAAATTCCCTAAATAAATATATTTAAGTACCGCGAAAAATCCGTAAATTAGTGGATTTGATATGTATAATAATCGCGTAAATAAAAGAAATAATTATAACAACAATGAACTAAAATTAATATTTACTTTATAAGTTAATAATAAGTAACTGTTAATTAAACGTAACAAGGCAACCCGATGGATAACTTAACCAAAGATTTTATGTACTTTTGTGTTGTATATTTTGATTTTACCCGCTGAGGCAGCGTAATCTGACCCCGTATAATTTAAACTTTTTGCTGATGTTTATATTAGCAAATGTTATGCCGACCTAACGATCAGCAATGCTTATTATTAAAAAGTACATGAATTAAGTTAGTGATACACAACTTAATAAAAAAAATCGATGTTCACATAGGATGTGAATTTAAATAGGTTTCCTCTCCTAGTATTAAGGCAATGCTCTATACGTTACTATTGAAATGAAACTCACCTAATTAGCTTTTTACTCCAAAGGGCTCGGGATCTAAACCCAACTAGACCTTAGATAATATTTTCGAGCTACTGTTATCTGTCCTTCGTAACCCAAAAGTATAACCTGCACTAGTTGAGTAAGATATTAGTTTACTCAAAGCCACCGATATCCTCTGACTCTAAAAGTTATTCTAGATAACTTACACTAGGATGTACCTTACAAAAGCTAAGTAAGGTGCCCTTTGTGACTGGATTTGTGAATTTTTAATTTTTTTTTATATTTTATCGCTATTAAAATAATCAACCCTTGACAGGCCCATTGTCTCATAGAGTCATTAAAAGATATTTGGTATAATTGTAAATCATAATTCCTTTTTTATTGGTCTCTACTGTTTTATTGATAAAAGCGACGGGGCGAACAAGATGTTCACTTATAACGGTAAGTTATACGCTGCCCATTAGAAACACATCACAAGACGCCACAAATCCAGCAAACACCTGTTTTTACACTGGCCACGATGCTCATCAAACCGGAAGGCGTTTGAACACTTCTGATTTGCGGCAAGCTCTCCGGCGGTTCTCCTTTAAAATAAATTATATGAATTCTTTTACGGATAACAGTTACACCAGATGAGTTTAAATTATTTTACGCGATAATTACATTTAGAAAGATACAAGCTGCTTTAATGCAGTTTACAGACCGCTACTTTTCATTAAGAAAACAAAAATAACTTAGGTTCTTGTCACTAGACTTATTTTCAACATAAAAATTAAACGAATTCATAACCTGACTATACGTTAGTCGGTTGCTCTTAATATTTTAAATTTACTTGCTTTTTACTTCGACCTAGAAGTTGAAATTTAATTGCAATCATCTAGCATTGTTAGCAGAAATTCAGGTGAAGCAAGCTAAGAGAAGTGCAAATTTTTTGCAAACGTCGAGAAGAGGGTAACTTATTTAGTTTAGCTTAGTCAAAATTAATTAAAAATGAGCAGTTTTAAATGATAAATAAGTTTGCTCTATTTACATATCCAGGTAATAGCTTTTACTCGTTCATTAATATGTACGAGTATAGTAGTTAGAGCGAGCAACACTATCTCTTGCAGTTTTTAGGTTAAACTTATTAAAATGTAAATAAAGAAAAATAATCCAGGCTTATTATAAACTTAAGGCATTTTCGTATAAATGTAATCCTAGGAAAAACTTTCTCAATTACTCTACGTAAAGTTTTAATGTACGTTGCTCGAGATTATAGCATATTGCAACCCATATTTCACTAAAAGATGATATTATGCGCAAAAAATTTACTCTAGAGTTTGTGTAATTTTAAGAGGTTGAATTTTGTTGCTCTCAGTACAAATAAGTTAAACATTGTGATAAGTAATTGTAATTAGAGACTGAATAACTTAAGACTTGACTTTGTAATAGCTTATTACTCATTATTATTCATTAATATGTTATAACATTAAAAAGTTTATAATATATAGAAAATTCCCGAAAGAACAAACTTAAGCAACGATGTTTTAACAGAAGCTCTCTTTAAAATATAACCGATTTTGTCGGTGACTCCTTTGATGTAAGGTAAGACGGCAGGCACTCTTTCGACTGTGGCTGGCTTCACACGGTGACTGGGACGTAGACGTGGAACTTGGAGTTCGTTGTCAGGCAGCACCTGCTTGACATTCTATACTTCAGCCGTCAAATGCTCCTCGTCGCAGACCCACATTGCTCTCTGAAGCAAACATTTATCGACAGTACCTAACTACGAGAGATGGTGGTGGAATCACCATTTAAATATTTATTCGTGTGGGTTGCTTTTCAAAAACTGTATGGCTCAAGCTATTGTTAGAGTTTCTAATGATTAAAATATCTAAGAAGGCTAAGGAGTTGTTTGCCTCTATTTCCATTGTGAACTTTATTTTGGGGTGCAAAGAATTAAGATGATCCAGAAATGCATTGATTTGGTTTGTTGGTAAAATGGTGAATGTGTCATCTACGTACCGCTTATAGAATCTTGGCCGGATGGGAACTGTATTGAGGGCTGTCTCTTCAAAGTTCTCCATGAAGATATCTGCGATAATAGGAGACACTGGGCAGCCCATCGCTACGCCATCTATCTGCATGTAGAATTGATCATTCCACAACAAGTAGCCAGATGTAAGACAATATTTAGAGCAGGCTGCATATTCATTCAGCATTTATTGTCCTCAAGTTTCTTTACAATTGAGATGCATTCTTCAATAGGTAAGCATGTAAATAAAGACTGAACATCAAAACTGACCATAGTTTCATTGTTCTGTGAGATGTAGATGTTTGATCTCATTAACAAAATGGTAGAATCTCTTAGTACGCCTCGTGTGTCCGCGTAGTGGATGACAGAACTTCTACAAGATATTGCTCAGTTGTCATGTTGGTGAATCTATCTGGCTGACAATTGGGCGTAATGGAGCATTAGGTTCTGAATCTTAGGTAATCATAAAGCTTTGGTGGTGTGGCACATGGAGGTATCATTAGCTTTACGTCTAGATTCAATTTGTCCACATAGTTCTTTACAAGATCGCTTGTTGTTTTAGCGTTTTCTGTGTAGGGTCTGTTTGACTTTTTATAAGTCATTTCATTGCAAAAACAAATTTAGAATTTTGGCATTGTAATCTGACGATCCATTACAACCTAGCATTTCGTTTATCTGCACTGGGAATCAGTCAAGTCTGTGTTAGACGCTATAAGATATTTAACGCTTTTTGATCATCTTTAGAAAGATTTGGTTTTGCTTTAGTACTTCGCATGTAACATAGACGATACATCTTGACGTATAGCCTCAGGAATCTTCCTTTTGGATGTTGTTTTTAATAAACAATTCTCAACGTTAAAGATAATTTCCTCATGTCAGGATTTTTCGCGATGTTATTGCGAAATTTAAACTTGAGATATACCTCTGTATGTTCATCAAGAATTTGTGACGATATATTATGGACGGCACTTGCCTAGTAACAGTTTGTTGTTTGGCGTCTGATCTTTTGACAATTGATTTATTATATTTTTCCTATTATAATGTTTTTCTCTCGCTTTTCTAAACAATTTTTTTATTATCATTCTACTAATTTTTTAAATCAACATCAGGTTAGAATTGATTTTAAGACTCTAGACAAATTTTCTATAGATTTGCCGATATGTAGAATAGATCGGACCATGTCTGACGGATTACTCTCTTTAAAATATTATGCTTGCCTGGTTTAAGGTCGTAGCCTCCCATAGATGTTCCTTTTGGGAGAAATTTTGACACACGATGGGATAACGTGGTTTCCTGCATCTCTTCAACAAATTCAAAGAACAAATCTATTTCACTATATACATAACACAAAAAAGTTAAATTAATTATTTCTTTATTTTACGCGATTATTATACATATCAAATCCACTAATTTACGGATTTTTCGCTTTAGTTATATATATTTATTCCCGACGTTTCAGATTCTTTCTAGCATCCATGATCATGGATGCTGGTAATTTGATAAAAAGTCAAATAAATTGTTAAATCGTAAATTAGTGGATTTGATATACCATTTTTGCAATATCTAATGTAATTGCCGAATGTAGTTAACTAGTCTTTATGTAATTAATCATATTTTCTATTTTTACTATATTTATAACAAAACCCTGCCAATGTACTGCCTTATACTTAATTTGCTAAAACCAATACCCTGATAGGAACAATAAAGTAATTATAGTTTACTTTGAAAATGGGTTCAATTAACGTTGTCTGACTTAGATGATATGTGTATAACGAACCTTAATCTATATGATAAAATGTATATATCTTCTTGGCGGCTCATGGGGGAGAACTAAGTCCAGCAGTGTACTTTTCTAGGCTGATATGCTGATGATAAAGTTGATGATGATGTGATATAAAAAACCTAGTAAAAAAGGCCTAATAGCTAAATGAGACATAAAAATATGTATCAAGCAACAGAAGCTCACCTTTCTGATAAATGACCTGTGCAAATTATTGGGTGTCGCTTAATGTATGTCTAAGGTCAAGCAGAGATCAGAGTCAGGTCCTTTGTTCACCTCCTTGATCCTTCATTTGTTCCATGACAAGGGACGCGTCTGGCGATATGTCAGCGTAATTAGAATAAATGATATCTGACGCTTGTAATATCGTTATTAATCTGAATTGTTAAAGCAAAAAAAAAATAGTTGACTGTTATTTTGAAATCGAAACTGGAATATGAAATAAATATATAATATTTTAGCTTAGGGCTTAAAGTTATATTTAAAGTAATAATTATGTCGCTCTGTACTTAATGAATCTTCTACCTTAAACTAATTATAGTTTTTTTTTTTTTTTTATATTTTATTTACGCGATTATTATACATATCAAATCCACTAATTTACGGATTTTTCGCGTTACTAAAATATATATTTATTCCCGACGTTTCGAGATTCTTTCCAGCATCCATGATCACGGAGCAGACTAAGTTATTAGCCAGTATTTTTGGTTCATCAAATCTAATATAATGATTGAAGCTTGTCTAGAACATGGATCGAAATTGCAGAATTTCACCGAACGCTATAGAAATCTGCAATTTGCGATATATTGATGAACCAAAAATACTGGCTATGACTATCGATTTATACCAAGGATGATTCAGGAAGCAATCGAAATTAAAAATATCCAAATTTTAATAGAGGATGGTTGGTCATTGCCACCTTCCTAGGATCCAATCATTTCAAAATTAAACGCAGAGTATAAAAACTTTTTGTGAAACCAACATTAAAATTAAGAAAACAGAACGATATGTCAATTTTTAAATAATAACTCTGACGGTTATTCGAAACATTGAAATACAGACATATACCAACTTAGTCTGCCCGTGATCATGGATGCTGGAAAGAATCCGAAACGTCGGAATAAATATATATTTTTAAGTAACGCTGAAAATCCGTAAATTAGTGGATTTGATATAATTATAGTTGTTGACAACTTACTATATTTATTTAAAAAAAAATAATATTCCAATTAAAGTTTAAAAATTCTTTATTCCATTTAGGCTCTGTCGAGCTCTTATGAACGTTACTCCATCAGAATTTTGAATTATCCAAAACCAACAAACATTTCTTCAAGAACAAACTAAATATAACAGATACATAAAGAAAAATAAGTTTTATTTATTATTGTTTCATACTTTCATTATTATAATGGAGCTTTAGTACCTGTAGTAAAAGACTGCATAGTTGCCAATACAATGAGTGAAAACTAAAAACATGGAATTTATAATTTTGTCTACATAGTTATAGAACTAAAGCCATATTCTAATCAGTAAAAAATTTAGAACTTTACGAAATTATAGTTGATTAAACTAATTAGAAAGAAATTATGAGAAACCAGGAATACCTATTGATCTTTTAATTATCAATTTCGAGATTTCCCTATCTTATTTCTCTATTTTTTTTTCAAATTGGTCACGTGTCCTAGTAATTCTTTAGCGATGGTGTGTAGCGCAAAAACAGTTTGAACCATACTGACCAAATCTTTGCAAAGAATTATATGAATATCAGATTAGTGCAGATAACCTTATAATATTACTGCGAAATCACAAACTATTATTTAATAATATTTTTTATATCAAATATTTTTGCGCCAATATTAAATAGAAGATATATAAGTTATAAACCCCCTAATGGATAGGGGTGTATTAGGGGAGGCCTATGTCCAGCAGTGGACTAACAAAGGATGATGATGTGATATATAAGCTTTAGATACGCTTACGTAATGAAAACCAAACTCTGAATTCTAGCAGTTCTAATTACGTGCGGTAAATGATTTAAAGAAGAAGAAGTGCAATATGTTTTGCAAACACCAAGAAAAATATTTTTTTCCGGAACAGGTAAGATATATTTCAGAATAAATATAGAAAAACTCTTAGTTATGTAAGTAAGCAAGTGTAAGTAAACAAAATAAATGTCAAAAACCAGTTTAAACAATAAAACAGATTCAAAATAATTTACACGTTAGCTTTGGTATGGGCGTCCGTATGTATGTACATTAAAAACACTAAGCAAATTTATAATTAATATTTATGCTAAATAATGCTTAGTAATTCAAATTACTATGAACATTTAACTATTAAAAATAGCAAAACAAATATATCAAGTACTTTGGGGATGAAAATAGTGTTTGTCAGATAACTGAAAAGTAATTGTCGAAGGAAACTACAAAGAGTGTAAAAACTTTACGTGTAAATAAGTTTAAGAAAACTTTTGCTGTTGAACAACTTTTATAAGCTTGCTTATTCTCGAATAAGTTTTTCAAGCGCGTTATTAAAATGCTTGAAATTATAGAAGAAAAACAGTTTAATAAGTCTGAAGGTGTAAGTAGTTCCAGCAACTGGTTTCATTTGCTGATATCTAATATTTGTTACGTCTCAAAATAACGCAACTCGTTTTAATTAGAGGAATACAAAATGAGTTCATTATTGGTAAAAGTATAACATAGGTACAGGTTAATAAATAAAAAATAAACTGAAAATTAGTTTTTGTTTTGATTTGCATTTTTAATTAACGCTTTCAGTAATAAACGTCATCTCATCTACAGGCGGGTCTTTTGAAAATATTATCTCTTCAAAAAACCCAATTAAGTGAAATCGTAAAACTTTAAAAATTACAATTCATAGTATTAACAACATTCATTTTAATAAATTTTATCATGGCTTTAAAGATTTTTTTTAAATATCACTGATCATGGCTAGTCGTCATCATCAGTGATATTTAAATCACATCATCAAAGATATTTCATTTTCATTGCTAAAAAAATGTAAATTAAAAATAAACAAAATAACACTAAATTTTAAATAAATATCCTCAGCTTTGGTTGTTATTTCACAAAAATTTGAGTTCTTGAGTTCCTAAAAAATAAAACTTGCCTTCGTGGCTTAGCGGCATTAGCCCTTGCTTTATAAACCGGAGGCCATGGTTTCGAATCCCATAAGGAAACATCTTTGTGTTATTGTTGTATTCTGGTTGGTACGGACCCGATCCGATCACCACGTCGCTTAAAAATAAAGATGATCCATGTGAGATAGGTATAGACAGGTTGTGGTTGTCAAGACCATCTTTGGCAGTCGTTTTAGGTTGTCAGAGCCTTTAAATTCTTCTGAAAACTAATTTATACCTAGAATGCAGTTTTCCCTTTGGGTAAGATTGAGTTTCTTTTACCAGTTTTTCTCAGTTCAGTTCAGTCAGTGAGTGTATCGCTCTTATGTTAAATAAAGATATTTGAATTTGAATTTATGTCATTGCAAGGATGAAAAGTTTAACGCCCTGGTACATAAAAATAAGACATTTCGTTTTCATCGGATCATGACTTTTTCTGACGTTTTATACATCGTCGTAATGAGGCACTTTATCTTTTCAGGTTTTCAACATTCTTCCTGGGATAGAAATTTTTTGGCCCATGAAGTTTACACAAAATAAACGATTTGTTCGCATATACGATAATTTAGTAAGCGGTGGTATTTATTTTTTGGTAAAAGGAACCCTTTTTATACATATTTTAAAAAACAAAAATATGGTACAAATAACAAGAAATTTTTAAAATTGAAATTTAATTAATTCTTTAAAAGGGAATTAAAACGTTCGGTAAAATCCAGTATTATTAAAGGGACAGAGGTTGATGCGTCATACAACTTATAAGGTTTTTGTAGATTTCCTACAGTTTCCGCTTTTAAGATCAGCAATAAACCACAAACAAAAAGATACAAATACTAGAAAAATGATTACTGACTCAAAGTATACCACGCAACTGGTTGCGTATAATCAATATTGTGTTTTATAATTTCTGTACGAATTCGTAGTTTTATTAACATGTAAGTAAAATGAAACAATGCCTCGAGCGAAACAACCTTTCAATATTTAGGCATAACGTAAATATTGGAGGGTTATTACTTAAACAATTTGTTGAATGGAACAAATAACGTACACGAATTTTTAATTATAAAAATAAATTTGATTAATTTATAATCTTGATAGCCTTGTGTGATCATAAAAGTAACATAATATATTGCTCGTTAAAAATATAATCAACATTCATCATAAAATAACTGACTAAGGAAACAGCTTAAAGCTTGACGGCGTAGATTTATAAAAATAGGTGAAGAAAGCGTCGTTTATAACATTTTGTAACGTAAAGTACTTTCAGCTTAAACCCATATTAAAATATGTAATTGCGACGTTCATTAAAATTGTACTAAATATTTGTATTAATTACTAATTAATTGGCCTTTTGAACTTAACTTGTCGATTTAATGCATTTTTGATGATTTTTCATTAACTAAATAAACAAGCTTCTTCTCACAGTTCCACTGATGTCGTAATGGTAATTTTTGATAATAAAGATTACACGTAATATATTTGTAAGACCGTAAGTATTAACAGTATGCGTTGAAATTGCTCGCAGTTCTTTGGACACTTATTTTGAATAGCTCACACTATGTAAAATATAGCGAAAAATTCATTATTGAGCTGTACGAAAGTTTTCAAGAATTAATGTAAATTCTTACAAACTTTCACTTTATACACATATATATAAATATATACATATTTATTGGTAGCATAATAAAAACCGTCTACTGCATATCTATCTATGAGATAGTTTTCTCCAAAGTTTCGCAAAATTTTAACATTAAGGTACTTTTAATCTGTAAGTATTTGCATTATTCTTCTAAAGATATAATTTATTGGCGCTTATGCAGTTAAAATCAGAAGAAATTTATTGTGTTACAACTTCAATCGTATTTGATGTACAGCAAAACGTAAATATAAAGTTTAAAATTATTGAATCACAAAATGTTTTAATAGTTATAAATATTTAAAAGTTTAATTGCTTTTTTTACGATTTTTGGTACGTGTTTGTAAAAATGAAATAAAAGTAACATTTTGTTTTCAGATACCTCACAATAAAGGAATTGTGGTATGAATGGTAAAGAAATATGTAGACAGGAAATTAAATGCTCTGGGCTGTTTATTATTGCAGTTGTTGTTAGTCTTACCCAGACAAAAGGGTATCTCAGAAACTATCCTTCTCGTTTGTTTTATTATACTTATACCAACTTTCTAGAACAAATTAAATATGAAGAAATATTATTTTAAGATTATTATACCATGAATACAATTTTATACATTATGTAGTATTTCTTCTTGTTGAACCGATAATTACACTAGCTTCGTAGTTTTTCACAACAGGTACCGTACATTTACTTGTACGTTTTTAATTGATTGAAACGAGGAGAGGAGCAACGTTCACCTGATGGTAAGGGATGCGCTTTGCCCATCAAACAAATCGGCTGCCTTGAGACTTAGGATTTTACGTGTTTCTTACCCAGTGATTAAGCTATATATATCAGTAGTCACCGATACAGCCCATCGGATTAGTACGCTGAAGTGGCAGTGGGCCGGTCATATAAGCTGCAGAACCGACGACCGTTAGAGTCGGAAAGTACTGGAGTAGAGACCGAAGCTCGGCAAACGTAGTGAAGGACGCCCTGTGGCAAGATGGAGTGACGATATTCGCAAAGTGGCCGGTGTGTGCTGGATGACAATAGCCGAAGATCGGAAGCGGTGGCGTGCATTAGTGGAGGTCTATGTCCAGCTCAGAATGACATAGCCTGATGATGATAATGAATATCGCTGGGTACGGTGCCCTTCAAACCAGAAGACAATAGCGTTTATACACTATGGATTTGCAGCAGAAGTAAACACTATATTTTTCATTCGATAATTGTCATTTCGGGAATGAAATCAATAGAAAAAGTCTTTTATTACATAGATTTTTTTTCATCATCAGCCTGTGATAGCCCACTGCTGGACATATGCCTCCCTACAACACCCCTATCAATTAGGACGTTTTGGACCGTATCCCACCATGCTGGTCCAATGCGGGTTGGTATTGCATAGTGTCATTCATTAAGTTCAAGTAAACTTGTCCATATACCTTAGAAATAATAAGGAGGAAACGTATAATTTCCTCATTGTTATTATCGATCTTTATTTTTTATCACTTTATTGCATATTTTTTATCTTGTCGATACGTTAAATTCCGAATTGATGTTTTGTAATAATAAATTAAAATTTTATATATTTTTTTTATTAATTTGACTAAAATTTTACTCCAAAATAGTCTGAGTAAATTGTGTGTTGTGGTTTGTTTATAAAAAGCTACGATATTAAATAATATAAAAATTTTAAATTGCATTTTTATAAATGTCTTTACGGATTTAATCGCGTTTAATTCAGTTTACAATATTTCTGAAGTCTCCGATACTTTTCAGGATCCATTATGACCTATATGATATGATTATGATGAGGATCTTGCATAGTAGCCGAGGCAGACTGAGGTGTGGTTCGTCTGTCAAAATTTTTTACACGGACACGGCGATTTATGTATTTTAATTACTTTTCCGTTTAACACATACTGAGGTTACGGTATCTTGAGGTCTAGCAGTAATTTCATAGAAACATCGGAAATATTGTAACACAAAATTAAACGTGACTATTCCGTAAAGTCTGCCTGGGACTGCCTCCGTAGCATAGTGGTATGGGCGTGCGCTTTAGAAACCGGAGGTCGTGGGTTCGAATCCTGCGGGGAATCAACAAATTTTCGTTGTTGTTTCCTAGTTGGTTAGGGCAATTCGGGCCGATCACCCAATTGTCTGAAAAGTAAGATGATCCATGCGTCGGATGGACATGTAAAAAAGTCGGTCTACCCACCCACATTGGACCAGCGCGGTGGCATACGGTCCAAACCCCCTAATGGATAGGGATGTATTAGGGGAGGCCTATGTCCAGCAATGGACTATCACAGGCTGATGATGTTTGTGATGTGATTCCGTAAAGTCGTTAATTAAATTGTGTAAAATATTCGGGTAAATGCATACATATCGTGCATTTTTTTATAACTTCTCTTTGGTTTTTTAATGAGTGTAACACGTTTTATTACACAATAGTTTTCTTACAACAGCTATATTTTTTCGCTTTTCGTGCATCATTATTCTCTTATTACGATACCACACAACCAGATTAATGTATGTGGTTATGAAGACATATAATAATAAATAATAGACAAGTACACTAGGAAACATTTGGCTCGAGTTTGAATAGAGAAAAATGTTAATATTTGACTATCTAATACTTGTTTGGTAACAGCTTGTAATTTCCCTTATACAAACATTAAAGCAACGCAATTGGTTCATATCACTATTTTAGCTAAAAACGACGAGTCAGAATATAAAATGTAAGCGTTAATTGTTTAAGTTACTAATCCTTTACATTTCATAAGCAGGTAGTAACAAGATTACCAGTTTAAATCAATTTTAAAATTTATTATAGAGACACCCATGATTAAAGGGCGTTATATTGATCCTTTATTCAGATAATTAATTTATTAAGTTATTTATTTAGTAGATTATTTGACAATCAACAGAGAAGTTAATGCTTCCATATTGAATAAAGATATTTGACTTTGACTTTTGACTTTGTAAGCACAACAAAGCGCACTTTTAAAAAGGCATAAGTTCAAATGTAATAACTTTAGCACTAATTTAAGGAACGAATTCCGCTTAGAAAAATTTTTTAAAGGAGGATAAGTTACGGATTACCAAAAGTATTTTAACACAGGCATTAACACACTTGTCACGACACGTCACTTAATACACGCGTCCTAAATTTAAATAAGATATTAATTTAACTTCGGCTTAATGGTTAACGTATTCAAAAAGAGTTAGATAAAGCATAATATATAGCCCCAGCATTGCTCCAAGCCAATAGTGAAGAAGGGGCCTACAGCGTGTTGCCAACGTGGACGTTTGATATGTAGTTTGACATTAACTTTGTATTCGAATCCTAGACTACTTAATATTAGTATCATTGTTCTAAGTTGTGTTACAAATAGCGTTAGAGGATCGGCTTTATTAGAAGAGAAAAATGTTGTTTGAATTTGTGTTTTACATGTCACACTTTAAAGAGGAGTTATAACTTCAGGTTATATTTATATAGAGCACTGTACGCCCTCGGTCATGTATATTAGACTATTTTGGTTCTATATATCGGTGAAAGTGTTTGATAAATGTTTACTTATAGGGTTGGGTAATTTTTTTATGGTTCTTTTTTTAACAAAATGGAACTAGTCATAAATTACTCAATGGTCTATCGATCAGAAGGTTATTAACAGCGACAAATGTATAATAGCAAAGCGATCTCACAATGAATTATTAAGAAATGTAAAAACGATTTTGTTTTCTTAGCGTATGTTTATGATTTATTGATAAATATAAAACCATACATTTTTCTCTTAGTCTACACGATTTTCATCATATTTTATCAGAAAATCTTAGATTGAAATGAAACCTTCAATGGCAACTCTTTTATATCGATTTTAATAATTAATTGCGAAGTCGTTTGTCTCGGTCTTTATAAAAAGGCAGAGGAAATTTGGGGGACGAGCTATTTGGCGTTACAATTCGCTTGGCTTTAATTCAAGTATATGTTACAAGCTTCATACCTCGATTTTGTGACTTGTGATAAAAATCATTACATTTTATGTTTTTACAAGACCAAACGCTCAAGAAAGTTGTTTGACCTATGACCATAGGTACTGAAATAGTCTGACAAAACGCGTATAATTTAAAAATAAGAAATAGGTAATAAATAAAGTTAGTAAATAAAAACCCGTTTTTTTTTAATCCAAATTTAAGAACAGTATTATTTTTACATTTATACCTAACTTACCTTAAGTCACGATTTATTCGATTGTTATAAGAAAAACATGGTATAATATTCTAACCGATTTAAAATATTTTTCATTTAGCGTTTACCATTGCTTACCATGTATTTCTTTGATTTTCGATTCTTCGTATATGATAAAGAAAACATTTTTATCGGCTGACAAACATTGTGTATAACGGCAGAAACCGGAAGAAAATTTTGCACTCTGACCCTCATCCTAAGAGGAACTTTAAGAATAACCTCAGACAGATGTACTTCCTATATCCATACTTTTAATAGAAAGAAAAGGATTTGGTTATTAAATGCAAAATTTAATAATCATTGGATTTTGATATTTAAATATATATAATATACATTCGTTTAATAGTAATATATGTGTAACCAGTTTAATAGTAATAAATGTAAGTATATAAAAGAATCTTCTCTTATCCGGTCTTAAATTCGGTCTAAGTGTTAAATGTCTTCAAAGGCAGTCGGAGACACCAAGCTGCTCTAACGAAACTGAATTATTATGTAGTGTTTGGAGTTAGGGGTCTTATATTTAAACTTTGCCGCTGACCTCGGCCTGCAAATATCGGCGTAATGAATCAATAATACTATAAAAAAGCTCATTACACAGCCTCCTGACATTGCAACCAAATCAAGGTCTCAGACCCTTAGTTTAACGTTTTTTAAATACAAAAAAGGTTAATATTGATTATAGAAGGGATTTCGCTTTATTGAACAAAATAGTTGCTTACATATTGTTTTTTTAATTTTTACAGCTAATTTCGTTTGGAAAAATCCTAGTTTGCGATAAACTAAAGGCTGTACTTGAATTTGTAAATGTTGGCGACAGCTGTCAAGAGTAGAAGGTCTGGTCGAGTCACTCACTGTTATCAGAGGTCTCAGTTAAGAGAAATAGTCAATTGCGTTATTATTTTATTACGTGTTTTCCTATATTTGTAGGTAATATCTTAAGTTTATATATTCGTCTCCGAGACGTACATAAATTATATGGAAATCCAAATAAACGTAATCATGCATAAATTAAAAGTAATATAAATGATCGATTTTGAAAAATAAATTAGTGATATTATGATTTTGTAAAACATTTAGGGTCATGTGATTTATTCTCTAATTGAAATTCAAATATTCTCTATTTAATTTAGGGTGTGTCGAGCCTTTAGGAACGTCAGTGTACTATGGCAAGAAACTCTGCGGTCTTAATTTTTTTTTTATACATATACTCTAGTATGTCAATAATTCAATATTTTATATATATATATATATATTATAGGAGTCTTAAATTGTCCTGATCATGTACGGATCCTGAAAACCAGGCCAGAATTTCCTTTTTTGTTCATCAAAACTTTTGCACATTAAAGGTTTATTAACATAGATCACCTTTCATATCTTTGATGTTTTTACATAAAACGAGCTCCTATAAGGATGGTAGAGGAGTTACACAATAATAAGGCTGGCTACAAAGCCCCTCAAACCGGAATAGAGTAGGGCTTCTACACTACTAGTTTGCGACTGACATAGGTAAAAGGAGATATATTAATGTTTGACGGATATTAAAATTGTATTCTAAGAACTTGTGTTAATTTAAAAACAGTCATGTTGTACAAAATAAAATAAATAAAAAAACTGTAATTTTTTGCACGCAAATTGGAAATAAAACCGAAAGGTTGTTTTAGCTTTCGCAATTGTTTTGCACAATGTTTTTGATCAGGCAAAGAAAAAGTTTTCTATTTGTGGTTATCGAATGTTTTGAACATTGTGATTAAGGTTGAAATAGGCTTTTTCGGTGATTTATATAGGATGTGTGCAATTTTATACGATTTTGCATGTTTACATTTCCACGACGTGAGTGAAAGTTTATATAGGTAAAATAATTTCTCCTCTCTATTGTAATAGACTAATATAATGTACTACCATCATTTTAATAATACATATGTGATAAAGTTATAATTCTATGGTACAGTAGTCTATTAAGAAAATAAAAAGATTACGTGGACATAACACGCATACATATGGATGATGGAATCGAAGAATTTACAGTTCGTTACCACAATTGAACGTTTAAAAACCAAACAGTAAGACACTGGCAGCTTTTTGGAGTTATCGGAATTTAATTAACGTCACGAGGTAATGTAAATGCAAAACATACAAGTTGCACGTCAAGTTGTATGACTATTTTCGTTACAATCTAACTGCCCTACATTAATTTTATCATTTAAGTGAACAAAAAAGTAAGTAATAGAACGCTTTTGAATCGCTGTTCGAGATTCCAAGTTCGCACCAAATCAAGAAGAAAATAATCTAATCGCAAGAGGGCTTCAACGTAGTAGTTTAATGGTGTTATAAATATCAGCAATGTAAATAATCTTTTGCCACTTTAATGGACATCATCATCATCATCATCAGCCACAACTGAACATATGCCTCTTTTAATGCACATTTGGGGTTTTTGGACCGTATCTTACCACGCTGGTCTAATGCGAGTTGGTGGATGGATCGACTTTTTACATGCCCATCTGACTCATGGATTATCTTACTTTTCAGACAATTGGATGATAGGCTCAAATTATCAAACGCAAGAAGAAACAATAGAAAATGTGTGTGCCCCAGAGGCTTCGAACCCACGACCTCCGGATTCTAAAGCAAGGGGCAATACCGCTTGACCACGGATGCGGACTGGGTCGGCCAGTTGTATAAAAAAAAACTCTTTCTTTGGAGCCTAAAAAGAATAATAAAAACAAGAAGATAGTTTTTTAATATTATACAACCCTTTAAAAATTTTAAATATATCAACAGCCAAAATAACTTACAACGCGACAGAAGAAATTGTACCGACATAAAAAAATTGTTAAATAGATTTAGCATTTTAAAGACAATATATTAAAATGCATAAAAATTTTCATCTTAATATTTGTTAGATGTCGAAAATAATTGACGTAGACTTATCTACGTCTAAGGCTAATCAGTGCTTTTACACATTTTTGTTGATAAGGGCCGCGAACAGCGATAAGTTACCTGAACATTAATTATATGTAATGAGAGTGGAAATGTTACAACATATTTAGTAAATTATACAGAAAGAAACCAAAAAAAATGTACTGATAGAAAAAAACGCAACCCTTTAAATATTTCTTTCTTAATGCGTCAGAAAGAAAACTACAGAAAAACATAATAAGCAATTTCAAACAATAAAGTAATTTATTTTCGTCTTTATGTATTCATTCACTTTTAACATTACGATAAAAAAACTAAAAACAGTCTTAATAATAATAATCTTTGTTGGAGATTTCAATTTTACTTTCCAATTTTTTTAACCTTTTCTAAGAAGTGGGAATCTTATTTTCTCTTCAAACTGCAAACTTGTTATTGCTCTAATAATATTTTCTGTTAAAAAAAATATTTAATCGATAAAATGCTTTGCATATTCTAAAACTCTTATAAATGTCAATTTTCTATTGACCTTTAGAATAAATAACATACTATAAAAATATCAATGACAGTAATCTCTTATCAAGGATTCCAATACGTCAACAAGTCGAGTTACAAGTCTTCTGTAACTCTCATCGAATCTTAGGTTACAAACTCTACGCATCTTGAATAAATTGTGATAAATAATATTTGATCTTAAGTTTAACACCCTAATCCAATATAAATACCGTGATGTACAAGATCTCACATGTAACAGTACATTTAGTTTAGTATTTTTACTGCATCTTTTTAATGTTTGTCCTAATTTCAAAACTTTTTATTACTTTTTATAGCCTTTCTCCCTTATAAATAAGGATCAAATGACCCTTAGACAAATACATTCACATTTTAAACATATATTAATGTCATTACGGATGGACTTGCAAATAAAATAACTGCCAAGAAATAAAATTAAAACCTCAAGGAATTTAAACGTCGCCGCGTACAATTTTCTACCGCTGAGAGATATCCGAGAAAAATGCAATTTCACTTGCATTAAAGCATTATTTAAATTGGTGAATGGTTTCACTAATGTTATATTGCATTTTGAATGAAATAAACTGCATTTAAACTCTTATTTAACTAAATATTATGCGGCTATTAGAGAAGAAAATTTCTTTTCTTGAGTTCCGGAGCCTGCCATGCACCCCCTAACACCTTTCAATGCTCTGATTAGGTAACAAAATCAAGCAAATTGTTGGTATTTATATTTGTGGTACACGCAATTTATTAAATTATTACTAATCGTGTATTGTTTAAATCTAAAAATTGAGCCATTTTGCTCTTCAATACTTTATTTCTCTATACTAATGAATTAGTACTTTCTTATTACGTGGAATTGACCAAAACTTATTATAATTGGCTTATATTTTTAATATATTTGGTTAAAAGTTATTTAAAATATGAACAAAGACTGCGTGAAAACGTCAAACAGTTGTCATTTTAATGAGAAAAGATTTTTTCTAAATTTAAGATTCTTTTACTTTGTACACGTTTAAGTGACTTGTAAAATTAGATGCTACGTCTATGGGGCGACTTTTTGAACAAAAAAATAAAATATTCTCACTACACACATAAAATAAGTGTGAAATTATTATCAATGAAATATCTTTGATCTCATTCTCATCTCAATGGCCTAAATCTCTTTAAAATGCAACTATTTTATTTTGTACAAAAACTTTTATAATTTCAATAAAATTATCAAATACTCCCGGCTCGTTTACTCAATACATATTCGTGCTATTTAAATATCGCTCAGTAACAATTTTTTCAATGCATCAAAATTCTCGAGGGACATGATTATATTGAAAGAACAGCAAATTAAACGAACCAACGTTTCATCATAATTAACATATATTTGCGTCTCTTTTTAAAATAGTTTAAGCAGATGACTATTAGATTTTTGAAACCGAATTTGAATAATTGAAACACGATCAATTTTTCAAAAAGGCTGTAAACATTGTCGAGTGTCATTATTTATTCAAAACGTTTAAAATATAAAATTTGAGTTAAAACAATTACTAATATCATTATCATCATCATCATCAGCCTGTTTTAGTCCACTGCTGGACATAGGCCTCCCCTAATACACCCCTATTCATTAGGGGGTTTGGAACCGTATCCCATCACGCTGGTCCAATGCGGCTGATGGGTGGACCGACTTTGACATGCCCATCCGATCATCTTACTTTCAGACATTGGTGTGATCAGCCCAAATTGCCCTAACCAACTAGAAAACAACAATGAAAATTTGTTAAGTCCCCGCAGGATTCGAACCCACGACCTCCGGTTTCTAAAGCACACGCCCATGCCACTAGGAGTACGGAGCAGGAATTACTAATATATGTAACAAAAATATTTTGAAAGGTCAAATCATAAAACATTCTTAAACTTTCTTATATCATTTTAGGTAAAATTTTCAGTGTAACTATTAAGTCTCGTCTTAAACCTAAAGTTATTAATTACAGGCAAAGAAGTATATTTAGTAATTTATCGTTTCAATAAGCAACTTATCTAAATATCACCAGTTATTGTCATATTCTATTTTACAAACATAGCTTTAAAAATAAGCTGCCTGGTTGAATCGAACACACATATTTATGCATTCGAATATTAGCCAAGCCACACAAAATTAGTTTAATTATATCATATATCCATAGGTAACATTGAATAGTTGACGTCTTTTAGTTAGTACCTCACAAGTTACTAAAATCTACTCACGTGGAATATACATACATATTGATGAATAGATCCTTTCTAATCAAGGAAGTGTCGAACAACATGTCACTAGTTACGGGGACGTGAATATGTAAGTGACACAATTTATGTAAATCACTCTTTCTATTTAAATCAACTACATTTCTCTTAATAAGAATGACACAGGACACCTTATTATAAAGTAACTTGGAATTTACTTATTTTATGTTAAAAATGGATTATGAAATGAAATGACTTTACGGGTTTTATCGCGTTTATTTTACAGTTTTAAATTCCCGACGTTTCGAACGCGATAAAATCCGTAAAGTCATTTTAATTTAATAATGTATATATTCGAGTAAACAAAGGAAATAATTTAAAATGAATTTCACTTTAATTGTAAAAGTTACCAATGACATATGTATAAAAACGCAAGGAAGTCTAGAGAAAACTGTACCCAAGAGGCAATGCGTAAAGTAAAAGTTTTAATCATTTCATGTTCAGTAACTTGACTTTTATAAAAATCCTTCTGCCACACTTATTTTTCTTAGCAACTAAATCAATCCTCCAAATCATAATTCAGTAAATGAACTATTTTAATTAACAAAAAACCTAAGATTAATCTTCTGATTTAATTATCTCGCTATGTCAGCGGTAGATAAGAAAGGGTCTCTCATAAATCTGCGATACAAGTTGTACGAAACAGATTAATCAACGAAAATTTTAAGTAAAACTGTAAAATTAACAGTTTTTTAGATTAAATTCTAACGATTATTAAAAGGATACTTGATTTTATAAATAAATTTTATACTTATTATTAATTACATTTATTAAAATGTTTTTAAACCATTTTTTTTTACATTTACTGAAGTTCTTAAATTGAACAAAGTAAGCAGCACCTATCTTTACATAAAAGAATAAATCAGAAGTATTTATTCAGTCCCTTTGAGGGCTTTGCATCGCATTGCTATTTCATTGCAGACCCAATTGCTAAGAACGTACTTGAACAAATGTAGGAAGGAATAAAGCCTTACAATTTATTGCTTTTTAAACAGGTAAAAGAATAAGGGATACGTATTCAAGCGTGCTACACGGGCTTTAACTTGATACTCGCAGTTATATACATTTTCGTTAACTTATGTAACATTTATTTTAGTCCTTCAATTTTACTAACTACTATTTTTACCGTAATCCTACATATACAACGACTCTTTGTTAACAAGTAAAAGCAAATTATGTTAATTCTCCTCATTATAATATCAATCAAACACAGATTTAGGATTAAATTGGAGGTCAATTCATAACTTTTTATATAGTCATAACTATACGTATTTTTTGTAATAAACTTATTATAGATACAGTTTAAAAAACTATTGTGGTTTTAGAACATTCAGAAGATATTCGATTATAGTAATTAAATGCTTGTAGACATACGATTTTATTTGTATCTATAAGCATTTATTACTAGCGTTATAAATGTTTAATATTTATTACAAATTGCAAGAGCATATAATAACCGAATAATGCTCAAATCATGTTTAAATTATTAATATCCCATATTATATTAGTCTTCCATCATCCCGTATTATACCCTCGTATATTATTAATTAGAACTGTTATTATCTTAAGCTTATTTACTCTTAAATAAATCTTATTAATTTCCTTTGACGCGTTGAGGATTAATTGCCTTATTATTCTCATCGAAAAAAATAATGTTTCAAATCGGTTCTGTAGTTTCGGAGCCTATTCAAAATAAACAAAAGAATAATATTGTTATGGATTGACATCAAGATATCAATCTAAGAGCGACTAACACTAATAGCAAAGCAGTATATGTACAACAACACTGCATTAGTATGGACTATAATGTTTTCATCAACTCCCAAGCCTTTCTTAGCTACCGTATATACCTCGTGGGTACTGCAATTTTCTTAATAAATAAACTTAACAGACACAAGGCCGTAGTTTACCGTAGATAAAGACGGCAATTCCTCGTGTAGGTAGGGCCAAACCGCATTTACTAGTCGTTTCGTGCTATAACGCAAACGATTATAGAGATGAGAAGGTAGAAATCACTAAATTCATACAAGATTATAATATACATATATTTTTGGTACAAGAGACTCATCTTAAACCAGCAATACGCGATCCGAAAACAAGCGGATACAATATTATTGAACACGATAGACATTGGCTCCCATGGCGGTACTCTAATCTATTATAAAGATCCACACATAAGCATCAATAGAAGTGCACTTACTTACAAGTTTAGAAGCTTGCGTACTTGATTGTGCTTACCGGCCATAAGCCGCTGCTTGCCTCATGTAATCTCGCCGCTAAAAAGTATCTTATAATTCAGACCTTGAGCTGCTTCTCGGCCTAGGGTCCATCAATATACTGCTGGCGATTTTAACCAAACACCGCGACTGGAACGACAGCGAAACAACCGTGGCATGTTCTGGGTCTCGTGGGTACTCAACATTAATATAATAGTCCCCGAGACCCCAACTAGATATCCATCAGATAGTGAGGGTCGCCTAACACCGGGCCCGATTTTTTTGTCACTAGCGAGCATTTTCAATGTATTCTAGCAACCTGTTCCTTCCTGATGAATAGAGGAGGCCATTGTTGACGCACACCAAGCGCGGGTGTGAGAAAATGTATGGGGAAATTATGATCGCATAATCTTGTCAGAGTTAAAGGATTACGTTTTCCTAATGGCCTCTACCAGACAACAATTCAGGTTCAGTCCTGAACACTCTTGTTCGACCAGGTTTATCGCCTCACAGAATACATTCTGACGGAGCTACAACAAAACTAAGTCAGGCCTTAGATCCCGTACACGGGGCTGTTCTATTCGATGTCGCAAAGGCATTCGATAAAGTCTAGCACAACAGCTTACTCTAAGTTGTCTCTTTCAATGTCCGACGAGGCTTGCCATCATACAAGCCTACCTTCGAATCGCTCTTTTCGATATCGAGTGAACACCTCGAGCTTCTCTAGCGGGCGTGGCACAAGGCTCGTTCTTTCTCCTCTGTTATTCACGCTATACTAGCGATTTCAAAAGCTCTAATGTTAACCTTGCGCTTTCGAACTGACACCGCCCTCTATTACTCCTCTTCCTCATCATCCCTTATCTAAACTCTAATAATATATATGTGCAATCAATAGCCCTAGGCGATTGGTTTCGCAAATGAAGGATTGATGTGAATCCGAAAAAGTGTAAATATACTTTAATCGGTCTTCTGTCAGAGCTGACCTCACTTGTTCCTCAATATAATTTATTTTTGAGTAATAGGCTTTTTGAACATTGCTTCGACTATTTTACGAAGTACAAATAAGTATTGGGCTGTCATTAAATTTATTGAACATCATTATATTATTACACAAAAATATAAACTTAGGTCTAAACTTGGGTAACTCTAAGTGCTCAATTTTGCCCTGCATCCTCAAATTTAAAAAATTTTTACAAACCCGGCTGGTTTGTTCGGAAAAAAAAGGTACCACCCAAATTCTTTCCCAATATAAAAACAAGAAGGGCAACTGGGTTTTAATCTGGGAAAAGGTCAGGGGGTTTGGCCTTAGCCGGGCCAAACAGGTTTTAACCCTTCCCTGGAGACCGGCTTTTTAATCGGCCGCTATTTCAAAATTCAAATCAAAACAATGAAAAAGGGTTTAAACCCCATACCTGGCCCAGCCGATTATTGGCATTTAAAACCTTTTCCCCTTTTTTCCCCGTAATTTTCAAGTTTTCACAATGTTCCTTCCGACCAAGGAAGGAGGCCTTTATTACTGCCCAAGCATCCAAGACATTGTCGCCTATTTAATGTGTTAATTGAGAAAAAACCCTTGTGGGTTAAAGGTTGTTTTCCCCAAAACCAACAAAATCCCCGTTCCGTTGAAATTGCCGAAGGTTTACCCCTGGAAACATTTACGGGTTAAAAAACCTAAGTGGGGGGCCCTTTCGATTAAGGCACAAAAGCGGAAACGTTCTCCCAAATTGTATTTTCAAGTAAACGGTTGAAATCTAAACCTTTTAAAAATTTTTTGAAGAAAAGGTTCAAACCCCCGCCCTTTGGGGGCCCCAAACCCTTCCTTTTCGATTCAAATAAAAAAATTCCCCCTTTTTTTTCTTTTTCCAAAAGTTATTCTTCTTAAAATTGTTAAGTTTTTTAACAAAGGAAAAAATTACCTATTTAAAAATAAATCGTAAATTTTAATTTTTAAATATCTCGTATAATTAATTTTAAATTAAAGGCAACTACCTTTGGGCATGATCAAAAAATTTTATGGCAATTTCCGCTTAAAATAACTTTAAAATTTTTAAAAATAAAGGGATTTAAATTTTAACCTGTTTAAACCAAATTTTACTTGGTCCCGTTGGAAATTTTAATTTCCAAAATTAAAAACTCCTTTTTACTTTCGGTAAATTAAAAATTTTAAAATTTTAATTTTGATATATCCCTTTTTAAAATAAATTGTAAGAAATAAAATCTTTCTTTTTTTAATTTTTTTTTTTTTTTTTTTGGCTGCGCGAAAAAATACCATATAAATTCCCCCCCGATTGAAAAAAATTTTCCCGCCCCGCCTGGCATAGGGTTTTTTTTAAAAATAAATATTACTGTTCAAACCGGAAAATAATTTTTCATTTTCGGGGAAAAAAAACCCTTACCCCGCTCTCCGAAAAGGGACCACCATTTTAACCGGTTTACTGAAATTTGAAAATGTCAAAATTTAAAAATATGGAATTGATTTTAATAAAAAGGGGGGGATTTGGGAAATTTTTTTGGGAATAAAATTTTAAAAAAAATGTCCATATTTAAATTTATTGGGGCCCAGCAAAAAGGGTTTTTGATGTTTAACAGCGGAAGGCGCTTTTTCTAATTTAAAAAATTAAACTTTTTGGAAAATAAAAATCTAAAAAGTAAAAAGCTCTGAAAATATTAATTAAAATATTTCCACAGATTCTAAATCCTTTTAAAAAAAAGATTTTTTACTTCGAAAACTTTGTCCCAAAAAATTTTTTAAATAAAAAATAAGGACAATTAAATAAAAAATTTTAAATTTTTTTCTTTTCCTATTTTTTTTTCCCTATTTAAATTTTAATCCTGTTTCAATCACAACTAAAAAAAGTTTTAAATTTTAAATTTTAAAAAGTAAAACTTTTAAAGGGAAACTTGTTAAACAATTATTTAATAGTTTGAAAATAAAATTAAAGTTAGGAAAATTTTTTTAAAAAAAACAAGGAAGTAAAATTTTTTATGGTTAACAAAGGGAAATTATTGTTAAATTTTTTTTTTAAAAAAATTTAAACCTTTAAAGGTTTAAAAAATTTACACCCAAACCCTATGTTTTTTAACAAAAGAGATATTAAATTTTGGGAAAAATGTTTAAAACAAAAAAAACCATTTTAATTTTGAACCAATTAAAGGTTCTAAAAACAGTAAATTTGAAATAAAAAAATTTCCATTAAAGTCATTAAATTTTCTAAAAAAATTCAAATTTCATCCATTTTCCCGAAAGTAATTAACTTTTTCTTGCCCTTCCATTCAACCCAAGGCGAAAGGTTTTTCAAAATTAAAACTAATAAAAAATATTAAAACCGATACAAGCGGTTCCAGAAATTCCACTATTGCCAAAAAAAACTTTAAAAAACTAAATCTCAAAAAAGCAATAAACAAAGCGATTTTGTTTTTGCATTTAGGTAAAAATTCTTTAAAAATTTTTTCTTTGGGTAAAAATCTTTACCCAAACGGCCCCAAAAAATTTTTTTACAGGCCCCCATACATAGCCATTTTAAACCAACAATTTGACAATAAATAATTTTTTTTGTAAAAAAACCCAAAAAAAAATTTTAAAAAAAAACCTTTCGAATCAAGGCTTTAAAAATAACATTAGGTTCAAAAATTTCTTTCTTTAAATGGGAAAAAACCCCAAAAAGGTTTTATATTCTTTTAGAAAAAAGGTTCTGCCGGCGTTTTTGGGTCCCAACTTAAAGTTAAAAGATAGGGTATGTAACCCTATTTTTAGGGAATGGTGAACTTGATATTTTTTGGGCGGAATTTAATTTTCCCATGAAAATTGACTTGGAAAGGTAAATTTTTTAACCTTTTTTGGGGAAAAGGGGAAAAAAAAGTGAAACACGGGTTTTTTAATAAAATTATAAGGATTTCTTTTAAAAAAATTTTTTGTTGTGAAAAAAATAAACAAATTATTAAGAAAAATTTCAAAAATTTTAAATTTCTCTCCAAACAAAAGAAAAAAACAAATTAAGATTTTAACCAAAATTAATCTTTCCCCGGAATCTATTTAAAAAAATTTCCAATTAATTAGACAAAAAAACTTAAAATATTCTTTAATTTAAAAAATAAGACAATTAGGAATATTTTTAAAAAAATCAAAAAGTCCCATTTTAAATAAATTCCAAATTGCAAAATAGGGTTTTTCCCAAAATTTAAGGTCCCTTTTAAAAAAGGGGATGAAACCAAGGGGCTTATATGGGGCCTTGGGGAAAATTTAATTGGGCGTTTTACTTAGAAAGAAATGGGAATCCAATGCATAGAAGGCCTATGTTACCAGCAGTGGCTACATCAGCTGAGCTTAATGTGTTTAGAACCTGAATTTTCCGTATGATCAGAAAGATAAACATACCAAAGCAGGTAAAGTGTAAAAGTATATCATATACTGTACGAGAGTTAAAATACGTATTTCAATAGCACAGAACAAGTTCGGGTTAGCTAACACTTTGTTCGACATTATCGTACAAATGCTTAAGTTGACGGGCCAAACAAACTTAAGGTTGAATCAAATTACACTTTCTTGACTCGATGTTAATTGAGTATAAAACGCTTTGCAACTATTTCGAAAATTACAGCGGCATCAGTAAAGTTAATTTCAACTAATTCGTAATATTACCTGAAAGATCTTAATTCTTTGGTAACTCAAAGGTCGTTTAACTCCTGCAATACTTATCACTGGATAATTCACCACATTAAAAACTTCGAGACGATAGCCTTGAACCGGCAACATACTCATGCCTATGTACTTAATAATATAATGATGTAATGATACTGTATGATTGTTTCGATAAGTTTAAAATTGATGTGAACATAATTGTTTATTATCGAGAATTCGTAGTGCAAAACTGCACCACAACTTGTTCCTCAATATAATATATTATTGAGTATAGGCTTTTTGAACATTCTTCGACTATTTTACAAGTACAAATAAGTATTTGGCTATCATTAAATTTATGTACATTCTTATACTATTACACAATAAAACTTAGTTTTTAATCTGTGCTCAATTTGCCTAAACATTACAGAAGGAACATCTAAGTGAACTCAACTGTTTATGGCACCGTGCAAACCTGACATATATATTTTTATAAAATTATATAAATATAGTACGCAATTCTGTTTATAATTACTTAATTTGTTATGAAATTCGATTTTGATTTCAACCATCATAATTTATTATAATGGCTGAGATTATTTTTTCTTGTATAAAGGAATAATAATTAACCTTCATTTTTTACAAATTATAATACGTTAAATATTGGTACTAATTAATATTCAATGAAAAGATCTTTCCATTTATAAATACATCTATTTCATTTGTTGTTGATCAATTACATTATTTCATGTTTTATCAACTGTTTTCTCTATTCCATAAATATCTTTTTGGAACTAAATGTAAAGTTTAAGGCCTTGCATAATTATATTTTTTTAAAAAGGTAAAGTAAAGGTAAGTATTAGTATTCTAGTTGTATGTAATATGAATTCAATAAAAATATTTACGCAATCGGCCATTGCTATCAGATAAGACCTCCAATCGGGGTTAATGACGTAACTCGACCCAGCCGTGACAGCTGTCGCCAACATTTATGAAATAATGTAGGCTCTTCAGTATATCGAAAGATTTCTTTAGGATTCAATATTCTCTAAATGTTAGCGAAATGCTTTTTACTTCTCGAGTTTAAATGATTAATTTGACAATAGTCAACTTCATTTACAAATTAATGAACTCTGTTCTTTTTACAATCTCTTTATAAATAGAATTCATATTTTGTACGCAGTTTATATTGCCCTAATACTTCGTCGCTATATGTTATCCACTTATATAAGTCAGGTTAATAGTTCACTTTTGAGTTTAAAACACGTTATTATCCGTCTTTAAAAGAAATATGATAAAATATATACGGCAAAAGTGACATTTTTGCCTCGATTACAATATTTTTGTAAAGCGTTTTACAAGAAATTGGCACCGCGATAGTATTTACTTACAGGAAAGGGACAACCTTCAAAATGTTAGTTGCAAATTCCTAGTAATGGTTCAATTATCCATCCAAATGTTTGGAATGCAGAAATGTCTGCAAAGAAATTATGGCCAAGGCAACGCACCATAGTCACGTCCCTCAGTCATGGAATACGACGAAGAAGAAGTAGAGTTAGTAGCTGTTAACGTAAAACGATAGTTTCCGTTCCGTTTAGCCGTGCTTTTAGTGTTTGTCACTTTCAGTTGTGCCAATATTTTGTACTTGTTTACATTTTACATTGCATTTACGATTAATCTGGTATTTTTATATAAAGTCTCTGTAGCCCAGGAGTATGAGCTTGCGCTTTTTAAACTGGAGGTCGTATCCTGTGGGGACTTAACACTTTTAATATTGTTTCTTAGTTGGTTCGGGTAATGCGGGCTTTCCTGTAAAGTAAGATGATCAATGCGTCGGATAGGCATGTAAAAAATCGTTCCTGCTTCTTATCCATCCCTTTTGGCTTTGAGAGTATAAAGGAAATGGGAGTGCACCTGTGTTACGCGTACACTTTTTCACTATAATATAACCTCGTAGTTGGCTGTCCTCTAATATAGAACGGCCGCCGAAATCGCAATCGACTTGGAGGACATATATATTAATATATAATGTAAAGTTTTCAAAACCGTTAGACAAATTAATCGAAAAGAGCATTCAAAGTACTCAACGAAGAGACTGAAGCATAATATACCTGCAACGACTTAAAAATTTAAAACCCCAGGCAGGTAAACGTTGCATCGTAAATTATATCGCTGCTCAAAGGAATCTTACTAAATATACTTTGTAAAAGATTGCAGTGAAAGGGAGTAATACTTTAATTAATATGGAGGATAAGGATAAGATACTTTGAAAAGAGCTCCGTCCCAATAGTAATCTTCAAGAGTTTTCCTATGCGTTTTTAATTAAGGTCTGTTATAACAACACTATCTTAAATGATGGTAGGTCTCTTTTTACAGAAAACCGTTTGAAAAATTACTACGGTGCCTATTTCTGCGCTAAAGCACTATTGCATATTCACCCTAGCTACCAATTACTGCATACATATTTATTAATGTTATTTAAATTGAGTATAGAAGCTTGCTTCGATAATTCATTTAGCAATTTCATACGAAATTAATACCTAAATTTGATTCTATTGACATTTGCTAATGACAATTCACAACGGATCCTTTCAATGTAAATCTTTATATAATCAATCAAATGTGTAAAATATTTAGGTAGACTTTAAAATACTCATTTATATTATTATCATAGTTTTATAAATCTCCATCCAAAGAGTGAAAATGATGTTAACAATGAACATCTCCTATACTTAAAAACGTTGAAATGGCTCACGTGACCCACTAACACTTCCACAGATGCACAACACTTATCACACACGAGGAGAATTTCGTTCCGTTCCGGGTAGCGGTTTATAAAAAACTCTTATACAAATTTCAGACCGTCTTTATACACGATCTCGGACGGACATAACACATTATCGAGACTCTTTTCTTCAAGTACGCTATAGAAATAGGTTTTCTGACTATAGTTAAAATTTTGCGTTGAAACTAACATAAACACAAAAAATGTTCTATTTATCTTATATTGTCCTTTACAAAACCTCTATAACCTTATCAAATAATTCACGTGAAAGAATTCTCTAGTTGAATTTTTGTAGTCTTTGATTATTTTAATAAGAAAAACAAAGAGGGAGATTGACGATATTTATTTTTCTTGAAACAGTGAGGGAATTTAGTTGCCCTTTCATTATTATTTGATACCCCTAGGGGCAATGCGTACCAATTACACAATTTTTTTTTTAATTTGATTTCTTTATTTATATAACGAAATCAGTAAAAAATAGTGAAAAAACGCTTACATCTTAAAGTTTGTTACAATATTATTTTTTATAGGGCGTTTTATCCTTTATTAATGATGTTTGTATTTGATTTACTTTGTTTATTCTTAGTTGAGAAAGCGAGCATTTTGTTTTAGTAGCAATTTTTCTAATAAAAGGCAAAGGATGATTAACTATGATTATAGAAATGTACAATATGGAGTCGTTAATACTGAGTTTTAAATCTCTGCACATCTGGTACTGTTTATAATTCTAATACATTATAGAGCAGTTTCCTATCAGGCCTAATATAACCTCATATTTTTTACACTATTAACTGTTATTAGGTGATCAAAGATGAGGACTATGCAATCATACTTTTGCATGCAACGTATTGTTCTCTCCAATCATTATTAATATGGATATAATTTAAGAGACAAGGCTTCTGTGAAATGACCAATCTTGTACGTATACAATTTTTTTTTTGATTATTTTTATATTTGTAAAATTTTATGTAAATAAGAAATCAAAATAAAAAAATCTTTTTGACAAATAATTTAAAAAATATTTTTCTTCCCTTGTAATGCACATTAATTAATAATTTTTTTTTCTAACCTGTACAAGGAATTTGATTTGATTAGAATTCTTGGATATTTATAATAAATAAATATCATTGAAAATAAATCGAAAACTTTCACACAATCCCATTCATTCGCAAACAGACCAATTCCGTAATTTATTTAAGTGATTAAAGAAATGATGTACCTAACTAATAAGCATACTGGTTAATATTTTCGGTTAAGAGTAAAAAGTTAAAAATGTAATCTTTAAATTGTAACAGTTAGAAAGTTTTGGTATTGATTTAGTTCTGTTTCTGCTCTTATTCTTTATTGAATAAAAATTGTCAAATAGTATTAATATAATAAAATTATAAAAAATCTCTTTAAATATAATTTATACTATACTATAATAAATGCCCAACGCGATATTAAATCAATATAAAAAATAAATGGGAATTCGAACTGGCTGTTGTTTGTTTTTTTTATTTTAATTATAACGAACCACTTTTTTAATACTTCTTTATAATCTGCAAAACCACTTTCCAAAAACATTGTTGCTAACGGTTAGAGTATACTATTTATTTTCGACTATGTAAGTCCAACATTTTTTTAATAATTTTTATTTAATCAATGAAAACAGACTACACGTATTCTAAAACCGATGAGATAAGAGAGTATAGGCTAATCTCGAAACTCAGTATATTCGGGAAAATATTAGAAAAAATGATTAAAACTCCACTTTCTTAGTACATATGTCATATGTCTTGTTGTGTTTATGTGCTGCCTAGCACATATATACAAACCAACATAAGTTTATCGAGGAGTGTCGAATCAAAAATATTGTCTTTACAGATTATCTCTTGAATAATTTAGAGTCTAGTTACCAGGTAGTAGTACCGTCGTGTATACATATTTTTCGATAAAATAAATGATGATCTGCTAATATTGAAGCTAGAAAGGATACACGGAAACCTACTTATATGGTTATACTCATATTGGCAATCGTACTCAAGCCTTTTATGTCAAAGGTTTTTGTTCCACATATCTTCTTACGTGTTCTTAGGACAGTGGTCAAAGGGCTGCCTAAGGAAATCCCTTGCTCCGAGATAGCTTTGGCTATCAAAGAATTAAATATTCCCGCCCTTTCGGTACAACGCCCACCCACGCACTAAACGCCCTTCCTTACGGTATGTCTGGTTCGCTAGAGCCTGCATTTCGCAAGATCAACTGTGTGGGATCGCATCTCTCTTTATAACAGCACATTCACGTCTTCAGGGCAGTGTCATAACTTTGCCAGGTATTCAGTCACGCTGCTGCTTCTGCCACGCCCACTGCGCAAATGCCATCGGGATCCGTACAGCCTCTGCTCCCAGACCGGACAAAGAGTCCTCGCCACCTACGAACTCCTGCGTGCGTAAACTGCCCGATCTCGCTACAGGCCAGACCTCGCTGCCCAAGGCGCCAAAACGCAGGGTCACTGCAATCCCAGGCTCTTCTGGCGACTATCAAACCATCACAACACCGCATTCCCCTCCGTCCTTCCAACGGCTTCACCCCAGCGTGCAGCAGCCGGAGGCGGAGCCGACTCCGAGCTGCATGGCCCCGCCTAATAGCCACTCTAGCCATGCAGAGCACTGGAAGGGCGTCATTCCTAAAATCACTAGATCCTCTTTGATTAGATGGAATTCATCACAGCAGAATGCATTTCTAGCCCCGCGCGACCGGCACTGTACTGGTAAACTCACGTTAAATAGCAGAATTTAATTAACGCCCCAAGGCATGAGTTGCGACCCTAGGTAGCCAGACACACTACATAATGTGGACAAACACCACATTCATGACACGGCCCCACCGGTGGTCAGACTTACACCCTTTGCTATATGCGGCGTGCTTAACACCATTTAGGTCAGCGTTGCTGGGTTTCTTGGCCACTTCTGTCCCAGCACCAACGCTTTAGAAGTGGTAAAGGTTAATGAGCTCTCTAGCTGTTAAATTTCCTTACGCAAAGCGTCTGAATCGACCGAGGCAACCTCGATGTGCAGTACCAGAAAGTGAACGGCCCAAACCGAGGCTCCCCTCTGGGGCCCCTTGGGTGCAGTTAAGACACTTACGCGGAGACGCGCCTGTGGCACGCCGCCCAATAGCGTTATGTTCTAATAGGTTTATTCCCAGAGCACGAGATACATAAAATTACAAAATAAAGAAAAAAATGTTGCAATCCATAAAAATATCTTATTAATAAATAAACATATGAAAATATTTTTCAGGATAACCTTTACGATCTTTTAAATTATATTTTATGTATAACGTTGCTGAAGTAATTTTTTTTAAATTTTTGAAAAAGAAAGGTAAACAGCGCTACTCATAACATGTGCTGTCGGTGTCTATTGTTATACTTTTCTCCACGCCAACCTTGAGTGGTTGATAAAGTTTGATAGATGTTTTTGTATTGCTTTGCAGGACGTATAAGGTTCACTGGAGTTTTTTATTCAGTGTAAAACTGAGAATTAGACACTATATAGTTTGGAACAAGCATCTATAACGTTGAATACACTAATTTAACTTTTTAAGTAGATCTAAAAAATCATGAAAAAAAAAAAAAAAAGCAGAATTTAAAACGTATAAAAAGTAAACATAGTATTTCAGATCCTTACTCTATTAAATATGTAATAAGCTATTCTTGTGGGTATAAAATAACAAACACGTTGGTATACAAAACTATTTAGTAATATTTTCCATTTAACCATTCTGCTCGAATATTGCTATCATTTAAGCTAGAAGAAATGCCTAAAAATACTGCTAATAAGTATTTTTATGAAAAATGTTATGAATCTATTCCTCAAAATATTTATTATTTGAAATAGCTTCACTTTACAGCATTAATTAAAGTCAAGCGGTTTGAATTTTGTAGTTGAATATATATTTAGCTGTCCAAAGTTGTCATTCAATTATAAATTGTCTTAAATTTAAAAAAAAAACAAAATTGAATACATGCTTAAAACTTGATTTTATGTTAGTAAAGAAAAGTAATGTACTTTTATTGATTTTTGGATCATTTTTCAGATTTTTTTGGTTAACAAATAACCACTTAATAATTCAGTTAAGGCCTTCCCACCCTACTTAATACCCAAATAATCAAAATCAATTTCAGGAAGTTGATAATTTAAAAGTTTTTAGGTTACTTTAAACTTTTCTTTATACTCCTAAGAACAAAAAAAAGCGAATTAATTAAAATACTGATTGAACACATACCAATACAATTTGGTGTAAACGAAATCCAAAACACTTTAATTAATCTCCTTAAAGACCTTCGGTTTGGTCGCCGTCTGATAAGGAAGGGTTTCCAAACTGGATAACAGGGTTTTTGTAAGGATTAATCAAAGATAGCTTTAATGAAATTTTATCGGAACACCTTTTTATTGATAAAAACAATATTACTCAATTTCACAAAATTTCAAAGATAAATTTGAGTTTTTTTCAATTAGCCCAAACACCAAAAAACCAAATTTTTTATTATCCTTAAATAAAACGAAAGCCATTAGAAAACTCTAACAGTAACACGGGCCGAGCCGTGGACGGGACTCATTTATAATAAAACACAATATAAAACAATTAAAATCATCATCTTCTCATCATTATCACCTTGTTTTCCCAATGTTTACCTTTTCCATTGTACGCCTTCTCCATTATGGGGTTTTGGACCCAAGTATTTCATTTGACATCATCTCATCACCTTGAAGTCCCTTGGACATGGAACCTTCCCCTTTCACCCCTTTAACCATTGAGGTTTGGGACCATCCCACCACGCTGGTCCAATGCGGGTTGGTGGGTGGACCGAGGGTTTTATTTGCCCATCCGGACGCATGGATCCTTTACTTTTTCAGACAATTGGGTGATTTCCAATTTCCCCTAACCAACCAAGGAAACAAAACCGGGAAATTTGTTTGGTCCCGCAAGGCAAACCCCGATTTTCCGTTTTTAAACAACGCCCATACCTCTAGGTTAAGGCAGTATTTAATTTAAACTTAATTTAAAAAATACCTTTCTTTATTTCATCCAATAAGGTAGTTTTATAGTAATTTATTAAATTATATCAGTTATAAAAATGTGAAGAGTGTCGAATTTCATACTAATAAATGAAGACTTTAGGAGTTTTGAAAAGATTTTTAACGCTTTTTAAAATATTATTTTTAATTTTAAAGAATACTGATTTATTTGAAACGATGAAATATATTTTAGTCTCTTTTAATTCTATAAAAACTCTTTATTTATAAGGTTTTGCTAGTCTAAATCTTTGGAATCCCACTTATCCAAAAAAAGTTAAAATTCATAAAATGTTCCCAACCATTCTTTCTTTTTACCAAAGTTTTCACCTTCAGTGTCCCTTACTTACCTAAGTGTATCGATCCATTAATCAAACAGTTTTTTTCTGTCTTGTAATCAAAGAATATTTTACTTTCAATAAATTCTTACTGTTTTATAAGGAAATTCCATTTGGACAAGGAAAGTAGAAAACCTGATGATGTTTACCTGTTGTTTTTAATTTTGTAATTTTTATTCTCTTTCTAATATTTTCATAGGAAAACAATTTAAAGTTTTTTTATTATTTATTCTTATTTTTGCGATTAATGATGTACTGTATGTACTACGCCTATAAAGGTAATTACAGTAATTTAAAAGACAACATCACAACGCTATGCCGTACATTGCCGTACATGTACAAAGAACGTTTATATCTTATTGTTCCCTTCTACTTGCACTACTCCTACTTCTTTACTTAGTATTTATTGTTGTCCAAAGTGTATTCAATGTTTCTTTACATATTCCATTACTTACTCAAATTACACTTACTTGTTTAATTAAATAAGTAAGTGTTAAAATTAATTACTTTACATTACTTATTCAATTTAAGTTCGAAAAGTTATGTAACTGCAGTTTACAGACAGGAAATTTCAGCGAAACATGCCTGGAACCGACACACGTTACTGCAATTTCCTCCTTCAAATTGGATACCTCAAAACGTCATGTCGAAAGCTATGTTTAAAAGATAACATATAGTATATGTAACAGTATAACATCCAAATTGTAAATATTGTATCATGTCATACATTGGGCTCAGCTGCAAAACGAAGTTCTCGAAAATATTACATTATTTATTGATAAAACTTTTACCTAAATTACTGCGTGCCGCAAAGGAATTCCAAGCGCTGGCTTTTCTAATAATACAGTATCACAATCACTACATTATATAAAACAATGTCCCTTTCTCTGTCCGTATATCCCTATATATACTTAAATCTTTAAACTACTTAACGGATTTCGATGCGGTTTTTTGGACGGACGGATGGACGGATTTTAAAAAGATAGTGATCGACGAGGAAGGTTTATTTGTAACACATTCTTAATATTACACATATATTTTCTAACAGCAAAGCTCCCGTGTGAAGCAGGGGCGGGTCGCTAGTTGTTATTATAAAGGAGAGTTTGTATTTGCTTTTACCTGATTTATGTTATATATATATACACGTGTATATTCCGAATATTCTAGAGCGTGCAAGTTTTAATTTCAAACAGTATTTTTGTAAAATAAATAAAAATACTTATCAAACAGACAATACTAAATAAGCAAAAGTTTTAAAAAAATATATGGTATTTAAAAAAAACGGGGATAAATGAAACTAACTCTGGTAATAGTCGTCAGTACAATTTTTTGTAAATTCAATGAAATCAAAACAATACTATTTACATCTTTTATTTGCGGACACAAGTCTACGACACAAGGAAAAATTTGTGGATGTAATTTTTTAACGTAATCGATTACTTTAAATCACAACAAAGTGTGTCTGCTCAGAAATTAACTTACATTTATATACATTACGGAAAAGAAACAATAATGACATTCTTCTACATTGTTATGTAGCCCAGGGGGCGCATATAATAAGGGAACAACCAAAATTTTCTCCGCTCTAAAAAAACCCACGACCGGGCTTGCTATTTGATATTTCATTTCAAATTCTTTTACAGTCGAAAATTGTCGTGAACTTGTGATATTTATTGTAAAATTGACAGACTTTTGACATTTTTAACATTTTAATAAAAAGGTACTTTCAGTGAATACTGTCAGAGAAATAGGAGTTATTTATTAGGACTTAAATATCGCTCAGTAACAATTTTATAAATATATTAAAATTATAAACAGAGATATTTAAAATTAAAGAACAAAAAATGAACCCAGAATACGTTTCAACAAAATTAATATGCGCTTTTGTATTTGCGTCTCTTTTTAAAAAATTCGGAGCAGATGATGATTAGAATATTGAGACCGAATTTGAATAATTAAAACATGAGCAATTTTTGAAACATTGTTCATAGAAGGTCAATAAAACAAGTACATAACCCAAAAGCGTAGACCGCGAAACGTTCTCAAAAGCGTAGACCGCGAAACGTTCTCCTCGACCCGGACGAGGAAGGGGTCGCTGAGACTCCGGACCCAACGGGATCCCGACATCAGACCCTACACACCTCACGAGTAGGGATAGCATACATTCACCTGTAGTTCGCCCTCGCTTACGAACACAGCGACACACACACACCGAGAATACTAGATACACCCGCGTTCCAGGGTGGTTCTCACCGCCCCATCAATCGATTAATACAGTCGCTAGAACGTCGGCGTCCGGTCCGTAAACCGATCGTCGACGATCCTTAGGAGACATAAAGTAATGCCTACCTCACGTACCTTCTGTACGTGTGGCCTTTATTTTTAGCAAAAAATGTTGGCCTCCTAGTTCGTGGGGACGGGAGGTTCTCGCGAACTCTGTGTTAGATGAAGCTTACTAAAGACATGAGTCTGAAAACATAACTTCAAGGATAAAAAAAAACATACGTAACCGTTTACAAATTTCAATTTGCGAATTAATCAAAACGTTTAAAACATACGAAATAAGATTTAATTGAATCAGGAAGCCTATGTCCAGCAGTGGACTAACACAAGGATGAAATTGATGATGAAGATATAAAACCAAGAGATTTTATCGATTATAACAAAACCTATGATGTAACATCCTCATATTTTCCTAAGAAATTTTCAGTATCATTGCGTTTCTTTTTATACCTAATGTTATTAATGATATATTATTTCAATAAGAGATTAAAATATCACGAGATATTTTTATAATCTAAATTAATTTATAATTTAGATTAAATTATCATTTATTTATAATTAGTCCCTAACCAAAGAGACTCCATTGGAGGGTTTTTAGACCGTAACCTACGCTGGTCCAATGCGAGTTGGTAGGTGATGGTCTTTACAATCCCATCCGAGTCATGCCCAAATTTGCCTAACCAACTAGTAAACAACAATGAGAACCTCTTGTTTCTTAAGCACAAGCCCTTACCATTAGGTTTCGGAGGTAGTTTATTATAAATATAGTTTTAAAATAAGCTGGCATGTTAAATCGAACTCCCATATTTAAACATTCGAATATTTTCCAAGCTTCTCAAAATTAGTTTAATTAAATCATATATAAATATGCATAGAATACAACACACATAACATAACATTGAATAGTTAACATCTTTTTGTTATTACCACACAAGTTACTAAAATCTATTCGGGTGGAATCTACATATTGATGAATAGATCCCTTCTAATAAAGCAAGTGTTGAACTACATGTAACTAGTTACGGAGACCAGAATTCATAAGTGACACAATTTATGTTAAATTAGTTTGAATAACTTTATTCATGAACCAATAATTGCAAGTTTCTCTATGGTGTATTATAATCAAGTAACAGTGTGAATTTGTATATACAACTGTTGAAAATTCATGCATATTTACTTATTAAACATACTTTAACGCATCAAATCCACTAATTTACGGATTTTTCGCATTACTTAGATATATTTATCCGACGTTTTTAATTTTGTTAACCGACGATTCGGATTCTTTCCAGCATCCATGATCGAGGGCAGACTGAAGAATTTGATGTGTATAAAATAATTATACTTTAACACTCAGCTCGGCGTGTTAAGCACTCCTCTGTTTGTGTTTTATCACACGCTTCGTTTCTTTATTTTCGGTCAAGCAACCTGATAGAAACTGTATCACTAACGCCTATAGACATTGCAATACCAGTGGTCTCATCAATAAACTGTCTTCCGTGAGACATGGTGTGTTAAGTCTTGTTTATCCAGTAAATACGCTGGCTACGGTGCCCTTCAAACTGGAACACAAATGTGTTTGTACGGTACTGCTTTGCGGCATCATAGCCCCCAGACGGTCCCTTGTAAAAAAGGGGACCTGCCAACGTCAAAAATAATATTTTAAACTTAATATCCTATTATTATTTCAATAAGTAAATAGCAATATTGACACGACTATTTCCACATAAATTATTTTTTTTAAACAAATGTTACATTATAAATTAGAAGGCGAAAATTTGGTAATCATACAGAATTTGTTTTGCAATGAATATTGTATTCAGCCAAAAGCTGGGGTCCAAACTCGTTAATATTGCAAAAAATAATTCATAGGATAAACAATCGACTTTTTATTTTCACATTCATCGGAACGATAAGAGGATTAACGGCAAAAGCAGTTACATATTTAAAGAATACTTCTCTGTTATCGCGAATTGCGTTTTATTTTATTTATTTATTATTTCTACCTACTTTTTAGTAGCGTGCGAATACATCGCGTTGTAAAACTTTTAAAGGTGTAAAGCTATAGAAGAAACGAATGTTGTGCGGAAAGGTTGTAATTATTGCATGCTTTAGATTTATGATTAGCATAGAACAAGAAAAATAGCTAGAGTAGAAGCAGGTTAAGACCTTAAATATCTATTGAGGAATTTTGACATCATAACTATTTCTTATTATTAGATGTTTCTGTCCCTTGCTTATTAAAAACAAAAGACAAGTAATAAAGTTAAGTAGGCATCGAAAACTAGAAAAATATTAGATATAATTGTATAGTAAATAAGGTTACATCAAAATTATTAATAACGAAAAAGTCTCAAATCATTACGGAAGCTTTACACACTGCTATTTATTATTAAGTAATTTACCTGTGGTTTGGAAATGGACTCCTATGACCTGACAAGTACCGGCGAAAGAAAGTTCACAGTTCTTTGTATCCGCTTATATTATATTATATTATATTATATTATATTATATTATATTATATTATATTATATTATATTATATTATATTATATTATATTATATTATATTATATTATATTATATTATATTATATTATATTATATTATATTATATTATATTATATTATATTATATTATATTATATTAGGTCAAAATAGTTACAAAAATAGAGCTAATATCCACAATACGAAATAAATAAAATGCGATAGTCATTTTAAGTCCTGGTGAGTAGCACAACAATAAAGCAAAAGGAATGATATTCTGGTTGAAATAGGTTTTTCATAAAATTATTTTTATGTGGGTGGAATATAAACAGATTTAAAGTAAAACTAGATAGAATAATAGAGATAATATAGAATCTTAAAATAAATAACCAAAAGTGTTTTATAAAATGTGTTTTATAATATGTAAACTGCCTCCGTAGCCTAGTGGTATGGGCGTGTGCTTTAGAAACGGAGGTCGTGGGTTCGAATCCTGCGGGGACAACAAATTTTTCATTGTTGTTTCCTAGTTGGTTAGGAGCAATTTGGGCCCGATCACCCAATTGTCTGAAAAGTAAGATGATCCATGCGTCGGTTGGGCATGTAAAAGTCGGTCCACCACCAACCGCATTGGACCAGCGTGGTAGGATACGGTCCAAACCCTAATGGATAGGGTGTATTAGGGAGCCTATGTCCAGCAGTGGACTAACAAAGGCTGATGATGTATGTATGATGTTTATATTAACCCAACACATGCGTATAAGGTACTAATTTCTAAATATCATGATCACCATCATCAGCCTTTGTCAATCCACTGCTGGACATACTCCTCTCTCTAATGTACGTCACCACTTCCTATCTTCGGCTATTCTCATCCAGCCCACACCGGCCACTTTGCGAATGTCGTCACTCCATCTTGCCGCAGGGAGTCCCACACGTGTCTTGTATAATTTATTGATTTAAACTTTTTGCACAAATGAAATGTATACAGGCGGGATTAATACTTGAGGCATTTAATAACAGTCAACCTGAGGGAGTTAACGAAAATCCAGCGTAGGTGCACTAGAAAAAATTAAATTAACACAGTGACAGTTGTTCCACTATATTTTTCAAAACATTTTAAATAAAAAGTAAGCTGTTATAATACTGATTCAAATGAATATATTGCTTTTGTGAAATACCGATATACTAGAAATATAATATTCTATGTAAAATAAGCAGGTAAATTATCGCAACAGAGGCGATATGCCCAATTGAGTGTTAATGTTTATGTTCTTTGTTGACATTTGTCGAATTGTTCGCAAGTTGTTTTCAACTGATTTTCACGTACGTGATGACAGGGTAAGTTTGATTTGAGAGAAACTTAAAACTGCGCCGTAATTTTTCGTAATTTCGTTAATAGACAGTTGTACTTTGAGAATCTTTCAATAGATCGTGAGATATTTACTAGTTCTGATATTCTTTCGTTTTGTCAAATGGGTGTCATGGTAAAGTACATAATTCTATTTATATACTATTTAGAATTTAATTAATGAAGCGTTGATTAAAATATAATATACTTTAATATTCATTATATCTTAAACACCAAGCCAAACACTACAGGCATTATTAATTATAAACAGTTACAAGGAACGTAAGTATATTTATTTATTTAAACTTTTTGCACAATAAAATGTACACAGGCGGGCTTAATGCCTTAGGCATTTTTAACAGCCAACCCTAGGAAGGTTACGAAAATTCAGCGTGGATGTACTAGTAAGCAAAAACAGGCTATAACTTACAAAGTTAAACATATCCATATAGACATATATAGAAATATAATACAATTATATATATACACACACATCATATATATATATATATATATATATATATATATATAAAGACATATATATACAAAAAAAAATCATATTTTGACGTTCAAGTGAAAATTACTCTACCGACGCCTCTTTCAAAAGACGTTTGCGCAATTTGCCTTTAAACTGAGCGTGACTTGTAGCCATTCTGATCTCAAGAGGCAGCCCATTCCACAGAAGAATAGATTGAATATGGAAAGACTTGTGACCGAAATCAGTACATATATATATACATCATATATTGTACTTTCTAAAATTTTTTGACCTGGATACACGGTGTAATTAAGGCTCTAAGTACAAATAAATGCCGCAATCACGAAAGGTTACGAATATTAAATATAATATACTACTCTACTGGATCATCTATAATGTATGAATTGCGTTTAACCATACCCTATTGTTCTAAAACAAAATTATACAAATTTTACAGTATAATCCAAATCCATCCTATTAAAATTGTATAATGGCATTCGGGTTCATAATTTCAGCCATCTGAAATTTTAGATAGGAATAAAAATTTTGAACCGTCAAATTATATCACGGTTATCTATTAAGTAACAATTGTTTAAATGATTAAAGTTCATACTGGAAATAAAATATAAAGTTTTAAGATTAATTTGTAAATTAAACCAGAACAGATGGTAACATCGTAAACCATAGTAAAGAAGCGGAGTCGTAGACTGTCAGTTAGTTAATCTGGACAGCTCGGTAACAAATCGTCAAAAAGAACGCTAGAAGTAGAATATGTACAAAGACATGATGATGCTCATAAATGATTCCAATTTTAACTTATTTAAAGTTAAGATTAGTTTTATTTTGCATAAATATATCCCGTGTAATAAAATTAACTCTCATTTAACCAGCGTGGTGGGTTACGGTCCAAGTATCTAACGGCGAAAGCGTGCATTACGGGAGGCCCTTGTCCAGTAGTGACCTAACACAGGGTGATGATAATAATGATGAACAAAATTAATCTCATAAAGAAATTCTTGTTCCTATATACAGACAGCAGGATTTTTAAAAGAATAAAATATTTTCTGGACACTCATGCCAGTGTATAGATAGTTCTGCATAAACGTTTAATCGTTAAATGTTAGAATTAAAATAGAGGCTTTCGTACTTAAAATTTTATCTTATTAATTATTTTAAATACGAATTGATCATTTAATAAATTCGATGGGCACATATAAAAGGTTGGTCCCGGTTGTCAAGACCATCTAAAAATTTTCTGGCAACTAATTTGTCCATAATATGCAGGTAACCTTGTGTGTTATAGTGGTCAGATGCTAGTCGCTCTGCATATAAGCAGTTATTCAGGTAAATATGCATATATTAGAAACCGACCTTATTATTACTTGGAAAAAACGGCTAGGTGAAAAAAAATCAGATAATTTTTTTGGATAATATTGACCAACTGCAAACTGAAGGCCTTTTAATTCTATGGAGAAGCAGTTTTGTATTTATTGTTTTATAATTTATCACCGTTTTATAATTAATTTTTTGGATTACAAAAATAACAAAGAAGTTATTAAATATTTTATATTGTATTTAACCTTCAACAAACTCCGTTGAAGATTTACGTACCTTTGTAAAGGTTTTATTAATACATTGTGGGACCATTTGTAGATCTCTGTATATAAACTCATAATTTATTATCCAAGACATTTTAAACATGATTAACCAACCGTACCCTTTGTTGTATAAGATTAATTAGTATCTTCATAAATATTAGACGAAAAGTGGATATAGAAAACATTCATCAACCGTTCTGTAAAGTTATTGACATACCCGCGATATGATTAATTTACAAACGACGAAGAGGGAAAGACATATTTGTTGCATGTTATTGTTTGGTGGGCGTTTACTTTACTCCTAGGCAAAAGAAAAGAAGAATCGTAAATCTAATAATCCATCGAGTTACTGCATATAAAAAAAACTGAAACGAATATATAAACAAAAGGTTCATTTATATAGCTAATAAGCAAGCTAAAAAAGCTTAAATAAACTAAAACATTCTATTACATATATAACTTATTTTACGATCTAGTAATTTCTATTCATACAAATCAAGCGTCACAAGATTCGAGCCTGCAAAGGTATTTAACTTTATAATAGGCAGTAAATTAAAGCGGTGCTAATGGCCATGTCAGCTTTAAAGTTATTTGTTCCTTGCGAAGAACCTTATTCAGTTAAGAGCGTTCGCAAACTGATCATTGTACAGTTCCTTCGTTGATCCCGAAGGTGGGTTACTCTCTCCAGTTTATTTTATTTTTTCAATAACTTCATAACTCATGATCTCAAACATTTTTCACGTAAGCGCACTGTTTTTGAGTATGAATTATGTAATTTACAACAAAAGTTTTCGTAGTTCTTATAGCTTACACATATTTTTAATGCTTACTTAATCTGTATCGGTTACAAAACTTTTAACAAGTTCAAAATAATTATAACAATGGTTATAAAATGTTTGTCGTAGGTTGTGTGGTATATTACTAGCGTAGATGGCTAATAGACAATGAGCGAGGATAATTATGTGGACAATTATATCAAGCTCATGTCATGTGCTTAGAGTTCAAGTTGGAGACTAATTACTATAATGCTCTGGTTGCCAATCATACTTTTGTTATACGGAAATAATTAAACGTCTTGTCTCTTAGCCATCGACTCTTTGAGGTACATTTTATTAATTAGCCAGTGTCAGAAGCTCAAATACTGCAAATATCTATTTTAAGTATTTTTTCAAATTAGAAGTTAATAAACATTTTAAATGTAATAATAAGTAATGTGTTAATTTATTCACATTACAATATTAACAAGTTTGAGTGCATCTCTTAATTTTTACTTTTGTCCTTTTTGTTGGTCAACTTATTTTTTTATTCTCTATTCTGTTACTGGTTGAGAATTTACATACTACACAAGTAATACGTATAAATACGTTTTCAAAACTGGGCTTAATATACATACACGGATGTTTATCATACTGCTTCAAAAATTCTCTCGATACTAAAAATTTGCTCTTAGTGTTTATTTCTGTTTGATAATAGGATGACCACTGAGATTCAAGTTGACTAAAATATAATAACACTTGTATACATCTCGAGAAGGCTTGTTTTAATAAGAGACCTGTCATAGGTGATCAGGATGTACGATTTTATATCTGTAAAAATATTGGTTTTCCTTTGATATAGGAAAAAAATCATTAAAAGTAGATTGACGTTCATAGAAGCTCGACAGAACGTAAATTGAATGAAAAAACTTGAATTTAAATGTGAATTTATGTGTTTTCTATAGTAAAGTTTTATAGGTTCTTGAATACGTGACAGTAAACAAGCTATTTTCGTTAATGTTCGTCAGGTTACTTCATACAGAGTGTAATAGGGCCCTGTCCTCCTAGATCTTTTTTTTTTGTAATAAATATTTATTTTCAAGATCTGTCAGAATACAAAGTACAAAAATGTAAGCTTCTAGATAATGATAGATATCATTTATGTACAAAAGAGTGTTTTAATAAAGCCCAAAATGAGAACTATTGAATTTCGTTAGCAGTGTAGTCTTATTTTGTTCCTAACATTACACTCCTAAACAAGTTCCACATAAATATTTAATAAGGGAGTTCAAGATGATTACTACTTGCTTAGCGCTTATAGATGCTGTTGTAAATTATTTTTCTATTAGTAACACTAATGTAGAATAATTAATAATATTGTGCTAGATTTCTTAGACTACTTAGACAAATGCAAAGACGGGATGAAGTATTTTGGTTTGTATATGCATCTCAAATCCTAGAAAATAATCAGGTTCTGAAAAACGAAATTGGAATAAGGTTCAAATAATATAAATGTGTTTGTTCCAGTAACCACATCGTTTACAGTATGTCCTGAATTATAATAATTTTTATTTCAATTATGTAAAAATTTTAAATTTCACGATAATAATAAATTTAACCGTCCTTTTAATAAGTTTTTTTTGTGACGTATTAAGACTATAAGACTAACTTACATACTAACGGATAGCTTTTTTAAAGAGCTTTCTTTCTTTATTCAAATTTATATCGACTACATATCAATAATTATAAATGTTACTAGTGGCATATGTTTTGAACCCGAAGACAATTAATCTCGAGAAAAAACTGTACCCAAGAGGAATGCGTAAAGTAAAAGTTTCGATCATTTCATGTTCATCAACTTCACTTTTATAAAAATCCTTCTAGACACACACTTATTTTTTTAGCAACTAAAACAATCCTCCAAATCGTCAGTAATGCTTCAGTAAATGAACTCTTCAATTAACAAAAACCAACATTAATCTCCTGATTTAGATATCTCGTTTTTTTATTTTTAAGAGGCGAAATCTTTAAAGATACCGCGAGCACACTGGGCATGTGGATTTCCACCACTAAAACTCATCAGTTCCTTCTCCGGCGATTTCTGGCGGCAAAATCGATTCAGCATGCGATCGCTATGCGCATGAATAGAGCAGGGCCAGCCATTTATTGCTCCAGAGCGTTTTTGCACTGTGCACTCTGAGCCATGATGTTAACGGATGTTGACTCCATTATCAACACCCGGTACACTCGTAGGTGTGGCATTAGGTGAGCGTAAACTCGCCGCCTCGCTCTGGGCGTTGTCGGCGAATACGCGCCGAGGAGGATCTAATTCCTTCCGCTCAGTGGAGTTTTTGGTAGGACAGCCTCGCAAAACGAGGCGACCGTCTCCACGACCTCTCTTTCTACCATGGCGCAGATCACACCAGGTAATAAGAGGTCATTGCCAATCTACTCGCAGAGATTGGCTCGCTCACATTACCAGCGGGCAGTCGCAGGAGGTGAGCTGTGTCATCATCGCAATCGTGATGACACTCGCTGTTGCCTCCTCCAACGGTGTGACAGAGATCCAACAGAAACAGCAGTGCCCTGAAAGGTCTTGAATCAGCCGAAAGTAAGTGTTCCGTGGCGGCGGTCTACCCACTCTTTTGAGGAGCGGACGTACTGCCTTACTGTTCACTGTTCAAGCACTGGCTGACTTCCACCGCGGCAACATCCTCATCGCGGAATGACGCCATTTCTAACTCTTCCAGAGGTGGAGCTACACTCTAATCGGCTCTGTGCGATGGCTGTAGACCTCGCAGGACGCGGCGTCAGGTACCAGGGAGGGTTCAGCCAGTACGCTGCCGCTCATGTGAGACCGTGCCTGTATGCAGAACTGCCCTCGCCGCCATGTCCCGCTGTTGCTCTATACACAGTGATCGATTCTCCGTGATAGGCATCGGCCCACGGTGCCCGTAACACGAGTAAGGGTACAGCATGCCGATGTAAAGTCTTCGGCATGATGCTGGTCCTCTGGTTTGCAAGAGCTCGAGAGCAGATGCCGTCCCATAGCTTAGAAGCGAGACTTCGAGAAAATGTTTCCGAAGTTTCTCCTGGCTGTCGAGCGTCAGCCCCAGATATTTCATCTGGACTTCAACCGACCTAGTGCCGCAGATGTTAAGCCTGGCACCAGGTAGTAGATCTTGCCCTCGGCCATGAAAAGCAAAGTTTTCCCAGGGTCGTGATTAAGTGTCATCTGCATAGCAAATGTCACGCAACCAGCAAGGAGGAGTACGAAGTCCGCTGGTACAAGTCATATCCCACGTTCCATAATAGGGTCCTAAACAAACCCTGAGGAACTCCGCACCGCATTTCTCTTCGATAAATTGTACAACCCGACCGACCAGATTGTGGTTAAAACCCGATGATCCGACGGATGTACATGGGCAGACCATGGAACCTAAAGGCCACCTCAATCACCTCAAAGGGCAGTGAATTAAAGGCGTTGGCGATATCAAGAGACACCGCTAACAGCACTCCACCTCCCGAAACAAACTCTTTGGAAAGACCCATTAGGTTTGAAATAGCGTCGATCGTAGACCGCTTAGCCCGAAAACCATACCGGCAATCTGCCAGGTCGGGTCCCACGCTGCGAAGATGATTGACGATACGCACCGTTCTTACCCGCATCGTCGAGCAGCGCAATGGGATGGTAAGCGGGACAGCGAGTCTGCAAGTCGTCCCACCTTCTTTAGTAACACAAGTCTTCTTCCTTCCAGCAGGAACCGGAAGGAATTGACCCTGCTCGAGGCTGCATTCAGGTATCTTCACTACCACTCAGCTTAATCACCTAGGGCTGGTGCCAGTACGGCGCCCCCAGCCATACGATCCGGTCCAGGGCAATTTGTTTGGCTTTGAGCTTCTGGATGGACACACGAAATTTTTGCCAGATCCTGATCATGGGAGATTTCAACCACTTTGTCAGGAAACAACGCGGCCATCAACATGCCTTCTGGCAAATTGGCGATTATAGGTGATCCAACACACCTGGCGTCTTTGGAGTATAGCGCGGGCGGTGGCATTGAAGCGTCACAAATTCTCCAGGCTCAGGCGAACTTGCGTAGCCTCCTCCTGCTACCATAACGGGCTTGGAGTCGCATCGTCGAAGCTTGATGATTGACGCTCCACCGCTACATCCCTGTTCAGCTGGGCTAGAGACCACCCGAAAGCTGTACGCATGTACTGACGGAGCCGTTTTAAAGCGTTAGGCCGAACGCAACGGCCTATTCCTGTCCCATTCCTGAGACCCCACAAACGCTCTTGGCATTAAAGTCACCGAGATGATGGCTGTCTCAAAGACTTGCATGCCCAACAACTGCCCTGATCTCATCCAGAGTCTTTCGACCTGTGCGAGTGGCTTGCTTGAGGCAAGTAATGCCGAAGAGCGCAAAGTCTTTCAGGTGGCGGACGTAACCTTCTACTCGTGCGACATGACATACTTAATACGTAATACGACGTAATGACAGCGGAGAATAACGCACTCCTGTAGGGAAAGCAAGCTACCTGTCATATCCGTGTCTCCCACCCAATTGGGTCGAGTCGATATGATACGGCACGAGATACAGCCGCGTCAATGGACCACTCGACATGTATTCCAGGAAATATCCTGCGCATCAGTGCAGTGATTCAGATTAGCTTGGATAGAAAGTTTATGGACGCAAACCTTTAAGACTCATAACTTCCTCACCAAGCTGGCTTGTTATGGGCTTGGGCAGGAGTCCTGACGGCCAGTTTCATCTTCCTCCGAGGGGTGGCATTTTATACCACTAGCATACATGATTGGTTTGCTTACCAGCCAATGCACAATAGCGAGCAGTGTAAACCTGCTATGCAATTTGCCACAATGTGCCTTGTTTACCACAGCGGAAGCTAAATGCTGCGATCAACATTAGAAGTGCAACGACGACCCGTGTGTTCACCTCTAGGCAGCGAACAGTGCATGGTCGCTGTTCCAGCACTGCACCGAGTGGAACTCGAACCACTAGAAGACGTCCGTCCTCGGTGAGAGCATTGCAGGCCGCTTTGGCATTGTACCCAGGGCACCTGCGCTGAATATTCCGCGGTGTCTATCGTCGCCAATCCGAGCCCGATTGTAGTGGGCGTCCTCTATCTCTTTGGAGGTGATTACCTGTTTCGGCACCTGTTCGTCTCCGGATGAGTTCATCCGATTTTCCTCTGGGCGCTTTAGTCCTTTGGCGACGTCATTATCTTTTCGAGAGGTCTTTTCTAAGAGCTTTAAGCTGACACTTCTGTCCCGGCTACGTGCAACAGAGCTATCCCTGAGGATTATTCCTGACTGCTCCGCATAAACTTTAAGGCCCGACCTGTAAGGCGTTTGGTGCCCCACCCAGAATACGTGGAGCAGCTGTACACTAGATTTCGCCAATGTAGAGGAATTCTCCTTGCTGGCAAGAGGTACGCTCCAAGGGCAACAATGATCTATTGCCATCCGTCGTTTACATTTTATTGCAACAATTTATTTACCTTTCCCAAACCCATACGTATGAGCGCTAAAACGTCGCCTAAAATCAGCACACGTAGATTTTTATAGAGGTTTTCCGCGGCCGAAACCCCGATCCTCTCAATGATGGGTCCGGGTCAGAAGACCCACTCGCTGATCAGGCAGAGACCAGCAGGCCCCGACAAGAATCCTCAATTGACCCCCGTTTAACGCCTTGCAAAACTCTGCAAGACGTCCCTCATCAGCCAGTTTTTGTCCGCGCCAGCCGTAGCCGTGCCACCCATATCTGGGGCGTTACCCTATCCGCAACCTAGGGACGCGCCGGATGGGAGATCTGACAACTCCCACCGGTTTAGATATTTCACTATGTCAGTGGTAGATAAGTTATGGTCTCTCATAAACCTGCCATAAAAGTTGTGCGAGACAGACAAATCATCGAAAGATTTTATTAAAATCGTAAACTTAACAGTTATTCAAATTAAATTTAAAAATTAAAGAAATTAAATTTTTAGTCTAATTAAAAACATTCAAAAAGCACGCTTTGAAATGATTAAGTATTCGAAATACATTGTCAAACAATAGGTTGTTCAAATTTACTAAAAGCTTCTATAAATAATTATTTTCTACATTTATAATAATACTTATGTTGAATAAAGGAATCAGCACTTATATTTACATATAAGAATATTTATTCGGTCCCTTTTAGGGCTTTGCATCGCGTTGCTATTTTATTGCAGACCCAATTGCTAAGAACGTACTTGAACAAATGTAGGAAGATATAAAGCCTTACAATTTATTGCCTTAGGTAATAGAATAAGGGATTCGTTTTTTCAAATGTGCTACATGAGATAAATGTCTTGAACTTGAAACAGTTAAATAAATATGGGGTAACTTAGGAAAAAATACATACTTTTGGTCGAACACTTTTATTATGCGACCGAGCAATAAGTAAGCGACAGATATCGTTTCTGAATTGTGTCGTAGTCAAGTTGTAAAGTAGTAAAGTTGTTTTAACACTAAAAATATTTAAATTGTACGGAGATGTAAAGAAACCATGTTTACTGTTCGCGGAGCGGGGAATGTTTGACAATACATTCTCATTAAGTGCCGATAATGTGTTTTGTAATATTATAAAAAAGACATGAAAGTACAGTATTGAGAATCACGTGTAATATAATGGCCATGATACGTATCCGATAGAGTTCTAATTGAATATACCATTATTCAAGACAAAACTTCAAAAGTTAGCTTCTTATCTTGGTAAAATGAGTTCTTAGGATTATAATCTTTTAGCAACCAGACAGACTAATTTATGTTGCACTGTACCATACTCCGTATAACTCGCTAGCGGGTGAAAATCGTGCATGTCTTATTACTCATTGAAATAAATCAAATTTTGCAACGAATAAAAAGTTTCACTGTAGATATAACAATTATAAAAAATGTTATGACATAATTTTTCCACAGCGACAAAGTATATTTTTATTACAGACATAATAACCAATTCAGTTAAATTTTATACACAGGAGCTTTTTGATAAAATCTCTTTGTTGCGTAATATTTTTGAAAGCTTGCTTCGGGGAATATCAAAACATTATTTTAATTGAGTGGACACTGGCAAACGCTGCGTTGTTTACCCGCCGGTCGTAACAAGAGTTCTCAATGGAGGTTTCAAATGTATTTTTAGTATTCCGAAGCTTTAATATATTAAAACCGTATTTGGGTTCTTACATTTTTACTCATACAGAACACTTAATAGAATATCTTTATTAATATCTTTGCCGGAAAAAGGGTGTAATACTTTTGGTTATCGAAAAATATACGAAATCATTTATTTTCTCTACAAGATCTTCTAGATAAAAAAATACCATTATGTTTTTTGGTTTTTATATATAAATTGAAAAGTATTGTGCAATGTCCTTGTTATATGTGTGAATTTACAATATATTTATTGTTGTAGTAAGATAAAAGCCTTGGTTAGTGGTCAATTATCTTTTTTTAAAATGAAAGTCCCTTGCCAACTGATTGCCAAAAACATTGCTACTGGTTCGGAGTAGCTCGCCTCTGAACTGAGAAGGACCGTTTAAAGATACTCTGTGTAATATTTATTTCGTCACCTTTTTAATTTATTTTTGATTCACTAAACGTGCTATTGTAGTTATACATACTTTTTTTTTATTTAAAAAACAATTGGGGTGAGATTTCATTACAAAGTTGCTTAATCTAAAAAATAGTAAAAAGTACACATTGGAAAACCTTGAAGTCATGAACGTTCTTTGACATCATTTTTATATTTTATCAATGGTTTTATTTAACTGGGATTTTGTTGTATATATAAAGAAACATTATCCGATAAAAGTTTTTCTTCACAGGCTGATAGATAGAACAGACATTAAATATACAATAAAGTCAATCGAGATCGCTTCGACTAAACTGTTGGAGAAAAACTTTACGTATTTATTTATTTATTTATTTACTCCTATTGCACAAAGAATCCAATGTACAAAGGCGGCTTAATGCTATATGCATTCTCTACTACCTATTGGTTTTAATATTACAGTTATATGCACATTATGTATATATCTGAGTAATAGACTCCTTTGTATTTTTATAAAGCGTGAGATGCGCATTGCAGGCGTCACTTTTCATTGCTTCTAGAATGTTCGATCAAGATCTTGAAAGAAAATGTCAAAATAGGAAAAGCTGCATATATTCAACGGAAAACGTAACGACTTTTCAGAGAGATATTCTTATAGTACGGCCGAATTCTTGCACGTCAACTGTGCAGCCATATTTTAACGACTCGAAGACGTGTCCTCTCACTCACTGAAGAAGAAATTACTTAAACCGAATTCTTATTTGGATTCGATTCGATTCCATCGTATTTGCATTAAAATTTCTCCTAGTAAATTCTTATTTTTAAATGTATTGCATTGTGACGTACGAATATAGATAATTTATTTAAAAATGAACAGTTAAGTTGAATTATACCAGACCCGTGTCTGTGGTAAGCTTTATCTGACACGGAACATAACTGATTACTTCTATTGCTGCTCGAACGTAATAACTTGACACTTTACTATTTAGAAATGTATTTCAGTTGCAATAGTATTGTACCAAAATTTATATAACTTTATTCAAGAGATTGCTCATCAGACATCTATAAGATTATTTTGAGTAACCGATTCCACAAATATTGCTGCATTATACATTTATATATGAATTAGTAATGGTAAGTATTTACATTACTGAGCCCCCGTTTATACGCTCAATAGTCCCATAAACGAATAAGCATAAAAACGGTCAAAATATAGCATATTATACTTGCCATTCTATAGACAATAAAATCAATATTAATTAATTTTAAAATCAATTTACATTACTCTTTTTCGTAACCTAAGTGAGAAATAACTTTTAAAGTTTATAAAAATTATGAAATACTTTCATTATCGGAAACCGTTTTTAGCAAACAGAATTATTCAACATTAACTTGTAAACTTTCCTAAACTGTTTAAAATAACGTTCTAAAGTATTTCTACAATTAATTAATCACGCGAGTATATGTAACCCTTTCAATCGTAAATATACATAGAAGGGTGTTTTCGACCTAAGCATTTATAATCGTTGCGTTTAATAATTAATAAACTGCCATTTTCAAAGCAATTAACAAGATGGCTGTTAACGAGTGCTGACACAACATATGTTACAAATGTACATTAACATCAATCATTTTTTAATTTATTGTAAATCGAGATGATTTAAATAAAGGGAGTTCACCTTATTTATTATGATACATTATTGTAAGTTATAATAGTAGTATATATTATTACACCGGTATTTGCCAGTAGTGTGGTCCCCTGTTACAGGAGACCGTCTGGGGTACCACTGGTGCATTCTGCGCGTAACAGTAGTTGAAAACACGTATGTTCCGGTTCAGGGCACGTACCAGCGTATTACTGGTAAACAAGATTAACGCCTATGGTTCAGGCCAGGCAGCGCGTCGGTGACACCACTGGTTCAACGTCTGCGGGTGTCGGTGACACTCCCATCAGGTGCCGACTGCTCGTCTGTTGCGTATGATACATAAAAATATTAATAATAAGTTAGTTATAAAGATCTAAAATTTGAAAATTATTAATTTTAGAATTTTTAAGTAAAATAAAAATTATTTAAATCTTTGTGTGATCACCCATTTGTCTGAAAAGTAAGATGATCCATGCGTCGGATGGGCGTGTAAAAAGTCGGTGCACCGACTTACCCGCATTGGACCAGCGTGGTGGGATACGGTCCAAAACGCCCTAATGGATAGGGGTGTATTAGGAGAGGCCGATGTCCAGCAGTGGACTATCACAGGCTGATGATGTATGTATGTATGTATGTTAAGTGATTAGTTTAAAGTAATAAGGGACTCTGTCTTTAAGCAAATCTTAATTCTATATGGTTAGCATAAGTCAAATAATCTACTTGTCTTGCTATTCAATATATTGTAAATAGCCAATTAGTTTAATATATGACAGCGACGAAAGTTCGATGGTTATATAATTTTTGTATAGTATATTTTAATTTTTTTACTATATATACCTTCTGAAACTGAACCAAAGAGTAAGTTTGTTATACACGGTTTAACTTTTAACCGGTTGTCTTTGTTTAGACACGTACATACTCGACGAGGAAACTTTTTACGTTAAAAAGAGTTATTGCTTTATTCAGTCGGAATAATTCTACACACGCGTTAGCACTATAAACTTACTTGTTACGACTCTTCTTGTGTCACAAGAGTTTGTAGTCACTGTTAGTTTTAACTATCACTAAGCCTACGAAATGCTCATTAAATCTTTTTAATTCGAGCCAAGCTCTTCAAGCTTGGGATGCCTGCGCAAAATGTAGCGACATTCGCAAAGTGGCTTGGCATTTGAGAATGACTGAAGATAGAACGTGGCGTGCATTAAATATCTAACAGCCACTGCTGACTGCCTGGTGATAATGAGTTCTCGATACCTAAAAAGCTGTATCGCGTCATACCATTTCAAAATAAGTCATCACGCACAGGTAAACGGGTGAGAGCTGAAAATGTGAGTGGCAATTTACAAAAATGGAGGTTAAATAGGCACAGAAAGTAGGCACGGGTGTCCATTAAATTCTAAGACGCACGGATCCCATCTTAAGTTTTGAATCAATATATTCCTTATCTGTTAAATTAGTGTAAGAAACTCCTGCAGGTCTCTATGTATCATATATAGTATTCTAAGTTGTGTACAATTCAATAAAAATATTTTCGCAATCGGATTTTCTACTCGTGATAAAGGTTAATGACTGTGTCAACCTACAGAAGTAGTCTCCTTAACATTTATAATAAAGTAGGTTTGCAGTTACCGAAAATTGTCAGATTCAATATTTTCTATTTTTGTAAAATACTTTCTTATGCTTCGTTATTCGTAATAAGTAATCAATTCTACAGTAATTTATACTACTACTATATAATTATTATTAACATTATGTATAAATTAATAAACTTTGTTTATTGTTACAATCTCTTCTTAGATAGGCCTCTTGCTACTTTTAGGTAATTCATAATATGTACGCAGTTTATAATAACTTCAAGACGGTCGACATAAGGAAAAAATAAAGATTTTAGTTATAATTTAACCGGCAAAGGCAAAATTTCCTTGCCTGGTTAACAATATTTTTTGTAAAACAGCTTTTGAACAATTTGCACCGCAATAATATTTCCTTTATCGACAAAGATAGAGGACATGCAACCTTCAAAACTTTAGTTGCCAATTCCTTGTACAGATTCAATCATCCATCCAAATGGCTGGAATATAAAAATGTCTCAAAAGAAATAGTGGCCAGGGCAACGTACCATAGTCACGGCCCTCAGACATGAGCTTACGACAAAGGAGAAGTAGAGTTAGAGGCTTTTAACGTAAAACGATAGTTTTAGTTTTGTCCAGCCGTACTTCAAATGCAACATTTATCAGTTTAGTGTAGCCCACTTACAGTTGTGCTGAGTTTTCATTTTTGTTTATATTTTACATTGCATTTATGATTAATCTTGTATTCAGGGCAGTATATACTATACTGCTAGTATACTAGTAATAGTACAGAGGCATATTAACATATGCCCTGTGACTAAATTGGATTGCGCTTAACCAGGCCGAACGCGTGGGACTTAAAACTTTAAGATTCGACGCTCATTCGACGCTTAACCATGCGTCGGACTTGAGACTATGAAAAAAGTCGTTATCGTCGTCGCTTACCTCACTCCGTTGAGTCAGTTAGCAGTCCGCTCGGCTTGAATCATGAAGAAGAAAGTTATATTTGTTGCACTTTCTTATCGCCTAACTTATTAGCTGTCCTCAGTATAGAACGGCCAGTGAACGTATATACTTTGAGAAAATTATAAGAATTTTTAAATAATGTTAAATTTTAAAAACAGTTACGTACATTATTTAAAAAGAACGTTCAAAGTACTCAAACCGTAGTTGAAGCATGATATACCTTTAACGATTTGAAATTAAAAACCCCAGGGCAGGGAAACTTTGCATCGTAAATTATGTCGCTACTCAAACGAATCTTAGTAAATAAACTTTGTAAAAAATTAAAGAATTAGTACTACTAAAGGCTAAGCAACTTTCAGACAACCCAAGAATAATTTTCAAGAGTTTTGCTTTGTATTTTTGATTAATGTCTGTTAATTGCAGCACTATGTATAATGATGGTAGGTCTCTTTTTACAGAATATCATCTGAAAAAGGACCACTACGGTGCCTATTTTTGCCATATCTACACTATCAAAGATGCACAACACTATCACACATGAGGAGAGTTCCGCTTCAGGTAGCGGCTTACAAGTATTTCGGTCCTTTATATATTTAAGACCCTTCTTTTATACTCGATCTCGGATACACATCACGTCAATATCGATACTTCTTTTGTCTAATTACCGGCTTTACAAATAGTATTTTGCCTATAGTTATAATAGTCAATATCATGAATCTTTGAGAACAGCTTAGTTAAATTCCGACGAGATATCGTAAATAAAATTTGTTTAAATTATATATACCAGTTTTATTATTTTCCTCTTTTTTTAATATATTTATTATTTTTGTTGAGATAATTTGACTGGACTTATGCATTGAAAGTCCAGTCATTTGTATATCACATATTTCCTTTTATTATATTGTGACCTCTTTGTCTATCTATAAGAACAACACTTATGTAAATAAACGAAAAATGTACAAACAATAAAATATCTTATAATAAATACATGATATTTTTAGGATAACATTTACGACCTTTTTAAATGATATTTTATTTGCTTTATTAATAAATACGTAATGTATATATTTATATGTTATTCGCGTTACTTAAAGAAATATATTTATTCCGACGTTTCGTTCTTTCAGCATCCATGAACGGGCAATTAGTTGGTATATATCGGACATATAAGAATCTGAACGTCGGAATAAATATTTTTAAGTAACTGAAAAAACCTAAATTATAGCTAGGTTGATGATAATATAATAATCGGTAAATAAAGAAATAATTAAATAGTAATTTTATTTAATCAATGTATAGTATTCGCTAACAAAAGAAAATAATTACGTGTTTAAGTTTGCCTTCAGGGATATAAGTAATGAAAATGTTTTTGCATTACTTTGGCAAAGACGATGAAAATATTTGTTCAACATTCATTTTTTTCTTTTGGTAAGAACTAAAATTAGACACTTAAAAATTTGCACCAGTGACCGCCCCTATGCATAGAACTATGCTGATAGAAAATCTAATAAGCATGTAGTTAAACAATACGTTGTTTCAATACCTGTTTTTAAACCATCGAAATCATTGCGTAGTTTAAAAGATTTGAGCATACAGAGGATATAGATAAGAAACCTCAAACGTTTTCTACTTTGTAGTGAATAGAGCTACGAAAAAATGTATAGAGGTTGAATAATTTATAATTTTATTTTGTAATGAAACACACAAAAATCAGATTCAAAAACGGCGCCAAAAGTAACACAAACAATTCATCATCAAAACTCTATTATGCAAAATAAACTCGTTGTAATTATTTAATAAACTATTTACTAATTTTTCTGTTTAAAGCATTCTGTCAGGTACATGTGCATTTTGACCATTTTATATCAATGTATTCAAATTACAATTTCAGTCGTAGCTATACGTAACTAGTCATACTCTGTTAATGCTCAAAAATCTAATTCAGTAGCAGCTTGAGACGAAACTTTGTTAACTTCTTTAAATTTTTCTTTATATTCTAAGAAAGGAAAAAACTTATTAAAGACTTGATTGAATACACACCAGTACAATTCGGTGTAAATGAAATCCAAAACACTCTAATTAATCTACCGCTTGAGAGAACTGTGATTCACGTCGAATAGAAGGGCTTTATAATTTCAGCGATTTATGTGTATTCGAAACTGATTAATCAAAGGTAGCTTAGATGAAATTTGTAAAATTACTTATACACTTTATTTATATTAACACAATATCGGAACACCATTCGATATATCGATGTCAATATCGGAAATTGGCTCTCAAAAACACGGACGGAGCCGCAGACGTACTGCTAGTGTTACACTATACTTAATACCGACACACTTATGTCAGTATTTAAAACAATGTAAATAATATATTAAGAAATCAAGTAAGTTGTCTATATTATTTTTATATCATGCAAATGAATATTTTGTTTATATATCTATGTATTTGAACTATTTCTTTTGTAAAAATTTAAATGTAATGAAGAGTTTTGAGTTAGTTTTAACATATATGTTTAATTTTACAAACCTTTTTTCAAATACGGTATGTAAAATGGTTGTAAAATTAGAAACAGATAAAGATTTATATGCCTCCTTTCAAGTGTATCGAACTACCTAACTTTCTATATTTAAGACCTGTTTTTATACTGATCTCGACAGAGCATCAGTCATATCAATATTCCATTCTCAAATACCCTTTAGAAATAGTTTTCGACTATAGCTATAATAGACGATTTCATGAATCTTTTAACAACTAAAGTAAAATTCGCTGCAGATATCGTAACTAAAATTTGTCTTTATCTACTCTATGCAATGGTTTGTATTACCCGATTTTTATATAATCAGGTATTTTGTATATAAAGGCAAACTAGACTCACTAACTTGTATGATCTCATTTTATCTCCATTTTTTGTATAATGTTAGGCCTCTTGTCTATTATAAGACATAGAATATATGTCTACATGTTATAATTGTTGTCGCCAAAATATATTAAAAAAAATTTCAATCAATATAAATAAATAAAATTGATTTTTTTAATAACTTATGACCTCTTGGCAGGATATCTTATATAATAAGTGGTTGAGTACGATATCCATGTGATTTTTTTTCTTTTTATATTGCTAGCAGGAACTAGACGAACAATCGAAAGGCCACCTGATGAGAAGTGTGTTCGACGCCCTCTAGACATGGCAATACGGTATCACAACGCGCTGCCTACCGTGAGACAGGTGATGCTAGGTCTGTTAGCAAGTTATACGCTGGCGAGGCGCCCAGAACCGGAACAGAGTAGTGTTCAGCTGATCTTACTCGTTTCTTACGCAATAAAGGCACCCAGTGGTAACCCACATCAGACGGTCTTGCTAAAAGGACCTACCACCAGATTATATGAAAGAAAGCGAACAGGTACTCCAAGCATTTCAGGTATTGGATCGGTTCGCATTTTATTGCCCTTTTATTATTTTGTGCTACCCCTGGGGGTAAGGAACAATAATAAAACAAACTTTACCTTGTATTAAATTTCTTCATGACCCAAACAATATGTATGAAGAAATCGGTGTTTAATTGTTATACTTTTTATTCTTAGTTCATAAGAGTACAGAGAATGTTTTAAATTATTCCGTATCGTACTTATTGTTTAATAAGTGGTAATCATATTTAAAATCAAATTATTATTAGAGCTGAAAAAAATCTATAAGGTTGAATACACTAATTCATTTTTTTATTTTATGTTCTAATGCGAAAAAAGTAAAAAAAACAGATCTGATACGAAATGACCGCAACACAAAGAGTAACTCGAATTACACTTTCACTTCGAAATGTCTCGTTAGTAGTAGGGTATAATAAAGCAGTTAGTAATTATTTACAAAACTATTTAGTATATTATATTTAAGCTATATATTATATATATGTTATGTTTGTATATTTTTATCTTGTAAGCTAGAAGAACCACGTTAAATAATTAAGTTTATGGTGTCGCAAAAGTATTTTATGAAAAAAATTATAACATGCTATAATTTTCTTATAATAGCTTCATTTCAGGTAATTGTCATCAAGTGGTTTAAAATTTAGCAGCAGGAATATATGTTGTGAGTCCAAAGTTTCGATTGCCAATTAATAGTCTTAAATGTAGACGTAAAATAATAGAAACGTGGTTAAGACTTCAGTTTATGATAGTAAATAAAAGTAAAGTAGTTTAATTGATTTTTTAAACAGCATCATTTTTTCAGATCATCTTGGTTAACAAGAAAATTCACAAGTTACTATTTGAGTCGTAGCTCTCTATACCTAACTGTACTAATTGTGATACTCAAAATCTAATTCTAGAGGAGTTTGATAATCCCGAAACTTTTTATGCTTTTTTAAAGTCTTTTCTATACTCCTAAGAAAAAAAAAAGAGAATTCATCAAAACAATTATTGAATACACACTAATACAATTTGGTGTAAATGAAACCCAAAACACTTTAATTAATCTGCCGCTTAAGAGACCTCGGTGCGTTGCCGTCAGACATCTGGGCGGTGATTAGACGAAAAGAGATGGATCACCTCGATACTACTCATCGGGAGTGCGACGTTTGCTTGCTGTTGAAATCGTCAGCCAGGAGGATGGCTCTATTAAGTTCCAAGAGAGATTTAAGATCCTCTTCCATAGATTGGTGGGAGGATCTGCTCGGGCAGTAAACCGACGCTATGGTGATAGGCGCTTCACCTGTCATGGCCAGCCGACAGACCGAAACCTCTAAGAGCGAGAGTGACGGTGGGTCCACCGGTACGCAGTGCAAGGATTACTTGTAAGGAATGGCAGAGCCAGCGTCCGTGGCGGCGGCACGGCAGTTTAAATTTGGAACTTTTGGTCCCGAAATTGAAGGTTTTAAAAATGTTTCCTGCACTAACAAGACATCCACGTCGTGGTCTCGCAAGAACTTCGCAACCTCTTATCTCTGATCCTTCAACCCGTTCGCGTTAAAGAAAACTATTCTAATCGCGTGCGGTTTCTAATCGGCCCGGGCCGTCATTAAAGTTACATTTGAAAAATAGGCCTGAAGGGCATCGACGAGGTCGCTCACCCTCAACATGAAGTTGCCAGCATATTGGCGGCAACATATTCATCGGCGAAGCGGCCAGACCGACGGAATTAATTAATAAATTATTTAATTCGGTCGGCCCGAAAAATTACGAAATGCTGAACAACAAAAATCGCAACGAAAATTGCGTCCACGAACTACGGGTGTTAAACGTATCTCACTCTTAAAACATTGAAACATATTAATACACGCGCAGATAAGCCACGCGTGTAAAAACAAATCGATTCAAACTTGTAATCCGATATACGACCTATGTGTAAAGAAACGAACCCAGGTCGAATCGTGTTAAGTGCCAACTGCCGTAAATATAAATAAATCAAAATCAATGCAACAACTACCATTTGCTTCTTCTATTTGCGGACACAAGTCTACGAAACAAAGAACAGTTTGTGGCTGTAATATTATAACGAAATGTATAACTTTAAATCACAACGATGTGGGTCTGCTCAGAAATTTACTTACATTTATAAACATTACGAAAAAATTGGAGACATGCTTACAATGTAGCCTAAGGGTCGTATATAATGAGTACAACCAAAATTTTCTCCGCTCTAAAAGAACACACTGCGACCAAGTATTCCATTTCAAATTCCTTATTAGTCGAAAATAGTCGTGAATTTTTACTATTAATTTCAGAATCAATAGGATTTTGATATTTATTTATGTAAAGGCCTCCGGTAGGTTCCTACTGTTTATGGCTCATTATGAGGCTGCGGTTTGGTTCCGCCGCGCTCTAAGAGGAATCGGTCAGCCTGAGATTGCTCTTGACGACCGAAACCAAATTTATTACATAAAAATGGGATGCACAATTTCATAAGCTCTCGTATTTTTCAGAAAATGAATCGATCGGCCCATATATTTCTGCTTAATCAGGAAACAACGATAACACAATTTCGTTTCCACCCGCGGGATTTGACGACCTTCGTTTAATAAACCAATGGTGGACAGCACTCGGTCAAGGCAACGGCTGTATTTTTTTTTTTAATTTGATACCGACACACTAATTACCAGTCGTTCGTTTTTTCTGCGACACTGTAGTCATGATATTGAGAGTGCTAATTCAATATTCTGCCTAACTAATAATTTAACATCGCTCACTTTGTAATATAATATTGGATGGTTATGTTTAAAAGGTAAAGAAGAATAAAATATTTTTCCGGATTGTGACCGTTGTGACAAAATTAATATATTTTTTTTAATTAAAGCAAAATATGTCCTAATTTTATTTATAATTATCAAAACTTCTTACACATTATTTTGCTTGTCTCTTGTACTCTAACAGTCATAAAAACATAAAATAGTTATACAATAGCATACATAAATAATACATAAATACAAAAGCAATTCTAATTACGAGCACGAGTATCGAGGGTCACGTTCATCAGTAACGATGTGATCTGTCAGAGAACCAGAGTCATTGTGGCGGGCATAAGGGAGGCCTAGGTCCAACAGTGTACTGACATAGGCTGATAGTGATGATGATGAGGGTTACATACCTTACATAATCTTTTTCTTAGGTATAGACCACTAATTTTAAATAAAATTATCTGATTAAGTAAATACCTTATTCTTACATCAAAAGAAGATAGCCGTATTGTTTAAAATAATCGAGTTTATTCAAGTAGAACTATTTACGAAATAGGTTATTGTTTATAATTTAAGAAAAACTATTTTGGTACACTGATTGGCATTGAATCGCATTTTTGTCGCAATATCCATATTCTGCCTGTAATGACAGTATTACAATAAAACAATATGGATAATTATTGACGAGTCTCCCTCGCCCCTATCGCAAAGAAATCATTTAAACAATATACGCTACTTATATATAATATGCTACTATAAATATTACGTAAGGCATCACTATGATCATCAAAGTGTATATGTATAGAGAGAGAGAATAAATGTATTAATCTATGCCTGTTATTTTGTTATCAATTCAAAAGCATATTACAGAAAATGTTTAAAACATATTGTAAGCACTAGTAATATTAATTGTCCTATTTTATTTACAAAAAAAATTAGCAAGCTGCTCGGCATCTTCTGGAAAAAGGCTACGGTTGCTGTATTAAATGCAGCTTTCAGTTAAGATCTACGCACTAAAAAAAAGGCGACGCGTTTTTATGACCCTGACGTCATTTGACAGCTTTGGGCCCTAGTACTATTATGGATAAGTTTATACAAATTAAAATCTTAGATTGTAGGACCATCCTGGCATCTAGAATGATTTATGCCTTTTTACTCAATAAGTTCAATAGAAACGGTTGAGAGATTAGGCTGCTCTCTTTTAGGCTTCTTCAAGGGTGGCTACTGAGATGGCCCCCACAGTAATTTAAAATACTATAAGTTATATTTATGTCATAAAATTGATTATATCAATACTGTAAATCCTATCAATTAACTTAGCGGCTACAAACTGTCTGTTGCTAGCGTTGGAAATAGGCAGTTGACCTCCGTCATAGCATGACAGGACCCTTAATAGCACACTTCATTATTAATTGGCATTCTAATTAAGAATATTCGATTGACTGAAGTGAGAAACTTTAATTAAACTTTAACAAAACCATGTGACCGACTCCAAAACGTACTAATGCTTATTTGATGTCTTCGGCAATTTAAGTAGTCTTAGCTTGTTTGGCAATTTAAGTTAAAAATATCACTCTAAAGGATTAAAATGAAAAAGATCACACAGTCATTATACGTCACTAAATAACAAACTATAAGTGGAACAGTTCATTAAAGCCAATAATAAATTCCCTCAATGCTATCAAGTTCTGCCTGATAAATACCTTGTAAAGTTTAATGTTCTCATTTTATGTATATGTTTTAATGTCAACTAGAGCGGAAAACTTATTAAATAGGAGATGTAACTAAATAACAAACAAATATAATTAGTTTTGCTAATGCTATTTATCTCCACAAGCGTAGAACTGGGAAATTATAAAAATGGTAACGAGAATGAATCGTATTTTGAACCATATCATGAGCAATATTGATCGTGTGACGTATTTTGCGAACAGACAACTTCGTTCCATATTCAATAGAAAGCATCGCTTGTAAACGTAATCGCGTTGCATATTCCTCTTGCGTTTGACCTGAATATTCAAAATGTCTCTGTTTAAATCATGCTTATTTCGATTGATGATGTACGATTGCTTCGTTTTCCTTGCTTTTATTGAAAAAAAAAATTTAATCACTAATTGTTAAATTCAATTTTAAATTCTATTTGTTGTTTTAAAAAAATTTGGAAACCCCGGGAAAAAAAAAAAATAAAGGTTTTCAAAATTTCCCAAAACATCCCATTGGTTTAAACCCAAATTTTTTTTTCCAAATTAAAACCCACCGCTTTTAATTTCAGGGGGTTATAAGTCCACCCAAAAAAAAATTTAAAAAACCCCCCTTTTATATTTTAAAATTAAATTACATATTTTAAAGGAGTTAAAAGTTCCCATAATATTATTTCAAAGCCTAGGCGAGAATTCTTTTTGGTTTTTAAATTTCCCAAAAATTTTATTTTTAACCAAACTTCTTTAACTTTTAATTTATTAATAGTTTTTAAAACAATGGGTTTTTGTGTAAAAAACATTGTTTCAAAGGGTTTTTTGGGATCTTTATTCTGGAAGAATTAAATTTTTTTTTCAATTTATTTTGGGTTTTTAAAACGTTTTATTTTTGGAAAACAATTAAATTTCACTGCCTGTGAACCACCTGGGCAAAGGCCCCCAATACCCCTTCCTAGAGGGTTTGGGACATCCCAAGGGTTAAGGGTTTTGGTAGATTTTTGGGATCCGAATTTGGGCTTTACCCAAAAGGGGTGAGGCCCAAAGCCCTAACAACAAAAAACAAGAAAATTTGTTAATTTGGGTTGAACCAGACATCAGTTTCTAAGCAAATCCCATAATTAGGCTGGGCTGGTGATAGCATCACATCTATTAGTTTCTGAATATTTACTTTAATTGTTTTTAATAAGGATTACTAGTATTTAGTAGAGTTTATTTTAGTTTAAAATCACGCGTTTTTAGACACTCATATTAACACCAAGCAATGCATGTAAAAGTTTTCACTAAACAAAATGTTAAAATTAAATGAAACATTGACCAAATAATGTATGTAATAATGTAACTGTCAGAAAAGTGCATTAATATTATTTTTAAGGAATCAACGTTGGTTTTTTATTTATTTTTGGCATAGAGGCAGAAAGCGTTAACATGGTGTCTTCAAACCGAAAACATGTGTTTTTCACAACAATAATAATAACATTTATTTGAAAACATGTAGCATAAAATAATTGAGGTTAATTACAAATATTCAGATATATGGTTTGTCTATCGAGCAGGCAAAATATTATTAGAAAGTAAAAAAAAAACAGTAAAGTTTTAATAGCACTTATCAATTAAACGTGTGCGTTGCCTTTAAATTGAAATTGTAAGATCTAAGTTCTTTCTAACTTATTGTAATTAATGAGCCATAAAATACACTATTCCGATATGATGTTCTAGCTTCTTCGTATGCATTATTTGGTATTATCTCCTGATTTCTTATATAAAATCTGACACCTGTAAACAGGACGGATTACTTCGCACAAAAACCGCTTTTCGAGAATGTATAGGGCAAAGTAAATTTTATTTTCTTTAAAATAATTTCTGCAACTGTCTTTACTTTTAATTGAACATGGATCTTTATACACTTTTTTGGCTTTGAAAAAAACTTTATGAACAGAATTTCAAAAAATATTCCATGTCGCAGTTTTAAATCCACTATACGAATATGCGCTATTAATGCACCTGAGCTTATAATTGCTGATAGTTTTGACAACATATATTAAGTTGTTGACTTTTTAGCTAGATTAATTAAATGTTCTTTCCAGTTCAAATTATGATCAATTTTCAAACCTAGGAATTTAATTGTCTCTGTAGCATCCATATCTTTATCCTCATACTTAATGTTCTATTTAGAATAATCGGAAAATTGAGAACCAAATAACATTGACTTAGTTTGTTCTAGGTTAATTTTTAAATTGTTACATTTCATCCATTCTATAATTGATACAACATTGTCATTAATTTCTGTCACATTTTGAAATTCACATATTCAATTTGCAATTAATCAGCAATTAAAGTAAGAGGGTGCTTGGTAACATTAGTAATATCATTAATATAGATTAAAATAATAGTGGACCCAAGACACTGCCTTTGAGGTACACCGTAATACGCCGGTGTTGTCGACACCGAAATTATTCTTCTTTCCTAAAAGTCAATTTGGGAAACTATAGTGCAATGCTTTTCTTTTTGAAAGATAAGATTTGATCCATTGTAAATATTTCCTCTTAACCATTTTATAAAGTTTTGATAAAAATATTATGATCAACATAATCAAAAGCCTGTGTATATCACAAATATTGACATACAGATTTTTATATCTAAATTCCTAATAACATTTAAGAAATCATATACTGCCAATTAATGTTCATATTTTAAACCTTTTGTGCTTCTGTAAATAGTTTGTTACTTTCAAAAAATGCATAGTTGTTTGTAAAAATTTTTAAATTTCTGGAAATGGGATGTATGCAATTGGTCTGTAGTTATCTATATCCAGTTTGTTTCCTTCTGAATATTGGTTTGATTATTGCGTATTTAATTTATCTGGTTAATCCCGAGTTATACAGAGATTTAAAATGAATCTTAGATGTCCAGAAATTCTCGCCACATTTTAACAATTTTTGTTCGTATATCATCTGACCAATGCTATTTGTGTTACGCAACATCATTATTATTTCAAATATATATAAGGCATGGTTTAAACATTGAGTTATTATGGAAGGAAATTATTAATGATTGTATAAGTTAATGGTTGGATTTTGTCAATAAAATTAGCACGCATCAGAAATATCCTTAGGGTGTAATAATATTTTATCATTATATTTAATATTTGTTATGGCAACATTTGATGATGATTTATGTACTTTTTATAATTTGCCATGTCGTTTTGATTTATTATATGATGTTTTTATCTTTATAATCATTTTGGCTGCAAATGATTGTTAAATTATTAAAATTTCATTTTATGAACTTTTGGCTTTTAATGTAGGTCCATAGTAGTTCTCTTTTTTTTACATATTTTTTACGGTGATATCCATTTGAGGTTTTAAATGGTCTTATGGTCACAGATTGGTAGAAAACATAAATTGTAATAAAGTTAGAAGTCATTATAAAATAATTGAGGGTTTGGATCATTTGGTAAACAGTAAAGAAATGTTTGGCAATGTAGATTTGAAACTGTTTCATGTTATCTTCTACCAAAATCTCTTCGCTGAATTCGCCAATAATTTTAAATCATATTTCGGTTTTACGGCAGCCCAGATTTGACGGTGTGTCGGAGAGAAATTCGATTACCTTCAAATTAAATTTGATGATATTAGTGCAAAAACCAGACTAATTACTTTTTTTACGCGCATTATTATAATATCAAATCCACTAATTTAGCATTTTTGTGTTACTTAAAAAAATATATTTTCCGACGTTTCGACTTTCTTTCCACATCCATGATCACGGCAGACTAAGTTGGTATGTTGTATTTAATGTTTCGAAAACCGTCAGAGTTTTATTTAAAAATTGACATATCGTTCGTTTTCTTAATTTTAATGTTGGTTCGTTTTATACTCAGTTTAATTTTGAAATTATTGATCCCAGGAAGGTGGCAACGACCAACCATCCCCATTAAAATTTGATTTTTTTAATTTTATTTTTCCCGAATCATTTTTATAAATGAGTTGATTAGCCAGTATTTTTGTTCACAACAAATTAATAAAACACCGCAAAAAATCCCAAAGAGGAAATACTAAATTGAGAATTTTTACAAAACCACATCCAAAAGGATTACAGGCCATACGTCAGATGTACTCTTAGGCGGAGTATGGCCAAAACCAAATCTTTTTAAAGATGAGCAAAACGTTAAATATTCTTACGCTCTAACACAGACTTGACGATTCTCCGTGCAGATAAAGGAAATGCTACGGTAATGGACAGTCAGATTACAATTTAAAATTAAAATTTTTATCTGAAATACCTAAAAAAGTCAAACAACTTCCCACAAGAAACGCTTTAAAACAAAAGGGCGATCTTGTAAAGAACTATGGACAAATTGAATTAGACGTAAAGCTAATGATACTCCATGTCCACACCTCCAAAGTTTATGGATTAAAGATTCATAAACCTAATGTTCCATTAGCCCAATTGTCAGCCAAGATAGATTCACCGACGCAAACTGGCAATATCTTGTAGAAGTTCTGTCACCACTACGAGACACTGAGGCTTACACAAGAGATTACCATTTGCTGATGAGATAAACATCTAAATTCACAAACAATGAAACTATGGTCAGTTTTGATGTTCAGTCTTTATTTACATGCAATAGGTAACTATTGAAGACTGCATCTCAATTGTAACTAAGAAGCTTGAGGAAAATAAAATGCCGAATGAATATGCATCACTGCTTAAACATTGTCTCACATCTGGCTACTTGTTGTGGAATGATCAATTCTACATGCAGATAGATGGCGTAGCGATGGGCTGCCCAGTGTCTCCTATTATCGCTGATATCTTCATGGAGAACTTTGAAGAGACAGCCCTCAATACAGCTCCCATCCGACCAAGATTCTATAAGCGGTACGTAGATGACACATTCACCATTTTACCAACAAACCAAATAAATGCATTTCTGGATCATCTTAATTCTTTACATCCCAAAATAAAGTTCACAATGGAAATAGAGACAAACAACTCCTTAGCCTTCTTAGATATTTTAATCATCAGAAACTCTAACAATAGCTTGAGCCATACAGTTTTTAGAAAAGCAACCCACACGAATAAATATTTAAATGGTGATTCTCACCACCATCCCTCGCAGTTAGCTACTGTTGGTAAATGTTTGCTTCAGAGAGCACAGCGGATCTGCGACAAGGAGCATTTGACGGCTGAACTGGAGAATGTCAAGCAAGTGCTGCGAGAAAACAAACTCCAAGTTCCACGTCTATCGTCGAGTCACCGTGTGAAGCCAGCCACAGTCGAAAGAGTGCCTGCCGTCTTACTCACATCAGAGGTGTCACTGACAAAATCGGTTATATTTTAAAGCGAGATTCTATAAAACATATTATGCCGCCGGAAGAAAATTAGCCAATTATTACCATCTTGAAATAAAATCTCTACAGGTACCAGGTGTGTACAACTAGACTGTGATTGTGGTCTCTTACATTGACAAGCAAAAAGACCAGTAAGAACCAGAGAAAGGAAATATAGTTGATGTAAAACCGACGCTATAAGAAATCTGCAATTTATGACTATGTTTTAGACAAGCCCAATCATTATATTAGATTGATGAACCAAAATACTGGCTAATGAACATCGATTTATACCAAGGATGATTCGGGAAGAATAGAATTAAAAAATATCCAAATTTTAATAGAGAGGATGGTTGGTCGTTCCACCTTCCTGGATCCAAAATTTCAAAAATTAAAGCAGAGTAAAAAACTTTTTAAACCAACATTAAAAATTAAGAAAACGAACGATATGTCAATTTTAAATAAAACCTTGACGGTTATTCGAAACATTGAAATACAGACATATACCAACCTTAGTTGCCCGTGATCATGGATGCTGGAAAGAATCAAACTCGGAATAAATATATTTTAGTAACGCGAAAAATCCAAATTAGTGGATTTGATATCCAGACAAGTTTTACTTAGCTCTTGTGGGTTGATTGATTTCAGTTTAAGGTTATAATTTAGAAAAAGGCAATTAAATTCAGCTGAGACATTGTTACGCTTTAATATGTCAATATTAAAGTCTCCTCCTATGATTGTAATTCCTTTCGTATTCACACTACTGCTTTCCAGACAGTCCCCTGTAAAAAGGGGACCTACCGTCGATGAATTATTATTTACATTTAATTGGAAATACTAAATCAGTGTAGATTTGATGACGCAGATGATGTGTTTGGATTGTGTGTGACCGTTACCGCATTTAACATTGACCTATAAATTATTAATGTTATGTTGGAAATTATATTTTTCATAACATGAAATAATTAAATTTGCCAAATTTATAAAAATACGTTAATTCTAAATGTGAATAAATTCTCTAGTTAAATAACTTCAATGACATTAAAAATATGATTGTTATTGTTTTATTTTTTATTTACAAATTTAACGCGTTTCGGAACGAACGAATTTTGTTTGTATGAAAAATAATTAAATTTTTAATTTTAGTAGAAAATGCCTTGTGTTTTAATATAAAAAATACTCTTTTTAAATATGAGGAAAAGTGCGCCTAAAATCAATGTCGACACTTACCTTGACAGAAGAAAAATAGCGTTTAGTTATTAACTTAGTATAACATTTTTTTCTTAAACAGAAATGAAAAAGTCAAAATTAATTTAATCAAAATATTTTTTATTGTCAGATACCACTTTATCATAAATTAATCTATAATTTGATTAAAAAGAGTGTTCGTTATATACTTACAAATAGATGTATATGATAAAGATGATGCGATGAGTTTTTTAAAATTCTACCTAAATTTTAAATACTATTAAAACAGTTTAGTAGTAAGCTTAGTCTAATAAAGTAGTCTTTCTGAGTTTTAATTAAAATATTACTTAACGAAACTGCTGAATAATAAAATTAGTTTTTACGATTCGTCCTTATTCGGAGAATTTAATAACAACGATAAACTGCCTCGGTAAACTTTAACTGATGGATCTTTCAGGTTAGAACAGAGAGCATCTGTATTTTTATAATTATCTTTAAAATATATTACTTTATCGTAGATAACCAAGAATATAGTGGGTAGACTCACTCTTCAGCGTTTACTGAGAGATTCTTCTATTGTTAGTTTGAGGCTGATTTTTAAGTACTTGCCGAAGACTTGAAAGTGGCATAAAAGAGAATAAAGTAACCCATTATTTTTATTAAATTCTCGAATTAAGGGAAAACATTGTCATTGATCTCCTGAAGGATCATCCTCGTCGCTATGCGATAACTGGTTACGAAAAAGATGTTATGTTATGAAAGAAAATAATACGAAATGTAATAGTAATTACCCCAAAGCCAATTTCAACTACGGCGGCACATATAGGTATATTACGGATAAGTCAACTATGCAGGATCATGTTATCGCATTGTCTCATAGCCACAAACGCATTACACTATTAAACTGGGAAATAGGATTCGAATCCACGACCTCTGCTTTTATTTCATTCCAAGGGCGAGCCTGGTAGCATGTTTGACAATCAATACGCAAGCGTAAACTTCAATATTTAATAATGATATTTTAATTATGTAACATCTGTAGTTTTTTTCTATTTTATATATCAGAGCGATATTATTATCGTTATTTTATTATAATTAAATGGGATAATTATACATTTGAAGAGGTTAACACCGGAGTTCAAAGCGCCGCCATATTGTTATACAGCCGATGATGACACTGATATGTGGTGTACGTACATAAACCCATCGGCTCTTAATTCGTGTGCAACATTGTTGTTCTGTTGAATTTTGATATCATTGGCTGTGTTTTAAGTATAATAACTTACTACTACTACTAGCATCAGCCTGTGATAGTCCACTGCTGGACATAGGTCTCCCCTAATACACCCCTATTCATTAGGGGGTTTTTGGACCGTATCGTGGGATACGGTGGTCCAATGCGGGTTGGTGGGTGGACCGACTTTTTACATGCCCATCCGACGCATGGGTCATCTTACTTTTTAGCCAATTGGGTGATCGGCCCCAATTGCCCTAACCGACTAGGAAACAACAATGAAAATTTGTTGAGTCCCCGCAGGATTCGATCCCACGACCTCCGGTTTCTAAAGCACACGCCCATACCACTAGGCTACAGAGGCAGATAAAAAGTTAGGAAGATTCATTTCTACTCTATATTACTCTATTCTACTCTATTCCACTCTATATTACATTATATATATATGTTCAAAATGACAACTAAATTATAAACCATATCGGTGAACAATCTGTTTAACATTGTGTTAGTTTTACAATAAATGTTATTAAAAACAATATGTGATTATAATATACTATATAATATACAGTTACGTATTTGTATTTTATGTATGGTATGAAAAAAACCTTACCTTATTTTGTCTGTACCATCCAAAGGTTGACTGGTACATAATGCTTTAGGCATTAAGTCCGCCATTTTGACTTGTGCAATAAGCTTTTATAAAATAAATAAATAAATTAACTTTAGTATTACTCTTTTCAATCTTCGACATAGTAGATATAATAGTACAGTTATATTTTGTACTATTATATTAACTTATTGCATCTGGGGAGTTATTGTATCTGTTACAATAATATTAGCTTTGCTTACGCTACACCAAGCGTAATATTCTGCAGATGACGTACTTATACTTGAACGAGGCGTATCATGCATCATACCGTCATATCTCAACTGCACTCTGTATATTATCTATAGCATAACATGAGTTATCAAGATATATATTCCGTTTAATAACACCATTAGATTGTAGTTATGTGCAAAACGATATCTGAGAAACTATCATATTTTATTTTTATTATAAATAGCTTAGAATATCGAAATTCTACTAGTGCACAGAGTACTCCTAAAATGTTTTAATTATTAAAATTAATTCCTTTCTGCTCATTCACCGAGTTTCACAAGATGAACCATCTTTACTATTCTAGAATCTTCCTAGATATAGTTTTAACGCCTAATATATTTCTCTTTATCGTAATAAGATATTATATAGACTGTACTATATAGCCCACGGGAACGTTATCAATTGTACCCAAGCATACCCATTATGACGCATGGATCACCATAATTCCAGGCAATTGGATGGCCAGCTTAATTTGCCTCAATCAAGTTGTTACCTGATGTATGTATTATACCCACGGACAGACGTATGTATTATATGTAAGGGAGTTATTACCTGACGAGTAACGATTATATAAGTAAATGATTTTTATAACCCTTAAGAAGTTTTATTATATCTTTAAACTTCGTCAGGAATTAGATCACATATAATTTCTGTTAAATGCATTCCGTTTAAGCCGTTAACATTGACCTTTAACATTTTTAAGGGATGACTGATAAATAAATAAATATACATATATAAATATACATGCATAATCACTATTGACAAACGTGTTGTTATAGCGATGTTCGAAACATAGCTTTATAGTAAGCGATATACTACTTTCAAGAAACTGTTTTGCAAAATATGTATTGAAAAGTTCGTAATCGTCTCTAAATCTAGTTTCTGCTCTTTATAAAAAGCCTGAGAATAAACATGGTCGGGAGATAATTAATTAATAATTTCCATAGGTGAAAATTCCAAACTATTGTTTCGGATGTATCACTTAAATGTATAAAACAACAAAAAAATTACAATTAACGGGATTAATGGATATATAAATTATTTTAAATAAATAACAAATTAATTTAAATCTAAATTAAAACGAAGAATAATCTACAGTCATGATAAGCTATACACAATACAATACAGGCAAAGCATTTTTAATTCTATTTAAATATTATTACTTTTCAAATCTTTCCTTATATAAGAGGAAGATTTTATGAAAAGGATCACAATGTTGTCAACAAATGAAATGTAAAATGATCTCATTAAAAATCTGTAGACGTCTAAATGTTGTGAAATGAAAATCTTTGACAGTGGCGCGGTCTGAACTAATGAGATGAAATCATGTCAAATAATATCTGCCAATTGGCATAGCATTATGCAAAAATAAACATTATAACGTTTTGAATTCATTCTAGTTTAAGTTTTACAAAATTTTAGGGGTGTGTTTAGAATATCTGAGTAATAATAACAATATTTTGAAAGTGTTATTGTGTTAAAAAATCTTGCATTAAACAAACGTAATGTATACAATATAAATTTGTTTACCTAATTTAATTCTATATAAATTAATCGTGCGTTTGTGTAATTTTTTGATTATTTAAAGTAGTTTATTAAAATTTACTAATACGATGACTGCTAGTATTGCCCTATTTTTAGAGTGAATGAAATGTACACCTTGTATAATGTTAATTAAACGGCTTTCCTTTACACAATTCTATTGATTAAATATATTGAAAAGGAACGACTTAGAAGCTTATCTATTAAAAAGATTAGAATGTGCGATGTAAAAGCGATTTTTATCATCATCATCATCGGTCTGTAATAGTCTACTGCTGTACCAGGCCTCCCCTAATACACCCCTATCCATTAGGGGTTAGAGACCGTATCCCACTGTATCGCTGGTCCAATGCGGGTTGGTGGTCTTTTTACATGCCCATTCGAAGCATATATCATCTTACTTTTCAGACAATTGGGTGATCAGCCCAAATTGCCCTAACCAGCGAGGAAACAACAATGAAAATTTATTGAGTGCCCGCAGGATTCGAATCTACGACCTCCGGTTTCTAAAGCACACGCCCATACCACAAGGCTACGGAGGCGGCGACTTTTATTAAAACTTATTCTTTTCGTATGCAACTTATATTTTTAATATATGGATAGATATATATACTATTTGAGTAAACTATTACAATTTTACAAGATAAGATAATTCAGATTACATGCTAGTCGGCACAAATAGAATAAATATCCTTAACCTTTATTCGGTCCCGAACTGAAGATCCTCAAAACGCTACGTTACGCAGTTTGATTAATATTCCAACTGCGCTCCAAAAATTACGAAGACCTTTTTCATTGCTCCCAGCGAACTTGTTTCTTTTTTAATGGCCGTGACAACGGAATTCTTCATCTTAGTGCCCGGGGCAATCGTGTTTTCTATTTATTTTGTATTTTTATACAAAAACAAACTTGTAACTTGTATTTTATATATAAAAAATTAACCGTTTATCTTAAAACATTTAATAATATTTTGAAGAAAATATGCATTATAATGCTGGCCGCTTCGAAGCCTTTTATTGCTCGTCTGTTATGCATAACAATACAAGATGCCAGTTCAAATTTGCTCTATTACGTAACACGTGACGAACAAGGAATACGTATTGGGGAAAATTCACCACACGCATTCTGTAGGAGCTTTCCGACGGTTTCCTTCAGTGCGACCGTGACGCTTCTGCGGTGCGGACGTCATCCACCGGACGATTTAGCACGCGTTGTTACGTCCCCAACTAAATAAACGTAATAATGATCAAGTGATAACACCGCGAGTGTAAATCTTTAACAAGTGCGACAAAATGTAGCTAATAGACAATCTAAGACCTCAAATTATTAATAATATAAATATTTAAATACACTGTTATATTTTTATAAGCGTAATTTCTTCGTAAATAATTGAAGTTTCATTATAATCCTTAAGAAGGTTAATGTACCTTCTTAAAACGTAACTGTTGATACTATTTTAATAATCTATTAACACAATAGTAATCTATTTTCTCGATGTTTGTTGTTTAATATTAATGTACAGAACCAAGGCCAATTGAAAATTTAAGAAGAATAGAAACTGTTACATTTGGAATAGCTTTTCAGGTATGAAAATTTACAGCATTATTGTTGTGCACGAAATTAACTTTACATTTAGACAACACACTATATAGTTAATAATTTGATTTTTCCGTCTTCACCTTTACTTTTTGCCACTTATTTTTAGTAGTTAGTCTAACATAACTTCGTTTATTGGTTCGTTATTTATTGATTGTTCGCAGCTTCAAATTATTTTCGATAATATTTTCGTAACATTTTACCAAATTTTAGGGAAACTTATTTAAAAATCGAGCTAAGAATTGATTGTGACGTGATCAACTGTAGCACATATTAAAATAATTAAAAGATAAATTGTATAAGTTTCGATTAAATTTATAAGTTTGTAAACTACTTAAAAATGTAAAAAAAACTTGTAACACAAAGTTTAATATTTAATGTTTATTATTTATTATTTTTCTAATAGGTACACTTTAGCATTTGGTAAATTTAAATTTTTTGATGTGATATTCATGATTTAAGTTAAAAATTTACTTTATGCTTGAAGAGGTTTTGTTTGCTTTTGTCCAAACACAATTAAAACCTATGCATGCTTATTGTTAATACAAACAAATGCTTTGCCAAAAAAACAAAATTCAGACTCAATCACTAATATGCGTAACGCATATTATATTTTCATAACGTTCGCTTTTTTTTATTTTTAATTGCATGCTCATCGGCAAAATCAGATTTCTAGCGTTATTTATGTCACATAATCGTAATGTTATTATTACTTTTATCATGCAAGGAAATTTCTTAACTACTTGTCTAGTGATAAAAAACATTATCTGTCAAATCGAATCCTTATATTGCTCGTCTAGTTGAGAAAATATATTGTAATATAAAAGACAACAATGAAAGCAATATGGTTAAAGTACTTAATAACGTTTACTAAGAATATTTAAACTGCTTTCTGAGTGCGTTTTTTATATAAATCTTTAACAGTTAAAATTTATTAGCTTTTGGACCACGATCATTTCCAAAATAATATTATTAGCAGTAGTTACATAGTTATTAGAGTTGGTCTAATTTTGTTTATGAGTTTTTTTTCATTGGGTTTATTTTGTTGAATATATTTAAATATTTCTGCTATTTTACGCTGTATATAGCGTTCTCTTACTATAGATTGTGATTGAAACTAATCGCGTATCCAAAGGAGAAAATTATATAAAACATATAGTAGGTATTCGCATAAATATGTAGATTTGGAATAACAGAATATTTCAGTTGTTCTAATAATAATATAAAGAGTAAAGATGTATTAGTAATTAATTCGCTGTACATTATATAGCAATTGTATTTTTGTATGCATGTTTGTAATGGATAAAGTCAGAGACTACACGGCTGATTTAAAAAACTGTTTCACGGTTAGAAAGCTGCATCACCAGAGTAACAAAGGCTAGCTTTTAAGTAGAAAACTAGAAAATAACACGGACAAAGCCATGTACTGACTGCTAGTTTATTATAAATGGCGTTTAATGGTAAGTACGCATGGTTAGATTTTTGAATAATTTAAATAATTAGTTATACACTTATCACGTTTCAGGTAAGTGATTTAAAGATATCAATTTCCAGGCGGATTTTCCATTGGGTCAAAGCGATCCCGTGCGGCAAAATCACGACCTTTGCAAATTAAATTGAAACCTGCCCAATCCCCTTGTTGTTTAATTTAATCGCAAACAACAGCAATTTCACGATTTACATGTTTAAATTTTTCGAGAACTAGCTTGTGGTAATTTTTGATAAACTACGGTTAAATATATAAAAAATAATTTTGATATATAATTAGCATTTCATTGATAATTTTCGCATTTGAAATAGGCTAATCACATTGTGATCTAACTTAAATGCGATTGTTCCCAGAAACATGAAATGGTTTTATGTTGAAAATTCACCTTTGGACAAGCAATTGTTTTTATATGTTGTTCAGAAGGTTTATCTGTTAAAAAACATACTTCATGGAACTTCATTTGTTATTAAGACAAAGGAATTTAAATAAAAATAAAGCCAACTGTGATTTCGATGGATCTAAGAAATAATTATTATGCGTTACATTCTTATATTTTATAGTTATTACTATGTTTCAATTCTTACTATGTTATTTATTATAAACAGGTAAGTAATATAAGTTTAGTAAACAGCTTAATTAACACATAACAATACAAAACAAGACAAAGTAGTGCAAATAAATTGAAATTAAATGATATAACATTTTCTTACAACCTTTTATAATTAATTATTTTTAACCTAACAGTATTGACGCTGTTCAGGTATTGTTTTTATTACCTTTTTATTACATAACATTACATTAAACAATCTGGATGCACAACTTACTCACTCAACGCGACAACTCTTTTGTTGTTGTCCCTTTTCGTTACTTTGTTGTGTCGATGAATGTTATTACTTTTATTGTTCTACAATAATTGAACATAATGTGAGAATACTTGTTCTTACGCTACTTGACATAGGGACGTCAACGCGTTTTTCTATGTTTGAGCTTACTTTAACAGTTACATTATGAAATACCCCGGGGAAAAAATGTAACTAATTAAATATTTGTTGTAACAGAAAAACTAAAGGTATATCAGTGCAAATTCAGATTTATATATGACAAGGGTTTTTTTTGTTGATTCATTTGATCCTCTTCTTGTAGTTCAAAAATAAATTACTGTGTTTTTTTTTATAATGGGATTATATGGGCAATTATTGATTTAATTTTTGTTCGGTTTAAAATATTCTTTGATATTCTATTTCTTTGATACTAATAAATTAATTAATAATACAATCAAATGGAGTATTGTTGCGTAAAAAACGATGTAAACGATATAAATTATTCACTTTTGTGCCGCCGTGAACCCTAATCCATCACTGTTATTTGAGATATTTAATACTTCATATCAAATCATTTTGGTATGATTTTAATCAATCAAAAGTTTCCGCTTGTATTTATATATCTAACTGAGAATTCAAAATCTTTTTTAGGTTGTATGCCATAAAAAGAATCTGAAATATGCAATAACCTATCTTAAACTAGAACTTAATCAATAAAAAATAATAGTATCGTTAATTTGTTAAACACATTTTTTAATGATTTATCGCGTTAATTCATCATCATCACCTTTTGATAGTCCACCCTGGACATAGCCTCCCAAACATCCCTATTTTATTAGGCTTTTGACCACCCACCAGCGGTCCAACGGGGGTGGGACGAGTTTTTACATGCCCATCCGGACACGATATTCCCCAGACAGGTCCCCCAAATTGCCCTAACCAACAGGGCAACAATGAAAATTTGTTGAGTCCCTGTAGATTCAACCCACGACCTGGGTTTTAAAGCACACCCCATACCACTGAAGGGGAGGAGTTTGGTTTAGGAGTTTAGTCATTTTAAATAAAATTTTTGGCCTTTGACCCAGAAGATATTGACAAGAATAGTCACTGTTGATCATTTGTTAGACAAGAAATGTCCAGAAAATAGGGTAAATTAATATGGATGGGGTCCAATATGTTGGTTCTCAAATTTTATTTCAGTAGGTTATTTCAAAATTTTAAAGGAAGTCAATTAAAATAATATTTGGTCTTTTAGTTGTTAGAGTTTTTTCCATCAAGAAAACAAAGTTTTAAACGGAATTTTAAAATGAAGAAAAAAAATTTATTCTTTCAAAATTATTTTTATTTTATTTGGAAAAAAATAATCAATAAAAAACTAAGATGCATAAAAAAAAAGTTTAAATAGTTTTTAAAAAACTGAAAGATTTTGAGAACAATTCTTATCTTTTATAAAGGTAAAATCAATAAAATATTTACCAAATTTATAATTTTTAATGCATTTATATTTTGATTTTAGTAGAAACATTAAAGTAAGTTGTCCGCCCAACGTTTAAATTTAATTTTATTAATAACTTAGAGCGGTATAAGGGTTTGAAAGATCCGGGGAAAAGCGCAATTCCCGCCACTTTGTAAATGTTTAATTATAATTTGCCCGTTGCCAGCTTTCCTTTTTATAAACATTGAGGCTTAATTTCACTAGAGTTTTAATAATTATGTTTTAGTTCATCCAAACCGACAAAACGTAAGACTTTTGAATACAAATATTAATTAAAAATAAAAATTAAATAAATTAAATTACGAATTTTATCGTGTTGACGCTTAAATCCATAGTGTTTCTGTTCAACTTGATTTAGGTAGACATAATGAAAGTAATAGCGAAAAGGATAGGCAAAAAAAAAAAATTCCAAAGATTGAGGAAGAAAAACTTTTTAGGCGGTTTATCCATACCTGGATAGTCATGCTGGATATAGGGCCCCTTTAATACACCCCATCCATTGGGGGTTTAGATCCCTTCAGTTGGTCCATTTATTTGGGTGGGGGACTGTCTTTGACAGCCCATCCCGGATGGATTATAATTTTCGAAATTGGGTGATTCCCAGAAATGCCCTAACCAAAAAAACAGAAAAAATTTGTTGAGTCCCTGAATTTGAACCACACCTGGTTTCAAAACAAGCCCATACTATGTTTTATTTTTTCCGGACCAAAGTTTAACGCATTCTAAAAATCAAAGTAAAAAAAAAGGATTTAAAGAAGTGATCCAACACGGTTCATTGCCTACCGGACCCCGTAACCAAAAGCCCACAAATTTTCCTAATCTCATACGTTTATTTCAGTTGCCAGTGATGTAGCGTGATGTACGGTAACGCCAGCGAGGGGGCCCGCGAAGTCACAGGAAAAACTTGTCCTTCTTCGTTTGGTTGTTCCATCGTTTGGTTTATAGGTAAGAATACTTGTATCTTGAAAAAGGAGTTAACTAATTAAATATAAGCAATATCATTGAAATGAATTTATTTTTAGTTTCCGTTAGTTAAATATTTGGTTTAAAATACCCTTTTTATTTCATGTTTGGTTTACTTTAAACTGTTGAAACGTTGGGCATTCTTCCCAAAAGAGAATTAAAATTATAACTTCAAAATGACGTGTTCTACCAAAAAGGCCATAAGGGGATGATAAAACCAAAAACGATTCCATAAAACCCAATGGACCAATGCGTGTGGTCTGATATAAGATATAGTTAATATTGTTGTAATTTGTTCCAATAACAGACGCCATTGATCTCCAAATTTTCCGTTTTGTTAGTTTTTGGAATTAAACAGTGGCTGTTTTGAAACGATTTGAGGTTGACGCTCCAATGATCCTTCGCCATTTGGCAAAAGTTCTTCCCGATTGTACATTGCAAAAGTTATTCATGAGGACATTAAGGGAATAACGTTTTAATCCATGAATAACGGAAGCTTTTCGGAACTTTATTGAGAAATTTTGAGGCAGATTGTAATTTTTACTCATAAATTTTATAATATAAAATAAAACATATAAGTACCTACCTTGTTTATTTTTTATCCGCATAGAGTGTTTCTGTGTCCAATATACCAATGCACATTTTCTTTATATTTGTATATAAATGCAGGTTAATTTAGAATATTAAATATTTCAATTCTGTTTATGGCAATGAACATAATTTGTTGTCAATTTTTACTTACAAAATGGTATGAACGAATAGAAAGGACGATACCCGAAATCGAAAAAGGCAGACTTTTCAGCAACTACTCAATACAAACTATTTACTGTTTAAAAAGCAATTACCTGTCCAAAGCATAATAAGCATACGCTACCGAAAACCCACAAGCAAAGTATAAAAGAAACTTTTACATGGTCTCCGGTTTACAAATCACCGGATTTGTGTACCGGAGACCATGTAAAAGTTTGTTTTACATGGTCTCCGGTTACCAGTACTACCAAATTAGGCGAACAAAACAAATAAATAAATAGTTACCTTACTCTCAACTGAGTATTAGTAGTATTTTCTAATTTACAGCACTAGAGAGATATGCTCACTATAGCACTTATACTTGAACTTGAAACTAATTATCATCGCATTATTGTGTAATGTTCTCAATGATATATGTACATCTTGAACATACAGTACTCTAACAGTTTTATTATAACATGATGCTATAATTCTTTATTAGTGTGCAAATAATATCACTCAAATAAAAGATAAACAAACTTTTAATTACAACTGTTGTGTTAATCGAAGCTAAGTACATTTTCACAGTTTTGCTAACGGGTTTATGTATTAACAACTAAAAGTAGTTAATATTAATTACGTAGTGCAGAATTTAACACAGTTTTATATAACAACTATAACTCTACTAAACTTAAATTTACTCTAGTTCTAGTACTTATGTTTCACTACCGTTTTCACGTAGTTAGTAATATGCATCATTTTTCTGCCTCCGTAGCATGTAGTATGGTCTTGTGCATTAAAAACCGGAGGCCATGGGTTCGAATCTTGCGGAGACTCAACTACTTACCTATGTTGTTTCATAGTTGGTCAGAGCAATCCGAGCTGATCACCCGATTGCCCTGTAAGTCGGTCCTGCGTGGTTTTTCTCAGATCAGAGGCTATATTTGACAATGAATAAATTAATTCCATATTGAATAAAGATATTTGAATTTGACTTTGAAATTTGATAATGCAGGTTCTCGATTAAAAAGCACAGACTATGTATGATTGTTTTAAACTTTCCATGTAGTTTTAAGTAATAATATGCTTATCACGCTGTCGTTTGGGATTTTTTTTTGTTAAAAAGCTAATATTTTTCATCAATATGTTGCTTACTGGACTATTATAATGTAGTGAATGTAATATGATGGAAAAATGCTGACAATTATCATCCTTTCTTGACTATTCTGTCATATCTGATCTCTCTCCGGTCGTGTCGGTTTTCCATCTATCAGATTATGACAATTTAAAGGTAAAGGGAGTGAATCTGTGTTTGCGCGTACCCTTGTGCACTATAATATCTCCTGCGCTGTTGACAGATCTCTAATATAGATCGGCTGCCGTACTCGACTTGGAGGTCATTATAGAGGACCGTTTAAGAAGATTATGTTTTGTTCCTCAGGTAATGTCAGTCTAATGGCAGCATTGGCGTCCAGTGGGGCATCTCGGTTGAGAACTCCCCAACTGTTAAGTGCCTGTGCTGCTGACCTTCTAGTCTGCGCTGCCAGCGCGCCCTTGGCTGCCACACGCGCTGCCAGCCTTCACCATCTTCCTTGCCACGTCACGCATTATATCGAGGTTGGTCACAATTATTTTTTTACTATGTGCATGTATTGTACATCAACGGTATCATACATGAATCACATCCTATCAATAACTGAAAGATAGATTTAGAGTAAACATTGTAGTGATGGCCAAAACTAAAACAACTGAAAGCTAGATAACCATGTAGGAGAATAATTACACATTAAAACTTTAGGTTCTATGTCTACAAAGTAATAAAATATTGACAATTACTGGCGTTTCTAATTAGTTTAAAAATAAATGTAAATAATTCCTAATTTTCATATAAAAAGTTTTTAAAGTCACTAAATAGATGCAATTTACCTTAACAATGTCTAATGTCAATCCTAAACGTCGGGCCCTTTTAGTGGCCAAACATCACGTGGAGAGTTCATATGGCGCGAATCCACAAACAACATATCGATCACTATTGACGTCATTTGTATTACCTTTATCGTAGACTTTGTTTAAAAAATTCTGCATCACATATAGCTCTGTAGCATAATCTTTAAAGGATGAGCAACTAATGAATTTATTTTAGTATAATGTAAAGATAGAGCGATTTGTTCATTTTTCTTTTAAATATTAATTACTATATTGCTAAAAAAACATTCATTATGAACGTCAACACTAAACATTGTAGGACCTTAGGTATTCACATCACACATCAACAGCCTGTGTTAGTCTACTGCGGGTTGGTGGGTTGACCGACTTTTTACATGCCCGTCCGACGCATGGGCTATCTCACTTGTCAGACAACTGAATGGTCGGCCTAAATTGCCCGAACCAACTAGGAAACAACTATGAAACTTTGTAGAGTTAAGAGTCAGAGGTCATGGGTTCGAGTGCCGTAGGACCCGAAACCACGACCTCCGGTTTCTAAAGCACACGCTCATACCACTAGGCTACCGAGGCAGTTCACAAAATAAATAATATTTATAATAAACAGAAAATACACGTAACGGAAACTCGTTAACGTAATGCGTGGCTCTATACAAATGTATGACTCAACCGCAGTCGGTTCCCGTGGCGGCGAGTACGTTCTCCATCGTTGCCATGGCGACGGACAGATGTGGCGCCGTGCTGCGTGGGCGGGAGAACACGATGTGCGCCCGCCCTTACGTTGCGGTCGCGGCCGTTTGGGTGGCTGCCTTCATCCTCGGTGGGTTTCCGTTTATGTGTTTTACGTGTAAAGGTTGTAAATATGTCGCGTAATGGCTTCGTTATTTATATAGAAGCGGTCTGTGTGATTTTGTATGAAAGGACTTTTATGAACTTCGACATGAAGATAGAAGATTTTTGACACTGCGTTGTTCTTAATGAAGATTTCTAGGTATTTTTAAAATAAATGAAGACTATGTTACTTAATTATAAAAGAGCTTCCAGCATGTGACTAGTTACATATTAAAATACAAATGATTCTTCTTCATAATATTAGAGTCGTATAGATATTTAATATTGTTATTGTTACTTCACTAAGCTTAAAATGGACGAACAGTTAAACGGTACGCAATAGTCAAGCTGGATCAAGTTTAGTATCCCGCGTTGTAAACTCACCATTTGGTCAATATTTTCATTGGTAAATCTCAATAAGTTATAAAGTAACATGCCTATTCGTCCTCTTCGAAACAGGTGCAATTACGATGATAGCAACATGCGTCTCCTTCCCTCCTTTGGCAGCGGCGCACGCCATTGTCACCTACTGCATACCAGTCATCGCTGTTACAAGGTGCCATTGGGCCGTACGAGTCAAACTGACTGCCCTCTCGCTAACAGCAAGAGCAGCGCACGGAGAACTGCCACTACCAGTACCACTTATACGGCGACCGACCCATGTGATAATCGTCGCTGGAGTCGGACCTAGAGAACGTCGTGACGCGGTGGATGTCGGTGACGCCAGGGGCAAGAAGTTACAGCCAAGCTTGCTCGGACCTCAACCGCAAACGTCCACTCTACGCTCCCGACGTCGCCTTGGCAACGTGCTGATCGGCATCAGCGCAATCTTCGCTATGTGCTGGTGTCCCCACGCGGCGATAGTGATAGCCAGCGCGTTTGGCGTACACGCACCGATGGGTTTGGCACAGTACGCTCTTTTGCTGGGTCATGCATTCCGCCTTGAATGCTGCTGCGTATTGGGTCCTCAACAGACATTCTCTGACCGCGGCTTGTGTAGCCTGGCGTATACCGCAATTACGCGTACGGGAAGAACGGCCATCGTCCACTAACGAGGCCGCCCTAGGGGCATTCCACCCCGCCTCGCCCGCCCAGCTCCGTCACCACGCCCGCCCCCCTCTAGCTTTTTATATTGAAACGATCTATCTTCTAAGCTCTGTCGATCTGTGATTCCTGTCTCTCAGTGCCTCGTAGACTACGGCGCCCGCTACTCCGGGCACCGCTCGTTTCGTTATGAAAGTGGTTGTTTTGAGATTTTATCGTGAATTAATATCTGTGAAGCAATAAAGTGCATGAAACACTCGTTCTTGTTTTATTACTCCATTGTGAAAAGTTTACTGTTAAAAGTTGTACTAAAATATCTTATCGGCACTTGTATCTTTGAGCAAGTTTGTTGAATAATGTCATCTTTTTAATAAATTAGGTTCTTTTATGATTCAGTAAACTTTTTTATTGTTGTATATTGTATTAATGTCGGTCAAAGGGATAAGGCGTAATAAAGGGATAATGTCTTAACATTACCAGACATCATCATTTCTACATTCACTTGTGCTTATTGTAGCAAGTATTATGATTTTGAGTCCTATTTCTTTTATTTACACGATTATTATGCATATCAAACCCCCTAAGAATCCATGATTTAGTATGCTTATGGATGCTGGAGTTCACAATGTCGGGAATAAATATATATAACTAACGTGAAAAATAAGTAAATAATTAGATTTGATACTTTCAGTCTTGCTACAAAAAATAGTTAAAAAGATGAACTAGGGTAGTATTGCACTAATCTTTTAATAAATAAAAATCCATACATTGTCATTATATCATATCATATTTATCAGAAATTCAAACAGTTGCCAAGCAATATGGCACTTAATGTGATGTTTAAAAGAAAATTAATTTTTTTAATCATTTGTTTCCTTTATAACATTTGCAAGATGAAGTCATTTAGCAACATCTAAGTGTCATTTTACTTAGTGAACATTTTAGCACTTACATAGCACGTTATACAAAAAAAATGGCTATTGTCAGTCTAAACATAGATCTAGTCTTATTTTTTTTTAATTAAATAATTGTAAGTTTTTCGTTCATAGTAATATTTTAGAATAAGTCAGTATACATATAAAAAACGGTACTCTTAAAACTCCTCGACTGCCTCCAGTAGCCTGGTGGTATGGGCGTGTGCTTTAGAAACGGAGGTCGTGGGTTCGAATCCTGCGGGGATGCAACAAATTTTCATTGTTGTTTCCTACTTGGTTAGAGGCATTTGGGCCGATCACCCAATTGTCTGAAAAGTAAGATGATCCATGCGTCGGATGGGCATGTAAAAAGTCAGTCCACCCACCAACCAAAATTTATCAGCGATCTCTACAATATTATGCATGATTATAAATCTAAACCATGCACTTCAATTACTCAATTTATTTAAAAAAAACGCATCAAAATCCGTTCCGTACTTTTAAAGATTTAAGCATTCATAGGGATATAGAGACAGAAAGCGACTTGACTTTATTATATTATATTCATAGTTGCTTTTAATAACCCATTCTTTAAAGAAAACAACGTGTCATGAAAATACGACATTTTTCTGCTGTAAACATGTCTTTTGAAAGGTTAAAGTAACACATTTTAGACCTATTCATATTAGACATAAGAGTCAAAACGTCATACACAAGCCATATAAAATGTTAAATTTATATAAACGATGTCTTATGACTAACTTTAATTACGCAAACACTTCTACACTATGAATCGTGTGCGTTAATCAACCACATCTCTTTTGCGGATTAATAAATAATATTTTAATGGCAAACACAATTTTAGTAACAATTTACAACAAAATTTCAATTAAACCATTACGTAACATAACTCAATGTTAACATAAAAACAACGATGTCTTCAAACTCATGCATTAGAAAGATCAAATAAAAATGTTTTATAGAACATCATCGGTTTTTGTGCAGGAAACAGCAAATATTTAACTAATTAACCAACTAGATAACAGAAAAGCACGTTTTATTTGTTTAAATTTGAATGAAATATTCATTTAAAATTTATGTAAATATATAGATAAAAACACAAGTGTAGTGAGTTGCGCTTTACTGTCTTTACATTATCTGTAACTAATTTGGTTATTACAAAAAAGCGATCACGGTACGTTAAGAGGCAGATTTAAGCTGAATGTATGTAGAACCACTTTTTTTCGCGTTTTCCCGCACTTTATTTTCCTTCGCACTTTTTTTTCGGTTTTTCAATTTTCAATTTTCGATTTTTTTATCGATTAAAGTAGCTAAAGAGCTGAACGTTCACCTAATGGTAAATGATACGTCTTGTCCATAATGGCATTGGTACCCTTCAAATCGGAAGACAGTAATGTATATACAATACTGATTTGTCTCTTTTAAAAAAGACCGACCACTTTTTGCCTAAGCGAATGCATTGAATGAGGACGAATACAACTGTGAGGTAGTGGAAACTGTCCAGTAGGACACAATCCATATATGTATATATATATATACCATAAAGGTATCTCAGGCTTAAAAAAACTTTACAAGCTTCAACGGTCCCTGATAATGTTTCGTAATAATGAAAGTTAAATAAAATTCTAAGATTCGACTTGCAGCAATTTAATACCAACTGTGTTAAAAAGCCCATCGAGCGGAATAAAGACTCTGGAAAAGCCGTTCGCAAGAAATCTGTCTATAGGGCAGAAGTTGAAGACGCAACACCTTAGAATTGTTACCTCTAAGCCTGAGATTTTGTTTGACAGTTATATATGTCAAAAAACTGGTGAGATATCCAAGATCCTGGTTTACACGACCCTTTAAGATAAAGCCGACTGACTTGCCCTTTGCGAGATTAGTATCGATCGAATCACCTTTTGGTGATGGAATTACGATTAAATTATTATACAGTACATTTTTTTTCGTGAAATAAAAGCTTTTTGATTTTGTCCATCAAGCATTTATTTGGTTTCCCGCCATACGCATCCGGATGCTGTATTATAAATACCGCCACCATAAAGTCTACAAAAATTATCGACACAATTTTTTTAAAATAGTACATTTTTTTAAAGTCTTGTAATTTATACACTTCCGACGCTTTTCTTAGATTTAAACTAAATTTACAACAAAGCCTATATTATAAAATGAATTTTAAACTTTTATTTTACTTTTGAAACAATATGAAATAGTTCGATATTTTCTTTACTTTATTACTATAAATTAAAGTAAAATCCAAAAGTAAATAATAGTTTATTACTATTGGATTTTATATTAATTTATTTAACGTTTTTCAGTTTAACAGCTTAATGGCATTTAAATAGGTATATACAACTGAATCGTAACAATAAAATGATCAATCGTTCGTTCATTCATAATAACTGGCGACTGGTTTTCATTCTGTACAATACGTGAATGCGATAAAGCCAAAAGCAATTATTTGAATTCACAACTCTGCTATCAACTCAGGTTCAGTGTATAAATATTTCGTCAATAAAACTACAATGCTGGAATATGTTTCATAAATATTTGTTGCTTCATGTTTGTCTCTGCGTATAAAAATAATATAGAATATAGATGAAAATGCAAACTTAATAAAAAAATTGAAATCGTTTGATTGAACTGGATGTTATGCTCAGAATGCTTTGAAATTCTCAATTTTTTTGGAAAATCAAAGCTAGAACTAGCTCTATTAACTCTCAACGATCATATTGCTCTCTATATAGTTCAGAATATAATGGACTGTTGGCAGAAAGTAATGCCCAATTGTTATATTGGAAATATCCATATTTAACTATCATTTTATTACAGATAAGATGCCGTTTAGTATGATATACTTAGGAGTTTGAGTTAAGCTGTCAAATAACATAGTTGCATTTGCAAGAGTGTCCCATATTTAATCTCGATTTATTCTTAACTTAGCGGAGTTTTATGTATTGTTTCAGTACTGAACATTAAATATTCAAAATAACGGTCATTAAACCCTTAGCATGTTTTGAGTCGGACCAGTCTGGAGTGAAATCTATACTGCTAAATAGTACTGTGTAAACACTTCTGTATTCCGGTTTGAAGGGCACCGTAGCCAGCGTAATTACTGGGTAAACGAGACGTAACATCTTATCTGTCAGAGTGGTCAGCGGATTTATTGCACTGCTTTTGTTATGGGCAGGTATCACTTAACATCAGGTGAACGTCCCATCGCTTTAACCAATTAAGAAAAACGTTAGATGTATGATGCTACCTCGATGTCGTCGGGAACGTTGTTAGCATCTATTCCTAAACTATTTTGGCTAACTAAACTAAAAATAGGTATCTAAAGTAAGATGATCAATACGTCGAATGGGCATGTAAAAGTGGGTCCACCCAACAACCCGCATTGGACCAGCGTGGTGAGATACAGTCCAAAAACCCCATAAATAAAGAAGGCGTGCATTAGGAAAGGCCTTTGTCCAGTAATGGACTAACACAGGCAGATGATTATGTAATATAGGTTTAGTAAACATATTTAAATTATTATAATTAGCACTACGAATATTGTTTTTTTTTTTATATACCAACAATTTAAGTTTAGTGATAAATTATTAATAAAGTAATATTATTTTTAATCCATCTGTACTTTATAGTAGGCAGGAATAATTAACTAAAAACAAATTTTGCTTTGACATATAATGTTTAATTCGATAAAATTTCTTTTTGGCAAAACTCACTATAAGAGAAATGTTCTGATTCAATATTTTTCTCAATTAATACTCCTTTTTTTAAAAAGTTTTAATTAAAAAGCCTCTTCCAAATTAGCTTTGATGTCACTTAATTTTTTGTACACAGTTTTTCTTTTGTGTACTATCATTTACGTTAACGATACTATTTACTAAAAAGAAACAACGTTATAATTACTTTGTTGAAGCAATCAATTAGTCTGAGATCTTTAATGAAGAGACGGGGTTATTCAACTTCATTACTTTCTTAAAACTAAACGCGCAATAAATGTTACTCCATATTAGCTTCTGCAGTCTAGTGACAAAGACGTCTTTAGAAACCGTAGGTGCGGATATTTAACAAACTTTCTATATTGTTTTGGGAAATACGGGCAGATCACCTGGTTGCTTGTGAAGTTGATTTTTTTTTTTTTATAGCTTACGCAGAGCAGACGAGCAGTCAGGCCACCTGATGGAAAGTGGTCACCGACACCCATGCACGTTGGCAACACCAGTGGTAACCAACGCGTTGCCTACCGTGAGACATAGGGTGTTAAGTCTCGTTTGACCAGTAAATACGCTGGCTACGGTGCCCTTCAAACCGGAACACAGCAGTTTTTTCACACTATTGCTTCGCGACAGAAATAGGCACCGCGGTGGTACCCACCCAGACGGTCTCCTGTAAACAGGGACCTACCACCGGTATGATTCATCAATATGAAGTGCTCCGGTGATTACGTGTATTTTTGTGCGCTATAATATCTCCTGCCTGTTAGGGTACTCTATAACATAGAACAGCCGCCATAGTTGTAAGCGGCTCAGAGAACCTTATAAAATAAAATAAATAAAAATGCATTTATTTGTTCTTAGTTAACTACATATAAATATTTTTTAATTTAACTTAAATCTAAGAACCCCTAGTGGTTAAAGGCCTTCTCTAAAGAATCCCAATATCCCCTTATTTGATCCGCTTGGCACTATTTGGTCCCGCAATATTTTCAATTTCATCTTCCCATCTTGTAACCGGTATTCCTCATCTTCTTCTTTCTTTTTGACCTTTCCACATGGTGATTTTCAAAGTCCAACTTTGGTCCGTGAGTCTCGCTACGTGTCCCATTTCCACTTGAGCTTCGGAGCATAGCTCAAGGCATTTGTAGCTTTTGTTACCTTTATGATCGTAGTGTGTCTTATCTTGTGTATTTTTTTTTTATTATTTTTTTTAATAATATGCTTCTCCCCGCCTCTCTGTCAGGCAGTGATGTTTTTGCTTGCCATTTTTGGGAATTGTATTGTTTTTCTGTGAAAATTCGTAAACGTATGGATGAACGTCAACGTCAGAGGACAATATTATTATCTTTATCAATCTGTTAAAGAACAAAAAAACTTAAACGAAAAAGTTTTTTTTTTGTTTTATTTTATGGGGGACCTCGGCTCGGGTAGCCACTTCTTTATTCCGTGAGCGGGCTGGATCGAGGGTGCCCAAGAGGAGGTGTGCCACCACTGTGGCGTATGTGCGGAGGAGACGGCCCAGCACGCGCTGGAAGAGTGCCCAGCCTGGGTTGAGCAACGCGGAGAGCTGCGTAGCGTCGTGGGGCACGACCTTTCACTTCCTGCAGTAGTGCGCAGGATTGGGATTTGCGAGGACGTAATGGCCCGGAAGGAAGCCGCGGAAAGAGACAGAGAGGCCAACAGCGCCCTGGCTAACCACAGAAGAGCCAGGGCGCCGAAGAGTGGCGTACGCGCGCAACCTTCCCCCCTGACACTGAGCCCCTGGAGGGCCGGCAAGAGGGTGTCCAGAGAAGGGCCCAGAGATGGGCTCAGAGGGAGTGCTGTGCTGTTTGCTCCAGCACGCTAAAGCGACGGTCCGGGTGTCGCAAACACACCCGGAGAGAAGAGGCCCGTGAGGGCCACGTTGCGCCGGAGTCACCGAAGACTGTGATCAGCGCCCGCGGCCCCGGCTACAGCGACATGAGAAAGGAACAACGGTTGGTTTTTTAGTGGGTATACCGGTCGCTCCGTCTTGGTCCGGGGAGCCCCACATATCCCTACTGCCTCCTCACTCTGGTGGCGGGGAATCCGTAAGCTGGATTTTTCCAACGGCAAAAAAAAAAAAAGGGTGCCCATGAGGGCCGGAAAAGATTAACGACTTACGTGTTTAATGTTTCAGATTGTGAATGTTAGGAGGCAAATTGATTTATCTATTTGATAAGATTTCAGGCAAAATTAAGTCTATAAAATTGGACTATTCTTTAGTCATAAACGATATTCATTCTTTCATCCGCCATTATAGACACCAGTAAATATTGGGTAGATGTATAAAAATGACGTCAATGCATACAAGGTCTTCATGGTCGTCAAACCTTTTTACTTTCATATAAATTTATATAATTACTCAATAATAATTGCCATGTGATATATAAATATCGTTTGTAGTCCTAATCTAGCGTGCATCAGTAAAATGTTAATTAACTAAATAATATACTACATAATTATTATCTTATACATATTCAAGGAAATTATCCTGATATTACTGTCGTACGTAAATCAATCATGTATGATATATTTATGATCAATAATAATGCTGTTGATAAAAAAATGTATGAGATTTCCCTACAATAAAACTCCATACAAAAAAGAAAGAAACTAAAGTTAAAATAATGTTTTTATTTCCGATCCAATATAAGTGATTTTTTTTTGTAAATTTCGAGTTAATTGAGCTCTTAAGCCTAATCCATTACGATCTCTTACTATACTTTTCTTTATTTCAAATAACTTGATCGTACCGTCAAAAGTATTTGGTGTCGATATTAGCCTTATTAGCCAACTTGACTTCTCAAAGGTCTTCATGGTCGTCAAAGTTGTATCACACAGTTCTTTCTTTTTGGAAATAAATAATAGTCTTTTTATGTGCGTAATTCAGTAACTTGAAGCTTACTAAGGTTTTTTCTTGTTCTTGTTCGAAGACACCATGCATCTATGGTATATCATAGTATTACCATGGCCGAAGTTCGCATAAAGCACTGACATCTCTTGAGAAACAGTCAGAGCCAATTTTCCTTTCTTGGTAAGGAACTAATTAACGGCATGCTGTTCAATTTTATACACGGCCGACTTCTTTCCACTTAAGCTGTTAGCAGGTCGAGAACTGAAATGTTAAAAAGTTTAAAAATAAAATCAATTTGAATTTGGTATGATATGAGTAATTGAGTTGAATGAGATAATTAGTTACGAATATAAAAGAAACGTGTCATCACTTTATAATTAATGACAATAATTTTATTATTATTGCAATGTCAAAGATAATCGTAGCGAACAACCATTGTGGTTAGGCTGTGGACAAAGTTAACAAAGCCTTATTAAACGGAGCCAACGTAACTTTTTCTTTGTTGAAGTAATCCTATTGTCTGCGATTTTTGTATAAAGGCAAACTTTTCAAGGTATACTGAAAAATACACTCTTCAAAAGTAGTAAATTTATTTCGTTATTCTATAATTAGATGTTTCATGCCTTTCTGAGTAATTGGCTACATATACTGCCCAGAAATTTGTAAATTTGACGTTTTTGAAACAAATATTGAAGTAATATTTTTTCAGGCTGTTGCTGTAACCAGCATCCTAATTATATACCTTAATATTATATACCTTAAAGGGCTGTTTTGTTTATTTTCCATTCAGAATTACTTTAATAAATTTTTGGCTAAGTCTGTGCAGAGCGACTGGCATCTGACATCCACAATCCAAAGGGTAAACTGCATTATTATTTATTTATCCTTTGCGAAGCCTTATTTCTTTAAGGAAAATTACTGAATACTCCTTCGCGCATAAACACTTAAAACGTCAGATAAGGATTCCCGTGAACCTAGAATATAGATTGCACTAATAGCCTGTATTTGCAGTCCAAATATTTTATTCAAATGTATAGAGGGAAACAAGCCAAAAAGGTGGTAAAAATAATCACCTGTATAAAAAGGAGATTTTCAAGATTCAATTTATTGAAGTGACGATAAGAGCATGACGTTTACCCATTGGGCACAATAGCTGGTTAAAGCATTGAAACCGGACAACAGCAGGGTTTTTAAAATACTTCTTTCAAGCAGAAATAGACACTAATGGTCAGAAACATGCTTCTTCTTGGCAAAGGGACCTTATATAACAATATAGAATAACCTTATCTTATAAAACAGTTCCAGGAAAGAATAGGCTATTACTTCTTCTAAGCATCAAGAAATGAAACATTGTAGCAAGGAAGATTCATAATCATCATCATTACGATGAATGAATCTTCAAGCAAGGAAGATTATTATGACAAAACAAAAGAAAGATAAAACTTGATTTTGCATAACAAAGTTGTTCGGTAAAGAAAATGTTACTTACAATCGGGTATATTTGCCATCACAATAGATATTGCAAAAATGTGTAAGTTTACCTTGACTAAAACTACTTTCATTATTCCGTTGAATATATTTTAGCTATTGAAAAAGCATTTAATAATTGGGCAGCCGACTGTGACGTGAAGCTTAATGAATCATATCTTGTTTCGTGCAAAATAACAGGCTGCCGTTTGTGTTGCTGTTTGTGTATTTATAAATAAAAGTTTCATATTATAAACTGCAGAAAAACGAAATTATGTATACAATTCTAACTATAAGCACAGTTAAAAAGTAAATATTTTATTTATAGCTTCGCACGTCTTAGTACTTGGAAAATATTTGAATATTATGCAGTTATGCAGGTTATGAGCAGAAAGAAACATAAATAAACCATATATAGGTATTTACTTATGTATGTATACATATACAAAAGAAAACAAATTAAACAAATTATTTAGGGATATAAGATGGTGGCCACAATTATAAATCGTTTAGTCAATAAATTGAATCTTAAATAAGTAATAATAATAACAGTTTTTTTTAATGTTTAATGAAATTTAACTTTTTATTCACGGTTATATGCCAAGAGACCGCGGACGAGACATTCTATAAAAATACAGTAATTGACTCTGCAATTTACATGTTTTACATGTTTATTTATGAGCATTACTCAAATAGTCTATTTTACTAGATTATATTGAATAAATATCACAATGTTTGCAAAAATATCACCGGTGGTAGGTCCCCTGTTTACAGAAGACCGTCTGAGCGGGTACCACCGCGGTGCCTATTTCTGCCTCGAAGCAGTAGTGTGAAAACACTACTGTGTTCCGATTTGAAGGGCACCGTAGCCAGCGTATTTACTGGGTAAACGAGACTTAACATCCTGTGTCTTATGGTAGGCAGCGCGTTGGTAATACCAGTATTGACGATGTCTGCGGGTATCCACTTCCCACTTCCCATCAGGTGGCCCGACTGCTCGTCTGCCTGCGTATGCCATAAAAAGAAAAGAAAAAAATTTAAACAAGACATCAAATTGTCTCAGATCTTGAATCGTACTGGAATTGAACCTGATGAAACTGATATTCAACCATTATGTAGAATAACAAACCAGGACGAGGGCTGCACTAAAAGTATCGGTAATGGAATATTTCCACTATTCCTGTTATATTAAGATCCTTTAAATTGCAAACTCCTTGGTTTTGAAAATCAAATACCAATTACAAACACAAAGTCTTGTCAAACCTTTTAGTCGTTAAGAAAATAAAATTGACTCGAGAAAATTAAGAACTTTGATTTATTATGACTTTTGAAGTGGTTTAACACAAAAACAGTGTGTTGACCGGATGATTTGGTGATGAAGCCCCGTCGAAAACAACAATTTATCACTGGTTTACTGAATTTCAAAGTAGACGTGTCAAGTTCAGTGATGATCTCCGTCAAGGTCGTCTAAAAACTGCAGTCACACAAAAAAAACGAGGATGCCGTCCGTAAGCAGATTGAGGAAGATCGTGACATACCGCGAATTTCAGGTAACTTTAGACATTGGCATAAGTCGAATAAAATTAATCTTGCATGTACAATTAGGTGTAAAGGAGTAGTTTTCCCGATGGATACCGCATTCGCTCTATGAAGAGCAAATAGCGACTCTCGGTGCGTCAGAACTCTTGAAAGATTTCACGCAGGATCCTCAAATGCTGTATACAACATCATATCAGGTGACGAATCCTGGAAATACGCGTACGAACCCGAAACAAAAAACCAGTCACGAGTTTGGGTGAGAATTTTTTTTGGTCAAATTTCGTGGAGATTACTTCGAAAAGCATACATATTTAAATAGTAATGTTGTGTGACTTCCTGATTCCCGAAATTTCTAGTACCGCCCTCGTGGTGGAACAGAAATAATCTATATATCTAAGAATTATACCGTTTACGATTGACCACTATAATAGAGTGTAAATATAATGTTAATGAAATAATTATTTCTATTGTTAACGCGAATATTACACATTATTAAATAAAATTACTTTACGGATTTATCGCGTTTATTTTTACATTTTAAATTCCGACGAAGCAAGTACTGCGAGACAACAAGCTCGCTGCGCCAAGGCAGCGTCACAGTGACCGAGTGAAGGCAGCCACAGTGGAGCGAGTACCTGCTGTTCTACCTTTTGTGAGAGGCGTAACTGACAAGATTGGCTACATTTTGAGGCGGGCTTCAATCAAAACTTATTTCAAGCCGCTGAAGAAGATTGGTCAATTCCTACCACCTGTCAAGTGCAATATTCCTCTACAAGATCCAGGAGTGTACAAGCTAGATTGTGACTGTGGCCTCTCTTATATTGGACAAACAAAGCGAGCAATAAGAACCCGCGTGAAGGAACATATAGCTGACATTAAACATAAAAGACCCAACAAGTCGGCAGTGTGTGACCATACCTTAAATCACCCAAACCATCACATCAGATTTGATCGACCACAAATCCTCGCTAAAGAACACCGATTCCTACCAAGGATGATCCGTGAGGCTATTGAGATTAGAAAACATCCAAATTTCAATAGAGAAGATGGTTGGGTTCTACCACCTGCTTGGGATCCCATAATTTATTTTATTTTATTTTATTTGAAAACAAATCCACAGCCTTCGTTTAGTTACAAGTTTCACTTATGACCTAATCTTAAAGCCAATAACGGATTTACATTTTATAACTTGAATGATATTGACTCGACATATTAGAGTAAACAACTATTGAGTCAACAATCCAATTGCAACCAACACAAACAGTAGAAAACAATAACAACATTAAAAAAATTATAATTAAATTAGTAAGATGTAAACAGTAATAAGGTAAGTAAGCAAGTACACTACAATAATAACATTAAGTGTTAAGACTAAATTTAAAATAAAGGTATGAAAAAAAAATGATGTGTGTGCTAGTGTGTGTTTATGTGTATGTGTGTGTTTGTGTGTGTGTGTGTGTGTGTGTGTGTGTGTGTGTGTGTGCTTGTATGTATGTGTTAACTAGCAATTATCCCTTTCCGTCAAAATGTTTATTACATCCAGTTTAAAAGCATTCTTTTTCTTCCAAAATATATCTAACGTTTGAAACGAATTATTGTAGGTTTTTTGTAAGCGGTTAACAATTGAATTTTGTGTATAATATGATCGTGTTTTATTAGTGGCAAATAACCGTGTATGCCTTGTTCTAGTTTTTGGGGTACAAAGTCGTAGGGATCTAGAAATTAGTTCCTCGCAGTCAACATTTCCGTTGCACAGCCCGTGTAAAAATGCCATATCTAACAATGTACGTCTATTTTCGAGATTGAGAATGTTATAGTGCTTGCATGATATATCGTAACCATTTAAAACTCTTACATTTTTATAATCTAAGTGCTTAATAAATTTATGTTGTAGGTTTTCTAATTTGTTTATATACGTCGTGTACTCTGGATTCCATATAGGGCTGCAGTATTCAAGAATGCTCCTAACATAAGCAAAGTAAAGCAGCTTTAGACACTTGGTACTCGAAAATTGTTTACTCATGCGTAAAATGAATCCAAGACTTTTATAAGCCGAATTCCTTATATATTCTATGTGGTATGAATAGGTTAATTTTTCGTCAATGAAGATGCCTAGGTCTTTAACTACTTTTTCTTTACCAATTTCTGATGAATGCATTGTATAGACGGTTTTAATAGGTTTCTTTTTCCTGCTGAACGAAATATAATTGCATTTACTTATGTTTATGTTTATTTTATTTTTTTTATAATAATAATCAAGGCGATCTAGATCCGACTGTAATTTAACGCAGTCATCTACATTTGCAATTTTCATAAAAATCTTAGTATCGTCGGCGTACATGAGGAACTTAGCGTGGTGAAAACAGTTACCTACATCGTATAAGTAACAAGCGTATAATAAAGGACCGAGAATGGAGCCTTGTGGCACCCCAGAAGGCACTACAATGTAATTTGAACGATAACCTCCTATAACCACTGCCTGAGATCTTCTCCAAAGATATGACTTAAACCAACGTAAAAGATCCCCTCAAATTCCAAGGTCATAGAGTTTATGTATGAGCATGTTGTGATTTACACGATCAAATGCTTTATCTAGATCTGTATAAATAGCATCTACTTGGAATCCGCCATTAATATTAGTGGTTATGTAATCAATAAAAGAGCCTAAATTAGTTAAAGTAGAACGTTTCTTTATAAAACCATGTTGCTCATTCGGTAACAACGGAACAATTACTGGGTATATATAATTATGCACAATTCTTTCAAATAGTTTGCTTAGTACGTTCAGAATGGATATGGGCCTATAATTCTCGATCATAGTTACGGGTCCTTTTTTGTGTAACGGAACAACATATGCTTGCTTCCAAGCATTTGGAAAATAATCATCCTGTATAGACCTATTGAACAACATCGTTATTGGAGAAGACAAAGACTTTGCACAATTGACAAAAAATGATGGTGGAAGCTCATCGTTGCCAGCACCTTTCGTAATGTCTAGGCTAGTAATTAATTTTTCAACTTCTTCTTTTCTGATGCTAATAGTATTAATAGTATTACAATTCAACTTGTCATTATGGTCAAAATAGTTATTATCGGTTATAGTGCTAAAGTTTTTCTCAAAGAAGTCATTGAAAGAACAGCAAATAGCTACAGGATTGGTTAACATAAGACTACCACATGTCATTTGTTTAGGATAATTAGTCAAACTGTTTCGTTTCGATTTTACAAAACTCCAAAATTTTTTAGGGTTAGATGCAATATTTTCTTGGCTTTTAATAATGTATGATTTATAGCATTCATTTTGAAGTTTCTTTTGTCTCTTTCTCAGTTCACAAAAATGTAAATAGTCAATTGGGTTTCCATGCCTCTTCCAATTAGAATGTAATTTGTTTTTTTCTTTTATGAGCCTAATAAGATCCTTATTATACCAAATCGGATATGTGTGCCTGCCGCCACGTCGTATTGTCGGAACATGATTATTAATCGAAGTGTTAAGGATTTGATAAAACTTGCATACTGCGTTATCTAAATTTGTCTCCTCTGAAATAAATGACCAATCATGATTCAACATTTCACTGTTTATACTGCTAAAGTCTGCGCGATTGAACAATTTAATTGTATCGTGACACGATTTAAGGGACGTTATCGAAATGTCAACCGCCGATATACAGAGCGCTGGGTGAAACGTATCTTCATTAATTAGGGATGTGGTCACTTCTACCACTTTTAAATAAAACTAGCGTAAACTAAATCCAATGTGTTACTGCAGGTGTTTGTCACGGCATTAAATTGCGAGAGACCTTGGAAAGAGAAACAAGATATGTATAATAAATTAAAATTTAACCCCTAAGCATAATACCACTGCTGGCTGTTAAGATAAAATCAGTTCATGTTGCATAGGTCGGAGTACAGACTAAAATAATTAATAAAATTAAGATCTGAAACCCGCTTCAGCACTGGCAACAAGACGCATGACATCTCAGTCTACCCGTGACCACGGCCGCTGGAAAGTGTTCGAAACGTCGGGAATTTAAAATGTAAAATAAACGCGATAAAATCCATAAAGTAATTTTATTTAATAACGGTAATGATATGTAAATACTGATGATATTATATGAATAAAATTATTTCAAGCTTTGCAAGATGAACGACTATGATTCAGTTTTAAATAACAAAACTTGAATTTTTCCTATTGTTACAATAATTATTTAAACATAATTAGTGTTCCGTGTATTTTAAAACATAATAAATGATTAATACCTAACTAGTGACACAATTTAAATAAATCAAATTGTGATTTCGTAATTTTTGTGTCTTATTTATGAAATACTGTTAGGTGATCGCGTTTTATTTACGCGTAAGTCAGCTATTGAATATTTTGGAGAACTTGTTTCCAAAATTTAAATAACTTTTTTCCTATGCACTAAAATCTATTAAGTATGCAATCAGTATGTAGGCACGCGGATGTGATCCGATACGATGGGCGGACCAAGTCAAATCCCTTACGGGCCTTTCGATTACTGACCCCTCTCGATCAGTTCAAAACAAAGATTCCTGTCAGATCTTAATACGACGAGTGGTGGCAGCTAAGTCAGATTAGGCACGACCTTTAGTAAAAGAAGAATGACGAATAAGAAGAAAGAAAATCTATTATATATTTGCTGCTTTTTACGGTGTTAAATTTGCATAAAGATAAATTATATTTTGTGGCTAAATATAAGGCCGCTGTAGTGGAAACTTTTACTAAAATATATACGACTAACAGTCTAATCACGGCAACATCTTCTCGAGTTATCTTTAGATTCAAGAATAATCTAGCTTTCTTCTAGTGAAATCATCATCATCATCATCAGTCTATGTTAGTCTGTTGCTGGACATAGGCCTCCCCTTATGCACGCCTTCTCCATTAGGGGGTTTTTGGAGCCCGGTGGAACCACGCTGGTCCAATGCGGGTTGATGGGTAGACCGACATTTTACATGCCCATCCGATTTGTATTTGTATTTGAGTCCTGCAGAATTTGAACCCACGGCCTCTGGTTTCTAAAGCACATGCCTTGATCACTAGCTGACGGAGGAAGTTTAAGTTTAGTACAGATATGCAAAGAAATCACCCAATATACCAATCCAATTTAAAGTACTACTTGAGTTGCGAATATAACGGTTTTTGAGCCTTTGTAATTACTGCGTTTTGCCGTAGTTCCAGTGCGAAGCGGTTTTTCTGTGAGCACTAGAATAAAATCATTGCGAAATCTAGTATATGTAAATTGCGCTTGCTAACGAACTTGTAACAGGTCGTATCGTAGTAAAGCGCTGCTGCAATGCAGATTTTATAAGATGTGAATCGACAACCGTCGACCGATTTTTAACCGTTTTATATGAAAAGATACGTGTACATGAATTTATAAACCTGAAATAAGATATTTTTAGCTCTTATAAGCTTTAAAAAGCTTAAGGCATCAGTGTGGGCTATTGCATATATTATTCTCGACAGTTTAGACTTTCAGCCTTCATGCTGACGCGGAAGGCATTGATAGGATGTCTACATCTTAATGTACAGGGTGGCCCATAAGTCCTTTGACATGAAAAAATTATTAAAATAAAACTAATTACATTATGAATTAAATTTTATTTACAAAAAAGCTTAAAAACGGGAATTATTTTTGAAAATAACATCTTCTAAATGTAATCGGCACGGCACTCTTGCAAACGATGTCTAAAATTGTCGATGACTGCGCGGCACGTCACTGCTGAAATGCTTGTCATTTCTCTGCGGATGTTTTCTTTTAGGGCCTCAATTGGCCGCAGGTTTGTGTCGTATACTTTAGCCTTAAGGTAGGCCCACAAAAAATCCATCAGGGTCAGATCTGGACTACGTGGAGGCCAGGAAATGTCCCTCTCTTAGATATCACTTTGCCAGGAAAAAGTTGACGGATAACGGCATAGCAGTGTTAGAGGTGTAGAAGTGGCCTCATCCTGTTGAAACCACGTCCTGGCATTAAAGCCTGAAAAGTTTTGCAATCCTGGTATGAAAACTCTCCGACGTAACAGTAACTGCTCGCCTTCTGCCATCCTCAAAAGTAAGGCCCTAGGATACCATAGTCTGACATAGCGCCCAAACCGTCACTTTCGGACTATGTAAGGGCTTCTGATGCTTAAGTTTTGGATTGATGGGGCTCCAATAGTGGCAATTTTGTTTACTAACATGCCCGTTAAGATGGAAATGAGCCTCGTCAGAGAACATTATGTTATTGAAGGAAGTAAACCGATTCAACATTTCATTCGCATAATTTTGTCTTTGAATACCGTCAGTTTCCTTTAATTCTTGAACCAACTGAATTTTGTAAGGGTGCATATGTAAATCTTTCTTCAAAATCCGTTGTAACGATGTCCTGGATACGTTTAATGCTCTGGCGCGCTTACGAGTTGACTGTGTCGGATTTTTGCGAATAGACTGTGTCACTGTGTCTATGTTTTGTTCCGTACGTGACGTCCTTGGGCGACCCAATCGCGTTTATCTAACGTCGAACCGGTCTCCCCGAACTTAGCCCAGTTCTTAATCGTTTGAAAGTTGGAGTGTCGTCAAAGTTGTGTAAACCTTTGTGTTCTCAAATTTACGCCGCGCAACGGTTGCCAAATTGTCGTTTTATAAAACTCGCGCACAAAACAGCACGGTCCGCTCCGGTAAAACGCTCAATCGCGACTAAATTCCCAGAAACCAAGTTACTCCCCGCTTCCCTGTACGCTCATGCATGCCCTGTTCGTTTATTCAAGTTTTATTTTCAAAGGACTTATGGACCACCCTGTATTATGAATAATCCAACAAAAAAAAAAACAAACAAAATTTAGAAAAGAAATTCAAATATAAATTCTGACGGTAAATCCGTAAAAAGTGGATTTAATAAACCTTATTAAACTTTCTGTATTTTAAGGACAATAACATTTAAACTTATGCTTCCAGATAAATCTACACACATAAACAATTTCACATTTATAGGTTCATTATGCTGACTGTGTCGTCTACAACACAAAGAAGTATTTTTTTGTTACAGAGTTTTACTATTTTTTTACAATTTTTATAAGTTTTGTCTACATCCTGTTAAAACAGATGAACTAATAAAATCCTTTTGTTCGCTACTCCCCTCACTGGGGTCATTAAAAGGGCATATATCTCCATCATATTTAAAAGCTCATATTATGTTAATAATGTAAAAGTTTAATGGTAAGAGTAGAGTAGGTAAGCAAGCAATTTGTGATATGAACGATAACAGACATTGTACGGTATAACAGTATTCTAACTATTTCAATCTAGAGTTAAGCGAGTAATTGATATGATTGATTGTTGTTTTCGTATGAAAAAAAAATGTTCTTTTTTTTATTAAAAAAATGTAATTATATTGTGTTTTTCGTATTATTAAATAGCTCGTATGCTTATTTTGCTAGTGGCAAGTGTAATGGCATTTACAAGGAAAACATTGCAGGACGTTTCCTCGATCGGAAGCTATTTCTTAAAGAAAAGACCGAGAGACGCTTCATTATAGCAATGGTTTTACAGTAACAAAGAACAGAAATATTGTGTCGTCACAACAGTTAAAAGAATATAAATCACTTGCGCAGTTGGTTGATCTCTAATAAAGTTCAGCAACCGTAGTCTGATTCTACAAGGAAAACATAAGTTTAATAAGGAGATGATTTTATTTCTAAACAAACTACTTACGTTTTTGGAAATTACTTAAAAATTGTAGTTATTGTACAGCATTTCATTACTGAGCAGTCAGCTTTGTTTGCATAATTACAGATATTTCATAAGTTACACAAAGACGTTATAAATATTTAAATAAAATATAGCTTAGTTACGTCAAGATTACTACTTATTATAAAACAAAGTAGCTTTCTCTGTCCCTAAATCCCTATGTATGTTTAAATCTTTCAAACTACGCAACGGATTTTAATGAGGTTTTGCGGAAAGGCTTATTTGTATAACACATGCTTAATATTGTAGGTATATTTTATATCGGCATAGCTCCCGTGCAAAGCAGGGGCTGGTCGCTAGTTAATATGTAAAACAACAAGAGGATAGTATGAAATTGATATATATAGTTAGAAAACATATGATATATCAAATCATTACCCTTCCTTATACATAATTTTGCAAGCTTGAAAATATTCTAGACTTGTCGTTACCCGCGACGTCGTCCGCATAGAAGAGGAGAAATATCCACGGGGTGTATTGAAGTAGTCTGTATAGTATAATATAGGGTTTGCATATATATATAAGCATTTGTATTGTACGTGCCTATCATTAGTAACAAAGTATTACGGCTTTTGCTTCAACGATAACTGATTTCTATTTAAACTCTTATCAGGGGATACGACTTAAAATAGAAATCAGCTTTTCAACTGTTATATCACAATAATTATAAAGTCTTTCTCTATTCTCGGAATCTGTTCCAAGAACACATCAAATTTTATCGAAATTGGTTCAGTGGTTTAGACATTAAAGATGGACAGACAGAGTTACTTTATGTATAGAACGTATCCATACATTTTACAAATATAAAAGAGTTGTTTTTATTGTATGCGACGATCATTAGACACAACGTTCTATGGATTTTGCTTCGATTATGACGAATTTCCATATTGACTTTCATACCCTTTTAACTCCTAGTTCATCCCCGTAAAAAAATTGCTAAAATACACCACTTTTCGCTCGTTTTTAGTATCCAGACACTAAATGCCATATTTCAACTCCTTTTATTTAAATAATTATTATATCCTTTTTCGGAATCTGTTCTAAGCGTATACCAAATTTTATCCAAATCGGTTCAGTTGTTTAGACAGTTAGGACAGACAGACAGAGTTATTTGCGCGTTTATACTAATAGTTATAACGTCATTGCGTCCTTCACAGAATTTAATTATCGTTTTGGTTGATTAAAGCAAATTTGAAAATGCTTAAAACAAAGCAATTGCATCGAACAATTATAAAGAGCAACGTTTAACAAACATCGCTCGCAGAATTGTTTGCTCAATTCAATTTAAATTGGTCAGTTTTGTTCATTGTACGATCTAGATATGTATTAATTACTTTTTGTCTACAGTTATTGTTATAAATTTTATTTAAAAAAACATTTTAAAAATTGCTACAATCAACGAATACATACTTGAAGCAGTAATACTTATTTTTAGTGATGGTATTATCCTACTACCCCACTTATATTATGAAGGCGTAGGTTTGTATGAATGTATGGCTGAATTAATATATGTTCGTAACTTTTTTGTGTACTTTTGTTATAACAAATGTTTCCTTTTTTTTAATTCCTCTTACTGTCAGAGTTTATTCGTAAACGCAAGTAAAACGTTTAGCAACATACTAACAAAATTGTATTAATTTTTTTTTTACTTTCATTAAAATTAGTAATAAACCAATTGCTTTAATCTTCGCAAAATAATCAAACCGTTTATATGCTGAAGGTTATAGTAAACAAATGAAAAGTACTTTTAGTGACTGAATCGTTCTGACCTACAAGGATGCGAATTTCAGTCGATTTTTTAACAAGTGAAATTTTTACAAAAAAAAATATCATTGAATAAAAGGACTTTTTATGGATTTTATCGCGTTTATTTTACATATTTAAATTCCTGACATTTCGAACACTTTTCAACGGCCGTGGTCATGAGTAGACCGTAAACGTAAGAATAATTAAAAATAAACTTTTAAGGTATTAGTTTAATCGAAATATTAGGTATGCATGACGCGTTTCATGCACATATAACGATGATTTTTGAAATGCACTAACTTTTACGTACACTTACACTATTTAGGATATATAAATGAGCTTTGAATCTGCCTCATTGCAATTTTTAAACAGTGTTTTACATTAAAATAGCTATTGTGGGTTATTCTTAAAACATAGATATATGCGGACTTTATGAAAGACCATTTAAAGAAGTAAAGTTACGTAAGAAGTACTTCAAGGCTATTACTTACCCTTTACGGTTTCGGCAGCGTTTGCAAATTAACCGCACGAGTTTGTCATTTTTGATGACGTAGTTGTTTTTGTTTCCCATATATTTATTGAACAAATTATCACATAATTATTAAATAGAATAAGAAAAAATATCAGCCTTTAGATCCAAAAAATACATAAACAAAAGAATGACAAATGACAAAATCGAAGATCCGGCAGTTGAGTCAGAGGAACGAAGTAACTTATTAAAAAACATACGCTCCGATTTCAGTACCTCCTCCTCTTTTTCGGTCGAAAAGAAACCACGATGTAACTTAATTACTCGACTTATCTATATCAAAGCCAAATAAACTAATGTAACATTAACGAATGTTCACAGTTATCCATTAAAAATTTTATCCTTTAAGTTTGACTACTATAATAGATTGTTAATGTTAATGAAATGTAAATACTGATGATATTATATTAATTAAGTTATTTAAAGTTCGCGAGCAGAACGATTTTGGTTCCCAAGTTTCGGAGCCGTCATCTGGCCCTTCTACCGTTGAAAAGTTCGACCTAAATTTGTAATATCATGTTAATTGAAGCGTTATCTATCCCAAAAGTTTGTGTTTGCCGATAGGTCCACTATCTATTAAAGATTGTCTATTTTATACTGCTTATATCAATAATATATGATGATATAAAAAATTTGTTATACAAAATTGGCCTTTCGCTTCGAAACATAAACAACTTCAAGGGAAAGCTCATAATGCATAAGTTGAAAGTCATTTGAGCTGGTAGTTCAATGATTGATGGTTTCTTAAAATCAAAGCATATCCATAGCTAGGTTTGTTAATTTGATGAAAAGTATATTTGTTTAGAGTTTTAAGATAATTTTCGTTAATACTAGAATAATTGAATATTTAAAAAAAAAAATAACAATAATATCAGTGTTTGTTATTTTAGATAGATGAGTAGATAATTTATTTTTTGAGATTTGAAATTTTCTTTGACAAGTTCGCAAAGAGTTTTATAAAACGTGTGAAATCAGTAATAGTAAACTAAGTTCGAAGAATCTGTCAATAGAAACAGTTTGAAGATTTAGAAATATCTGATTAAAAATATTTACTGTTATTTATATCCGACTGGAGTCAGTTAAAACATTTTTTCTTTGAGATTTGAAATTTCTTGACACTATTCCTTGTCATCAGAGCTTCTCTGCATAAAAACTCGTGAGTGATAAATCGATATTGAACTGCTTCGCTAACGAACTATTTTGCCAAGAATAAATAGTGATCTTTTGCTTTTCAGCTTTGATCGTCATGCGATATAAAAGAACATATTTAACGTTCATTTTTATTCATCGAACTAGACAAACTGCTTTTTATTTTGTCATAGACTTTAACGTTCTGTATGATATCTTGCTTTAATACCTGAGAAGAACTCATTGAGTAAACTATGTATCTTTGCACTTAATAATCAAATCACGATATTGATGTGCTTTCATAGCTAATATTCTATATATCTATTCGCATTAAAAGAGCCAATATATGATCACATACAGTATGCTTATGCTTAGATTCATGTTATGATTAAAAGAACTAAACAAATTACAACTTTAAATATTTATATTCAAATATGAAGTTAACACTCGACTTTTGATTGTCAAAGAGACATACACCAGTTCGGAATAGGATCGCTCTCGCATCTAGTGGAAGAAGCAAAGAAAACTTAGCGGGCCTATTTTGTCATCTTTTAAAATAATCAAATACATACATATAAATTTCATATGAGCTACATACAGTTCTATCATACGTATTCGCAATTTGAAAAGGCCTGGAGCGAGCATTCCATTACCAGGTTGTGTTATCATTTATGAATTCATTTATGTTAAAATAACCTTTATCACATAACCGTTCCTTAACAACTTTTTTAAATTTATTAATAGTTAAATACTGAACGTTTACTGGGATTTTGTTGTAAAAGAGTATACATTGTTCCATAAAAGATTTACTTCTTCGCAGTCTAGTACATGGAAGAATTAAATTATGTTTGTTTCTAGTATTTATGTTATGTGCATCACAATGCCTGCAAAATCATTTTTTTTTCTGCACATACATTAGGTTTTCGATATTATATATATGATATATATGTTTTGAATATATACCATTAGTATACCGACCCGCCAACCCCCACCAATCCGCATTGGACCAGCGTGGTGGGATATGGTCCAAAATCCCTTAATAGATAGGGATGTATTAGGAGAGGCCTATGTCCAGCAGAGGACTATCACAGGCTGACGATGCGATGTATGTATATTAGTATATTAAAAAAAAGGTTATTCTTATGTTCCAAATAGACATAACAATTTTATTTATTTCTATAGTTTAGTTTTACTATGGATTCGTATTTATTTTCTTTTTAGTTTATTTACCATCATTACAATCAAACCAGTTCCACCACTAATAAAACTGTCCACTAATTCTTGTTAAAGCACAACAAATGCTTATGCTCATAAAATATTTTTGCCCGTAGCTCACCTTTCTGGCGGGCGTCATTAAGAGGGTGATAACAATATTTTATGACATATTCCCCGTCATATTAATGAGCTAGTATTATATTAATGGTGGAAAGTTTAATGGCAAGAGAAAACTAGAAATAAAAGCAATGTATGACTCGTAGGATAAAAGGGAGACTGAACGACGGTGTGGTAGGGGAGTTTTTTTAATAAGAAGAAAGTAATCGAAGATATTATAAAAAAAATCTACTTCGTGTTTTGGTATAAAACCAGTTTGATTGTTATTCTATTTAATAATAGTTAAGATATCTTTTACTAGCGCTACAGGACGTGTTTGAATTATTGTTTTATCGTTAAAATTCGATAAATAAATTAAACTTTAATGTATTAACCTCGTGCAAGGGTGTTTGTGCATGCAATTATTAGAAAAAGGAAGAAGAGATAACGTACAAATTTTTCAGCTTTATACCTGCTACATTAGAAGTCACTTAGTTTGGGACCAGATAATCTTAAAATATCCAATTAAGTTATTATTATTAAATGCTCAGTGTACATACATTTCATGTAAATTATTGCAAAAATAATATCAAATTAAGTATACAAATATTTTTTTATTACAAAGTTTAGTCCATTAAAATAGTACTATTTGTGTTACTTATTCAACAAAAAGGCCTCTCCGGAGTCCGAATGTGCGATTTTTTATAACTTAAGTACCCTGCTGTCTCGAAATGAAATAGTTACAAAGTCCTTGTTAACTTTTTTATAATCTTTAAAAGCCAATATAAGTACTAGTAATCAATAGGATACTTTATCAACAGAATTTTTTTGTAAAAACTGGCATGTTTCATTTTACAAATTATGTAAAAAAAAGGTTAGACACGTTCCTTGGTATAAACCTTTTTATAACCTATACCTTTAGAATTTCTTCACTACGATTTACTTGAAAAAATAAATATTTAAATACTGGACGCCTGCGTAAATCTAATGGCAACTTTCTTTTAGTACACAGTTCAGAAAATTTAAAAAGCGTTTTCTTGCCATCAATTTTATCTACATAAAACTACCTTAAAAGTATTGTTTGAAAGGGGCATAAAATACAAAAACTATTAATTTAGCCTCTCTGTAAAAGTTCTGCATCTTTATGTAAATAATAATAAAAAAATATTATTTGAACAATTTCGATTTTAAAATTTTGATGTTCAATTTCAGTTTTTCATAGGAGAAATGGACTATAAAGTTGGACGATAGCTGGTTCTAGGAAGTCCAAATGCCGTTCCATATACATGTTATTTTTTATTATTAAATAACAATTCAACTTTTATTTGGCAATTTTAACTAATTAAAATAAGTTTATTTGGACCTGAATCACCCTTTTCTATTAAACCTCAAAATAAATAGGTATAATATTTATTCGTTGAACTCTATTTTGGATATACAATAAAGTTTCTTCCTTTTTTATATTTATTTTCGAAAAGATAAAATTAATTTAACCGCGATGTGATGAATTATATATATTGAGAACATTTCATTGATGGATTAACCATCACAGAGTGTTTGTTTTGTCTTGAACTATCTAAAAGCTTCAAGTTTGCTGATTATTCAATTTATTATTCAAACACGTATCGAAGCTTATGTAAGTTGTTTGTTTGATACCAACGTAAAACCTTGTTTCGCTTCAAACAATGTTTATTTGATAATATATTACAGTAAACATTGAAATATAGTACAATATGGATTGTACAATACAAGTAACATGTTCAATCATAATTTGCCTTAGGCTGGTAGATGATTATGATTATATATTTGCTAAAGAATATTTTTCGTAAGGAGTCGAAGGTATACTTTAACTTACTTTAGCTTATTAAGAAGAATACGTACGGTATAAGAGAAATATAGTTTCATTATGTTTTTTATAATTTCGTCGAATTTGTGGGATAAAATTTTTGATATCATACGAAATTTAATACTAACAGTATTATCCTGATACATTATTACGTGCCATTATCGATGAACAAAACAGGATTACAAGGGGATAAAATATGAGTAATGCCAGATGCATTACTCAAATTTTCAAAAACAGAAATATACCTGGGACGTGAAAAGCGGGCGTTTTAACTAAAATTGTGAAGTAAACTATTCTTTTTAAACTGTATCATTTCATAGACCATTAAATATACCTTTATTAAGAAAACAATATCTAACTAAATATTTAGACCCCTAAAATATAGTAGACCTTAATCGTTTGTTTTGCCGCGCAGCGATATTCCTTGATCAGACGCGTCGTTAAAAAAACGATTGAGTTAATATTTTTTTTATATAAACCTGTATGTTTACAATGTTACTAATACTTATAAATATAATAAATATTAAGATTCGAAATGATAGTTTTTATTATATTAATCTTATATGCAACAAAACTAAAACAAGAAACAACATCCCTATAAATATTTTCATTTTTTCAAAAATTTGTTCATTTATTTTCGCGAATACATTTTATTTTTCCGACGTTTCAAACACTTTCTGTCCGCATAATTATTAAATACAATTAAATAGAAACGAAAAAATGTACATTAAGATTACATCAGCCTTATGGATCGACCGACATCGACATGGAGTTCCTGATGGTGGGCTCCCTTTTTACAATGGACCGTCTGGGTTGGTACCACCACGGTGCCTGTACCATTTCTGCCGCAAAGCTGTAGTGTGAAAACACTACTGTGTTCCGGTTTGAAGGGCACCGTAGCCAGCGTATTTACGTGGTACCATTTACTTTAGACACTATGTCTTACGGTAAGCAGCGTGTTCTTATCTATACATTTAAATATGATGACTCACTTCGTTCTTTATACATATTCAGATGCTAATATGTACATCTAGTTAATGAAAACAAATTTAACTTCAACTCGATATTTATTGCAATATCTTGCTTTATTGCATTTGTATTTTTTAAACATGAGGAAGGGGTTTTTTTACGGGGGTTACCTTATCATCATTATCATCATCATCAGCCTGTGTTAGTCCATTGCTAGTCATAGGCCTCCCCTAATGCACGCTTTTTCCATAAGGGGTTTTTTGAACCGTATCCCACCACGCTAGTCCAATGCGGGTTCGTGGATATACCGATTTTGTTCACGCCCATCCGACGCAAGGATCGTTATATTTTTACTTGGGTGATAGGCCCAAATTGTCTTAACCAACTATTACTATAAATAACTCACAAAATGAGTCGAATCCCCGCAGGATTCGAACCAAGCACAAACCCATACCGCTAGGCTACGGACGCAGGCAGGCGGAGGCCTAATGATGGAAGTAAATTTGCGCCTGCGACAACGGACTGCTTTCAAATGTCATATGCGTCAAATTCCAATTACCGATTGAAGTCTTAGCAATTAACTTAAGAATAAAAAGACTAGATAGGCTTAAGATTTTTCGCTAATATTAATCCTTGATATCGAATCTCAGGTTATATCGTAATGTTCTTACTAATAATAATGTCAACTTCTTAATCGCCAACCTATCGGTGATAAAGCAAGTGCGGATACCACTAGACAACGGGGCTGGTCTTTAAGTTTTAACTAGTTTTGTTTTACGACTGAAATAAACGTGACTCCTAACCGTTGGTACCGTAACTGTCGTTTATTACGCTAAAGATGTTTTATGGACTGGACTTCGCGCTTATTAGCTTTAAAGCTTGTAGCCTAGCCCTATTTCTAACTATAAATTACTTTATAGCAAGAGATATAGAGACATTCGAGTTTCTTCTTAATATGTCTGAAAAATCAAAAATTAAAGTTGAATCATTGTTAGAATAAATTTGCATTAACTTAACAAGTCTATACAAATAATATTAGTTTGCATTTAAAAGCAAATCTACTTTCTTATAAAGCTAAAGTAGAATACTGCAGATTACAATCTTTATCCTTTACATTCTATTGTTATTATAAAAAGATGAGCAGGCTTACTCCCCTCTTTATTATTTTCCAGATAATTAACGTAGTAATAAGATTTTATAGACACAATGAGTACAAGGATTTGCTACTGACTCAAAAACTTTTCATAGCCGTTTCCTTGTCGGTTAGGGCAATGCGGGCAGCTTAATGTCTGTAAATTAAGATGATCTATGTAAATATAAGGTTCTGCGCCTTAGCTCTCTTCGTTCGTGTCGGTTATCCATCACATCAGGCTTTGTGGGTATAAAAGAGTGGAGAGTGCACCTGTGTTGGCGCGTACACTTGTGCACTTCAAAATTTCCTGCGCAGTTAGCTGATCTCTAATATAGATCCGCCGCCGTAGTCGGATTTGACTCTGGACATTATGAGAACGGACTTCTGACAAAAATTTTATATAATATTATATTCTTGTTTTGATTGCGAAATTAAAATAAATTCGTGATTAAGATGAAGCTTGATGTAGAGATCAATCAGTCCACCGGTTTTAATATACATTTAGCATTTTTTGCCAACTTCGTCTAGTAAAATTCATAAAAATAAGCACAAACATTACTTTCGTTAGATTTAAAAAAGATATTAAGCGTACATTTTAAAGAGATATTTAATATCTCCTTACATGTTGACAAAAATTATTGAAAAATGTACAATACAATCGTGCACCCATTATATCACTGTCTATTGAACGCCTTTAATTTAAAAACCCAAATTTGATGCTTATAATTATTTAATAATTATTCAATAAAATTAGCAATAAAAACGTTTTTTTTATTAAAATTATTAGCTACATAAAATTTCTATTTATACCTCTATTTTAAACAAAAAAAAATACTTGTTATTGCTGACCACCTTTTACAACATTTAAAAATATTTGAATATTAGACATATTTTAGTCGGGATTCTCATGAGTCGGTCGACTTTGAAGCGCTGTAACAGCATTTTAAATTTATTGGTTTGATGTATTTTTTGTAAAATGTACAAAAAAGTTATAAAAAATTCTCAATTTTATGCTTATAACTTCGTTAATGCAAGACAAAAAGTAATGTAAATATATTTGTAGGTACAGCAGTATGCTACAAATTATGACGCATAGATTCCGAGATATCGTGAAAAAAGTGTTTTTACCCCCTTTTTTTTAAGATGGCCACCCCACACATGTGAAAAATAAAACTGCCTCCTCGAAAAAATGCATTATTCGGTCATCAAATTGTAACATTTCAATGGACCATTCGATTTGTTTTATAAGTCGGTTTCACAGTTGTTACACTAAGGCCTTTTATTACACAACATAACCCTGCAAACGTGACCTGCAAACAACTGGCCTGCATATCTACTTTTCTCTCGCCATAAAACTACTTGCACCATTAACGTACTTATACGGGCTCTCAAACATAACTCAGGTCATATAAAAATCCTTATTACCCTCTTAATGAAGGAAGGTGAATTGGGAATAAAAATGTTTTATGACTGTGATACTGCTTTGACGATAATTAGTTAACAGTATTTCCATTTTCATGAAATGTGATAAATTGCTATAACTGATGGTTGCTTTTGTTTGTTTGTTTTATTTCTTTTTTATCCAGTAAATACGCTGGCTACGGTGCCCTTCAAACCGGAACACAGTAGTGTTTTCACACTACTGCTTTTAAAGTTTAGATCCACAACCTGAAATAACATCTGAATGACGGTTAAAATAAATGACACAATAAATTAATTTCAACAACATTTTCAGCCTACATCAGCGTCGGTTGCGCAGACCGTTGGAAATTACAAGTGAAAGTGCTCTCGTTTGCTTAACTTACATCGAAGATTCGACTACACCATTATAAGCTCCGACAGCCGTGATCGTCTAGTGGTTAGGACCCTACGTTGTGGCCGTAGTAACCCAGGTTCGAATCCTGGTCACGGCAGCGAAATGCTGTTACGGCGGAGACTTTTTTTAGTAATTCCGCCCTTCAATTTTCTATTTAACTAAGTATGGTTACTTTTTTCTAGGGATCATATTTTCATTATTCTTTTATATTTGTTACATGTTAGCTGTCATATAGTTCGATCCTAAATCCTTATTATAAATTCTTTGGGTGTTACAAATCAAAAATCAAGAGGAGTAAATAAGTGTAAGTTGGAAATTGGACATACACAATAATGATCATCATTGTTTTTCTCTGTTTTTATCAAAAAAAAGAGTACCAAAAGAGATAATGATTAAAAGAAAAGTTTCGTCATATTTTACAACAACACGCTAATATTTTTTCTAAAGCTGAATACTTTTATATTTTCATATCGGACTGGAATCCCGTGAGGTAATGGCGCAAATCCATTTATAGGTAAATTGGCGCCCTTTAGCCGCTTGGCTCCCGACAATCATAATGGAAAAGCTTTTTACAGATAACCTATAGCCTCTTATAATAAGGTGATTCCTTTGATTTTCAAAGGATACAGAAATATTCTTTTATAATGAAGTTAGATTTAATTTTCGATTAACGATTTTTCACCTATTTATAAAACCATCAACTTCCAACAGTACAAACGTATCTAATTGTTTTATTAGTTATCATATTTATAATCAATTAATCATATACAAAAAGAGAAAACGGTTAAAAATTATGCTAATTTTCCGCAATTTGGTGATTGTTAGCAACCTGGGTATGATGAGACTTTAAGTTTATTAGCATCAGTTAAACCTTAATAATTCACTTGGCGTTAATATGTAGCTTTTTCTACTTCGTCTTTGACGTTTTCTCTAGAACAGGACATTAACAGTATAGTTATCGAAGCGTTAATTATCTGCATGTTGGGTCTTTTTATTTTTTATTAAGTTATCAAGAGCGAATTGCAACGATCATATGTAATAATGTTCATGCATTCATTATCAGACTCTGTTAGTGCTGGTCAAAGGCCTCCCCTAAATACACCTCTATCCATTACGGGGATTTGGACCGTATCCCACCTCCAATGGGCGTTGGTGCTAGTACCGACTTTTACATGCCCATACGACGCATGGATTATCTTACTTTTCAGACAATTGGGTGATCGGCCTAAATTGTACCATCCAAGTAGAAAATAGCAATGAAAATTTGTTGGGTTCTTGCAGGATTCGAACCTGCTTAACCGTGCTTTGGAAATCGGAGGTCGTGACCGCTCAAAGCACACGCCCTTACCACTAGGCTACGAAGGCAGTCGTTCATGCATTATCTTGACTTAATGCATATTTGTCTACTCATACCTGTAAAAAAAAATTTTCTACGCATGGTAATTTTCTAGTTAATATAATATATTTTAGGTAAAATTTTTTAGTACTACCAACTTTATGAGTACTATATAATTCACAAGCATTATTAATAATTATACTCTACAATTACTAATGAGAAGTATTACACACAGATTATGTTATTGTTACGTAATTAGTTATAAACATAACGGTATTTAACATAAAATTTCTGCAACTAATTAGCTTAACCTACAAATTCAATGCTGTTTAAATAAATGTATGTCAAATGTCAATTCTTATTTATCTTTTCTCTGCCACTCGAAAAAAACCAACGTTAGCTCGAGTATTTTTATAGCAAGCGCTAGGTGAACAAATAGAAAATGCGCACAATAATTTAAAAACACTAGAGAATTTTCATCTTTACCAGTAAAGAAATGCCAACGCGCGCTTTCCAGCTTAATATTTTCGTCTAGACCGGCGAATGTGGTTAACGTCTGCGAAATGATTCCCTTGAAGCCTTTATTTTACCGCGAACCCAACGAAATCTAATAAAACTTTTCATCAGCGAATAGCCCCAACTTTACTACATTTTATGTTATAATAGTAATCATAAAAACCTTTGTAGTTGCTTGTAAATTAAATTTGTCACAATAAGCTTGTACAAGCTACAAAAGTTTTCAGAAAGCTTTTTTTTTTGTGAATGATTACAAATTTTACTTAGCCTTTAATTAAAATGTTTAACAATGTTATAATAGAAAATTTTTAAACATTATTTTGATAGAAATGAAAATATTTCATTTTAAATTATGAATTCAATTAATAATACTACTTCTTACAAGAATTTATTTATTTATTTACACTTTAAGCACTAATTGTACATAGGCGGACTTAATGCACAGGCATTTTCTCCCAGTCAACCTTAAGGTGGTGCAGAGATAATAAGTGGGAGGTGCACAGATAAAATAAAAAAGAGAAGGTAACGGTTAAATATAAGTTAAACATAGATATAAAAGATACCTATAAATAAAACAATATATATTATGATATAGATACATATGCATATATATATACACGTAAATATATATAATTAACATATATATGTATATATAATACTATAAATAAATATAATATATATATATATATATATATATATATATATATATATATATATATATATATATATATATATATATATATATATATATACATAATTATAAATAGAATGATTCATACAAATTACCACATAAGTATATACATGACGACAGTATTAAGTTATATTTTGCAAGTCTTTTAATAGGTGCTCTTTGGTTTTCTTTTTAAAAGTAATATAACTTTTGGCCATCCTGATTTCAAGAGGTAGCGCATTCCATAAAAGTACAGACTGGATAAAGAATGTAGAGTGCATGAAGTCAGAACGGTGAACGGGACATTGAAGTAGACGATTATGTGTCGATCGAAGATGTTTGTTACTGACTTCATGTAGATACGAGAAATAAGAAGATATATACGAGGGTGTAGTAGGAGAATTTAGAAAGGAATAAAGAGTGGTCAGGGCTCGTAAGGAGCGTCGCTGAGCGTTGGGAACGGTATGCAGAAATGTGGTCGTATTTACGTAAATTGAAAACGAATCGAATGCAGTTATTGAGAAGTCGGTCAAGTTTGTTGAGGTGATCTGCATTCAGGTCAAAGTAGCACATGTCACCGTAGTCGACAAGAGGGAAAATTAAGGTCTGCACGAGCATGACTTTTGTCTGAATAGGCAAAAAGTTTTTAAAACGATAAAGGCATCGCAGAACGCTCGTCACTTTCCTTACAACGCTTGCAACTTGAGCATTCCAACTCAGCGTTGTGTCAAAATATAAACCAAGATTTTTAACCTCGGTGCTGAGTGGAATATGGCTGCTATCAAAGGTAATTTGAGGAAGTGATGCCATATCAACCTTTCTCAAAGTGCGTGCACTACCTAATAAGATAGCTTGACACTTTAAGGGGTTAACGGTTAATCCAAACTTACCAAACCATATTTTGATAGCCGCTAAGTCGTTATTTAGCTTTAGGATCGCTTCGGGTAGTTTATCAAATGATTGTTGAGTGTACAATTGTAAGTCATCGGCATAGAGATGATACGCACATTGAAGATCATGAATGATAAAATTAATAAATATGAAAACAGAAGTGGGAAATAATGCTCGCCTTGAGAAACGCCAGATTTTATGTTCCACCAACGCGATGATGATTTATCAACATTAACCGATTGTTGGTGACCTCGAAGATATGAAGAAAATCATTGAAGCACTTCTTTGGAGACCATTTAATAATAGAGATTAGCAAAAAGGATGTCATGAGTGATGGTATTAAAGGTATTAGTGAAATCAGGAAGAACCAAATCTGTCTGACTTTAAATCGCCAGTCACATTAAGTATGGCTGTGGCGTTGCTATGATCAGGTTTAAAACCCTATTGTAAAGAACTTATCAGATTGTTACTTAATATGAAGTGGGAAAGTTGTTTATGAACACAAAACTCAAGCACCTTAGAAAGGAATGCAAAATAGAGATAGGTCGATAATGCGTGAAAGTGAAGATTGGAGCACTTAGGAAGCGGCCGGATGATAGCATTGCGCCATAAGGATGGGAAAGTCCCAGAAAGTAGAAGAAGTTAATAATATGGGTAAGCATTGGGAGAAGGAAATCAAGGATAGGAATGATCATCCGTCGGCTAATTTTGTCACAACCAACAGCATTGGATTTAATAGAATGGATGGCATTTTTGATCTCCTCAAGATAACGTGAGAAAATTTAAAAGATTCTATAGAAGGTCGCGTCAAACCATTAAGTGTGGAAGTAACGTCACTTACAGATGGATGATCTGTAAAAGTAGTGGAAGTAAAATGAAAGTTTAACTCATCTAAAGTTATTGAACTAGGAAGGTTTGTCACTCGCGACTTACCGATGCCTAGAGTTCCAAGGAACTTCCAGATATCGGCAGGAGTTGATTTAGTAATACTATCCAGAAAGTATCGGCGTTTAGCGTTGCGTATCATCTGATTACACCGATTACGTGCTAATTTGTAACTGGACCAATTTTCATCAGTACGCAATTTTTTGAATTTGCGAAATAAACGATCGCGGCGCCTCATGCCTTCAGTTAGCCAAGGCGCTGGTGGTCGACTTACCTTAACCTTCTTTATAGGAGCGTGGATGTCGTATAGCTCAGATATAAGGGCGTTTAAAATTTGAGTCTTATCGTCAATCGTATGTCCCTTAGTTACAGCGCTCCAATCCACTTTCCCAGCATCCTCACGTAACTTTTCCACATTCAATTTTGAGTAAGACCGTACGTGCAGAACCTTTGGTTTGGGTTTAGGAGGTTTTAGGATGTAAGAAACAAAAATTAGGTCATGGTGGGAAAAGCCAGGTGTAGGATGTTGACCATGAAAGGAAACTAAGGATGGATTCGATGAAAGGATTAAGTCAAGCCAAGTATCATCCCTAGAGAGGTTATGGTAAGTAGTCTTGAGAGGTAAAATATGGAAGCACTTGACTCAACTAAGTGGAGGAGTTTATGGGTACGTGGAGAATTTGGGAGAGGAGGTTCGTGTTGAAGTCGCCCATGATAACATAGTTTGCATACTCTGAACCCAAAGATTCTAATACCAGTTCAAAGTCAGTGAAATATTCCGTATTTGGGGGACAGTACAACAGCAACCACTAATTTGGCACCTTCAAGCGTTACTTCTAAAGAGAAATTCAGCAGTTGCTGAATAGTTTTGGTGGAAGAGGCTAAGATTTTGTATGGGAGATCTGACCTAAGATAAATAGCTACGCCTCCTCCGCCTTTATCTAAACAGTCGTTACGAATGAGAACATAACCAGGAAGAGAAAACAAAGTGGAAGGAAGATGCGGTTTTAACAACTCTCTGAAATCAAGATGGCATGCACATTAGAGTCGGAGAACCCTTCGCTTAAATCCTTAAAATGACTGGAATACTCTGCGCGTTTAGGTGACAAATGTTTACTAAGCTATTATGGGTTTTGGGAAATGTCCTATCTAAAAACTCTCCTAATGACTCACCTATCGAATTAAAACTATCGCTACTACTAGAGGTCAAAGATTCATTTGCTGAATAATATGAATCGTCATCATCAATATCAATCATAATAATAAATATAAATAATATAAATAACAAATAAATATAAATAAAATAGATATATAATAAAATAATAATACTATTTAAATATAATCTAAAACAATTTGTGGACAATGTCATTTCATATATATTATATACAAAGAAAAAAAAAAAAGAATGACCTTATTAAAAACTTTAGATCTTAACGTGCATTGGTATACACATAATAAAATATGTATATCTCGTTGAATTAACATTTTAAGGACTTTTATAGCATAATTATATGAAAGTTGTGTGAATTTGAAAAATAGCAAAATAGAACTAGAACATTCTGCGTCGTAAAGGTATTAACTAGTTCCAGTAAAACCTGTATTACGGTGACCGGGTATGATGCTCATAAAATATTTTTATTCCCAGTCCACCTTCCGGGCGGAGGCGATTAAGTGGAATTAACAAGATTTTTACACGCACCCCGTAAAGTTTGACTGTTTACCGGTGATGCAAAAACTGGATACCAGGATCATTGAATTTTACTTAGTTCTGGATAACAATCATTACCATGATTACTTTTCAATTTCCTTCGTTCTATACAAACTTGTAGCTAAAAGATATTTCTTTTAATTGACTGCAACAGCGTAAAGTAAAAACGAATATATTTGATACGAGTACATGTTAAGCAATAATCGTGTTACGATTTCATAATAAATAGGTTACGTTTAAGAATATTTCAGAACATATCATGTTTTTATATACTTTGTTACTGACATTTTTATTGATCTCAACCGCCTTATTAAGAGGCAATAAAATCGCGGCATGTGGTTTTATCTATATTACTTTGTGTATAATTGCTCTCCTAAAGCTCTTTTGTTTACAATCCTGTATTTTATCAAAATACTAAGATTAACGTGCAGTCCGCATGACAAACACAACACAACATTACGCTTTCGTTATTGAAGTCCATAAATTAAGTTGTTGCTGCAAAATTTAAGAGAAATCCCTTTTTTTATAAGTAGGTAGTTTATTTTCACATGGGCACTTCGGACGTTCTACCGTTCTATTTTTAATTAAATGTAGTAATAAAATAAAGTATGTACCAGTTTAAAGGGCCACCATCTTGCGTCTTTCACTACATTTATATATGTGTCAACATCGTGCTCGTCGTGTAAATCAACTAAAAAAAGTGATTAAGTTTTTTTTGTTTAGTAGCATTTTGACTATCAATAAGTGAGGGTATTTTGTTAGCATTACTTTGTTGAATAAAGATTTGAGTTTGAATTTAAAGGGTATATTAATAATAGGTTCTGTTGGCTACGTGAATACTATACATGATAACACAGCACAGCTTTTACTGATTCTATCTCTATATTATATACTCTACAAATACAAGTTATACAGTATAAGTACACGCTGTTGTACAATGTTTATTTATTACAAGGAATGTTCTTAAACATATGTTTTCTAGCCTTTGATACTTTCTCTCTCTTTATGTACTCTATCTCAATTATTAAAAGAGGTCATGCTTTAGCTAACTAACCGGCAAGAAATATTATTAAGTTTATTTGAACGCTCTACTTTATGATAGCCTAAGTAGAAACTTTAGGCATTCCAAAACCTAATAATGGTATTCTTAAATATGATATGTCAATAAATGATTTATTCCCTATCGTCATGTTTACTTCGCTACACAATATAAACAAACGCTACAATATCTCACGTACTGCACATGTAGCGGTTTCGTGTAACAAGATTTTTTGCTTCTCCATATTTCGCTAAAACTTGTTACATCGCGCTATGACAACTGATTTCGATGTGATATTTGGTCAAACATTATGTTTATTTTTTTGACAGGTTTTCCTTAATAAACAACAAGGATTTGTACAAACAAAATTTGGTTTAAACGTTTTACAGTAAAATTTTGACGTCACAACGTCTTATAAATAGGTTCAAGATAGAGAGGTACTCACGCGCGTTCTTGCCGTCGGAGTAAACAAATAGTGTCTGAATACATATTTACAAATGCAAGTTAATTGTCAACTGATTGTGTAGTGAAAATGTGAATCAAATCAATAAAGGTAAATAATTCTACACTGATATTTAAACATGATTAATTATGATTGCTTCTTCCCACTATACGAATGAATATTCATATTACAATCATTCTACCACTAAAAGACATTGTCATGTATAGCTTTGGCCCGTATACCGATTTTACAGGCTACCAATTTATTACAAGGCATTTTCAGGAATTAAAAATTCGATTTTAATCTTAGGTTAGTAGAGTTTAAGCCTTCTAAGCATTTTAATGTTATGCTGGTTATGATTTTAGTAAGTATTATATTCGACAATTATTATATAATAGACAGACGGTACTGACAATAGAACAATTGAAAACCAAAACGTAAATAAAAAAAGAATGCTTTGATAAAATCCGCCTATAAAAATTTTGCGACTCGGGGTGAACCAAAATATCACATGATAAAGGAACCATTAGAATATTTTTAAAAGAAAAAACAATTACAATAACAACTAATAATTGTTAATTTAAAAAAAAGACGATTTGTGAATCTATTATTCATCATTAGCCACTGCTGACCATAGGCTTACCTTAATGCTAATTTTATAGGGGGTTTTTGGACCGTACACACAACGCTAGGCCAATGCAAATTGGACTAGCGTTGTGTGACCGATTTTTTAAATGCCTATCCAACGCATGGATCATCTTACTTTTCAGACAATTGGATGATCAGCCCAAATTGCCCTAACCAACTAGGAAACAAAATGAAAATTTGTTAACTGCAGGATTCGAACCCACGACCTCTGGTTTCTAAAGCACACTCCCTTACTACTAGGCTACAGAGGCAGTCGATATACCAGTAATATAGTGTAATACTAGTTATACATTACTACAATTACAAGAATTCCTCGTATACTAATATCATTTTCTCGCTGTACACAGTAAGCGAGCTACGAGCCTAGAGTAGTTTGTCCTAAACTAATTAAAACGTTGATGGAAACACTGATAGCATGTAAGTAGTAAGAAAACTTATTAGCCAGTGACCATACTTTAATGCTGGTTTAAATTATCTGTATTATACATAATAATTTTAGTATAAACCAGAAAAAAAAAGCACTAATTTCCGTTTCTTATGCAAATATTCTTCGTGACTCATAATACACACCACATAATACACACCTCCCAGAGAACCTTGAGAGAGGCGAGAGGAAATGTGGTTATTTTTGACAATAAGGGGTCTCTTTTTTAAACTCACCCTTGCCTATGTTATTTTAGAATATATAAATAAATTAGGTGACTTTTTCTAAATTATTTAGCTTAAACGCATTTTTGTATAATTTTTAACAGCCATCCATTAAAACGATAATTATTTTATTAATTTCCTTTGTCTGAACATAAAATTGCCAGCAAAATGTTGCCGTGGTATATTTGGGTGCATGGTTTTAGTAATAAAAGAACTAAAAGCAAATCACAAAAGCACACAGCAAAGACAAGATGAAATACTCGTGTAAGTTTCCATATAATCTTCGTAGCATATAAGCTGTTTTTTGTCATTATTCAAACAATACTGTATGAATAATAACCTAAAAACGCACAATAGTATTATATACATAACAACTTCAGGTAATACAAGTAAAATAACCTTAAATGTGCAATGCCATTGTAAACACTTAAGATCTTTTACACATTTCTTTATAGCAATCCCAACGCTACTCAAAGTTAATATTTTCGTCTAGACTTGCGAATGTGGTTAACATCTGTGAAGTGATTCCCTTTGAGCTTTTATTTCACTAAAACTTGGGCCAATCTAGTTAAACTTGTAGCAATTGCATTGTGATAAATAGTGCAATAAGTTCTAGAACCAAATATTGTGTACGTATGCCGTTAAATTGTCCTAACAGGGAAAATATTATGATAGTTTGATTTTTAAAAATAGGTTTATACCAGCAAGCAGTCATAAAATCATGCTTAATAATTTAAGGGACACGACAGTGAAAAATAAGTAATTTATTCCGTGTAGACATTAACTGATGCGCTTAAATTCTTCTATTTATTTAATATTATATTTTATCCTCCCGGTCGAACTGTGACGGCATACTTATATTATAGATCAGCCATTTGGACAATTGATATTATTGTGCACGAGAAAATCTTTCTTTATCTTTATAGCTCGGCGGAATCGAAGCCAGATTATGTCCAGGGTCGACATTTTTAATTAACATATATATGTTACCTATTTACAATTGAATGATTAGCTAGCATTGCTGTAACTAACAACAATGAAAAGTGTATTCAAACCTAGTCCCTAGGGCTCCCACACCGCAAGTTTTGAAGGAAGGATGTTTAACATACCGTAGATCAATATTCTGCACATATTGTGACATAGAAAGGTTCGTCAAATCCCTTGATAAATCGTATATGTCATTGAAGTTAAGCACAACTATTTTTCTACATGAAACGTGACGCAATTTAATTCTTCTCTATATTTAGTGGTGAAGGTACAAAGCATGAAGCAGTTTATAAACTGATGAAAATGGAACATTTTTCAGCTGGCTCATACTTTTTGAAACGGGCATAATCATGGCAGAGAATACAACTCTAGGCTTTGCGTACATCATGTGGTTCCACTTTTTAGAGAACATCACAAACTAACGTACCTCGTCCACAATGTACAGTTCACAAAGTACAAAAGAGACTTCTTGGACCCAGAGACCGATTAAGCAGTCCACTAACAATCTGTACCTTATCAAACTCTAAACACGTACCTTATATGTGGTTACGTGTGGTTTCCTTTTTCATGTTAAATTATGTAAACATGCGTAGCTTAAAACGGAATAATAATATATGTAAATTAGTGAATAGAAAACGTAACTAAAGGATACCAGCGGATTATTTCATTAAAGGTGGGGTTGTATTTGTGTATGGAAAAGCAAAAATTTTAAAAGCTCTACCATTTTATATGTTACCCGATTCTGCTTGTTTACTCTCGGATCCTATTCGAGTAAAGGGCCCGCTTTTTAGGCGCTACGTAATTACTAAAATGCTTATTTAGGTTAAAGGTTTTAATTAAGACCTTTTCTAAAAAATTAAGCTAGTCGGACTTCTGCAAATTGTTTATTTTATTCTGCGTACCTTAACCATTTTTTTCGTTCAGGAAAATATATTTTCAAAAACTGTTTTGTAGTCATGATATATAAATCAAAATTTTTAGAGACGAAATTATCTACAACGTTCTAGCTACAAAGGCAGCAAGATTAATGACGCAAGGGTTAATTTTTTGACAATCGAAGGTGAGATATTTTTCCTAACATCCGAAAAAAAATATAAAATTAACATAAATCGCTAAAATTCAGAGACTAAAATTAAATTAAATTGTAATCTTCCGGATGAACTTGTTGGTGTTTTTGAATATTGGTACAACCATCAAGTTAATGTTGTACGCTGGGCAGGTAATTATCTAATAGGTACAAACTAAAGTGTGGAGTAAGCAGGAGGGTTAACCTCATAAGTCTGTTTAATTTGTACATAAATGAGCTTATTGAGGAACTTAGTAGCACTGGGATAGGGTGTTCAATTGACGGTAAATGTGTCAATAACCTCAGCTATGCTGAAGACATGGTGTTGCTAGCACCTTCGATAAGTGCCATTCAGAAGCTACTAAACTATGCGAGAAGTATGTCAGTGTTCATGGGCTCAGATATAATGTAACTAAAAGTGAAATAATAATGTTAAAGTCTCGAGGGCATAAGATTGCTTCCGTTCCACAAGTTGTGTGTATCAAGTTACAAATATCTGGGACACTGGGTTACGGAAGACTTCTCTGACAATGATGACATAGAGAGGGAGCGTAGGGCGTTGGCGGTGAGAAGCAATATGCTGGCTCACAGGTTTTCTCGCTGTACTGAGCACATAAAGGTGTTACTTTTTAAGGCTTTCTGCCAGACTTTTTACACGTGTAGCCTGTGGGTCAACTATACGCTTAAAACCATTAACGCGTTGCGCGTGCAGTACAATAACGCATTCAGGTTGCTCTTGAGAAGGCCTTGGTACTGCAGTGCCTCACAAATGTTTGCCGAAGCGCATACTGATGGTTTCCATGCCATTGTTCGAAAAAGAGCAGCTTCGATGCTTAGCCGTCTTCGTAGAAGCTCAAATGGCATTCTACGGGTTATAGCTGAACGGGCAGACTGTCCGTTTCAAAAACATTGGATTCGGTTGCATACTTTGTAGATTGGTCATCCCTTACTATTTATTTTAAGTGTGTAATGTAAGTTATTATTAATTTATTTTTAAAGTTATTGTAAAGCTGGTTCTTGTTCTTGTCTTGTTTTGTATTTGTATTTGTATTGTATTTTTTAATGTATATGGACTGTATTCCTACTAGTCTGAAATAAATGATTTGATTTGATTTGATTTGATTTAGACTAAAATTACTGTGTTTACGCGTCACGAGTTCAAAGATTGTTAGGTTTTATGATATTATGTAGAGACTAAGAATATACTGTGAATTTACACCAAATACTGCAATTTATTAGCCATAATGTCTAACGAAAGCCATCTTTACTCAATATAAGGGGTTACGTTACGGCAACGAAAATATCTTAACGACACTTTAGTCTAGACTGGGGGGTATTTGCTCCTTTTATTAGCATATAATAACGCCTCATTCACACGATTTTAGACTTGAACTAAGTCTATGTAATGTGTGAATTATGAAACTGTTTATCTTAAGTATTGAAAGCAGACTGCTGCATCTTCACCTAATTTAATTTGTGCCTAAGAAACCGGAGGTGGTGGGTTCCAATCTAACAACTTTCTTAGTTGTTTCCTAGTTGGTAAGGACAATTTGGGCCAGTCACCAAATAGTCTGAAAAGTAAGATGATCCATGCGTCGGATGGGCATGTAAAAAGTCGGTCTACCCACCAACCCGCATTGGACCAGCGTGGTGGGATACGGTCCAATAGCCCCCTAATGGATAAAGCGTGCATAAGGGGAGGCCTATGTCCAGCAGTGGACTTACACAGGCTGAGGAAGATGATGATGATGGTTTCCTTGGACGATTGTATGGCTTGTACCCGTAATAGGTAAATAGGTTATTAATGTTAAATAATTTCGTCCTCACTGAAAGCGTAGAGAAAGAAATACAAGGGGTATTTTTTAACATATTTTTTAATTTAAATACATACATATATAGTTTAGTTTATACTAGAAAAAAGCTCCTATATATTTGAGTTGGTAAGCAATTTATAAATATAAAAATAAATAGGTGCGTTTGCTAAGCTGAGTATTTTGTAACAGATTTATGTAATTTAATTAACTGCTGTTGTTCACAAGAATACTGTACTAATAGTTTTGTATCACACCAACACTATTACTTACCTATAAATTATTCCTGACATTACAGACCATTTCCAGCGTCCATGCTCACCGGACATCCTAAGGATAATTTTAAAATTATTTGTAAAATAATAAAACATCTAAAAATACGTAAAACTGAATTATTTATCAGGTAATAAATTCTTTGTATAACCGATAGGGAACAGTGATTTTTGGAAAATTTCATAAAAATTTGAACAATACAACATTTAAATAGATTTTTTTTACAGAAGATGTTAGCTCTAATTTCCTTATCACAGAGAAACAAGTATGGATGTGTTGCCATTGTGAGCTGATGGTAACTTATACCTATAAAAAAGGCGGCGTAATACGCTACAATGGATTGATTGTTTCTTCTCATTTACGTATTAACTGCGCTGGGAGTTAGTCAGAACAAACAGACAGACAAAAACTAACCTAATGCACACAATCTCCATTAGGTTTTTGGGTATTTGGACACTGGTCTAACGCAGGGACCGACTTTTTACATGCCCATCCCACGCATCGATTGTCTTACTTTTCAAACAATTCGGTGATGTCTGAACGACGACACGGACGAAACGACGAGAATAACATAAAGTTGTTTCCCTGTAGAATTTGAACCCTCGACCTCCTTTATTAAGCAAGAGCCAATCCCGCTGGGCCACGGAGGCGGTTGCGGATTACAAAACAACATTTTAAAAATATTTTAGATAAATATTACAATGTTATCATTTAAAAAGGATTATTTTACTGTTACAAAAAAACTTCAATTTTACTTATTGTGATTGAATGGCGCGTATCGCTTACAGTACATTAACGTTTTTTTTCTTTTTTGTGTAAAATAATTGGTTTAAATTTAGCTGCTGCGTGTCAAGCGCATACCGTCGCGAATCGCAAGTGAAAGTGTTCTATTTACTTGAAGCTATATTGCAGTTTCGTTTTTCTGTTACCAGCTCCGACAGCCGTGATCGTCTAGTGGTTAGGACCCTACGTTGTGGCCGTAGTAACCCAGGTTCGAATCCTGGTCACGGCAGCTAAAAGCTGTTACGGCGGAGCGTAATTTTTTTTTGAATATACGTCATCAACATCAATATTGTGTTCGTCGGATGAAATTATATAAAATATATTTATTAATGTTAATAGAACCGAGCACTAGCGTAATCTTTATTCTGTTAGGATGCAAATGATTATTTATATAATATTTATTTTATTATACATTTATCTTATTACATTCTTAATTATAAATATATTATGTGACGAATTGTTTTTTTTTTTTCAAAATATATAGCAGACAAATACCAATTGCTCGATGAACGTAATTTGTCATACATTACGCGAGGAGATACAAACTTAGGCTAATGTTTTAAGTAAAAAAACGGTTTTAAGTAATAACTAGAAAGTGTAAAAGTAATTGCTTAATTGATATTTAATTTTTTTTTATTAAATTAAATTAAATCTCCAATTAAATAAATACAGATAAGTATTTCATAACATCTATTTTAAGTTTCGATCGTTTCAGAAAATATTACCATTGTTCTTATATGGTTTTATTTTTTCTGAAAATATTGGCTTATAAATTTACGTTTTTTTCATGAGACAACATTAAGGAAGAATATTTCTTAATATTATTCAGCTTAACGAAAATATTATCTAATAAAAGTTTCAACGAATAAATGTGATCGACTTCGAACAGTAAGTAACCATTTTGCGCAGTATATGCGGATTACAATGTGCTCTTTGCACGAAACTGCCGCGCGAATTCTACCACCGCATCTAATAACTTTTATGTTAACATAAACTGTATTATCTTACGGTCGGAAGTCGGTGATATCTTTTGTTAAAATTTTACTAATGGAAATCCTGGAAAACTTTATAACTTAGTAAATATTAGACATATATTATAAGTTTTTGCCTAAACGATTTACTTGTGTTATTAGTTGATAAAATGTTTAACAGTTTTTTTCATGAACAATCTATAAAACCACAATACATTTTTAGGAGGCCGATGAAATCAGCCTTTAAAAAATAATGGCTTTCATATGGTGTAGGCATGTGATGACCCCACACCCTCTTGACGGCGGATTTGCCTTACATCGGGAGTAAGACAGATCCGCAAACAAGTGCAAGTAGACAATTACGCATCCGCCTGCTCAGCGTGGCAATTATGAGCAACTTTTTTTAATGGGCGCCAACAAAATCGTCTGTCTTGGCGTTCTTTAAAATAGGGCCGATGTCCAACAGTGGACTGCCAAAGGCTGTTTATGATGATGACCTTTACTTAAAAGTTTTTTTTCCACTAGGTCCTTATGTGTATGTTTCAGAAAGTCTTTAAATGAGTTCTTAGCGGTTCAGAATTCATTGCCGCTTTCATTCAACTTCAGTGACTCTTTTGGAGTTCATAGTTAGTACGGTTTCTTTTTTTCTTTTTCCAATTATTAAAAGTTATGTTTACTGCTTTAGATAACCAATATTTACTCCCAAGCGGGGAATCGAACCAAGGTTAAATTTTAAAAAAGTTGTCAAGGAGCGTATGCGTGTTAATGGTTATTCCAATGTAAATGAATTTATTATTTAAAAATAACACACTCTAGTAATGTAATGTTTGCTCCTGGCTTTTTTCAACAATATCATAATTCTATACTTATATTTGTTTGTTTATTGTTTCGATTTTATTGTAAAAGATTACAAAAAAGAAGTCCCGCTGAGTTTCTTTTGCCGGTTCTTCTCAGGTCAGAGGCGTCCTTTTCCGAACCGGTGGTAGATTTTTGACAAACAATAAGTGTGTGTATCGCTCCTATGTTGAATAAAGACATTTGATTCAATTTGGTCTCCAGTGACATGCACTATCTGTGCATGTCACTCGGGAGACTCAAATCATTTATTATAACATTATGCTACCAAGAATTGTGTTATTGTATTACATCAACTTTTTTTAATAAATTTTAAACGTAAAAAACTTTTATAAATGTATTCCCACAATTTGCAAATATATATCACAATAGTAGTCAAAATAATGCGTCGTTTGCCTTCAACGAAGCGGATGGGAGCGACTTAATCTGGAAATAAATCGTGTTTCAATTGAAAAGAAATCCTCCCGTACGCCTTACAGGTAACCAATTATTAAGAATATACCTTAGGAATATACTTTTGTACAATATTCTTCATATTGTACAAACGTGAATTACGAGTTTTATTACGTACCTAGTCTTGTTATAGAGGCCTAAGATGTAATCAACATTACAATAGAATTAAATGACATGGTGAATGGTTATTTAAGCTAATATAAAATGAATATTCACATAAAAAAGAATCATAGACGTTTTATAACGTAGTTATATAGTATAGCGTAATAATAATAGCAAGTTGTAATTCAAAACATAAACTTTAATTAGTACTAACATTTTTTAGTAATCACTAATCGCTACAAGGTCATGGCCCTAAACTATGATGGCTTTGTATTTGTTACAAAAACAACTTTAAAATAACTATTTAAAAAAATCTATCGGTTTTTAATTTTTATAAATTCTTGCAACAAGTTTGAATTTGCAAATGGCTTCGGTATTAAGTTTCTGATGCATCAATCGACTTTGATGAGCTTCTCGGCTCATTGTTAATCTTTCGACTTGATCACTTTCAAACTTAAACATTTCGACGGAACCGAAATACGTTTCTATCTTGAATTAAGAAATTCTGACAAAGTTTTGAAATATATGTTGCGTAGCTTAAAGACTTTTGTATATGAATTAATAAAATAAAAGTAAATAAAGTTTATCAATCTTACCTTTGTGTTGATCAGAACAACCAGATGATTGAGTCATCCATCACTTATATAAGTACAATAAGGTGACTAGATGCACCTGACATAGGCTCTATCCATTAGAGGGTTTCGGACCGTATCCCACCACGCTGGTCCATTACGGGTTGGTGAGTGGACCGACTTTTTACATGCCCACCCCACGCTTGGATCACCTTACTGTTCAGACAATTGGGTGATCGGCCCAAATTGCCTGAACCATCTAGTAAACAACAACGAAAATTTGTTAAGACTCCGTAAGATTCGAATGACCTCCGGTTTCTAAAGCACACGCCAATACCACTAGGCGACTAAGGCAGTATTTTATATATTTTAATGTAATTTCTTTAAATTCAGAAGCCCTTTTTATTCCAAATATATTTTATCCGTTTAATCACTTAAACAACTATTTCATACGTTCCATATCACTAAAAACTGAATAACCTCGCATGAAATACGTGAGACGTCCTATGCGCCTGTTTATCGTAATGAACACGCAGCCATAAAGAACAAAAACTTCACTGCCATAACTTGTCATAACTCTCTTAAATATTTACGATTTTATATTCATATGAAAAATAACATTTGGCTGTGAGTTGACTGTGATTTATGGGAGAAAAAAACAATAATGTAAAACCCCTGCAAATTTATATGTTATCCACAATTTGCTTAATTAATTTCGGGCCCTTTTAAGCAACGGGTCCTCTTTTTACACGCTACACCATTTGCAAATTTAATTTAGATGTTTCCGTTGAGACTTTTTTTAATGATTTAATTAAGCCTTTTTACTTTATTGTATGTCCTTTATGCAGCCTTATTCAAAGTAAATAAGATTTAATTACAATACATAAAATTTAGATATGTTTATGTCGAGTTTTTGTCATTAGAATACTTAAAGCATTTTACTAATTTATTATGAATTAGATTGATATGAAATGTATATTTTAGTTTTAAATTACTATTCACACCACTTGCTACTTAAAAAAAAAACATTGTTTTAAATACCGCCTTTTTTATATCTATGTAATAATGTTGTGATGCTGTGTATGAAGTATTTTGTTAAAACGGGCCCATCTTATTGGCAATAGAGTACATTTTTTATTTTTTATGTTATATGCTTCAGTTTTTTTAATCAATTAAGACATTCTCGTAACTAATTACCTTGCAAAGGTGTTTATAATTTTGAAATTATACTTTAAAAATTAATCATTAACGTAAGAAATTTTATTTTTACGTTAACGATTATTATGTAAAAAATACGGAAATGAAATCAGAAAGCGCATACCATCGCGAATCGCAAGCGAAAGTGTTCCCGATTCACCGAATTTATATAAAAGTTTCGATTACACTGTTATAAGCCCCGACAGCCGTGATCGTCTAGTGGTTAGGACCCTACGTTGTGGCCGTAGTAACCCAGGTTCGAATCCTGGTCACGGCAGCGATACGCTGTTACGGCTGGAGCTTTTTTTTGCAAATAAAATTTAAGCCTGACAAAATTACATATTTTTATGAAGTAGTCATTTTTATGACTTCATATTTTACCATTCTACTACGTCTACGTAGATCGATCTAAATTAAAAGTACGCGCTTACACATACGCGCTTGTTAGATTTCCAATAATAGAATAGCTATGTTATGAATATTAATAATATCAATTTTTTTTTTAAATTATTACTATTTAATGCACTGGTTAAAACAGAAGTAAAGACGACAGCTCTTTTATATCAATGTTTGTTTATTAATAAGCAAAAGGCTTCATATGTGGCAACATGGATAGAAAGAAAGAAAGGAAGGAAGTAAGAAAGAAAAATGTTTTAAATTATAGAAATAAAGACCTAGAGTAATAATAGGCATTTATTTGTTTAAGGAGTAATAAATGTTTTCTTTACACAGTTACAAAATCCTACAATAATGTATTATGTTAATTGATAAGAGCTGTAACGTCTTAACGATTTTTCTGCAATAAGGAGTTTTTAGAACTTTTTTTATTTTTGTAATATCCGTAAATAAATGTACACTTCGTAACTAGCTAACTTTGTAACCTTTACATTTAATTTAACTAATATACTACTTTTTTTATCTTTTTATAATATATTCTAATAATATTCGTACGCTTTAAGGAGCATAAACATGTAGTTCTAAAAATGCTTGTAATTACACCTCAATTCTGTTATGCTATACCCACTCTACTGTTATGTTTTCACAAATAAATGTCTTATTATTATCTTAATCCATAGTATTTACATATCTTAAATATTATATTAAATTGTGTTAAAATTGTATAATAATACATAAGTACAGCTGTTAGGTTGCTTATCTTAAAGTCCGTTCTTCTACACATTACCTCAGAAAGTGCTTTTATTTGCAATAACTTTTACGTGGGTAGCAATTATTAGAAATAAAATAAACAGATTTAAAGTTAAACTAGGTTAGGGCAATTTGGGCTGAACACTCAATTGTCTGAAAAGTAAGATGACCCATGCGTCGGAAAGGCATGTTAAAAGTCGGTACACCTACCAACCCGCATTGAACCGGCGTGGTGGGATACGGTCCTAAACCCCCTAATGGATAGGGGTGTATTAGGGGGGGCCTAGGTCCAGCAGTAGACTATCACAGGCTGAGGATGATGATGATGAAATTTAAACTAAATAGAATAACATAGATCAACACAAAATCTTAAACGACAACTATCGTTGGAGGAGATTAGAGCGCCGGAAGATAGAATAGAGATAAATAAATAGCCGATGTGACAATTGTTTTATTCTACAGTCAATTAAATAACCATAATAAATAAATTCCCGCATTGCCCTATCGTACTATAATGCAACAACAAAAAAAATTGAGTCATATAGGAGTCACCTGGTCACTCCCGACTTCCGGGTTATGAAGTGCAAAGCCTTACCATTAGGTTTCGTAGGCAGGTGTGACCGTAACATTAAGTACGTTTCATGTTGACAGAGTCCAACCTTTATTAACCTATCCATTTTCGCGTGGTTGACTTCTAATTCATCCTGATTCATCTGAATAAGAGTTTTACAAATAGCAACCGAAATCTGTACTCTACGACCCAAACGGTAAACTGCATTATATGTTCATGTCATCTACATGACATTCTCAAACGACTGCCCAATATAGTCTTGATAAACCAAGACCAAATCTTACATAGCTATCCGATGCATGGATAATCTTGGAGATTAGTTATTGGCCTATACTTTACTATCAAACAACGATAACACAAAGTTGTTTCCCTGATTTGAACTCAAATCTTCGGTTTAAAAGGCAAGGTCCAATACCGCAATGGCGGCGGTATAATGACAAACATTTTTATAAAAACGGCTTTGAATTTTGTTTTCATGTCCTCATTATATTGAAATTATTTTTTGTCCGTTTATTTTATCAGCCGACAAAGCCTAGCAAGCTTATTTTTATTCATAACGTGAATCATTTATTATTTTCAATTTGATGAAGTTATTATTTTACACAAGACCAGTTTGAGGTACCTACACCATCCTCGTCGAAGCCAAAAACAAAAATAAGCTCTAAATAATATGTCAAAAGAAAGCTACAGAAACACTAGAAGCATATTCTTTGATCTCTATATAAGATTCTATAATATACCGTGAATCGCTACTAAATTAAACTTTATACATGGAATTCTAAGTAGATATAGTTGCTGAAAAATAATTGGATTAATAATGCAGAGCAAGAAGCAGACTTTAAGGTAAATGAAATAATCAGTACAAAAATTTATTTCAGATATATAATTTAGTTGTTAATCTTTCAAACGGTAAGTGATAAATTTAGCCACCAATTGACTTTTATTCATTTTTTTTTTCATTTGAGCTCACTAAGAGATTTTTAATTCTTATACTACTATTCTATATAAATATAAGGGAGTATTGTTGAGCTTTTCTTCATTGAAATTTATTTGAATATATTTTATTTAAATATTTAGTTACCATAAAAAGATCCTTGATCCTAACTCACGCGATCCGATTAGCAAAAACATTATAGTAGGCCTCGAGACAAAAGTAAAGTAGTAAACCGAGGTAAATCTATTGAAAAGCGACAAAGAGAGTGATTTATAAAATTTGTTTTAGCTTACTAAAGTTGGATAATATTAATTTTTAATACAAATTTAAAGCAGATAATAGAAGAATAGTAAATTAGTAGGAATTATTCTTTACAGCCCATCAGAACAAATTAGGATCGAACAACGTTTCAAAAAAATGGCTAAATTAACACCAATGAGAAGTATAGACAAATGATAATAAGTCTGAACGCCCAATATAAAACGAGTGTTATTTTCTTCTTTTCATATTAACAGCTTTTTTACAAGCAAATATAATCGTTAAAGCATCCACTACTTACCTTCTTATATGTAATATTTAGATACGATTTACATATTTTTCCAAAATTATTGTATTTAATATAATAAGCAGCCAAATTACGAAAAAGTGCTATTTCATGTCACGTATTGTATACGTAACTGGCATATACAATACGTGACATATCTTAGCGCTTATTGACGGAACGACGCTCTATTTTCTTGACATCTGTCCAACTTCTCAATACACAGAACTGTGTGAGATTTATCATCACGATATGATATATCACGTAGGTAAACATAATTTTAACTAAAAGAAACTTCGATATGTATAAGACGAGCCGGTTCTTCTAAGTAAATAATTAGTAGGTACGCATGAAATACAATGATGTTCGAAGAGATGTGACTTTTTCTACAATTATAATAGTGTTACTTAATTACAAGTTAGGTAATCGTAAATTTATGTTTTACATTGGGTTTCGGACGTTACAAATACGCATTTAAAGTCTATTAACATATACAAATACTGCGTTATGTACACTTGATAACGGCATCTTTTATTTCAATGTTTCTCGTTTTCACCATCGTCATGATCAGCCTTGTGTTAGTACATCGCTAGACATAGGCCTCCCCTAATGCACGCCTTCTCCATTTTTAGGAGGATTTCGGACCGTACCCCAACGCTGATCCAATGCGGGTTGGTGGGTGGACCGACTTTTTACATGCCCATCCGACGCATGGATCATCTTACTTTTTTAACAATTGGATGATCGGCCCAAATTGCCCTAACCAACTAGGAAACAACAATGAAAAATTGTGAGCCCCCGCAGGATTCGAACCTACGACCTTCGGTTTATACCCAATAAAGTTGTTTGGAAAAATACAATCAGTTAAAATATGTTATGCATATTCTATATTTTTCATTTTCTATGCTCTAGCTACAAAATAAAAAATATCAAATATAATGAAAAATGCTATACTTGAAACAGAGTAAAGTATAATTTACCCAACTATGATATTACACCTAAGAGCTGTCTTTATTGGAAATAAAGCGTTATGTTACCGTCAGAAATATCTAAATGGTAATATTGTCTAGACACAAGTTTTTTTAATAACGTATGCTTTTTTTACTACTTATTTACAAACATAATTGTAATATCTAATTTGTGTATAAAGTGGGTAACTAACGCTTAATATATCCAAGGCTATAGTGGATTAAAAGCTAAGAAGAATATATTTCACCGAACGTCTAAAATATCAAAAGCCTAAACTTATAATAAATAAAAGTATTTCTTTATTCTGTAACGTAAAACTCACGACCATAATGAAGGAAATCCGTTTATAAGTGAAATTGGCGTCCTTCGACCGTTCCACTCCTAACAATCATAATGCAAAAGCGTTCGTGTAGAAAACGTTTATCCCCCTTTAACAAGGCTTTCTCGAAATGATCCCTTATCGATTGCTTCAGAAGTTGGAATAAGTTCATTTCAAGATAATGGTGTTTTGACATTTTTGTATTAACTTTTAAAAGATTTAAGATTAAATTATGCAATAACAATAGGAACGTTGTTCCAACAGAAGTTTTATAATATATTCATTGGTCAGCATAAAATAAATAAAAAAAAATTTCTTCAAAGTCGCACAGACAAAACTAAATGCTTAATTATATGCAATAGCAATAAGAGGTAGTTCCAGCAGAAATTTTATAATATATACATTAGTCAGCGTAAAGTAAATTAAAAAAAAAACGTCAAAGTCGCACAGAAAAAACTAAATGCTTAAGAAAAAATGTGTTTTGACATTAACACAATTTTCAAACTGCCCATGCATTGAAAACCAAAATATTTAAGTTTTTTTATTGTTAAAGTTACAATGGCTTACAACTATAATGCATGGGTCATTATAGTCTAGTAATAAAAAGCATTTTTTTTATGTTACACATTAAATGGTATTAAATACCTATGCCATTTATTGCCAAGAGCGAATAAATACTGCCGCGAATCGCAAGTGAAAGTGTTCCAGATTCACCGAATTTATATATAAATTTTCATAAGACCGTTACCAACTCCGACAGCCGTGATCGTCTAGTGGTTAGGACCCTACGTTGTGGCCGTAGTAACCCAGGTTCGAATCCTGGTCACGGCAGCTAATAGCTGTTACGGCGATGCAAATTTTTTGCACATAAACATGATTGTTGACAAAATGCTATGTTTTTTTAGTATGCATTAAAGAGTTTGGATATATATTGATAATATGGACGTTAGATTTGGACTAAATTTTTGAATAGACTACTTCTGGAAATATAGAGATCAAATGTTAGTTCGGAAATGGAAACCTGAGGAAAACCATCGTAAAAACACTCACTAGAAATTTAGAAAACTAGATTAAATTTTTTAAAAAAATTTTTATATTTACAATTTACAGTTACAAAATTGTAATGCTTTATAAATTAATAAACAATGACCTCTTCATTTCGGCTTTATAGAGTAATTTTACATGGTAATAGCGTAACTGCGTTAAAAGCTGGTAATAGCGTTTATAAACCTTTATGCAAAATAAATTTAATGGGACTTTACATTCATTTGCTTAATTAAAGTTCACGCACATAAACAATGCTTTGCATTGTTACCATCACCATTATCAGCAGCCTTCAATACTCCACTACTAGATTTTCCAATGAACACCAAGACTTGATTGATTGATTGAGATCGACCAATGTTTCGTCTTCCCGAGCGCCTATCTACATTAGTTTTGATGATTTCGTTTATTTAAACGTGTTTACTCTATGCCGTTTATTCTACGTAACTACTCGTTATTTAATAAAACATACTTTACGATAAACTCTTTTTCGATTGCGTAATTCTTTATTTATATAATTAGACAAGATATTTTATAAGTATCTGCCTATTTATCATTCACTTATACGCACCGACTTTTCTAAAGTCTAGCAAATGGCTTTTCTAATAAATGTTGTCTTCGCCTAGATGTTAATAGCACATCTAAAACAGCTTAATAAATTGATTAATTAGATAGAGGATAATAATATAGGGAATCTATACTATGTTCACTATGTTGATGAGCGTCTCGACATGTCGACGTATTGTATGCGTAACAGTTTTGCTGTCATTTAAAAACTTGATGAAATTTCGTTTAATAAAACGCTTAATAAATAATACAAGGAAAGAGGACATAATAATAACATGCATTTACATCTATTTTCAGTTAAAAGTAGGTAGTTTAGAAACAACATTTATTTGATGAATTTAATTCGTAAAGTATTTATGAAAAAGTGAGTGATAAATCGCAACGAAAATTGTTTTGCTTAATGCCAATGTGCTAAGCCGAAATATTTGTGCTCTGCTATGTATACCTGCAATTGATTCCGCGTAAAAAACTAATGTATAGCATAACGTTCATGTGGCATAGACCCTGAGTCCCTCAATTTAATAGAGTAGTCAGTAAGCTTAGCTCAGCGGCTAATGAATTCAGAAAAATGAAACAGCTAAAAAATGTTGACACAGCATGTTTACACTATTTTAGTTATCGTCACACTATAATATTTTATGGCATACTACTATAGGAAACCGCGGCTAATATAAATACTGCTCACTCCATAATATAGTATTTCAAGCAGTCAATAACCTAGAAACAATAGAATCGCTGAGAAAGACATTTTCAGGAAAATCCGTTTCAAAAATCTGAAAATAACACGGACAGGGGGACTATGGAAGAACCCCTAATCTATGAAACAATTTAAAAAGTTGTAAGGGAACGTTTTTGTGAAAAAAGCCAATATTGCTGCAATGACTACTTGAACGATAACACAAACTGGTAATGTTTGTTTCTGGCTATTTTAAACCGTAAAAATGTTATGTGCCGCGCCAAAGTTTTATGAAATTTAAAAAAAAAAGTTCTAGTATGCATCTACGCCCGTTTTTCTCACGTTTCCGTTAGATGTTTTCATTAAAAAACCGGTGGTATTTAATCCGCCTCCATGGTCCAACGTGTTGACCTTCGTTTTGTAAACCGGAGATCGTGGGTTCGTCTCCCGCGGGAAAACATCATTGTGTTATGGTTGTTTTATGGTCGGTCATAACATTTCGTTCGATCACCTAATAGTCTGAAAATTAGCTCCATGAGTCAGATGGCCATTTAAAAAGTCAGTCCACCCAGCATTGGACCGGCGTTGTGGGATGCGGTCCAGAAATCCCTTAATGGAGAAAGCGTGCATTAGGGGAGGCCTAGACTAGCTGATGATGATAAATCTAGTTTTGTTATAAACATACATCTTACATGTAGAACCAACAGGAAACAACGAAGAAAATTTGTTGAGTCCCCGCAGGATTCGAACCTACGACCTCCGGTTTCTAAAGCAAACGCCCTAACCACCAAGTTACGGAGGCAGTTTTATAATGTTAAAAAGTAAATTATTGCTATACGGCCAAACATTCGTAAATTTATATGAAACTAGCACTCATACTACAAGTTTTGTGCCTAATACTTTTGAGCCCTTAAAGTAAGTTCATTTCCATTGCTTTCTTATTACCACCCTTATTTTGTAATATTTATAAAAGTCTAAATAAAAATACATCTTTACTTTACGCATTAGGTTATAAAAATGTTTCAATAAAATGGTATATGCTGATTTTTTTTATTATTCTGAAAACGGATGTGTATAAACACTACTATCTTCTGGTTTAAAGGACACTGTAGCGAGCGTAATTACTGGGTGAACGAGTCATAACATCGCATGTATCAGGGTGGTGAGTGGCATTTGTACCAGATCGAATCACCAACCATCACGTGAGCGTTTTGCTTGTTTCGTAACATTAATTAACAATAGTTACCTTAAAATTACGATAGTAGTGACCGTGGTTAATTTATGGGCTTCGCCTATTTGTTTATATCTTTTATTTTTATATACTGACACATTAAACTAACACAAAAACTGTAACACAAATGTTACTCCGTTGTAAACGTATGAAACCTATTAAACGATGAAATCAAATTAGTTTTAAACCAATTAGACACATAAAAAATCTGAAATTTACGGTCAACAACAAATAAACTGATGAGTTTAATGATATGTTTAAAATTGCCCTAGCTTAAACTTAAAAAAAGACCACATTTGTGCTGTTGAATCACGTAATATAATAAAAGTATAATATTTATACCAACGCTTCAACTTTATCATCCATAACGTCATGCTACATAGCTGTCTTTATTGGAAGTTAAGCGTTATGTTAGAGCGTCGAAAATATCTGAACGGTTATATTGTCTAGACTTACGAGTGTTAAGTTTTTTTAACTGAATATGTTTTTACTTTATAATAAATTTATTCGACCTTTTATTACTTTTCCCTTGTTGAAGGAAACGTGTCATTAAAGCTACTAATATGAATAATAATTATCCGGGCTTGTAGTAGTTTACGTTTAACAATTACAGTACTGTACGTTAAAATTGATTAAACTTTTTTTAATGACTTGAGCATAAATCCGTAAGTAACAAGAAATTGAAAAGAAAATATACCAAAATTACGCCTATATTTGCCTTCGCACAACTCACGACCGTAATGAAGCAAATCCGTTTATAAGTGAAATTGGCGTCCTTCGATCGTTTTTTTTTTATTGCATACGCAGGCAGTCGAGCAATCGGGGTCACCAGATGGAAAGTGGTCACCGACGCCCATAAACATTGGCAATACTGGTATCACCAAGGCGCTGTCTACCGTGAGACATAGGATGTTAAGCCTCGTTTACCCAGTAAATACGCTGGCTACGGTACTCTTCAAACCGGAACACAGTAGTGTTTTCACACTACTGCTTTGTGGTAGAAAAAGACACCGTGGTTGTACCCACCCAGACAGTCTCCTGTAAACAGGGGACCTACCACCGGTGAACCGTTCCTCTCCTAACAATCATAATGCAAAAGCGTTCGTGTAGAAAACGTTTAGTCCCTTTTAACAAGGCTTTCCGGAACGATCCTTCATCGATTGCTTTGGGCGTTGGAATAAGTTCATTGTGAGATAATAAAGATTCCCTTTCTTACTCTTGATGGATTTAAAATTAAAATGTACCGTAACGATACGCACATAAAAAAAATGGTTTGTATAAATATATTACAAAAAGATAGTTTTTTTACACTGCCTCCCCAGCCCAGCGGTAAGGACGTGTGCTTTAGAAACCGGAGGTCGTGGGTTCGAATCATGCGGGGACTCAACAAATTTTCGTTATTGTTTTCTAGTTGGTAAGGACAATTTGGACCAATCACCCAATTGATGGTGGGATACAGGGTCCAGAAAACCCCTAATGGAGAAGGCGTGCAGTAGGGGAGGCCTATGTCAAGTGTGGTCAATCAGTGGACAAACACAGGAATGTTGTTTATAGAAAAATTTAAAAACATTTAGTAGATGAGTGTTCAAATTTTTGAATACTATAAAAATATATTATTTGTATTAATTTCACAGTAAATATACAAAATACAGCAATTTAAGCTTAAATTATGAAGAAATCTGTTACCTATCGTAATAATAAAACTATACAATGCTATGTTGGCAACGCAAACCGTCTCAATTGCAAAAGAAAGTGCGTTATTTCCTTAATATTTATATTGAAGATTCGTGTACAACGTTGTGGCCGTAGTAACCCAGGTTCGAATCCTGGTCACGGCAGCTAATAGCTGTTACGGCGGAGCAATATTTTTGTCATTGACGTTATTATTTTAGGTTATTTATACCGATTAATGGCTTTTTTATTACTATTTTCATAATATTTACTTTAAAGTAAAGTATTTTTTACGGTTAATAACAATTTTAATTTAAAATAAAAAATTAAAATGCCAGTTTAACGTCAATCGAAACATGTTCATTGCGTATATTATATTTACTTTCTCTATCCAGGTGCTCCGATTTTGTTCATTCTTTTTAAATAACTATTAGCTATAATTATTTTTTGTGATTAGTAGTTTAAAAGATATTTAAGAAATTACGTAAACTTGGCGACAAAAATTAAAACCTCGCACCATTTAATTGCAATCTCTGGCTCAACTATTAGAATTAGACTTAAACTATTATTAACACAGTTGTGCTACTTGAATTGTACTATAATAAAGTCTGCAAGAGCATATAATTCGATGATAATCTACAGTAAGCGTTTTAATGTAAACATTTTAAAAATTTCAGTAAGGCATATTTAAAGCTCATTTAAGATATATTAAATATAGTTATAACTTAAATGAATACAAATAAAAATACATGTTATTTATAATGTTCTTACATAATTTATGATTTTTTCGCTTGATCATCTTTTAAATATTTTTTAACATGTTTCTCCTTGTTAGAGTTATTGTAGAGATTAGCGGGAACAACATGTACCGGTTAGAAATATCAATTTTCACCTAGTTATTTTCCCAACTTATCATCGAGTCGGCGTCTATTCCATCCAGATTTAGCTGAATACAGTTTTTACGCAGAGCATCTTGCATCTGACATCCGCAACCGAAAAGGCATTTTAGGAATGAATTATTTATCAGTAAATTTGAAGGCACTGACTTCCTACAACGACTGTCAATGATGGTCTTGAGAACCAGGATCGACTTTTTACATGCCCATTAGACGCATGAATCATCTTACTTCAGAAACAATTGGGTGAACAGCCCATATCAACGTAACCAGAAAACAACGATAACGATTATATTGGAGAGCTATTAAATAATTCAAGAACCCATGACCTCCACAATGGTTAGAAATATCAATGTACTTATGTATTACTACATACGAGTTATTGTCTCGTACAAGAACAATGAGATTAACAATTGCATATTGTTTTACTTTTTAATATAACAAACAGACAATGCCATTTTTTTATTTATATAAATACAAATTTTTTGACGTGCATTTTTATATTTTCACCGATTTATTTAAAAAGAGGGGTATCTAAATAACATTTTCTTTCGACATAAAAATAAGTATAACTAAGTTTATATTATTATAATGTATAAGCTTATTAAATTACATCAACTTAATTATTACATTATTAAGAAACTACTGTCACATGGGAATAATGAACCTTGTTCAAAATGTTTCGACTGTGTAAAACTGAGTTAATTTGTAGAGCTATCTAAGAGTCTCCTGTGTAACAAACCTAGGCTTTTGAGTCTTTAGAGAGAACTTTTATCTGCTTTGTATATTTATTAACCTTTCTTTAATGTATATAAAAAAATTAAAAAAAACTTGGTACTTTTGAAACTTAGCTGCCAAATTTTATAAATAAGTAATAAATATTTTTTCTGGTACATCTTACTAACTAACTGAGACAGTAATTTGTAATAAAATTTTATAACAAAGCCAACAATTAAGTTATAATGTTCCATTAAGTAATGCGTTAAACAGATAATGGTTTGTTATTTTAAAATACTATTACGGACAGATTTCTTAGTGCCTCTACAATAAAAAATCAATCAATTGAAATCAAGCTACATCTAAGGAAAGGTTAAAGTGTAATTTAGTATATATATATATTTTACCTACTTAGGGTAAACGTGTTAAAAGAAAATTATGTATTTAGATGAAGGTACGGTAAGTCAGTTTATGATAAAAAATGCAGGCAGTCCAAGTCGCAGTCGCGCAAACCGTCTGTAATTGCAAGTGAAAGTGCTCCAGTTGTGTTCTGTTTACATCGAAGTTTCGTTTAAACTGCTGCTAGCTCCGACAGCCGTGATCGTCTAGTGGTTAGGACCCTACGTTGTGGCCGTAGTAACCCAGGTTCGAATCCTGGTCATGGCAGCTAATATCTGTTACGGCGGAGCTTTTTTTAAATTTATAAATAACAATTTTTTTATATAGTAAAGCAATTTCAATGCAAAAAGCAAATTTGATGCAATTTAAAAAAAAATTGTTTGTAACCAAATACGTAGTAAGCCTAAATAAATGCATCCGCAACCTAGCGGTAAGGGCGTGTGCTTTCGAAACCGGAGGTCGTGGGTTTGAATCCTGCAGGGACTCGACAAATTTTCATTGTTTTTCCTAGTTGGTTAGGGCAATTTGGGCCGATCACCCAATTGTCTGAAAAGTAAAATGATCCATGCGTCGGATGGGCATGTAAAAGTCGGTCCACCCACTAACCCGCATTGGACCAGCGTGGTGGGACAGGCCCAAACCCTAATGGACAGGGGTGTATTAGGGAGGCCTTCGTCCAGCAGTGGACTATCACAGGCTGATGATGATGATGACGTAGTCAGCAATATATTTTGGAACTTGCACATCACGAATTTTATCGACATTTTCGTCAGGTAGGGTTAATAAAATTAGGATATATTTTTTGGCATTATTTTATGGCGATGACATACGTGAACACATACAGAGCAATTTACAAAGCTATTTGTCTGACTTTTAATAGTACAGTGCCACATAATAATCACAATTAAAATAACTTAAACTTTAATCAAGCAAAAACAATAAGCGAATACCCATCAAAATAAATTTTAAGATTTGTAAAGAATCATTTTGCGAATTAAATGGTGGAATAAGTACTACAGTTGCCACTAAAGGTCGGCCGAAGCGCCTAATATTCGGCCGCCGAACATTCGGCACAAAATAGATGCTGTGGAATAATAAGACAAGTCGCAATCGATTACACCAATCTTTAACTAAAGTTAAATCTTCACTTCCCGGTAATAGCGTCAAAGTCGAAGAAGAAAAGGGACAGGGAGGCCAAAAGTGACGTAGCGCGCAAAAGAAGGCCAGGGCGCCCAAGAGTGGCGTACGTGCGCATCCTTCCCCCCACAGGAAAAGCGGCACGCATATCTCCTTTTACCCCGTCTCTCGCACCCTCGTAGGCGCATTCAAAGTGAATTTATCCGGCCCACTTGGAGCAGCCTCCTCCACGACCTGCCAGGCTCCTCTTAGCTTCCCCGTGGCTGAGCAGGCCCCAGCTACTAAGCCCCACAGCTACGACAAAGCGAGAATTTGTTCGGGGGAATGGCACCTTAATTATTTCTTGCAGTTCGATAAAAATCCAGATTCCCCTCCACCAGAATGAGGGAGCAGCATGGATATGTGGGTATAACCAACTAGGAAACAACATTCAAAATATGTTGAGTCCCCGCAGGATTCGAACCCACGACCTCCGGTTTCTAAAGTACACCCCTTTACCACTAGGCTACGGAGGCAGTCATAAGGCCTTATAATAATATTTTGTATTTTCACAATGGTTAATGATCCTACGGGGCTGGCAAGAGAGTCTCCGCTACCCAAAGAAGGGCTTAATAAGGGATGCCGTGCTGTTTATTCCAGCACGGCACCTAAAGCGACAGTCCGGGCATCCTAACACATCCGGAGAGACGAGGCCTGCGAGTGCCACGTCGCACCAGGGTCGCCAAAGAATGTCGATAGTACCCGCGGCCCCGACTACAGCGACATGAGGAAGGAGCAACCGTTGGTTTTTTAGTGGGTATACCGGGCGCCCAATGTTTGTCGGGGAGTCCCACATATCCCTCCTTTCCCCTCACTCGGGTGGCGGGGATTCCGTAAGCTGGATTTTTCATTTTTCCAACGATTAAAATAAAAGGTAGGTCTGGTACGTCCTTAACACAACTTAACAGATACTTAAGACAATATATTTTTAATTTATATTTTTTTATAATTTTTTTAACAAATAAATTATATGTGTAACTTTTTTTAATTCTAGCAGTATATTTGTCAAATAATTTCTTGTTGTTACTTGGTTTATTTTCGTTAAGGACTCAAATTTTATGATTACTAGAAGCAAACGTGTAGCAAGGGTAAATTTGTTGTAGCTAAAAACTGTTAGGTTTCTAAACAGAATAAACGCAAAATTAACATTTAGACTTTGAAAATGAACAGAAAACAACGTCATGATATATTTTGCAGGTTTACTGCGTGTAGTAATTACTCATTAAATTCAAGTAATGAGTCATTACTATGCTACCAGTGAATGCTATGTGCGTGTGCTTGTAAAATGGTAATTACAAAATTTGCGTAATAAACGAAAATAAACAACAGGTAAATGAGATGGGTTTAGGGCTGTGTTTAATGTGACGACTTTACTAAATTAATTTTCCTCCTCCTTAACATTGAGTTTCCTTATTAAAATTATTATCCAAGTTCTCCGCATAATTACTGTTTTTTACTTTTTATTTACTTACGTAATATTATACCAGTTTATAAATTTCAATTGTTGCATGAATTCATGAATTAATTATTTTAGAACAGCTTTTTATAAGGATTTATCGACCATCCGCACGAAGAAACATCGATTTTAATCAACAATAATTGATCAGTCTGTATATAATAAGAGCGGCATAGTTTTTAAAAGACAGACATAAAAAACAACCGTGTTTAAGTATATTTATTATTGCCAGATAAATATCACGCCATGTTTTAGGCCTGACGTGCTTCTTAGACTATCTATACATTTTAATTTAATGCACAGATTTCACGTAACTGCTTTTTTTCAATAACAAGGACACCGCATTCAGAAGGCTGCTATGAAGAATGCTCTGGATGGAAACGCAAAGAAATATTATGACAAGCGAATACTGTGAGACTTCACATTTCATTGTTAATAAAGAGTCGAACCGACATGATTCATTGAATTCTAGTAACACGTTATAAATTTTGAAAAGTTTACTACCTAAATCTTACGCTAAGTAATGAAAAATAAATAGTTCTATTTTATTTACAATATTGAGTTTCTTTGTATTATTTTTTATATATATTCGTTTTTTTTTTCAGAAGCGCAGAAGCTATGTTCAGGCATGGTAAAGAAATTTGCTGACTTTTAGCAAAAAATGAATTACAATTATCCTAATGTATTATTTTTATTTATGTTACGATTATAGAATAACCGTAACATAACTAATGTATTCTTTAGTGAAGTTATATATATTGGACTTAAAACCATTTATTAAGTAAACTTTGGAAGATATACGTATCTGCGCTTCTGCTTTGTCAAGTATGTGCATCGAATTGGTTGTTGAAAATTACTGACACATGAACAATGAAATCAATTCGATGTTTAATTAAAGACCCTCTCACTCTTATACTTTTTGTAAATAAATAAAATAACATTAAAAAACTGATTTAAAAGTATATTAATAGTAAAGTATGCTTCAAAGTTTCAAGCTTATTATTGAACGTTATAATAATTACGGGGTTTTGTGAACACATCACACATCATATCTTCAGCCTGTGATAGTCCACTGTTGGACATAGGCCTCCTTAATACACCCCTATGTTGTTGGGTGGACCGACTTTTAACATGCCCATTCATCGCAATTGAATTAAAAAATAATATCGTGGAAGCGTCATCACTACGCAATTGTTTTATATCAAAGGTTTCCTAGTACAATAAGTGACTTTAATTTAAACACGTCAAAAGTGGCTCTCAAAATTTATGTAACTGCGCAATTATTTTGTATATAAAAAATATTGAGTGAATTATTTATCACAGTTTAACGGATGTGACAAAAGCTTTATGAAGTTAACTTAATTGAATTTCAAGAGGGCTCGTGAAATTTATAGTCGACACATAACTTTATATTTAATATAATATTAGGCACATAACTTAATATTATGTCATAAATTATAAATAATTTCGGATCAAATAAGCGTAAACTTAACTCTGCTATTAACGAAAATTTATTAATTCTCGCGTCAGAGTTAAATAACACGTACAGGAATGATGAAATTTACCATTCATAACATGCTAATGAAATTTGTGTTCATTAATATTAAATTTATAAATATTCTAGGTTTGTTGTATTCTAATATTTGTTATACTATTATTATTGATTGTATTACGGAAGCGGTGGCGTGCATTAGGGGATGCCTATGTTCAGCGGTGGACTAACACAGGCTGATGACGATGATGATGATGATGTTGATGATTGAACACAGTGGTAATATTACATTATTTAAGATAATGCTCCCGAATATTCCTAGTCTATATCTGTGGTCACTAAGCTATAGAGGCAGTCATAATTTTGTTAACACACATGCATAAGTTTTAGAAACGTTGAAGGAGTGAATAAACTCAAATATCTTTATTCAATATGGAAGCATTACACTTTCTTATTGATTGTCAAACAAACTACCACCGGTTCGAAATGTAAGCCTCTAACCTGAGAAGAACCGGCGTAAGAAATTCAGCGAATCTTTTTATTTTTTCCTTTTTTTCAAAAAGTTTGTTATTTTTTTTACAAAAAACATCACATATTAATAGCAGGAAATAGCCCGGAGCGAACAGTTCCTTACCAGGGTGTGTGATCTATCAAGTAGACATTACAATAATAATATCCTTTAACACAGAAACGTTCCTTTGCAACTTTTTTAAATTCATTTACAGATAATAGCTGAACGTTTTCTGGGATTTTCTTGTAGAATCTTTCATGGGACTATGTAGTATACATTGTCCCATAAAATATTTCATTGTTCTTTGGAGCCTAGTTTTTGGAAGAGCAAAATTATGCTTATTCCCAGTATTTATATTATGTGTGTCACAAGATTTTACAAATTCATTTTTATGTTTATGGACGTACATAATATTTTCAAATATGTATTGAGAAAAAAACAGTCATTACATTGATTTCAGAAAACATACATTTTTCTCAACGATTCTTTGGGGCCCATGTGCTCGAATCGATCTCTTTTGAATTACGAAAATATATCGAGTGCAATTAGTTGGTTTTCATATGCACAGACTATAATGTCTGAATGAAACTTATAAATATATAATATAATATAATAATATTATAATATAATATATAATATAATAAAACTATTACTATATCATAATAATATATTTTTATTGCAGAATGCAAGATGCATAAAACGTTAACGTTAGTGTGCTTTTGAAACCGGATGTCATTGGTTCGTATCCTGTGGGGACTCAACAAATTTTCGTTGTTGTTTCCTAGCTGCTTAGGGCAACTTGGGCCGACCACCTAATTGTCTGAAAAGTAAGATGATCGATGAGTCGGATGGGCATGTAAAAAGTCGGCCCGCTCACCAACCCGCATTGGAACAGCGTGGTGGAATTGTGAATTTCCTATTGTGTAGAATAAAATATATATTTTTTTAAATAAACATTTTTTGTTTAACTGATTCTTTATATTATGTTATATTATGTTCACACGACATTTTGATAAAATAAATACCTTAAACTTATCAAAGATATAAAATGCGGTGGTAGAAATCGCAGCTTGGTGCAAAGAGCACGTAGCGCTTTGTTATCCGCTTATATTGCGCAAAATATTTATACCTTGTTTGAGGTCAGTCATATTTTATCGTAAAATTTTACTTGTATTCTTATCTTAAATGGCAAATCATGAACGAAAATCGTATTCTTCAAGTATTTTTAGGAATTTGTATGTGTGTATGTATTTGTCTCTGTGTATGACGCCATAACACATCCATATATGTCCGTATATCCATATGGCGTCGGGAAATGACTATCCCACCGCCTTCTAGTCCACTAGTGTAATCAGTTGACTGAGTGATGGCGGTCAACCATTACAAATTGTTTTAGGGAAAATAGTATGCAGGATGGGCGGTAGCGCCTCACACTAAGACCTTCACCATACTACTATCACCTACCTGCATGCCAAGCATGGTGAGTGGCACCCCCCCCCCTGAAAAGTGGGGCGGAAGAAATCGTTGGGGAAAGTCTTTGTCTAGCAGTGGACATCTTTTAGCTAAGAATGAAGGAATTTGCAATAATTTGTTTCTGTTACTCATAAAACAATGTTTTTAAGACACATCGAATATCAATTTCTTATAACCGAATACGATATACTTTCTGCAATATATTTTTTTTCAATAATGAGCTAACTTTTCCTGTTGGTTTTCTCTTGTTACTTTATTTATGAATGTAAATGCGAATGGTTCGCTACCTTCTAAATTCGGTTTGTTTGCACCAAAGTTAAATGAAATTTTCTCGGTTCATGTTTTCTGAATATTTAACTTAATTTATTATTATTATTCTTATGAATAGCATATCTTTCTTTGTTATTTTTGCAGTCATAAATAAGATAAAACAATATCTTACAAAAATAAAAAAGCGGTGTGGCGATTTTGGTTATCTGAATTAATCAAAATAACATCCATTCTTACTTTTGGTTCGTAGTTGTCAGAATATAAGTCAATTAGATTTTGGTATTCTCTCACCAACCGTTAATAGTTTTTTTTATGTCCATCAGTGAAACTGACAAAGTTAGGCTAAGTTATTGATGGAATTCGGATCTGAAATCACAAATTTCTAAAGTAAGTCAAAACGTGAGGAGATGCATGTGTTGTCTATCAAGACCTTAAAAACTTTTCCCTATAATTAATTATAATATAATGATGTTGGCCTGACCTTAATGAATGAATGATCAGTTCAATACAATTGGCCGACCTCTGAACTGCTGAACATTGGTTTGTACAGGTCATCCCTCTATCCCCTGGCTGACACCTATGAACACTTCTCCGTTCAGAGTTGGATATATAAATCACACGGCAAGCTATTAGCCGCCTGCTTATTATATTGGTATGGCGAACTATGTCGGCTACTATAGTTCTCCTGCATTATCCTCTATCCTACAGATATATACACATACACACCAGATGGCCTAGCCTGCTAAATAGGTAGATGACTAGGAGCTTCCCCATAAGTTCAGTGATAAAAGACCACACCTCAGTGTCGTAGGTAATAAGTCACTTATGGTTGAAGATTTTATTCTACAGAAATTAAAGGACGTTGGGTTAGAAGATAGGTTAAAACGCCAAAACGCCAAAGGTTCCTGAACTTCAGTCAGTTCAGTCGGCCTGGTCAGCCGCGGGGAGGATAAGAGAAACCTAGCCGGCCGTGGAGAAGGCTGCTTCAAGCTAGCTGAAGTAGCCAGCTTTGGGTGCAGCCAGGAGGGTGCAGCGGACGAGGAAAACAGTGGTAGATGTGCCTCCATACCCGTCCGTCGCAACCAAGGTGGGGAGAAATGAAGTGCTGGTAGTTTGTAAGGTGCTCTTTTACGCGACTCGTTAGAACCGCATCACAGTTGTGTTGTGTAGCCGTGGAAGGGAGAGACATTCGGTTTAGCGTCGTTGACATCTCTTTCTTCTACAGTGGAAACAGGTCTAGATGCAAAGCCTGACATTAAGGCCACCACGTGGGGCTAGAAGTCTTGTCCTTGCGTAGGCTGCGATCTCCTGGTTCCATGACCCTTCAATGGTTAAAGATTCGGTGACGCTTATTACCCTTTTGGTAAAGGACCCGAGGCGAAGGGCACTGAAGTGCCAGGAAGGAATAATGTGGTACCTTTACCATGTAGGTGTGACATAAGCATTACACATGACCTCTTCGTTTTCTTTTAATATAATAAAAATAATGATAGAATAACATTGTGGAATTATGCCGCCTCCGTAGCCTAGTGATATAGGCGTGTGCCTTAGAAACCGGAGGTCGTGGGTTCGAATCCTGCGGGGACTCATTGTTGTTTCCTAGTTGGTTAGGGCAATTTGGGCCGATCAACCAATTGTCTGAAAAGTAAGATGATCTATGCGTCGGATGAGCATGTAAAAGTCAGTCCACCCACCAACCTGCATTGGACCAGCGTGGTGGGATACGGTCCAAAACCCTCTAATGGATAGGTGTATGAGGGAAGGCCTATGTCCAGGAGTGGACTATCACAGGCTGATGATGATGAGTGGAATTATTGTTTTTTTCAATCTATAATCACATCATTGATGCATCAAACGGTTAAGAAAATGTTGTGTAACTTGGTAACAGTAGCTGACCTCGAGAAAATAGAATATAATAAAAATACGAATGAAATGCTAACGCTAGCAAATATTGTACGACTCGACATTCTATTATGATAATGCATTGTGACGAAGAGTTGAATTGTTACGTTTTGTTCAATAATAGTATCTTCTATATATTAAATAACGTTTATAACTTTAAATATGTTTAGACTAAGTTTACTTAACTCATTCAACTGTGTTATATTAAGAATCATAATAGTCGGATAGTACGAAGGTATTGAAGTTTTGCATGATTGTCATAAAATATGTATTTAATAATTTAAAGTACTTAAATAAAAATAAATTAGTTGCTAATATGCGCTTCAACCAGAAGATAGGTTGTTAAATGTTTGGATTAAATACACAGATATTAAACGTGTGTTAGAATACTAAAAAGTTTTTCTTAATAATGGAAATATTCTTAACAGTCGAGCAATAACAAATTTGATCGAAACCATTTATTAGTTAATCCCTATTCTTTGACCTCCCACTTTCCCCAAGTTATCGTAAGGTCAACTCCTAATCCATCTAGACTTACTGCCATCTGACCTCCATAACTCAAAGGGTAAACTGCATTCTAAAGATGAAATAGTTGTCAGTCAATCGAAGGATCTGACTTCCTATAACGACCGACAATTTACCTGCCCGCAGGACGCATGAATCATCTTACTTTTCAGACAATTTGACGATCGGCCCATATTGTCTTAACCAACCAGAAAACAATATTAGACTATTATTAAAAATAATCTTCCTGTGGTTCAATAATAGCTTCCCCGTGGGATTCGATCTCCGGTTTATAAAGCAAGGGCCAATATCGCTAGGTCATGGTGGCGGTATATATAAAAAAAACAGAAAGATCGGTATAATTTAAATACTAACAATTTGTTGTAATGAAAAAGCGAGACATTAATTTTATCAGGCAACGTAAACATTAATTTTATCGCCTTGCCCTATTAACAAAGTCGGATAAGCAAATCACTTACTTTACAGAAAAGCCAAATTAAGTTTAAAACTTTCAATTATACAAAATCAATCATTTCATAAAGAATAAAACTTAAAACATATCTCTATTATTTTTGGGTTTCACTTCAGCAATATTAGAAAGGTTTTAACAATTTATACCCGAAGTTAGATATTTATATTTGTACATCTAACGTTGTTGACCAAAGAAAGAATGTAAAGCGGAAAAAAATTAGTCGTAAAATCAACTTTTTTTATACAAAACTAAACTATGTAACTAGTTACATTTATTTCAATTCAGCTTATAGTACTGTGTTTTATGAAGCGATAAATACAAAAAATTAGGATTAACAAAACACTTGCTACTATGTTTATACGATAAAGCAATATATTCTTCAGTCAAATAATATGCATCAGAGTAGAATCATTAAATTAAAATTTGTACAATAGTGATTGACATTGAACTTGGGTTTCTATCTGCGATTCAGCATTGTCAAGTGCTCGCTCCAATTCTTTGTTAAACCATGCAAATATGGGAACAATGGATACAATCCGGTGCTATATTGATGACCCTTTCTCTTTTTTATACTGTTTAGTAGGATTTTTTTCATTGTAACAATAAAATATAATTTAAAACAGATTTATTTCTTGGATTTACGCTGTACTATATGTACATATTAATTACGTACTATTTTTATGTAACCATTATAAATTACACTTTTACGGATAGTGTTGCTTCCGACTTTTAAACTTTAATATCCCATCATAGTCTGCCCCGTGACCTCGGACGCTTTAAGAGTCGTAAACATTATTCATAATTCATCATCAGCTGTGTTAATTCACTGCAGGGTACCAGAGGTCCTCTTGCATAGAGGTACCACATAGGTCTCGCATAAGACACACCTTCTCCATTAGGGGATTTTGGATTGTTTGGGTCCAATGGGTTGGTGGATGGACCGATTTTTTACAGACCCATCCGACGCATGCATCATATTACTTTTCAGACATTTGCGTGATCGGCCATAATTGGCCCGTGGTTTCTTTAGATGTTTGGAATGGATTATCCTGGAATGAAAACCTAAGTAACTAAAGGTGAATGTAACTTTGTAAAGATCAAATGTTTTTTTAACATACACACAAATATACAAATCTTTTCTATTTATAACATTGGTTAAGATAATTCGCACGTGTATTAATACGCGCTTTCGTGTTTAGAGCTATACACTTACTTAATTTTGACACTAGATTTGCAGGTTGGTCGTAATTGTCGATTGAACTAAAATTGATTTTTACAGATTAAGAAATTTAATCATTTTTATTATAAAATTGCTTTTCAATATTTAAAACTTCTTGCAAAAGATTTATGGCAGAAATTAAATAAAACATCATAGGAATTAATCAAATTAATAGTTAAGAATTTATCGCCACTGTTAGTTTCAATTTGACTATATAATAACGAACCATGTAACGTATTTAATATTTAAACATGTTACGCGCGTAATTTGTGTACTTGAGTAATAATTTGCATACGTAATTTATATATTAAGCTCTGGATACAAATTAATTTTATATGTAATTTAACCAAACATTCTGTACAAAATGTATTAGTTCTGAACTAACTAAGAATTTTAATGACGCATAGAAGTAATGAAATTCACCGTTTGCTTAACTCTGATTAAGTTAGATTATTATTTAAAACGTATAAATATCATTTGGCTGGTATAAATTTTAATTTTAGTAAGTTACATACTGTGGTACTTACATGTAAAGCGTAGTAAACAGTTTTGTGATAATTATCCTTATTAAGAAACATGCAAGATGTCTAGAAAAACGTAACTTTTAGTGCTCGTGTGCTGGAACTTAGATTCAATATTTAAGTCTAGACGTGTGGTCGTTCAAGACGCAAAATGTCTGTAAAAGTTTTATGTCTCTTATTGTCAAATACTTAGAACGGAACATATCTTGCTAATTTTAATAAACTAAATTTTTTGGGTACATTTTTAATTTAAAGTAATTTTTAAGTATATGTATTAATAAGATTTTCGACCGGAAAGACTTGCGCTCTTCACATCAACAGAAAAAAACACAATGAAAACAATTGAAAATTAATTGTGTCGGATACACATTTAACTTTCCAGAAAAGTGTGTACAATTAACAGTTTACGTGTTCATAATAAATTTTCATTTTTTAATTTTGATGTACATATTATAAAGCGTTCATATTTATTATGTTGATTTCAATTAATGTTTACTTGTAATTATTATATAAAATTTCTGGTAACCGTAAATAAACCTCTCTGTAACAATTTATTAATTTTATTCTTATTTTCCTGTTTGTTTTTTCTTATTTAAGAATATAAATGTGAATGTTTCGCTAACTTCTAAATTTCACTTTGTTTATGAAAGCTTAATCAAATTTCTCGCCCCATATTTCTTATGATTACTTAAGTCAGTTTGCTATTATGTAATAATAACATAGCTTGTTTATTTCCAATCGATGGTTTTTAACGATGCCATTTTTTAAATAATTTTACTAAGATTTATATCAATACTAGTTTTATGAAATCAGTAACAAATAATGACTTTTCTCTTTTCTAGTTTGTTTTGTGTTAAAGGCTACCCGAAAGGTTAATCCGAACCCTTTCTCGGGTATAGGCCTTCTCAAGTTTTTCTAGACCTCTCTGTCCTTCGCTTTTTGGACCCAAATGTTGTCGATATGATATAATCCATGCATAATATATCCGTAATAGAGGTAACTAACAATTAATGTTTTCTTTCGTAAAAAAATTGTGACATAGCGCTTTTAAAATAGTTAAATGGTTATGTCAAAAGAATTTATTGCTGCTACTTCAAATTTTTTCTCGATAGGTTCACTTTTAAGGTTTACCAAGTTGGTTTTAAAATAATACTTTTAATTTGCATTTCACATTTATATTTAAATTGAACGTCCATCGAATTCATATTGCTATCAAAAAAGTTTCATAAAAACTAACACTTGAACTTTAACATCGATTATCAATTCATAACCATCATGCGTACCAGCTCTTCAGTAAAATTTGTGCACTCGTATCTCGAGTCACTTCAGTTCATTGTTGAACCTTACAAACATATGGGTAATAGCAACAATACAAAGCTGCAGAGACAATCATTAACAAATGAATCATCTCTAGAAGTAATTCTCACATAATCAAAGAATAACTAAATATATAAACAATAACCAGTAAGGCTGTTTTGTCTTAAAAATAGATGATGACATCGTATTAGAGAGTTTATGTGTAAATAAGCAGCAAATGAAGCGTTAAAATCGAATTTTAAACGACTTTTAGCTTTTAAATCTCTTTGTTAGAATTCGTTTATCTCATGGCCATCTAAATAATAAAAGTAACAAGTTTACTGACAAACGTCACTTTCGCTTTGTAGTGTTTGGATATTAAAAACGTTAAACATGACTCATTTTCATATTCAATATATGGTATAATTACATCTTTTAGGTTAATTGTTTTTGTTTTACACATAATAGTGTTAACATTATGCTGTGAAATGAGACTTGCGCCTTTGTTATCGTTCACTAAAACTGTGCTGCTTTTAAATATTATCTATACTATCGTCTTGTACATTTTCACGAATAGATAGAATAGATATGAATAGACCTCAAAATATGTTACTCAAATAAAATACCCAGTATGAACTAACAATTTTAAGTTATTTCCGATATTACAATTTAAATGTTTAACAATTTTTTTTTAACTTAAAATGTACATACGAAGATAATATGATTTCAATATATTTCTTCTAAATCTTTTTTATTATACTTAGAATAATCTATTGTATTTTAAGAACAACGAAAAAATACCTGACAAGAATTATTTTTTTTAATTTAACTGAGAATAAGTCGTTACTATAACTAAGTAGAAACTTTATGACGTTACGAAATATTCGTAGCTTAGTTTTTAAGAATTTAAGTTTATTTCACTATAGTTGATTAGTTCATTTTAAAATTTTTCTTATTTTAACATTGTGAGTGTAATTAGGCCGATAAAAAAGACGTAAAATTGGTTAAATATAACAAGTTCGTTAAATTTTCAAAAATAACGTTATACTTTTAAATGAATGATGGATACATGCTTTTATGATTGATAATAAAAAAGGAGCTCCGCCGTAACAGCTATTAGCTGCCGTGACCAGGATTCGAACCTGGGTTACTACGGCCACAACGTAGGGTCCTAACCACTAGACGATCGCGGCTGTCGGAGCTTGTACCAGTTACAACCAATCTTCCATATAACTTAAAGTATCTGGAGCACTTTCACCTGCAATTATCCGCGGTTTTGCGTAACCGACCCCCTCTCCAACGTTCCGTATTTCTGGTTATAAAGTATAAGTTGATTTAAAATAGTGTCATAAAAATGGTATGGTAATTTCGATATTGTTGTTTAATTAAACATTATGGCAATTTAATCAATTTAAAATCTCATATTTAAATTGCAGAAGATTACTCTTTGGACAGTTAACTATGTATTATATATTATTAGTTAGAGCTAAAAATAATAAACATTTTTTTTCATAATCTGTCCTTTTGATGACGAAAATGAAATTTAAACTAAATAAGTGAAATTTTAACAAAAAGATATGGCCGACTACAAACAGTATTTAACTAGTTTGCGCAATATAAGCGAGTGATGCCCTATGCAAGAAATTAACACGCGGTTTCCGCTATTACATTTTAAATATGTAATATCTTTCAAGATATTAACTTAATCAAAATGTCATATATGACACGTTTTAAATTTACAGGATAAATAGTTTTTTTATTTCCTAAATATCTATAAAACTATTTGTCTAATATCTGTTAAACTATTTGTCAAAAAATTATTTAAAAAATGGGACCAAATGACGGCTAATATACATCATTAAAAAAATGAACAAAATCGGACCACTAGTAGCGGAGCAACGAGGTTCTTACATAAATAAAAAAGTAAAAAAAAAATCAAATGAGAAGAAATAAACATACGCATCGAATTGAGTACCTTCTTCTTTTCGGTAGTGGAGTTCCTACAGCGCATCACTGTATCACATCATCAGCCTTTGTTAGTCCACTGCTGGACATAGGCCTCCTCTAATACACCCCTGTCCATTAGGGGGTTTGGACCGTATCCCATCACATTGGTCCAATGCGGGTTGGTGCGTGGACCGACCTTTTACATGCCCATCCGACGCATGGATCATCTTACTTTTCAGACAATTGGGTGCTCGGCCCAATTTGCCCTAACCAACTAGGAAACAACAATGAAAATTTGTTGAGTCCCCGCAGGATTCAAACCCACGACCTCCGGTTTCTAAAGCACATGCCCATACCACCAGGCTACGGAGAACTTTGAAAAAGAAAGGAATAAAAATTTAGTTCATTTAGTGTTAAAGGCTTACACATTAGCCGTAAACATTGAGCGTGACTAAGAAGCAGATCTATAAAATGTGTCTTTTGAAAGTATCACTTCTCTACTTTGTATCTAATTTTCAGGTTTTTCGCAGCGTCGAATCGACAAATGAAAAATGCTTATCTTCTTCTTCTTCTTATGATTAAAATGAAATGCATATCTACTAAGTTAACGAAACAAATAACACTTTACATAGACTTTATATCATAAAGTAAGTATTTCTATATTTATTTTTATTTAATTTTTACATTTTAGAGATTCTTACTTTTAGACGGTAAGTCAGTCAGTCAGTTCAGCAGACATTACTTTAATTTTTTTTTAATTTCAAAAACTTTTATAAATTTACGCTTCAAAAATGAACACATGATTTCAATGACGATGATTTTAGAATCTAGACTTTTACTAGTAGCAAAAACCGGGATATACCCAACCTTATTTAAGTTTGCTTATGGCCTACTAGCGTTCCAATTGTCTCTCCACTTTGCACAATAAAGAAAAGAATATTAAAATTAGTAAAATTAAATTTAACAATTCAGTATTACAATTTTTGTTTTAATGTAAAATAAAAGTTTAAAACCTCCCTTAGAACAAGGAGTATAAATGTAAATCTCTGGAAAATTCGGGGAGGAATGCTTGCCCGTTGTCCTTTATTTGTTTGAGCAACTTACTATGCAGTAAGGAGTCGCTTAGCCCATTAAATAGTAATTACAAATTCAACATAATAAACCTAATTGGAAAACAGGTTAATGGGTTGGACATAAAACTTAATTTGAAAATTATTCATTCGTATTCCTATTTACCTAATTTTAGTAATCAATGTTATCAAAAATATTTGATGAGGTGAAACAAATAATGATTAGATCCATCCTTCATTGAACATCATAAACATTAAGTTTTCTGTCGAAAATGCATGTTTCAGAAATAAAATTAAAATATAATTCTTGGAGAAAGTTGAGGCGCCACTTTTATTTTTAAATGTGTTAAATATAAACATTATATCCGATAGTTAAACTAAAAACTATGATCATTTCAAGTTGCGAAAACAAATATAAATTAAAAAATATTATGGACAGCCGAGACATTTAGTAAAAATATAACCAAGGGTAACCACGAGAATATCCGCCAACAAAAGAGATACGAATGAAAAGTTAATGCAAGCGAAAATTGTACGACTTCCCATTCTATTATGACAACGCATTGTGACTGGACGGCTGAACCGTGACGCTTTATTGGCCACTCATGTAAAAGAAAATATCATGACATTTTCTATTATAGATAGAAAGAAATTAATCTATTGGTATTTTCAAGCGAACGAAATGGTTCTAAAGTTAATCAATATTTAACCATATTAAAAAGTTTACTTTTATAATATAATAGCAGATTATCCCAAGACCACTTAATAAAAAGCTCTTAAAGTGGCTCAATATTTATTCTCAATTTTTAAGGTATCGTTTGACATCATAAAACTGATAATAAAACAAATAAAATTCGCCATTCTTTTTTCAAGTTAGTCATACTATTTATTAACTAGGGATGAAATAAAGCCACAACTCGTATTAAAATTACGCTATTGAAGGCTCGTACTAGATATTTTTAAAATAAATTAAGATAGAGATTTAGAGAATTAATTATTTTAATCGAGTATGAATATTTTAAACGAAAAAAACCCTTTAGACACGATTTAGATTTTGCATTGCAAATTCTGCGGATGTTATAAAGCTATTGTCTATTTCATGCTCAAAGTTATAAATTTCATTCTATTTACAAAACGTTACGTCACTTATATGTTATGGAAATAGTTTTGATTATAAGTGGAAAATGCTATGGACACAAGAATTAAATAATGCACACATGCACATTTCATTGCTTCGGAGACTAATTTGAAGCTTTCAATTGATTTATCGGAGTTTTCATTTCATTGATGACTACAAATGACTATCGACTCTGTGCAATCATACAACCCGTTCTATTTGTTGTTACCTTAGTAAAAATGTAAAATTTTAACAGTTAAAGTGACTTTTCCGTGTTTTCTTGTTCTCATCGGAATGCTTAAATCAAATTTGCACGTTTACTTCTTATTAATATAAAGAATTAACGCGAAAAATCCGTAAAAAGTTGATGTAATATATTTTTTATTTTTTTATATAATTCTACATACTTTTGTGTATGTAGAATTTTCTTTTTTAAGCATTATGTCAAGGGTTTTATAGAAAGTAATTGTTGCAACGGACTATTGTCTTCATTATTTTTTATACTTTAATATTAATTTAGGATAAGATACGGATGCACAGCATATAATATTCATAGTTTCTCCTAATAACACATACTTTAAAGAAAATAACTTTTAAGATCTTTGTAAAGATTAAGGGATAAAACTTTTCAGACATTTGAGTGCTCCATATATCCGCGCTTAAATTCGACATCCTCCGTCTAGACGTGGACATGCAATGTAATTTTTTTTATGGCATACGCAGGCAGGCGAGCAGTCGGGCCACCTGATGGGAAGTGGTCACCGACGCCCATAGACATTGGCATTACTAGTGGTATCGCCAATGCGCTGCCTACCGTCAGACATAGGGTGTTGTCTCGTTTACCTAGTAAAGACGCTGGCTACGGTGCCCTACAAACCGGAACACTGCAGTGTTTTCACATTACTGCTTCGCGGCAGAAATAGGCACCGTAGAAAAAAAGGGGACCTACCACCAATGTTTTCAGTTTCATCGAATTCGACGGTAGAGTCACGAATCGAAATCAATGTTATATCTTTCTTATTTTCTAATTTTAGATTTTTAAAACGTTTTTTTTTGTGTGAGGGTCATTGAATCGCAGGGCGATTTCCGATAATTTATATCAAACTGTTTATGTTCTGAAATTTCCTCTGATAAAATTAAAAGAATTCTTCCCTTGTTATCTGAGGAAAGTGAAACACGACCGCTGTTCAGTTTTATTACATGAGGAGAAATAAACATTTACAATAGCAACACAATCATTTCTCAACTAACCTCTCGTTCCCCTCGATCTAAAGGCGGCGATACCAGCCATGCATTTGACAACCAGGACGCTCCTCTCTTACTGTCGGAAACGCTCATGGGGAGCGTGCAAAGATTAATTAGTTAGTTAATTATAGGAATATAATTATTATATTAATATTTTCCGATACATGGACCACATTACTGCCTCCGTAGCCTAGTGGTATAGGCGTGTGCCTTAGAAACTGGAGGTCGTGGGTTCGAATCCTGCGGGGACTCAACAAATTTTCATTGTTGTTTCCTAGTTGGTTAGGGCAATTTGGGCCGATCACCAATTGTCTGAAAAGTAAGATGATCCATGCGTCGGATGGGCATGTAAAAAGTCGGTCCACCCACCAACCCGCATTAGACCAGCGTGGTGGGATACGGTCCAAAATCCCCTAATGGATGGAGGTGTATTAGGGGAGGCCTATGTCCAGCAGTGGACTATCGCAGGCTGATGATGATGATGATGATGATGGACCACATTTGAACGCCTACAGATTTCATGTCTAAACAGATCTTGCTTGACAAAAGATGCGCAAACATTACTAAGGTATATTTCTAAGAGGAACTTGAATAAGTCACATTAGTCAAAATTTACTAAGATAAAATCTCATACTGGATACTTTTTAAAATTATAGGACTCTTTGCACCTTTTTTGATAGTAGAGTTATAAGTAAGTAGTTGTACCCTTGCAACTTCATATGCTAGAAGGTCATATATATTATTTGTTAGCATATAATGTCATAACATAATGGTATTTTCTGTGTAACATATTATAAAAATTAAAAGTACATAGTCTCAATCACTAATTTAGCTCTCAACGCTTTGCTGTACGTAAGATTGTTTAATTTAATTCCATATCAATATTAAAAATGATTCATGTTATCATTAATAATTGTTTTTAAAGAATCAAAATAAATAACCTTGTCGTCATTAAAAAGATGTTTCAGATTGTATGATTGAAATTTTTTTAAGTAATCCTAAACTTCTAGTATAGAGACTCAAACCATTCAATCCGAGTAACTTTCTTAATATTCTAACTTTACTTGTTTGTTGTAAATTATATAAGAATGTAAATCCGACCGTTTTGGTGACTTTTCCAAATTCCCTTGTTTGCATCAAAGTTTAATCAAATCTTCCAATTCACTGCTCGTTCCGTTTCTTGGCTGATTATTTGCGTCTTTGTTATTATGAATTGAATGAAAATGATGTTTCACGTAAATATACTTACAAAATAGGCTTCTTATTGCTATCTACTAATAAATTAAACATAAATCCTAAGCATAATACCACTGCTTACTGTAATGATATAATAAGATTACTACTAAA